>CM064872.1:26711602-27956602 GCA_032719365.1 Prinsepia uniflora | reverse complement strand
AATTAGAGAAACCATGTGAGTGCAAGGAAACCGGTAAGGTTCACTTCGGGTTTCATAATCCTAAGCTGAGATCCTAGGAACTAGTAATTTAGATGTTCTTATGGGAGTCTTTCAATCATTCTATAACAAAATGGAAATGATTTAGAGCTTGGGAAGGCTGGGTCTAGAAGCTCGACACCATGGCTGAAATCCTTAAATTTGGGAAGTCGTGATCATGGTACGTTCTCTTGATTGTGATTATATATATATATATATCTGGGATTTAAATGAGTAGGATTGATGAAGAGTACGAAAAGAATTAACGTGAAATGAGGAAGATGTTGTCGGGTCGAGACGTCAGGTCAGTCGACCCGAATATCAGGACCCACAAAAGGTTGAAGACAACGACCACATGAGTGGACCTAATTTTTATTTCAGTGAAAAACCACGAGATATAAATCATTTAACCCCTCAATTTTAGAAAACAAAAAAAAGAACATTTGACTTGTAATTTCTACGAGAAATAATAATAAAATATTAAACAATCACATGAGTCAAGCCGAACAAAAGTATAAAACATATCAAGCCAATAAAAAACGATCTTGAGTTGCACAAGTCATACACATATGAACAGATTGGGTATCTATAATGCTCGCGTACCACGACCACTTGAAAAACTAGGTGCTAAGCACCATCACCGCAAATCCTCTAGAGCACGGGGACAAGCTAACATTATTAACTACTATTGCGAGCAACACAGGTGAACAATCACATGAAGGATTGGTTTGTGGCCATTCAGACAGGTACACAGATACTAGCGACTCTTAAAGTGGGTTTAGAACCACTAACCACAATGTTAAGGTTGACCCAAAAGACAATCATGCAGATATGTTATACTACTCATGTCACCACATAACAAACTTAGCATGCTAAAACAATGAGATACCACAATTGTAACGATCCGTCCCGAATATCAGAATTAAATATGGATTTAGAATGACTAATCAGGGATTAGTTGAGTGAATTCGAACGGACGATGTAAAATGACTATTTTGCACCAAGAATTGGGTAAAATGTTGACTTTTGACCCGGGGAGTCAAACGTACGAGGACCAATGACCGTGACATGGATCGGGACGTCACGAGGCCGTAGATAGGTGGCACGTCGAAATCGGACGTCGAACGGGGAAGTTATAGTCACGAGATCGAAATTGGGTTAATTAGCGTCTCTGGATTCGAATTAAATATTAATGAAATCTGATTAGTTAATTAATTAATGTGGGGCCCTTGGATGAGTGACAAGTGTAACTCATCCCATTGGTTATCTCCCCTAAAAAGTGGATCTAAGTTATGATTGGATTGTTTTATATTAAAATATTAATTCTTTTATTTTATTTTATTATTTTTCCCTCCTCATCTCTCTCTTCCCTCCCGTGCAACCATCTTCATCATCTCCTCCATCATGACCGTGCAACCCAATCCTACACCAACCCATCTCAATCATCATCAATTGTTTGTGACCCGTGAATGAAATTTGGAGAGGATGTTGAGACGAACCCAATGGTGGCCACGGCAAGGACTGTCGTGCACGGTGGCCGGAATTTCAGAAGGTAAACCGTGGGATTCAAATTTTGGATTTTTTTTATTTTGATGGTTTTGAATGATTCTAAGCTTAGGTTGATGTTCCTTGAGCTCTCACGAGCTTATAGTTTCAATTTGGGACGGATTTGGACGTTGAAGGTGACCAGAATGATGATCGGAATTCTGGCCGAAACTTTGAATGGCCATAACTTTAAATCCCGATGCTTTCTACAATTTCTTAGTTTATATTTGGAATCCTTGGCTCGATTAGATGGATTTACATAGGTAGAACGTCAAATTTGGTTGAGAAATGAGTGAGATATCGAAGTTTGAAGTTTGGGGCATCAAGGGAGTTTTCCGGCAAGAAATTCCGGCGAGTAGTTGGCGAGTTGACTCGGTCACCGGCGAGTTGACTCGGTCACCGGCGAGTTGACTCGTTGACTTTTGCATTGACTACGCGCGTGGGGCGCATGGGCTTGAATTTCGAGGTAGGCTTAGTGTTATTTTAAAGGTTTCGACGATCCAGATCCAATGGTTGTGGTTTCGGATTGATTGGAAATGGTTAAGTTGGTCAAATCGAGGTTTTTCACCTCGGAAATCGTGTTTAGGACACGGTGACTTTTTTCGGGAATTTTGGGGGTTTATCCTATAGACTTGTATAGTTGATTAGTGACCTTCAGGTGTGATTTGGACAGGTCCGATGACAGGACCCACCCCGATTATCGCCTCGATAATCGGGAAGCATCCTGCTCCCGTCTGACAATCGAACCCAAAGGACCGGAAGACTAGTTAAAATTACAACACACCCATTGTCAGACCAGGGAGATTAAACAAAATACATGCGACTGGACGTCAAGTCCACAGTTTCACAGAGCAATATTACAAAACAAATTAAAGAAACAAGTCCTACTCTATGAACTAACTACTCCGCAACGGAAAATGTTATGCCTCCGCCTCTGCCTCGGCGCTTGCCCCCACGCTTGTACCACGACCTGGAGGGAATTTAAAACAACAAGGTGTGAGTGGACCGAAACATAAGTTTAACAGGAAAAACAGTTTTTCCGAAATCGGGTTCGCCCTCCAGTTTTGTAATCCGCATGCATAACCAAATATTCAAAATTGTGTATTAAACTTTTGAAAACTCTTTTTCCGAAACACAAGAAAAACGTTACAGGGATCGTCATAACTCATGTAAAACCATATAATAATACCAGATTCCAGAAACCGTCATTTTGAAACATTATTTGCACAAATCAAGCGAAACATAAATCAATAATCATGATTATGCCGTTGGATCCATCCGAGTCTTTAAACTCAACATTAGGCCTTCCCGGGATATCAACGAGTCTTTAAACTCAAAACACGATTAGTAGGCCTCGGGGGTATCATAATAATCGAGTCTTTAAACTCACGAGTCTTTAAACTCAATTTTCGGGCCCGCCCCCAAAATCAACATACCGGGTCTTTAAACCCAAAACCGGATCCAACCATCAACCGGGTCTTTAAACCCAAAACCGTTTTTAAACATAATAAATCAGGATTCATCACAAATCTTTTTCCAACATTATTCCAAAAACATTTCTCATCGTAACAGGACTCATGCCCGAATTCACATGTAAATTCCAACACATGCAATTACCAGAAAATTTCTTCACAATATGATCAAACATCATAAATCCGAAACATGCATATTCATAACCAGATACTTCATCAAAATCATCACGCATGCATAGGAAAAAACCGAAATCTCGAAATGCGTGAAATACGATAATTATCTCGAAAAACGTGAAAACAAGTAAAACCGATATATCATCTCACCATCGTAAAATCATATGTAAAACCATGAGATAAATAAGCAAAATAGTCATGCATGCCCAATTTAAAAATCAAAGAGTCCACTCACTGTCTTAGGACACGTCAATCGCGTCCCGCGTGCTCCTCCGTAGCTTCGGAAGTGTCCGGGCCTGTGAAAACGTACAAGAAGGGTTACAAACATCCCAAAATAACTCGTAGGATTTTTCCTAATTTTTCCGGATTTTTCGGCGAAAATAAACTTAAAGACTTAATCTTCCGGACTCCCGAAATTATCCCGAATGACTCCCGATCGATTCGAACTCTAAAGATAAAATGTTAATTAAACTGTAAGGATTAATTCTCATGTTGATCGTGATCGGAGTTGACGTCACACGCGCCGTCACGCGCCGCCCAAAGTGGCTGCGCGTGAAGACCACGCGCCAAGCTACAGTGTCATCTCCCTTACCCGAACAGCCTGCTAAACGGGTCTGATACCCACGATTCAACCCGACCAGTTCAAGCCCAATTCTCAATCAATTCCTCTCGTTTTTGATCCTATTATCTTCCCTAATCCTTTAATTTTAGGTCTGTAATGAAGGTTAACCTCAACTCAAACTCGAACAGTCGAACCAATCGACATTCTGGAACTCACCCAAACTAACCCCAATCTCAAATTAATTTCACCAGTAGATTAAGGGGACTTACACGAACACAATGGTACCGTCAATTGGTCTCGCCGTTACCTGGAAGTCGTCGTCCTCAAGCTCGAAAATACTCAGAACCAGGGCACTCCGTTCCTGGCCAATTCGTGGATGTCGTCCTTTGAATTTGACGTGGTTGGTTTCCTCTTGCTCCCAGAAGACTAGAATGGCCCCTAGTTTAGCTCGCAAGTCCCCACAATTTGATCTTCCATTTTTCCCTCCACTGGTTTTTCCTTCAAACTGGGACTTGGGTTCCTGGGCAAAACGGCTCCAAACTCGACAACTCCAGCACCGTCGTGATTCTAACACTCCCAGAAGACTCCCTAAGTGTTTAGTTTCACCTCAAAGCCCGTAGGATTTGAACTCTAAGTTCCCCCCTGAAAACCCGAAACTGTTTTCTCCCGTCTCTCTCAACCTCAGCCCTCACAATGATGCCCAAATGACCCAACCGAGTCCCCCCCTCACTCTCTTACTCAGTCATTCGATTCAAACGGCCAGCACCCGTGGGAGACCAGCTGAGGTTCTCTGAAACCTGCTTCCCACAAACACAGAAACCATGGCCATATTAAACTCAATCCCGTGCCTGCAACCTGCTCACGCCACTCAGTCATGCTCCCACTACCTCAATTCACATAAACAAACGTCTGATCAATCCACTAAAGCCATAAACAATTGAACGCACAAACCCACGGCCGCTGCTCTGTTTTCCACGGTGGTGAACAGTACCCCGTGCGGAAATTACCAAAATGCCCCCCAGGGCAAAAAATTACCAAAATGCCCTCCAACTCTCCGTGACCCGTAACTCGGTCGTCTCCGACGTCCGTTTCAAGCGTGCCGTGCCTGTCGTTGTACTCGTGGGCGTCGAGACGAACATAACGGTCTTCGAGTCAAATGGATATCAATTGTCAAACAAAAAGTCAACTTTTTCCCCTTATAACGCCCAAATTACGGTAATGCCCCCGAACTTCCGAACATCATAACTTTCACTCCGAGCGTCCGAATCGGACGTGCCACCTGTCTATGAACTCGTGACATCCCGAACTACGTCACGGTCATCACTCAACGTGCGTTCAACCTCCAAATCTAAAAGTCAACAAATCGACCACACAAACACAGGGGTAAAAACGTCATTTTATTCAATATTTAATAATATTACATTTCCAGAACGTCCGGGGCATTACATCCGAGTGTTCCGGTGATGGTGATATAGCCTCGGGAGGCTTATGGCACGCATATCAAGGTGACAGCTAGGACGGTCTGTGAGTGGACTTTATTTTCTAAACTGTGATGCATGCATAACTGTTTTATATGTTTTACATATGTGATTTCTATGATGATGATTGTGGTATCGATGATTTACATATTTGCACGTATTTCGAGGTTTACAATTTTATACTGTATTTCTACGTGTTTTTGGTTCTAATAATGGTTCAAAGGTATGATTTTGGATTTGGAAATATGGAATTGGGCTTCAGACCCCTTTTATTTACAAACTATTGGAATTGGATTTCATTTGATTTAATGAGGCATCGGGCCGGGGGCCTAGTTGGTTTGCATGATCTGGCTAGAGGCCCAGTTGATTATGATATTGGGCATGAATCCCATTTGTGGTTTATAAATGTGATTTCGAGTTCGGTGAACCTTAATGGATTTGGATTTGAGAAAATGGATTTGTGGATTATGATAGTTTTATGGAAATTGCGGGCATTGGCCCATTTGAATGGGTTGAGATGATTTATGAAATGTTTTCCATATACCATCCTTATGATCTCATATCGCTTCTCTAGGGAGGGTTAAGAACCTGGGTGACCCTGGGGGAGACTCGGCTGAGACGAAGGGGCACACGTAGCTCTATACATGACATCTGGGATGTCAGGCATTGCTTGCGAGGGGTTATTCTATGGGACGCCAGGGACTTCTGGCGTCTGGGACGCCAGGCATCTGGGATGCCGAGCATTGGTATGTAATGGTGGTTGATTGGATTTGTGATCTATGGATTTACTGGACATTTGATTTGGATTTCTGTGTTAATGGATTTGGGCAGGGACCCACATGGTTTGTATTTACTATTTTGTGCGGAGTTCCCACATACTTGGATTTATGGTTTTGGGCTAAGGCTCTAATAATTTAACTAAAGTAAATGGTTTGATTATTGATTTTCGAATGCATGCATGCTTTTTAGCGAAGGGCATAAATGTCTTCTTATGAAATGTATTTTATTAAATTATTTATTTTTATCCACTCACAACTTTAATGGTTTTAATGCCCTTCAGGTTGACCGCGGATGCGGGCTGTAGCAGCGACCAAGACATCACACTCCTGAATTAATCCTAGCGCGCTCTAGAAGTCCTGAATGGGCTGAGGTGTCTAGTTATCCCTTGTTCGTGTCAGACGGGAGCATGGCACATCTTTCGTTAATCCTAATGGGATTTTGGATTGGTCATGTGAAGTGGTATCAGAGCATGGTTTGCTCTTGTGGTACGCGCAAGTCGAGGATGTGATGTCTCTACATGGTCATCCTGTTATCAACCTGATAGTTAGGATGCCGGTTTGATAATTAGTGGAAATGAATGGTTGATAGTTTTGGTTCAGCATTTGGTGCCTAAGTATGTCATAGTTCTGTCGTGGTTTGGTAGTGTGGGACCCTACTGAGGGATGAATGTAACTGTGCTTTATACTTTTGATTGTGGGACGGATATGTCGAGATCGTCTATTACGATATTTCATGATTGGATATGATGATAGTGTTGAGTTGTGACCATTAGACGGTCATGTCATGTTGAGTTGAGAATTGTGTTGCTGAGAGTAGCCGGGTTCGAGAAACCCTAGTGTATGATGTATGGTTCGGAAATGTGAGTCGGCGAGTGGTTTGATTTTGGTGACCATTGGTCGGGCATGTTATGTTAACTTTGATGATTATGCGGCAGGGTGCAACTGAGCTCATAGATAACCTAATGGACGACTCTGGTTGAGCCCACTCGAGTCTAGTTGAGACTACGGGGATTGACTAGTCTGACACTAAGTGAAACGATGAAATCCGATTCGTATGTAGCATTTTGAGACGATATTTAAGGTCTACCCCTAGACCGATTAGTAGTGTTGACGCTTGGATGTGGAGCCTCGATAGCGATGTCTAGTGGTTGGGTCTGCACGAGATTGTGGCATGCACTATTATCGAGAGTGGTTGTAGTTGTGGTTGTTGATAATCGGGGGACGTTCAGGGAACGTTCAATTTCTTGTATGAATTATCAGGGTGATTGTACCTGGAGCTGGTGAGTTAAGGGAGGCAGAGTTCCTCCAACCTGAGCTGAGGTACGTGGTTATCGCTCGGTATGAGCTGAGATTTAGGTTGGGTCTGATTTGCATGCAGTGTGCAGTGATTACGATGACAATAGGAGACGATGAGCCACGAGCCGAGGATGTGACTTAATGATGTTGTACTTGTGTTTAGTGTAGGTTTGACGATGGTGATTCGTTAGCTAGTGTTGATTCTTGGGAGTTGTGTCGAGATGACAGATATGATAGAGATGGACTGGATGGGATTCAACAGTGGGTGAGATGTGTTGCGACTCTAACCCAACCGTGATTGAGATAACTGATGTAATTGCGATGACCAAGTGGTGACTGGATGTAACAGTATAAACGGATAGGCGAGTTGGGGGTACTAAGTTAGCTTGGTACGGACACGTGGTTGATGTTCGAGTGAGTTGGTTCCAATATGGTTGGAACTTCGGAATCAAGAGAAGTTGTGATTGAGACGATGTGAGGTGTGCTTGATATCGCATTGGTGATGGATATTCTAAAGTCACTGAGTGTAACACCCCGGAAATTCGAGGATTTTAATATTGTAAATTAATGTTTGAATTGACGCTTTTACCCTTGCGTTGGGTATGGCCAATTGTTGCCTTTTTGATTTATAAATTAAATGGACTTTGACCTATGACCGTGACGTAGTTCGGGACGTCACGAGTTCATAGACAAGTGGCACGTCCATTTCGGACGATCAGGGAAAAAGTTATGACTATCGGAAGTCCAGGGGCATTACCGTAATTTGGACGGTTAGGGTGAAAATGTTGACTTTTTTCTTGGAAACTAATTTTCACTTGACTCAAGGACCGTTGGGTAGGTCTCGACGTCCTGAGTCCGTAGACAGGCGGCACGCCGAAATCGGACTTCGTACGAGGAAGTTATGGTCACAGAAGTATTTCGCATTGAACCGAACCAACCGAGAACCGGATTAAAATAATATTTTATTAATGGGATCTGATTACTTTAATCAACTCACTCTGGACCTTTGGATGAGTGACAAGTGTCACTCATCCCCTACATTCCCCAAATTAAGGATCTGTGTTGGCCAATAGGTTAGTTTATTGTTTTATTTTCCTTAAATCCTCACCATTGATCCTATGCTGAGATTGAATCTCAGCCCTTCATTCCATCCAGCCATCTGTTTTAAAATTCTCAGATTTTTCACTCTCACATTTCATTCTCTCAAACCGTGAGCACGGCTACCCCTTCGAACAAACACTTCAGCACCTCACCTCTCAACCTCACACTCACGGCAACACCAGGCGGCCAACTGCCACCCTCAGGCGCCGGCCACCACCCCACAGCCACCCTGCATGGCCGGGAATCCTCCCAGACCCGAGAAGGAAACCCGAACAGCCCAAGTCACCAAACCATCCAAACCTTCACTCTGGGACTCGAACCAACGTACGGTTAGGTTCACCGTGACGACAGGACGACAAGGAACTGATCTGGACGGTGTACGGCGGCGACAAGGCGGCGATAGGACGGTAAACCCGTGAGTGCCCGTTTTCCTTCCCTGCTTCGAAACGTCTATTTTTGACGTTGACATTGTTTGGTTATTGGTAGGACACATTTAGGGGACCTTGACGACCAGTTTGAACCCAGGACGGTGACTGGAAAGTCGTCGACTCGCCGGAGAAGTTAACCAGAACCGGCAGCCAACCTTCCAGTCGATTTTCAGGTAATCTCTTCGACCTAAAATCTAGTTCTAATTGCACAGAACCGTTGAGGAGGTAGAGACGAGTCCATAGGAACAAATCCCATCAGAAATGGTGGTCGGGTTGATGAGAACAGATCGGGTCAAACCGTGGGTCTGCGGTGACCCGGTTCTCAGACCCGGTTACTGTAGCTGATGACGTCATCATGTTGATGTCAGCAGTGACGTCATGATGACGTCATCATGTCAGAAATTAGTCAGACCAGGGACCAATGGACTGCTAACACGTGTCCTCTAACACTGTTAGTGATGACGTCATGCTGACGTCAGCAGTACTGTAGCACGGTTGACCAGGCGCGTGGGGGCGCGTGTGAACAGTGATTTTGGTGGGACCACCACCATTCTTTAGGTTTCGACGATCCGGATCCAATGGCGGTGGTTTCGGGTCGATCGGAGATCATTAAGTTGGTCAAAATGAGAGTTATTGCCTTGGAAAGCGCGTTCGGGCGACTTTTCTGGACCGGTTTCGGTCTAGGGTTTCATGGTTGAATGTTAGGGGTTTGTTTTGACCTTTGCATATGCTTTGGATATGACAGGGATTGTTTAATCGTACCAGGACGAGGGTATACGTTCGGTTTTCAGCAGGACTGTACTGTGAGTGGGCCATTTTCTTAAACCCTTGCGTGCATAAATGTTTTCTGGTTTATTATACTTATTTACATGCTAAAAACAATGATGGTTTTGAGGATATGGAAAATATGGTTATGGCACGTTTCACGGTATTTGGGCTTGAGACCCGTTTGATGAAACTTAATGATTGATTCGGATTTTATCTAGGTATATATATGCCTTGCATGTGGATATCAATAAAATGTATTTGGTACTGCACTGTATAGATCCTTCCATATTAAATTGTCTCCTCCGGATGAGGTACCCCGGAGAGGTCACGGACGTCTAGAACGTCCAGCGTCTATGACGCTAAGCATCGGGGATGCTGTACCCGAACGGGGTTCAGGGATTGAACTCGGAAATTGAGACCCGAGTGGCACGCGTAGCCTTGTGATTGTGACCTTATTGACGTCAGGGACGTCAGACATCAGGGATGTCGGGATTGGAGTGTATAGTGCAGCAACTCAAATTATACTTATGGTTTTATTACATGCCTTATTATATGGTTTATGATTTTAAATAATGATGCATGCATGTTTGGAAAACGGAGGGGTAAATTATATGTTTTACTTATCAAATGATTTTATAAACTTGAGTTCGGTCCACTCACCCTTAATGTTTTTGGTAACCCCTCCAGGTCGTGATACTGAGGTAGAGGAGGAACCTGAGGCTGAGGCATAGATCTACTTCTGCGTACCTGAACCCCTGCTGGGTGGTTTACCCGCAGGTTTATGTTAGAGTCGTGCTCGCAACTTGTAATTTTGAATTTCATCCCTTGTCTGACATTCGTTTAATTCGGATTTGATGTATGACTTTAATTTGGTTATTTATGCATTTGATGTTTTGAGGTTAAAATTGGTATGAATTATTGGGTGTCAGACGGGAGCAGGGCACGTCCCCTTGTGGTCCCTGTGGGATCGGGGCGGGTCCTGTCAGCTTGGTATCAGAGCACTAGGTTGGTATGCTGCGCGGAACTCAATCTCCCGTGCCGCGCGGAACGACCGCGGGTAGTACTGGTCCAGAAATCGGGAACGGAAAACTTCCCAAGTAGCGGTATGGACCGACCATCCAGACATTTCAAGTCCGTGCCACCACTGGTAGGCTCCTCCTTCCAGTAAGAAGGCCGCCAAGGTCACTCGTTCGCCCGGAGGGCAGTGCATCACCGAGAAGATCCTCTCCCACTTGGTGATCCAATCATGAGCATCCTCGGGGTTTGCTCCCCCGCAGAAAGGAGTGGCTCCCAACCGTTGAGCCCTTTCAATGCTCGCGCATTCCATCTCCCTTTCCAGATCCTCGTCAGTTCGTGTATGAGGAATTCTCCTAGGAGGCATAACCAACTGTCAAGAGGCATAGATCAGAAACAATATTCTTAAAAGTCGAAAAGTAACTTGTACTAATCGCTAGTCTAGCATGCTGACCATACCCTAGTACTGACCACAACCTAGTGCTCTGATACCAAGCTGACAGGACCCGCCCCGATCCCATAGGGACCACAAGGGGACGTGCCCTGCTCCCGTCTGACACGCAATAATTCATACCAATTTTAACCTCAAAACATCAAATGCATAAATAACCAAATTAAAGGCATACATCAAATCCGAATTAAACGAATGTCAGACAAGGGATGAAATTCAAAATTACAAGTTGCGAGCACGACTCTAACATAAACCTGCGGGTAAACCACCCAGCAGGGGTTCAGGTACGCAGAAGTAGATCTATGCCTCAGCCTCAGGTTCCTCCTCTACCTCAGTATCACGACCTGGAGGGGTTACCAAAAACATTAAGGGTGAGTGGACCGAACTCAAGTTTATAAAATCATTTGATAAGTAAAACATATAATTTACCCCTCCGTTTTCCAAACATGCATGCATCATTATTTAAAATCATAAACCATATAAATGAACCATAAGGCATGTAATAAAACCATAAGTATAATTTGAGTTGCTGCACTATACACTCCAATCCCGACATCCCTGATGTCTGACATCCCTGACGTCAATAAGGTCACAATCACAAGGCTACGCGTGCCACTCGGGTCTCAATTTCCGAGTTCAATCCCCGAACCCCATTCTGGTACAGCATCCCCGATGCTTAGCGTCATAGACGCTGGACGTTCTAGACGTCCGTGACCTCTCCGGGGTACCTCATCCGGAGGAGACAATATAATATGGAAGGATCTATACAGTGCAGTACCAAATACATTTTATTGATATCCATATGCAAGGCATATATATACCTAGATAAAATCCGAATCAATCATTAAGTTTCATCAAACGGGTCTCAAGCCCAAATACCGTGAAACGTGCCATAACCATATTTTCCATATCCTCAAAACCATCATTGTTTTTAGCATGTGAATAAGTATAATAAACTAGAAAACATTTATGCACGCAAGGGTTTAAGAAAATGGCCCACTCACAGTACAGTCCTGCTGAAAACCGAACGTATACCCTCGTCCTGGTACGATTAAACAATCCCTGTCATATCCAAAGCATATAAAAAGGTCAAAACAAACCCCTAACATTCAACCATGAAACCCTAGACCAAAACCGGTCCGGAAAAACCGCCCGAAAGCGCTTTCCAAGGCAATAACTCTCATTTTGACCAACTTAATGATCTCCGATCGACCCGAAACCACCGCCATTGGATCCGGATCGTCGAAACCTAAAGAATGGTGGTGGTCCCACCAAAATCACTGTTCACACGCGCCCCCACGCGCCTGGTCAACCCTCTGATCAACCGTGCTACAGTACTGCTGACGTCAGCATGACGTCACTGTTGACGTCAGCATGACGTCACTGTTGACGTCAGCATGACGTCACTGCTGACGTCAGCATGACGTCATCACTGACAGTGTCAGAGGACACGTATCAGCAGTCCATTGGTCCCTGGTCTGACTGATTTCTGACATGATGACGGCATCATGATGTCACTGCTGACATCAGCATGATGACGTCATTAGCTTCAGTGACCGGGTCTGAGAACCGGGTCACAGCAGACCCACGGTTCGACCCGATCTGTTCTCATCAACCCGACCACCATTTCTGATGGGATTTGTTCCTATGGACTCGTCTCAACCTCCTCAACGGTTCTGTGCAATTAGAACTGGGTTTTAGGTCGAAGAGATTACCTGAAAATTCGACTGGAAGGTTGGCTGCCGGTTCTGGTTATCTTCTCCGGCGAGTCGACGACTTTCCAGTCACGGTCCTGGGTTCAAACTGGTCGTCAAGGTTCCCTGAATGTGTTCTAACAATAACCAAACAATGTCAACGTCAAAAACAGACGTTTCGAAGCAGGGAAGGAAAACGGGCACTCACGGGTTTACCGTCCTATCGCCGCCGTGTCGCCGCCGTACACCGTCCAGATCAGTTCCTTGTCGTCCTGTCGTCACGGTGAACCTAACCGTACGTTGGTTCGAGTCCCAGAGTGAAGGTTTGGATGGTTTGGTTACTTGGGCTGTTCGGGTTTCCTTCTCGGGTCTGGGAGGATTCCCGGCCGTGCAGGGTGGCTGTGGGGTGGTGGCCGGCGCCTGAGGGTGGCAGTTGGCCGCCTGGTGTTGCCGTGAGTGTGAGGTTGAGAGGTGAGGTGCTGAAGTGTTTGTTCGAAGGGGTAGCCGTGCTCACGGTTTGAGAGAATGAAATGTGAGAGTGAAAAATCTGAGAATTTTAAAACAGATGGCTGGATGGAATGAAGGGCTGAGATTCAATCTCAGCATAGGATCAATGGTGAGGATTTAAGGAAAATAAAACAATAAACTAACCTATTGGCCAACAAAGATCCTTAATTTGGGGAATGTAGGGGATGTGTGACACTTGTCACTCATCCAAGGGTCCAGAGTGAGTTGATTAAAGTAATCAGATCCCATTAATAAAATATTATTTTAATCCGGTTCTCGGTTGGTTCGGTTAAATGCGAAATACTTCAGTGACCATAACTTCCTCGTACGAAGTCCGATTTCGGCGTGCCGCCTGTCTACGGACTCAGGACGTCGAGACCTACCCAACGGTCCTTGAGTCAAGTGAAAATTAGTTTCCAAGAGAAAAGTCAACATTTTCACCCTAACCGTCCAAATTACGGTAATGCCCCTGGACTTCCGATAGTCATAACTTTTTCCCTGATCGTCCGAAATGGACGTGCCACCTGTCTATGAACTCGTGACGTCCCGAACTACGTCACGGTCATAGGTCAAAGTCCATTTAATTTATAAATCAAAAAGTCAACAATTGGCCATACCCAACGCAAGGGAAAAAGCGTCAATTCAAACATTAATTTACAATATTAAAATCCTCGAATTTTCGGGGTGTTACAACCTTCCCCCCTTAAGAAATTTCGTCCCGAAATTTCAAAGAAACAAGTAAGGAAATTGTTCTCGCATCTGAGCCTCAGGCTCCCATGTGGCTTCTTCCACATTCTGGTTTCTCTAGAGAATCTTCACGAGAGGGATCGTCTTCCGACGTAGTACCTTGTCCTTCCGATCCAAGATCTGTACTGGTCGTTCATCAAAGCTCAAATCCTCCCGTAGTTCGACAGGTTGTTCCCCAAGTACATGCGAAGCATCATGTACGTACTTCCGCAGCATCGATATGTGGAAAACATCGTGAACTCTAGACAGTTCTGGAGGTAGCGCTAATCTGTAAGCAACCTTGCCAATCCTCTCCACGATCTCATACGGTCCGATAAAACGCGGACTCAGTTTCCCCCGTCGGCCAAAACGGATAATCCCTTTCCACGGAGATAATTTCAGGAAGACAAAATCTCCCACCTCAAATTCCAAGTCTCGAATCCGTCGATCAGCATAACTCTTCTGGCGATCCTGTGCCGCCTTCAATCTCTCCTTGATAACACGAACAGTTTCCAAGGTTAAGTCCATCAATTCCGGTCCTACAGTCGCTCGCTCTCCTATCTCCGTCCAGCAGATAGGTGTCCTGCACTGTCGACCATACAGTGCCTCATAGGGTGCCATTCTGATGCTTGCCTGATAGCTGTTGTTGTAAGCGAATTCCATCAATGGCAAATGAGTATCCCAAGAGTCCTGAAACTGTAGCACACAGGACCTCATCATGTCCTCCAGGGTCTGAATGGTCCGCTCAGACTGTCCATCGGTCTGTGGATGGAAAGCAGTACTGAAACGTAGGGTTGTTCCCAGAGTAGCTTGCAAACTCCGCCAGAACCTGGAAGTGAAACGCGGATCACGATCGGACACGATCGATTCCGGCGTACCATGCAATCGTATGATTTCCTTCACAAACAACTGAGCCAATCGGTTAGGTTTATAAGTCTCCTGAACGGGCAGAAAATGGGCTGACTTGGTTAACCGATCCACGATCACCCATACTCCGTCAACTCCACTCTGAGTCCTCGGTAACTTAAAGATGAAGTCCATGGTGATGTGATCCCACTTCCACTCGGGAATCGGAAGTGGCTGCATAGCCCCATACGGTCTCTACCGTTCCGCCTTAACCTGCTGACAGGTTAAGCATTTGCTTACAAACTCAGCAATATCCTTCTTCATTCCTGGCCACCAGTAATGGTTCCGGAGGGTACGGTACATCTTTGTACCTCCCGGATGCATAGCATAAGCCGAACTATGGGCCTCCTCAAGAATCTCGGCCCGTAACTCTGCCACTGCAGGTACACACAAACGACCCAACTTCACAAGTGCTCCATCGTCCCGGATGGTAAAATCCTGTCTCCCATCCGCATCGACCTCAATTCTGTAAATACAGAGTATCGAATAATGAAGTTGTGCTTCGATGATCCGATCAATCAGTACTGGTCGTACATGGAAGCTGGCCAACAAAGCTCCATGCTCATCCGTACCCAAAATAACTCCCGCCTTCCAGAGTTCCACCAGTAAGGGAAGATACACCATCCCCAGGTGTGCAACTGATCCCGCTGATTTTCTACTGAGTGCATCCGCCACCACATTGGCCTTACCCGGATGGTACTCGATCGTACAGTCATAGTCCTTCAGCAGTTCCAACCATCTCCGTTGTCTCATGTTAAGCTCCTTCTGAGTGAATAGGTACTTAAGACTCTGGTGGTCGGTGTATATCCGACACGTTGCGCCGAATAGATAATGTCTCCAGATCTTTAGAGCATGAACCACTGCTGCCAACTCCAAATCATGGGTAGGGTAGTTCAACTCATGAGTCTTCAGCTGCCGGGATGCGTAGGCGATAACCTTGCCAGTTTGCATCAACACGCAGCCCAGGCCTTGCAGCGATGCATCACTGAAGACCACAAACTCTCCACTGTCATCCGGCAATGCAAGGACAGGTGCAGTGGTCAATCGATCTTTCAACTCTTGAAAGCTCCGATCGCACTGCTCGTCCCAGATAAACTTCACTCCCTTCCGAGTCAAACGAGTCAATGGTGCAGCAATTTTGGAGAAACCCTCCACGAATCTCCGGTAATAACCTGCTAATCCGACGAAACTCTGGACCTCCGTTACTGTTGTCGGTCTAGCCCAGTTACTCACCGCATCTGTTTTCTGGGGGTCCACGCAAATCCCATCCGTCGATATCACGTGTCCCATTAAACCAATACTGCTCAGCCAAAACTGACACTTGCTTAGTTTGGCGTACAATTGTTCTTGTCTCAGCCTCTCCAAGACCAACCGTAGATGTTCCTCATATGCACGGGCACTCCTCGAGTACACCAAAATGTCATCGATGAACACAATCACGAACTTATCCAGGTAGGGTCGGAAGACCCGGTTCATCAGATCCATGAATGCTGCTGGAGCATTCGTCAAACCAAATGGCATCATAAGGAACTCGTAGTGTCCATAACGGGTTCGAAAAGCAGTTTTGGGAATATCCTCCTCCGAAATCCTCAGTTGGTGATACCCAGACCGCAAATCAATTTTCGAGAAGCACTGTGCTCCCCGCAACTGGTCAAAAAGGTCATCGATCCTGGGTAGAGGATACTGGTTCCTCAGTGTCACCTTGTTGAGTTGTCGATAGTCAATGCACAAACGGAGACTTCCTTCCTTCTTCTTCACGAACAACACCGGTGCTCCCCACGGTGAAGTACTCGGTCGAACATATCCCAAATCCACCAGCTCCTGCAATTGAGCCTTGAGTTCTCATAACTCAGCCAGCGCCATCCGGTATGGTGCCTGGGATATAGGTCGGGTACCAGGGAGTAGTTCAATTGTAAATTCGATCTTCCGCGATGGTGGCAATCCAGGTAAGTCTTCTGGGAATACATCCGGAAACTCACATACCACCGGTATCTCGTCGATACCCGGAGTATCAACCTGCTCCGACATGACATGCGCCAGATAACCCTGGCATCCCTTCCGTAGAAGTTTGGTAGCAGTAAGTGAAGAAATCACTTCAGGAGGCGAACCATCACGTTCCCCCTGAAAGATAACCTCCAGCAAACCCGGGCTCCGCAGAATCACTTGTTTGCTACAGCAATCGATGAGCGATCCGTGCTCCGATAGCCAATCCATCCCTAGGATTATATCGAAGTCGTGGATATCCAGAATAATTAAGTCTGCTGGTAAAGCCACATCCTCAATTCTTACCGGGCACCTCCGAATCACCTGATTCACAAGTTACACGATACCCATCGGGGTGCCAACACCCATTTCGCAATCTAAAGCTGATACCACACAATCAAGCATACCAGCACATCTTTTCGAAATAAAAGAATGTGTAGCCCCCGCATCCATCAATACACGTACAAGAAGGTTAAAGATATGTAGTGTACTTGTGACCACGCCTGGGGCAGTCCTCGCCTGCTGCTGGGTCATTGCAAACACTTGGGCCCTCGGCCCTCCGTTCCGTCCGCGCCCCGCGCGCGCCACACCCAGCACCACGGTCACCTCCCTAACTGAGACCTCCATTAGTGTGGGAAGCCGTGCTCTGCGCCACACTAGAGCCCCCAGCGTCGTTGTTCTTGGACAACTGCGGGCAATCACAGGCATAGTGGCCCTCCTCGCCGCAAGCAAAACAGGTTACAGACCTCGACCAGTTTGAATGCCCACCAGAAGCACCGCTCCCAGATGAACGCTGCCCAGAGTTATATCCAGATCCTCTGCCCTGAGAGCCTCCACGTCGACCTGACCAGCCACGACCCTTGAAGGTTGAGGGTGCTCCCCTGTAGCCCCCTCCCTTGTTGTTCTTCTAGCCTGATGGTCCACGATGTGGGCGATCCTGACGTCGTCCCTCGCCCGAAGGCTGTCGTGTCTGGTGTGCCGCCAGACTGGCCTCGACACGCACCGCAGCGTCGACCATATCTCTCAGTGAAGTATGAGTAGCAGCAGTCACACTTGCCCGGATATCCCCTCGGAGTCCAAGCTCGAACCTTTGGCATTTGTCCTCCTCCGTGCTCACGAATGATGCAGCGAACCGGGACAGTTTCCCGAAAGTTTACTCGTAGTCCGCAACGGACATATCCCCCTGCTCTAGCCGCAGGAACTCAGTCTCCCGTGCCGCGCGGAACGAACGCGGGTAGTACTGGTCCAGAAATCGGGAACGGAAAACTTCCCAAGTAGTGGTATGGACCGACCATCCAGACATTTCAAGTCCGTGCCACCACTGGTAGGCTCCTCCTTCCAGTAAGAAGGCCGCCAAGGTCACTCGTTCGCCCGGAGGGCAGTGCATCACCGAGAAGATCCTCTCCCACTTGGTGATCCAATCATGAGCATCCTCGGGGTTTGCTCCCCCGCAGAAAGGAGTGGCTCCCAACCGTTGAGCCCTTTCAATACTCGCGCATTCCATCTCCCTTTCCAGATCCTCGTCAGTTCGTGTATGAGGAATTCTCCTAGGAGGCATAACCAACTGTCAAGAGGCATAGATCAGAAACAATATTCTTAAAAGTCGAAAAGTAACTTGTACTAATTGCTAGTCTAGCATGCTGACCATACCCTAGTACTGACCACAACCTAGTGCTCTGATACCAAGCTGACAGGACCCGCCCCGATCCCACAGGGACCACAAGGGGACGTGCCCTGCTCCCGTCTGACACCCAATAATTCATACCAATTTTAACCTCAAAACATCAAATGCATAAATAACCAAATTAAAGTCATACATCAAATCCGAATTAAACGAATGTCAGACAAGGGATGAAATTCAAAATTACAAGTTGCGAGCACGAATCTAACATAAACCTGCGGGTAAACCACCCAGCAGGGGTTCAGGTACGCAGAAGTAGATCTATGCCTCAGCCTCAGGTTCCTCCTCTACCTCAGTATCACGACCTGGAGGGGTTACCAAAAAAAGTTTATAAAATCATTTGATAAGTAAAACATATAATTTACCCCTCCGTTTTCCAAACATGCATGCATCATTATTTAAAATCATAAACCATATAAATGAACCATAAGGCATGTAATAAAACCATAAGTATAATTTGACTTGCTGCACTATACACTCCAATCCCGACATCCCCGATGTCTGACGTCCCTGACGTCAATAAGGTCACAATCACAAGGCTACGCGTGCCACTCAGGTCTCAATTTCTGAGTTCAATCCCCGAACCCCGTTCGGGTACAGCATCCCCGATGCTTAGCGTCATAGACGCTGGACGTTCTAGACGTCCGTGACCTCTCCGGGGTACCTCTTCCGGAGGAGACAATATAATATGGAAGGATCTATCTAGTGCAGTACCAAATACATTTTATTGATATCCACATGCAAGGCATATATATACCTAGATAAAATCCGAATCAATCATTAAGTTTCATCAAACGGGTCTCAAGCCCAAATACCGTGAAACGTGCCATAACCATATTTTCCATATCCTCAAAACCATCATTGTTTTTAGCATGTGAATAAGTATAATAAACCAGAAAACATTTATGCACGCAAGGGTTTATGAAAATGGCCCACTCACAGTACAGTCCTGCTGAAAACCGAACGTATACCCTCGTCCTGGTACGATTAAACAATCCCTGTCATATCCAAAGCATATGCAAAGGTCAAAACAAACCCCTAACATTCAACCATGAAACCCTAGACCGAAACCGGTCCGGAAAAGCCGCCCGAACGCGCTTTCCAAGGCAATAACTCTCATTTTGACCAACTTAATGATCTCTGATCGACCCGAAACCACCGCCATTGGATCCGGATCATCGAAACCTAAAGAATAGTGGTGGTCCCACCAAAATCACTATTCACACGCGCCCCCACGCACCTGGTCAACCCTCTGGTCAACCGTGCTACAGTACTGCTGACGTCAACATGACGTCATCACTGACAGTGTTAGAGGACACATGTCAGCAGTCCATTGGTCCCTGGTCTGACTGATTTCGGACATGATGACGTCATCATGACGTCACTGCTGACGTCAGCATGATGACGTCATCAGCTACAGTAACCGGGTCTGAGAACCGGGTCCCCGCAGACCCACGGTTCGACCCGATCTGTTCTCATCAACCCGACCACCATTTCTGATAGGATTTGTTCTTATGGACTCGTCTCAACCTCCTCAACGGTTCTGTGCAATTAGAACTGGATTTTAGGTCGAAGAGATTACTTGAAAATCGACTGGAAGGTTGGCTGCCGGTTCTGGTTATCTTCTCCGGTGAGTCGACGACTTTCCAGTCACGGTCCTGGGTTCAAACTGGTCGTCAAGGTCCCCTGAATGTGTCCTAATAATAACCAAACAATGTCAACGTCAAAAACAGACGTTTCGAAGCAGGGAAGGAAAATGGGCACTCACGGGTTTACCGTCCTAACGCCGTCGTGTCGCCGCCGTACACCGTCCAGATCAGTTCCTTGTCGTCCTGTCGTCACGGTGAACCTAATCGTACGTTGGTTCGAGTCCCAGAGTGAAGGTTTGGATAGTTTGGTGACTTGGGCTGTTCGGGTTTCCTTCTCGGGTCTGGGAGGATTCCCGGCCGTGCAGGGTGGCTGTGGGGTGGTGGCCGGCGCCTGAGGGTGGCAGTTGGCCGCCTGGTGTTGCCGTGAGTGTGAGGTTGAGAGGTGAGGTGCTGAAGTGTTTGTTCGAAGGGGTAGCCGTGCTCACGGTTTGAGAGAATGAAATGTGAGAGTGAAAAATCTGAGAATTTTAAAACAGATGGCTGGATGGAATGAAGGGCTGAGATTCAATCTCAGCATAGGATCAATGGTGAGGATTTAAGGAAAATAAAACAATAAACTAACCTATTGGCCAACACAGATCCTTAATTTGGGGAATGTAGGGGATGAGTGACACTTGTCACTCATCCAAGGGTCCAGAGTGAGTTGATTAAAGTAATCAGATCCCATTAATAAAATATTATTTTAATCCGGTTCTCGGTTGGTTCGGTTAAATGCGAAATTCTTCCGTGACCATAACTTCCTCATACGAAGTCCGATTTCGGCGTGCCGCCTGTCTACGGACTTAGGACGTCGAGACCTACCCAACGGTCCTTGAGTCAAGTGAAAATTAGTTTACAAGAGAAAAGTCAACATTTTCACCCTAACCGTCCAAATTACGGTAATGCCCCTGGACTTCCGAGAGTCATAACGTTTTCCCTGATCGTCCGAAATGGACGTGCCACCTGTCTATGAACTCGTGACGTCCCGAACTACGTCACGGTCATAGGTCAAAGTCCATTTAATTTATAAATCAAAAAGTCAACAATTGGCCATACCCAACGCAAGGGTAAAAGCGTCAATTCAAACATTAATTTACAATATTAAAATCCTCGAATTTCCGGGGTGTTACACTGAGGGTGACTTCTCATTTTCTGCCCATGGCAGATAATGTCTATTGCCACTAGTACGTTGATCGTGTATTGGTTGTTCGAACCATGATTGGTTTTGGGTCGTTAGGAGGAGTTGGACATTTCGAAGTTGGTGAGGGAGATTTCTCATTTTCTGCTTGGTGGCAGACGATGTCGGGTTACATGGTGTGGTGAGTGTAGTGAGATTGTGCTTGCACTCACGTAGGATGAATTTTGATGTCATAGTCTTGGATCTTCCTTGATTTTCCCTAGGTGGGAAGACAAGGATTGATATGAAGTAATTGGAGAGGTGACAGGACCCGTCCCAACTGGACGTTGATAACCGTGCCCGGTCCTGCTCCCGTCTGACAAGTCAACTGAAGTCCTGAAACTACCCTTCAGCACCTGTCAGACCAGAGATAACTGCACTGATTTCCGCTCATGCCTCCGCCTCTCGATCAACCTAGAACGTCGTGTCATCGCCTAGAGGGTCATCAAAAACAAAGGTGTGAGTGGACAAAAATAATATCATTTAAAACGCATTTTAAAATACATCATTTACCCTCCAGTTTATCAAACCATGCATGCATAGGGTAAAACATATGTATAACCATCACCGGCTTTCCAGCCAAATCACATAACAAGTCAAATCCCGGCTCTCAGGCCAAAACATAGGAAAACATAATCACCTGGCCACACAGACCAGAACCCTCAATACCAGTACGTAATCACAATCAACATCAAACAGCACAACCAATCAATCAATCAATCCATCAATCTGCACTATTCACAAGTGCACAATCAATCACACAGTCACATCCGCACTACGCGTAGGACAACATCCAACCACATTCTCGGGATCAGACACCTCTGGGCTCAACCCTCGGGCTCAGTCACATCTGGGCGAACACATCCCCAGGCTCAGACACGTCGGAGTGGTACATCCAGACTTAGTCGCATCCGAGAAGCTGGCTTACCATAACAACTCACAATCATACCATCGTTTCCCCCAACCTCCGGTCGACTAGGTGATCCCCTAGCTCCGACCGTCTGGGTATCCACAATCACAATCACAATGAAAACCATCCCGGGATTACATCCCAAAACATTTCAATCAAATCCTTGACTTCAAACCAAGTCAAAATCATTCTCAACTGGGTCTCAATCCCAAATACCATTTACACTAAAATCCGTAAAATCTCATTTGAAAACATTAAAATATTCTAGAATTCATCCTTGACTCACCAATTATGTCAAAATATCCATTTTGACTCCGGGCCTAGCCCAAAATATTATTTGCACATTTCTCGTAAAACGTGCCTGAAATACCGATTAAAATAATCATTTAATCACAAATAATCATGCCACATCATCAGGACATCATTGTAATTCAAATCATGCAATCAATCATGTAAAACGTTTAACTATGCATGCATTGCATGCATATCAGTTTATAAAACAAACGTCCACTCACACACCGTCCAAACCGCTCGCTTTCCGAGCTGAACGCGTTTCCTTAATTTCTGGAAATCTCGAATCCTGTCAAACAACATCATTATGGGTCACTAATGAATCCAAGAATAGCATATTAATTTCCCACAATTTTCCAGGAATTAAATATTAATTTAAAATATAACATAATCGTTCGGATCATCGAAACATTATCGAGACGGTGTCTGATCGACTCGAAACCAACGCCAAAATGTTCGTTACATCGATTACATGAAAAAGAATGTTGAACACTTCCCCAGAAGGTCAACCACGCGCCCTCACGCGCCGATTACACTGGCTGTACGTGGACTCACGCGCCGATGAACAGTACCACTACTGTTCATCGTCCCAACCCGGTCGTCTGGTAAACGGGTCTGCGACCCGCACAGCAACCTGATCATCTATTCAATGTTAATTAGGGATCTGTATGTTTAATTTCATGAAATGGGTCCTCAAATTACGCGTCTCGAAGTGAATACCCGATGGGTTCTAAATCGGGTTCCACCCAATTTCAAGCCGTTTCATTAAATTAATCACACAGGAAGCATCCTATATCCATTCTAAACATGTATTCGAAAACAATTTCAAGATTTCTTACCTCCAATCACTTGAACTCAACCTCCACAATTCGAGGATGTCGCAGTGTCTGTTCTTAGTGTTTATTCACCAATTTCCTTCGAATTCAATGGTGGTTCAACTCGTCTCAATCCCAGAAAGCTCAATTCACAATCAATTTCACTCATAAACGTCTAACAATTCGAATTCGATATTAATGTTCATAGGTAATTTTTCGGATTTCTAAGTTTGGTTTCAGCTGGGTTTTTCTCTGTTTCCCTCTCGTTTTTCACTCACAAATTCACTTATTTTCGCACTCAATTTGCACTTGTTTCTCAATGGGTTTTGGTTGCTGGTAAGATCGATTAAACAGGGATGCTACTGAGCTCTGTTTTTTCCCTTTTGTACAACGTCTTAATCTATTAATTCAAACATATGGTATCACATATCCAATGCCACCAATTCAAACCTTACAGTGACAGATGTCACTTAGATAATAAAGCTTCATCCACACAAATGACTCAGCCATCTAACCGTCTAATTCACCCCACTGCCCAAAATTACCATTTTACCCCTGCACCGATAATTACCAAAATACCCCTCACAATTCTAGACCCGTAACTTTTCCATCGGACTCCGATTGACACATGCCGCTTGTGTAAGGGCCCTTCCCGAATATCGGGATTGAATATTAATTAATTATGGTTTAGAATGACTAATCGGGGATTAGTTGAGTGAAATCGGACGAAACGTGCAAAATGACCGTTTTGCCCCTGGCGTGGGCAAAATGTTGACTTTTAGTTCGGGCGGTCAAATGGACTTTGGCCGATGACTGTGACATAGTTCGGGACGTCACGCGTTCATAGACAGGTGGCACGTTCGATTCCGACATTCGTAGAGAAAGTTATGATGTTCGGAAGTTGAGGGGGATTTTGGTAATTTGGCATGTTAGGGGCCAAATGTTGACTTTTTGATCGGGAGGTCCGATGGACGAGGGCCAAGGACCGTTACGTAGGTCTCGTCGATACGAATCCAACGACAGGCGGCATGCCGAAATCGGAGATTCGACGACGAAGTTATGGTCACGGAATCGAGCTCGATTAACCGAACGAACCGGGATTTAAAATAATATTTTAATATGAACAGTACCCGGTGACTGAACACACTTGGATGAGTGACAAGTGTCACTCATCCCCTAAAATCAGGCATTAAACCAGGATCCATGTTTTTGGGGGAGACCTAATTATTATGTTTTATTATATTAAATTAATTAATTAATCCTAATTTCCATTAATCTCCCATATTTTCTTCAACCGTGTACAACCCACAAATCAGTTTTCTCCCAACCTCCAATTCTCTTCCATTTCTGAACCAAAGAGTGAGCAATTGAGAGTGAATTGAACTGGGAAACACGAGGGATTAACTGAGAGCTGAGGACTGGGATTTCGGGTTTTAGAAAATTTGGAGGGAAAATCAAATTGGACGAATTGAGCTGTGATGATCGAATTGGAGCTTGGAAATAGCTTCCTGAGGTTGAGACGAGTTGTTTCAAATCAAAAACGAGATAAATTCATGCTCAATTGGCTCTGAACGGGTTTGGTAACAGTGAGGAACTTCGAGCTTGAGTCGTGAAGTTTGAGGCTTCGACTGATCCAATTGTTGTGGGGAAATGACTTCTCATGATCCCACGATGCGTCTGGGTCCATCAATTGGAAGAAACTGGTTGAGATTGACTGAACTCCATGGTTGCACAGTGACGAAGAATCGAGTTTGAGTCGTGGAGTTTGAGCCACGAATTGATTCAATTGATTTGGGGAAAAGGTTTACCTGAGTCCCTTGATGCTTCTTGATGAATCAATTTAAGGAAATCGTGTGAAATTGAGGGAGTTCTGATGATGAACAGTGTGCAGGGTGTTCTTCGAATGATCATCTGTGATCGTGAGGTTAGAGGTAAGGTTTCGTGTAATTGATGTTTCAGACCTCTAATTAGACTTGTAACGAAACTAATTGAATGTTCAACTGATGAATTCAGTGTCGAATTGATAGGATTGGAACCGGATCTGATCGCGGGTTGAATGGCCCATTTTACAGAGAAACGGGTTAGGCTGGTGACACTGTAGCTGGCGCGTGGGTTTCACGCGCAGCCACTCACGGCGGCGCATGGGGGCGCATCCGGCCTAGTCTCAAGGTGAGGTCAACATGACTTTTGATCCTCTCAGTGTAACGAACATTTTAACGTTGGTTTCGATGAAATCGGATATTGTTTCGATAATGTTCCGCGTATCCGAAGTTTTGTTTTACGTTAAAAATACGTATTTAAATTCCGGAAAAATTGGGGGAATTATATGTTGTATTTTGAGCTGTTAGTAACCCTCTATAATGATTTTGGACAGGAGTTGTGATTTTCAGATTTTACGGAAAAACGTGCAGCTCGGAAACGGACCGTTTTGGACGGTGTGTGTGAGTGGACTTTGTTTTCTAACCGTGATGCATGCATATATGATTTAAATGCCTTATTATATGATTTTATATGCTTGGGCATGGTTTATGTTTCAATCCGGTAATTTCTCGGTTTTATGATTATTATATTATTATTTTGGGCGATTTTCGAGAAATTACGAAATTTGGTAAAAATGATGGTTGGACTTGGTTTATGAGTCCGGGATTGAAATTGATTGAAAATAATGTTTGGACTCGGATTATTGAGTCATGGATTGAAAAATGATGTGGTGACTCGGGAATGAGTCAATGGTCAATTTCGTGGATTTACGTGAAAATGGCAACGGAGGTTGCAACACATGGATTTGCGTGATAATGTTATTTTGGGCATGAGAACCCAAGTGAATAGTGATTTTGACTCGGATATGGAGTCACTTGTGAAATTGTGAAATTAATGATTTATTGGGATTTATGATTATTTTAATCAGTCTTTCGGGCACGTTTTACGGGGAACGTGCAAATGATGTTTTGGGCTAGGCCCGGAGTTCAAATGATTTCTAAAATGATATTTTGACTTTGTTGGTGAGTCAATGATGATTTCCGGAATATTTTATTGAATTAAAAGGTGATTTTAATGAAATAAGTGTAAATGGTATTTTGGGCTTTGAGACCCAGTCAGGGATGATCTTGACTTGGTATGAAGTCAAGATTTGATTGAAATGTTTTGGGATGTAATTACTGGGATGGTTTTCATTGTGATTGTGATATTCCCAGACGGTCGGTGCTTGGGGGGATTACCCAGACGACCGGAGTTTGGGGGATGTGATTGTAGGATCGGGAGTTGATCCTATGGTAGTCAGCTTCTCGGATGAGACTGAGCCTGGATGTACCACTCGGAGGTGTCTGAGCCTGGGGATGTGTTTGCCCAGAGGTGACTGAGCCCGAGGGGGTTGAGCCTAGAGGTGTCTGTTCCCGAGAGAGTGACTGGATATTGGCCTATGAGTAGTGCAGCACTTGTGAGTAGTGCAGTTTGATTGATTGTGCACTTGTGAGTAGTGCAGATGTGATTTGTGATATTGGATGCACTTGTGAGTAGTGCGGACTGATTGGATTGATATATTTATTGTGCACTGGTGAGTAGTGCTGATTGATGTTGTTTGTGATAACGTACTGGTATTGAGTACGGGTTTTTGGTCTTTGTGGCCAGTGATTATGTTTTCACATGTTTTGGCCTGAGAGCCGGGATTTGATGTTTTATAACATGAACTGATTTGGTGAACATGAGTTTTGTGGACCATGGGAAAACGTGTTTTGATTTTATCGGTCCACTGTTCATACTTGAATGATTTCATACTATTACTCATGTTTTACGATATGCATGCAAGTTTGTGAAAACTGGAGGGTAAGAATATATTTTTGATAAATGTTTTTATAAGAGGTCATTTTTGTCCACTCACACCTTTTCTGTTTTGTGACCCTCCAGGCCGTGGTACGACGTTCGGGACTGATCGTGAGGCAGTGACAGCAGCAGAAATCCGCGCAAACATCCCTTGTCTGGCAAGCACTGAAGGGTAGTAAGGGACCTTTAGTTGACTTGTGAGACGGGAGCAGGACCGGGCACGGTTTTTGACGTCCAGTTAGGACGGGTCCTGTCAGCTTGTCTACGGATTCAGCGTCCCGAGACTTATCCAACGATCCTTCCGGAAAGTCCAAAAAAGTCCCGATCAAAAAGTCAACTTTCGGCCCTTATAACCAGGGGCAAAATTGTCATTTCCTTCAAATTTTCCAATTTTTCCTTTTCGAATTTTCGGGTCGTTACAAAAGGACACATTCTAGACGTGTTCCGTCTTTTGACTGATCTGTTAAATGTGGAAAATGGCTGGGGAGTGATGTGACTGTCGAAGGATTCAAAGAGGGTGTAAGACCCTATGACCTGAAATCTGGTTGTTAGCTGAGAGAGAACAAGTGTGGATCCACATATGATCGCGATGTAGATGATCGGGTGATGCTGTGTTGGATCAGGATCGTGATGTTGATGATCGGGTGATGTTGTGATGAATCTGCACCGTGATCTTGATGATCAGGTTATGTTGCGGGTCAGTGTGGGGATTGGCTTCCTTATGAAGTTAATAGAATACGATATGGTACACATATGAGTAGATACCTGACAAGTTCAGATTGGTACGTCTTGGATGACATCAATGAGTTTGGACATTCTTTGGATGTTGGTCGTGTGACCAAGGGACTCGGCTTGGACACGGAATCGGAGTGTATGGTCTATCTCATGTGGGGTTGGACAGATAGACTCCATAATTGAAGTGTGATTAGCTATGAGCTATGTAGTGGGTTGGTTGGTGGATGGATGTACGTACTGGGTACGTTGAGCGAGGACCGATACTAGACAGGCCTGAGTGGTTCTTGGTGACAGTGTATGGCATATACTAGTGGTATGTTTATGAATGTGTTGGTAATCGGCTTAATTCTGATATTATTTGATTGGTTGAGAACATGAACTAGACATTGGAAACTGTGCATTGGACCAGAGTGATTTTGATGGGTTCAGTGATTGTATGAGCAGGTGCTCAGAGCCGTGGATGGCTAATGGAACCCTAGAGTGGAGATGTGTATCACTGTTGGGTAACACTAATCGAGTGAGATTCATTTCATCGTTAGGGGGATCCTATCGAGCTGATTCTAGCTCTTATTGAAATTTAAATTAAGAAATGTTTACTGTAAGTTCCCAGGTGAGTGAGACGTGGATTGTGTATCCACAAGTGAAATGAATTGTTGGTTAGTGTAACCACGGGTTGCATTACGTGAAGTTACTGCTCTGTGACTCTCACCAGCGTCATGGATCACTGAGGGAGTTGACTGATGTGAGCACCGAGACCGATGAATGTCGCAGGTTTGAGCTTACCCTGCGAGGTGAGATCTTGTCGTTGATCTTACGTTACATTGAGGGAGTTTTGGGTACGAGGTACCTTGATGCAACTCTAGAGTGAGTCAGAGTTGTGTTGGTGATTCGAATTGTGACTAGGGAGCCGCGAGTGCCGGCTGAGTGCAACGTTATGGAATCCTTTGGGAATAAGTTGAGATTTGGTGATTTCCGGTAGGAGCAGATGTCAAGGTGGATTGGTGACTTAGAAGAACCGTCAAGCTGAAAAGCTACATGTGTCAGCGTAATAGTGGAATTGTCAAGTGGTATCAACTCGGAATATGTGATCAATTTCACTTGATGTGGTCAAGTGTAGACGATGCGACGTGAGTATTGGTGGAACGTCTGGGTACAGACAAGTATTGTGCTAGTTAGTGGGTGTACACGTGTACACATGATATGGGGCCGAACTTGTTTTCCACGAGATGGATGTGGAACTAGATTAGTATGAATTTTAAGGACGAAATTATTTAAGGGGGGAAGGTTGTAAAGACTCATCCCGAATATCGTGATTAAATATTAATTAATTATGGATTTAGAATGACTAATTGGAGATTAGTTGAGTAAATTCGGACAGACGGTATAAAATGACCGTTTTGCCCTTGAAATTGGACAAAATATTAATTTTTAACCCGTGGAGTCAAACATACGTGGACCGATAACTGTTACGTAGATCGAGACGTCACGAGTCCATAGACAAACGGCATGTCGAAATCGGACGTCGAACAGGGAAGTTATGGTCACGGGATCGAAATTGGGTTAATTAGCGTCTTGGGATTCGAATTAAATATTAATGAAATCTGATTGGCTAATTAATTAATGTGGGACCCTTGGATGAGTGACAAGTTTCACTCATCCCATTGGTCATCTCCCCTAAAAAGTGGATCTAAGTTCTGATTGGATGGTTTTATATTAAAATATTAATTATTTTATTTTATTTTATTATTTTTCCCTCCTCATCTCTCTCTTCCCTCCCGTGCAACCATCTTCATCATCTCATCCACCATGACCGTGCCCCCCAATCCTACACCAACCCCTCTCAATCATCATCCATTGCTTGTGACCCGTGAATGAAAGTTGGGGAGGATGTTGAGACGAACCCAATGGTGGCCACGACAAGGACCATTGTGCACGGTGGCCGGAATTTCGGAAGGTAAACCGTGGGATTCAAATTTTGAGTTTTTTTTATTTTGATGGTGTTGATCGATTCTAAGCTTAGGATGATGTTCCTTGCGCTCTCACAAGCTTGTAGGTGCAATTTGGGATGGATTTGGACGTCAGAGGTGGCCGGAATGATGATCGGAATTCTGGCCGAAACTTTGAATGGCCATAACATTAAATCCATGTACTTTTTGCAATTTCTGGGTTTATATTTGGAAACCTTGGCTCGAGTAGATGGATTTACATAGGTAGAACGTCGAATGTGGTTGAGAAATGAGTGAGATATCGAAGTTTGAAGTTTGGAGCATCAATGGAGTTTTCCGCCGAAGCATTCTGGCGAGTAGCCGGCGAGTTGACTCGTTGACCGGCGAGTTGACTCCCTGACTTTGACCCGTAAACTTTTTTCAAAGTTGACTTTTACGTTGACTACGCGCATAGGGGCGTGTGGGCTCGAATTTCGAGGTAGACCTAGTGTCATTTTGATGGTATCGACGATCCAAATCCAATGGTGGTGGTTTCAGGTCGATCAGAGATGGTTAAGTTGGTCAAATCAAGGTTTTTCACCTCGAGAATTGTGTCTCGGGCACATTGACTTTTTCAAGAATTTTGGGGGTTTATCCTATAGAGTTGTATAGTTGATTAGTGACCTTCAGGTGTGATTTGGATAGGTCCGGGTGTTCCGGTGATGGTGATATAGCCTCAGGAGGCTTATGGCACGCTTATCGAGGCGGAAGTTAGGACGGTCTGTGAGTGGACTTTGTTTCCTAAACTCTGATGCATGCATAACTGTTTTATATATTTTACATATGTGATTTCTATGATGATGATTGTGGTATTGGTGATTTACATATTTGCACGTATTTTGAGGTGATTTTCGTATTTGCACGTATTTCGAGGTTTACGATTTTATACTATATTTCTACGTGATTGTGGTTCTAATAATGGTTCAATTGTATGATTTTGGATTTGGAAATATGGAATTGGGCTTAAGACCCCTTTGGTTTACGAACTATCGGACTTGGAGTCCATTTGATTTAATGAGCCATCGGGCTGGGGCCCCAGTCGGTTTGCATGATCGAGGTAGAGGCCCAGTTGATTATGATATTCGGCATGAGTCCCATTTATGGTTTATGAATATGATTTCGAGTTCGAAGACCCTAAATGGATTTGGATTTGAGAAAACAGATTTGTGGATTACGATGGTTTTATGGAAATCCCGGGCATAGGCCCATTTGAACAGGTTGAGATAATTTATGAAATGTTTTCCATATACCATCCTTATGATCTGATATCGCCCCTCCAGGGAGGGTCAGGGACCTGGGTGACCCTGGGGGAGACTCGGCTGAGATCTAGGGGCACGCGTAGCTCTATACATGACATCTGGGATGTCAAGCATTGCATGCGAGGGATTATTCTACGGAGCGACCGGATCGTAGAGTAACTCAGGAGCAGGATTGTTATTATTGGACGTCTGGGACGTCAGACGTTTAGGATGCCAAACATTTGGGATACCGAGGAATGGTATGTAACGGTGGTTGATTGGATTTGTGATCTATGGATTTACTGGACATTTGATTTGGATTTCTGTGTTAATTGATTTGGGTAGGGACCCACATGGTTTGGATTTACTGTTTTAGGCTGAGTTCCCACTTACTTAGATTTATGGTTTTTGGCTAAGACCCTAATAATTTAACTAAAGTAAATGGTTTGATTATTGGTTTTCGAATGCATGCATGCTTTTTAGTGAAGTTCATAAACGTCTTCTTATGAAATGTGTTTTATTAAATTATTTATTTTCATCCACTCATAACTTTTAATGGTTTTAATGTCCTTCAGGTTGATCGCGGATGTGGGCTGTAGTAGAAACCGAGACATCGCACTCCTCCACCGATCCTAGCGCGCTCTGGAAGCCCTGAATAAGCTGAGGTGTCGAGTTATCGCTTGTCTGACACTTAGTGTCAGACGGGGGCATGGCACATCCTGCGTTAATCCCGATTGGATTTGGGATGGGTCATTTCAACAATCATGCAAACCACTACTTACTCGGAAATATATACAATAAAATACTGAGGGATCAACTAGCATGCATCAATTCATAATATTCTCAATATTTGTTTTTTCTCAAATTTGTGCTTACAAGTTTTTTAGTTGCACTTTGCTTCCTCCAATTATCAATAAATTCTCATCAAATATGAATTTCAATATCTAAGAAGATATAACTCTATACCAAGCTTATATGGTAATTAATGAAAATGCCACAATTGGTAATTCACAATCCAATAAAACCATGTGGGGGAGTATGCAACACCAATTCATACAATTCTTTCCAACACCATCTGACACATGATTGAGTAAACCGAAGAGTCTCAAAAAACGATGGGCACTCATCCACCCACCTTGCACCAAGCTTTGCAAACATCTCACTCATATAAAGCGTTGAAACCTTAGTGGACTAATAAATATATCAAAGATAATAATCTATGGATGAGATTGTGATAAGAAAATACGATCTAATAGTTGGTGGGAGATGAAATCTTTCTATCTCAGATTTGGATAAGAAAATATGGTTTACCGGATGAGCTTGTGATAATAAAATATGATCTAACGAATGACATTGTACTAAGAAACTATGATATAATGGATAAAAATGAAATGAGATGATTCGATCTCACAGTATATATCTAACGATAAAAAAGTTAAAGATTGCATAAATTAAAAATAGTTAAGAAAAATTTATTTTAATACATTTTTAAGATTTCATGCAAAATAATGTAGCCTCATGCCCAGCCCCAATGACTAGACCCCATTTTGAGCAATATGTGATCTAACTTAGAATATTCTTTTTGATGTTATATTTAGAGCTACATCGACCATAAATACGACCTCAAATGTAACTTTCCACTGTGGGTGACCTTACTTTTCATGTCAAGCTTCGCCACACCATGCGGCCAGGCGGCAATAACAGACTCATGATGTCGCCGACCTCTAAGTTATTGTTGGTGTAAAGATTTTCTTCAATTTACAACTGAGCTTGTTATCACACTTTTACATTTTAGCTGATAAAAATTAGAATTAATCTTTTTTATTTAACTTAGACCCCATTTGGTATTGCTTTTTTCTTTAAAAGTTGTTTTATTTAAAAGTGAGCACTACAAAAGTGTTTGGTAAAACTAAAAATATATATATTTTAAAAACCGATAAATTTTTTACAACAATTTTTAAAATCAACATGCATGTTTCTTTTGAAAACTGATTTTACAAAAATTATTTTAGTGTATAAATATTTATTATGAAAATAAAGTAGAAACAACTTTTCAAAGCAGTATAATAGAAACAGTTTTTCAAAAAAATACAGCAATTCCAAACTAGCACTTAATCTTAATTCATTTCATCGTTTAATAAAAAATTGAGAAGTCAAATATAACGAGTAAATGTTAAATGGATGTCGCCAAAAGTGGGCATAAATCCGTTGAAACCATTAACTGAACCACTTCAAATCACTATTTATCTAACGATTTAATTTTGCCCGAATAAAAGTCAAATGGTTCGAGAATACAAACTGCTTAGTTCGTAACGAGTTTGATTTTATATTTTCATTTTGGAAAAACATTAAATCCAAACTAAACTATTAAAGAATATATATTAAATTTTAAAGCTACATACAACCTTATATACATAAGTATACTCTAACTGATGTATTTTATTAGTTTCATTTATAATGTTATTGTATTTTTTATATTTTGATTGGAATGTTGGAAGTAAATTTGGTAAATGTTGATGTGTTTGTTGGTTTTAATGATTTAAAATATTATTGTGCTTTATTAGTTTCATTTCTAATGATATCGTGGATTTTATATTTTGATTTGAATGATTAAAGAGAATTTGGTTTGAATGTCTGAAAGTTTGATTTTATAGATTGTGAATGAATAAATGAACCTTAAGACGTTTTGGTTAGATATAAATGCGAGTCTGTATTGATCCAAATTGAATTATTAGTAATAAAATAATTTCATTTATAATTTCAAAAAATCTAAATTGTATGGAACAGCTAGGAATGTAAAGATGAGTCTGTATTGATCAAAATTGAACTATTTATAACTTCAAAAAATTTAAATTATATCGAACTGTTAAAATTTTAATAATTTGACCGGTGTTCATCCCCAAATGTAACCCATGCTGCGTATGAACGCGTGTGGCTCGTGCAATTTTACTGGAGAAACATCACAGATGAAGACAAGACTGCCGACATCAACATAGTTGGTAAGGATAGGATCATGGGACAATAATCCAACTACCAGTCTCGTTGTGGCTACAAATTATTGAGTGTGGGATATTTAACTTCATCATTCTTGTTCCATCTACGTCGGTATCCACCGCTTGCAGTCGTGAAGCAATGGCTTCAAACATGACTCTCCCAAGCTTTCAAGGCCCTCTCCTCAAATCAAAATTTCTTGGAAGAAATGATCTCTCGAATCATGCTCAGAAATCGTCCTTCGCGATTCCCAAGCAGCGATCGACCCAGTCCCTAAGGCCATGTGCCAAATTCAATCTATCTGAAATCTTGGGAGGCAGAGGGCTCTGCAATGGTGAAGCAGGTCTACTAAAAGAGCTTACAAAAGATGTAGTAGAGCAAACAAATGTTGAAGAACAAGTAGTATCAGCAGCAACAGCTGCTGATACAGAAGAAAAATCAGATGGCTCTGCAATAATTAATATTGGAAGTGTCCAAGACGATGCTTTTGACAAGGAGCTGATGGGACTTACCGGGGGATTTCCCGGAGGTGAGAAGGGGTTGCAGAAGTTCATTGAGAAAAACCCACCTCCCAAGAAATTGTCGATTGCAGACTCCTCCGGACCAACAGGAGCACTTGTGAGCTCAAAGAGGCCCGAAGCCCCTGAACTGCCATTGTTGCTACCTGGTATGATTGCCATTGTTGCTACCTGGTATGATTGCCATTGTCAACAACCCTAATAGCCCTTACTACATGTATTGTGGCATTGTTCAGAGAATCACCGATGGGAAAGCCGGGGTTCTATTTGAGGGAGGAAACTGGGACAGGCTAATCACTGTCCGGCTGGGAGAGCTCCTGCGCAGAGACAAGGGACCTCCGGGGAAAAATCCCAAGTCTGCTGTCCTCGAACCTTTTCTCCAAAGGGATCCTGAATGAGTCCGTTATTTTTTCTACAACATGCATATGTGTGTCTAAATTAGGAATGTGCAGTACTGAAATTCCTATCTTCAATAGCAACCACTTCCATTGTAAATTATAAATTGCATGAAGGGAAAACATGTCATAAGGATGCCATTCAATATCACATCTTTATTGTACAAATGTGTTGACTATCACTATGAAATTCAGCTGGTAGGTTGTTCTTCAAATAATACAAACAAGTCAACTCTGGCTACTTCCAGGTCCTTAAAACCGGCCAAAACAATGTCCAACAGTGTCCCATGTTCTTCAAGTCAAGCTTCACAGAAGATCAGATGCAGCCACCCAACTGCGAAAAGACAGTTAAAACAAATAAGTAAATGAAGTTTGAGGCTAACGAAGAGGCAACCAAGAATTGATTCCAAGTTTACTACATTAGCCTTTTCAAAATCTTGTTAATGATTCAACGGACTGGTGTCCACCATCATGATCAACATTCAAGAACCAAATCTTCAGTTCAGACTTAGACGTATCACAACGTGTAACACGAACATTAATCACTGAAATATTCGCCTCTTAACAATATCAGAAATTTCCTTCCAACTACTGACTTGACATAATTTTGTTCTCATGAATTGGTGAAATTGGCTAGTCCCATGACTTTGGCAACATTTGGCACTTCAATGAGGCAGGTCTCACCACTTTCATCAATTCATTCCATTAAATACATGCCAAATTGGTAGCCAGTTAATAGTGATTACAATTCACATGAATTGGTGGCCAGGTTCATGTCCATTTGGTCATATACTTTCAGGGCTGCAGAATTCATTACAGGGAAAGTTGAACCAAACCATAAGTGTAGAAATTTTTGCAAAAAAGGGCAACTTCCATACCATAATGGCTTCAATCTCCTCTTTGGATAGCGGTGTTCGTTCAGGTTGAAGAGAAGCTTTTCCTCCCAACGTGGTTGAGGCCTTTGAACCTGAGAAAAACATATGTGAAGCATCACCAGCCGAAGGTGCTGCTTCAGTTTGAGATTCAGAACCTGCAAAGAGTATAATTACAACTGGGTTACAGATGAAAACAAATTATGATCCAAATAGAGCAATATAGCATCTGACCAAAAGTATATGACTAAATGGACATGAACATATAAGAAACTTTAAGCAATAGCTGAAAATCAGGATCATAATTAAAGATGAAAATCAACACACATGTATGTCCAAGGTTGCCACGTAAAGGTACACAGACAAAATGTACCGAACAACATTACATTGCCAGACTGTCAATTACAACCTCAATTTCAAACATGATTTCACCTTACAACAATCTTCATTAAAATTTTGAATATGTGTGTGTGAGAGCGTGCGCGCGTATGATATTTTCTAATATGCAATTGCCTGATTCTTCAACTGAAGACCACATGACAGAGCATGAGAGCAATGAAATTACGTTGACGCTTTTCAATCAAAGAAGTTAAATAAAAATTTATCTACATACAACATCACCTTTTATTATCAGCCTAGAATCTAAATTTTGGCATTGCCATTGCCAACGTGTTTTCCTGCATGCCACTGCATCATCAAAGAACCGCCCAATACATTCAAGATCAAGAAACTACCCATAAAAGTGGGGATTGGATTTGGGCTTATGCTGCATTAGGTCACCAACCTTAGAAACTATAATGCTTAAGCCTAAAATTCTGGAACCAGTAGAAAATTCAAAACTTGCATTAATGGCACCTTCAATGCTAATCCTATTCTCAATGCAACAAATTCCCATATACTTAGAACTGCCCTAAACCATACTTTCAGCATTTGCATAATGCAGCCAAGCCAAACAGTTCATGAAACTAAACTCGACAGGCAGAGAATTCCATACAAAAATCAACCTGGCTAAACTTAACAAATATAACCTATCAATTCTTAATGTTCATCACACCCATGGAAACATTTGACCAAACCAACAAATTAAATCACTATATACGTGATACAATTGGGCATTTAGATCATATGTAAACATAGAGAAGGAATATTAGACCTCCGAAGAATTCAAAATTTACAAGGAAAGCACAAATATTTGGGAAATTCAACAGAACTCTTCAAAATTGGAACAAAATACAGAAATACAAGGACATATGAACATGCAAAAACTTTAAAATCGATGCTGTGAGGAAAACAAAATCTGAAAATGTAAACAAAAGACAGACCAGAAGGCTTGGGACGTCTCTGAGGAAACTTGATGCGAGGGATTCTTTTCATCGCCTGGACTCCACCCATCGCTCTCTCTCTTTTTCTCTTCTGCCGCTCAGTTCTGAAGAAAAACAAAATAGAGCTAAATTCATCCTACATCGATTTCAATGAATCCTGGGATTAACACAAATTGCCTACGGCTTACATGTGCGAGCGAGTGAACATTCCAGGCCCAATTTTATTGGCCCAATTTTCGTAAGTAAAAAACCCTATCCACAATTGTTTTTTATTGATCCAATTTTATTGACCGAATTTATCTACCAATTGTGTTTTATTTTTTATTTTCTCAAAGCTACTTAATTTTATTAGTTATTTTTAATGGAAATAATCTATAATACTATTTAGATAGATTAGAATGACCACATTTAGTGTTCACATTAATGTGATAATCAATTAACGTTGTTATTTTAATAAATTAAATTATTTTACATTTAATTTTTTGTGATAAATAATATGTCACGTTAATATAGTCACTAAATATGATCAATTTAATGTGTCTAATATAAAAAGAAATAAATTTTTTGGATGTCTTAGTGGTTAATGCATTAATTGAAGGTATTCAATCTAAATTTGATGTCTTAAACCTTCAAAGTTGGAATCACAAAATTGTAATCATATTTATTGTTTTATTAGGACAACATAGATTCTCATCTATGCAAATTACCCCCAACATAGATTCTTATCATTGCTAATGAATTATCTAAACCAACTTTTGGACCAGCTCCTATTTTTTCTCTACCATCTCTCTAGGGAAAAAAACACAGATCCAACTCATAAACATAGTCATCGATTTCTTTGGGTGATAGTGGTAGCCCCTCCCCCCTCTTTTCCTTCCAACCCCTTCCTTCCCCTCCTTTCTCCCTTTTAGTTTCCCACTTTTTCTCTCCCTCTTTCCTCATTTGTTTTTTCTTTGTTTTTTGTAGCAACCCATCTATCATCTTATTTCCCCTCCATCTTCTTATTTCCCCTCCATCTTCTTCCTCCCCTTCCTATCTCCTTCCTCCTCTTTATGTTTCCATCTTTTTCTCTCCCATTTCTTTCTTTCTTTGTTTATTTTCTTTGTTTTTTTCTTTGTTTTTTTTTCTTTTTTTGGCTTTGCCATCTACTGCCCTTTGTGGTGCTCTTTCTGGCCCCTCCCTTTATGGAGAATTTTCCTTCTCTTTTATTAGAGAGTTTCAGAGTTCTCTTAGATCTACCTTTCCATCTCTATTTCAATTTCCTTCCACCATACCCCACATCTTTCCTCTTCCCTCATCTGATGTTCTTGACACTGCTGGATGTGACGACCCGTCCCGAATTAACGGGATTAATTAAGGATTAATGACAGATTAGCGAGACTAATCGGAGATTAGGCGAGTATTAGCGGACATTCGGGCGAAATGACGATTTTGCCCCTAGAATGGGCGAATCGTTGACTTTTTAGTCAGGCTGTCAAATGGACTTTGGCCGATGACTGTGACGTAGTTTGGGACGTCACCAGTTGATAGACAGGTGGCACGCTCGAATCCGACGTTCGAGGAAGAAGTTATGATTTTCGGAAGTTTGGGGGCAATTTGGTAATTTGGTTAAATAGGAGCAAATAGTTGACTTTTGATCCGGGGGTTCGATGACCGAGGACCGAGGACCGTTACGTAGATCAAAACGATACGAATCTGTAGACAGGCGGTATGTTGAATTCGGACGTTCGACCGAAAAGTTATGGTTCACGGAAGTTCAAAAGTACTATTGCGCGATTTACGAGACGAGATACTTTTGGACTTAAGTGGGGTCCATATATTTTTGTGCTGCCCAATGGATGAGTAACAAGTGTCACTCATCCACTAGCCATCAGTTCCCATTCATGCATATCCTCCCCCTTCTTCATCGGTCATTTTTCATCCAAACAACCCGATCTCACCATTTCAAACCAATCCAACCCAACCCCAAAATCCATTTCCACCTGTGATGTTTGTCAGGACCCACCCATAATCCCCCGGGATTAAGGGCTAAATCCTGCTCCCCTCGGACTTACGCATGACACGAAGGCTAAACTGATGTTCAACCTCCATGTGACACGTAAGTCGGACAAGGGATTCTCGATCCAACCATCTGAATTAAAAATCGGACTTCCCAGAGTGCACCAAACTACTGAGGATCTCAGGTGTGATGTCTCCGTTTCTCTCAACCAACAGCCCGCACCGCAACAACCTGGAGGGTATCGAAAACATGAAAAGACTGTGAGTGGACAAAAATAAAGTATAGTTCAAAAACAGTTCAATAAAACAAGTACATTTATACCCTCCATTTAAAAAGCAATGCATGCATATCAATTACAAGTCATGAAATCATTCATATCAAACCATCCAAGAAAAACCATTTGAAAACCTGTATCAAAACCGTTATTCAAATCCAGGCCTCAGCCTCAAGCCACAAATCAATCTCAAATCCGGGAACTCAGTCCCAAAATTTATCAAATCCATTTCATCCGGGCCATTGCCCAAAACATCGGAAAACCAGTGAAAAACATCAATCATACAAGTTTACTGGATCTCAAGTGCGCCGGAGTCTTTAAACTCAAAACCATGCGCAAATAACCAGGTCTTCTCGGGATATCAACGAGTCTTTAAACTCAAAACACAATCACAGGCCTCGGGGGGTATCACAATCACCGAGTCTTTAAACTCAAAACATATACCGAGTCTTTAAACTAAAAACATAATCAATCCGGGGCCCTCCCCCCGTCAATCAATCTGAGTCTTTAAACTCAAAACCAGATCCAGTGGGTTTTTCTCTTTTTCCGGGTCTTTAAACCCAAAACCATTTTTCATTCAATCAATGAAAACCACAGAAAATACACAGTCAAATTCGCAACGATGATTCCGTAAGCCAGCATCCGGAACCACAGTCCCGAACCCAAATCCAAACTTCCTTCCCAAGTCTCAAAATCAAATCCGAAATCTCATTTCCAAAATCCAGTTTCAAAACCTTGAATTCAAATCATATTTCAAATCCCAAAATCAAACCATTAAAACCATGATCAAATCACGATATAAAACGAAACCTCGTAAAACATGCAAATTTGTAAATACCTCGAAAAACGTGCAAAATCGTAAACCATCAAGCTCATAAATCAAATCATAGAATCAAGTATAGAAAACGTATGGAAACATATATGCATGCATCATAAGTTTGAAAGCAAAGTCCACTCACAGACCATTCCGACGCCGCCTCGATACGCTCGCACTTACGCCGTTCTCGGCCATTCCGTTATCCTTGGCTTTCCTGAACCTGTCCAAATCCCATACTAAGGTCACTAACTACTTCACAATGATCATACTAAAGCCCCGTAATTTTCCCAAATTTTTTAACTATTTTTAATCGAGCCCTAAAACCTTCGAACATCCCGAAACCTATCGAGACGATGTACGATTGACTCGAAACCAGTGTCAAAATGTTCGTTACATCGAATAATTTAAAAGTCATGTTGGAACCTTCTCCAAAAGGGATCCCACGAGCCCTCACATGCCGCCCAAAGGGGCTGCGCGTGGGAGCCACGCTCCCAGTACTGTTCATCTTCAACGTCTGCCGAACCGGGTCCAAACCGGTTCGATTCAGGCTGGTCTAATCGAACCGGCGAGCACGGTTTCCAGTAAATTCCATCACGATTTCAGTCCTTTTCCTACCCTTAGCTTCCTCCAAACATTATTAATTGATCTAGCTAACAAAAACATGAAATAAAACACTACATAATACCTTCCAAGATTCGAACCAGAACCCAGAAAAATTCAATTCTTGTTCCCGACCACCACCAATCCTCTCAGGGCTCAACTTCGAATCTTTGGCTCAAAAGTGACGTCCTACAATGGTAAGGATCATTAGAGTGCCTCGACAGTTCCCCAAAATCATCAATTTCCAGTTTGAACATTTTTGGAAAACAGAGAACCCGATGTCCTTACCTGCTTCCAACTCTCCGCCGTGACTTCCACCGGAGTTCTTAAGGTCCAAGAACAGTCCTCCACCCTCTAAGTACCACCACAGACCAATTTTTGATTGGGTTGATCGATTAAGGTTGCACCACGGCCCACGGCTTCCTCTCTGTTTTCTGAGATTTCTCACTTTCCTCAGAGGCTCTCATGCAAACCCAACACCCCAAAACACTTACTAAACCCTCAGCTGCCCTTTGATCAGTCACACTCGATCACCAAGAATTCAAACACCCTAAAACTGATCGATAGTTCCTGACTGTCTCACGGTCTCTCTGTTTTCTCTAATTGCACGACTGATCCAAACAAACAATTTAAATTGAACCGTGAAAGTGGCTAGAAACCACTAGGCAGTGGCCAGGTGTCCAACACCCTGTGGTCCACACTCCAAAATATCCAATAATATCTATCCAAGTGGCCTTACCCGGTTGCACAATGACAGGACCCGTCCCAATCCCACTGGGACCACCCGGGGACGAGCCCCGCTCCCGTCTGACAATGACTCTAAACATACCAATATTACCCTTAAATAAAAATAGAATATTCAAATAGATATATAACATGCAACAACAGTGTTTAAAGCGATATTGTAAGACAAGGGAAAGTAAATCAACAACACGTGAGCACAATAGTCAGAGTACATTATTCGATGCTCAACCTACCCACAAGTGGGTGTACAGGTGTACAGCTAAGCAAACTAAGCCTCTTCCTCCTCCTCCGGGTCCTCCTCCTCCGGGTCCTCCTCCTCTATTTCCGTGTCAGGGTCTGGAGGGGTCAGTAAAACAAGAGTGAGTGGGCCAAAAATAACAGTTTATAAATCAATTTAAGAATAATATAAATCATAAGGTTTTACCTCTCCGTTTTCCAAATCTTGCATGCAGTGAAAACATAATGTTATAATGAAATTGTAACCATAAAATCACAATAATAATCGAAAGGAGAAACTAACATATCAGTGCACTGTAAAACCCAACCCAAATGATGTCACGGTCTAAGGCTACGCGTTGCCACTCAGGGTCTCACACCCAAGACTCTCTAGGTACATCAGCTCCCGGTATCCCGGTCACTGCCCGAGGTATATGAACATGCCTTCCTGAGAGTAAGCAGCCCAACGAGGGTCAACTCCACTCAGTCAGGGCCCCGTGACTACTCCAGGGTCCACCCAGGCCAACGACCCTCCCTAGAGGAGACAATATAGACAGGTAGGAAAGTACAGCACAATAACAGTATAGTTTGCCCTATGTCCCCCCGGACATCCCAGACAAAATCCACATATAATCCAGACGTGTCTCATGCCCAAAACATTGTAATAACAGATATAAACAGTTCATATAAGACTCATCGAAATCATAAAAACAGTTTATGCATGCAAGCCTTTTATAAATCAAACAGCCCACTCACACATGGTCCTTGCTGCTCAACGATCTCTAAAACCTGTATTAACATACCTGAGAGTTACTTAGGGACCCTATAATTCCAATACCAAGACCCTAGAATAGATCCGCCTCAAAAACGCATCCCGGGCACTATTCCCGAGGCTTCAACCTCCATTTTGACTAACCTAACGATCTCCGATCGACACGAAAAAACCTCCATTGGATCCGTATCGTTGAAACCTTGAAAATGGTACTGGCCCCACCAAAATCACTGTTCACACGCGCCCCCACGTGCCTGGTCAACGCGTGGGTCAACGCTGCTACATTACCGCTGACGTCAGCAGTGACGTCATCACTGACACTTGTCAGGTGACACTTGGCATGTTCTGATTGGTCACTGGTCTGACAATTTCTGACAGGATGACATCATCATGACGTCAGAAGTGACGTCAGCATGATGACGTCATCGCTGCTACAGTACTAGGTCAGCCCGTTTTACTGGAACCGGGTCGCCGTTGACCCACGGCTTGACCCGATTCCACTGTACGTTTCCGGCCACCATTTTCGATGGGGTTCATTCCTACACGGCCGTCTAGGTCTGTTCTATGGTTTTGTAACCTCAAAACTAGAAGGAAACTAGAAGAAACTCACCAGAGCTTCGATGAACTTCATGGCCAAAATTCGGTCGTCGTCTCCGGTTATCCTCGCCGCCTCAGTCGTCCAAATCGGTCCCTATCAGCTCGTCTCTGACCCTAGAGCATGCCCATAAGCAAAGAATTGATTCCTAGGCGTTAAAATGGGTTGGTTCGAAACAGGGAACATAAACAGGGCTCTCGGGTTTTGGGCCTTACCGCCGCCGTAGCCTTCGCCGTCAGTTCAGTCGTGCTCTTGGGGTCCCCACAGTTTCTACTAGAGCTCCACTTGAATCGAGGTGGTGGAAATGTGGGGTTTTGCTTCTTGGACCCGATTCCTCTGTGTTTCGGGTCTAAGTTTTGCACGAGTTGTCCAGGGCAGGGGAAGGGGTGGTGGTCGCTGGTGGTGTACGGGGGTGATCAGGTGGTGATGGTGGTGCTGTGGGTGGTCGCCTGGTGGTGTAAAGGTTGCTAGTTGGGGTGTTTGGGTCGAGAGAAAATCGAAAGGAAAATGGGTTGCACGGTTTAGAGAAAATGAGTGTGTGTGTTTTGTGTGAGAGAGAGGAATGATCGTGCATGAAGAAGAAAAAGCAGAGGGAATGGAGGGCTGGGATTAACTTGGGCAGAAATCCAATGGCTAGGGTTAGTTGAGAGGAAATAAAATGTTTAATATTGGACCTATAGGAGTAGACCCAACTTTATGGGAATAATAGTCACTTGGATGAGTGACACTTGTCACTCATCCCCTGGTTTGATTTAAATCTGAGTTTGGCACGGATTCCCATAATTAATTAATATTTTATTTTGTAGTTCTCGGTTCATAAATTCCACTAAAACGCTTCCGTGACCATAACTTCTTCATACGAACTCCAATTTCGGCGTGCCGCCTGCCTACGGATTCGTGACGTCCCGATGTACATCGTAGTCATGGGTCAAAGTCAAATTATTTCCCGGGTCAAAAGTCAAAGTTTCCCCCCTTCAGGGGCAAAATAGTCTTTTTACATTAAAATATTATTATTCTTGGTTCGGGTCGTTACAACCTACACACACCTTACAGAAATTTCGTCCTCGAAATTTACTCAAACAAGTGTGGGTACTGCCCTCTCATCAATTCCTCGGGTTCCCATGTCGCTTCCTCCACATCGTGGTTCCACCATAGCACCTTAACCAATGAAATCGTCTTGTTCCTTAAGACCTTTTCCTTCCTATCCAGAATCTGTACTGGTCGTTCCTCGAAGCTTAAATCTATCATCAGTTCCAGTGGTTGTTCCAGCAATGCATGAGAGTCATCCCGAAGATACTTCCGTAGCATAGATACATAGAATATGTCATGTACTCTGGAAAGCTCCGAAGGTAGTGCTAAACGATAAGCCACCGGACCAATCCGCTCTACAATCTCATATGGCCCGATATAACGGGGACTCAGTCTCCCACGTCGTCCGAATCGGAGAATCCCTTTCCACGGCGATAGCTTTAAAAAGACAAAGTCACCAACCTCAAACTCCAAATCTCGGATCCGTCGATCCGCATAGCTCTTTTGACGATCCTGGGCCGCCTTCAATCTCTCCCGAATAACTCGAACTGTCTCCTGGGTCATATCCATCAAATTCGGCCCCACTGTGGTTCTTTCCCCGATCTCCAACCAGCATACAGGTGTTCTGTACTGTCGACCATACAGTGCCTCATAGGGTGCCATCCCTATACTCGCATGGTAGCTATTATTGTAGGCAAACTCCATCAATAGCAATCGATCAGCCCATGAATCCTGGAATTGCAACACACAGGCTCTCATCATGTCCTCGAGAGTTTGTATTGTCCTTTCAGACTGTCCGTCGGTATGTGGGTGGAATGTCGTACTGAAGTGCAATTTCGTACCCAAAGTAGTTTGTAGACTCCTCCAAAATCTGGAAGTGAAACACGGATCCCGATCCGACACGATCGACTCCGGGGTACCGTGTAGTCGGATGATCTCATTAATGAATAGCTGGGCCAAACGGTTGGGCTTGTACGTCTCACGTACAGGCAGAAAATGCGCTGATTTGGTCAGCCGGTCTACAATCGCCCAAACCCCATCAAATCCACTCCTTGTCTTCGGTAACTTGAAGACAAAGTCCATTGTAATATGATCCCATTTCCATTGCGGGATTGGAAGTGGCTGCATAGCCCCATACGGACGCTGCCATTCTGCCTTGACCTGCTGACAGATCAAACACTTGCTGACATACTCAGCTATCTCCCTGTTCATTCCTGGCCACCAATAGTGGTCCCGGAGAGTACGGTACATCTCCGTCCCCCTTGGATGCATAGCATAGGCTGAACTGTGTGCCTCATCTAAAATCTCTCTCCTCAACTCTGGTACCGCAGGTACACACAATCTCCCAAGCTTCACCAATACTCCATCGCCCCGGATGGAGAAATCCTGTCTCTGTCCGGACCCAACCTCGTTTCTGTAGTCACAGAGTATCTGGTCCTGTAGTTGAGCCTCGATGATCCTGTCGACCAACACCGGTCGCACATGAAAGCTAGCCAACAAGGCTCCCTGATCGTCCATCCCTAACATAACTCCGCTCTTCCAGAGTTCCACTAGCAAAGGAAGGTACACCAATCTCAAATGCGCAACTGATCCCGCCGACTTCCTGCTAAGCGCATTAGCCACAACATTCGCCTTGCCAGGATGGTACTCAATTGTACAGTCATAATCCTTTAACAATTATAACCATCTCCGCTGCCTCATGTTGAGTTCCTTCTGAGTGAACAGATGTTTGAGACTCTGGTGGTCGGTGTATATCCGGCATGTCACACCGAACAGATAATGTCTCCAAATCTTTAGGGCATGAACCACCGCTGCCAACTCCAAATCATGAGTAGGGTAGTTCAACTCATGCGTCTTTAGCTGGCGAGATGTGTAGGCAATAACTTTCCCATTCTGCATCAACACACAACCCAAACCCTGCAGTGATGCGTCACTATAGACCACGACCTCTCCAATGCTATCCGGTAATGCAAGGACAGGTGCAGTGGTTAAATGGAACTTCAATTCCTGAAAACTCTGTTCACACTGATCGTCCCACACAAACTTCACCCCTTTCCGGGTTAACCGAGTCAACGGTGCGGCAATCTGGGAGAAACCCTCCACGAATCTCCTATAGTAGCCTGCTAACCCAACAAAACTTCGCACCTCCGTCACCATGATCGGTCTTGGCCAATTTGTCACAGCCTCCGTTTTCTGAGGATCCACGCTGATCCCTTCGGGTGATATGATGTGACCCAAGAATCCAATACAATTTAGCCAGAATTGACATTTGCTTAACTTGGCATATAGCTGCTCCTGTCGTAGTTTACCCAAAACCAGCCTAAATGCTTCTCATGGGCCCTGACACTCTTGGAATACACCAAGATGTCGTCGATAAATACGATCACAAATTTATCCAAGTACGCTCGAAAGACCCGATTCATCAAGTCCATGAATGCAGCTGGTGCATTCGTCAGTCCGAAGGGCATCACCAAGAACTCATAATGCCCATACCTCGTCCGAAAAGCTGTTTTTTGAACATCTCCCTCGGCTATTCTCAGCTGATGGTATCCTGACCTCATATCTATCTTTGAGAAGTATCGTGCTCCTCGTAACTGATCGAACAAATCATCGATCTTGGGTAAGGGATACTGATTCCTTACCGTGGCCTTGTTCAACTGCCGGTAATCCACACATAACTGAAAACTACCCTCCTTATTTTTCACAAATAAGACCGGCGCTCCCCATGGTGATGTACTGGGTCGGATAAACCCTAGATCCACCAGTTCCTGTAGTTGGATTTTCAATTCCCGTAGCTCTGCCGGTGCCATACGATACGGTGCTTGCGAAATCGGTCGAGTCCCGGGGAGTAATTCGATCGTGAAATCGATCTCCCTGGGTGGTGGTAATCCAGGAAAAACCCCTGGGAAGACATCAGGAAATTCCCGCAAAATCGGAATATCCTCAATTCTCAAAGATTCATCCGTAGACTGTACCACATAAGCAAGATAACCCTGACACCCATTCTGTAAAAGGTTTGGTAGCTGTGAGTGCAGATATTACCTTGGGTGATGCGTCTCCACACTCTCCCTGAAATATCACCTCCGGCAATCCCGGACCCCTCAAAGTCAACCGCATGTTACTACAGTCGATGAGCGAATTGTACTCCGACAACTAATCAACTCCAAGTATCACATCGAAGTCGTGTACATTCATAAGAATCAAATCTGCTGGAAACTCGATTCCTTCAATCTCCACAGGGCAATCTTCACATCGAAGTCGTAGTCATGGGTCAAAGTCCAAATTATTTCCCGGGTCAAAAGTCAAAGTTTCCCCCCCTTCAGAGGCAAAATAGTCTTTTTACATTAAAATATTATTATTATTGGTTCGGGTCGTTACACACAATTCCCAAAATGTAAAAAGACTGAAATGCCCCTAATTTTCAAAATTACCATTTTGCCCTTCACTTCCTAGACCCACAACGTATCCGTCCGATGTCTGATGAAGGCGTACCGCCTGTCGTTGTACTCAGGACGTCGAGATCTATCTAACGGTTCTTGGTTTGCGTGAAGACTGTTTGCCATGTGAAAAGTCAACAATTTCCCCTTTTTAACCTAATTACGAAACTGCCCTCGACCTTCCGAACATCATAACTTCCTCCTTGGATGTCGGAATCAGACGTGCAACCTGTCTATGAACTCGTGACGTCCCGAACTATGCCACGGTCATCGGTCAAAGTCCATTTGACCACCCGAACTAAAAGTCAACATTTTGCCCATTCTAGGGGCAAAATCGTCATTCTACACTATCCGTCCAAAAGTATCCAACTAATCATCGATTTACTTTGCTAATCCGTCATTAACCACTAATATAATCCTGACTTCCTGGACGTGTCGTTACAATCTACCCTCCTTAAAAGAAATTTTGTCCCCGAAATTCCTCATCTCGTATCTCCGTAATTAGCGGGGAGAAATCCAATGGTTCTTACACCTGGGTCTCCTACCCGGTGTCCATCTCCTATCAATCCAACTTCTCCTGACAGTTCCTAACCTGTCATCTATTCGATGTAACGAACATTTTGGGACTGGTTTCGTGTCAATCGGATATCGTTTTGATATAGTTCGGGACATCCGAAGGTTTAGGCTCGCGTTTAAAAATAGTTAGAAAATCCGGAAAATTACGGGACTTTAGTGAGGGGTTATATAAGTAGTTAGTAACCCTCTAAAATAGTGTGGATAGGTTCGGGAATCCCGGAGGTGATGTTTGGCCCGGGAGACTCTTATGGCATGCGTATCGAGGCGCGGCTTCGGAAGGTCTGTGAGTGGACCCTTCTTTCAATATTGATGCATGTATAAATGTTTTATAAGTGTTTTAATACATGTTTTTTGATGCCATGAGTGCATTTGTTTGTGGTAGCCTAGGATTTACGTATTTGCACGTATTTCAAGATTTCTAATTTTATACGATGCTTATACGTGCTAGGTTTTCAATAAAGGTTTAATGATTTGGTTTTGGATTTGGAAATATGAGATCGGGCACGAGACCCATTTGACTTATGAACTCTCGAACTTGGTGTCCATTTGATTTGACGAGGAATCGGACCTAGGGTCCATTTGAGTTATACAATCGGATCGCAGGTCCTGTTGGTTGTGAAATCGATCTTGAGGCTCCGTTGGTTTATGGTTCCGGGCTTAGGGCCCAGTTAGCTGTGGTATCGGGCTTGAGGCCCTATTGATTGTAATATCGGGCTTGAGTCCCAGTTCGGTTTATGAAATGATAATTCGGACATGAGACCCTATTGAACTATGGATTTAGGTCGAGGCCTATGAAATTGATTTGAATCTGATTCGAGGAATCCTATTGAGATGATCGGGTATGAGACCCAGTTGAAATGTGTTTTGAGAAAGAACGAAAGTATTTGAAATGTATATGAACCCTCCATATGTTTATATGGTCTCCTCCATACGTCAACCTGAAGAGTCACGATCCACATACCAGAATGGGTATCCTCATAGGGATCCCGTTCCAGGAGTGGGGGTTACGATTTATGATGTGGTCCCGGACCAGATTCCGGAGAGATGTGTGGACTAGATCCGGAGATAGAGCTCAGACTAGATCCAGAGATTGAGCCTCCCAGATGGAGAGTTCCTAGGAGAAGACTCGGAGTGAGACCCCGGGTAGTGTGCACACTAGTATAGAGATGATATCGTTATATTTATCGGGGATGTGTTCCCTAGGGGCTGTGTGCCCCGAGTTGGAATCTTCTCGGAAGTTCCACAGATGGGTTATACGTATATTGATACGTATGAGATTTACAGAAAGTGATTTGGGGGCGAAGACCCCGTGTTTTATGATTTGGAAATGGTTTGGGGCGGAGACCCCGTATTCGATGTTTTGGTATTTCACTGAGAATGGTTTTGGGCTGAGTTCCCACATGTATTGTTCTATGGTTTTAAGGTTGTGATTTTGGGTCGGGGACCCAAATGGATTTATGGTTCATGACGGTTTATGGGAACCGGCATGAACCCTTGAAAGGTTTTTATGGGTCATGACGGTTTATGGGAACCGGGTATGAACCCTTCAATGGTTTTGAGAATATGTTTGATAAATGAAATGGTTTTATGAACGTTTTGATAAACGGTTTTTGAATGCATGCATATACTTTTAGTGAAGGGCATAAATGTCTTCTTGTGTATTGTTTTTATTTAAAATATTATATTGTTTTGTCCACTCACGACTTTTGATGTTTTAATGCCTTTCAGGTTGATCGTGGATGCAGGCTGTAGCAGAGTCGAGACATCACACTCCTCCTCCTACGATCCTGGCGTACTCTAGAAGCCCGGTGAGGGCTAGAGACGGAACTTTTCCCTGGTCTGACACTTTGTGTCAGACAGGATCAGGCGCGTCCCACGTTAATCCCGAGGGATTTGGGATGGGTCCTAACATTGGATCTTGAACACTTTTCCACCGAAGTCCATCTCTCATCTCATTGGCTATCTTGCCATTGTGGTGTTTTAAAGTGCTTTTCGCACTCGTCGAATGGATTATGAGAGCGTTAATTGCGCGGGTGACTCGCTTATCCCTATTTACCGCTAATTTCCTCGATTTCAACTACACCTTTCTTACTTCTGGTGATACTGTGTTTGCAGGTTCGTGGTGGTTCTGCCAATGGTTAATGGCGGCATGTTGGATGATAAAGGCTTTTCATTTTTTAGATCTACGGTTGCTTTTGGGATATGTTTATTTTCTTGTTATTGAACTTTTGTACACATGGATTTGGTGTTTTTGTGTGTATGCTTATGTCCCATCTAAGTATTTTTTTTATGGGTTTCCATTGCTTTGTAATGTTTTCTTATCAATGAAATTTTTATATGTTTGATAAAAAATAAAATTCTAATCAGTGCTCTAGAACCCCACCTTGCTACCTTAATTTCTGGAAAATTCTTTCGTTTCATTACTATTTTGATTTTGGGAAATTTCTCTTAAGAAGCTATGTAAAGATCGGGACGTTCAACGAGGGTAAAATCGAAAAAGTGGGGTGAAATTGACCATTTTGCCCATGAAGTCAAAGGGTTGACTTTTTAACAAAGGTCAAAGTGTTGACTTTTTTTATCGGGACAACTTTTGGAATTTCCTTAAATGCCGTTAGAAAGGCCTCAGTCTCCCGAGTACGTTGGCAAGCGGTATGCCAGAAATGAAGTTCGAACAGTTTTGATCGAAGTCCAGATGGCATAGGGGCATTTTGGTAATTTGACAAGACATTTTGAGAGCTCAATAGTTTGGGGTTTTGTTGGAACTCCAAAATTAAGCGAGATTGGACTGGAGCAATCTTAGGATGGGTGGCTTACTGAGAAGTTACACCACAAAATATGTTTCGGATATCATTTCGAATGTGGTTTTCAATTGAATGAGAAACATGACATGAGATTTCGTGATATTGGATTTTGGTGAATTTCATAGAACATCGGGTTGGGTTTTTGGATATTACTTTGATGGCATGTTTTACGAGATTGATGTTGATTATGGTTTTGAGCTTAGGCTCGAGGTTCTGATTATGACTTTGTTGTGTGATATTGAGATGTGTTTCTCGGTACTCGTGATGTGTGGTATATCTTGGTAATTGTGTTGATTGGATGTTAGTCTCAGACGTCGAGTCATAAGTTCTGAATCATGAGACTCGTATTGTGGGTGACACGACCCATCCCAATCCCCCCGGGATTACCATGGAATGTGACGTGCTCCAGTCTGACAAGAGGCGTCAGACAAGGGATAACCGATTGCCATTGCCCCAAACGGGCTTCCAGAGTGCGTAAGGATCGATGGAGGAGGTGTGCGATGCTCAAGTCTCTGCTGCAGTCGTATCCGGAATCAACCTGAAGGGCATTGAAAACAAAAGCTGTGAGTGGACGAAAATAAACAAGTCTGCTTAAAACATTTATAAGACATTTATGCCCCTCAGTAAAATCATATGCATGCACCAAAACCAATAATCCCATATTTATTTAGAAATAACCATTAGGGCCTTAGCCCGGAAACTAAAGCATAGTTTAAATTTCCAAAAGTAAATCCAAGAGTTATTTCATAAATCCAGTAATATGAATCATAAGGCATATAATATAAACCATAACCATTATTTTAGCCACTGCACTATACACTCCAATCCGACATCCCTGATGTCTGACGTCCCTGACGTCAATAAGGTCACAATCACAAGGCTACGCGTGCCACTCGGGTCTCAATTTCCGAGTTCAATCCCCGAACCCCGTTCGGGTACAGCATCCCCGATGCTTAGCGTCATAGACGCTGGACGTACTAGACGTCCGTGACCTCTCCGGGGTACCTCATCCGGAGGAGACAATATAATATGGAAGGATCTATACAGTGCAGTACCAAATACATTTTATCGATATCCACATGCAAGGCATATATATATACATGGATAAAAATCCAAACCAATCATTAAGTTTCATCAGACGGGTCTCAAGCCCAAATACCGTGAAACGTGTCATAACCAGATTTTCCATATCATCAAAACCACTATTGTTTTTAGCATGTGAATATATATAAAATGTAAACCAGAAAACATTTATTCAATTCTGTTTTAGGGTCGCCGACCCGCAATCACATGTAGAAGTCAACTGGGCCTCTGGCCCGATTTCATAAGTTAACTGGGCCCCTGACCCGATTCACAAGTTAACTGGGCCCCTGGCCCGATTTCATAAATCAACTGGGCTCCTGGCCCGATTTCACTTTATCAAATTTGTAACCGTTTCATGAAATCATATCCAACCATATTTTGGAAATACGTGCAAATCCAGAAAAATCTCGATTTACGTGCAAACACGTAAATCGCCTCGAAATGCGTGAAAATATATAAATTCACCGATATCCAAAACAAATCATTTAATCACAATTTATAACAATCATGAAACAATTATGCATGCATCCAATTTATAAAACCAATGTCCACTCACAGACCGTTTAACCGAGCGCCTCGATACGCGTGCCATAGGCCTTCCCGGGCCACACCACTATCACCGGGACTCCCAATCCTGTTCAAATCAATTTAGAGGATCACTAACCTCATCATTAACATCCTATTCAAGTCCCGTAATTTTCCCGAATTTTTAAGTATTTTTAAACTGGATTTAAAACCTTCAGACATCCCGAACAATAACGAAACGGGATCCGATCGACACGAAACCAACGCTAAAATGTTCGTTACATTAAATAGGACAGAAGTCATGTTGACCTCACCTCGAGATTCGTGCCCACGCGCCGCCGTGAGTGGCTGCGCGTGAAAGCCACGCGCCTGCTACAGTGTCACCAGCCTAACCCGTATGTCTGGTAAACGGGTCCAAACAGCCCGCGAGACGACCTGGTTCAAAGTCCATCAATTCAACCCTAAATCTTCCAATTGATCATTCACTTAGTTTCGTTTTAAATTCAAATTAAGTTCTGTAAACTCAAATACACAATTCCTTACCTACAATTCCACGATTCGATGATGAACACCAAGAACACTCCGGTTACTGTTCGTTCATGGAATTCCTTCAATTCCAATTGATTTCCTTAAATTGATTCAACCAGAAGCTTCCATGGACTCCGTTAAGCATTTCCCCCAACTCAATTGCTTCAATCCCGCGCTCAATCATCACGACTCAAGCACGAACACCGTCACTGTTCAACCATGGAGTTCTGTCAACCACAGCCATTTTCTTTCAATTGACGAACCCAGAAGCATCGTGGGATCATGAGAAGTAGTTTCCCCACCTCAATTCCGTCGTCTAAACACTCCACGATCACGACTCAACCTCGATTTTCTTCCTCTGTCACCAAGCTCGATCAGAGCCAAAACGGCATCAATTCATCTCGTTTCTTCGACAATTATGATCGTTGTGATCCCAGGAAGCTGAATGTGAGCTCAATTGCGATCCTCACGGCCTAATTCTCCCAATTCGAATTTCCCTCCCAAAAATCAAATTTCCGAATTCCAGTTCTACGGTCCCCCTCAATCCTTCGTGTTTCCCTCACTAAATCCGTCTCTGAATTGTCTCCAATTTGCACACTCAAGATCAACTGATGGAGAGGAGATTAAGGGTGGAATGAATTGTGGTTTTGGGTAGTACACGGTTAGGAAATTAGAAGAGGTTTAATGGAAATTAAACAATAATTAAACATAATTAATTAATAAAACATAATCATAATGTTCCCTCAAAACATGGATCCTGGTCTTATGCCTGAAATTAAGGGATGAGTGACACTTGTCACTCATCCAAGTATGTTCAGTCACTGGTTACTGTTCATTATTATATTATTATTTTAATCGGAGCCTCGGTTCGTAAATTCGTTTCCTTGACCATAACTTCGTCGTCGAATCTCCGATTTTGGCATGCCACCTGTCGTTGGATTCGTATCGACGATATCTACGTAACGGTCCTTGGCCCTCGTCCATCGGACCTCCCGGTCAAAAAGTCAACATTTGGCCCCTAATATGCCAAATTACGAAAATGCCCTTGCACTTCCGTACATCATAACTTTCACCACGAACGTCGGAATCGAACGTGTCGCCTGTCTATGAACTCGTGACGTCCCGAACTACGTCACGGTCATCGGTCAAAGTCCATTTGACCATCCGAAATAAAAGTCAACGTTTTGCCCACGCCCAGGGGCAAAACGGTCATTTTGCACAATTCGTCCGAAATCACCCAACTAATCCCAGATTAGTAAATCATAATTAAATATTATTAAATCCCGATATTCGGGACGGGTCGTTACAACCTTCCCTCCTTAAAGAATTTCGTCCTCGAAATTACCAATAACCTTATTCCACGACCACCTTGTGGAAAACATTTCGACCACATACCATGTGTACACCTGTACACCCACACACTGGGTCAACACCAGCCTCGGCTGTACCCAGACATACCATCTCAGTCATACGTCATAGTAGCAATAACACTCGACCACTTCGAGTGGAAATGATCACCTGATCCGCGATAAAATCGCCTAACCATTTAGCTGACTCCTTCAGCTAGATGGTTCCTTTCCATAATCAATAAATCCTTACATTTGCTCCCGTTGGGAGTCACCAAATCTCATTTGTCAGTCCATGCTGACACCATCAGTCAAACTGTCACCACTAAGCTTTTACCACCCTAGTAAAGCCCCAACCATCTGTCCGTCGGTGACAACACCACGTACTACATCACTCTCGATGTAGCGCAAGATCAACCACATGATCACCATTCGCAGGGCAAGCCCAATCCTGCGACACAAAATACTCTCAATGTCCATAATCGCCGACTCCCTCAGCGAACCAAGACGCTGGGAAATCACGGTGTGATCAAGTCACACAAGGCTACTCGTGGTTACTCAGACCACCAATTCACTCATCCTGAGTGTACGTATACCGTCAATTAACCCAATCAAGTGGTGTAACTGGAACACATTGAATACCAGCCCAGCAGTGATCACATATATCAATACCGGGGTTCCACTAGCCAACCATGGCTAAGAGCACCTGCTCTTAAGATCACTGAACCCGACAAGCTCAATCTGCCCAGCGCACAGTATCCAATGTCCAGTCCACAATACAGCCAAACAAATGATATCAGAACCAATCCGATTACCAACACATTAGTTACACACCACTGGTACATCCCATGTACCGCCATTAGGCACCACTCAGCCTAACCAGTATCAATCCTCGTACCCTGTACGTACCTCAATCCATCAATCTGACTATAACCACCCAGGTCATAGCCGAACACGTTCCAAAAATGAAGTACCTTTGCCCCAAACCAACATGAGAAAAAACGAACTCCACCCGTCATCTAGTTCCAATTCCGAATCCGAATCCGCAATTTCGTAAGAAATCCCGAATCCGAACCCAACATCATATTTTTATTCCATTTCCAAATCCGAATCTGAAATCATTATTCCGTAAGCTAGCATTGGAATAATCATTCCGCACCCAAATCCGGTAATCCATTTTCGAGCTTCGCAATCGAATCCTGAATCGTCACCCAGAATTTCGGTTCCAAAACCCAAAACCTCGTTTACGTCCATCAAGGCGTAACATAACCGAATCTATCGGTTGCCTCTCCAAAACACTCGATTGACTTCATAGGGAAGCCAATCCCAATATCCACACGTCAAAGGTTGACAAAATCCGACCACATCGGAAACCTACTCAACCAAGTCCCAAACCATATGGACTCCACTCCGAAAAGAAGTTCAGTCCCGTCATCTACGACTCACATACCAAGGTAAGAGTGATAAACTCTCCACCCATCTGGATCATCAAGATCACAATCCAGATCCATCGCTACGTCACCCGACAAGTAACATCACGATCCTAGATCGTCACATCGACCAAAGTCGACAACATCACGAATCAGATCCACCTAGGATCCACACATGCTCACATAGCTAACAATCCATCTGAAAGCTGATCGTAGGGTCTTACACCCTCAATTGAATCCTTCGCCAAATTTCCCTTGGTGGAAAGATGACCTCGCATTTCCCACCAAATCCAAAATCATACACAACTTCTTGTGTCCAATGACCCCAAGCCAAGCATGGGTCCACCTACCAATACACGCTCAATGTATTGGTAGCAACAATCATCATCTGCCACGGTAGGAATTATGAAGTCAACCCTAATGACTTCGGAATACCAATCACCGGTGTGGAAACGAGCACTCATCTCGTCTCCCAATCACAACTCTCCCCGAAATGGGAGTTCCAACCATGTTGGAAACAGACATGCTCCCAATGAGATGTCAAGTCCAACCACTGGACTGCCCACGTCCATACCTCACTTGGACCACCACGTGTCCAGAATCAATTCATTACTCGGACCTCACGTCCGCCAATACTCATGTATGCACACACCCCGATTCCGAACGGGATATCCACAACTCCTCCTGGATGTGCATACCATACTGCCTTCGTCTCACATCTCAACCTTTACAGGTTAAATTCTCAGGTTCCAAGTGATTCGCAATCACAAAATCACACCTCAATACCATGAATGGTTTCCCGACTTTTTCAATTCCAATAATTTCCTTGTACCCTCTGAGGATATTAGAGGTAAACAATCTTACCAATCTCGGAGTTGACAACAACTCCCCAAATCCACTGATTCTCATAACGTAGGGAACAGCATCCCAAATTTCCCCAAATTTTCAATCATACCTTTTGATCCATTCATCACTTGTCATCATAAATCTGTTGGGTCTTATCCCAACACGACACAACCTCCACTGGATCCCATCCAGTCCAAGACTCAACCACCACTGAGTCGCAGATACCTATCATATGTCCATCATGACAGAGTCACACCCCAAATGGTGGCTCATCGTCGACACAATTACTGACTCCAGCACCAGCGCTAGTACCAGCACCAACGCACCATCATCAACACTAGTATCAGCACACAGGCATCCATACTAGTATTGGCATAAAGGTATCACCATACCAACATCCATGCTAGCACACTGTGTGCAAAGTTGTTACCCTGGATCTCCGCTCATTCCGAACGACGATCCCGTAACACCACTCGTACCCCACGACTATGGGTACCTCCAATTTGACCACTGGCACATCAGGATAATGGACGTTCCCTGAACATCCCCTGATCCCCAAGTGTGAAAGCCACACTAAATACTCTCGATAGCCAGTCATCTCGACACAACTGTCGACCAACAGTCATCGTTGTCAAGATCCGTAACCACACCTCACACTAATATTCGATCCAACATGGGATTCCATATTTTATCTCATAACCGCATCCGTGGATCGAAACCCATAAGACTCACTAGAGTCATCCATATGGTCATCCACGACCTCAGCCGCACGTCGCAGCATAAGTTCTCATTTAAGGTTCACTTTTCCAGTCCATCGATTATAAATTAGGGTTCCAATACCACACCCTAGGGTTCCACCGAACCCAACTGCCTTCTGCAGTAAAATCCACAACCTGACCGACCCCGCGGTCCTGACATCGTATAGACGTCAAATACAATCCAATCATCAACTCAACGTGGGTTCCATCGTGGATTCCACCACGAAGGTCATCGGCTAACTCCGATGCACCAACACCCCGTACACTAGCCAACACTACTAGGGTCCAAAACTTAGACCAATACTCAACTGAGTTTCGTACTTCCATAACATTATTCCAATGGGGTTCCCTGAACCCAGCTGTGCCCAGTGGCACAACAATCCATCATCACATGACCGAACCGACGGTCCCACATTACCAGTTAATCGTATACAACCCCACTTGGGTTGAATCGCATCAATGCACGGCGTATCGGGCCAAACACACCCAATCTACCAAAACTATCTATCAGGTTGACAACGGAACAGCAGCCCAAAGAGACATCACACCCTCGTCCTTTGCGCACAAAAGAGCAAAACCTGCTCTGATACCACTTGACACGACCCATCCCAATCCCCCCGGGATTACCATGGAATGTGACGTGCTCCCGTCTGACAAGAGGCGTAAGACAAGGGATAACCGATTGCCATTGCCCCAAACGAGCTTCCAGAGTGCGTAAGGATCGATGGAGGAGGTGTGCGATGCTCAAGTCTCTGCTGCAGTCGTATCCGGAATCAACCTGAAGGGCATTGAAAACAAAAGCTGTGAGTGGACGAAAATAAACAAGTCTGCTTAAAGCATTTATAAGACATTTATGCCCCTCAGTAAAATCATATGCATGCACCAAAACCAATAATCCCATATTTATTTAGAAATAACCATTAGGGCCTTAGCCCGGAAACCAAAGCATAGTTTAAATTTCCAAAAGTAAATCCAAGAGTTATTTCATAAATCCAGTAATATGAATCATAAGGCATATAATATAAACCATAACCATTATTTTAGCCACTGCACTATACACTCCAATCCGACATCCCTGATGTCTGACGTCCCTGACGTCAATAAGGTCACAATCACAAGGCTACGCGTGCCACTCGGGTCTCAATTTCCGAGTTCAATCCCCGAACCCCGTTCGGGTATAGCATCCCCGATGCTTAGCGTCATAGACGCTGGACGTACTAGACGTCCGTGACCTCTCCGGGGTACCTCATCCGGAGGAGACAATATAATATGGAAGGATCTATACAGTGCAGTACCAAATACATTTTATCGATATCCACATGCAAGACATATATATATACATGGATAAAAATCCAAACCAATCATTAAGTTTCATCAGACGGGTCTCAAGCCCAAATACCGTGAAACGTGCCATAACCAGATTTTCCATATCATCAAAACCACTATTGTTTTTAGCATGTGAATATATATAAAATGTAAACCAGAAAACATTTATTCAATTCCGTTTTAGGGTCCCCGACCCGCAATCACATGTAGAAGTCAACTGGGCCCCTGGCCCGATTTCATAAGTTAACTGGGCCCCTGGCCCGATTCACAAGTTAACTAGGCCCCTGGCCCGATTTCATAAATCAACTGGGCCCCTGGCCCGATTTCACTTTATCAAATTTGTAACCGTTTCAAGAATTTATATCCAACCACATTTTGGAAATCCGTGCAAATCCAGAAAAATCTCGATTTACGTGTAAACACGTAAATCGCCTCGAAATGCGTGAAAATATATAAATTCACCGATATCCAAAACAAATCATTTAATCACAATTTATAACAATCATGAAACAGTTATGCATGCATCGAATTTATAAAACCAATGTCCACTCACAGACCGTTTAACCGAGCGCCTCGATACGCGTGCCATAGGCCTTCCCGGGCCACACCACTATCACCGGGACTCCCAATCCTGTTCAAATCAATTTAGAGGATCACTAACCTCATCATTAACATCCTATTCAAGTCCCGTAATTTTCCCGAATTTTTAAGTATTTTTAACCTCATCATTAACCTCATCATTAACGCCGTGAGTGGCTGCGCGTGAAAGCCACGCGCCTGCTACAGTGTCACCAGCCTAACCCGTATGTCTGGTAAACGGGTCCAAACAGCCCGCGAGACGACCCGATTCAAAGTCCATCAATTCAACCCTAAATCTTCCAATTGATCATTCACTTAGTTTCGTTTTAAATTCAAATTAAGTTCTGTAAACTCAAATACACAATTCCTTACCTACAATTCCACGATTCGATGATGAACACCAAGAACACTCCGGTTACTGTTCGTTCATGGAATTCCTTCAATTCCAATTGATTTCCTTAAATTGATTCAACCAGAAGCTTCCATGGACTCCGTTAAGCATTTCCCCCAACTCAATTGCTTCAATCCCGCGCTCAATCGTCACGACTCAAGCACGAACACCGTCACTGTTCAACCATGGAGTTCTATCAACCACAGCCGTTTTCTTTCAATTGACGAACCCAGAAGCATCGTGGGATCATGAGAAGTAGTTTCCCCACCTCAATTCCGTCGTCTAAACACTCCACGATCACGACTCAACCTCGATTTTCTTCCTCTGTCACCAAGCTCGATCAGAGCCAAAACGGCATCAATTCATCTCGTTTCTTCGACAATTATGATCGTTGTGATCCCAGGAAGCTGAATGTGAGCTCAATTGCGATCCTCACGGCCTAATTCTCCCAATTCGAATTTCCCTCCCAAAAATCAAATTTCCGAATTCCAGTTCTACGGTCCCCCTCAATCCTTCGTGTTTCCCTCACTAAATCCGTCTCTGAATTGTCTCCAATTTGCATACTCAAGATCAGCTGATGGAGAGGAGATTAAGGGTGGAATGAATTGTGGTTTTGGGTAGTACACGGTTAGGAAATTAGAAGAGGTTTAATGGAAATTAAACAATAATTAAACATAATTAATTAATAAAACATAATCATAATGTTCCCTCAAAACATGGATCCTGGTCTTATGCCTGAAATTAAGGGATGAGTGACACTTGTCACTCATCCAAGTGTGTTCAGTCACTGGTTACTGTTCATTATTATATTATTATTTTAATCGGAGCCTCGGTTCGTAAATTCGTTTCCTTGACCATAACTTCGTCGTCGAATCTCCGATTTTGGCATGCCACCTGTCGTTGGATTCGTATCGACGATATCTACGTAACGGTCCTTGGCCCTCGTCCATCGGACCTCCCGGTCAAAAAGTCAACATTTGGCCCCTAATATGCCAAATTACGAAAATGCCTTTGCACTTCCGTACATCATAACTTTCACCACGAACGTCGGAATCGAACGTGCCGCCTGTCTATGAACTCGTGACGTCCCGAACTACGTCACGGTCATCGGTCAAAGTCCATTTGACCATCTGAAATAAAAGTCAACGTTTTGCCCACGCCCAGGGGCAAAACGGTCATTTTGCACAATTCGTCCGAAATCACCCAACTAATCCCAGATTAGTAAATCATAATTAAATATTATTAAATCCCGATATTCGGGACGGGTCGTTACAGTGGGGGTGACTTAAACGTCGAGCTAGGGCCTTTGTATCTTGAGTTGGGTTTCACTCGGATGATGAGTCGGGCTCCGCGAGTGAATTGTGGTGTGCCTGCCTGTGGGACAATGGTTTGATGTTTGATATTGTGAGTCAGGTTGACTGTGATAGTGGATATGGTTCGGTTATGTGACATTGATGTGATTATCTATTATGTCTGTGACTTGATAGTATTTCATGGTTGAGTTGGTTTGTGATTAACAATTTATTTCCGGTTGATTGTTTTCTGGATGTTTTCACGATTTTTCAGGGGATAAACTGCATTTTGTTTCAATCGGAATGAAATGGTTTTTGTATGTATGCATAGTTTTCTAAAACGAAGGGTAATGCTGGTTGTTTTCAAAGTATGTTTGTTAAACTATTTCTTTTTATCCACTTACACGTTTTCTCAATTTTGTAACCCTCCAAGGCCACTGCTCGGGAGTCGAGGCTCGAGAAGTAGAGACATGAACTAGCGAGATGTTCGTGTATCCCTTGTCTGAAAAGTTCAAGTGAATGTTGGCACTTGGGGTTACTTGTCAAACGATAGCAGGGTTGTGTACGCCTTATGGAGGTCACATTATGATTTCGCATCATGTTCACCTACAACAATTATATAGCCATGATATGATATCATGTAATAAGTTCTCATTGGTAGATCTTGGTAATGAATTCTTACTAATCTCATAACTTTACTTACACGAAAAAATTTAGAAAATATATTGTAGTATTAAGTGTATTAGACTTTCCATACTTACATTAGGGTGCTAGTGAATTATATACTTAAACTAATAATTATTTATTTTGTTTTGGCATGTCCAAAAGTATTTCAATAATGAAATTGTTTTGTATTATATTGCAAATCAACTCATTCATAAAACCCATATAAATTAGAATTGCAAAACTATTGCAACAAAAAAACACTCATTCCTTATGTTGATACCATATCAGTCTAGATTCAGTTGGGCTCAATACCTCTGGTGTAACGACCCGTCCCAAATTCTAGGATTAGATTAGTGACTAATCACGATTAGTGAGGCTAATCCGTGATTAGTTAGGCTAAATCGGACGAACGATGCGAAATGACCGTTTTGCCCCTAGCGTGGGTAAAATGTTGACTTTTCAATCGGGCTGTCAAATGGACTTTGACCGATGACCGTGACGTAGTTCGTGACGTCACGAGTTCATAGACAGGTGGCACGTTCAATTCCAACGTTCGAGGAAGAAGTTATGACGTTCAGAAGTTTAGGGGCATTTTGGTAATTTGGGTGAATAGGAGGTCAAAAGTTGACTTTTTGACCGGGAGGTCCGATGGCCGAGGGCCGAAGACCGTTACGTAGATAAGGACGATACGAATCCATAGGCAGGCGGCACACTGAAATCGGACTTCAAACGGGAGAGTTATGGGTCACGGAAGTTCGATTTCACTATGCACGAACTTCGAGATGGGGACGTTTTGGCGAAATCTGATTGGGTGGATATTTTGGTGGGCCCCATGGATGAGTGACAAGTGTCACTCATCCCATTGACTTGATCCCCCAAAATGTGAATCTATATAATTAATTAATATTATTTAATTATTTTATAAACCAAACCCACCCACCATTCAATCTTAACCATCCATTTCAATTCTATCTTAAATCCTCACCCTCCATCTCTCATTCCCTCATCTGATCACACCATCTCCTTCTCTCTTCTCTTCCACGGCACCATCACCATTTTCATTTCATTTTCTTCCTTTTCCTTCACAAAAACCCGAAAACCCCATTAACCCATATTCTCCATTTTCTCCAAAACACATAACACACATCCCCTCACCACCTGTGACGGAGACCAGAGTGATAGTGTGAGTGAGACGAGGAAGGACTGTACGGAGGCGGCCAGAGCCACGGCGGCTCACGGCGGGAGGAAACCCGAAAAGGTAGGTTAGGGGTTTGAAATTCAAAACTTGGGTTTTATGGGTCTTGGATCGAAACTAATGATTTGGTTGGGTTTTGGGGACTCGATGAGGCTAATAGGATCAAAAAGAACGGCTGAGGACGGCGGTGCAGCCTAGACGGACGGCCGAAAGTTGGGCGACTGTTCTCGGCATCACAGGTAATTACCGCGACCCGTTTTCTAGTTTTTAAACCCATAGAACTCTAGGTTAGATTGAGACGAGTAGAATGGGACAAACGGGAGGAGAAATGGTGGCCGGAGCAGGGAGAACCGGCCGGGTCAAGCCGCGGGTCACGGCGACCCAATTACTGGTATTCGGGTCGACCCGCGGGAGGACAGAGATGACAGGTGACGTCATCATGTCAGGGATGACGTCAGCATTGTCAGATCTGACAATGTCAGCTGACATGTCAGAAAATGGGCCAATAGGAGTGTGACACGTGTCACATGTCAGTGCACAGTCAGCACTGACATGTCAGTGACATGGCCCAATCAGTGGCCGACACGTGGCACTGACGTGGACCAGTGCCGTGATGACACGTGGCACGTGTCAGACTGCCACGTGGCACTGACAGTACAGTGACTTGGACCAATGGGAGCTTGACACGTGGCACCTGTCAGAGTCTGACATGTCAGACCTGACAGCTGTCAGATGACGTCATGCTGACGTCGGCGATGATGTCAGCAGGTACTGTAGCTGGCGCGAGAAGCCCACGCGCAGCCACTTCAGGCGGCGCGTGAGGGCGCGTGGCAGGGAATTTGGGAAAGTGTTCAACACGGGAAATCTTCTATTCGATGTAACGAACATTTTGGGACTGGTTTCGTGTCAATCAGACACCGTCTCGATATGTTTCGGGGCATCGGAAGGTTTAGGTTCGGTTTTAAAAATAGTTAAAAATATGGGAAAATTACGGGGCTTTAGTGGGAGGTTAATTAAGTAGTTAGTAACCTTCTAGTACGATTTGGACAGGTTTGGGAGTCCCGGTGATGGTGATCGGCTCGGGGAGCCGTATGGCACGCAAATCGAGGCGGCAGCTCGGACGGTCTGTGAGCGACCTTATTTTCTAAATTGGTGCATGCATAAATGTTTATTATATGTTCTATTACTTGTTTGATGATGCCATGGGTGCATTTGTATGTGGTTACGTATAAGCACGTATTTCGAGGTTTCAGCCTTATACGGTGCTTATACGGGTCTGTATTTCTTTATTGGTTTTAATGAAATAGCTTTGGATTTATAAAAGGATAAACTCGGGTATGAGACCCATTTGGTTTTGTCTCGGGCATATGATCTCATATTCCGGGCACGGTGCCCAGTTGATGTCCTTTGTTCGGGTACGAGACCCAGTCACTTTACGGCATTGATTTCAGGTCAGGTCAGCGAACCTTAAATGGATTCCCAGGTTCATGACGGTTTATGGGAACCAGCATGAACCCTTGTTGGTTATTACGGTACATGACGGTTTATGGGAACCGGCATGTTACCTGATTATGGATATTATGGATCATGACGGTTCAGGGGAACCGGTTATGAATGTTTATGTTATGTATATATATGTTCATCTACCTTCCTTTACTTCTATTATCTCCTCCGGGGAGGGTCGTTGGCTTGGGTGGACCATGGAGTAGTCACGGAGCACCGACTGAGTGGAGTCACCCCCCAGTTGTGTTCCTTACTCTCAGAAAGGCTATGCTTACTATTACCTCGGGTAGGGTCAGTGGTCTACGGACATTGACCTTGACTATGATTACTATTACCTCGGGTAGGGTCAGTGGTCTACGGACATTGACCTTGACTTTGAGAAGACTCGGATTGAGACCCGGGTAGCACGCGCGTAGCTTTGGATACCGTGACATGATTGGTTGTGTGACTTATATATGTATGTGCTATAAATATGCTACATGATATGTGTTGTGCACAGGTGTGCACAGGATTTGAGCAGTGGCTCGTGTACTTGGTTTCTTTATGGTTTGGGGCCGAGTCCCGTATGGATTTGGGCAGTGGCCCGTATGGTCGTTTTCATTGTGGTCCTTTCGACCTTGGTTTATATCTGCTTTGGGCTTAGTCCCACATATGGTTTGTTTTGGATAAATGGTTTTCGAATGCATGCATGTTTTTTAGTGGATGGTACAAATGTCTTCTTATTAAATGTTTTTATAAACTCTTGTTTTGTCCACTCACAGTTTTTAATGTTTGACTGCCCTTCAGGTTGACATCGGATGTGGACTGTAGCAGAGACCGAGATATCACATACCTCCTCTGGATCCTGGTGTACTCTGATAGCCCGGGAGGGCAAAGGTCGAAATTATCCCTTGTCTGACACTCCGTGTCAGACGGGAGCAGGGTCATCCCGCACTAATCCCGGGGGAATTGGGATAGGTCCTGTCAATGTGGTATCAGAGCGGGGTTGTCTCTATTCGAGCAACCGTGTAGCTCTCGGAGTAATGCACAGGTCGAGGATGTGATGTCTCAATGGGCTACAGTTTGTTATCAACCTGATAGTTAGGGTATCGATACGATAGTTAGTAGGACCGTATCGTGGAATGTTTTGGTTCGACACTGGATGCCGGGGTTGTCATAGTTCTGTCGGGGTTGACAATGTGGAACCCTACGAATGGTGAACGTAGTATTACGTTAGAGTTTTGGATCGTGAGACGGTTAGTTGGGATCGTCTTCACGATGTCGTAGGATCGGTCCCGACGACTGGTTGGGAACTATGACCATCGATGTTCGGATTTTGTTGAGTTAGGTGGATTTACTGCTCCTGTTGGTTAGCAGCCGGATTCGGAGAATCCTAGTTGATTGACGGTAGGATTGGATTGACGTCTTTATGATGTCCAGACCGCGGGGTCGGTCAGATCGTGGATTTTACTGCCTTATGCAGTTGGGTTCTGGGGAACTCTAGGTGTGATCGTGGAACCCTACCGTATATGTATGGTTCGGAAATGGGAGTTGGCGAGTGGTGTGACTTTGACGACTATTCGAATTTGGGGTTCGTTAGTTGGTCTAGTCATATCAGCTTGTGTTGGGACTGCACTTTGCAGTCGGGGTTGTACGTATCGGTTAGACCGAGTTGGTTGTCGTGCTACTTCAGTTGTGGGTTGGTGCAACTAAGGTCGTGGGCGACCTGGTAGACGACATTTGTGTTAGTCGGAGTACGGCTGGTTAGTGATTGGTGGGACAAGGTATCAGGGTTGGTACTTGTCGATGGAATCCCTGAGTGGGATAGAGAGTAGTTGGTACGGGCGATTGATTCCTTTGGATACGGAGTCTGGATATAACGAAGTCTGGTAGTTGTGTCTGCACGAGTAGGTGGCAAGCACTACTACCGAGGATGGTTGTAGTTACGGTTGTTGGGGATCGGTGACGTTCAGGTGACGTTTGCTTTTCCCGTATGAGTTGTCAGGGTGACTGTACCTAGAGTTGGGTACGAGGGAGGCAGAGTTTCTCCTATTCGAGCAGAGGTACGGGATCGTCGCTCGGTATGAGCGGAGATCCAGGGTTGTCAGTTTTGCACACGGTGTGCTAGCGTCAGTACTGATGCTAGTGAGGATGCTTGTGTGCTGATGCTAACAGATGATAGTGCGTTGGCGCTGGTACTAGCGCTGGTGCTAGTGCCGGTGATTGTGATAACGGTGAGTCACGAGTCGGGATGTGACTCCATCGAGTTACTTATATGTTCAGTATCTGTAGTTCGGGAGTGGATCACAGATAGTGACGGACTGGATTGGATCCAGCAGTAGTTGGGACTCGTGGTACGAGATGCGTGTGTTGGATGCCGTTTAGGCACATTCGTAAATAATATACAAGGTTTAACCTTGAGTTGCGTGAATTCCACTCGGAATGAGTGTATCTACATAAATAGTGTAAACTGACAGTCGAACCTGGTAGTGAGTTTGACTCGTTATGGTCGCATGGTTGATGTCTTAGTGTGTCGGTTCCGATATGATTGGAACTTCGGAATCGCGAGAGGTTGCGATTGAGGTGACGAATGGAACGCGGGTTTTCCGCATTGGTATTAAGTATATCGAAGTTAAATGACTGAGATTTCTTATTTTCTTCTTGGTGGCAGACGATGTTGGATTACGTGGCGTGGTGAGTGCAGCAAGTTTTGGTTGCATTCACGTAGGATGAGTTTTGATGTCATCGTGTTGGATCATCTTTGGTTTTCCTAGGTGGAATGACAAGGATCGATATGAGGTAATCAGTGAGAACCCACAGTCTCGGCGTGTCTCGTCGTTGACTAATCTATTTAGATGTGGGAAATGGTTGAGGACTTTGGACGTCGTGACGATAGGTGGAGAGTTTATTACTCTTACTTGGATGTTGAGTGAAGCATGATGGGATTGAACTTCTTTTCGAGGTAAATCCCATATGGCTTACTACTCGCCTGAGTAGTTGTCCAATGAGTAGTTTTCCGACGTGGTCGGATATGGTCAGCCTTAGGGATGTGCGGATATTGTGATTGGCTTCCCTATGAAGTCAATCGATGGTATTGGAGACAACCGATAGGTTCATGATTGATACGTCTCGGTAGACGAGAACGATATTTCAGGTTTTGGAATCAGATTTCTGGATGACGATTCAGGATTTGATTTTAGAACTTGAAAAAGGATTTCTGGATTTGGGTTTTGGAATCGGATTCTGGGTGACGATTCAGGATTTGATTCTAGAGCTTGAGTGTAGATTTTCTTTTATGGATTTGGGTTTGGAATAGTTATTCCAAATGCTAGCTTACAGAATGATGATTTCGGATTCGGATTTGAAAATAAATAATGGGTCGGAGTTTCGATTTGTCTAATACTGGATTGGATAAATGGACTCCATCGTAGAAACGTGATTGGCTATGACCTAGGTGGTTGTAGTCTGATTGATGGGTAGATGTACGTACCTTGTACGTTGTTCAAGGTACGATACTAGGCAGACTTGTCGTGCCTGGTGACGGTATATAGGAGATACCGGTGGTGCGTTGGAGAGTGTATTGGTAGTCGGATTGGTTCTGATACCATCGTATTAGTTGAGGTCGTGGATTGGACATTGGATACTGTGCAGTGGGTCATGGTATTTCTGATGGGTCTAGTTACACACAGGTCGAGTGAAATGCTTGTGGTTATTGTAACCACGAGTGTGTGTCATATCAGCTTTTGACTGGCGACTATCAAGTGGTGGCAGTTTGTCAGATGTGTCAGCGTGGATCGTTGAGTGGAGATTTAGTAAGGAACCGTCGAGTTGTTGTGTCAAAGAAATGGTAGATCTGACAAGTGGTGTCAGTTCGGAGCGTACGACTTCTGTCATTCGACGTGGTCGAATGTAGTCGATACGACGTGAGTGTTAATCGTACGTCTGGTTGCAGACGGTTATCATTCTGGTTAGTGGGTGTACGAGTGTACATGAGTTTCGAGGTCGATTCTACTTTCCACGGGGTGGATGTGGAATCAAGATAATTGGAGTTTCGAGAATGAAACTAATTAAGGAGGGAAGAACGATTGGATTTAGGTCGGTTGGAATTTCGAGGACGAAATTAATTAAGGACGGAAGGTTGTAACCACCCGTCCCAAATTCCAGGATTAGATTAGTGACTAATCACGATTAGTGAGGCTAATCCGTGATTAGTTAGGCTAAATCGGACGAACGATGCTAAATGACCTTATGCCCCTAGCGTGGGTAAAATGTTGACTTTTCAATCAGGCTGTCAAATGGACTTTGACCGATGACCGTGACGTAATTCGTGACGTCACGAGTTCATAGACAGGTGGCACGTTCAATTCCGACGTTCGAGGAAGAAGTTATGACGTTCGGAAGTTTAGGGGCATTTTGGTAATTTAGATGAATAGGAGGTCAAAAGTTGACTTTTTGACCGGGAGGTCCGATGGGCGAGGGCCGAAGACCGTTACGTAGATAAGGACGATACGAATCCATAGGCAGGCGGCACACTGAAATCAGACTTCAAACGGGAGAGTTATAGGTCACGGAAGTTCGATTTCACTATGCACGAACTTCGAGACGGGGACGTTTTGGCGAAATCTGATTGGGTGGATATTTTGGTGGGCCCCATGGATGAGTGACAAGTGTCACTCATCCCATTGACTTGATCCCCCAAAATGTGGATCTTTATAATTAATTAATATTATTTAATTATTTTATAAACCAAACCCACCCACCATTCAATCTTAACCATCCATTTCAATTCTATCTTAAATCCTCACCCTCCATCTCTCATTCCCTCATCTGATCACGCCATCTCCTTCTCTCTTCTCTTCCACGGCACCATCACCATTTTCATTTCATTTTCTTCCTTTTCCTTCACAAAAACCCGAAAACCCCATTAACCCATATTCTCCATTTTCTCCAAAACACACAACACACATCCCCTCACCACCTGTGACTGAGACCAGAGTGATAGTGTGAGTGAGACGAGGAAGGACTGTACGGAGGCGGCCAGAGCCACGGCGGCTCACGGCGGGAGGAAACCCGAAAAGGTAGGTTAGGGGTTTGAAATTCAAAACTTGGGTTTTATGGGTCTTGGATCGAAACTAATGATTTGGTTGGGTTTTTGGGGACTCGATGAGGCTAATAGGATCAAAAGGAACGGCTGAGGACGGCGGTGCAGCCTAGACGGACGGCCGAAAGCTGGGCGACTGTTCTCGGCATCACAGGTAATTACCTCGACCCGTTTTCTAGTTTTAAAACCCATAGAACTCTAGGTTAGATTGAGACGAGTAGAATGGGACAAACGGGAGGAGAAATGGTGGCCGGAGCAGGGAGAACCGGCCGGGTCAAGCCGCGGGTCACGGCGACCCAGTTACTGGTATTCGGGTCGACCCGCGGGAGAACAGAGATGACAGGTGACGTCATCTTGCTGACGTCATCATGTCAGGGATGACGTCAGCATTGTCAGATCTGACAATGTCAGCTGACATGTCAGAAAATGGGCCAATAGGAGTGCGACACGTGTCACATGTCAGTGCACAGTCAGCACTGACATGTCAGTGACGTGGCCCAATCAGTGGCCGACACGTGGCACTGACGTGGACCAGTGCCGTGATGACACGTGGCACATGTCAGACTGCCACGTGGCACTGACAGTACAGTGACGTGGACCAATGGGATCTTGACATGTGGCACCTATCAGAGTCTGACATGTCAGACCTGACAGCTGTCAGATGACGTCATGCTGACGTTAGCGATGACGTCAGCAGGTACTGTAGCTGGCGCGTGAAGCCCACGCGCAGCCACTTCAGGCGGCGCGTGAGGGCGCGTGGCAGGGAATTTGGGAAAGTGTTCAACACGGGAAATCTTCTTTTCGATGTAACGAACATTTTGGGACTGGTTTCGTGTCAATCGGACACCGTCTCGATTTTCGGGGCATCAGAAGGTTTAGGTTTGGTTTTAAAAATAGTTAAAAATACGGGAAAATTACGGGGCTTTAGTGGGAGGTTAATTAAGTAGTTAGTAACCTTCTATTACGATTTGGACAGGTTTGGGAGTCCCGGTGACGGTGATCGGCTCGGGGAGCCGTATGGGACGCAAATCGAGGCGGCAGCTCGGACGGTCTGTGAGTGGACCTTATTTTCTAAATTGGTGCATGCATAAATGTTTATTATATGTTCTATTACTTGTTTGATGATGCCATGGGTGCATTTGTATGTGGTTACGTATAAGCACGTATTTCGAGGTTTCGGCCTTATACGGTGCTTATACGGGTCTGTATTTCTTTATTGGTTTTAATGAAATGGCTTTGGATTTATAAAAGGATAAACTCGGGTATGAGACCCATTTGGTTTTGTCTCGGGCATATGATCTCAGATTCCGGGCACGGTGCCCAGTTGATGTCCTATGTTCGGGTACGAGACCCAGTCACTTTACGGCTTTGATTTCAGGTCAGGTCAGCGAACCTTAAATGGATTCCCAGGTTCATGACGGTTTATGGGAACCAGCATGAACCCTTGTTGGTTATTATGGTACATGACGGTTTATAGGAACCAGCATGTTACCTGATTATGGATATTATGGATCATGACGGTTCAGGGGAACCGGTTATGAATGTTTATGTTATGTATATATATGGTCATCTACCTTCCTTTACTTCTATTATCTCCTCCGGGGAGGGTCGTTGGCCTGGGTGGACCCCGGAGTAGTCACGGAGCACCGACTGAGTAGAGTCACCCCCCAGTTGGGTTCCTTACTCTCAGGAAGGCTATGGTTACTATTACCTCGGGTAGGGTCAGTGGTCTACGGACATTGACCTTGACTTTGAGAAGACTCGGATTGAGACCCGGGTAGCACGCGCGTAGCTTTGGATACCGTGACAGGATTGGTTGTGTGACTTATATATGTATGTGATATAAATTTGATATATGATATGTGGTGTGCACAGGTGTGCACAGGATTTGAGCAGTGGCTCGTGTACTTGGTTTCTTTATGGTTTGGGGCCGAGTCCCGTATGGATTTGGGCAGTGGCCCGTATGGTCGTTTTCATTGTGGTCCTTTCGACCTTGGTTTATATCTGCTTTGGGCTTAGTCCCACATATGGTTTGTTTTGGATAAATGGTTTTCGAATGCATGCATGCTTTTTAGTGGAGGGTACAAATGTCTTCTTATTAAATGTTTTTATAAACTCTTGTTTTGTCCACTCACAGTTTTTAATGTTTGACTGCCCTTCAGGTTGACATCGGATGTGGACTGTAGCAGAGACCGAGATATCACATACCTCCTCCGGATCCTGGCGTACTCTGATAGCCCAGGAGGGCAAAGGTCGAAATTATCCCTTGTCTGACACTCCGTGTCAGACGGGAGCAGGGTCATCCCGCACTATTCCCGGGGGAATTGGGATGGGTCCTGTCATCTGGCCCAATACACTCTTATAAAGTTCAAGGGGCTCAAGCTCATACTAATAAACAAACCCTAGCAAGGGCTGACCAGCATCTTATACGTGAATAGATCCCTTTTATCTATTATCAGGACATATGTCAGCCTCACAATGAATGCACATTATCCAACATTAGAAGAACATATTTATCATCACTCTCACACCCATACAAAAGGGGTCATTTTTCTAATAAAGGTAACTAAGTATTTACTATTCACATCTACATACGAATTACTATTCAGCACTCACTCCTTACTAAGTATTTACTATTCACATCTACCCCACCGGCGCCTACCTCTGACTGACAACCAGTTACCCTCTTTTGACAGGTTAGTCTAAGGATACGTGGCTGAAGATAATTCTACTTCAAGTTGGCATATTTTGTGAATCAACAGTTTGACGCCATCTGTAGGAATTCTGATTAAGTCTACCCAACACTCTACCTAGCCAAGCACTACTTCCCTTGTTATCTCGCCAGCATACAAAATCATGTGGACGACGATGTCACACCTGCACCAGGAAATCAGGGACGGAGGGACACTTCCCCCACCCTAGTACGAGCGCTAGAAAGGCTACATCGTGATATGGACAAAATCAATGCCAACAGAACTCAGGTCGAGGTATGATTTCAGGAGCTGAGCGGCCAATACACCAGCATGGTACCCCAACTAAAAACTGATCAGGCCAAGCTGGATACATGCCATGCTCAGGAAGAAGCGTGGAAGCCGAAAGGGTCGTAGCCGACTACATCAAGCGTGTCGAGCGCATACAACGTACGATTGGGAAAGAGAAAATCCTTAATGCTGTGTCACTGATTGACAAGGCTTTTGGTTTCCTAATCTTGCCCAAGAAGGGCCCATAGGGAACCAAGATCTTCCACGATGCTCAAGAGGCACTGGACGGCACATCCTGATCGGACAACAGACAGTTCAGTCCTATCAAGCTCATATTTCCCTAGGAAAATGAGTCATTACCGATAGAGTAGACCGATCGGACACCTTTCGAGGTAGATTTGCAGTAGCCACCTTGCACCGAGGAACCCACCCACATCTTTGTCACATAGGGTACCTATTCATCCTAAGAAGTCACTAGTATACGATGATCTGACTAACCTCCTCGCAGCACCTGGTCCAAGGGATACAAGGGAACCTCCTCCTAACGCGAAGGCTACCAACTTGTCCTGCATATTGACTACTAGAGTTGGAGTAAAGGTCCCAGTGCCGACCCACTCATCCAGCTACTCCTCGACTGAGTGACGACCCTTGAGGCTGAGAAAAGGCCACCCTAGACACCAACTTGCCACAAAACCAGCCTGAGCGTATTCACCAGTAGGATCAATCAGTTCCAACACGACCATGAGATAAAACCGCTCAAGATCCCCTTCTACACAGGCACAAGAGACCCCATGACTCACCTCAACAACTACCAGTTGGCGTTAGCCTTCAAGAATTTGTCCGATAAAGCCCGGTCCCTCGTCTTCAGCTTTGCCCTCACTGAGGCCATGATTAACTAATCCTACTGACTAGAGTCTGGTACCATCAACTCCTTCGACCAAACTCCTAACGATCTTTCTCAACCAATCTATGATCTAGATCGATCGCCTGTTCTCAACCGAGGACATGTTCCTATTGAAGTAGAGAAAGACTGAGCCACTGAGAAAGTACGCCGCTCAGTTCAGCCATGAGTACTCTCAATGTTCCGAGACAGGTGACAATTAACCTTCACCACCCTCAAGCGTGGTCTGCGTGAATCACACTTCAGGTATGCCACATATACTCAAGGTTGGTCTACCTACAATGTTCTTATGAAATAGGTTGTGATTCACCCCCAAGGCCAAGCTGCTGACTAAAAAGGTCGGCATTACACCAGCCAATACTTAACGGCCTAGTGTTGGGGACTCGATCAACATATATCGACCAAGGCACTTCAACACTCAGGAACGGTGGAGGAGTGCGATGTCTCAGTCTCGGTCTCTGCTACAGCCCGCATCCGTGATCAACCTGAAGGGCATTAAAACCATTAGGAACTGTGAGTGGACAAAAATCAATAAGTTTATAAAAACACATTTCATAAAGATATTTATGCCCTTCACTAAAAAGTATGCATGGATCGTAAAATCAGTAATCAAAATATTTACTCAAATAAAACATTAGGACCTTAGCCCAAAAATCGTAACTCAAAATCAAGTGTGGGAACTCAGCCCAAAACTGTAGAATACCAAAATCCGTAAATCCAAAACCTAGTGGGCCACTGCCCAAATCCATAACCACAAATCCACAAATATCGAAATACCATTTCATGATTCCAATAATCCATATTTACCACATAACCATCTTCGGCATCCCAGATGCTTAGCGTCCCAGACGTCATATCTCACGGTAATAAGCAATGCGTGCTATCCGGGGTCTCTCCGAGTCAATATTTTTGACATCCCAGAGATGTGTGACGTCCCAGACTTCTAATCATAGCAATCCAGCTCCTGAGTCATTATACGGTCTGGTAGCTCCCTATAATGACCCCTCGTAGAAAATGCACCGTGACTTCCCCAGTGTCCTTGACACCTGGAGGAGACCATTACATATCCTCGTATCCAGATGGTATATGGAAAACAACTTTACAAAGCCATTTCAAAACATCTCAATGGGCCCTGTCCGAAATTCCCATAAAACATCACAATTACATTTAGGGTCCCCGACTCGAAATCACGTTTATGAAACATAGGGTCCCAGACCCAAAATCACATTTATAAAACTCATTTGGACCTCATGCCTGATTTTGTAAACCACTGGGCCCCCGGCCCGATCACATAACTCAAAAGGGTCTTAGCCCGATTTCGTAAACCAACTGGGCCCCTGGCCCGATTACATAATTCAAATGGATCTCATGCCCGAATTCATCTTTCCAAAACCAAAACCATGTCATAGAACCATTATTAAACTCACAATCACATAGCCATAGCATAAAATCGTAAACCTCAAAATACGTGTAAATACGGGAATACCTCGAAATACGTGCAATCATGTAAACCTCCAGTACCACAATCATCATCATAGAAATCACGTATGTACAACATATAAAATAGTTATGCATGAATCACAGTTTAGAAAACGAAGTCCACTCACATACCGTCATACACTGCCGCCTCGATACGTGTGCCATAAGCCCTCTCGGGCCACACCACTATTACCGGGATTTCCAAACCTGTCCAAATCATACTATAGGGTTACTAACCGCTTCATTAACCTCCCATTAAAGCCCCGTAATTTTCCCAAATTTTTAACTATTTTAAAACTCGATCCTAAACCTTCGGACACCCCGAAACATATCGAGACGATATCCGATTGACACGAAACCAGTCCCAAAATGTTCGTTACATCGAATAGATGATTTCACAAGTTGAAAATTTCACCAAAATACCCCCCACACACCCCCACGTGCCACCCAAAGGCGCTACACGTGGGCTTCACGTTCCTGAGTACTGTTCATCATCTACCTCTGGTCGACCCGGTTCAGACCAGTCCAGTCCAACCCAAACCGATGTACTCGGTTTTCCTCCATTTTCAGTCCATTTTTCATCCTATTTCTACCATTAGATTCGTCCAACCATTTCCTATTGAATTATGTGATCAAATACTGAATTTACGGGCAGGAAAATACCTCCCCGATCAAAGGTTTGAACCAGCCAACTGCACCCACATTTGGCCTTCATCTCCGAGCACCATTCCCTTCGAAAATGAGCCCCCTAGCTTCGTCCAAGTCCCTAGATCACAGCCCAGTCCATTAATTCGACCAATAACCCATAAAATCCCATTTTCGATTTTTGAATTACAACGTACCTATTTCGGGTTCTCCGGCCACCGTCCACGATGGCTCTAGCCGTGGCCACCCCCAGCTTCAGCTCAACCTCCCATTCAACTTCCATTCCCACATCACATATGTTTGCTAAGGTTTGAGAGGGTTTCATTCACGATCACTCACGACCCCTGTTTTCTCCATTTTGACCCACACTTACTTAAGACACAGACCTTGTTTCCTTCCTTCTCGATTGTCTCCCACCGAACATCAGTCTCACACACTCACAGTCTCCCTCAGTTAGCCATGGTGACAAATAAAGATGAAGGAAATGGCCATGGTGTTTGTGTAATATGGGGTGCATGGCTTAGAGAGATAACAGAGAAAATGGTGTGCTGTTGGAATAAAATGAAAATCAGATGATATAATTGAATGGTGAGGATGAGAAGATAGAGAGGGATGGACGGCTGAGATTAGAAGATGAATAAAAAATATATATAACAATTATATAAAGCCACCAATGGAACAAGATCCCAAATTTAAGGAGAGTGACCAATGGGATGAGTGACACTTGTTACTCATCCAAGGGTCCCACCAAAATATCTGCCATTCACAATAAAATAATATTTAATTGCGAATCCCGAGATGTCAAATTCCCGATTTCAATCCGGAGACCATAACTTCTCTGTTCGAAGTCCGATTTTGACGTGCCACCGGTCTACGGACTCGTGACGTCCCGATCTACGTCACGGTCATCGGTCTTCGTACGTTTGACTCCCCGAGCCAAAAGTTAACATTTTACCCAACTTATGGGCAAAACGGTCATTTCGCATTGTCCGTCTGATTTTTCTCAACTAATCTCCGATTAGTCATTCTAAACCATAGTTAATTAATATTTAATCCCGATATTCGAGACGGGTCATTACGACCTTCCCCCTTAACAAATTTCATCCTCGAAATTCTAACTATCCCGATTCCACATCCACCTCGACAATTCGATCTCACACCTTGTGTACACTTGTACACCATCTAACCAGAACAAGATTTGTCTACACCCAGACATTCCACTAATGCTCGCATCACATCGGCAACATCCGACTACGTCGAGCGACATTGATCGCACGATTCGAGTTAAAATACCGCTTGACAATTCTAGCCTTAGTCTGACACTCTGACATCTGCACCCATTGGGAGTCACCAAATCTCACTCATTAATCCACGCTGAAAACCCAAACAACATTGACCGAGCTACATAGCATTATTGTAACGACCCATCCCGAATTCCAGGATTAGATTAGTGACTAATCACGATTAGTGAGGTTAATTAGTGATTAGTTGAGCGAAATCGGACGAATGATGAAAAATGACCGTTTTGCCCCTAGAATGGGTAAAATGTTGACTTTTCATTCGAATGGTCAAATGGACTTTGACCGATGACCGTGACGTAGTTCGTGACGTCACGAGTTTATAGACATGTGGCACGTTCAATTCCGACATTCGAGGAAGAAGTTATGACGTTCAGAAGTTTAAGGGCATTTTGGTAATTTTGGAAAAAAGGGCAAATGTTGACTTTTGGACTGGGAGGTCCGATGACCGAGGCCCAAGGACCGTTATGTATATCGGGACGATATGAATCTGTAGACAGGCGACACGCGGAAATCGAACTTCGAACGGGAAAGTTATAGGTCACAGAAGTTTGATTTCACTATGCACGTACTTCGAGACGTTGATGATTTGGCAATATCTGATTGGGCAGATATTTTCAGTGGGTCCCATGGATGAGTGACAAGTGTCACTCATCCCATTGGCTAGATCCCCTAATTTTTTGATCTCATTAATTAAATACTATTATTTTTATTATTTAATAATTAATCTTTTCTTCACTCAATCCTAGCCATTCACTTTATTTAAACACTCAATCCTCACCACTCATCTCATCTAATCCTCATCCCTCTCATCAGATCAAACATCTTCTCTTCCTTGTTCTTCTACAAACCCGAACCCCATAACCCAAATTCTTCATTCTCCATTTTTCTTCAAACACATAACACACATTCCCTCATCACCTGTGACTGAGACCAGAGAGATAGTGAGAGACTAAGGTGATGAGAGGCTGATGGACGAAGACGTCCAGAGCCACGGCGGCGCAAGGCGGGAGGAAACCCGAAAAGGGTAGGTTTTGGTTTTGAAATTCGAAACTTGGGTTTTATTGGTCTTGGACCGAAACTAATGATTTGGTTGTGTTTCTGGGGGTCTGGTGAGACAAATGGGATGGTTTATGAGTGCTTGGACGACTGGGAAGCACGGCGGAGGGAGGTTGCAGCCGCAACCACCATGGCCGATCAAGAAGGTATGGCTTTTGTGTTTGTTTTTGGGTTCTTAACGACTAAAGTGATAGGAATGGAGATTAGGAAGATTTAGGAATTGAAATGGGAAAGAATGGACCGAAAATAGTGGAGTTTAGGGGTTGAACCGGTCCAGACCGGTTCGGCCTGTCCAGAACCAGTCGAACCCGGTTCGGCTGGAGGTTAGGGGTAATGAACAATGGTGTGTGGTCTCACGCGCAGGAACCTTCCTAGGGCGCGTGGGGACGCGTGAGGCATTGTTTGGGAAAGTGTTCAACATGTGAAATCTTCTATTCGATGTAACGAACATTTTGGGACTGGTTTCGTGTCAATCGGACATCGTCTCGATAATGTTCGGGGCATCGGAAGGTTTTGGATCAGAATTAAAAATAGTTAAAAATTCCAGAAATATACGGGGCTTTAGTGGGAGGTTAATTAAGTAGTTAGTAACCTTCTATTACGATTTGGATAGGTTTAGGAGTCCCGGTGACGATGAATTTCCCAGTGAGGCTTATGGTACGCAAACCGAAGCGGCAGCATAGGACGGTCTGTGAGTGGACCTTGATTTCTAAACTGTGATGCATGCATAAATGTTTTATATGGATTATGAATGTGATTCTATGATTTTGATTTGGATGGTTGTGAATTATATGGTTTCACGATTTACGAGGCGATTTACGTGCTTTCACGTAAATCGAGGTTTTCCGATTTTACATTGATTTTCCGTACTTATGATTTTGGATATGATTTCATGAAATGGTTTTGGAATTGAGAAGGTAAACTCGAGTTCGAGACACCTTTGTTTTGGAAACCCTCAGACTCGATGTCCCTTGTTGTTACGTTCTTGGGCTAGAGGCCCAATTGGTTCTTAAATTGGTTTCGGATTTGGAAATATGGAATTGGGCATGAGACCCATTTGATTTACGAAATCGGGCACAAGGCCCAGTTGGTTTACGATTAGGACCAGGGGTCCAGTTTGTATGTGGATTCGGGCATAGCGCCCATCTATGTGTTACAAATGGATTTTATGGTTCGTGACGTTTTATAGGAACCGGCATGAACCCTAGAAATGGATTTATGGTTCGTGACGGTTTATGGGAACTGGCATGAACCCTTGGAAAGGATTTTATGGTTCATGACGGCTTATGAGGGCCTGACATGAATCCTTGAAAGGTTTAAAGAATGATTTCAAAAGGTTTTTCATATGCCATCCTTTATATATGATTGTCTCCTCCGGGGAGGGTCGTTGGCCTGGGTGGACCCCAGAGTAGTCACGGAGCACTGACTGAGTAGAGTTGCCCCCCAGTTGGATTCCTTACTCTCAGGATAGGCATGGTTCGTTACCTTCAGGGAGGGTCATTGATCTACGGGCATTGACCTGGGTGGACCCTAGAGAGACTTGGGTTTGAGACCCCGGTTAGCACGCGCGTAGCTCTATTTTACCGTGACAAGTTCTTGGATATGAAATAATTGATAAACATGATTTCAATTGGTTTGGTAAATTGTGTTTTATGATGATAAATGGATTTGGGCTGAGATCCCACATATGTTTACTATGTTATGGTTTTCTGTAAATGGTTTTGGGCAGGAGCCCGTGTGACTTGTATTTACGGAACTTGGGGTTGTGACCCTAAATATGGTTGTTTAAACATATGTGATTGGATAAATTGTTTTACTATGCATGCATGCTTTTTAGTGAAGGTTATAAAGGTCTTTATGAAATATGTTTTTATAAACTCTTTATTTTTGTCCACTCACAGTCTTTCTGTTTTTAATACCCTTCAGGTTGAATACGGTGTGGACTGTAGCAGATATCAGGATATCACATGCCTCCTCTGGATCCTAGCGTACTCTGATAGCCCAAGAGGGCAAAGGTTGGAAATTTCCCTTGTCTGACACTCCGTGTCATACGGGAGCAGGGTTGTTCCTCGTTAATCCCTGGGGGATTGGGATGGGTCCTGTCAATTAGTGACTCCTAACCTGCCCTGTTAACATTGACCAGCTCACACAGACAGGTCAGGCCACACCTGCCCACCCTGCAAGGGCATACTAGTTAGTATCCCACTGGTCCAACGACCAGTCCAACCACAACCATAAAGACAGGGTATTCCGCTCGGTACACTCCTTCGCCTGGGGGACTTGGAGAACTAGAGGTATACACCCACACGGGAGTAGGGTAGTTCTTACAAGTCCCAAACCAAGAAATTCCACCTCGGTCAAAAACTTGGGGAACTTTGACAAAGCCCAAATTACGCATTGAATTAAACATGTAATAAAAGTATTATGCAATTTAAACCCTTTTTGTGTAGATGTAGTATTGGTAAATAGAGATCGTTCTTAACCGGGGAAATTAGGGAATATTAATAATATGTTAGTGAGAAAGAATAATGAATAAATTAATGAATTAAAGAATAAAATAATAAGAGAGTTAAATAATCAAAGAATTAAATAATTAAAGAATAAAGGGATAAAAAATAAAAAATAAAGAATAAAATAAAATAATAAAAGAATAAAGAATTATATGTGGGGTTTGGAAGGGTTGCAAATTTAAAATAAAAAAAACAAGTAAAAATAATTAAATACTTAATTTTACTTCTACTGTAACCTTTGTACTAGTGAACTTTCTTCAAACACATATTTTTACCAACACTCTAACGTCATGCTCATATTGAACCAATCACGAAATCCTACCTTGATCATCTCAAATACATGCATACATTTTTCATATTATAAATGCACCGAACAACGGATTATTACTTACAATATGATTCACCTTAAGTTAGTGATTTAATGCGCAGAACAGCGATCAAACATTAAATCTCTTCAACTCTATTCTAAATGCCCCGAACAGCAGATCAACATTTAGCTTCGAATTGAAGTTTAAGCAGTAAAACATATGAAGTAAAAGAAATTCAAAAGGAAAACACATGGAGATTGCATTCTTACTTACAAATGTTAGAAAGAAAATACCAACACATATATTGAATTATAAGTAAAACTAATAACAATAACAAGAATTTAAGTAGAAAAATATGGATTTTCACAAGAATCACCGAACAGCGGCAGGAAACTTGTGAAGATGGAAGAAGAAATACGAGGAATTCGGTCTTAAAACTCTTGAATTGTCTTAGAATTACTTAGCCTAGGTATTTCTTAAAGAAAGTATAAAAATGTGTTTAAGAGATCTCAAAAAAATATCACAAGAACAAAGTAAAGAAGAAATGAAATTAAGAAAAATAAAAGTACCATAAATTAAGAACAAGAATTAAAAAAAAAAACTAATTAATAAGAAAATCTACAAGGAGTTAAAATGGTCCCCAAAATGTCTCTCAAAAGAGAGAAACAAAAGAACTAAACCAAAAACTAAAGACTAAGAAAAATGAAAGAAATGGAAAAATGGAACTAATAGGGGACTCCCAAATACATGAAATGGCCTCCCTATTTATAGAGGGAGTGTCAGAATTGTTTAAATAAAAGTACAAAATTAAAATATAAAATAACAATAAAATAGTACATGAAGAAGTGATGGAAATGATGAAATTAGGGATAAGTTTTTGCTGTAAAGTGGTTGAAAAGAGGGGCAGTGGGTCGGCAGCAGGTGCTGGAAAGGCTGACAAACAATTCAGCTTGTCCATGCTGGAAAAGGAAGAAGCTTTCAAAGCGGCCAGGCTAGAAAGAGGGGGACAGATTAGTGCACGCGCGCTGACAGGATGGAAAAGGTTTCGGTAGGAGCGTGTCGAACGGACAAGGAGACTTTAGCAGACGCGCGTCAATTGGGAAATTGGGCTGAGGCTGGCGTGCTCCAAATGGTTTTTTTAATTAATAATTAATTAATATATATCCACAGAATTTCGTTCATAATTTCTTCGTTATAATTCCGATCGAGACGATTCTTTCGCCAAAATGCTCTAAATTCCAAGTTTTATTTATTTCTACAAAAATATCACACAATATATTATTTTCTTCATTTATTTATTATTTTAATATTAAAAGTCAAGTATAAAGGATATAAAATAATACTTATTTATCGACCTATCAAACTTCTGTTGATATTATATCAGCCCAAACCCAATAGGCTCAATACTTTTAGCCCAATACACTTCTACAAAGCTTAAGGGCCAAAGCCCACACTAGTAGTCAAGCCCTAGTAAGGTATGATCAACACTAACACGTGGATAACCAAACCACATCATTCCATGTGTCGGTCTCATAATAAATGCTCATTATCTCACTTCAGAAGAATATATTTATTGTCAACCTCATACTCATACAAAAAAAGGTTAACTTTTCCCCAAAAATGTAACTAAGCATTAACTATTCACATCTACTTTACGAATTACTATTCACCACACTCCTTACACACAGACTCATCACGAACTTGAGCGTCGGAGTACCCTTAGGCTGGTACCACACCGGTGTCTACCTCTGACCAATCGACTAGTTACCCTATTTTTATAAGTCTGCCCGAGAATATGTGGCTGAGCAAAATTCGCCCCCTAAGTTGGTACAATTTGTGCATCAGCACATCTGTCTCCAATGTGTACTTTTTTTTTTTCCGTAATGTTAAGATTTTCTTGGTAATTTTTTTTAACCAAGCGACATGAAAGACATATCCACATCCTTATTTCTTATTAAAATGACTAAGTTTGAAGTACAAGTTAGCAATTTTGGAGCCTTTACTACTATATTTTTTTTTTCTTTATTTTTTTGCTTTATTTTTTCTCCTTTTGTTCTTGCATTTTCCTTGGTGAATTAGTTCAGGTGCCGCAAATTTTTTTTTTAAAAATCTTATTTTTGTTTCAACTATTCACATCTGGATATGCAAGAGATTGTGTTCGTGCCATTATAAACTCTTCACAATGTTTTAAATATATAAAACATCTCTCTAACAAAAAAAATGTCCATATTCTTTTGTGCTTTTTCCATTTACACATGTATGAGATAAAAAAATGATAGTTGAGTAGAAATATACCAAGTTTCATTATTTAAATTTCAATTGGGTTTAGAGAGCAAAATGGATCCACATGTAACTACATCCAAGGGCAGACTGACCAAGGGGCAAGGAGGGTCGCTTGACCCTCCCCTCGTCAAAGAAATCTTCAGGTAAGGAAGAGTTTGACCCTGTCTTCTGCGCCAGATTGCCCTCTAGGTGTTTGAGAAAATATCTCTAAGAAGAGAGGTAGTGAGGACTGAGGAAGATGACTTCCGTTATTTTTTTTTCTTTTTTTTTTTGCCTTAAGATACATAAAACGAAGTCGTTTTATGTTTTAAGTGTTTTTTTTTTACTTAATAAACGACACCATTTAATTAACAAAACAAATTGAAGAGCCAGTACTGTTGTCTGCAGCCCACACACCCTCTGTTCTGCGTCTCCATCTCCAACTCTCCTCGCCTCCCAAATTCCCAATCTTGAAGTTGAATCTTCTTTGGAGACATCTCCCAGCAACTAGGCAGCAAGCAGGCAGCCGTCTGGCCCGTCTTTAGTTCTTCTCCTTTTCCTAACTCCTTATTTAGTCATTTATGTGTTTCTTTTTTGTTGATGTACTGTTTAATCGTTGATGCAGTCGATCCTGTGTGGCTGTGTGTTGATGTATGAATGTATGATTGTCTAAATAATGAATGTATTATCTATGAATAATGAATGTATGATGTATCATGTTGGTTATGGGCCTTCTCACCTTCTGGCTCTAGCTCCGGACTCCGGTGGTGGAACGGTGCGTCGGTGCCACTGCTTTTTTTTTATATTTCTCATTCAAATTTATATTCTGAGTTCTATGATGGGTATATGATGATTTGCTTCTGGTTATTTTTTTCTATTGATATGTTTCCACCCAAATTTATATTCCGAGTTCTATGATGGGTATATCCGTATATGATGATTTGCTTCTGGTTTTCAATACGAATAATGTTTTGGAATACTAGAATTTGATTATGATCTGGATTTGTGGGTTTAATACCATATATCCATGGTAAAGTGGACAATGCTTGTATCTTTTGTTCTAGGGATTTGCATTGATGTTGGTAGATTCCATTGGGATTGTTAAAGGGTAAAAGTTTGAGGTATTTAGTTTATGTTTTAATAACTAATGATGGTTGCAACAAATTTAATACTTGCTGGGAGCTTTTTAGTTCGAGTTTGTTAAAATGTCCTCATGCTAGCTTACTCAAAACTTTTGAAGTTCGGTTTGTTTTTCTCAAAGAAGCTATATTGTGCCTACTTGATATAATCTTGAAATCTTTTTTTCTTTGTATTAAAATCATCAAAAAACTTATGTCTCTTGAATACATTTTGTAGTTCTTTTTTATTCCTGTAACAAACAAATTCATATTAACTTTTTATTCATGCAACAAACAAATTCATATTTCTAATTAATATGAATGTCGTAACTGGATTGATTGGTGTGTAAAATGGGAATAGAAGTATGACGTACCTGTGACCTATTTCAAGTCAGGCTTTGAATGAGAAATTATGTTGTGTCCTAATGATTTAGGTTGATGATTGGGTATATGTGTTTGTTTCTCTAATGGTGTTGATGCTGATTTCATTTTGTTGAATTAGACATTTATATGTTTATTTAGGATTTTTAGTAACTTTAGTTAGCCCCGCTTCCTGTTTAGTGGCTTTAGTGGTTTATTTAAATTTATTTTAGTCTATTAGAATATATTTTGTTATCTAAAAGGTTTTGTATGTTCTTGTTTATTATACAGTTAATGGAACGATATTTTAAGAAACAATGTCACAATCCTACTTCCAATATTCCAAAGAGTTCAACATCAAAAGAAAGTGAGTTGGATGCAATTTTAGCTAACCTTCCTGGAGATCCTGGTCTTCGTCCTCGAATGTTGGATTATGATTATAATATTCGTGATGGAATTCAAAGAGCCTATTTACTAAAGAGCCCTTGTCAACCCAAAATGAATGTTGACGATTTCCCACAAACAAGAATTTCAGGGTATAATCGACGCTTCACTCGTGATTGGTTTGATGAGTTTATTTGGTTGGAGTATAGTAGGGATAAAGATGCGGGATTTTGCCTTCCTTACTATTTATTTAAGACTAATTTTGAGCAAGTCTGTAATGATGCATTCACGAAGATAGGCTTTAGAAATTGGAAGAAGAAAGATAAGCTTAGGGAGCATATTGGAGGGGTTGGTAGTGTTCATAATCAAGCTAGACAAGCTTGTGAAGATCTTATGAACCAAAATCAACATATCGAAACAATTGTGATCAAACAATCAAACGAAGCTCGTATCAACTACCGCATATGCTTGAATGCGGCAATTGATTGCACTAGATTTTTATTGATGCAAGGTCTTTCTTTTCGTGCTCATGATGAAATGAAAAGTTCAAGAAACAAAGGAAATTACGTGGAGTTTATGACATTTCTTGCAAATCATGATGTGAAGGTGAAGGGAGTTTTGTTTGATAATGCTCCGGGGAATCTCAAATTAATAGCTCCTAAAATTTAAAAGGATATTGTTAATGCATGTGCAGTTGAAACCATTGATGTTATCACCAAGGATATGAATGGCGAGTTCTTTTCAATAATGGTTGATGAATCACGTGATTGTTCAACAAAGGAGCAAATGACGGTGGTATTTCGTTATGTGGACACAAGAGGACATATAATTGAAAGATTTGTTGGAGTTCAACATGTTGTGGATACCTCTTCTAACACATTAAAAGATGTTATCGAAAAATTGTTATCTACAACCAACATGAGCATGTCCATGCTACGAGGACAAGGTTATGATGGAGCTAGTAATATGAAAGGTGAGTTCAATGGCCTTAAAGCAAAAATTTTGGAAAAAAATCCTTATGCTTTCTATGTTCATTGTTTTGCACATTAACTTCAATTAGCTCTTGTGGCGGTAGCAAAAGGCCATGCCGATATTGCCACATTTTTCACAAAGGAAAATAGTCTTGTTAATATTATTGGAGCATCATGTAAGCGCCGTGATTTGCTTAGAGATCAACTACAAAAGGATCTTATGGAGGCTCTTGAAGATGATTGTCTTGAAACGGGACGAGGTTTAAATCAAGAAACTGGTCTCAAACGTGCGGGTGATACACGTTGGAACTCACATTAAGGAACTTTGGTAAGCATTATTTCTATGTTCAAATCTGTGATAAAAGTGCTTCAATTGATTATAGATGATGGTTCGACGGATCATTTAGGGGAAGCAAATAGATCATTTGAAGATATTCAAACTTTTCAGTTTGTTTTTCATCTTTTTTTTATGAGATCTATTTTGGGAGTTACAAATGACTTGTCACAAGCATTACAAAGGAAAGATCAAGATATTGTGAATGACATGTCTCTAGTTCAAGCAAGTAAGAAACAACTACAATACATGAAAGATAACGAATTTGATCTTTTACTTGATCAAGTTTCATGTTTTTGTGATTGTTTGGGGGTGATGTGAATTTATCCACCCACCCAATATATGAAGCAAAGGAGGATTTTTGGTTTGATATTCTTGGTGGATTTCGGCTTGACTATGAGTGGGTGTTGGCTGGATTTTTATGATGGTTTGGCTGGGATGAAGAGGAGGCCTTAGCCAAGTTTTGGGAGTTGTTTTGGCTTACAAGTGTTGGCTGGATTTTTTGGCTTACAAGAATGGCTAGATTTTTTTATAAGAGTTGGCTGGGAGTGTTTTGAAGGGGTTGGGTGTAGAGTTTTTGATGAAGTAAGGGTGCAAACATTTTTTGAAGTAAAGAGGGATGGCTGGAATATTTAAAGGAAGGTGCGGATTGAGTTAATTGTGATGGGGGATTTTTCCTCTCCTCACAGTTTCTTGTGCTAGGAAGAAAAGAAAAGCAATCAAAATGGGTTTGATTGATGGAAAGAAAGTAAGTGAGAAGGACAATCAAATGATGAAAGCAAAGAGACTTTTCTCTCTTTTTACTTATAGCTACGGCCAAGAAGAAAAAATGGGGGGTTGGACTTTGTTTTCTTTTTCTTTTCCTTTAAATCCTTCTTGTCAAGTCACACCAATACATCTCCATCACATAAATAATTGTTAGCCCTATGACTTTAGTCAATTTGTGATTTGAGAAGGCCATGTGGGAGAGAGGAAATGAAGGCTTTTCTCTCTTTATGCTTCGGTCATGAGGAAACACACTTTTTTTTGTCAAGTCACACAAGTACACCCACTTGTATATTTAGTTGCATCAAGACCAAGGAAAAATGGCCAAAGAAAACTCTTTCCATGATGCCCAAAACGTTTTTACATGTGTGGTGGGTGAGTTTTATGCAATTTGGAATCAAAGTGCTATACCTTGTGACCTTATGGCCTAGACAAGCTTTGATTTGGGAATGGCTAGTTGGTAGCCACTTTTCTAGCTATGTTCGGCCAAATTGGCAAATTATGGCCTAATGCCACTCAACTAAATTGGGGTTGGGCTTTTATTTTATTGAATTTAATTTTTCGACCCAACCCAAGCTTGAAAGAAAATATGGATACGGTCAGGTTCTCGACGAACCTCACCCAGCCTTGATTAACAATTGGTCAAGATAAGAAACAAATCAAGCCAAGATTATGTCAACCTAGAACTTTCTCGTTCGAATCATTTCAATATCAATCCACCGTGAATCAAGTCATCTTAATAAGACAAATTTCTACAATCCGACTTGGAAAGGTTTGAGGTGGCCTGACTTGGAAAGATTTGGGTGGCCTGACTTGGAAAGATTTTGGGTGGCCTGACTTGGAAAGATTTTTGGATGGCTCGTCTTGGAAAGATTTGGGCGGATCAAGTTTGGAAAGATTTGGGCGGATCAAGTTTGGGAAGATTTGGGTGGCTCAACTTGGAAGGTTTTGCAAGCCAGATACGTGGAGGCCAAGCATGACCAATTCGTGGGTTGGCTAAACCCTATAAATAGCTAAGGTGAAGAAGAGAAATGGACATCAACATCAACACCCAAACTTACTCTTATCTTGCACCTTTTCAATCCTTAGACTAGATTTTTCATGTTCAAGTTCTAGTTAGTCAAGTTCTTCATTTTTCTAGAGTAAGTTTATTTTCCAGAATACTTTTAATTACTTTGTTTTAAATTCAAGTTCATTTTTATTTAATCTTTATTTTTTATTCGAGTTCATCCATTAACGTTCATTTAATAGCTTTACTTAATTGCTTCGTTAATTTTTAGTTTATTATTCTTGTCTTTAATTTTAATTATTGGTTTTTCTTTTAAGTATCAATTTATTACATTTACGTTTAAGTTTATTGCACTTGCACTTCGTTTACATAATAAAAAAATATAAATATATACAAGTTCAAAGCCTAAACACCCTCGATCCCGAGGGAGTGAAAAAACCCAGGCCGAGAGGAGGTTCCTTGCTCGGCCGTACAATCATAAGGTTAGAAGTCGGCCTTAGGGGCGCACCCAATATTTACAATTCCATTCAGGCCATTTGGTGGCCGGGTGGTGGCACGCCTGCGCATTTATTCGAAGAAGGACCAAAATCCCTTCTAACGGTTTGATAAACTAAATCGAGGGTACCATATTTTGGCACGCCCGGTGGGACACACTAGGTTTTGATATTGCATGGTCGTTGGCACTAGGGGGAATCCAAGAAACGACCAAGAAATCCAGCCGCCGAATTTAGTAGTCGGGCGAAGGAGAAGAAACATGGTTGGAACACTCCCAATGTCGACCCAGCCATTTGGTATGCCAACTTCTCAAGCAGGCCGTAGTGGCCAATTACAAGTCGGCCGGACCTCGGCCGTGACAACAGATACAAGTTCAATAGAGGTTACCCGCGGCCCTTTAGAGCCAGTCCTCCAGCCAAATCCGCCGACCTCGTTGGATTTTAAACAATTAATTCGAACGTTGGAGGTGACCAATCGAGCGACCAACCAGCGGCTTGATGAGCTCACTACTGAGATGAACAACCAGAGGTTGGACGTTCGCAACCAGTTTGCTCAGGTGAATGATAGACTCGGTCAACAACCTGTCCCAAATGGACACCCGGCGGCCCGAGGCCAAGTAGGTGCTCAAGCCGAGAATTTTGGAGCGAATGAACAACTTGGAAATAATCCAGTGGGAAACAACCAGGGTATGAATATCCCAAATCACAATAATCTCCCGGGTTGGAACAATCAGTTCGGGCAGAACCTATATCAAGCTTTTCACCAGGCTCGACCGCAGGCCAACCTAGCGGCCGGGGGCAACTTTGCTAGCCCATACATAAATCAGATTGCAGGCCTAGGTGGTTGGGGAAACCATGGAGGAAATCATCTGAATGGCCATGACAACGGACCCGGCCAACAAAGGGCTCTCGACCGGGGTGTGGTCGAGCAACTGATCCAGGAGATGGTTCCTCTCGCTAGGAGAGTCGGCCGACCTGTGTACAGGAGGTCGTATCCTCAACATTTTGACACTGAAGAATTTCCACGTGGTTTCAGAGTTCCTGATTTCGCCCTTTTTTCGGGTGATGGACTTCAATCCACGGTGGAGCATGTAGGCCGATTCACGGCTCAATGCGCGGAGATAGCTCACCGTGAAGGTCTTATGTTAAGAATTTTTCCAAGTACACTCACGGGGATTGCGTTCACCTGGTATGTGAATCTACCACAGAACTCCATTCCGAATTGGGCGACCATGGAGCAAGTCTTCCATGAACAATTTTATCGACTCGAGCCAGAAGTGTCCAGGGCTGACTTAGCCAAAATGAGACAAAATTTTAACGAGTCGGCTCAGGAATTCTTGGCCAGGTTCAAGGTGGCTAGGACCAAATGTATGGTCTCCATGCCAGAACATGAATTTGTCAAGCTGGCTCAAGGAGGACTTTCTTTAGACCTTAGGAAAAAGTTTGAAGGAATGGAGTTTCGTGATATATACGATCTCTTTTTAAGGGTTGACCGATATGAGGGTCTACTAAAGGAAGAGCAACAGAAAAATCGCCAAATTTCTCGGCCATCCTTTTATAAAGATACTCCCAAGCCGGCCACGGCTAGGACAACATCGGTTCACGCCGTAGAGGTGGATGATGAGAAGCCAACTGGCCAGTTGGAGGAAATCCTATCTGAGGTGGATGATGAGTAGGCCGAAGTAAATCTGGCTGAAATGTTTATTAATGGGCCGCACATGTGTAATGCATTGTCAAAAGCCACCAAGGACCAGCAGCCGACATCGGCTCAGGTCCCAAAATTTAGCGGTAGCTTTCAAAAAGGGGTTGGGAATAAAACTTACACCTTTGATATATCTAAAGCTGAACAAATCTTCGACCAACTTTTAAAAGAAAATATTATAAGATTGTCATCCGACCATGTTATTCCATCAGCCAATGAATTGAAAAATAAAACTTATTGCAAATGGCATAATGTGTGGACTCATGGAACTATTAATTGTTTGGTTTTTCGCAATGCTGTGCAGGACTTAATTGAGAAAAAGATTTTGAAATTTCCGGAGAAGAACCCAATGGGAGTTGACAAGAATCCATTCCCTTCAGCCCAGGCTAACATGGTGACAGTCAATTTTCCCCAGCCAGGCCAGCCTAGGCGAAGGTTGGATTTAGGTGGGTCAGCCAAGGCCGCAGCCGATAGGACGGCCAGGGAGGTTCCGCTAGAGCCTACAACGAAAGGAAAAGAGAAGATGTTCTTAAAGCCACCAACCAAGGAAGAGCTCCCAAAGGCCATCGTGTTATGTGGCAGGTGTCAATGCGAGGTGGCATTAGATGTCCCGCAATTGAAGCCGAAGGAGCTTGAGAAAGAGATGGTCAGGTCAGTCCAGCCAAGAGAGTTAGAGAAGAGGGTGATCCTGAGTCCGACCGAGAATTACGGTCTCTACAGCCCGAGAGAAAGGTATGAAGCTAGGCCGAATAAACGGTCATTTTTTGCCTACCAGGGTAGGCACGAAAAGTCACGTTTCCCACCGAGGGGCAACCATCAGAAGCCACTAGAGTATGAGGATATTCTGGGTGGCCCGTTCCACCAGAGCGAGAACAAGGATAAGAGCATTTGGGTGACTACAGGTGATGGCAAGAAGAGGACTTTCGACTATGTCCAAAGGCCTAGGCCATCTGATGGGAATTGTATCAATACTTACAAAATTCCGGATACTAAAGAGGGTCAATGGTACCAAAGCCGAGGGCACGGCTTGCCCCCAAAGCCCTTGACTAGGACCCAAGTGAGGAGAGCTCAGAGGCAATTCTCTGCCAATAATAGAGCTGACGATAAGTGGACAGAAGAAAGACAAGCTCAGTTGAACCGATTGGTTGCCCTTAAAGAGAAGATAAAGAGGGAAGAGCTTGAGTTGGCCAAGGCTGATGTCGTGGCCACTTTGGAGGCAGCGGCCGCAGAGGAAGTTGAGATGCACAGGAAGTGGGTGAATGGTCGAGTCGTGGTAACATCCGCCAAGGAACCAATTTCTGAGCTGGAGTCTCACTTGACAAGGGCATTTGAAGCAGAGAACTCAAGGGAGAACCCTCACCAACCATTGGTTGTGGGGTCAAAAAGTGAGGCCAGGCAAGGGGCTAGCCAACTAGGAGGCCATAAGGTGAGTATGAAAGAGGCAATAGAGAGCCAGGGTCAGAAGGTAAGCCAGGCTACTAAAGGGCCAGTTAAAGCAAAAATGTACCAAGTCGTGAAAGGGGTTGAAATTGTCCCTGGGTCAGCTGGGGGCAAGGTCGCCCCTATGGCTAGCCAAACCTTGGCTAAGAAGGCTGGGGGCTAGGATCAGTCGCAGAGGGAAGTTGAGAAGACAGAAGGTGACCAAGCCATGGTCAAGCTGGGTGTGAAGGACACCAAGTCACCCAAAGTGGAAGAGAAGGCCAAGCCGACGGCCGAAGAAGAGATTGTGAAGCAAGACCACTTGGGTGAGCCAAAGGTGGATCTAGGTGAGAATGAAGTGCCTTTGGGTGAAGATGAAGAAATGTATGATGAAGGCGATGAGTACGGCGAGGAGGAAGAGTACATGGAAGAAGAGGCCATAGAGGAGATGGAGGGTGAATACCCAAGAATTAATGAAGCAAATGTGGTCGGGCAGGCGACCCCAGAGAATTCTCAAGCCAAGATCCTAGAGCCTGAAATGGACATGGCTCAAACCGAGAAAATGTGAAAGACCAATACTAAGAGGACCCTCGAATTTGGCAAGAATGAAGTGGTGCCTATTAATATGGTCACATTACCATCATTCTTTGAAGCCCAACCCAGACAACCCAACATTATAGCTGGTGATGTTTTGGACGAGCTAGAGTCCATGATGCTAGTAGGTGGGTCGGAGGAGCCGACCATAGAAACGAAGTTTCTGACACCCCGGGTCGAGTTTAACGAGCCACAAACTTATATTTCAAATGAGGAAAAAATGAATCCGGCAAAAATTTGCTATGAGATGCCTACTAAGAGGATGTCAACCCACTTGAAACCATTATATGTTTGTGCCCATTTTGATGGGATTCCAATAAGTAAAGTGCAAGTGGATACCGGGGCGACCGTGAACATCCTCTCAACTTCAATTATGAAGAAGTTGAAAAGAGGGATGAATGAACTTATCCCGACCGAGACGACGGTTAGTGGGTTCATAGGAGAAACCAACATAACTCGAGGGATCCTCCCTTTTGAGGTTAGAGTTGGGGGCAAGGTCAGAATGACGGCTTTCTTTGTGGTTGAAACTAGAGCTCACTTTAATGCTCTACTGGGCCGGGATTGGATCCATGGAAGTATGTGTGTGCCATCGTTTCTCCACCAATGCCTCAAGTTTTGGCATGAAGATGGATCTACCGAAATGGTTGAGGCCGACTCACGGCCATTCATGGCTTCAACTAATGCAGTAGAGGCCAAGTTTTATGAGGAGAATATTGGCCCTCTTTACTTTATTGGATCAGACAAGAACAGCCGACCTACGGGAGTCTCGGCCCAGAAGCTAGTCGACTTGGGGGCACATGATGCACAAGCCGACGGAGAGCGGCCCACAGTTGCTGATTTTTTCATTCTTAATGAATAGTACAAAAAAAATGAAGGATGAAAGGAAGGCCGCGGTGGAAAGCACTTTGAGATGGCTGTATGGTTTTTTGGCCGAAAGAGCGATTGAACATGGATCATCGGCTGACTTGGTGGAATTTCTCCAAGAAGGCCCGGAAGAGGATGCTCTTGAAATTGAAGAGATGGACTTAGCACCGGCCAAGATAGATGATTCGAAGGCCGAAGTTCAAGACCCTTTGATAGAAGTAAATTTGGGGACAGAAGAGGAGCCAAGGCCAATCTACATTAGTGGCCTACTGGAGCCAGGTCTACAGACCAAGATGGAGGAGTTGCTTCGGAAGTTCAAGGACTGCTTTTCTTGGGACTACACCGAGATGCTCGGGTTGAGCCGAGACTTGGTGGAACACTGCTTGCCTATTTCGGAGGACTTCAAGCCATTCAAGCAACCACCCCGCCGGATGGCGGCGGAAGTAGAGTTACAGGTCAAGGAAGAAATCGTAAAACTTCTTAAAGCTAAATTCATTAGGCCAGCTAGGTATGTTGAGTGGCTTTCAAATATTGTACTTGTTAAAAAGAAAACCGGAGCAATAAGAATTTGTGTTGATTTTCATAATTTAAATCTTGCTACTCCAAAAGACGAGTATACAATGCCTATGGCCGGCCTCTTAGTTGATGGAGCGGCCAAGCATGAAATTTTATCTTTTATGGACGGACATTCCGGCTACAACCAAATTTTTATAGCCGAAGAGGATGTTCACAAAACCGCTTTCAGGTGTCCAGGGTATATTGGTACATTTGAGTATGTGGTAATGCCTTTCGGCTTGAAAAATGCTGGGGCTACATACCAACGAGCCATGAACGCAATCTTTCATGACTTGATTGGCCGAAGCCTGGAAGTTTATATTGACGACGTAGTAGTAAAGTCCGAATCAAGGCCAAGTCACTTAGATGACCTTCGAACGGCCTTCGAGAGAATGAGGAACCATCAATTAAGGATGAATCCCAAGAAATGTGCCTTTGGGGTCTCAGCTAGGAATTTTCTCAGTTTTCTGGTGCACCAACGTGGAATTGAGATTGATAAAAATAAAGCCAAAGCCATCATCGATGCACCATCCCCAAGAAATAAGAAAGAGTTGCAAAGTCTTCTTAGCCGGATAAATTTTCTCAGAAGATTTATCGCTAACTCGGCCGGAAAAATTGAACCATTCTCTTCTTTATTAAGGCTCAAAGGAGAAGATAAGTTTCGATGGGAAGAATCCCACCAAAAAGCCTTCGACTCGATCAAGGGCTATTTGACCAGACCACCAGTGTTAAGTTCCCCAAAGCGAGGCCGTCCACTTAGACTCTATATCTCGACCGCCGAGAATTCTATTGGTAGCCTACTAGCCCAAAATAACGATGAGGGAAAAGAGCAAGCCGTGTATTATCTAAGCCGAATACTAACGGCCACCGAAAGGAATTATTCTCCTATTGAGAAGCTTTGCTTGGCATTGTATTTCACGGCCGCTAAGCTTAGGCACTATATGTTGCCATCCGTGGTTCATATAATCGCCAAAACTGATTTAATAAAGTACATGCTTTCCCGGCCTATTATTAGAGGCCGGATTGGAAAGTGGACAATGGCTCTGGCCGAGTTCACTTTTCACTATGTACCTCAACAAGCCGTGAAAGGTCAAGCATTAGCCGACTTTTTGGCTTCTCACCCAAGTGTGGAGATTGAGAGCATGGAGAATGTAGAAATTAATAACATCACTTTAATCCCATGGCAACTTTACTTTGATGGATCTCGGACAACAAATATGTCTGGAGCCGGGATTATTGTTGAAACTCCGCTTGGTTTTAGAACGCGTTATGTTTTCCAATTTGATTTCGAATGTTCTAACAATGAGGCGGAGTATGAAGCTTTGATTATTGGGTTGGAAATTCTTCGTGAAATGAGGGTCACCAACATATTGGTCATGGGAGACTCCTTATTGGTTCTAAAACAATTATCCGGAGACTATAAAGTATCTAGCCAGAATCTATTGGCTTACCACACAGTGGCAATGCAACTATTGGATGATTTTGATGAGGTGGAGTTGAAGCACTTACCAAGGGATCTTAATTCGCAGGCCAACGCGATGGCTCAACTGTCCTCTGGGGTTCAAATTTCGGAAGGACTTTTCGAAGAAATGTTCAAAGTAGAGAAGAGATCTTTACCCTCGGTCACCGAAAGAGGGATTCCTTTAGAGGTGTTGGTATTGACCATCGACCAGGACGATTGGAGGTACAAAATCATAGAGTATCTGAAAAATCCAAGTGTCCCTTCTAATCGACAAACCCGAGGAATGGCTCGTAATTACGTCTTACGGAATAACAAACTCTTTCGTATAGGCTTTGATGATTTTTTAATGATTTGCTTGGGTAAAGATGATCAATTCTTGGCCATGGCCGAAATCCATGAAGGGATCTGTGGAGCTCATCAAGCCGGGATTAAAAGGAGGTGGCTTTTGAGAAGACATGGCTATTATTGGCCAACAATCCTAAAACATTGCATTGACTATGCTAGAGGGTGCCAAGCGTGCCAAAAGCATGGCCCAATCCAACATGTCCCGGCCGGGCCAATGAACCCGATAGTAAAAGCATGGCCATTCAAGGGTTGGGCGATGGACATAATTGGCCAAATCCACCCAAAGTCATCCAAGGGCCATGAATATATTTTGGTGGCTACTGAATTTTTCACTAAGTGGGTGGAGGCAATCCCATTAAAGAAGGTCACTCAAACTGAAGTGATAGAGTTCATAGAAAAACACATTATTCATCGATTCGGGATGCCGGAGTCCATCATGACGGATCAAGGCAAGGCCTTTACAGGAACAACGATTGAAGCGGCTGCGACCAACTGGGGTTTAAGGCTAGCACACTCTACACCTTATAATCCTCAGTCCAATGGTCAAGCCGAGGCCAGTAACAAGGTCATCAAGGGAATATTAGAGAGAATGATTGAAGAAAATCCTAGAGATTGGCATTCACTTTTGTCCAACACCTTGTGGGCTTACCGAACTTCAAAGAGGGCGGCCACCGGGACAACTCCATTTGCATTGACTTACGGCCATGATGCCGTGTTGCCGCTTGAGATGAATGTAAAGTCTTTGAGGGTAGCACGCCATGCTGAATGGAGTGAGGATGAATACAACCAAGCCATGTTTCAAGAGTTGGATGATTTAGATGAAGTAAGGTTGAATGCCTTGGACAAGTTGAAGGCCCAGAAAGAAACGGTGGCCAGAGCTTATGATAAAAGAACTAAAGCCAAAAGTTTTGGTGTAGGAGACCTGGTGTGGAAAACGATATTACCGGTGGGAACCAAAGATCGTAGGTTCGGTAAATGGTCTCCAAATTGGGAAGGACCATTTTTAGTTCACCAAGTGTTAGGAAAAGGGGCCTATAAGTTGAGTTATTTGAGTGGCCGAATTCATGATCTCCCAATAAACGGCCGATATCTTAAGAAATATTACCCTACGTCTTGGGAGATGGCAGCAACCAACTAGAAATAAACTTTCAATTAATATAAATGTGTATTGGTTGTGGTGCATCATGTATTGGGTATGTTGAATTCAATGGCCAATGATTGGAGAAGTCGGCGAAAAATTGGTGGCCAGAAAGCTTTGAACATAAACTATTCAGGGTAGTCTAGTGGCTACAAAAATATGCCAATAGATGGCAAAATGACTACCAAGTCAGGAAAAATGGCTTCATAGTTTACAAAATATGGTGGCCGAGTGGAAAATAAAAATAGACTAGTGGGCCGGGGTACATATTTAGTGGCTAAGGAAGTGAGACCGCAATATCAACTTGAGGGTGGCCCAATGGTGATCTCCACGAGCTTTAGTAGCCAAATGCACTTCTCTTCTAGAGGTAACCTCTTTGACCTCTGCCTTTTTAGCCATGAGTCGGGTCTCGAGTGGCTGGGTGGCTTGGTACCTATCACTTCTTTCCTTGAGGAGGGCTTGCTTTCTGGCATCTAACTCCCGCATCTCATTTCGGAGTTGTTGACTTCGCTCTTCAATAGTTGCAAGCTCACGATCGCTATGGCGGCCGAACTCAATTGTGTCCCTGAGAGAAGTCTTGATGGAAGCAACTTCACTCTCCAAGGCTGTGCCCACTTCAAGCTGGGAGGATGACTCAAGATAGCTTGGAATAAGGTTCTCCAACTCAGTCATGGAAAACACTACCGTCTCTGATGTGGATGGATCAGTCAAGGAGCTGGATCCTGCCAAGTTTTCAATGGCGGCTTTGAATTGGCTGAGGTCGGCCTGGGAAGCAAGGGAGGAAAGGTCCCGCTCAAGAAAGCCTCGGATGGTGGCCTCGGTTGTGGGATCTCGCTCCGATACGACTACTAGAGTGGTAACCGGTAGGGGAGAATCATCATCACTCGCAACTAGTTGCTCAAGCTGGGAGAAAGAAACAGGCAAGTTCGAGGCGGATGTCTGCATGACAAAATGAAAGAGGTTAGGTTCTATAAACAAAATATTCAGTGTACATGCCTACTTTCTTTTCTGAGAGAGTATGTAAATTTACAGGGCCGAGTAGAGGCTCGATAGCACCGCATCTGGCCGGGTCACCACTTGGGACAAGCGTATGGCTCTTAGGCCCAGCCGGGTCTCCTGAAGCAAGTGTAGGATGCGTAGTCACCACCTGTGGTAACAAGCGTGGGTGGGTGAATCTCACATTCATATACAAAATATTTACGTGCATAGGTTGGCGGTTCATACCTCATGAGTATGGGATGCTAACCCACTGAGAGCAATGGAAGCAAGAGTTGGAACAATAGCCGCTAAGGCTGGCTGGGAGGCTAAGGTGGGAAGCTGACTAGCGGCATCCACCTAATTCGAAGGTATATTGAGAATCCAAAATTCAGAAATTGAATGAAAGAAATACAAGTGTAGCTCACCATAGGAGAATGGGGATCGGTTCTATTAGCATCACTTGGGGGGGAAGCTGCTTGCAAAGGTGGGCTAGGCCCGTGGGTAAACTCCTCAGCAAAGGTCTCTGGCTCGGGTTGGCAAGGCTGTTGAATGGTCTCCTCAATGATGGTCTCCGGGTCCAAAGCACCACTCTATGATAAAAGGGGAATGAGTGGGAAGTGCATGATATTTTTAGAAAATAATGGTAGGATGAAGTTAACTTACTTGGCTCCGTGCGAATGACGCTGATTCGGCCACACCATCGTCGGTGTCGGCCAGCTGCAAGACGCGGTTTGCATTCCCAACCTATGAGTTTGATGTTTAGAGAACATAAGTAATCACATAAAATAGTTGTGTGGTGCAAAATTTAAAAATCACAAAGTAGTGGCATACCTAAAGGCCAGAGGCTGAGCTGGCCAAATGAGTTCCTGTGGTCGAGGCCGAAGCTTTAACCGGCCTGGGGGCATTTGAGTTAAGTTTTGGACGTTTAAATGATTTTCTCGGCCTATTTTCTTCATTCCGAGTGGAATCTTCAGTGGCCCCTTAAAATAGGATTAAAAATTGGGTGAAGCTGAAAGAAGAAAGTATTACAAAGAATTCAAGTAAGATGGATCATACCTTGGGTGGATGGAGATTGTCTCTTCTTGCCTTGGCTGGTAGGCGGGTTCTGAGCAGGAGAGCCGGTGGCTTTGGCTTGAGCTTCAAAAGACCAATCCAAACAAAAGTCACGATATTGCATGGAAAGATGCCAAGGAGTTCAAAATATATATATATAAAAAAAAATCGTACAAATACCTTTGGAGCTTGAGGCCGCCAGCTTGGGGTTGGGCCGCTTAGGGAGAGAAGGGCAAGTCTTAAAAATCCTCGTAGCGTGGACGTCATATGGCTTGCTAAACCAGGTAGCCGATAGTCTGGCCCAAAAGTCAAGAAACTCCTTGAGGCAGCCGAAGTCTGGAAGGCGACTTTCAATGTCAAATTCGTCAAGTTGAAGGGCTTGGAGGCTATCAACATGCTCAGCATCTTTTGCTTTCTTAAAAGAAGTTCTCCAAGCTGATAAGAGGTTTTCAGACTCTGTAATTGGGCTCAGGATGGCTTGAGCAAACCCAAATTGACGACCCACAGCTGCTGGGTAATACAACTCAGAACCACACTCATAGTTGTTTGATGGGCTGGCCAGGAGGCCAAATGGGATGTCTCGGGTGACGAGGATGCTGGCCCATAATTTCTTGTGTTCATCAACAACATCGTTTGTGGTAATAGTGTCTAGGCTTAGAGCTAGGTAGCTCGGGTGACGTCGGGCTAAACAAATGGAGAAATGTTGAGCTGTCATATCCTCACAATGATATAAGAATTTAAAGCACTCCTCTACACTATGGCCTGGTAAAGGAAGTGAAAGTAGGGTGTCACCAAGGAGCTTGTCTTGGGCAAAGTTTGGGGTCGAGGGCCCTAATTCAGGGAAGTAAAGTTGAAGCCAGAGTTGAAAAACCCACAATGGCCCAGAGACGTTGGCCAACATGGGTGTAGGGTGGACAATGTTGGCTAGTGTCCTATACAGATAGCCCAGTACTACAGGTCCTAAAGCTACACGTTGGCCATCCGCGAGGGCCTCGGCCAAGGGTTGGACATCTTTCGTAACCGAGAGAGATAAAAGGGCAGAAGAAAAACTTACAGAGCCAGAGTTGCAGAAAGGCTACATGCTCCACCCGAGAGACTCCATTGGTGGGTCGCAGTGGTGACCCGAGAGTATCGCCATCAAAGCCATAGTAAAAGTTTACCCAACCATTGTAGGCCTTGATGTGTTTTTCGTAGTTTAGTTCGAGTGTTGGGTCGGGGAGGCTAGCTGCTGAATAGTACACCCCATGTGGACGTAGGCCGAGCATAGCGGCCAGGTCAAGTAAGGTTGGAGTCATCATCCCGAAACGGAGCTTCATGCAATTGTTGGGTGAAGACCAAAAACATAACCCGGCTTGAATGAGTGCACGGTCACATAGGAAGTGCTCGGTCGCACAAAGCTCCAACGTATGAGAGATCCCAATTTCATCCCAAATCTCACCCAACTTCGGCTTGAGTGCTTTGTACCAATCACACCATTTTTTTCCTTGAGCGGGTGGAAGACTTGTATAGGATGCGGCCGGGGGAGGATTCTGTGGCTTCGACCCGGCCGGCTTACATGATGACCCAACCGGCCAGCTTTTGGTTGGCTTGGGAAGGCCCCATTGAGAAGGCCAATATAGGTTCTCACATAAGAACAAGGGGCTATCGTCCCCACCCTCCTCTAAAACCTCCAAGAAGCCGGGTGGGATTCTTGAGAAATTTGGTCCGAGATGAGAACCAAGACGGTCGGGCCACATGTGATGGAAATGATCATCCAAGTCGGCCGGATTTTCATCCATGATTTTTTGGATTTTCCTATAGTGGCTAACCACATGTTTTGGGGGCATTTTTTCCCTACAAAAACACCAAGAATTCATGAGCCAAAGGAAAGTTTGGATTCAACCAAGTGAGTGAAAAATTAAAAAGAAAAGGGAATGTCAAGAACACCAAGAACATCAAGAACCCCATATCTTCAACCCGGAAATTCAAGCCCCAAAATCAACCAAAAATCATGCATTCATGCCAAAATTAAGTGCAATCTACCTCAAATGTTACTTGGGGTTGCTTCTTGAAGAAATTTGGGGTAACTTTTGTTAGGAAATGAGGGATTTTGGAAAGGGCCAAGAGGGAGTTCTTGAAAACCCTAAAATGGCTTTGGTTTGAATTTTGAAATCAAGATGATGCTTTGTATTTATAGCCTCAATGGAGAAGATGAAGTGGGCATGGAAGGTTAAGAGCCAAAATTAAACTAAGTTTAATACCCATAACTACAAAATTAAATGCACAAATTGAAGACAAGAGTTTGGGTGTTTACCTCATCAATGGGGTTGGGGAAGAAGCTACAATCTCAATTGCCCACCCTTAGAATTCGGATAGCCAATTGAAGGGGGCAATGTTTGGGGGTGATGTGAATTTATCCACCCACCCAATATATGAAGAAAAGGAGGATTTTTGGTTTGATATTCTTGGTGGATTTCGGCTTGACTATGAGTGGGTGTTGGCTGGATTTTTATGATGGTTTGGCTGGGATGAAGAGGAGGCCTTAGCCACGTTTTGGGAGTTGTTTTGACTTACAAGTGTTGGCTGGATTTTTTGGCTTACAAGAATGGCTAGATTTTTTTTACAAGAGTTGGCTGGGAGTGTTTTGAAGGGGTTGGGTGGAGAGTTTTTGATGAAGTAAGGGTGCAAACATTTTTTGAAGTAAAGAGGGATGGCTGGAATATTTGAAGGAAGGTGCGGATTGAGTTAATTGTGATGGGGGATTTTTCCTTTCCTCACAGTTGCTTGTGCTAGGAAGAAAAGAAAAGCAATCAAAATGGGTTTGATTGATGGAAAGAAAGTAAGTGAGAAGGACAATCAAATGATGAAAGAAAAGAGACTTTTCTCTCTTTTTACTTATAGCTACGGCCAAGAAGAAAAAATGGGGGGTTGGACTTTGTTTTCTTTTTCTTTTCCTTTACATCCTTCTTGTCAAGTCACACCAATACATCTCCATCACATAAATAATTGTTAGCCCTATGACTTTAGACAATTTGTGATTTGAGAAGGCCATGTGGGAGAGAGGAAATGAAGGCTTTTCTCTCTTTATGCTTCGGTCATGAGGAAACACACTTTTTTTTGTCAAGTCACACAAGTACACCCACTTGTATATTTAGTTGCATCAAGACCAAGGAAAAATGGCCCAAAAAAAACTCTTTCCATGATGCCCAAAACGTTTTTACATGTGTGGTGGGTGAGTTTTATGCAATTTGGAATCAAAGTGCTATACCTTGTGACCTTATGGCCTAGACAAGCTTTGATTTGGGAATGGCTAGTTGGTAGCCACTTTTCTAGCTATGTTCGGCCAAATTGGCAAATTATGGCCTAATGCCACTCAACTAAATTGGGGTTGGGCTTTTATTTTATTGAATTTAATTTTTCGACCCAACCCAAGCTTGAAAGAAAATATGGATACGGTCAGGTTCTCGACGAACCTCACCCGGCCTTGATTAACAATTGGTCAAGATAAGAAACAAATCAAGCCAAGATTATGTCAACCTAGAACTTTCTCATTCGAATCATTTCAATATCAATCCACCGTGAATCAAGTCATCTTAATAAGACAAATTTCTACAATCCGACTTGGAAAGGTTTGAGGTGGCCTGACTTGGAAAGATTTGGGTGGCCTGACTTGGAAAGATTTTGGGTGGCCTGACTTGGAAAGATTTTTGGATGGCTCATCTTGGAAAGATTTGGGCGGATCAAGTTTGGAAAGATTTGGGCGGATCAAGTTTGGGAAGATTTGCAAGCTAGATACGTGGAGGCCAAGCATGACCAATTCGTGGGTTGGCTAAACCCTATAAATAGCTAAGGTGAAGAAGAGAAATGGACATCAACATCAACACCCAAACTTACTCTTATCTTGCACCTTTTCAATCCTTAGACTATATTTTTCATGTTCAAGTTCTAGTTAGTCAAGTTCTTCATTTTTCTAGAGTAAGTTTATTTTCCAGAATACTTTTAATTACTTTGTTTTAAATTCAAGTTCATTTTTATTTAATCTTTATTTTTTATTCGAGTTCATCCATTAACGTTCATTTAATAGCTTTACTTAATTGCTTCGTTAATTTTTAGTTTATTATTCTTGTCTTTAATTTTAATTATTGTTTTTTCTTTTAAGTATCAATTTATTACATTTATGTTTAAGTTTATTTTCTTCAAGCATAGTTAATTTTCTTACTCAATTTAATTATTGCACTTGCACTTCATTTACATAACAAAAAAAATATAAATATATACAAGTTCAAAGCCTAAACACTCTCGATCCCGAGGGAGTGAAAGAACCCAGGCCGAGAGGAGGTTCCTTGCTCGGCCGCACAATCATAAGGTTAGAAGTCGGCCTTATGGGCGCACCCAATATTTACAATTCCATTCAGGCCATTTGGTGGCCGGGTGGTGGCACGCCTGCGCATTTATTCGAAGAAGGACCAAAATCCCTTCTAACGGTTTGATAAACTAAATCGAGGGAACCAGTGATGAACATGATATAGATGTTCCCAATATGGATGATCCATTCTATGATCCAGAAAAATCTAAACGTGTAGCTTCAAAGCTCACGAACCGTCATCATTATCGTGTGGATCTCTTTGCTCATATAATTGATTATCAGCTTTCAGAATTGAATAATCGCTTCAATGAGGTAAGTACTGAGTTACTTATTTGTATGACATGTTTGAGTCTAGATAATTCCTTCTCAGCATTTGATAAACACAAACTATTTCGTTTTGCTGAATTTTATCTTCAAGAATTTAGTTCTCGAGAACTCCTTATACTTAAGGACCAATTTTGGGTTTATATTCATGATATGCATATGAGTAATGCATTTTGTAGTTTGAAAGGAATTAGTAGTCTTACAAAGGAACTGGTCAAGACGGGAAAGCATAGAGTATACAAGCATGTGTATTTACTTCTTACACTAGCCTTAGTGCTACCAGTTGCAATTGCTTCAGTAGAAAGAACATTTTCAGCTATGAATATTGTGAAGACTCCACTCCGTAATAGAATGGGTGATCAATGGTTGAGTGATAGTTTGGTTGTTTACATCGAGAGAGATATTTTTGTTTGTATTGATAATGAAACTATAATGAAATGCTTTCAGGACATGAAAAGTCGTCGTGGACAACTGTAATTTTTAATATTTTATAAATTATGAATTTTAATAGTATCCTTTAGTTTTAAAAGATATTTTTGTTTCCCAAATTTTTTGACATTTTATATATTGACCCCCTCGAACAAAATTCCTAGATCTGCCACACTACATCGTTACATAAAAATTAAAATTCCATCTTTTAACGAGATACAAACGTCTTAAACAGAGAATTAGTTGTCTTTATAAACATTCCTTTTTTTTTTTAATTAAAACGTTGTTAACAACAAGATAATATTGGTCTAAATCCGAGTTATGCGCCTTAATTTCAAGGTCAAAGAGCAGTTCCCGCGAGAGAGGGAATAATTTAGCCACAAAAAGCAGACAAGGACTTTTCGTGATTCCAAATTCCGAGGAAAGCTCACTCTCTCTCGCTCTCTCTCTATGTGTTTTCGTGAAACAGATAGACGCAGCAAAACCTTTCAACCCAACGGCCCTTCCTGCACAGATGAGAGATGAAGAAGCCTCGCAACGGCTCCTTTTATATCAAAACCCAATGCAAAGACAACAACGACAGCTTCACTTTACAGAAACAAAACGATACCTGCAATTTTGACAAGAACAATGAGGGATTCAGAATCAAAAGCAAAATCAAGAAAAATTACAACAGCAACAAGACCACGAGCTTCTGCGAGCTATCTCTCTCTTTGATCTTCTCGCTTTGGTGCCTCATCTTCTTGTTCTACTCTAAACTCGGCCTCGGTCATGGCAATGGAGGTATTAATATTTTCTCTACTTTCCATTTTTCATTGGTTTTCTGGATTAGATTTTTAGTAAAATTGTGTCTTTTTTTCACCATTTAAATTATAATTCCTGAGTGCCCATGTTCAAGTTTTATATTATTCTTAGCAAACCCATTTCCTGAATCTCTATTTTGCTTTATAGCAATACTTTATTAAATATCTATTTGGTTGTGAAGAGTGAAAATTCAAGAGAAAAATGGATAGAAATAAAGCTTAAGCCTTTAATTGTTCTGCCAATGAGTTTCTTAGAGAATAGCTAATGAATTTTGGAATAAGTGAACAGACTGTGAAATGAACAGTACCAAACTTAGTTTGGGTATTTGTATCCAAAATAAATAAAAAAACGTAGTTTGGGTATGATAAAGTGTCATCAAATTCTTATTTCTTTTTGTCTTCACAACTTTCTGTAGCAGAAGAGGGTGTTGTTTCTTGCTTGTTTATTTGTTGAACAATGTTTATTTATAGTCTTAACATCGTGTAGGTAGATTTTACTATTTATTTTCATTGTGTTATATTAATTTTTTTTAATGCAACTTCTATGCTATAGTTTACGGATTGTATTCTTGTTTAATGCTGAAAACGTTTTATGTGATTTACTAAATCACCGATCTCCTATTTTTGGATTCATGATTTTAGGATGAGCTGTTAAAATGGCATTCAAGAAACCCTAGTCTATTTATTCTTGCAACTTGGTTTTAATATAGCCTATATTTTGCTTAGGGAATTCAGGTCCTGATAACAGAACTACACATTGCCCTAGTTTTCACAATGGTAACCATGGTGATCATGCGTGCTCATTTGTAGAAAACGGAAGCAGAAGACAGACAAATGGAATGCTATTAGGTTTTAGTTCATCTAGAAGCTACAATGATTCTGACATATCTCAGAACTATGCAATTTCTAACTACTCACTTCCAGAGACGAATAGATTAGAGAAATTAGTTTGGAGTGTTTTAGGTTATGGCGATTTGGTTTGTGAAGTACGTCAACCACAAGAAGAGCAGAACAAACATCATTCAGGACGGTATCTGAATGGAAGAACTTCTCAGCCCACCTATCTCAATTTTGATGAATTTCGAAACAGAACAAAGCAAGAAAAAGTTCAGGGTATGCCTAGTCCGCTAGTTAACATCACCCACGGGCTTGAATCTGATGGAACGGAGTACAACTATGCCTCTGATTCAAAGGGTGCAAAGGTGGTGGCTCACAATAAGGAAGCAAGAGGAGCAAGTAACATATTGGGAAAAGATCACGATAAGTACCTGAGAAACCCATGTTCTGTCGGGGGAAAGTTTGTTATAATTGAGCTTGCAGAAGAGACTCTGGTAGATACTGTTAAAATTGCAAATTTTGAGCACTACTCTTCTAATTTCAAGGAATTCGAACTTTCTGGCAGTTTAGCATATCCAGCAGAAACATGGTCTCCATTGGGGAATTATGTTGCTGCTAATGTCAAGCACGCTCAAATCTTTAAGCTGACTGAACCCAAATGGGTACGATACTTGAAATTAAATTTACGAAGTCACTATGGCGCGGAATTTTACTGCACACTGAGTGTTGTAGAGGTGTATGGCATCAATGCAATTGAAAGAATGCTTGAAGATCTGATTGTGATGTCCACAGAATCTGGGGCAAATAAGTTATCTGAGCCTAATGCAACTGTAACATCTTCTCTAGAAGAAGAGGTTGGTTCAAGTGACCGGAAAACAGGTGGTGAAGGTCAAAATGGTGTTCGAACAGCTGGTGTAGGGACAGAAAGTACTGAAGATACACAAAGAGCCAAACCAGACATTACCAAAAATCCAGTAACTACGAGCGAGGGACCAGAACCTGTTATGAAGGTTAGACAACAGGCAAATGGAAGAATTCCTGGTGACTCTGTCCTGAAGATTTTGATGCATAAGGTGAGGTCACTTGAGCTGAACTTGTCTGTGCTGGAGGAGTATATCAAAGAATTAAATCGAAGGCAAGGGGATATATTGCCAGAGGTCGGTAAAGAGCTATTAAAATTATCATTACTTCTGGATAAAAGCAAAACGGACATCAAAGATTTTACACAATGGAAGGAAAATCTGGTAATTACATGATCTTTTCTTAACTATTTACTGAACATATATCGTTTATGCATACAGTTATTTGGAACCCCGCCTAATTGTTTCGTATCCTTCGATTCTTCAGGACAGAGAAATTACTGACCTTGAATTATGGAAAGCTGTTGTGTCATCTCAAATGAATGCATTGGCCAGGGAAAATAGAAAGTTAAGGTTAGGAAAATTTCTCCATTTTTTTCTTCCTTGTAGCTTCATGTTCATACCAACCTTTTGAGTCACCGAAATTGATCTTCGTCTTTGCAGGTTAGATTTTGAAAAAGTGATAAAGAATCAAGCGAGCCTTGAAAACACAGAGCTTGCTATTTTAGCAGTTAGTTTTTTCTTTTTGTGCTTTGCAATTCTGAAACTAGTTTCATTGCAAGTTCTGACATTCTTCAGATCCTCCTCCTCCTCTTCCTCTTCCTCCTCTTCCTCCTCTCAGCCTGACAAAGCATGTAGCAAATCTAGAGGTTGGGTTTTGATGATTGTTAGCAGCAGTATGACAATTTTTATTACTTTGATCTATAGTTAGAGTTCCTCTCCTTTTTTCTAGTGCCAATCCGAGCGTTAGGTTCTTAGGGTATTGCCCACTTCTTGTTGCAGGAATTAATTCTTATCTTTTTCTTTACATTTTTTTTTCTGGATTATTTACGAGTTACAATACTAAGTCACTAACCATGGATGTATCTCAATTTCGCAAAGAACATATCCGAATTACTGTTTGCTACATAAGAGTGTATGCTCCTCTCGTCATGAGTTTAATTAAAAGAAAGAGAAACAAGATGTAACGATATTGGTGAAGGTGTATCTCATATGCATTAGATTTTGAATCCGCGAAAAAAAATAAAGTTTTGTTTGTCGAAGTTTGAGGTTGTCACCGCTCGGAAGGAAGTGACTAATCTCTAGTGCAGCCAGACGAGGTAAATGTGTTTTTATGCCAATTCTTAATTATGAGTAATCTTTATCGTGACAAGATTTACCCCAAAAAAAGAACCATGAAAACCATACTCAATATTGCTCCCGTCTGAAAACTAAACTACGTTTCTAAAGTACTCTAGGACTACGACTCCTAACACGAAAATCCATCAGATAAGGTGTTTACACTTGAAATAAACCACTACAAGCTTGGGGCGAGTTCTTAAGAAATTAAAAACTCAATCTGACTTTTGGCGTAAGCCTAGCTTGTATCTGCAATTAAATCATAGGGAAGCGCAAGCGTAAATCACGCAATTACACTAACACGACGTCAAAATTGTCAAAAGAGGCAAGGGGGATGTGCGACTAAACTGTCGCGATGGAGATGCATGCGGGAATGCAGTGTTGATCATCTACACTTTCATGCCGCCTATAAAAGGGGAAGAAGACATCTTCTCAAAGGTCAGTCAACTAATCAACAAACAAACAAACAATTTATCAAACTCAATCAGTTATAACTGCAAACCCTCAAAAATTTATTTGTTACCAAAAACTCTACTTAACAAAACATGGCTCTTCGATCCAAGTTCAAGATTCAGTTCTCCTCTCAACCCCTCTCAGTTCTTACTAAGAACACCAAACTTTCCTCCCAATCTGACTTACATTCGAAGTTCATTTTTGGAGACTTCCCGATCATTATACTTCATTCCAACTTGCTTCCGCAACTTATTTTTAGGATCATTTTCCTCATTTCGACTGCATCCAACCAGTATTTGAGACCCTCACAACCTCACTCCTTGACATCATCTTGTCTTTTTGATGCCTTGTTAACACCTTTGGTATGATTTTCAACGGATGTTCGTTAAATTGATAATATCTCGACCATGAATGCCACCTCATGGCTTAGTCTAGGGATAGTTTACCTCACACACTTGTAATTCAATCCACAACGCTAATACTTAATTTATTTTCTTAGTGTTTGCCTCGCCTTTCTCCTTCGCTACAATCAGTTTTTTTAAGTTTGACTTCGATAATTAGAATATACCAACCAATGAGTTCTATGGCTGCACAAGCTATAGAACCATCTTCACGTTCTAGTTTAGTATTTGTGTTGTCTAACTTGAAGAGATTGATTCTGTCTAACTCCCCCTCTAATTATGAATTATACGTTGCTAACATGAGCACACTGACATTGAATTTGGGTTAGTTTCAAAAGAAAATATTTAAAGTTCTTGCAAGAGGCGTAGAAAAGAATATTGCAAGTAAGATGCCCGCAATTCAAAACCAACTTCTAACCCAATCTAGTAGTAGCTTCAACAAGTGGAACGCTTAAACTTGAGGGCAGCTAAAAGGCTAAATCAGCTGGACCCGCCCACTTAGAGTAGAACCCTGATACCATGGCCCAAGGCTTTCAACCTTTCCCTCATTCACGCTAGTCACTTATACCGCACCCCCTACATCCAGCTACAACAAAGAAGTCCCCCTCACCCAAACTCTTTGTATCTACTCATTCAAAAGCGAGTCACTAAATGGTGACCTCAGATTCTGCTACGACAACATTTTGGGTACGAACATAATCTGGCACGCTTAATAGGACTCTTTTGCAGTGCGTCTCGAAATTCCGATATATGGAACAAAAGCATGATGCTTAAGGGAGATTTGTGAGTTCTACGCTACAAGAAGAAATTCTTAGGCTACCACTAATGGAAGCTAATATGGACACTCCTCGTGATGAAAGTCTCAAAGATATCACCAGTCGGGAATTAGTTAAGGAAAAATTGATGAAGTTCATTAAGTAGGCCCTAGCACCCATCTGTGATCACGTGAAGGCTCCGAAAAAACAGATTTAGGAGCTCCCCAAGCAAGAGAAAGCGGAGCCATAAGGCACCGCCACCTTACCTCCAGAGGTAGCAAGCCCAACCAAAGGAAAACTAACCATGGATTCTGGAGTTCTTGCTCCAGAATTTGTAGTCGTGGGGCATTTGTTCTCTAATGTTTCACGTACTGAAATTCCTAAAACGAGCAGGACCCGTGAGGTGCGGCCAAAAGAGGATAGCGAGATCCAGGACAAATACCAGCAACCCTCATGTGAAGAGTCGAAGGTTAAAATGTCCAAGGGCATCTCGACTGGCATGAAAGATGACTTTGAGAATTGGAGAAGATCTAACAACACGGGGTTAGAAGAGGAATTCAGGCCTAACCAAAAGGTCACCCCGTATAGTTGAGCATTAGGCCATAATGACTAAACTAGCCAAAATAAGGCATCTGATTCAAGGACATCCAGTACCTCCTAGGAGAGCCAATATCCCGACATAAAGGAAGCCTTATCCCATGTATGTAACGACCTGTCCCGAATTTCAGGATTAGAATAGCGATTAATTTGAGGATTAGTCGAGAAATCATGGACGAACGGTGTCAAATGACCGCTTTGCCCCTAGAGTTGGGCGAAAAGTTGAATTTTGACCACTAGAGGCAATTGGATTTAACCGATGACCGTGACGTAGATCAGGATGTCACGAGGCCGTAGACAGGTAGTAGGTCAAAATCGGACGTTTGACGGGAAAGTTACGGGTCTAAAATGGAAATAGGCACTATTCATGTAAATCGAGGATTTTGACAAGTGGCATGATTTGAGTGGGGAAAATCTAGAAAGACCCACCAGATGAGTGACAAGTGTCACTCATCTGATAAGCCCAGACCCTAATATTTTGGGTTTATCCTCATCCTTATCAGTCATCATCTTCTTCATTTTTCTCCAAACCCATGGAAACCTCCTAAACCCATACTACCAAACCCACACCATCACTTCCTAATTTTCATCTGTTGTTACTGGGCCGTGAAAAAAATTGGACGGTGGCGTCGAGACGATCAGGACGGCACCGAGACGATCCAGACGAAGGTAAGGAAAACCTGTGAGCCTTGTTTGAGTTCAAAAATGGAGTTTTTGGTTTGGCCAAGTATTGACCAATTTGGTGTCATGGACGAGGTCCCTAATGATGAGATCAGTTGATTGGGCCTGGTGTCGAGGATTGTGGTGGCTGGAGTCGACTGCAAAATGGACTTGCAGGTGGCCAGTTACTGTTCACCTTCAAAAAGGTAAGATCTAGCCCTTGTTTCTGGATTCTAGTTAGGGGGATCGATAGGGTAGGCTAGGACGATCACGCAGGAAGAAGTCCCGCCCAAATTGGGTAAGAAATGAAGGTTTTGGAACCAGGTTGGGTCCGCGAGTCTGCACGACTCGAAATGTAAACCCAGTTGAGAGGTTGAATACATGATGATGTCATCGTCTGACATCATCATCTAACAGCTGTCAAACAGGGACCAATAGCAGGGTTACACGTGTCACTTGTCAGTGCACAGTTAGCATTGACATGTCAGTGACATGACCTTATCACGGGCTACCACGTGTCACTGACATGTTAGTGACGTGGACTAGTACGCAGGTGACACGTGGCACTATTAGATCTGACAGCTGTCAAAATTTTTAGGTGACATTAGCGAAGACTGTTAACCGTTGACCACTGACGTCAACATTGACTTTGCTGACGTCAGCAGTGTTGACTTTAACAACATTGACTTTTTCATTGACCACACATGTGGGGGCGAGTGAGGGTGAATTTCGAGGTGGGACCAGGGTCATTTTAAATGTTTCTAATATGCAGATCCAATGGTGGTGGTTTCAGGTCGATCGAAGATCGGTAGGTTGGTCAAATCTAGGTTTTTCACCTCGGGAAACGTGTCTGGGACACATTGACTTTTTGGGGAGTTTTAAGGCTAATCCTATAGATTTTTATAGATAGTTAGTGACCTTCCGGTGTGATTTGTACAGGTCTGTAAGTTCCAGAGATGGCTGATTAGCCTCGGGGAGGCTTACGACATGCGTATCGAGGCGGTAGCTAGGACGGTGTGTGAGTGGACTTTTGTTTTCGAAATATGATGCATGCATAACTGTTTTATATGTTTTATATCTATGTTTGAATGCTTTGAGTACGTATGTTTGTGGTATTTGGTATTTATGTATTTGCACGTATTTCGAGGCGTATGGTTTTATGTTGGATTTATATGTGCTAATGTTTTCAATAATAGTTTGATGGAATGGTTTTGGATTTGGAAATATGGAATCGAGCATGAGACCCACTTTATTTGGAAACTATCGGACCTGGAGTCCATTTGATTTAATGAGATATCGAACTGAGACCCATTTGGTTTACATGATCGGGCTAGAGGCCCAGTTGAGTATGATATCGGGCATGAGTCCCAGTTATGATTAATAAATGTGATTTCAGGTTCGGAGATCCCAAAACGGATTTGGATTTCAGTACTTGGATTTATGGATTTATGATGGTTTTATGGAAATTCAAGGCATGGCCCGTTTGAGATGTTTTGAAATGATTTTGTAAAGATGTTTCCCATATACCAACCTTATATGAGGATATGTGGATGGCCTCCTCCAGATGCCTGGGACACTAGGGAAATCACGGCGCATTGCCTGCAAGGGGTCATTGCACAGAGCGACCGGACCGTACAGTGACTCAGGAGTAGGAATGCTACGATTAGACATCTAGGACGTCAGACATCTGAGATGTCAGAGATTGACCCGGGTAGCACGCGTTGCTTAAACCGTGAGATATGACGTCTGCGACATCAAGCGTCTGGGACGCTAGGCATTTGGGATGCCGAGGATGAGTATTTGGTAAACATGATTTATTGGATTTATGATATGGTATTTTGTGTTTATGGATTTGGGCAATGGCCTACATGATTTGGATTTACAGCTTTGGGCTGAGCTCCCATGGTACTAGGTGATTTTACGGTTTTGGGCCAAGGCCCTAATGATTTGATGAAGGAAATGACTTTGGTTTTATAAATAGTTTTATTATATTTGGATTTGATTAATTTAACTGGTTTATGAATGCATGCATAGTTTTAAGTGGAGGGTATAAATGTCTTCTTTTCTGAAATGAGTTTTATTAAATTATTTATTTTCGTCCACTCCACCTTTTATGGTTTTTAATGCCTTTCAAGTTGATCGCAATGTGGGTTATAGCGACGACAGAGATATCATACTCAGCCATTGTTTCGGGTGCACTCTGGAAGCCCGAATGGGATTTTGGTTCAGGTTATTCCTTGTCTGGCCTTCACGTTACATGGGGATTAGACGGGCGTGTGACCTTTGTGTCGCACGTGGGTTAATGGGAGTATGGCATATCCTGCGTAATCTCGGGGGGATTAGGATGGGTTGTGTCAGCGTGGTATCAGAGTAAGGTTGGTCAGTTTGGAACCAGAGTATTATTGCACCGGTGTTGTGGATGTGATGTCTCTACGAGGATCACCCCGTCATCAACTTGAACGATAAGGTAAATAGTACAAGATTTAGTAGAAAGGAATCGTGGCGCAGCTATGAAGTGTATTGACACCATAGATGGATCAGTGCCATGGTTTAGAGATGGACCCGAGAAGGTTCGGATATGACGAGATTGCAAAGTTGAGACCATTTATTGGTCATGCTTAGCTGGTTTGTTGCTCCTTACAACCAAAGTCGTGGCGACAGCCGGGTTTGAGGAACCCTAGTTGATGGTGGGAGATTTTCGAGTTAGATAGTTGGGTTGGATTGGACGACTTTCGAGGTCGAACCCTAGTTGTGATCGATGGTTTGGAGCATATGGATACAACCGAATTAGTAGATGCCCTTAGTGGGTAACCCTAGTTCGAGCGGTTGGTCTTGAATGCGAGTTGGACGGTTGGATTAGGGTCGTGACCGGGGGATCGATCAGGTTGGTGATTGCGCTGCAGAGTGCAGCAGAGTTATTGGATGACCTTAGTGGGAGACTCTAGTTGAATCTAGAGGAGACTACAAAGATTGGTTGGCCTGACACTAAGTGAAATGAGAGGATCTGATTCCCGTGTACCATTGGGATGATATCTGGGTCCCAGGATGGACCGATTAGTAGTGTTGACGTGTGGATGCCGAGTTTCGATAGCGGTGTCTGTTGGTCGATAGCCATGTGGCGACTGCGGGCTACCGAGGGTGGTTGTAGTTGAGACTGTTGAGATTGGATGACGTTCGGGGAGCGTTCTATCCTGGTGTGGTTTGTCCGAATGGGGTATCCAATAAAAATTGGAAAGTTCTATCCTGGTACGGTTGTCAGAGTAATTGTACCCAGAGTTCTGGGGTACGAGGGAAGCAAGTTCCGCCAACACGAGTATGGATTAAAGGTTTTAGCTCGGTATGAGCAGAGATTCAGGTTTGGTGGGATACGAGCACTAGATAGGAGATGATGAGCCACTAGTTGAGGATGTGACTCTGTTTTGATGTACTTGTGTTCGAGGTGGACAGAACGAGGACATCAGATAAAGTCGGAACGTTTCATTTTCGTGTATGCTTTGTCAGGGTGGTTTTATCAAAGTGGCGCAACGGAAGCGTGGTGGACCCATAGTTGATTTTGGGTCATTAATAAGGAGAAATTGGTTAGTTGAGGGAGTGCTAAGAATTTATTTGAAGTTGGAAGAAGCAGAAGAGAATCAATGGAAGTGTTTAGTTGGGAGAAAAAAAGATTAAGCATTACAACAATCATTAGAGGATACTCTTAGTCAGAAGAGGTGACTTCTCTTTTTCCGTTTGGATTGGTCAAAGCTTCAGGCTTGGCTGTTAATAGGATTGTGAGATTTGAGATGCCACAATGGGATCTTGGATAGAGACGGACTGGGTGGAACTTAGTAGTGGTTGAGATGTGTTGGGGCTCTTCCCAACAGTGGTTGAAGGGATAGATGCGATGAGGATAATTAAGTGGTAATTGGATGAAATGGTATAAAGGGACGACACAAGTAGTGTCATAGGAATTAGTGGTCGGTTTGTTAGATATAGGGGTAGGTAGAGATTTGGCTTCGGATCACAGCAGGAGTCTACTGTGATTCCTTAATCGAGCGGTACATCAGGTAATGTTGGATTGACATCCTTTTGGATGTGCATAAACGGTCTTAAATGGACAGGAGAATTGTGTATTAGACGGTTTACGGGACGCATAGATGGATGTTGTTCGAGTGAGTTGGGGACTGGGAAGTCCAATGGGTGGAAAAGATGGATATGCTTCCAAAATGGTTGGAACTTTGGAATCAAGAGAAGTTGTGAGTGTGATTCTGAAGTCAAGGAGGGTGACTTCTCATTTTCTGTTGGCTTGTGGTCGTTGGACAAGAAAAGTTGTGAATGTGATTCTGAATGGGGAATAAGTGGTGAGAGTGGTGAATATGGTGAGCGTAGCGGGGATTGTGTTTATGCTCACATATGATGAATTTTGATGTCATCATCTTGGATCATCCTTGATTTTCCCTATGTGAGGTGACATGGTTGATCTGACATAGGGAATTGTGACAAGGGAGTCCTGATAGGGAAGGATGAAAAGGAGTGACTATAACTGATCGATATGAGGAGCTCGATGAGAACCCACAGTCTGGACGTGTTTCATCTTTGATTGAGCTATTCAAGTGTGTAAAAGGCGATGAGTAGGAAGTGTTTGGGCCTGGGGTGGTGATTTGTCTGGTACGGGATTGAACAGATCGACTCTAGAATTGAACTGTGATTGGTAGGTTAGCCTTGTAGTGGACGGTAGATGCGAGAATGTTGTGTGTTCTTGGGACATGCACCAGTGGTAATGGTGGACGTGCTGGTGATCGGCTTAGTTCCGATGTAGTTGGTTGGTCGAGGACGTGGACTAGACATTAGGTACTATGTGTTGGTCCAGAGTGATTGTGTAGGGTTCGGTGATTGATGTGAGCACCTACTTAGGGATGTGGATGCTTAGGTGGCTCAAAATTGTGGATGGCCAGTGGAACCCTAAAGAGAAGATGTGTTATCACTACTGGACAGGTATTCGATGGGGTCCAATTACAAACAAGTAGAGTGAGACGTGGATGGGGTACCCACAGGTTGAGTGAGTTGGTGGTTAGTGTAACCACAAGTGGGGTGAGATGTCAGGTTACTTTGCATGAAGCGACTGCCCTGTGGCTTTGGATGCGTCAGCATGGACCACTAAGGGAGTTAACTGAGGTGAGTATCGAAACTAATAAATGCCACCATTTTGAGCTTGGCTCAGTTAGGTGAGATTTGTGCCATTGTGATGGAAGAATCTTACGCTACATTAAGGGAGTTGGTACGAGGTACCCTTAGTATGACTCCAATGTGGGTCGAGGTTGGTGTCATGACCCGAGTAGTAGATTGTCGAGGTGGTATCAGTGAATGAATGTCGGTTAGAGGTGACGGTTGGAGCTTTGATACCAATGTGGTATTTTCAAGTGGTGACAGTTGGGAGTTATTTGTATAATAACTGAATTGTCAGGTGGCGTACACCGAATGTGAAGCCCAGGTGTGAGGTAGGTTGGATTACCACAAGTTGGAGGTGGAAATGGGAACCTTTGGGAATGAGTTGGAGATGTGTTAACCCTCAGTGGGAGTATGTATTTTAGTCTAACGACCAAAAGTTGGAAAGTGTTAGAATGTTAGATTGAAAAGACGAGGAGGGTCAGTCTGAGTTACAGAATGTCGTTTGAGTCAGCGTTTGTCAGGTGATATCAGCTTAGAAGGTGTGGTCAATTTGTGGACTCCTACTTAGGACGTGAATTTCCACAGTTGGATGTGGACTTGGGGTAATTGAAGTTTTGAGGACGAAATTATTTAAGTGGAGAAGTTTGTAACGACCCATCTCGAATTTCGAGATTAGATTAGTTATTAATTTGAGGATTAGCTTGACTAATCGAGGATTAGTCGAGAAACCGTGGACGAACGGTGTTAAATGACCGTTTCGCCCCTGGAGTTGGGCGAAAAGTTAACTTTTGACCGCCTGAATCAATTGGACTTTGGCCGATGACTGTGACGTAGATCGGGACGTCACGTGTTTGTAGACAGGCGACACGTCGAAATCGGACGTTCGACGGGAAAGTTACGGGTGTAAAAAAAAATTGGCAGTATTTACGCAAACCGAGGATTTTGACACGTGGAATGATTTGAGTGGGGGAAAATCTGGAAGGACCCATCAGATGAGTGACAAGTTTCACCTATCTGATAGACCTAGACCCCAATATTTTCTGGTTTATCCTCATCCTTACCATTCATCATCTTCTCCATTTTTCCCCAAACCCGTGGAAACCTCCTAAACCCATACCACCAAACACACACCATCACCTCCTAATCTTCATCTGTTGCTACTGGGCAGTGAACAAAATTGGAAAGGGGTGTCGAGATGATCCGGGCGATGGCCACGACGGAGCAACGCCGGCGAATGTAAGGAAAACTCGTGAGCGCTGTTTGAGTTCAAAAATGTAGTTTTTGGTTATTGACCGATTTGGTGTCTTGGACGAGGTCCCTAATGATGAGACGGGTTGATTGGGCCTAGTGTGGAGGATTGCGGTGGCCGAAGTCTACTACAGAACGGACTTGCAGGTGGCTGATTACTGTTCACCTTCGAACAAGTAAAATCAAGCCCTTGTTTCTGGATTCTAGTTAGGGGGATCGATAGGGTAGGCTCGGATGATCACGTAGGAAGAAGTCCCATCGAAATCGGGTAAAAAATGAAGGTTTGGAACCGGATCGGGTCCGCGGGTCTACTTGACCCGAATTGTAGACCTGATCGAGAGGTTGAAGACGAGATGACGTCATCATCTGATAGCTGTCAAACAAAGACCAATAGTTGGGTGACACATGTCACATGTTAGTGCACAGTCAACACTGACATGTCAGTGACGTGTCCCAATCACGGGCTGCCATGTGTCACTAACATGTTAGTGACGTGGACCAGTACGCAGGTGACACGTGGCATTGTCAAATTTGATAGCTGTCAGACTTTTCAGGTGATGTCAGTAGCTGACGTCAACGTTGATCGTTGATCGCTGACGTCAGTGTTGACTTTGCTGACGTCCGAAACGTTGTGTTTTACTTTGACCATGCGCGTGGGGGCTCGTGAGGAATTTCGAGGTGGAACCATGATCATTTTAAAGTTTTTGACGATCTGGATCCAATAGTGTGGTTTAGGGTCGATCGTAGATCACTAGGTTGGTCAAATCGAGGTTTTTCACCACAGGAAACTTGTCCGGGACACGTTGAATTTTTCGGGAGTGTTGGGGCTTTATCCTATAGACTTGTATAGATAGTTAGTGACCTTCGAGTGTGATTTGGACAGGTCTGGAAGTTCCAGAGATGGCGGATTAGCCTCGTGGAGGCTTATGGCACGTGTATCGAGGCGACATCTAGGACGGTCTGTGAGTAAACATTTTTTTTTAAATATGATGCATGCATAACTGTTTTATATATTTTATATCTATGTTTGAATACCTTGAGTACGTATTTTTGTGGTATTTGGTATTTACATATTTGTAAGTATTTCGAGGCATATAGTTTTATGTAGTCCTCATCATTGGGTCTGGTTGGGCAAGCTCGGCCCAAAATTTTTGGGCTTGGGCTAGGCTGGGGCGAGCTGGGCCTATTTCATAATTTAAAAAATACTGGGCCGGGTCGGATGGGCTTGATCATAAATATAAAAGCCCATGTCAGGCCGAGTTTGGACCGAGCTTTTTATCGGGCTTTATGGGTCGGGCCTACTAAGCCCATTTGGGTCAGGTCTACTAAGCCCACTTCTACCTACCTAATTATAAAAGTGTGAGTTGAGCTTAAATATCATTATTGAATATTGAGACAAGGTCGTAAGGAGGGGACCTATTGGGTTTGGAGAATTGACTTAACCTTTCGACCACAAAGTCGATACATGATAAGGTGGTCACTAATCACAAATCTACTTGAATTGTAGTAAGTTTTATGTAGAGTTACCCGAAGGGTTAGCACCTGAGAGATTCTTTGTGGATCTATGCTACTCCTAACTGTCACTTAGTGTAGTAAAGGTATCATAATCAAAGTAAGTCAAAAAGAGTGAATTTGATGAATTCCCTATATCAAATTGCAATGACTCAAGTAACCTTTTCAGCAACAACTCAAACATGCACTTCTATAAAACTAGGTTGAGCTTGGGTTGAAGTTTTGAGTTTGGGCTGAAATAGTAGTAATAAGAATTGACTAGCTATTAATTCTTAATTTATAATTATTTTATATATTCGAGCTTATGGGTCGGGTTTACATGGGCGGGTCGGGCTGGGCTTACCGGGCCTTATCGAGCTTGGGCCTATCAGGCCTATCGGGTTTGAATCCCCTAAGCCCAAGTCCAGCCCGTCAACATTCGGGCCGAGTCGGGTTTTTTTTCTTTGGACCTGCCAGGTACCCACAAGCCCGTGGGCTTCTAGCCAAATGGTGAAGGCTAGTTTTATGTTAGATTTATATGTACTTCTGTTTTCAATAATCGTTTGATGGAATGGTTTTGGATTTGGAAATATGGAATCGGGCATGAGTCCCATTTGATATGGAAACTATCGGACTTAGAGTCCATTTGATTTAATGAGATATTGGGCTGAAACCCATTTGGTTTACATGATCGGGCTAGAGGCCCAGTTGAGTATGATATCGAGCATGAGTCCCAGTTGTGATTTATAAATGTGATTTCGGGTTCGAAGACCCTAAAACGGATTTCGATTTGAGTACTTGGATTTATGGATTTATGATGGTTTTATGGAAATTCCGAGCATGGCCCTTTTGAGATGTTTTGAAATGATTTTATAAAGATGTTTCCCATATACCATCCTTATATGAGGATATGTGGATGGTCTCCTCCAGATGTCTGGGACACAGGGGAAATCACGGCTCATTGCCTGCAAGGGGTCATTGCACAGAGCGACAAGAACGTTTAGTGACTCAGGAGTAGGATTGCTATGATTAGACGTCTGAGACGACATACATCTGGGATGTCAGAGATTGACTTGGAGAGACCCCAGGAAACTTGTGTTGCTTAGACCATGGGATATGATGTCTGGGATGTCAAGCATCTGGGACGTTAGGCATCTGGGATGCCAAGGATAAGTATTTGGTAAACATGATTTATTGGATTTATGAAATGGTATTCTGTGTTTATAGATTTGGGAAGTGGCCCACATGATTTGAATTTACGGTTTTGGGCTGAGTTCCCATACTTGTTGATTTTACGGTTTTGGGCTAAGGCCTTAATGATTTGAGGAAGAAAATGACTTTGGTTTTATTAACGGTTTTTATTATATTTGATTTGATTAATTTAACTGGTTTATGAATGCATGCATAGTTTTGAAGTGAAGGGCATACATGTCTTCTTTTCTAAAATGAGTTTTATTAAATTATTTATTTTCCTCCACTCACAGCTTTTATAGTTTTTAATGCCCTTCAGGTTGATCACAGTGTGGGTTATAGCGGTGACCGAGACATTACACTCCACCACTGTTTCGGGCGCACTCTGGAAGCCCGAATGGGCTGTTGTTTCAGGTTATCCCTTGTCTGGCCTTCGCGTTACATGGGGGTTAGATGGGTGTCTGGCCTTCGTGTCGCATGCGGGTTAGACGGGAGCATGGCACATCCCGCGTAATCCCAGGAGCATGGTACATCTCGTGTAATCCTTTTCCCAAATACTTTGAACCGCCAGCTTTTTCACTTTTTAGTGCAGATGGCACTACGTCGTCCCTAGAGCATATAAGAAGGTTATCCGCTCAGTGTGTATGTAAGACCCGTGAGCTTGAGAAGCAAGATCGGTGAATAATCCCACATCGCTCGGGGAGGGAAATGTGAAGTGTCTTATATATAAGCATGTATCTTCCTAGCACGAGACCTTTTGGGAGCTCACTGGCTTTAGGTTTGGCTGGAACTCCAATGTTAAGAGAGAATGGGTTAGTGTAATCCGAAGATGGGTGACCTATTAGGAATTTGAGCTTGAGTTCCCAAAAACAAAGTCGTGCGGGCGTGGGCCTAAAGCAGACAATATTGTGCCAGGGGAGTCAGGTCGTAACAAAATGGTATCAGAGTTGGACCCTGACCGGAAGTGTGCCAACGAGGATGTTGGGCCCCAAGGTGATGGGTGGATTATAAGACCCGTGAGCTTAGGAAGCAAGATCAGCGAACAATCCAACATCGCTCGGGGAGGGAAATGTGAAGTGCCTTATATGTAGGCACATATCTTCATAGCACGAGGTCTTTTGGGAGCTCACTAGCTTTAGGTTTGGCTGGAACTCCAAAGTTAAGCGAGATTGCACTAGAGCAATCCGAACATGGGTGACCTATTGGGAAGTTGAGTGTGAGTTTCGAAAAACAAAGTCATGAAAACGTGGGCCCAAAGCGGATAATATCGTGCTAGGGGAGTTGGGTCGTGACAAAATGGTATCAGAGCTAGACCCCGACCGGAAGTGTGCCAGAAAGGGCACTGGGCCCCAAGGCGGGTGGATTGTAAGTAAGGGTGACAATTTTTGACATGACTCGAAACCCGCACGAAATTTATCCGAGTCAACCCGCACGATTAAAATTTAGGGTCATTTTCGGGTCAACCCATTATGACCCGTTTATTAAACGGGTGGGTTTTGGGTCAACCTGTTAACCCGTATAATGACCTATTAACCCGTTTAATAAATGGGTAGATTTCGGGTTAACAAGTTAACCCGTATATTGGCTTATATATTGACCCATTTAATAAATGTGTCATTACTAACCCATATATCTACCAATTTACCTACCTAAATATCTATTAAATCTTATAATTTAAATAGGTTAAACATGTTAAACGGGTCAAACATGTCATCGGTTAATTGGGTTTTGAGTATGACCTGTTTATTAAATGGGTTAAACGGGTTACACGGATCATTCACAGGTCGGGTTCAGGTTGGACATTCTTGATACGATTATTAAACGGGTCGGATTCGGGTTGGGCATAAATGGGTAAAACAGAATTCATGACACGACACGAACCCGACATGACACGACCCATTGTCACCCCCAATTGTAAGACCCTTGAGTTTGGGAAGTAAGATCGGTGAACAATCCAACATCGCTCGGGGAGGGAAATGTGAAGTGCCTTATATGTAGGCACATATGTTCCTAACACGAGACCTTTTGGGAGCTCACTGACTTTGGGTTTGGTTAGAACTCCAAAGTTAAGCAAGATGTTCGACGGCACCATTTTCTCAGACTTGCAAGAGATAGTGGTATTTGTGTCGAAATTTGTAGGGTTACTAAAAGAAGAACAACGACAGAAGCATAACACTAAAGCACCCATTTTCTACAAAATCAAGATACCTGTTCATCAGGTAGACCACAAAGATGTTGAGGAGGAATCCTCGGAAAATAGAGAGGGGTAGGAATTAGAGGTAGCTACAACTGAGATCGAGACGTTACAACAACTGGTCAAGATTGGAGAGACATATAATGAACTCGTCAAAGCAAAGATCATTACGCCTGATCCCAAGAAAGAAATGCTTAGACCATAAAAGATCAAGGGAAAACAATTCTGCAAATGGCATGTATCACCACACCATTCCACCGAAAATTGTGTCTAGTTCAGGGATACAATCCAAAGCTTGATCAACCATGGGCATATCGCTCAGGCCAAATACCAAAGATGTCAATGACTGTAGACACTGGCCCATTCCCTATGGTGTGAGCTAACATGGTTGACCTACAATGGTCGTAGCTTGAAAAAGGTAATGTGACCAAAAAGGGTCAAACAAAGGCTCCCAGGGAAACTCAGGAGCCTGAAGGATTGTTAGCCACGATCGTTGTAGGTTTGGTCATGTGTGACAAGTGCAAGAAGAAGTGTGTACTTAAGATCCGTGCCTTAGGGGTAAAATTTACCTATAACTTGAGAGGTTGAGAGACAAATGGGACTAGGACCTCTTCAACTGTCCTAAAACTAGCGACGAACTTGATAGTCCAAAATGAAAGCTCCATCAAAGTGGTGTCTTCCAAAGGTTAGGGAATATCAAGAAACAGAAACGTCTAGCTAATAAATTTTTTATAACCAACCAACATGATCTTGATGGTCGAAATGCCACTTCTCCGGGATCATAAATATCTCGACTAGCAAAAGCCATCGTCCAAAACAAGAAATGGTATATGGTTGGCAAGAATGGAAAGCTGGGCAAGGAACGAGGATGGACTGCTAGGAATAAGATCCAAAGACAATTCAAAACCTATAAACTAGCTCTCGCAAGCTTGGGGTCAACCTCGCTAGTAACCAATAAGGAGTTGATGTGTCCTCTTGAGAAAAAAAACGAGAGAAAGAGGAAAGATGGAGGCAGTATTCAAAGAAACATATCCCTCGTACGCTCTGCGTCGTAGAATTCTATAGAAGCTAGAAGGAAGATCAAGTTTGGAAACTCTGCTGAAGATGAGTTGTTAAACGGACAATCCAAAAATCTTCACATCTCGACAACGTGAGAAAGTTATGACCACGATACCCAAATAAGTGACGGTCATGACATGACCGAAGAAGATCTTAATGAGTTTAGGAAGGACTTATTGGAAATCATGGTGGCAGAAGACTTGCCTATGAACTATGCCAAGCAGTGATCGAGATCGCAGACAGCTACAGAAGGGGCCAAGGTTTCATTTCGAGACCTATTGGCTTTAGAGAGAAGATGAAATTTTCAAATCCTACTAAGGAGACGATAGATCACCTCTTCCCCATCTTCATTATTGCCTACTTGGAAGGTATCTTGTTGAGAAAAGTCCTGATCTGTACCGACCCGTCCCAAATTCCAGGATTAGATTAGTAACTAATCATGATTAAGGAGGCTAATCCGTGATTAGTTAGGCGAAATCGGACGAACGATGCGAAATGACCGTTTTGCCCTTAGGCGTGGGAAAAACGTTGACTGTTCGTTCGGGCGGTCAAACGGACTTTGACCGATGACCGTGACGTAGTTCGTGACATCACGAGTTTATGGACAGGTGGCACGTTCAATTCCGACGTCCGAGGAGGAAGTTATGACGTTCGGAAGTTTAGGGGCATTTTGGTAATTTTGGTTAAAGAGGGGTCAAATGCTGACTTTTTGACCGGGAGGTCCGATGGCCAAGGGCCGAAGACCGTTACGTAGATAAGGACGATACGAATCCATAGACAGGCGGCACGTCGAATTCGGACGTTCGACGGCGAAGTTACGGTTCACGGAAGTTCGAGTGCACTATTGCACGAATTACGAGGCGGGTTCACTTTTGGACGTTCGGGGAGCCGTATGGCACACAAATCGATGCGGCAGCTCGGAGGGTCTGTGAGTGGACCTTGTTTTCTAAATTGGTGCATGCATAAATGTTTATTATATGTTTTAAATACTTGTTTGTGATGCCATGGGTGCATTTGTATGTGGTTACATATAGGCACGTATTTCGTGGTTTCGACCCTATACGGTGCATATACGGGTCTGTATGTCTTTATTGGTCTAAATGAAAAGATTTTGGATTTCAAAAAGATAAACTCGGGTATGAGACCCATTTGGGTTGGTCTCGGGCATATGACACTATTTACGACCTTCGGGTCTAAATCGTGGTCGCGATGGGTGCTATGTGCACGGTGATCGGCAATACGACGCTCGCCTCCGGATTGGGATGTGTTCCTTCCGGAGAGGTCACGATGCACGATTCGTGGTCGGGTAGCCTGGGGAGGCTCGACTTCGGAGTGCTGACAGTTCAGGATATCGATCGGTGATGAGTGCACCATGATCTTGTGGTGGTCGCGTCAGTTGATACGTTCACGGCGACATACCAGGATTGAGGGCGGTCCTGGATGGATGGTTACACACATCACTATGATCGGAGTCGTGACTGACCCTTAGATATTGGGCACGGTGCCCACTTGAGTCATATGTTCGGGCACGAGACCTAGTTACTTTACGGTTTATGATTTCGGGTCAGGGACCCTACGTGGATTTCCAAGTTCATGGCGGTTTATGGGAACCGGCATGAACTCTGGAAAGGTCATTGTGGTTCATGACGGTTTATGAGAACTGGCATGAACCTTTGTCAGGTCATTCTGGTTCATGACGGTTTATGGGAACCGGCATGAACCTTGGTTAATGGATGTTATGGATCATGATGGTTCAGGGGAACCGAGCATGAGTGTTTATGTTATGTATATATATGTATTCATATACCTTCCTTTACTTCTATTATTTCCTCCGGGGAGGGTCGTTGGCCTGGGTGGACCCCGGAGTAGTCACGGAGCACCGACTGAGTGGAGTCACCCCCCAGTTGGGTTCCTTACTCTCAGGAAGGCTATGATTACTATTACCTCGGGTAGGGTCAGTGGTCTGCGGACATTGATCTTGACTTTGAGAAGACTCGGATTGAGACCTGAGTAGCACGCGCGTTGCTTTGGAAACCGTGACAGGATTGGTTGTGTGTATTATATGTGTATATGATATAAAAATGTGATATGTGATGTGCACAGGTTTTGGGCAGTGGCCCGTGTGTTTGGTATCTTCATGGATTTGGGCGGTGGCCCATGTATTTGGTTTCTTATGATTTTGGGCTAAGGCCCTAATGAACGGTTTGATAAATGGTTTTCGAATGCATGCATGCTTTTTAGTGAAGGGTACAAATGTCTTCTTATGAAATATTTTTATAAACTTTGGTTTTGTTCATTCACAGCTTTTAATGTTTTGACTGTCCTTCAGGTTGACATCAGATGTTGACTGTAGCAGAGACCGAGATATCACATACCTCCTCCGGATCATGGCGTACTCTGATAGCCCGGTAGGGCAAAGGTCGGAAATAGCCCTTGTCTGACACTTCGTGTCAGTCGGGAGCAAGGTCATCCCGCACTAATCCCGGGGGGATTGGAATGGGTCCTATCAGCGTGGTATCAGAGCATAGGATTGCTCGTAGGATTACTTATCAGAGCGGGGTTGTCTCTATTCGAGCAACCTTGTAGCTCTTGGAGTATGTACGCAGGTCGAGGATGTGATATCTCAATGGGCTGCAGTTCGTTATCAACCTGATAGTAGGATGCCGATACGATAGTTAGTAGGATTGGATCGTGGAATTTATTGGTTCAGCATTTGATGCCGGGTTGCCATAGTTCTGTTGAGGATGACAGTGTGGGACCCTATGGAAGGATTAACATATTAGTAAGTTAGATTTTGTTCGTGAGACGGTTAGTTGGGATCGTCTTTCACGATGTCGTAGGATGGGTTCCGACGACTTGTTGGGAATTGTGACCATCCGATGATCAGATTTGATTGAGTTAAATGGATTTACTGCAGTCGGCAGTTAGCAGTCGGATTCGAGGAATCCTAGTTGGATTGACGTCTTTGCGATGTCGGGACCGCAGAGTCGGTTAGATCGTAGATTTTACTGCCTTATGCAGTTGGGTTCAGTGGAACTCTAGGTGTGATCATGGAACCCTACCTTGGGTGTATGGTTCGGAAAGGTGAGTTGGCGAGTTGTTTGACTTGGACGACTATTCAGATTAGGATTCGTTAGTTGGTCTGGTCATGTCAGCTTGTGTTGGGACTGCACTCTGCAGTCGAGGTTGTCCTTATTGGTTAGACCTACTTGGTTGTCGTGTTACTCAGTTGTGGTTTGGTGCAGCTAAGGTCCTGGATGACCTGGTAGACGACATTGTTTGATTCGAGTTACGACTGTTTAGGGTTTGGTTGGACAGGTTACCAGGGTTGGTACTTGTCAATGGAATTCCAGAGTGGGATACAGAATAGTTAAATACAGGCGATTGATTCCGTTGGATGCGGAGTCTGGATATCGAGATGTTTGGTGTTTAAGTCTGTACGAGTCGGTGGCAGTTACTACTACCGAGAGTGGTCGTAGTTACGGTTGTTGGGAATCAGGGACGTTCAGGGAACGTGTCCTTTTCTCGTATGAGTTGTCGGGGTGACTGTACCCAGAGTTGTTGGGTACGACGGAGGCAGAGTTTCTCCCATTCGAGCAGAGGTACGGGATTGTCGCTCGGTATGGGCGGAGATCCAGGGTTGTCAGTTTTGCACACGGTGTGCTAGGGTTAGTGTTGATGCTTGTGTGCTGATGCTGACAGGTGATGATACTGGTACTAGCGTGGGTGCTGGTACTGGTGATTGTGATGACGTTGAGTCATATCTATCGTGATGGGCATATGTTCGGTATCTGTGGTCCCATAGTGGATCTCAGATAGAGTTAAATTGGTTATGGGACACGTGGTTGATGTCCGGGTATGTTGTTTCCAATCTTATTGGAATTTCGGAATCGCGAGAGGTTGTGATTGAGGTGACGAGTGGAATGCGGGTTTTCCGCATTGATAATGAGTATATCGAAGTTAGGTGACTGAGATTTCTCATTTTCTGCTTGGTGGCAGACGATGTTGGATTACGTGGCATGGTGAGTGCAGCGAGTTTTGTTTGCATTCACGTAGGATGAATTTTGGCGTCATTGTCATGTGTCATTCTTGATTTTTCCTAGGTGGAAGGACAAGGATCGATACGAGGTAATCAATGAAAACCTACAGTCTCGGCGTGTCTCGTCGTTGAGTGATCTGTTTAGATGTGGGAATTGGTTTAGGACTTTGGGTATCGTTATGGATCTGGATCGTGATTTTGATGATCCAGATAGTTGGAAAGTTTATCACTCTTACTGGGATGTTTGAGTGGAGCATGATGGGACTGAACTTCTTTTCGAGGTAAATCCCGTATGGTATATTACTCAGGTGAGTAGTTTTCCGATGAGGTCGGATTTTGTCAGCCTAGGTGTGTGGATGTTGGGATTGGCTTCCCTATGAAGTCAATCGAAGGTAATGTGTAATCGTTTGAACAGCTATCCGATAATTTTAGGTATGGTGCGTCTGGGTAGACGTGAACGATATTTCGAGTTTTGGAATCAGATAGCTGGATGACGATTCAGGATTTGATTTTGGAACTTGAAAGTGGATTTCTGGATTTGGGTTTTGGAATCAGATTCTGGGTGACGATTCAGGATTTGATTCTGGAGCTTGACAGTGGATTTCCTTTTATGGATTTGGGTTCGGAATGGTTATTCCAAATGCTAGCTTACGGAATAATGATTTCGGATTCGGATTTGGACATGGTTATGGAGATGATTTCTAGGTCTGGATTCGAGATTTCTTACGAAGTTGCGGATTCGGATTCGGATTTGGAAATAGATGATGGGTCAGAGTTTTTGATTTGTCTAGCCCGGGATTGGACAAATGGCCTCCATTATAGAAACGTGATTGGCTACGACCTGGATGGTTGTAGGCTGATTGATGGGTAGATGTATGTACCTTGTACGTTGTTCGAGGTACGATACTGGGCAGACTTGTTGTGCTTGGTGACGGTATATAGGTTATACCAGTGGTACGTGGGTGAGCGTGTTGGTAGTCGACTTAGTTCCGATACCATTGGATTAGTCGAGAACGTGGACTGGACATTGGATACTGTGCACTGGGTCATATTATTTCTGATGGGTCCAGTTACACACAGATCGAGTGTTTTTTGGTATACGTATACTCGAGTTGAGTGTGTTGGTGGTTAGTGTAACCACAAGTGGGCATCGTGTTAGTTTTTACTGACGACTGTTAAGTGGTGACAGTTGTCGGAGGTGTCGGCGTGGATCGTTGAGTGAGATTTGGTGACTCCCTGTGGGAGCAGATAGTAGGATAGATTGATGATTGAGAAAGGAACCATCTAGTTGGTTGTGTCAGCGAAACGGTAGATCTAACAAGTGGGGTCAGTTCGGAGCGTACGACTTCTGTCATTCAACGTGGTCCAATGTAGTCGATACGACGAGAGCGTTAGTGGTACGTCTAGTTGCAAACGAGGTTTATGTTGACTAGTGGGTGTACTAGTGTACATGTGTTTCGAGGTCAATTCTACTTTCCACGAGGTGGTTGTGGAATCAGGATAGTTGAAGTTTCAAGAACGAAACTAAATTAAGGAGGGAAGAACGGTTGGACTTAGGTCGGTTGGAATTTCGAGGACGAAATTAATTAAGGAGGGAAGGTTGTAACGACCCGTCCTAAATTCCAGGATTAGATTTGACAGGACCCATCCCAATCCCCCGGGGATTAGTGCGAGATGACCCTGCTCCCGTCTGACACGGAGTGTCAGACAAGGGATATTTCCGACCTTTGCCCTCCCGGGCTATCAGAGTACGCCAGGATCCGGAGGAGGCATGTGATATCTCGATCTCTGCTACAGCCCACATCCGATGTCAACCTGAAGGGCAGTCAAAACATTAAAAACTGTGAGTGGACAAAACAAAGAGTTTATAAAAACATTTAATAAGGAAGACATTTGTACCCTCCACTAAAAAGCATGGATGCATTCGAAAACCATTTATTCAAAACAACCATATGTGGGACTAAGCCCAAAGCAGATATAAACTAAGGTCGAAAGGACCACAATAAAAACGACCATACGGGCCACTGCCCAAATCCTGTGCACACCTGTACACACCACATATCATATATCATATATCCATCACATACATATATATAAGTCACACAACCAATCCTGTCACGGTATCCAAAGCTACGCGCATGCTACCCAGGTCTCAATCCGAGTCTTCTCAAAGTCAAGATCAATGTCCGTAGACCACTGACCCTACCCAAGGTAATAGTAATCATAGCCTTCCTGAGAGTAAGGAACCCAACTGGGGGGTGACTCCACTCAGTCGGTGCTCCGTGACTACTCCGGGGTCCACCCAGGCCAACGACCCTCCCCGGAGGAGATAATAGAAGTAAAGGAAGGTAGACGAACATATATATACATAACATAAACATTCATGACCGGTTCCCCTGAACCGTCATGATCCATAATATCCATAAGCAAGTAACATGCCGGTTCCCATAAACCGTCATGTACCGTAATAACATAACCAGGGTTCATGCCGGTTCCCATAAACCGTCATGAACTAGAATGACCTGACAAAGGTTCATGCCGGTTCCCATAAACCGTCATGAACCACAATGACCTTTCCAGAGTTCATGCCGGTTCCCATAAACCGTCATGAACCACAATGACCTTTCCAGAGTTCATGCCGGTTCCCATAAACCGTCATGAACTTGGAAATCCACGTAGGGTCCCTGACCCGAAATCATAAACCATAAAGTAACTGGGTCTCGTGCCCGAACATATGACTCAACTGGGCACCGTGCCCAATATCTAAGGGTCAGTCACGACTCCGATCATAGTGATGCGTGCAACCATCCATCCAGGTCGCCGTGAACGAATCAACCGACGTTACCATCGCAAGATCATGGTGCACTCATCACCGATCGCTATCCTGAACCGTCAGCACTCCGTAGTCGAGCCTCCCCAGGCTGCCCGACAACGAATCGTACATCGTGACCTCTCCGGAAGGAACACATCCAAATCCGGAGGCGAGCGTCGTATCGTCGATCGCCGTGCACATAGCACCCGTCGCGACCACGATTTAGACCCGAAGGTCGTAAATAGTGTCATATGCCCGAGACAAAACCGAATGGGTTTCATACCCGAGTTTATCCATTTAGAAATCCAAAATCAAATCATTTAAATCAATAAAGAAATACAGACCCGTATAAGCACCGTATAAGGCCGAAACCTCGAAATACGTGCTTATACGTAACCACATACAAATGCACCCATGGCATCATCAAACAAGTAATAAAACATATAATAAACATTTATGCATGCACCAATTTAGAAAACAAAGTCCACTCACAGACCGTCCGAGCTGCCGCCTCGATTTGCGTGCCATACGGCTCCCCCAGCCGATCACCGTTACCGGGACTCCCAAACCTGTCCAAATCGTAATAGAAGGTTACTAACTTCTTAATTAACCTCCCACTAAAGCCCCGTAATTTTCCCGTATTTTCAACTATTTTTAATCCCGAACCTAAACCTTCCGATGCCCCGAAACATATCGAAACGGTGTCCGATCGACACGAAACCAGTCTCAAAATGTTCGTTACATCGAATAGATGATTTCACATGTTGGAACCTTCCCCAGATTCCCTGCCACGCGCCCTCACGCGCCGCCTGAAGTGGCTGCGCGTGGGCTTCACGCGCCTGCTACAGTACCTGCTGACGTCATCGCTGAAGTCAGCATGACGTCATCACTGACAGCCCCTGACAGTGACACGTGTCACGCTCCCATTGGCCCACTGTCTGACATGTCAGTCTGACATTGTCAGATCTGACATGATGACGTCATCCCTGACATGATGACGTCATCCCTGACATGATGACGTCATCAGGATGACGTCATCAGTCATCCCCTACATCGGTCAGACCGGTCCGGTCCGGTTTTTCCTGCAACTTGGACCGGCGTAACTGGTCCAGGTCTCCTTCTCCCTCATTTTCGGTCCGTTTGCTTCCATTCCAACTCCTAAATTCCTATTTCTTCATTTCCTATCAATCCTAATTAACTAAACAACCTAAAACCTACGAAATCCGACCGGTCCAATTTGAACCTCATGGTTCAATTTTTCCCGATCAGTCTACACGGCTTCTCGGCCGTCAACCACCACCAAAACCTTCCTAAAATGTCCCTAGCAACCTAATGGACTCATTAAAACCATTAAAAACTAACCATAACAACGAAAATGGAAAAATGGATCAAAATGGGCTAACCGGGTACCCGTTCGGGTTTCCCCTCCTCTCGCCGCCGTGGGCGGCAGTTCAGGCCTCCAAGCCGGCCACCTCGGCTCCCTCGATCTCCCTGGTCCTCTGTCTGGTCACGGGTGATGGTTGGCTGGGTTTGGGTTGCACGGGAATGAGAGAAAATGGTGAGATCGGGTGGGTTTGTGTGTGGATGAAGAAATGAAAATGCACGGGGATGGGTTTGGTGCATGAGTAGGTGGGGTTGGCCAGTGGATGGGTGACAAGTGTCACTCATCCATTGGGCCTCCATTAAATATCTGGGCCCACTAGAGACAAAACTGCACTTTTTGTCTCGTAAAACGTGCCGTCGTGAATAGTAACCAGGAACTTCCGTGAACCGTAACTTCACCGTCGAACGTCCGAATTCGACGTGCCGCCTGTCTACGGATTCGTATCGTCCTTATCTACGTAATGGTCTTCGGACCTCCCGGTCAAAAAGTCAACTTTTGACCTCCTATTCACCCAAATTACCAAAATGCCCCTAAACTTCGAACGTCATAACTTCTTCCTCGAACGTCGGAATTGAACGTGCCACCTGTCTATGAACTCGTGACGTCACGAACTACGTCACGGTCATCGGTCAAAGTCCATTTGACCGCGCGATTAAAAAGTCAACGTTTTGCCACCATCAGGGGCAAAACGGTCATTTCGCACCGCTCGTCCGATTTCGCTCTACTAATCACGGATTAGCCTCACTAATCGTGATTAGTCACTAATCTAACCATGAAATTTGGGACGGGTCGTTACAAGATTAGTAACTAATCACGATTAGTGAGGCTAATCCGTGATTAGTTAGGCGAAATCGGACGAACGATGCGAAATGACCGTTTTGCCCTTGGGCGTGGGCAAAATGTTGACTGTTCGTTCGGGTGGTCAAACGGACTTTGACCGATGACCGTGACGTAGTTCGTGACGTCACGAATTCATGGACAGGTGGCACGTTCAATTCCGACGTCCGAGGAGGAAGTTATGACGTTCGGAAGTTTAGGGGCATTTTGGTAATTTTGGTTAAAGAGGGGTCAAATGTTGACTTTTTGACCGGGAGGTCCGATGGCCATGGGCCGAAGACCGTTACGTAGATAAGGACGATACGAATCCATAGACAGGCGGCACGTCGAATTCGGATTTTCGACGACGAAGTTACGGTTCACGGAAGTTCGAGTGCACTATTGCACGAATTACGTGGCGGGTTCACTTTTGGACTCTAGTGGGCCCAGATATTTGTCCTGATGCCCAATGGATGGGTGACACCAATGGATGAGTGACAAGTGTCACCCATCCAATGGACACCATATTTCCTTCACGCACCGTGCAAACCATTCCATTTTCTCCATTTCAACACACACTCAAAACCCACCCGATCTCACCATTTCTCTCCATCTCTGTGCAACCCAAAACCCATCCATTTTAACCAGGAGTGAGACCAGAGAGTGGGGAGGCTGTTGGATGCGGTGGCCGGCCCAGGAAGGTGCCACCGTGGGCGGTAGAGCCACGAACCCGTGCGGGTGCACGGTAAGGCCCAATCTTTCATATTTTTCAATTTCTACATTATGCTTATTTTTGGGTGCCTATGAAGTGATTATTAGGTTGCTAGGGACTTAATATGAAGCTTTAATGGCTGAGAAGCCATGGGAGGGAAAATGGAAAACTTTGGCCGTGAGTTCCATTTTGGAACCATGGGTTTATACGGGTTTTAGGTAGTTTTGTGGATTGGTTTAGATAGGAAATGAAGAAATAGGAATTTAGGGATTAAAATGGGAGCAAACTAACCGAAAACGAAGGAGGAGGGGCACTGAACCGGTCACGCCGGTTCAGCACAGTAACCGGCCGATTCAGACCGGTTTTCTGAGGTTGATGATGAATAATAACTTGGCCCTTCTAGGAGCGCGTGAGGGCGTGTGGGCCATAATTTGGGAAAGTGTTCAACAGAGGAAATTTTCTATTCGATGTAACGAACATTTTGGGACTAGTTTCGAGTCGATCGGACATCGTTTCGATAGTTTTCGGGGTGTCGGAAGGTTTAGGGTCGGGTTAAAAATAGTTAAAAGTTTGGGAAAATTACGGGGCTTTGGTAGGAGGTTAATTAAGTAGTTATTAACCTTCTATTAAAATTTGGACAGGTTTGGGAGTCCCGGTGACGGTGATCGGCTCGGGGAGCCGTATGGCACGCAAATCGAGGCGGCGGCTCGGATGGTCTGTGAGTGGACCTTGTTTTCTAAATTGGTGCATGCATAAATGTTTATTATATGTTCTAAATACTTGTTTGTGATGCCATGGGTGCATTTGTATGTGGTTACGTATAGGCACGTATTTCGAGGTTTCGACCCTATACGGTGCCTATACGGGTCTGTATGTCTTTATTGGTCTAAATGAAAAGATTTTGGATTTCAAAAAGATAAAGTCGGGTATGAGACCCATTTGGTTTGGTCTCGGGCATATGACACTATTTACGACCTTTGGGTCTAAATCGTGGTCGAGACGGGTGCTTTGTGCACCGCTATCGACGATACGACGCTCGCCTTCGGATTGGGATGTGTTCCTTCCGGAGAGGTCACGATGCACGATTTGTGGTCAGGCAGCCTGGGGAGGCTCGACTTCGGGGTGCTGACGGTTCAGGATATCGATCGGTGATGAGTGCACCATGATCTTGTGGTTGTCGCGTCAGTTGATATGTTCACGACGACATACCAGGATTGAGGGCTGTCCTGGATGGATGGTTACACACATCACTATGATCGGAGTCGTGACTGACCCTTAGATATCGGGCACGGTGCCCAGTTGAGTCATATGTTCGGGCACGAGACCTAGTTACTTTACGGTTTATGATTTCGGGTCAGGGACCCTACGTGGATTTCCAAGTTCATGGCGGTTTATGGGAACCGGCATGAACTTTGGAAAGGTCATTGTGGTTCATGATGGTTTATGGGAACCGGCATGAACCTTTGTCAGGTCATTCTGGTTCATGACGGTTTATGGGAACCGGCATGAACCCTAGTTAATGGATGTTATGGATCATGACGGTTCAGGGGAACCGAGCATGAGTGTTTATGTTATGTATATATATGTATTCATATACCTTCCTTTACTTCTATTATCTCCTCTAGGGAGGGTCGTTGGCCTGGGTGGACCCCGGAGTAGTCACGGAGCACCGACTGAGTGGAGTCACCCCCCAATTGGGTTCCTTACTCTCAGGAAGGCTATGATTACTATTACCTCGGGTAGGGTCGGTGGTCTGTGGACATTGATCTTAACTTTGAGAAGACTCAGATTGAGACCTGGGTAGCACACGCGTAGCTTTGGAAACCGTGACAAGATTGGTTGTGTGAATTATATGTGTATGTGATATAAAAATGTGATATGTGATGTGTACAGGTTTTGGGCAGTGGCCCATGTGTTTGGTATCTTCATGGATTTGGGCAGTGGCCCGTGTATTTGGTTTCTTATGATTTTGGGCTAAGGCCCTAATGAACGGTTTGATAAATGGTTTTCGAATGCATGCATGCTTTTTAGTGAAGGGTACAAATGTCTTCTTATGAAATGTTTTTATAAACTTTGGTTTTGTCCACTCACAGCTTTTAATGTTTTGACTGCCCTTCAGGTTGACATCGGATGTGGACTGTAGCAGAGACCGAGATATCACATACCTCCTCCGGATCCTGGCGTACTCTGATAGCCCGGGAGGGCAAAGGTCGAAAATATCCCGTATCTCACACTTCGTGTCAGTCGGGAGCAGGGTCATCCCGCACTAATCCCAGGGGGATTGGGATGGGTCCTATCATGATCGATGTGGGAGCTTCCATCAATATCTTGTCATCCAGAATGCTAGAAAATCTAGGTAGGATTGTCCAAGTGATAACAACAATAATGTCCAAATTCATTAGGACTACTATTAAGACTCTTGGGATTTTTCCCTTCAAAGTCACGATCAATTTAAAGAGGTTAATGATGGCTTTCTTTGTCATCGATAGCACGATGAGTTACAATGTACTATTAGGAAGGGACTGGATCACATGAGTATGTGTGTCCCAACCGATCTCCACTAGCAGATAGCCATGTGGAGCCCCAAAGAGTCTACCTTCGAATGAGGTCTTTGGGAAGTCATCCAAGTAGACATAAAGCCATTCATGGCTAAACTGACGGTGCCCGAAGCAAGCTTCTATGATCCTTATCTAGGAAGCATCAGGCCAACCGAAAGAGATAAGAATGGTCGCCCTATAAAGGTGATGACCCATAAATTACTGGAGTCACGACTCCCAAAAATTTCTGATTGAGAGACCTATCCTAACATGAGGACTTTATGATAAATAGTACACTTTACGGAGAAATAAACCGAACAAGGGCAATCAGGTCTATAAGAGAATGATTGCTAGTACACTATCAAGTGCAGGAAAATGTACGATCTTCCTAGCCAGATTAGGAAGATAAACGGCCTGGGATTTCTCAGGAGGAAACCCTGAAGGAATTAGCTAGCAGTTTGGCGGAATTCATCCGGGATAATAGCGAAGAGAATAAGAAATACGACATCCCGTTATAAATAATAAGATTATGGTTTACTGAGTTAGATAAACCTCCTTCTAAAATCCAAGATCCTCTTGAAGAAATTGATCTGGGGACCAACAATGACCCTCGACCAACTTATATGAGTGGAATCTTGGAAAAACCAATAAGAGAACAGATGGTCGAACTCCTAGAAGAGTTTTAAGAATGCTTCATATGGGATTACATAGAAATGCCAGGTTTGGACTGACAACTTGTTGAACATAGATTACCTTTCAAGGAGAGTCACAAGCTTGTCTGTCAAGCAAGAAGGAGGATGTCCGTAAAAACCAAGCTCAAGGAAAAAGAGGAGATTAGTTAGCTTCTCAAAGCTGGTTTCATCAAAGCTGCTATATATATGGAGTGGGTGTCCAATATTACGCATGTCATGAAAATGAAAACTATACAGGTTAGGATTTTTAGTTTGTCTTTTTTATATAGGCATGTTTATTCATCTCTACAAAACTTATTTCTTTAATGCATTTGTTAAAAGTGTTCCTAGTCTCCCATACCTATGGTGGATATTCTCATTGATGTTGCCTCTCAAAACCAATTCTTGTCCTTTATGGATGCAACACGGGATACAATTAGTTCCTCTTAGCCGAGAAGGACATCCAAAAACAGTGGTGCGATGCCCTGGACACTTAGTGGCATTTGAACATGTCGTCATGCCTTTCAGATAAAAGAATGATAGGTCACATACCAATGGGCAATGAATGCCATCTTCCACAAAATGATTAGCGGGAACTTAGAGGTATAAATTGATGACATTGTAGTGAAGTCTCAGGACAAGGAAAAGCGCATGGGAGACTTTAGGCAAGCCTTCTTGAAGATGAGACAATAGAAACTAAAAATGAACCCCATGAAATGAACATTTGGAGTCCAAGTAGGAAACTTTCTAGGATTTCTAGTTCATCAGAAAGGGATAGAGGTGAATAAAAATCAAACAAAGGCAATTATGGATCACCTCCACCTAAATACGTGAAACAACTTCAGAGTCTTCTCAGGAAAATTAATTTTCTTAGGAGATTCTTAGCTAACTAATTGGAAAAAGCCCAAACCTTGTCTTCATGGACTAAAATTAAGGACACTGAGAAATTCAACTTAGAAGAAAAGCATCAAATAACCTTTGAGCAACTCAAGGGTTACTTATCTGAACAACTGGTCTTGATGCCACCAAGGAAAGGGGGACCCTTAAAGCTGTATATTTCAGCATCTTCCAATACTTTTGGAACTAGCCCAAGACAACGAAGAAGGAAAGGAGCAAGCATGAGCGGGAACTTAACAGAGGTAGAGGAAAAATACACGGTAGTGGAAAGTTTTTTCTTGGCATTATACTTCACAGCCGTCAAGCTAAGGCATTATATGTTGCCTTTCACAATCCAGATAATTGTCCAAATAGATTTGCTTGAATACATGTTTACTCGACCTATTCTGAGAGGTCAGATAAGCAAATGGACCTTAGCTCTATTAGAGTTTAATTTCCAATATGTACCGCAAAAGGCTATTAAAGGTCAAACCATTGCTGATTTCTTAACATAATACCCTGGTTTAGAGATCGAAGAAAATTTAACACGCGTAGTAAGTATGCTATCCATCCCACCATGGAAGTTATACTTCGGAGGATCTAAGCCCAATGAATCAGTGGGAGGTGGAATTTGCTTAGTTGACCTTGAAGGAGTACATCACCAGTTCTCCATAGGGATGAAGATATTAATCAAAATAAGGCTTTCCAAGTGAAGATCTACGGGAATTCAGAGTTGGTGGTTAAACTAATATCAGGGATGTACACATGCAGAAACCTTCAATTGGCTAGCTACTTAAAGGACGTTGCCGCTTTGACGTCCAAATTCATCACTCTAACTATTGAGCATATCCCAATAGAAGAAATTTGGAGACCAACAAAATGGCCCAAGTCGGATAAAGAGGTTTCTTGCGAGAATGGCAGGTAGAGAAATAGATCAAGGTCCAGTGAAGATCCCTGCCTTCCATTTTGGGAAGAGATGTCACATTGGAAGTATTAGACATTGAGGTAGAACCTGATGATTGGATGACCATTTTCATCAAGTATTTAAAATATCTATTCAACGAGGACCGTTGCTTTAGAAATAAAGCATGCCATTACACACTCTAGGGACCAGATTTAGTAAGGAATAATACGATGGGATATTTTCACGATGTATTATCCCAAAAGAAGTAATTTTCTTAATGGGAGAAATATAGGAAGGAGTGTATGGGGCTCACTAAGCGGGTCTGAAAATGAAATGGCTTGTGTGAAGACTTAGCTATTATTAGCTAGATATCCAATCAGATTGTCAAGTGTATGACAAGGGGTACGATGCATGCTAGAGACATGCTCCATTTCAACATGACCCTACAATTCCAATGATTTTGGTGGTTAAACCATGGCCTTTTCGAGGATGGGCTATAGACTTCCTTGAAAAGATATCACTGGAGTCATCGCAAAAAAACATGGCTTTATCATGGTAGCCACTAACTATTTCACCAAATGGGTGGAGGCTAAGGCACTGAACCAAATTACGAGCTTAGAATTGATCAAGTTCTTAAAAGAAAACATCTTGAGCCTATTCATAGTACTTGAAGCTATTTTCATAATCACGCGACATCATTCATGTCTCAAGAATTGCAGGAGTTTAAAACTTAGTTCTCAATTAGGTTCGTACAATCTATCCCTTACTACCCTTAAGGGAATGGCGAAGTAGAGACCAGCAATAAGAGTATCCTTACCATCTTGAAAAGATGTTAGGTGGTTATCCTATGGATTAGTATGAACAGTTGATATTCAATCTCTGGTTGTATCGCATGTCAAAGAGAATAGTGATAGGGACATCTCTGTCTGACCTTGTCTATGGCAGGGATCTTATGCTTCCTGTGCAAATGAACCTTAATTCATTCAGACTACGACATCAATACAATTCTAAAACCAACAAATACACACAGGATATGAGTTAGGAGTTGGAAGATCTTGACCAAAAGAGAATGTATGCTCCAAATAGGATCATGGCCAACAAAGCGGCAGTTTCACGTGCCTGCAATAAAAGGGTAAAGGGAAATTCCTTCCAAGAGGATGATTTAGTTTGAAAAACCATCATACTATTGGGATCATCTGTACTAGGAAGAGGAAAGTGGAGCCCAACCTGGCAAGGGCCATATATGATCTCTAAAGTAAATGGGAAAGGATCTTACTACTTGAGGAGTGACGATGTTGTGGTGGATAAAAATCTAACCAATGCCATACACCTCAAAAGATTCTACCAAACGCTTTGGGATTTAGAGAGAGGGGTGATTGGGTGAAAGCCCACGCAGTGGCCAGAGGGATGTACCAATGGAAAGGAAAATTTGTCCATAAAAGGGTGGCTCATTGGAATAATCTACAAGTGTTTTTCATAGTCAAACATAAAATTGCTTGATAGGGAGACGATGTTGAAATCTTGATTACGAATACTATATTCAAACAAAATTCTTGCCAAAAGATAAATGTTTCATTTCATTTCATTTTGGTGAGATGACAAGGAGGAAGATTCAGGGAAAAGAAAAGCAAGAAAAATCAAGCAGGATCGACCCTATTTAGGGTAGGAGCCACTTTTTTGAAACCCCAACCGAGTATGGAATCAACATTTTCATCCTGCTCATGAGAAACTACATGCTCATCTTGTTAGAGGGAGGAGAGGGTGTTTTGCATGGTCTTTTTTCTCTGTTGAAGATGGATCATTGCAACCACTTCCTCTTGACCCTGTTGGAGGATTTCCTCGCTACATCACGCCCATGCCGCCCTGACGGCTCTCTAGTGAGCCTTGAGTGCCTCGTTCTGAGTAAGGGATTCCTCCATATTAGTGATCTCGTAGGAAAGATGTTGGTCTTAGGTGATGATGCTTTGTTAAAAGAAACAGATGTAGCTCTAGAGCAAAAAGACATGGCAAGACTTGTGTAACAAATATATATGAGATTGGAGAAGGGATTACCATTTTAATTTAAAACCAAGGGAATGGGTTAGGAATTAACCCCGACCCATATGAATGGTTATGAGTTTTTAATGTGGAATCACTACCAACACGTCTATTAGACATTACAACCTTATGATGAGTCCTGACCCGAGTCTTCTCTACAACCTTAATCTCCTTCAGTTTCACTTGAACTCTATCCTTTTCTTCACGAAGGGTGAGGAGTCTTGACCAATTAACCTTGGCCTGCTTTTCTACGACTACTTGGCTCTGCACCCAAGGAGTCTTAGCTTTTGCCAAATCTTGTTGCAGCTGATAATTCTTAAACTTCACCGCATTTAATCTTTCCTACAGCTTGTACTGGCCATGGTGAGGGTTAGCCCTGCTATTAGAATGACAAGAGTGCGACCCACGACCAGCACAATGGTAATGGGCTCTATGGTTAGGGTCCTCGACACAGGAAGAAAAAGGAAAACCATGTAGTAACAATGATAAGGTTTTCTATCTGTATTTTATCGGTATTTGATGGGAATGATTAAATAAGAAAAGTAAATAAAGACCATATAGCGACCTTTTAATCCTAGTTGAAACTAATAATGGAGAGGCCCAAAACTTAATAGTCCTAGTTGGTAACCCAAATAGTATCCACATATAGGATCATGGAAACTTGTTGGCTACTAAATACAGATAGTAGAGTCGTCGAAGTCGTAATTAGTGGGGCAAATTTAATCCAAAAGCACTTCTAGCCCAAGAAATTTTGAATTCAAAGGGCAATGTATATACCCGAAATAAACTACTACGAGCATGAGGAAGGTTTTTAAGAAATTAAAGACCCAATTCGACTTTTGGCCCAACCCCAACTCTTATCCACAACTATATCTGGGGGAAGTATAAGTGTAAATCATGCAATTACACTGACATTATGCCAAAACCGCTATAAGCGGCAAGGTGAATGTCCCACTAAGTCATCACGATGGAGATGTATGCTGGAATGCACGTGTTGATTAACCACACTTTCATGTCGCCTATAAATGAGAAAAATCCCTTTTTTTTCATAGGACAACCAATCAAATAAACAAACACACAATTGATCAAACTCAATCAATTACAACAACTACAAAGCCTAAAAGTTTCTTTGTTACCCAACCTTCTTGGAAAAACCCGTTTCTTTGATCAAGGATCAAGATTTAGTTCTCCTCTTAACCCTTCTCAATTCTTACTAAGAACACCAAGCTTTGCTCCTAATATGAATTGCATCCCAAGTTCATTACTAGAGACTTCCCAACATTACACTTCATTCTGATTTGTTTATGCAGCTTGTTTTGAAGGTCACTTTCTCATTTTGGCTACATTCAACTAGTCTTTGAGACCCTCGCAACCTTACTCCCTGACATCATCATGTCTTTTTACTACTCTGTCAACAGCTTTGGTATGATTTCCAATGGTTGTTCATCTAGTTGGTGGTCTCTCAACCACGAACGCCAGCTCATGGCTTAGATAGTTTACTTCACACACTTGTAATTCAATTCACAATGCTAATACGTAATTTATGTTCTAAGTGTTTGCCTCCCTCTTTTCCTTCTCTATAATCAGTTTCTTCAAGTCTGACTTCGATAACTAGAATATACCAACCAATGAGTTCTATGGATTCAAAAGTCGTAGAACCATCTTCATGTTCTGATGCAGTATTTGAGTAGTCTAACTTGAAGAGGTTGATTCTACCTAACTCTCCCCCCCCCCCCCCCCCCCCCCTTTCTCTAATTTTGAATTACATGATGCTAAAATGAACTTACTCCAATTTCACTTGATTCAAACGATGGCTCATGGGCTCCAATTCAAAACCAACTTCTAACCATGTCTAGTAACAGCTTCTACTAGTAGCATTCCTAAACTTGAAGGATGCTAGAAGGCCAAGGCTTTCAGCCTTCGCCCCATTCGCTGTAATCACTTGTCCTGCAATCATATACATATAGCTATAGCAAAGAGACCCCACCCCCTCCCCCTTTCACCCAAACACTTGCGTATCCACTCCTTCGAAAGCAAGCCACCTAACAACGACATCAAATTTTGCTACAATAATATTTGGTCAAGAACACAAGGGATATAACCAAACATAAACACTCACAAGGAGTCACGGCCCACACTAATCCCTGACCCTATAGGCGAGATATACTCGATTTGATAACCCTGACTTTCAATCATGATCCAGGTAATGAAATATCTCACCAATTGATAACTCCCTCTGCTAACATCCATGACTAGCTAGTAACTCATCGGCACTGCTGGCTCTTCTGGAGTCCCTAACCGATATTTCGTCTTACACCAAAGTCCCAATTTGGTATCCCAACTCACTTTGAGTTCCACAATGATGTATCGACTCGACTAGAGTCATATCCTAATATTCCAATCGTTTAGAGTCCTAATCTGATATTCCGACTCCCCTAGAGTATATCTCGAGATTATCCCTCATAAATTCTGAACCTCGTGGTAATTTATACTCATTCTAGAGTGTAACAGTGAGTAAAACTCACAAGACGTAGGAAGGAGTGCCCCTCAATAGCTTTTGGCTAAGAACTAAGGAAAACCAAATGTTATGCATAGCTTAAATCAATGTGAAAGCCTAAACGCACATATCCTACGTGCAAGCATCTTAACTAAAGAAGTACCAAGTCCACGGAACCCTTAAATTATATCGTTACCGAGACTCTACTGACCCTCAGTTCATAACATTCCCCAAGCAAGGTCAACGAATCTAGACTATATCTAAATGGCACTATAAACATATCAAAAAGGCATCAAAATTATTAAAAATGGCTCTAGAGGTCGAAAACAGGGGGTACGGGCCACAGTGGATAGTGAAACAACCCCACATTGAGAAATTGCACTTGGTTTTGCTAGAAATTCATCGAGAAAGTTTGAGGCCCATAGCTTCCTCGGTCTATCGTCTTTGGTGGTGCTCCAGCCTCGATCTTGGTACCAAAATACTCCGAAGACCATAGGGATTCCATTTTCGGCCTTAATTTGGTCGAACTTAACGCAAAAATGAGCTGATGGTGGTGGTAGGGTATGGTGGTTGCACCACGAAGAGAAAGAAATAGGAGAGAGAAATTCTGAAAATATCTTGCCAATCCCATGAAAGGAGAAAGTGTGTACCCAATTTATACCCTGGAACCTTCCAAAGTTACCATTATGTCCTCATTGTTTCAAATCCAGAACTTTTGTCCACGGACTATGATTCCCGCGTGTCGCCTGCCTACGAACTCGTGGGCTAAAGACATATGCAACAGTCAAAGGAAGACATCAAAAAGTGTCTCCAAGGAAAAGTTGACTAACGAGCTCCTTCCAAAACAAGGTTAAAATCATCATTTTCCAATATAAACTTCCAAAATGACCTTAATTTTTGGTCCGGATAATTATAATCTTCTCCCATAAAAGAAATTTCATCCTTAAAATTTACGTATGAAAGCCAAAGTTAACCGCAGGCAATCCCTCGAGTGCTTTCTTATCATTATTGACATGATTCTAGATTATACATCATCTTGTACGATGCCAATGGGTGCTACCTATGAGGGTTGAGAGTAACTTTTCCAAGACTCAAACTCCTAATGAGGTGGCAATCCCGATAAGTTCTCTGGAATACTAATCAAGAGTCAGTTCGTAACTAGTATACCTGTCACCCTCAATGATAAAAACTCGAGTACCAGTCCTGTAAGCCAAATATGTATGCTCCATAACCCAAACCGGACTGTGCTAGTCAGTTACTCGGCTTACTTGATGACAAAGTTGAAATTGTGTTAGACTAGGTTGAAAATTAGGGTCTCTATACAAAATCTTGGGAGCCCCTCTATTCAGCTCCACTCAAACCTAACCAGTTACCTACTAGAAGATTCAGTGCTGTAAATACCCCTCATCAGCTCTCTGATCGGTGGTATGAAAGATAACTACTCCCGACATTAACTAGAACCTCTAGACTAAGTTCGATCCTGCAAAATCAACTCAGAACTAGTGACAATATCTGGTAAGTCTCTAAGAGAAGCACATGATCGAACTGTCCTTAAGACTCTAATTTCATCTCTCAGACCCAACTCGAATGTTAACACTTACCAATGCCATTTGCCACCAATGTCGGTGTGAATTGGTACAATTCCATGAAGCTCGACTCATACCGAGTAACCATATTTTCTCCCTACTAAAGTCACAAAACTACACCTCACTAGTGTTCTAGGAACAAAGATTGCATGGATGTCCCAACCTACTATCCTCAGTTGGTGCCACCATTGATAAGCAAGCCATCAAACACGAACGTGGCTAAGCACATGATATGCTCTATAGGGCAACACATCACATTGAATACATGCTCCAACCGAGGAACCTCATTTACCTTGTTCGAGTTCCATTGCTAGTAAAGAATGTGGCTCCGAGCCTTTGAGCTCGTTGAAAATTTGAACCCTCAGAAGTCCTCCTCTTCTGAAGTGTAGTATCCAGTAGTCAACCCAACCAACTTAGGGTCCATCTCATGTCCAAACCAATCTAGTTTTATGTGTATCATTAGTACATTACTCGACTTCCGTTGTAAAAGGACTAAGAGGTATAATGTGAGTAGACAAAACTAGTTATAAAACAATGGATGCATAAAACGAATCATAAATAACCAGATTTCAAAAACAAGGTAATCATGGGACCTAGGATAAACCATACAATGCATAACAAATGCTCGTGGCTCACATTTTCATGAAATTCCCGTCTATAAAACCATCTTGAAAAGCCAAAATTTGGACACAAATGTCATAGGTCAAAGACTGACCAATCCTCGATTCCCCCAAGTTGTAGGTCATAATTTGAGCTGATCGGCTAGAAGCCATCCCCCAAACCGTAGCCTGCTGTATAAACTAACCGGCTGGAATTCATGTGTTATGCATAGTCGACCCCCGAGATCTGGTGTAGACACATTCCAAGATGCCATTCCAGAAATATACAATCCCCAGATAATATGCGTAGATAGCCCCAGGATCTGTGGAGACACACTTCATAATGTCAGTCCAAAAAATACAGCCCCCCACGAACTAATAGAGACACACTCCGTAATACCGATATGGGAAAATACAGCCCCACGAACTGACGAAGACACACTCTGTAATACCTGTTTGTGTAAATATAGACCCCATGAACTGACGGAGACACACCCGTAATACTAGTTCATGAAAATATAGCGTCTCACGAGGATGGTCAATAATGGAAAACTGCTCACAAAACCAAGCAAATTTTTACTTTACATAAATCTTTGACTCAAAACCAAGTCAAAACATTAATACCTTAACATGAGCCCGAATCATTGTTTCCATAAAATCCGTAAAAACTTGTGTCCAGTAAACCATTTTCTTGAAAAGATTATTCAAAATCTTGATATTCATCACATAAGATAATCATCTAGAATAATTTTTCAAAATCAATGTGGTTCAAAAATAACAATAAAACAACCAAATTATTTTTATGCGCAAATTTCATAATAAAACCAAGTCCACTCACCATAAATCCACCAGTCATACTCTAAGCTGTACCAATTAGTGGAATTTCCAAAACAACATCACCCAGTTTTCTCTGATACCAATTTGACAGGATCCGCCTTGGAAAAGAACCACTAAAATCATACTAGGTCCTTTTTTCGTCTAACAATTAAGCAACGGTCCTGAAGTACCCTAGGACTATAACTCAAAACAAAAAAATTCATCAGACGAAGGATATAACTAAACATAAACGCTCTTCAGGGGTCACCGCCCATACCAACCCATTAACCCTAGAGATAAGGTAGACCCGGTTTGATAACTCTGACCTCAGTTGTAATTCAGGGCAATGCAATATCTCAATAGCTAATAACTCTCTCAGCTAACATCCATGACTAGCCTATAACTCATCAGCTATGCTGACTCGTCCCGAGTCCCTAACTGATATATTGACTTACACTAAAGTCTCAATTCGATATCCCGACTCACCTGTAGTTCCACTATGACGTCACGACGCATCTAGAGCCCTAATCCGATATCTCGACTCGTCTAGAGCCCTAATCCGATATCCCAACTCATCTAGAGTGTTTCTCAGGATCATCCCTTGGAAAGTCCAAATTTGATGGTAGTTTATACTCATTTTGGATTATAACAGTGAGTAAAACCTATGAGACGTAGGAAGGAGTGCCCCTCAAGGTGAAAGACCAAATGCATCTGTCCTACATGCAAGCATCCCAACCAAGGAAGCACCACATCCATGGAACCCTTAAATTAAATTGTTACGCAAGGTCCCCTGACCCTCCGTCTAAGACCTGCCTCGAACAAGGTCAACGAATCTGAATTATATCCAAATTGGGGTTTAAATGGGCCCAAAAGCCTCAAAACCATAAAAAAAAATGGCTATGAGAGATCAAAATCAAGGGGTATGCACTGTCATGGATTGTGGAATGACCCCACGAGCTGTCACACTCCGATGGAAGGTTGGCAAACCTCTGACGCACCGTCACGCACATCCACACACCGGTGGACGGCTCCATGTGCACTTACGCATCTTAACGTGCCAGCCAAGCGCTTGATGTGGTGCCCACATGCGCTGATGTGGTGCCCACATGCGCTGATGTGGTGCCTATGCCCCTGATGTAGATGTCTCATGGTGCTGATGCGGATGTCGTGTGGCGCTGAGGCATTTACTGCGTGGTGCTAACGTAGATGCCACTTCATTGCTAGTGTCACTGCCACATTATCATGATGACATCCGTACCACATCATCATGATGACGTCACGCTAACGTCACTACCTTTCTAGGTAGAATGCCGAAGAAGACGACTGAAGCAGCCATGTGCCATCGCTAGCGTTGTTGTTTGGTTCATCGAATCGTCATTGGAAACCACCTTTGATGGTCGAAGCTCCATGCTTTCCTAGATTCCTCAAAACTCATCCATTTTTTATGTTCTACACATGTAAATCCATCTGCTCATGAGAGAAATCCAAATCTAAACTCATATTTGAGAAATCATACGTTCTTTGACCAAAAATTCATCAAGAAAGTTTGAGACCCATACCCTTCTCAATCTGCAATCCGTGGTGGTGCTCCAACTTCGATCTTGGTGCCAAAATACTCCCAAGGGCATTGGGATTCCTTTTTTGGCCTTATTTTGGTTGAACTCGACCTAGAAATAGGTTGGTGGTAGGAGGATATAGTGATCGCACAAAAGGAGAGAGAGGAGAGAGAAAATGATACACCCCGACTTGGAAAGTCCACTTAGGGCACAAAGGTCGAGGCATGCTGGCCGATATCTAGACGATGATATCCAGATGACAAAAACCATTTAAATTAAAATGATACATTTTGGGAAGGTCGGGTAAAACCAAATCGGTGAAGATCGATCATGTTTCACCCAACAACGAAAGCTTAGAGTATGGACAAGAATTGATGATCATACACTACACACTACCTGTAGTTACTTGATTACACCGCTAGTACGCTCCAAGCCTAGGAGTGAGCGCTAGAGCAGCACTCGTGCCTCCTTGAAGTACGTGCACGTCAACGAAACCTGAGGGGTTTAAAAACACAAGGGTGAGTGGGCCCAGTTGTTATTTCAGTGTAAAATCATTTTTCAGAAATTAACCCTTAACCTCTCGTTTTAATCTAAATCCCGAAATCAGTCAAAACCAAACTTGCTCATAATACTAGAAATAATAATAAAATAATCCAAAAACTCATACTACCCCAATAAGTCATGCCAAATCAAAATTACTCCTCAATTTTAGAAAACATCCATAAAAGCAAGAATCATGCATTGCACGTTATACACGTAATTATTAACAAGTCATCAAACAAATCATAACACTCAAGAGTTGCCTATGACGGAGCCTAGAATCACTTTAAACAAACTTAAACACTTTCTAAACTGTCCAATACCTCAGAAAACGGAGCCCACGTGCTGCTGGGATCCGAAAAAATAGCACCTATATGCTTTCGGGAGGCAAACAATAGCTCTACGCGTCATTTTGGGGCTGGAAAACCCCTTAAAACTGTTCCAAAATGTCTAAATTAATGTTCATACCATAATCACCAAAATCAACTTAGAAACCAAATCAATCCTTACCCCAATTATTGGATAAACTTGGAATCATCTGCCAAAATGTCTATCGGTCCAAGATGTCCTCGCTTTGCAAGTTTTTCCACAAAAACACATCTTGGCTTCAACAATGTTCATCCCTTTAGAGATTGGAAGAATGATGATGATTCTGGGTTTTTGATTAAGTTGTATTTTTTATGATTTTGGGTTCAAGGCTTCAACGTTGCCCATATTAAACAACGAAAATGATGAAAATAAGAATGAGAACGAGAATAAAGATAAGAAGAATGGGGAACGACGATGAAGACGCAAATGAAAAATATGAGATTGAAGAATGTAGACGAAGAAGACGAGATTGAAGAACGACGATGAAGAAGACGAGACAAACGAAGAACGAGAATGAAGACGAGAATAATGGAAACAATGATGAAGATGAAGATGAAGAAGGAAGATGAAGAAGACGAGATTAAAGAACGATGATGAAGAAGACGATATTGAAGAATGAAGACGAGAAGAACAAAGAAGATTGTGAATTTAGGGATTGATTTAGGAATTTGGGGATTTAGGAATTGAGATATGCGAAGGAGATTGGGGAATTAGGGACTGATTTACAAATTTCGGGATTGACATATGCGAAGGAATTTGGGGATTTAAGGTTCGATGGATCAAGTTCCAATTATGTCCTTTCTGACTTCTATCCTTCTCATCCATGTCAACGCCATGTAAGTGACGCATCAAATATTGGGCGCCCAGTTGACAGGAATAACAGAGAAGTAGCGATTTGCACCAACTCAGACGTTTCAAGTTGCACTTAACACCTATAATGAGAACAAGGTGCAAAGTGGCTCCTTGTTTCAAGAATAGGGTGCTTTTGAAGTAAAAAGCCAACATATTATGGCATGTATAAATTATATGATTGTTATTTTTATTTTTGTAATACGAATATAAAGCTGATGAGCTATGAGGCTATAATATATTAAGAGGGTGTTTACCTAGAGATAATGAAAATCAAATTAATGAGAACGATTTCCATTAAAAAAATGAGTCTACGTTTACTTGCAAAATTAGTTTTTTTTTATTGTGTCCCACAAGAAATCCTTAATGATATTACGCATTTTTGGGTAATGTGATTAATTAAGGGGAGATGTTAATGATTCTTATTACCTATTTTAATTTTTTAAGCATCAAAATTGCCCTACAACTTTTATAATAATTACAAATTTTAATCACAATAAATTTACTCTTTTCTTCTAAACGCTTCAATATTCCGATGACTCAACCCTTCAACGCTCCAAAAATTCAACCTCAACTCTAATATATCTGTATGCATGTAAAAAGAAGGAAGAACAATTTATTTATTTCTTTACAAATGAAATCTTTCAGAAAATGTAGAAGCACTTTATTTATTTTTTAATGAATTGAATATTCCAGCATATGAGTTTTGACATGATGATCAGACAAGAAAACAAGAGTTTAAGAAAATTGGAAAAACAGGAAGGACATTTTAGTAAATAACAATAATGAAAATCATTCTCATTAATGTTCTGATTATTTTTGTTAGTGAATGCCTTAATAGAAACGATTACCTAATATTACGATTACCCACTTTTCTAATTACCTACTTCTTACCATGGATGAAAATACCGAGAATTTAGCCGATATATCAGTTTTTCCGGCCGGTGACACATAAACCAGGGGTGCAGGAAAATCTTCCCCCAAAATCGATGGTTTCGTCCAATATCGGCGATAATTTCCGATATTGACCAAAACCACCGATTTTTCACATCGAATTTAAAACCCAGAATTGGCCAAGTTGATAACCTAAACAGAAATTGGACAGATGAACAGAAATTGGAAAAATTGAAACCTCCAAACAATATCAAACAAATTGAAAGAGCCACAGATGAACAGAGCAGAAGACAAATAATTCAATCCTCCAAAAAAATTCAAACATGCAATCCTTCTTCACAAATGAACAGAAATGGAAAAAAACAAAATTGGACAGAAATTAGTCAATCACTCAATCAATACTAAAATTTGGAATATTAGGATACAATTTTGGAAAGAATCAAACGAGCCCAATCAATCACTCACCCCTTTGCCTACAAATTGCAAACTAGCAACATACCTTCGACAATCTCGCTCCCTCTTTTCATCACGGATTACATCACCCACTCACCTCTCGAAGGGCTCTCGGTCATCTCAAACCAGGAGAAGCCCTCACGATCGTCGCTGGAAGCTTGGAACCCCTCGAATCTCTTGACGTTTGAAACAACCTCTCGAAACAGTTGACGGAACCAACCTCTTGAGCCTCTGTGTTTCTCCGTTTCTCTCAACTAACGGCCTCATGACGACTCTCCAGCTCTCGCCCGCCCCTCTCTGTTTCGTTCCAGTCGAGAGGACGAGGAAACGCCCTCAGAGTCTCAGCTAAGAGAGAGTTCCAGAGAAGTCTGGAATGATCGAACCCTCTCAGTTTCTCTTCAGTGTAAAACACATGCAAAACGATGTGTTTTACAATTATTTCATAACTATTTTTTTTTCTTAACCTATTTTGGTTTTGTTTATTCTTTCAAAATCCCTAATTTATTATTTGGTAATATATGGTTTGGTAATATATATTTTAATGTAAAATATGACTTAACTCACATATTTAGTAATATATTTTTAATTTAAAACATATGTATTAATTTAGGAATATGTTTTAATGTAAAATATGGCTTAACTTACATATTTGATAATATATATTTTAATTTAGAATATATGTTTTAATTTAGAATTTATGTGTTTTTGCTCCTTAATTTTTTATCATCATCAAAGTCTAACTTAGAATATATGTTCTAATTGAAAGAATTTAAATAACATGATTATAATTTGTTATTATTATGTTTATTTTCTAATATATGGTTTGGTAATATATGTCTTAATGTAAAATATGGCTTAACTCACACATTTGATAATATATGTTTTAATTTAGAATATATGTTTTAATGTGAAATATGGCTTAACTTACATATTTGGTAATATATGTTTCAATTTAGAATATATGTGTTTTTGCTCATTAATTTTTTATCATCAGCAAAGCCTAACTTATAATATATGTTCTAATTGAAAGAATTTAAATAACGTGGTTACAATTTGCTCCTTGGTAGATGGAGACCAATCTAGTTTTCAATCTGGTAGTCACTCTACTTGTTTTTTTATGAAGTTCAATGTGTAAAGCATTCTTAGGGCAACATTATCAATAAAACTATGTTTTAATTTAAGTTTATCTTTAAGGTTTTATACATGTTAGTCATCGTCAGACTCATATTCTATCATATTATTTGTCAGGACCCGTCCCAATCCCCCCAGGATTAACGCGGGACGTTCCTGATCCCGTCTAACATGGAGTGTCAGACACGGGAAATTCCGACTTTAGCCCGTTGGGGGCTTCAGAGTACGCCAGGATCCCGAGGAGGTATGTGATGTCTCGGTCTCTGCTACAACCCGCATCCACTGTCAACCTGAAGAGCAGTCAAAATATTTAAAAGGTGTGAGTGGACAAAACAATAATTTATTAAAAATATTTTCATAAATACATTTGTACCCTTCACTAAAAAGTATGCATGCATTCGAAAACCAATTTATCAAACCAATAGGGCCTTAGCCTAAAATCTTAAATGAAACTAATCATACAGGCCACTGTCCAAATCCATGTGGGACTCAGCCCAAAACCAGTACATCATCTATCATATAACATATACATATAAATCATATAACCAACCCTATCACGGTATCTAGAGCTACATGCGTGCTACCCGGGGTCTCAAAGTCCAAGTCTCCCATGGTCCACCCAAGTCAATGTCCGTAGATCAATGACCCTTCCTAGGGTTATAATCCATAGCCTTTATGAGAGTAAGGAACCCAACGGGGGGGACTCCACTCAGTCACTGCTCTGTGACTACTCCGGGGTCCACCCAGGCCAACGACCCTTCCCGAATGAGACAATCCAAATAAGGAAGGTATATGAATATATATATATATATATATATAGGAAACATTCTTAAAACCTTTCAAGGGATTCATGCTAGGTCCTTATAAACCGTCATGAATCTGGAAATCCATTTAGGGTCCCTGACCCGAAATCACAAACGTAAAGTAACTGGGCCTCGTGCCCGAACTCATGACTCAACTGAGCATCGTACCCGATATCTCAAGGTTAGTCACGACACCGATCATAGTGATGTGTGCAACCATCTGTCCAAGACCGCCCTCAATCCTAGAATGTCGCCGTGAACGTATCAACCGACGTGACCACCACTAGATCATGGTGCACTCATCACCGATCGATCTCTTGAACAATTACCACTCCGAAGTCGAGCCTCCATCGGCTGCTCGAAAATGGATCTTGCATCGTGACCTCTCTGGAAGGAACATATCCCAGTCTAGAGGTGAGCGTCGTATCGTCCGTCATCGTGCACATAGCACCCGCTGCGACCACGACTCAGACCCGTAGGTCATCAATAGGGCCACATGCCCGAGATAAAACCAAATGGGTCTCATGCCCAAGTTTATCCTTTTTAAAATCCAAAACCATTTCATTTAAACCATCGTAGAAATACAAACCCATATAAGCACCGTATAAGGCCGAAACCTCAAATATACGTGCAAATACGTAACCACACACAAATTGTAACGACCCGTCCCAGATTATCGGAATTAATTAAGACTTAATAAGGGTTTAGCGAGACTAATCGGGGATTAGACGAGGATTAACAGACGTTCAAGGGGAAATGACGATTTTGCCCTTCGAATGGGTGAAACGTTGACTTTTCGATCATGCCTTCAAATGGACTTTGGCCAATGACTGTGACGTAGTTCGGGACATCACGAGTTCATAGATAGGTGGTACATCTGGTTCCAACATTCGAGGAAGAAGTTATGACGTTCAGAAGTTCGGGGGTTTTTTGGTAATTTAGTTGAAAAGGGGCCAACAGTTAACTTTTGACCCCAGAGGTCCGATGGTCGAGGGCCAAGGACCATTAAGAAGATCAGGATGATACGAATCCGTAGACAGGCGGCACGTTGAATTCGGGCGTTCGACGGAGAAGTTACGGTTCACGGAAGTTCGAACGTATTATTGCACGTTTACGAGACGGAAGCCTTTTTGGCATTTAGTGGGCCCCAGATCTTTCTCAGGCCCAATGGATGAATGACAAGTGTCATTCATCCATTCCCCATCAGTTTCCATTCATGCATATCCCTTCCACTTTCATTGTTCGATCATTTCCCATCCACCAAACCCGATCACCTTTCATCCCATCCAAACCCGATCACCTTTCATCCCATCCAAACCCTTCCTTTTCTAATCATGACTGAGAAACCAAGAGGATGAAGTGAGGACTTGAAGATGTTGGTGGCTGGCCAGGACATCGTCGCCGTGGATGGCGGACGATAAATCGTGCAAAGGTATCGGTTTTACCCGATTTCCTGTATTTTTTATTTCTTGCGTTAAGGACGGTTTTAGGTGTTTTTATTGGGTTTGTTAGGTTGCTAGGGACGTTTTAGGATGATTTGGAAGGGTGGCTCAAGGCTGTGCAGCCCTGAGACATTTTTGGAAAACTGAACCGTGGAGGGGAAGTTGAACCGGGGTAGTTTTGTAGGTTTTAGACGATTTGGTTCATATGTTTAGGTTCCTAGGATGAAAATATGAAGGATTGGATTGATTAAGAAGAGAAAGGATGAAAATTGAACCGTGTAGGAGCCTGGACCAGTCACGCCGGTCCAAGTTAGGAAAAACTGAACCGACCGGTCGGACCGGTCGGCTAGAAGACAGGGATGACTTTGTGCAGTGGCGCGTGAGGCCCACGCGAAGAGCCATCCAGCGGCGCGTGGTGAGGATTTTGGGGAAGCTTCCAAAAATTGAAATCATCTATTCGATGTAACGAACATTTTGGGACTGGTTTCAAGTCGATCGGACATCGTCTAAATATAGTTCGGGTTGTCCGAAGGTTTCGGGGCGCGTTTAAAAATAGTTAAAAATCCCAGAAAAATAGGGGGCTTTAGTGAGGGGTTAATTACGTAGTTAGTAACCCTCTAAAGTGATTTGGATAGGTTTGGGAACCCCAGAGACGACGGTTGACCCATGAAAGCGTACGACACGCGTATCGAGGCGGCAGCGCGGACGGTCTGTGAGTGGACTTTCTTTCTAAAATCGATGCATGCATAAATGCTTTATAAATGTTTTAATATATGCTTTTTGATGCCTTGAGTACATTTTATGTGTGTGTTTACGTATGGGCACGTACTTCGTAGTTTTTGGTTTATACGTGGTTATACTTTCGGTTTCATGAAATGGTTTTAACTCGGGCATGAGACCCATTTGGATTTGGTTTCGACTCGGGCATGAGATCATTTTGATGACCTACGGGTTTGAGTCGTGGTCGCGACGGGTGCTGTGTGCACGGCGACGGACATCGTGACGCTCGCCTCCGGATTGGGATACATTTCTTCCAGAGAGGTCACGATGCACGTCCTATTGTCGAGCAGCTACTGGGGGCTTGACTTCAGAGTGTTGACGGTGTAGAGGATCGATCGGCGACGTGTGCACCTTGGTCTCGAGATGGTCGCAGCAGTGATGTGTTCACGGCGACATACCAGGATTGAGAGCGGTCCTGGATTGATGGTTTCACGCATCGCTATGATCGGAATCGTGACTGACCCTGAGATATCGGACTCGATGCCCAGTTGATTTAAGTTCTGGCTCGATGCCCAGTTTTTGTGACATCGGGCTAGAGGTCTTGTTGAGTCCTATGTTCGGGCAGGAGGCCCAGTTGCTTTATGTTATCGGGCGTGAATCCCGTTTTATGGTTTGCTATACCAGTATGTATATACCCTCCTTAGAAGCTTATTGATTGGTCTCCTCCAGACGTCGACTTGGAGAGTCAAGATCCACAGACCAGAGTGGGTATCCCCATAGGGATCCCGTTTCAGGAGTGGGCGTTATGATGTGGTCCCGGACCAGATTCCGGAGAGATGATCGAACTAGGTTCGAAGGTAGAGCCTCCCAGATGGAGAATACGTGGGAGAAGACTCGGAGTGAGACCCCGAGTAGTATGCATACTTATATATATAGAGAAATCGTGACATATATCGGGGATGTCTTCCCTAAGGGCTGTGTTCCCCGAGTTGGCATCTTCTCAGGAAGTGCCTAGGATGGGTTATATATGTATATATGTATATGTGTACGAGTTTTCACTGAGACGACATTGGGCTGAGACCCGCGCGTATTGGTTTTGGGATGAGACCCATATGAGCTGGATTTGGGACGAATTCCCACTTGTTTTGGTTTGGGATGAGGTCCCATGTAATGATTTACGGGTTTCAGGCCAAGGCCCAAATAGTTTTATGGTTCCTAACGGTTTATGGGGACCGGGCATGAACCCTGGACATGGTTTTCGAATGCATGCATATGTTTTTAATGGAGGGCATAAAGGTCTTTTATGTAATGTTTTTATAAAACTTTGGTTTTTTCCACTCAAAGAATTTGTATTTTGAATGCCCTTCAAGTTGATCGCGGATGCGGGCTGTAGCAGAGACGAGACATCACATTCCTCCTTCGGATCCTGGCGTACTTTGATAGACCCAGTTGGGCAAAAAACAGAAATATCCTTGGTCTGACATGAAATGTCAGACGGGAGCATGCACGTCCTATGCTAATCCCGAGGGATTTGGGACGGGTCCTGAAAAGTGGTATCAGAGCAGGTTGGCTCATGTGATACTAATGGTACTCTGATACCAGTGGTATGAAAACGGGTTTTGCTCCCAGTGTGCGCAGATCGAGGATGTGATGTCTCTCCAGTCGTAACAGTCTGTTCTCAACCTGATAGTTAGGGTAAGAGTAGGAAGCACCTCATGCTGAACGAAACTCGGTGTGATGGATTAGGATTCGTTTGGAATCCTCTGTTGCGTGTTTCGAGGAGGTAGATCCCGAGTAGGATCGTTATTCGTGCGAACCCAACGGCTTAGATTTGCATATTTACTGGAGATATGACCTAGTGGACCCGTAGTTACCATATGACAACCCGAGAGTCGAGACCGTTGAGTAGCCATGACGAATATGGAACGAAGCATAGTGGAATCCGTGGAGGTCGGATGTTGGGATCGTCCTCGATAGAACTGTAAGGATAAAAGATCGTGTTGCTCAGAGTAGTCAGACGAACGAGGACCTTAGTTGAGACTGGTTGGATTAGTTGAGACTGGTTGGAATAGGAATGTCGATTCTATTTGGCATGAGATGCCACGTTTAGAGGTGTCGAATCCTGGAAGGATGTAGACCAGTAGGATGCCAGAGTAGCTGTTGTATAACGTGGCAGGATATGATTATGACTTGTAGTAGTAGTGCAGCATTAGGCACTAACATGGACCAAGTTCTTGTGGAGGCCAACAGTTGGACGTCATAGAATTACGAGAGGACGAGGTCCTCAGGTTGTAATTACTAGTTGTCGGGATACCAGTATCGCAGTACGACGATCCTTCAAAGTCGAGGTGAGGGATCATTCGAGATAGACACGCTGCAGCTAGCAGCCGGGTTGTGGTATCCCTAGTTGGCGATTAGTTAGACGAGTGACCAGGAGAGCGGCGCTTGTCGATCGGATTTCGAGGTGGACCGATTGGTTGATGTTGTGTGCTGAACAGTTAGTACCGGCGATGAGTTGACCGCGTAGTTTTGGAGTCTCGATAGCAGAGTGTTTCTGAGATCGGTCTGCACGAGGTTGTGGTAGACACCGCTATCGATGGACAAAATCGAGTCATATCGAGTTGGATAGAATCAGGTTGCCATGACTAGGATACGAGGGTGCGTGGGTGACGTACGAAACGAGCAGTGGTTTGGGGAGTTGGCTCGGTCACGACCGAGTGCGATTATAGAAGAAGATGAGCTTCGGGCGTTGGCCAGTGTACCACGTTACCTTTGTGAGGTAACAGAGAGAAGTAGTGACTGCACAGTTTGAGCAGGGTCATCAGATTGGTTTGATTTGCACTCCGTGTGGCGGTGATGCAATGACGTTAACCAGAGGAGACGACGAGCCATGAGCTGAGGGTAGCTCAGTCATGATGTGCTCATGATTGAATTCTACCACTACACGACGAGAAGGATTCGTCGGCTAGTGTAGATTCTCGGGAATCGTGATGGAGATGGTTTGGTTAACTACGGTTGACCATACCTTCTGAGTTTCGTGTATGCTGTTTGAGGAGAATCTGATAGTGAGAAATGGAATGTGTCGCTACAGTAGTTGTCGACAGTTCGCATTGGTCGGAAAGAATGGATAACGCGAGACCAAACCCTTTCATTGTTCGATCATTTCCCATCCACCAAACCAGATCACCCTTCATCCCATCCAAACCGTTCCATTTGTAATCATGACTGAGAGACCAAGAGGATGAAGTGAAGACTTGAAGATGTTGGTGGCTGGCCAAGACAGCGCCGCCGTGGACAGCGAAGGAGAAATCGTGTAAAGGTATCGATTTTGCCCGATTTCCTTTATTTTTGATTTCTTACGTTAATGAAGGTTTTAGGTGTTTTTATTGTGTTTGTTAAGTTGCTGGGGTCGTTTTACGATGATTTTGAAGGGTGGCTCACGGCTGTGCAGCCCTGGGACATTTCTGGAAAACTGAACCATGGAGGGGAAGTTGAACCGGGGTAGTTTTGTAGGTTTTAGGCAATTTGGTTAATATGTTTAGGTTCCTAGGAAGAAAATTTGAAGGATAGGATTGATTAGGAAGAGAAAGGATGAAAATCGAACCATGTAGAAGCCTGGACCGGTCACGCCAGTCCAAGTTGCAGGAAAAACCGAACCGGCCGGTCGGACCGGTCGGCTAGAGGACATGGATGACTCTGTGCAGTGCACGTGAGGCCCACGCGCAGAGCCATCCAGCGACGCATGACGGCACGTGGTGAGGCTTTTGGGGAAGCTTCCAACATATGAAATCATCTATTCCATGTAATGAACATTTTGGGACTGGTTTCGAGTCGATCGGACATCGTCTCGATATAGTTCGGGATGTCCGAAGGTTTCAGGGCGTATTTAAACATAGTTAAAAAATCCCAAAAAATTAAGGGGGCTTTAGTGAGGGGTTAATTAAGTAGTTAGTGGCCCTATAAAGTGATTTGGACAGGTTTGGGAATCCTGGAGACGACGGTTGACCCGGGAAGCTGTACGACACGCGTATCGAGGTGGAAACGCGGACGGTCTGTGAGTGGACTTTCTTTCTGAAATCGATGCATGCATAAATGCTTTATAAATGTTTTAATATATGATTTGTGATGCCTTGAGTGCATTTTGTGTGTGTGTGTGTGTGTGTGTTTAAGTATGGGCACGTACTTCGAGGTTTTCGATTTATACGTGCTTATACGCACTTATGCTTTCGGTTTCATGAAATGGTTTTGACTCAGGCATAAAACCTATTTGGATTTGGTTTCAACTAGAGCATGAGACCCTATTGATGACCTACGTATCTGAGTCGTGGTCGCGACAGGTGTTGTATGCATGGCGACGGACGACGTGACACTCGTCTCCGGATTGGGATACGTTCCTTCTGGAGAGGTCACGATGCACATCCCGTTGTCGAGCAGCCACTGGAGGCTCGACTTCGAAGTGCTGACTGTTTAGAGGATCGATCGGTGACGTGTGCACCATGGTCTCGAGATGGTCGCGACAGTGATGTGTTCACGGCAACATACCAGGATTGAGAGCGGTCCTGTATTGATGGTTGCATGCATCGCTATGATTGGAATCGTGATTGACCCTCAGATATCGGGCTCAATGCCCAGTTGATTTGAGTTCGGGCTCGATGCCCAGTTATTGTGAAATCGGGCTAGAGGCCCTGATGAGTCCTATGTTCGGGCTGGAGGCCCAGTTGCTTTATGTTATCGAGCGTGAGTCCCGTTTTATGGTTTTCTATACTAGTATGTATATACCCTCCTTACGAGCTTATTGATTGGTCTCCTCTAGACGTTGACCTGGAGAGTCACGATCCATAGACCATAGTGGGTGTCCCCATAGGGATCCCTTTCCAGGAGTGGGTGTTGTGATGTGGTCTCGGACCAGATTCTAGAGAGATGATCAAATTAGGTCCGAAGATATAGCCTCCCAGATGGAGAATTTGTGGGAGAAGACTCGGAGTGAGACCCCGAGTAGTATGCATACTTATATATATAGAGAAATCGTGACATATATCGGGGATGTGTTCCCTAGGGGCTGTGTGCCCCGAGTTGGCATCTTCTCAGGAAGTGCCTAGGATGTGTTATATATGTATATATGTATATGTGTACGAGTTTTCACTGAGATGGCGTTGGGCTGAGACCCGCGCGTATTGGTTTTGGGCTGAGAGCCATTTGAGCTGGATTTGGGACGAATTCCCCCGTGTTTTGGTTTGGAATTAGGTCCCATGTTTTGATTTACGGATTTCGGGCCAAGGCCCAAATGGTTTTATGGTTCATGATGGTTTATGGGGACCATGCATGAACCCTAGAAATGTTTTTCGAATGCATGCATATGTTTTTTAATGGAGGGCATAAAGGTCTTTTATGAAATGTTTTTATAAAACTTTGGTTTTGTCTACTCACAGCTTTTTTATTTTGAATACCCTTCAGATTGATCGCGGATGCGGACTGTAGCAGAGACGAGACATCACATTCCTCATTCGGATCCTAGCGTACTCTGATAGTCCCGGTTGGGTAAAGGGCGGAAATATCCCTAGTCTGACAAAAATGCACTCATGGCATCACAAAATAAGTATTAAAACACATAATTAACACTTAAGCATGCATTAATTTAGAAAACAAGGTCCACTCACAGACCGTCTGAGCTGCCGCCTTGATACGCGTGCCATTCGGCTCTCTCGGGCCAATCACCGTCACCGGGACTCCCAAGCCTATCCAAATCACTTTAGAGGGTTACTAACTGCCTTATTAACCTCTCATTAAAGTCCCGTAATTTTCCCGAATTTTTAAGTATTTTTAAACTCGATCCTAAACCTTCGGACACCCCGAAACCTATCGAAACGATGTCCGATCGACACGAAACCAATCCCAAATTATTCGTTACATCGAATAGATAATTTCGTGTGTTGGAACCTTCCCCAAAAATTGGGCCATACGCCCACACGCGCCGGCAGACGTCCCTGCGCGTGGGAGCCAAGCGCCGCTGCACTGTTCTTCTTCTTCCTCGGCCAGACCGGTCTGAACCGGCTGGTCCGACTTTTTCTTGCAAATCCGGCCCAACTGGAGTGGCTTGACCGGTCTAGGCCCTTAGACCATTCATTCTTCATCCTTTTTCATCCTATTTGATTCCATTCTACCCATTTTGATCCTAGGAACCTAAATATGAAATCAAAACAACCTAAAACCCATTGAATCCTCAAAGTTCAAAACCTCCCTCACGGTTCAACATTTTCATTTTCTTCCCAGGGCTTTCTCAGCCGTGAACCACCACCAAAACCACCCTAATACCATCCTACAAACCCATTAGACCTCATCCTATCATCCAAAACTAAAAAAGGGATTTTGAAACCAAACCCGTACCTTATCAGGTTTTCCACCACTCCGCCGTCCACGGTGGTTCAGGCCGCCCTGCAGCCACCTCTCAGTCCTCAGCCCATCATTTTCTCTTCTTAGATTGAATCTATTGAGGGGAAAGGGATTGGGTTGTGGTCGTGGTCGATGGGTATTTGGGTGAGATTGGGGAAATGTGTAAAATGAGGAAATGGGGATATGCATGTATGTAACATACTGGGTAATGGATGGGTGACACTTGTCATTCATCCATTGGGCCAATTCAAAATATTTGGGGCTCACTTAATGCCAAAAGGTATTCGTCTCGTAAAACGTGCAATAGTGACCTGAAACTTCCTTGAACCATAACTTGTCCGTCCAACGTCCGATTTTGGCGTGCCGCTTGTCTATGGATTCGTATTGACCCGATCTAAGTAAAGGTCCTCGGCCCTCGGCCATTGGACCTCCCAGTCAAAAAGTCAACATTTTGCCCTTGACTAGGGGCAAAATAGTCATTTTGCATCGTTCGTCCGATTTTGCCCAACTAATCACTGATTAACCTCACTAATCCTTGATTAGTCACTAATCTAATCCCAGAATTAGGGACTGATCGTTACGACCTTCCCTCCTTAATTAATTTCATCCTCTAAATTCTAACCGGCTTTCCCTTCTTAATTAACTTCGTCCCCGCGTTAATCAATTTCCTCTGCTCATAGCTTAGCATAATCAGTAAGGCAATTCACCCTACTGATTACCAGACCTCGGTCACTCACCTCCAGCTCGCCACAATCACCTCGCTCCATACTTACCTCGGACACTCACTCGTCACATATAGTGACGCCAAATACTTTCTGCTCTTCGAATCACTCAAATTTGACCCACAGCCTAGGTGTTCGGTTCTGACACCTTCTTTGAACCCTTAGCTGTCGAATCACTCCTTGTCATCCCACCTAGGGAAGAAGCAATGAGGATCCAAGATGATAACATCAAAGTTTATTCAATGTCATCCTCCGGCACCCTATACTACCTGCTAAAGAGCAGAAAACAAGAAGTCTCCTTCACCGGCTTCTAAGTCGAAAGCAGTTGCAACCATGTTTGAAGCATGCTTAACTTTTCCAATTACTGGAGCTAGAAGTTCTCTTTCTCCAACCAATGACGACCATCGATAACTATTGTAATGACCCATTCTATTTCTCACAATCAAATTTCTCCACAAACAAGCCTACCCGAAACTCAGGAAGTATGGTCAACCGCAGTCAACCATAACCAATCTGAAATGGATTCTCAAGCCCTCAGCTCATCTGGACACCATCCACGTGTCCGTGACTACCGTTTATGTAGGTACACTCATTTCGAGGGGAACTCATGCGACTCAATGTTAAACCTTGTATACTATTTACGGATGTGCATAAACGGCTTCCAACACTCGCACCTCGTACCTTTAATCAAACTGATCCATCTCTGACTCATTGAATTGGTCGGAATCCACTGGCATCGGTCGGTAGGCTAAACAGATCGCAAAGTCTGTCGTGATCTGAAGCCAAATCTTTGCATACCACCATATCTGACCGACCAGTCGCTAATCCCCATGGCAGTACTCGATCCTCACGTTTCAACTACTGCTGGATCCAATCTAGCCCATCACTATCCGTGATCCACTCCCAGACCACAGATACCGAACATATGCCCATCTCGACGGAGTCACATCCCGACTCGTGACTCATCGTCATCACAATCACCAGCACCAGCACCAACACCAGTACCAGTATCAACACTAGCACCAGCACACTAGCATCAGCATCAGTGTGCGAAACAGACAACCCTGGATCCCCGATCATACCGAGCGACGATCCCGTACCTCTGCTCAAATTGGAGTAACTCTGCCTCCCTCGTACCTAACAACTTTGGGTACAGTCACCCTGAAAACTCATACGAGAAAAGGAAACGTCCCCTGAACGTCACCGATTCTCAACAACCACAACTACAACCGCTCTCGGTAGTAGTGCCTACCACAGACTCGTGCAGACCTAACCACTAGACATCGCTATCGAGACTCGTGCAGACCTAACCATTAGACATCGCTATTGAGATTCCGTATCCAACAGAATCAACATTTTTCCCTTGACTAGGGGCAAAACGGTCGTTTTGCATCATTCGTCCGATTTTGCCCAACTAATCACCGATTAACCTCACTAATCCTTGATTAGTCACTAATCTAATCCCGGAATTCGGGACGGGTTGTTACAGTATTCATCATATATATATATATATTATATCAAAGTCATTTTATAGTTTTTATTAGTCTTATATAACCATTATTGGGTACTTAAGTTTTTCTCAAAGTTTCATTAAAAATTTCCAACTTCTAAGCTAAATTTCCATTATTTTTGTTGACCGTAAACGATATCGATATCGATAGCAATATTTGGAGCGAGATATTCATAAATTTTGCTAGCGATATATCCGTCGATATCGATATTTTAATCCTTGCTTCTTACATACACATTATTCATATTCTTGGGAAATAAACGTACCCTAACTTGTAATAATCCCCCATTACTACCAATGATAAGTTACTTTAAAGATAGGAATGAATGGTTGCCATTTTCAGAATCAAACTTAAAGAGGGGATTAAAATTAAGAAACCTTCTTCAATTTTATCATTATGAAAGAATTGGACTGAATAAAATTTCTTACGTCAAATTGGCTTGAAAACACCTACTATACAAATTCATTCGCTCATACTGTAGAAAAATAATTAAGCAAAGGCATTGGTGTGGGTTTCAAATTATTTTATATATTAATTTTACAAATCTTTTCCATAAACAAGATTAACACACCTCCTACCAACTTGTAAGTATGAGATTTAGGACTCAATGTGTAACAACCTGGACTAAAAATTAGGGAAATTTTGGGAATTTATTTAAAAAGAACTATTTTGCTTTTATTTCTAAAGGGACACATTAGTATCTTTTCCTTGGAGACACCTTTGAATGTTTTCCTTTGACTGCTGCATATATCTCGAGCTCACGAATTCGTAGACATGTGACAACGGTACGGGCATAACGATAATTTTGGAAGGTTCCAAGGTATAAATTGGGTACACACTCTCTCTCCTCACGAAATTGGTCATATATTTTTCAGATTTTACTGATACAACCCTTATAAAAAATATGAACTGAAAACTTAAAAATTTACCATTTTACCCCTATTTAACTCTTCGGATCCTGTTTGGCCTTGGGTTGTATTAGTTTGGTTGGGTTGAGCCTTATGAGTCACGATTTTGGCTAACTAAACCCACAACCCAAGTTACAAGTCTATTTTGGCCTTATTGACCAATTAGTGAAGCCCAAATATGGGGTGTGATTCAAAGTGAGAGCCCCATTGCGTGTATTCCTATTAACTATCAGCTAAAACTTTTAGCCTCTGGATACTTATAGTTTTTTATCTCCCTCATTTTGGACGCATGCATGCACACATTAGTTGCACACACGCTCACCATCTCTTCTCCCCCACCTCGTGCGACACTACTAAGAACAGAGAGAACCAAGGCATGGTATGCACGACCTTTGTGATTCCTCAATCTAGTGGAGTGAACCCTTAAACGATGCCCGTAATCGCCATTAACCACCATGAGAGAGCGTGGAGAAGATGAACTTAGGTGTAGCCGAGAGCTCCCGATGTTTCTCGAAAGCATATGGTAAGGATTCGAACTTGTTTTGAGTTTAGATTTCTTTGGACGTTGAATTGCGGTCTAATTTGGACGTTCCTGTTTGAGGTGCGAGAAAATAGCCTTGAATTGGAGGAGGAAGCTTGAACTGCGTACATACCCGGGATAACTAGACTCAGACCCGAGTGTGACCCGACCACATTCGAAGTACCTTGAGGTAAAATCGACCCACTTGAATCCTTATGTCATCTCTGTCGTAGTTAGGACAACCCTTCTTACCAATTGCATGCGATTTCTGATGCGAGGAATAGTGATGACGTACAACCCGTTTTCAACCCGACTTCGAACCTGCTCGGATGTCGTTCCATTCGAGGGTTGTGAAGGTAAGGACCACTTCTTAAGTTTAGTAACCTAGCTAGTTGGATTGAGGGCATTATTTTGAGCTTATTGCATGTGGTTTCTGTGCGAGGTTAGGTGGAGGTCACGGCGGCCGGAAGTTCTAGAACCGCGAGCTTTCTGGTGACCTTACGGCTAGGACATGTAGTTTTTAAGTCTGAAAGCTAGATTTCTAAAATCCTTGTGATGAGTAGATGTGATTCGACTAATTTCATGTTAATTTTGAGTTAGAATCGAGAGATAATGGCCTCGCCAGATTCCGAATTTTTCCAGCTAAAAACCTAGAATTCGCCCACTATGGACGGCGGCACTAGCGGCAGTCTGATCACCGTCTTCAGCAAGGCTTTGGTGACGGTGGTCAACGGTTGTCAACTATTAGTCAACGGTTAGTTAACCGTCAGACTTAGCAATCAACCTAACAAACATATTCTAGCGCATATTCCCATACGTGTACAACACACGTGTGGTGCATGGGTTAGCATCACGCACATGGAGAGGGCGCGTGGCCAGCACGTGAGGCCCTTTACCAGCGCTTGGAGGCACGTTGGAGGGTTTTTTGACCCTCGACCAGTGCGTGGCGGCCCATGGAGCCCATTTTCGTCTCGTAGCGACCCATGGGCATACTTTTAGGTTTGAGTGAGTGAGTGTTGAATTTAGGGTTTTTGGTTTGAATGATGAATTTAGGTTTGTTACATTTATTGTTGGATGCATTTGTGGGTTTTTTATGTAGGGAGGTAATTGCAAGTTTTTGAATTTAAGCTTGTTACATTATTGTTGGATGTAAATGTGGGTTTTTTATGCAGGGATAATTGTGGGTTTTTGAATTTAGGGTTGTTACATTGATTATAAGATGTAATTGTGAGTTTTTGATGCAGGGTGGTAATTGTGGGGTTTTGAATTTAGACTTGTTACATTGATTGTTGGATGTAATTGTGGCTTTTTTATGCATGGTGGTAATTGTGGGGTTTTTTATGCAGGGGAGTAATTGTGGGTTTTTGAATTTAGGCTTGTTACATTTATTGGTGGATGTAATTGTAGGTTTTTTATGTAGATTGGTAATTTTGGGTTTTTAAATTTAGGCTTGTTACATTTATTGTTGAATCTTGGTTGATTTCAGTTTATAAGGTGTGTTATATTGATTGTAGGGAGATAATTATGGGTTATGGAAATGGTATGATCCTGATAAATGTCATAGACGCCAATCAATTATACCGGGGTTGTTGAGGAAGACTGGGATATTGGAAGAGGAACTCAAGAAAAGCAGAGCTAGGACGAGGAAGCTAAGGGTAGCTCTTATTGTAGCCTGGATTTTGATGATTGTGATGAAGGCATTAGGCAGATGTAATGGTGTATGCCCCAAAAATCCAATTTTGTATTAGAGTCTAGGTTGTTAGGTAGTGTAGATGGAATCTATTATTGTAACAAGGCTTGTAAGAATTTTTGTAAGGATTCACTTTTATGGAACTCTTTTAAATTACTTTACTTGGTTACTTTTTCCTGTTACTATGCTAAATTGAGCTTAAAAGCAATAAAGCATAATCAAATCAAAAAGCAACAAACTTTCATTGAGTCTAAAAGTAGCAATGCTACATTGATTCCAAAGTAACAAAGCTACAATGATTGCAAAAACAAGCTAGCTAGATTGACTCCAAAAGTAGCATACTTACATAAACTTCAATATCTACATTAGGAAACCTAATTGTATCTAAACTTAGAAGTAAGGCCCAACTACATAAAACATGGCCAAACTACAGAAGTCCATTGTTAGTAGGCCAGTAGACAATCATCTATTTTTTCCTCTTTTTTTTGGGGGATTTAAACCTCAATTTCTTTGGTGGAGAAATTTGAGTTAAGGGAGATGTTTTGGTATAGACTGTGAGTGACTGTGTCGAGTTGCAAGAAACTTTCCAAGTTTATTCGGGGTATAGGTAGTAAGGACAAGGATTGTGCAGGTGCTGGAGCAGGTTTTGTTGTAGGGGCTGGAGCAGGTTCTATTGCAGGTGCTGGAGCTAGTTTTGTGGTTCTTGACTGCTTGCTAGGTTAGGTAGCTTTTTCTTTCCACCTATCTTTTACCACTTTTATTTTCTTCCTCAAAGCCTCAGCCTTCTCTATAATAAGAACCTACAAGTAAATTTTTCAATGAGACTGAGACACAATTCCAAATTACACCCTATAAGTAAATTTGAATTCCAAATTACACCCTATAAGTAAATTTGAATTCCAAATTACACCATAAACTCATCTGAAAGTTCTAGATTATACCCTATAGTAAATTGAATTCCAATTTTGTACCCCTTTCTATCTAAACCGTAATGCCAAACACATCACAATTCACATTTCACATTTGAATTCCAAAGTACATTTCTCATTTAACATTCCAAGAAAGATGTGAAAGCATCTTTCCACATTTGACAATAATCATTCCACGGCACATAAAGCATATTTCCACATTCACATATGAAATTGTCTTTCCACACTTCACATGTCAAAGTGACATCTTTCCACATTTCACATGTGAAAGTATCTTGCCACGTGTCAAAGCATCTTTCACTTTTCACTAAATATACCATATATAACACATCAATGAACGTGAAAGGATAAGATGTTTACGTGGCACTTTGTAAGCCTATGACCTAGTTCACCACAATTGCTGCACTTAAGTTCAGTATGGTACCATCTAAGCTTGGTTGGATGTTGTTGTAACTTTGTCTCACCAGCTGACTTTTTCCTACTTTTCATTGGCCTGCCTGGCTATCTATCGTAGGTTGGTTGTTTCAAAGAAGGTAACCCAGTGGATGCCCATTGATCTTAGCTTGTCGTAGGCTCAATAATCCTCTCATAGAACTTCAAGTAGGCCACTTTGTTGTAGCATTCATGTACAAATTATTCTGCTTGCCTATTCAACCTACGGATTGCTGAGCAAGAATGTAGGCACAGGATTCCATTAAGATTCCATTCCATACATGAACATTTTTTTTTCCTTAAATCCACCCTAAATTGCCTCCCAAATTGGTGAGTCACTTCAAAGACTTCATTACATGCATGTCTTGTAATATATCATTGCCCCTCTTTCTTCTTCTTCTTCTCTAATATAGACCTTATCCTTGGCCCAAATTCTCCATTCCAATTAATAGCTACCAACTTCCTCGTTGAGAACAACAACATCATATAAAATCCAAATTCTCTCCAGCATAGTTATAATTGGTTTGTCCCTAGCAGGCAAGATTGTGTTTTTGAATGCCTCGTTGAGGTTGTTGAGTAAAATATCTACTTTATGGTGTGTGCTGAAATGAGATCTTGTCCATTACCTTGGATCCATTTTACTTAACCAATCATGGGCTGCAGGGCTCAATTCTACCATTTCCTTCATCTTTGCTTTGTACCATGCAACATTAGTTGACCTTGAGATTTTCTCAAATTGCAACTTTAGTGCTAATCCCTTCTGTATTGCATTGAAGTTCCCATACATATGCATGGTACAGTGCCTATGATCGGCCCTTGGAAGCAAGTCATTGACAACCTTGATTAATCCCTTCTGTTTGTTAGTCATGAATAGGGGCCCTCTCCTATTTTCGAGCTTCAAGTCCACAACCAATAACCTAAGGAACCATTTCCATGTAGAGTATCTTTCTACCTCAATAATGGAAAAAACTAATGGGAACATGTCGTTGTTAACATCAACACCAACATCAGTCAAAACCTGGCATTTGTCGGGTTTCTTGGTGTGAGCACCATCCAATCTAGTAAATGGCCTACATCCTTTCAGCCAACCCTCTTTGTACACACCTAAACACACATAAAGCCTTTGTAATCTTGGCTCATCATTACCCTCAATCTCAGATTTGATCTTTACTATGCTGCCAATGTTTACCCTAATAAGCTCTTCACAATAATCTCTCAAATTCCCATATTGGCTCACGTATGTCCCCTCAAAAATTTAAAAGGTCATCCTCCTTGCCTTATAGCATGCTGTTTTACTAGGCCTGTAACCTGTTTCTTGACTGATCATTTCTTGGAATTCACCAAGATCCCACTTCTCGCTTGTAAAGTGCTTTAGGTTTTTTACCTTCATCCAACTCGTATTAGCATGATAATTAGTAGTTCCCTGTCCCCAACTATGTTCTCCATGGAAACTCTTCACTTGAAAGTAATCCCTCTAATTCACCCAAGAGGCATATATGAAGAAAAGACAACCTTCATCTTTAGCTTTGACACATATAACTCTGATTTTGTTTGAGAAATTCCTCTTGAAAACAAGTTCCCTCTTAGTATTTACTGAATACGTTCTCACAACCTCTCTGAAGATTGCTTCACTTGAGAACTTCATTCCAAGCTGGAATTTGGGATTTTTCTTATTAGTTGCAGGACTGAACTGGATACCTTCAACTTTCCTCAACGTTGAATTCTTCTGAAGAGGCTCATGTTCCCCACCATCTACTTGCTCATCTTCCCCACCATTTGGTTCTAGTTCTGGATCAAATAAATATAGCCTTGGAGAGCTTGGACCATCACCTGCTTGCTCATCCTCACCACCACCAATATAAGATGCATGATCAAAGTCATCAAGGTCTACATAGGCTGCAAACAGGTTGTCATCATCTTCTTCCAAAGTAACCTCCTGTGTTTGTGCATAATCTTCATCAATAACATACTTAGGATATCACTGGTGGAATCATCATCACCATCATTATCTTCACTCTTACTTGTACTAGAACTAACATAACCTAACTCTGTAAATCCCTTTCTTGTAGTAATACACTTAAACACTAGGCTGTTGAATAGCCTTACCCTTACCATTCACCACTAGGCTCCTCTTCTAACTCCTTATGTTTTTGTTGTTTAATCCCATCACTTCCTCCATATTTCAAATAAATAGGTACACATCCCTTCTCTTTGCATACTTGACACAAAGTCTGAATAAGTCTACATTTAAGAGCACTTTTATCAATTTACCACCATCCAAATCCACATAATAGATAGATAAACTAATATGAGTATAACTAAGTTCAGAACCTAAACTCTTACGTTCCAATATGGATACAAACTCAACTATGCACTAATCTATGTAGACTAATTCACCTCCATTGTAAGACCAACTCTTCTATAAAAAGTGTCCCATGATAATGAATCCACATAGTGAATAAGTCTACATCATCTGCATTCAACAATCAATATTCAATAATCTACAAATAGAAGTGCTTATCATTAACACCATACAATTCCAGTCCCTAATTTACTAGCATTAACACCATACAATTTCATTCCCTAATATACTAGCATTAACACCATACAACATAAGTGCCTATCATTAACACCATACATCTGTAGACTACTTTACCCTAATGTACTAGCATTAACACCATACAATTCCAGTCTCAATGCATTCAACAATCAATATTCAATAATCTGCAAACATAAGTGCCTATCATTAACACCTTACAATTCTAGTCCCTAATATACTAGCATTAACACCATACAATTCTAGTCCCTAATGTACTAGCATTAACGCCCTACAATTCCAGTCCCTATTGTACTAGCATTAACAACATACAAGTCCATCAATTCTACCAATTATAATCCTAATGTACTAGCACATACAACATACAAGTTCATCAATTCCAGTCCTAATGTACTAGCATTAACACCATACAATTCCAATCCCAATTCATTCAACAATCAATATTCAATAATCTGCAAACATAAGTGGCTATCATTTCAAATACCAATCAAAATCAAGTAAAAACAGACAAATTTATCTAACTGAAAATGAATATCCAATTACCGTAAATGGGCTACTCAACCCCTTTGGTTCGCCGAATCATACTCGAAAGAGTCTTCTGACTTCTCTAACGCCTATAATGTCGAGAGTAGAGCTATCAATTTCCCCAACTTCTGAAATCCCAAAATCGCAAATTCTCCAAACCCTAAAATTCCCCAATCACAAAATCCCCAATTCCTTATTTCAAAATTAGGTCGCAAGGGAGATAGATTGATTTGATTCCTCGTCGAACTCTTCTATACCAGTATCGACCTATTCTATACTAGTATCGACCTCTTTCACTTCAACTTCTTCTATTCCATGTCTATAATTTACCCATGTATTGGACGTCCACTTGACATGAATAACGGAGAAGTAGCGATTTGCACCAACTCGGATGTTTCTGGGTGTACTTAACACCTATAATGAGAATATGGTACAAAGTCGCACCTTATTTCGAGAATATGGTGCATTTGAAGTAAAAAGACTAATGTGTATAAAACTGTGGACTAAGGACTCAATTCACTGTTGATGGACCGAGTGCATTCTATTTTAAGTAGGTGAAAGATTTTAGTAAATTAATTTTATTTTAAATTCGTGCTATAACCTAACAAACTATATATATATATATATATATATATATGCTAAGCCATAAAAATAATTGTTCATCAATGTTATTTTGATTGTTTTTCCATTAATAGTTGTGAATAGTAAAATTACAAGTTGTCCTTAAATATTCATTTATTATTATTATTATTATTATTATTATTATTATTATTGTTTTATTATTTGAAGATATTATCACGTATTCGAAGTCTAATGAAATATCAATATGATTATTATTACAACAACTACTTTTTTTAAAATTAGTTTTTGTTCGTTAATTTAAAAAATTGATAAATAAACAACAAATTATTTGTTGATTATATGGCTTATATTAGATTTTTAGAGTTTATATTTTATTTTAAAAAATTAAACAATTTTTTACGCTTTTATATCTTAGAGTGATTATTTAACAGTCTTTTTAATTTGTTTATATATATAATTCATACTTATAATTAACTATCCAATATTGCTATAATAAATATAAAATTATGTAAATAAACCAATGATGAAGTATTTAAATAGTTAATCATCTTTTCAACATTTTTTTATATCCTAATTATATATATATATATTGCACATGGTTTGGTACGGTCCGATATGGAGGTGATATCAGAATCGTACCAAGTAATTTTAACCGGTTCAGTCAGTATAATATTTCAAAATATGAAATTGACACCGTAACGTACTGTATCGTACTGTACCAATTATGTTCACGGTTTCAGTACGGTTTCGATTTTGAGTCTAAATTCATAATTCCATTTATAGATTACTTAATTGAATGTCTAAAAACAACTTTTTGATGAAGTTGAGAAATTAGGTCGCTTGTTGGGTAACAAATATTACTCAATATGTATAGAAAATTCACGAGTCAACCAATCAATCTTAATACATCAACTAAAATTAACTTCATCAAATAAAAAACCATAACATACAATTAAATCTATCAACTAAAATTAACATATAATTAAATCCATCAACTAAAAAACTCTAACATACAATTAAATCTATCAACTAAAATTAATATATAATTAAATCCATCATTAGCTATTAGACTATTGGTTTTTTTATTTTTTATTTTTGGATTTAATTTAGCTTTTAATTAATTTAAAAAATTAAAATTGGTTTGATTTCGGTACAAAACAGTATTCCTTAACATCGAAACCGATCTCGTACCGATTTGAATCGATACGATATCAGTACCGTACCGATCATTTATTCAATTTTACTATTCAATTTTTTTTTATTTTTTCAATTTGATATAATATGAAACAAAATAATTTCGATATTTCGAAATATAGAAATTAAAAAATAGAGAACCTTTATCATTTCTATTTAATCTTGACCCGGTACACACGGTCCGAGTTGATTCTCGGGCCTCAGGGCTCAGTCCGTTACGACTCACCAGTCACAACTCTCTCCTTTCCACTTCTCCTGAAAAGCTCACAACTTCCTTCTGTAAAATTCAACCCCTTCTCTTCATTAGGGTTTTCCGGACACCACCCGCCCAGACGATACGGCTCTGTCGCACCCACACTCTCAAATCATCCTCATCCTGGACCTCCTTGAATCAGATTTCTAGAGTTTTCATGTTCTGCAAAGCTTTCATGTCTTATGAATGGAGAGTATTGCCCTCACTCTCTCATATCCCCAAAACTTCTTTGTAGCCCTAATTTTTACTTTTTTATCCTTTTCCCTCGCTCTCCTGGTCCTCCGATCACTCCCTCACAAACCCAAATCCGTCGGCAACTGCTCCTCCATCGCCTCCTCCGCGTCTTCGTCGAATCAAAACCAAAAGGTCTGCACTTGTTCTGGTAGTCACCGAAACCAAGTCATTTCGGGCTCCGAATCGGGGCTCGTGAGCGCTCCACACTTGAACGGTGGGACCGCTGCGGACTTGACAAAGACGACGACGGCAGTCACGGAGCGACAGCCCGGAGCGTCAATGATGGAGCAGCTGGTTCCGGAGATTACGACGCACGCCCTTAGCTATTTGGATTATCCAAGCCTTTGTAGGCTTTCGATGACCAATTCGCTCATGCGCAAGGCCGCCAATGATGATAATGCGTGGAAAGCGCTTTATCATAAGGTATACTATCACTGAGTTTATCGCCTTATTTAGTTTTATTTCAAGTATTTTTACGTGGGTATTTGCTGAATTTTTATACGGAGGCAAGATGTTTGGACGTTGAAGAGCTGGTGTTGGTTCGCAGGGAAAAAAATTGGACCTTTTTTCTTTTAAGTTAACTTCGAAATTTGTTATAATTGTGTTTGTTGTGTTTGTTGTGTCTGGCTCTTTGTAGTATTGGAAATTGGGTATGATTATGCTTGTTTTGTCGTGGTTCTTTGTAGTATTGGACCTTTGGGGTGTGGATTGACATGCGTGTGATGAAATGAGGATATTGCATGTTACCTACTGCTACATTTTGTAACATGGTATGCGGTTTAACGTGTGGAATGAGATTAGGCTATTGTATGTCAATTTTGGGGTGCCTGAGAGACAAAAAAGGAGAACATTTAATTTTCGTTTTAGTTTTGGTTTATGGATATCGTTAGATTTAGACTTCATCTTATAGCTGTACCTCCATTTTTGCTTGTAGCCAAATTGAAGATGATGTTAGAACTAAAAATTGTGTATGATTTGAGTCGCAATATATTATTACAAGATTACCCTTTTCCTGTTCTGTTCAATTACAAATGTACTTTTCCAGCTCTCTGTTTCTTGCTGGCAGTTTGTTGAACCATAAGCGAGGTTTGATTTATAAAATGTATACATGAAAGTTATTGAGAAATGCTTGTTGTGATATGTATATTTAATGTCTGCAATGGAGCCCTGATGCGTGTCAAGGCTTTATTCCTTGCACCTCCTATCAAAATTATCCTAAGAATGTTTTGTTTTGTGTTTTTCAAATTTTTTTCTAGGACTTCACATTGGAACAGGATAGTGTAACACCAGTTAATGGGTGGAAGGCTTACTATGCTGCTACAAGAGCGATTGTGAATGTCAATACTGAATTCTTTAACTTCATCAGAGAACGTTCACTTCCAGAAATGAGTCAATTATGGTTGAATGCTGATTATGTGAAGTGTGTTCATGCCTCAGGAGAACTTTTTTCAGGGTAAGCTGCCTGATGTATGGGAAATGCATTATTACTAGTGTTTTCTTCTGTTAAGCGCACCCATGTGGTGATTTTTTAATTAATTTATTTTTTGTCAATCCATGGAGAAACTGAACCTCTGCCTCTGGTTATAAGTTTTTTCTTTACTCAATGGGAATGAAGTTTTACCTTTTTATTCTAAATTTAGAGAAAAAAAGGTCAATAAAATGGCCATTCATAGTTCTTTGGATAGTTTTCAGCTGGGGTTGTTGGCATGAGAGAGAAGAACCTATTAGATTGTTTTTGGGATTCGGAAGGAATCGAAAGATGAGGATGTGCATGCTTTTTTAGATCTCCTGTTCTAGCTGATTTTGCTCTTCTGGTTTTAAATATCCATCATGTTCCACCTGTTTTTCATTTCAATCTCATAAATTTATGACAGAGAAGTTAAGTAATTTCTACTTCCTCTTCAGTTACAATGCTGTAATACAGAGTTGGCAACTCGCATTTAATTGGGAGCAAGGGGTCAACTTTCAGATTCGGGATGTGCGTGCAAGGGTTCTGACTGACATGGCTTGGGTTACCATGAGTACGTATGTTGAAATTGATACGGGGCCATTCAATGTGACCAATATCTTTGAGTTCCAGAATGGGCGATGGTACATGGTGCATCATCACAGCTCTGTGATGGATGGAGAGGTAGAGCAGCAAATTGTGCAGGGGTAATAAAGAGCAAAGGAAGTATTGACGATGATACCGATCATAATAGGTAATACTAGTTTATTAGAAGAAGAAAAAGATTAGCGGTTTGAGTTGCAGGAACAAGTCGCTCTTAAGTTTCACTATGTATTCCTCGCAAGATGCTTTTGATTTTTCCAACCTCAGTTTTGGTTGTTTTCTGGTCGAGAGGTTATCCTTATCTTTTTCTCTTCGTTCCATTGTCATTATAATTGTTGATAAATTATTTGCAATGATAATTAGTAGGGCACCAAATTGAATGTGAATGAGATTTAAAGGAACGAAGCTGTTAGAAAGGTTTTTTTTACGTCTCCTGAAAAGAGTAGATGAGGAAAGAAGTTTGTGTGAAAAGTATGAAAATTTTTCATGACCGAGTTTGTATGATTTGAGATTGACCCGTACAAAATTTTCACCCCAGCTATTCTTAACACTAACAACCCAGTTTGGACGAGCTCAATTTTTGTCGTTCCTACTCAAAATCTGGTGCTTACCCTGACGTCGGTTGTACAAAGTTCGGGTCAATTAAGTTTTAATACATTATGATTTGTTTATTTTTTATTTTTTGTAAATTTAACAAATCACTGTACTTTCTAATACGCGATTCCATTGTTAAAATGTTTGTCCAATTTCGTGTTAAATGTTGATGTGATGTGTGAGAATCTTATTTTTCAACTGTTAATAATCTCATTAAAAGGGTATATTTGTCAATTTTCAATACTTGGTGCTTAATGTAAGTATTTTATTTTCTTTTATTATTCTTTTCTCCCATTTCTGTTCCCTTTTAGCATAAAATGGGTTATACAGATTATATAAAATAAAATGAAGTTAAAAGCATCTGAGGTTCTATGGTCTAGCGGTTAGGACATTGGACTCTGAATCCAGTAACCCGAGTTCAAATCTCGGTAGAACCTTTACTGAAGCTTTTCCCCATTTTTTTTTTGGCATTTTACATCAATTTTCATTTATTTATCGTTTTTCATTTTAACTTGAAGCTTGAAAATTGAACTTTAGCAAAATAATTGTTCAAATTGTCTGGTTCATGTATCAGTGTGAGCCTCATAAGTCACAACTGAAACAAAAAGACGGAAGTTTTTTTTTATCATCCAGTCTGTCTCGTACTCTACTGGGAAAGAGTGGCATACACAAACAGAGAGAATGGGATTACCCCTTCTCTCAGCTCAACCACCTCATCTCTTTCCCATTGCCACTCCTTCCTCTCATTTCCCTCACACCAACAACCCCACCAAGTCATGGTTGCATGGGTATACAGCTCTCAAAACGGCACCGTCTAAGTCTCTCATCCTTCTCTGTTCTACTTCCTCAGCTTCAATTATAGAAGGCCCTACTCCTCCTACACCTGATGGCTCACTTGCTGCCCAATCAGAATCTTCCACTCAAGAGCTCCCCTTCAGGTACTCCAAATGCATCACTTTATTTACCATTAAACCCAACAATTTCGACTTTATTTATTCATCTCCATTTTTTCTTTTATTTGGTTTGATAACAAGAACATGTTGTAAACCATAGGAATTTTCAAATTGAGGTTTTCAATGGAGGAAATTATCTCATAACTTTGAATTTTGTTTCATTTGTATTCAAAGTTAAATTCTTGTGGGCATTTATTTTATTTATGAATTCTGAATTTTGATGATGAATGATGTGGATAAGAACAAAGTGTGATTTGTTGGGTGGTGTGGCAGTGGTTGTAAATCGTGTGGAAAAGAGGAAGTGGAGAGCGGGTGCAATGGTGAGGGAAGGATCCAAGGTGGGATTGCAAGATTCCGGGTTTTGGGTGGTGGCCTATAAAGGCTTACAGGCCTTGTCCTGGATTTTTGGCCTCCGGCGGCCGGTATAGGCGGCAAGGGCAAAGTTTGGATGAGGTTGCCTTTGGAAGAGGGAGAAGAGGAGACTAGCCACTCATATGACATGTCCATTCAAAGGTTAAATTTTGATTTTCATGTTTGCACTTATAGCCTCAATGCTTGTTCGTGGTGAGTGGATTCTAATACTGTCACAGAATTAATCTGATGAGATGAAGTTAAAGATTGTGGCATATTCATGAATCTTTATGAATACGAAAACTTTGAACCCAGACCATAAGAATTAAGAAGAGCTCTTGCCCCTAATAAATAAAACTTCAAACTTCCACAAGTAAATGCATGTTCTTTTCATTCTGAATTTGTAACTATGGTTTGCCCTCAACTTCTTTATCATGTATGCGTCCCAAGTTTCAGTGCCGATGGTATTTCTGGAATGTAGTTGGACAGAAATGATTTAGCCATTTCTGATGTAATTGGTTATCAAATGTTAGCTCTTGTGCGGGGGATATCAACGGCGACCTTATGCTGTTATTTGAATTGCCATTGTCAAATTCTGGGTAGATTTCTTCCATTTATTTTGTGCCATGTTATATCAAATGTGCAGCAAGGAGAGGAAGCAAGCTAGGTCCAAGGAATTTGAAGAGTAAGTAGTTGTATGTAAGAGCCTTGAATCCATATAGTTGATGTGCCTAATTGAGATTATTTGTGAACCAGCTACATTTAGCATATTGAATTCAAAACAACAAAAACATTGATCATTCTAAGTGTGTTATAGTTTCTTCTATATATTTCCTTGTGAAGCTTACTGGACTAAGAGCTTGAAGTGCGTTGATGATTTTGAACCCTTACTAGAATTATCGGCGCAATTTTATTTTCATGTTATTAGCCAAGGCAAGTACTTGCTTCCTGTTCTTTCTCCTCTTTCGTTTTCATTATTGCGTTTCACTTTAGGATGATAAAAGATGAGCAGAGGAACTAATTGGTAGGTAATGGAGTGTCAATTGATGCAGCAGGAGGGTTCAGTTTTCCAATTTCAAAGCATATATTATTCCTAGCCATATGCTTAATGATTTGACGTCGTCATCATCATCATCATACGGGCAATGCAAGAAAGATGAGAACTATACAAAATTAACATTAGAATCTATTGTTGGAGTTCTATAAGTCATTATATGCACTATTTACAACTACTATTTACAACTGGGGTGGGGTGGACAAGGTTTGGAACAATACAAATATCACCCAAAGTCAAATTCAAACCATTAAAATTTTAATTTTTCGATGTAGTTAGGATTTTTATAAAATAGAATTGAAATCGTTACAATCTAAACCGTTAATTTTTCAATACAATTTCGAGTTTTGATTTTGGAATTATTAGATTCATATGAACTCTAATGATCAATGCTATGTATTGGAGAGAGAATTTTTTACTATTTTCAATTTTGAGTTTGATTTTTCTATGATCTCTCATGTATGAGATCGGTGTTTCGAAGTTAAATTTTTTCCCTATTTCGACGTTCTTTCTATTTTCTTTTCAAAATTTCAAGTTTGGACTTTGGAATTTAAGGTTCATATGAACTCAGATTTTGGAACTTAAGGTTCATATGAACTAAGATTTTGTATTTTAAGATTTCTATGAACTCTAGCGATTGATATTATGGATTGGAGAAAAAAAAATTTCTTTTTTTATTTTTAGTTTGGTGTTTCTATGATAAGATTGATGAGACCTTCCACAAAATCAAAACCAAACAGTACATAATGAAATAGTTTGGATTTTCAAACTGAAGAGCCAAGAAAAATTGGAATTAAATCGATTTTTGATTTCAACAATTTATGCCCACATCAACTAACAATCACATTACAAATTACTAAGTTGTTGGCTAAATAAATTCACAACACTATATCGACGTGCCACTATGATGTACTAGGGAAAATGTTACTCTTACAAACTCCCTACCATATTGATATATAGTAACCCGGGGTACTGAAATCAAATATGAACTTTTTTACTTACCTTTGTTCAAATTGGGACCTCTCGCCTAACCCTACCTTTTATAAGAGATGTTGGAATATGTTAAGCCCAGAGTGTTGATTTCAACAATTTATGCCCACATCAACTAACAATCACATTACAAATTACTAAGTTGTTGGCTAAATAAATTCGCAACACTATATCGACGTGCCACTATGATGTACTAGGGAAAATGTTACTCTTACAAACTCCCTACCATATTGATATATAGTAACCCGGGGTACTGAAATCAAATATGAACTTTTTTACTTACCTTTGTTCAAATTAGGACCTCTCGCCTAACCCTACCTTTGATAAGAGATGTTGGAATATGTTAAGCCCAGAGTGTGTTGTCGCGACAGTGTGTTTGAGGCCATATTTGATAGACCTCTCTATGGAACTGGACTATAGAGTGAACAAGTGATCTTCGCGTGGGTTTCTTTTATGGTGTGTAGTATGGACTATTGGATGCGTTGAAATCAATGGATTGAGGGGCTATCGAGCCACGGGTTATCACTAAATGGACTGACTAGAAAAAAAATAGGTCTTAACTGCCTTCAAAGTAGGCATGTCACTGGCAAAGACTGTTATTAGACAGTTATAGATGAGTTCCATTTGCAGAACTTTTCTTATAATCAAACAATTGTGAGGCAAATGGGCAAATAACTTGCACTATTATTTTATATGCCTTCTTCCTATTGTATCCAAGGACTTAGCTTCCTTCAAAATAAGCATGCTACTAGTAGAGACTACTACTAGACAGTTGTAGACGCGTTCCATATGCAGCTCAATAACCTTTCTTATAATCAAACGATTGTATGGTAAGCGGGCAAATAACTTGTGCTATTGTTTTCTATGCCTTCTTCTTAATGTATCCAAAGACTTTAATAATTTTATTTCCAATTTAGTCCAAATGCATGTGATTTCCATGATGTTCAATGACACGACCCATCCCAATCCCCCCGGGATTACCATGGAACGTGACGTGCTCCCGTCTGACAAGAGGCGTCAGACAAGGGATAACCGATTGCCATTGCCCAAACGGGCTTCCAGAGTGCGTAAGGATCGATGGAGGAGGTGTGCGATGCTCAAGTCTCTGCTGCAGTCGTATCCGGAATCAACCTGAAGGGCATTGAAAACAAAAGCTGTGAGTGGACAAAAATAAACAAGTCTGTTTAAAACATTTATTAAACATTTATGCCCCTCAGTAAAATCATATGCATGCGCCAAAAACCAATGATCACACATTTATTTAGAAATAACCATTAGGGCCTTAGCCCGGAAACCAAAGCATAGTTTCAATTTCCAAAAGTCAATCCAAGAGTTATTTCATAAATCCAGTAATATGAACCATAAGGCATATAATATAGACCACCCATAATTTTAGCCACTGCACTATACACTCCAATCCGACATCCCTGATGTCTGACGTCCCTAACGTCAATAAGGTCACAATCACAAGGCTACGCGTGCCACTCGGGTCTCAATTTCCGAGTTCAATCCCCGAACCCCGTTCAGGTACAGCATCCCCGATGCTTAGCGTCATAGACGCTGGACGTACTAGACGTCTGTGACCTCTCCGGGGTACCTCATCCGGAGGAGACAATATAATATGGAAGGATCTATACAGTGCAGTACCAAATACATTTTATTGATATCCACATGCAAAATATATATATACATAGATAAAATCCAATCAATCTTTAAGTTTCATCAGACGGGTCTCAAGCCCAATACCGTGAAACGTGCCATAACCGAAATATCATCAAAACCATTTATTGATTCCAGCATGTGAACATATATAAAATGTAAACCAGAAAACATTTATTCAATTCCATTTTAGGGTCCCCGACCCGCAATCACATGTAGAAATCAACTGGGCCCCTCGCCCGATTTCACAAGTTAACTGGGCCCCTAGCCCGATCCACATGTTAACTGGGCCCCTGGCCCGATTTCATAGTTCAACTGGGCCCCTGGCCTGATTTTACATTATTTAAGTTCGTAACCGTTTCATGAAATCATATCCAACCATATTTATGGAAATCGGTGCAAATCCAGAAAACCTCGGTTTACGTGTAAATACGTAATTCACCTCGAAGTACGTGAAATCATTTTAAATTCACCGATATCCAAATTAAATCATTTAATCATAATTATAACAATCATAAAACAGTTATGCATGCATCGAATTTATGAAAGCAATGTCCACTCACAGACCGTTTAACCGAGCGCCTCGATACGCGTGCCATAGGCCTTCCCGGGCCACACCACTATCACCGGGACTCCCAATCCTGTCCAAATCACATTAGAGGATTACTAACCCCTTCATTAACATTCTATCAAAGTCCCGTAATTTTCCCGAATTTTTAAGTATTTTTAAACTGGATTTAAAACCTTCGGACATCCCGAACAATAACGAAACGGGATCCGATCGACACGAAACCAACACTAAAATGTTCGTTACATTGTGTAGGACAAAAGTCATGTTGGAAGTTTCCCAAAATTACCTCACACGCGCCCCCACGCGCCGGTTGAACTCCCTGCGCGTGAAACCCACGCGTCGGGTACTGTTCACCGTCGTTCAACCCGAACGACTGGTAAACGGGTCGCCGTGACCCGCGGGCCAACCCGACTGGTTCTCCGTCGATACTGGATCATTTTGGACGGGGTTTTCACCTGCAAGACCGTCTGAGTTCAACCAACAGTTCTGTGGAATCAAAAACCAAAAGTAACGTCACAAATCATACCTCTGAACTCAAACCCGAAGCTCAGAATTTCCGATCGTCCTTCCTCCCGATTCCGGCCGCCTCGAGCCCCAAATTCACGTCCACAAGATTCGTTTATGTTCATAGAACACCGTAGGATCAAATCCAACGTCCAATACCCATCCAAAACCCGATCACCGTTTTTGGTTTCGAACCGGGTTACGGGCACCGCCGTCCCCGCCGTGCCCAGCTCACTTCGAGCTTCGAAAACCAGTCCCCTGTGTCTGTTTCTGACCCCAAGTCCCAAAGGAGTCGAGAAGGAGCTCAGAAACACAACAGATCGTCGATTTCCAAAAACCTGGGCATAACTTCCTCCTCGGGTTAACACGGCCGCCGTGGACCACCGCGGTCGCCGCCGACGTCCTGCCGCCTCCCGCTGGTTCTCACAATCTCAATGACCCACACATGCGCACAGAGGAGATGTGTGAAGGTTTTGGTGCACGGTTCGAATGGTTGTGCACTCGGGTAAGCAAATATAATATGGGGAGGGAAATGATGAAGAAAAATGGATGGTCCAGATTCAATCTCACCAATGAGATTAAAGGTCCAGATTAAAAGATGCAATAAGTGGGAATTCTTTATATTTTTTTATTCCAATAATTTAATCAAAACCCACCAATCCAGATCTGAGTTCATAATTAAAGGTTAGTGGTCCACGTGTCCCACTCAGAATCCCAGACCAATCAGAAAATTCCACGTGTCCCCGCCTCGTAATGCGTGCATAACGAACCCAAACTTCCGTGACCCATAACTTCGTCGTCGAATCTCCGATTTCGGCGTGCCGCCTGTCGTTGGATTCACATCGACGAAACCTACGTAACGGTCCTTGGCCCTCGGTCATCGGACATCCTGGTCAAAAAGTCAACATTTGCCCCTATTTCGTCCAAATTACGAAAACGCCCCTGAACTTCCGCACATCATAACTTTTACCACGAACTTCGGAATCGAACGTGCCACCTGTCTATGAACTCGTGACGTCCCGAACTACGTCACGGTCATCGGTCAAAGTCTATTTGACCATCCGAAATAAAAGTCAATGTTTTGCCCACGCCTAGGGGCAAAACGGTCATTTTGCACAATTCGTCCGAAATCGCCCAACTAATCCCAGATTAGTAAATCATAATTAAATATTACTAAATCCCGATATTCGGGACGGGTCGTTACAACCTTCCCTCCTTAAAGAATTTCTTCCTCGAAATTACCAATAACCTTATTCCACAACCACCTCGTGGAAAACATTTCGACCTCACATCTGTGTACACCTGTACACCCACTTACTAGAACAACACTAGTCTCGTCTGTACCCAGACATCCCATCACAGTCATACGTCATAATAGCAACAACACTCGACCACCGCGAGTGGAAATGATCACCTGATCCGCGATAAAATCGCATAACCATTTAGCTGACTCCTTCAGCTAAACGGTTCCCTTCCATTGCCAATAAATCCTTACATTTGCTCCCGTTGGGAGTCACCAAATCTCATTTGTCAGTCCACGCTGACACCACCAATCAAACTGTCATCACAAAACTTACCACCCTGGTAAGGCTCCAACCATCTATCCGTCGGTGACAACACCACGTACTACATCACTCTCGATGTAGCGCAAGATCAACCACATGATCACCATTCGTAGGGCAAGCCCAATCCTGCGACACAAAATACTCTCAATGTCCATAATTGCTGACTCCGTCAGCGAACCAAAACGCTGGGAAAATCACGGTGTGATCAAGTCACACAAGGTTACTCGTGGTTACTCAGACCACCAATTCACTCATCCTGAGTGTACGTATACCGTCAACTTACTCCATCAAGTGGTGTAACTGGAACACATTGAATACCAGCCCAGCAGTGACCACACATCTCGAAACTAGGGTTCCACTAGCCAACCATGGCTAAGAGCACCTGCTCGTACAATCACTGAACCCGACAAAATCACTCTGTACAGCGCACAGTATCCAATGTCCAGTCCACAACACAGCCAAATAAATGATATCGGAACCAAGCCGATTACCAACACGTTTAACCACACACCACGGGTACATCCCATGTACTGCCATTAGGCACCACTCAGCCTAACCAGTAACAATCCTCGTATAACGTACCCTGTACGTACATCAATCCAACAATCCGCCTACAACCACCCAGGTCATAGCCAGACACGTTCCAAAAATGGAGTACATTTGCCCAAACCAATCGTGAGACAAAACGAACTCCACCCATCATCTAGTTCCAATTCCGAATCCGAATCCGCAATTTCGTAAGAAATCCCGAACCCGAACTCAGACATCATGTTTTTAATCCATGTCCAAATCCGAATCCGAAATCATTATTCCGTAAGCTAGCATTGGAATAATCATTCCGCACCCAAATCCAGTTAATCCACTTTCGAGCTTCGCAATCGAATCCTGAATCGTCACCCAGAAATTCGATTCCAAAACCCAAAATCTCGTTTACGTCCATCAAGACGTAACGTAACCGATCCTACCGGTTACCTGCTCAAAACACTCGATTGACTTCATAGGGAATCCAATCCCAATATCCACACGTCAAAGGTTGACGAAATCCGACCACATCGGAAACCTACTCAACCAAGTCACAACCATAAGGACTCCACTTCGAAAAGAAGTTCAGTCCCGTCATTTACGACTCACATATCAAGGTAAGAGTGATAAACTCTCCACCCATCTGGATCATCAAGATCACAATCCATATCCATCGCTACGTCACCTGACAAGTAACATCACGATCCTAGATCGTCACCTCGACCAAAGTCGTCAACATCACAAATCAGATCCACCTAGGATCCACACATGCTCACATAGCTAACAATCCATCTGGAAGCTGATCGTAGGGTCTTACACCCTCAATGAAATCCTTCGCCAATTTCCCTTGGTGGAAAGATGACCACGCATTTTACCACCAAAACCAAAATCATACACAACTGCTTGTGTCCAATGACCCCAAGCCAAACATGGGTCCACCAACCAATACACGCTCAACGTACCGGTAACAACAATCATCATCTGCCTCGGCAGGAAATAAGAGGTCAACCCCAAAGACTTCGGAATACCAATCATCGGTGTGGAAACGAGCACTCCTCTCGTCTCCCAATCACAACTCTCCCCGAAACGGGAGTTCCAACCATGTTGGAAACAGACACGCTCCCAAATGAGATGTCATGTCCAACCACTGGACTGCCCACGTCCTTACCTCACTTGGACCACCACGTGTCCAAAATCATTTCATTACTCGGACCTTACGTCCGCCAATACTCATGTATGCACACGCCCGATTCCGAACGGATAATTCCTCAACTCTGCCTGGATGTGCATACCAAACTGCCTTCGCCTCACATCACAACCTAAACAGGTTCAATCCTCAGGTTCCAAGTGATTCACAATCACACCTCAATACCACGAATGGTTTCCCGACTTTTCCAATTTCAATACTTCCTTGCACCCTCTGAGGATATAAGCAGTACACAAACTTACCAATCTCGGAGTTGACAACAACTCCCCAAATCCACTGATTCTCATGACGTAGGGAACATCGTCCATAGATTCCTCAAGTCTCAAACATACCATTTTATCCGTTCATCACTTATCATCATAAATCTGTTGGGACTTATCCCAACACATCACAACATCCACTGGAATCCATCCAGTCCAAGACTCAACCACCTCTGAGTCGCAGATACCAATCATCTGTTCATCATGACAGAGTCACACCCCAATTGGTGGCTCATCGTCATTACAATTACTGTCACCAGCACCAGCGCTCGTACCAGCACCAACGCACCATCATCAACACTAGTATCAGCACACAGGCATCCATACCAGGATTGGCATAAAGGTGTCGCCATACCAACATCCATACATAATACACGAACATCCACACTAGCCCACGAACTGTCAGGACCCACCCCGGTTTCACCCCGAAACCCGAGGTAAATCCCGCTCCCGTCCGACTCCCCGACACAACACCCAAGTAACACTCACGCAACCCAGTCAGACGCAGGAGTAATTAAACAAAATATTCCGACGTTAACGTTTACAGAGCATAGTACGAAAATACAGGGAACTAAAAGTCGATAAATACATGCACACGGAAGACTTTAAACTACTCCGGGACCCCTCGCGTGACTTCTCTGCCTCGGTCACTGCCTCGACGTCCAGACCCCGCGCTAGCTCCACAACCTGGAGGGCAATTTAAGACAGAAGATGTGAGTGGACCATAAGAACAGAAAGGTTTCTAAAACCATTTATCAAAAAGCCGAGTTTAACCCTCCGTTTTGAAACCACATGCATAACCAACAGTTATGAACACAGTTAAAAAAATAATCATTATAACACATCATAAGAAACAGAAACACTATAAATTAGCATAAGAAACCATAGCATGAGTATCAGAAACCGTATCAAATCCTCATTTCCCGATCGAACCTGCTGGACCTATCCGAGTCTTTAAACTCCCGAGTCTTTAAACTCAATCCAGGCCTTAATCATATCCGAGTCTTTAAACTCCCGAGTCTTTAAACTCAAGGCCTACGGGGGAAAATCAATATATCCGAGTCTTTAAACTCCCGAGTCTTTAAACTCAATCCGGGTCTTTAAACCCAATCCGGCCGGTCCCCCCGTCACATATATCCGGGTCTTTAAACCCAATAACCAGATCCAGCAAATCCAATCCCAAAACTATTTTAAAACCATTTTCCAAATCCTCATCCAAACCCGAATCCGAAATCACTGGTCCGAAGCCCTTCCGGCGTTCAAAACCGTCATTCCGAACCCAAATCCGGAAAAATATCCATTTTCATACCAAAACCACATGTAATCACAACTCATATTTCATAACCCATTTATCATCATCAGAAAACCTTTATAGGTGGAAATCCCCAAATGTGTCATCAAAATCCGAAAACCAGCATTTTCTCGAAAAACGTGCAAACATCTCAACCACGTATAATCACGTAAAACCATCATAACCTATGCAATAACATGGTGTCTTAAGTAAAACCATCAAAAATGTATATAAAAACAGTTATGCATGATCGAGTTTAAAGAAAGGGTCCACTCACAGTACTGAGCCCTACTCGCGTCCCGAACGTCCAGCCCGTTCCTCGGCTTCCTCGGGAAATCCCGATCCTGTCAATCACCGTCAATTTACGTCACAAATACATCTACGAAGCAACTACCTAATTTTCCTTAAAATTCCCCGAACCAAAGACTTAAAACCCGGGACCCTAAACATTCACCCTCGCGGAACTAAACTCAAACGACTTCCGATTGACCCGAAACCAACTCCATAGAACTCACCACAACTCCTAGACCAAAAGTCATGTTGATCGCTTCTCCATACGCCGCCGCACGCGCCCCCACGCGCCGCCCAAAGTGGCTGCGCGTGGCCCTCACGCGCCAGCTACAGTGTCACCCCCAACCTCGAGTGCACTGTGCTGAACCGGCCGCTGCAACTGGACCTGCGAGAGGCATTCTCTGCCGTCCGGCCACCAATTCACTCCCTCTCTTCTCCTACAGCTTCGTCCAGACACCACGAATCCATCCCTCAACTCCTCTAACCTCGACACAGTCCCGTCATCGTCGATTCAAGCTCGAACCAGACGGCCATCACACCCCTGTTTCACGATTCATCTGCTCCGGTCACCTCCCGTCACGGTGGCGACATCAGACGATTCCTAAGGCTTTACTGAACCTAGACCTAACCTCCGTTACCCTCGACTCACCCCCAAACTCGTCGACTCACCATTTGAATTTCACGGCCAAACAGAGCATCAAAGTGCTCATCATCGCCCGAGCTCCGTCGTGGACACTCCCGTCACGGCGACCATCCTAGTCGACACCTAGGACCTCCCTGAACACTATCCCGTCCTCCAATCCTCTCGACTCTCAGCCCAGACCCACGACTTCCAAATGAAAATCACGGGAAAAACAGAGCAGGAAGACTTTCCCTTCGGTTGCAGCTCCGCCGTGCGCACCGCCGCCTACCACTGTGATCGTTGGACTCCTTGCAACCTCCTCGGCCTCCCCTTGCCTTGGTTTGCCTCACCTCACGGCGTAGCCACCACCTCGAACTCTCAGGCTCCCTGTTTCCCCCAAACTCCTCCGCACCTCCACCGTGCCGCCGTGCACGATCACAGCTCCAATTCACCACCACCAGCTCACACTGACCTCCCTGTCTCTCCCTCACTCACCCGCACTCAACACCAGCCAAGATCCTTCCTCAATTCTCCCTCACAAGCTCACTCTGTTTCTCTGTGCTTGTCGAAGAACCACACACGCACACACGGGTTCACCCAAGTATTTAGGACCGTGAACACACAGGATCGCACCAGAAGCCTCTACACACATGCCACATGTCACCATCCACTCAATCCTGATCCCAGTTGGTTAAACCCCAGCCGTCCATCTCCTTTCTCTCTGCACAAATCCCCAGAAACCAAAAGACCAAAATACCCTCCTGTTTTACTCATTTTTACGGTTTTACCAAAACTTCCTAGACCCGTAATTCTCGTCTCGTAAGTCCGATGAATACGTGCCGCCTGTCATCGAACTCAGGACGACGAAATCTATCTAACCACCCTAGGTCAACCTACCAAAACTCGATTATTCAAAAAGTCAACTATTCCCCCTACTTTACCAAAATTACGATAATGCCCTCGACCTTCCGAACATCACAACTTCCTCCACGGATGTCGGAATCAGGCGTGCCACCTGCCTATGGCTTCGTGACGTCCTAAACTACGTCCTGGTCACTGGTCAAAGTCCATCGGACCTCCCAAACTAAAAGTCAACGTTTTTGCTCGAAGTAGGGGCAGAATCGTCATTCTACACTTACGGACCTATCGGGACCACCTAACTGCCGATTAACCTCACTAATCACACCTTAACCATTCTACTTATCCTGGCTCTCGGGACGGGTTGTTACACGAACACCCATGCTAGCACACTGTGTGCAAAGTTGTTACCCTGGATCTCCGTTCATTACGAACGACGATCCCGTAACAGCACTCGTACCCCACGACTATGGGTACCTCCAATTTGACCACTGGCACATCAGGATAATGGACGTTCCCTGAACATCCCCTGATCCTCAAGTGTGAAAGCCACACAAAATACCCTCGATAGCCAGTCATCTCGACACAACTGTCGACTAACAGTCATCGTTGTCAAGATCCGTATCCACACATCACACTAGTATTCGATCCGACACGGGATTCCATATTTTCTCATAACCGTATCCGTAGATCGAAACCCATAAGACTCACTAGAGTCATCCACATGGTCATCCATGACCTCAGCCGCTCGTCGCAGCACAAGTTCTTATTTAAAGTTCACCTTCCAGTCCATCGATTATAATTTAGGGTTCCAAAATCACACCCTAGGGTTCCACCGAACCCAACTGCCTTTTGCAGTAAAATCCACAACCTGACCGACCCCGCGGTCCTGACATCATATAGACGTCCAATCCAATCCAATCGTCAATTCAACGTGGGTTCCATCGCGAAGGTCATCGGCTAACTCTGATGCACCAACACCCCGTACTAGCCAACACTACTAGGGTCCAAAACTTAGACCAATACTCAACTGAGTTTCGTATTTCCATAACATTATTCCAATGGGGTTCCCTGAACCTAGCTGTGCCCAGTGGCACAACAATCCATCATCACATGACCGAACCGACGGTCCCACATTACCAGTTAATCGTATACAAACCCACTTGGGTTGAATCGCATCAATGCACGGCGTATTGGGCCAAACACACCCAAACTACCAAAACTATCTATCAGGTTGATAACGGAACTGCAGCCCAAAGAGACATCACACCCTCGTCCTTCGCACACAAAAGAGCAAAACCTGCTCTGATACCACTTGACACGACCCATCCCAATCCCCCCGGGATTACCATGGAACGTGACGTGCTCCCGTCTGACAAGAGGCGTCAGACAAGGGATAACCGATTGCCATTGCCCAAACGGGCTTCCAGAGTGCGTAAGGATCGATGGAGGAGGTGTGCGATGCTCAAGTCTCTGCTGCAGTCGTATCCGGAATCAACCTGAAGGGCATTGAAAACAAAAGTTGTGAGTGGACAAAAATAAACAAGTCTGTTTAAAACATTTATAAAACATTTATGCCCCTCAGTAAAATCATATGCATGCGCCAAAAACCAATGATCACACATTTATTTAGAAATAACCATTAGGGCCTTAGCCCGGAAATCAAAGCATAGTTTTAATTTCCAAAAGTCAATCCAAGAGTTATTTCATAAATCCAGTAATATGAACCATAAGGCATATAATATAGACCACCCATAATTTTAGCCACTGCACTATACACTCCAATCCGACATCCCTGATGTCTGACGTCCCTGACGTCAATAAGGTCACAATCACAAGGCTACGCGTGCCACTCGGGTCTCAATTTCCGAGTTCAATCCCCAAACCCCGTTCGGGTACAAAATCCCCGATGCTTAGCGTCATAGACGCTGGACGTACTAGACGTCCGTGGCCTCTCCGGGGTACCTCATCCGGAGGAGACAATATAATATGGAAGGATCTATACAGTGCAGTACCAAATACATTTTATTGATATCCACATGCAAAATATATATATACATAGATAAAATCCAATCAATCTTTAAGTTTCATCAGACGGGTCTCAAGCCCAATACCGTGAAACGTGCCATAACCGAAATATCATCAAAACCATTTATTGCTTCCAGCATGTGAACATATATAAAATGTAAACCAGAAAACATTTATTCAATTCCATTTTAGGGTCCCCGACCTGCAATCACATGTAGAAATCAACTGGGCCCCTGGCCCGATTTCACAAGTTAACTGGGCCCCTGGCCCGATCCACATGTTAACTGGGCCCCTGGCCCGATTTCATAGTTCAACTGGGCCCCTGGCCCGATTTTACATTATTTAAGTTCGTAACCGTTTCATGAAATCATATCCAACCATATTTATGGAAATCGGTGCAAATCCAGAAAACCTCGGTTTACGTGCAAATACGTAATTCACCTCGAAGTACGTGAAATCATTTTAAATTCACCGATATCCAAAGTAAATCATTTAATCATAATTATAACAATCATAAAACATTTATGCATGCATCGAATTTTTGAAAGCAATGTCCACTCACAGACCGTTTAACCGAGCGCCTCGATACGCGTGCCATAGGCCTTCCCGGGCCACACCACTATCACCGGGACTCCCAATCCTGTCCAAATCACATTAGAGGATTACTAACCCCTTCATTAACATTCTATCAAAGTCCCGTAATTTTCCCGAATTTTTAAGTATTTTTAAACTGGATTTAAAACCTTCGGACATCCCGAACAATAACGAAACGGGATCCGATCGACACGAAACCAACACTAAAATGTTCGTTACATTGTGTAGGACAAAAGTCATGTTGGAAGTTTCCCAAAATTACCTCACACGCGCCCCCACGCGCCGGTTGAACTCCCTGCGCGTGAAACCCACGCGCCGGGTACTGTTCACCGTCGTTCAACCCGAACGACTGGTAAACGGGTTGCCGTGACCCGCGGGCCAACCCGACTGGTTCTCCATCGATACTGGATCATTTTGGACGGGGTTTTCACCTGCAAGACCGTCTGAGTTCAACCAACAGTTCTGTGGAATCATAAACCAAAAGTAACGTCACGAATCATACCTCTGAACTCAAACCCGAAGCTCAGAATTTCCGATCGTCCTTCCTCCCGATTCCAGCCGCCTCGAGCCCCAAATTCACGTCCACAAGATTCGTTTATGTTCATAGAACACCGTAGGATCAAATCCAACGTCCAATACCCATCCAAAACCCGATCACCGTTTTTGGTTTCGAACCGGGTTACGGGCACCGCCGTCCCCGCCGTGCCCAGCTCACTTCGAGCTTCGAAAACCAGTCCCCTGTGTCTGTTTCTGACCCCAAGTCCCAAAGGAGTCGAGAAGGAGCTCAGAAACACAACAGATCGTCGATTTCCAAAAACCTGGGCATAACTTCCTCCTCGGGTTAACACGGCCGCCGTGGACCACCGCGGTCGCTGCCGACGTCCTGCCGCCTCCCGCTGGTTCTCACAATCTCAATGACCCACACATGTGCACAGAGGAGATGTGTGAAGGTTTTGGTGCACGGTTCGAATGGTTGTGCACTCGGGTAAGCAAATATAATATGGGGAGGGAAATGATGAAGAAAAATGGATGGTCCAGATTCAATCTCACCAATGAGATTAAAGGTCCAGATTAAAAGATGCAATAAGTGGGAATTCTTTATATTTTTTTATTCCAATAATTTAATCAAAACCCACCAATCCAGATCTGAGTTCATAATTAAAGGTTAGTGGTCCACGTGTCCCACTCAGAATCCCAGACCAATCAGAAAATTCCACGTGTCCCCGCCTCGTAATGCGTGCATAACGAACCCAAACTTCCGTGACCCATAACTTCGTCGTCGAATCTCCGATTTCGGCGTGCCGCCTGTCGTTGGATTCGCATCGACGAAACCTACGTAACGGTCCTTGGCCCTCGGCCATCGGATATCCTGGTCAAAAAGTCAACATTTGCCCCTATTTCGTCCAAATTACGAAAACGCCCCTGTACTTCCGCACATCATAACTTTTACCACGAACGTCGGAATCGAATGTGCCACCTGTCTATGAACTCGTGACGTTCCGAACTACGTCACGGTCATCGGTCAAAGTCCATTTGACCATCCGAAATAAAAGTCAACGTTTTGCCCACGCCTAGGGGCAAAACGGTCATTTTGCACAATTCGTCCGAAATCGCCCAACTAATCCCAGATTAGTAAATCATAATTAAATATTATTAAATCCCGATATTCGGGACGGGTCGTTACATTCAATTTAGCGGCTTATCATTTTACTGAGTTAGTAATCAGATGCGTAGATTCGCACATGTTGAGATAATAGTATCCATCTAAGACTCAAAGATTGTTTCACGACTCAAGCAGCAATGAAACACATTGGATAGTATATCCCGAGTACTTATCTCTTAAGAAAATTTAATTATATTTTAATGAAATCCATATATAAATACTGAAGAGTAAATGTGTTAGTATTGAAATACGAGAAGTAAAATTATATGTCTAGAAAGTAAATTATTTCCTTCATAATCTTGCCTTACGTAGGCATGAATTTTTAGAAGTCATCAACCGAATGAACATCAGTTGAAATCATGTCATAGGTTAGAATAACATTCAAGGCAACATTGAGACGTTAAGGGAGAGGTGTTTGGTTGCCTCAATGACTGGTTTAGATGGCAGTCAGGATGAAGTTGGTATTTGTAGCCTTTAAAACTAATCATTGGAGCAAGTTGGGATAAAAGTGAATACATGAAGGTCTTCAAAGCTAATTTCGATTGCAAGTCGGAATGAAGGAAAACTTGTTGTTCTTAGGTAATGAACTGAGAGGGGTGAGAGGAGAACTGAATTTTGATCTTAAATCGAAAAAAACTGGTTATGCCTAAAGAAGTAATCCTTTCAAACAATGAAACTTTTGAGAGCTTGAAGTTCTTTTGAAATTGATTAAGTTTGATCAATTTTATTGTTGGTTGATTGATTGGTTGTCCTTTGAGAATAATATTTCTTCTTCATTAGGTGGTGGAGATGCTGATCTGGACTACCTCACAAACATTGGTGGGTCCGTAACACAATTATCTTGTCAAGAGAATCCTTTTTTTTCTTCCTATCTCCTCATGCATGTTAGAGCCGCTGTAACGACCCGAACTTTTAAAAATAATATTTTAATGGAAAATGACCATTTTACCCGTAAGGGGGAAAAAGTTGACTTTTGAATCAGGAAATTTTTTGGACTTTGACCAATAACCATGATGTAGATCAGGATGTCACGAGTCCGTAGATAGGCGGCATGTCGAAAACGGACGTTCGACGGAAACGTTATTGTAACGACCCATCCCTAATTTTAGGGATTAATTAAAACTAATTATGGATTAGTGAGGCTAATCCGGAATTAGTGAGGCTAATCAGAGATTAGCCGAAGATTATAAGACGTTTAGGGCGAAATTACGATTTTGTCCCTAAACGAGGGTAAAAAGTTGACTTTTGACCTGAGAGGCCCGATGCCTGAGGGCCAATGACCGTGAAGTAGATTGGGACGTAACGAGCCTGTAGGCAGGCGGCACGTCGAATGTGAACATTCGACAGGAAAGTTACGGTTCAAGGAAGTTCCAAAGAACTATTACACGAATTACGAGACGAGTGGACTTTTATCATTAAGTGGGCCCTGATATTTAGGGGTAGGCCCAATGGATGAATGACAAGTGTCATTCATCCATTCCTCAGCATGATTGATACATGCATATCCTCATTTTCTCATTTTCCACGGTTCACCCGATCTCATTCGAACAACCTACCACAACCCACCCCCTTCCCTTGTTGATCGACCGAGGGCCTTGAGAGACTATGACTGAGGCTGTGAGTGAGGAGGATGGTGGCTGGGTACTGCCTAAGCCGTCGTGGATGGCAGTGGAAGCACGGGAGGAACGTAACCCGAAAAACATTTAATTCAAAATTTGAGTTTTAGTTCTGTAAGTTTTGGAAGGTTTCTAATGGGTAGATGATGTTCATGGGATCCCTACGGGTCTAGGAGGATAAAAAAATGGTGGCTGGGGTGGTCGGAGACGGCAGAAAACAGAGGAGGAAAAATAGGGCATGTTCATCGTTCCAACCAGGTAATTTACAGGCCCATTTTCATGGTTTTGATCATGTAGGATGACAGGAAATGAAAAGAGGAAGAGATTAGAATTGGAAGGATCGAAATCGGGTCGAAAATGGGGGAGATATAGGTTGGAACGGTCTCGCCGGTCGGACCGGACCGAAAACGAGAGACCCGATTCGGACCTGGTCTGCCGAAGGTTGAAGGCGACTGGGTGCAGGCACATGAAGCCCACACGCAACCCCTTTCGGCGGCGCATGAGGGCGCTTGGGGCCTTGTCTCCAGTCACGGTCAACATTTTTTTCATCTATTCGATGTAACGAACATTTTGGGACAAGTTTCGAGTCGATTGAACATCGTTTCGATATAGTTCGGGTTGTCCGAAGGTTTAGGATCGAGTTTAAAAATAGTTAAAAATTTGGGAAAATTACGGGGCTTTTATGAGAGATTATTGAGGTAGTTAGTAACCCTCTAATATGATTTAGACAGGTTTGGGATTCCCGGAGATGGTGATTGGCCCAAGAAAGACTTATCGCGCGCGTATCGAGGTGCAACTTGGACGGTCTGTGAGTAGACCTTGTTTTCTAAATTGATGCATGCGTAAATATTTTATATGATTTTATGAACATGTTTTGTGATGCCATGAGTGCATTTGTTTGTGGTGTATTAGTATTTACGTATATGCACGTATTTCGAGATTTTGATTTTATACGGTGCTTATACGTGCTAGCATTTCTATGATGGTTTTACGGAAATGTTTTGGATTTGGAAACATGGAATCGGGCATGAGACCCATTTGGTTGGAAACCATCGGGCTTGGAGTCCATTTGATTTAATGAGACATCGGGTTTGAGGTCTAGTTGGTTAAGATATCGGGCCGGGGGCCCCGTTGGTTTACGAATTCGGACATGAGGCCCAGTTATGACTTATAAAGGTAATTTTGGGTCGGGGACCCAATTGTGGATTTACGATGGTTTTATGGAAAACCCGGGCGTAGCCCTTTGAGTGATTTGAAATGATTTTCCGTATACTATCCTTATGAACGGATGCCCTCCAGATGTCCCGTAGTATCCTAGAGTGGCGGGTTGTCTCCTCTAGACGTCTCGTAGTATGCTAAAGTAGTCACGGGGCATTGCCTGTGAGGGTTCATTGCACGGAGCGACCGGTCCGTCAGTGACTTACGAGCAGGATTGCCAGAGGTTAAAACCTCCCCCTAGGGAGGGTCATTGACCTGGGTGGACCCTAGGGAAACTTGAGATTTATGACCTCGGGTAGCACGCGTAGCTTGGAACCGTGACAGGATTGATTATGAAATCTCGAATGTCAGGCATTAGGGATGTCGTGGATTGGTTTTGGGTTGAGATCCACTTGTATTGATTTTGGGCTGAGTCCCACCTAGATTTGGGCAGTGGCCCGTATGATTGGTTTCACTTACGATTTTGGGCCAAGGCCCTAATGGTTTGATTAAATGGTTTTTGAATGCATGCATGCTTTTTAGTGAAGGTATAAATATCTTTTTAGAAATGAATTTATAAATTATTGGTTTTGTCCACTCACAGCTTTTCGTGGTTTTTAATGCCCTTCAGGTTGATAGCGGATGCGGGCTGTAGCGAAGTTCGTGACATCACACTCCTCCTCCGATCCTGGCGCACTCTGGACACCCTATGTGGGGCTAAAGTTGGAATTATCCCTTGTCTACCACTTAGTGCCAGACGGGAGAAAGCGCATCCCGCGTTAATCCCAGGGGGATTTGGGATGGGTCCTGTCAAGTGGTATCAGAGCTAGTTGTCTCATATGGTACTTATGGTACTCTAATACCAAAGTGGTATAAGAGCATGTTTTGCTCTCGGTGTGATGTGTAGGTCGAGGATGTGATATCTCTACGTGGTAATAGCCCGTCATCAACCTAATAGTTAGCGTAAGAGTATGAGGATTCAGTGGAATTGATCCCTAGTTAGATTATGTTTGGCACGAGATGCAATGGTTTAGGGTTTGATTGTAACATGATGTCGCGTGGTAGTGAGGTTGGATCCCGAGTAGGATCGATGTGCATGTGATTCTAACGGCTTAAAGCCATATTGTTACTGGTGGATAGGATCCAGTGAACCAGTAGACACAGTATGACAACTTCCGAAGTCGAGACCGTTGGTCGGTTGTGTCATGTCGAATTGGAGAGTGTGCTGCAGAGAGCAGCTAAGGTCATGGACGACCCGAGTGAGACTGTTGGAAACAGGAATGTTTGATCCTTTTTGGCATGTGAGGCTATGTTTCGGTGTGTCGAATCTCGGAAGGATGTCGACTGGCAGGAGATGCCACGGTATAGGTGTTGTATGACCTAGTATGGCATGCCGTGGTTGAGCGTTGGTAGACACCGAGGAAGGCCAGTTTCTTGTGGGCCCAGCGGCTGGAAGCCGTAGATTTACGAGAGGACGAGGTCTTCGGATCGTGGTTACTGGTTGGTGGTGTATCAGTATTGGAATAGGATGACTTTTCAGAGTCGAGTGTGATGGATCAGTCAGGATAGACGTGTTGTAGGGAGCAGCCGGGTTCGTGATGACCCTAGTTTGTGATTGAGTGGACTGGTTCCCTAGGTGGACTGGTTGGTGGATTCTACGTATTGAGCGGTTGGTACTAGCAGTGAGATGACTGCATGGATTTGGAGTCTCGATAGCGGAGTGTTTCTAGGATTGGTCTGCATGCAGTTGTGGCATACGCTGCTATCGATGAACGTAGTCGAGTTTTATCAAGTGGATAGACTCAAGTTGCCGTGACGACTGAGACGATAAAGATTCGTTAGTCATGACGAGGATACGGAGGTGCGTGAGTGACGCCTAGTATAAGCAGTGATTTTTGGATTCGACTCGGTTACGACTGAGTGCAATTACAAAAGGAGATGAACTATGGGCGTTGGCAAGTGTGCCACGCTACCTCTGTGAAGTGACTGTGATGAGTGGGATGTACTGGATGAGTGACAGGTGCCCTAGATACCCTTGGACAGATCACATGAGTATGAGTGCTGGAGTTGATCCCATAGAGTTGGGACGTGCGAACCAGTATGCCAACAGGATAGTAGATGTGTGCAGAGTGGCGAGCATGTGAGTTCGGTGGGCACTAAGCGGAAAGAGAGGATCCCGAGTGGATCATTGTGAGGTACAGGAGTACTTGGTTTAATGACCAGTTCCCTGATGATACGAGACTTGAGGCATGAGTGTGTGCCCAGAAGTGGTAACGTTAAAGGTTGAAAGGCCTAAGTAGTGATTGGATGAAAATGTATAAATGGACGACGCGAGTACTGTTAAGGGTATTAGTGACCGGTTGGTCAGATATGGTGATATGTAGAGATTTGAATGCACATCACAGCAGGAGCTTGTTGTGACTCTTCAATCGAGCGGTACATCATGTTAGAATGAATTGACATCTTTTCGGATGTACATAAACGGTCGTAAACGGATAGGCGAGTTGGATTGTTTACGGACACGTGGATGATGTCTGAGTGAGTTGAGGACTTGGAAGCATACTGAGATGGTTCCAACATGGTTGGAACTTCGGAATCAAGAGAAGTTGGGGTTGAGACGATGAGGAGAGTACTTGATTCCGGATTGGGATGGGTATTCCGAAGTCATTGAGGGTGATTTCCCATTTCTACCCATGGCAAATGTTGTTGTGTCACCAGGCCGTTGAACGTGTATTAGTTGAGGGATCCATGATTCGTTTGGGTCATCGAGAGGAGTTGGGGATTCTGTGGTCGGAGAAGGAAATTTCTCATTTTCTGCTCGTTAGCAGATGATGCTTGGTGGCACCAGATGGGGTGAATTTCCTTACTGATTATTCTAAGCTAGGAGCAGAGGAGAATCGTATTGTAAGACTATGGAAAAATCTTTTGGAATAATTGATTGGATGACAAGAAAAAAGTTGGATATGGGAGTGTATGATCTTCCTTGGATACGAGAGTAGAGATTGTGATGGATTGAGGTTCGCCGGTGATGGACGGTTGAGGTCTAAGCCATGGTTGGAGCGTGGACGGTATGTGGTTGGGCGTTGCCAGAGTACAGTCCTTGAGTAGGCCGTGTAGCACCTTGATGATTGGATGTGTTACGACATGATGACTAGACGTCGAATACTGTGTGCTCAAGCAGAGTGGATTAATAGGGTTCAGTGATTAATGTGAGCGGGGGCTAAAGTCGTGGATGACTAAGGGAACCCTACAGTGGAGACGTGTTATCTCTGCTGAGACAAGTATTCGATGGGGTCCAGATACACCCAGGATGGGTGAGATGTCGAATATGTTTCGACAGAGTTTGTGATGTGACGATGTGTGGACTCGAGTGCGAGCCAAGATCAGAGTAGCGCAATGAAAGTGCAGTCGGGTCGAGAGTTACCGGTGGGTCATGATAGTGATAATGGGATGAATCGGTATCCGACAGACTCACATTAGCATGTAGTAATGAGACTCTGGTGAGAGTCAGCATAGGCATGGAAAACGAGGAAGTGATTGATATGAGTATCGAGGTCGATTAAACCTGCGGCATAGGTTTGAGTATGGTCTGCGAGATGCGATTCTTGCCATTGTGATGGCAGAATCTAGCGGATGTTGATAGATCGGATGTTGAACAGGATGTCAGCTCGTTTATCGAATGACAATGGTCGTCAGGCTGAAAAGCCGATTTGATGCCTCAAAGTTGGGAAGTGTCCAAGTGGTCGACTGAAAGACTGACTATGATGCCAACTTAGGTTGTCAGATAAGAAGAACCATCAAGCTGAAAAGCCGACTGGGATGTCAGCTTAGTTTAGATGACCTGTCAGAGTGGGTAACAGGCGAGACACCGACATTCTGTCTCGAGTGAAACTTACGAGCCGATGTGTTACTTCTCGAGAGTTAGGTTGGACCTTTGGAAGCTCCGATGACAGTACGTACCGACGAGTACGGTAGTTATGGCGGACATGTATGATTACATGAGAGTACCCCCTACTTGGGACATGATTGGATTTCCACAGTTAAATTGTGGAATTGGGTTGGTTGGAATTTCGAGGACAAAATTCTTTAAGAAGGGAAGTTTGTAACGACCCGTCCCTGATTTTAGGGATTAATTAAGACTAATTATGGATTAGTGAGGCTAATCAGGGATTAGCCGAAGATTATCGGATGTTTAGGGTGAAATTACGATTTTGTTCCTGAACGAGGGCAAAAAGTTAAATTTTGACCCGGGAGGTCTGATGCCTAAGGGCCAATGACCATGACGTAGATCGGGATGTCACGAGTTCGTAGACAGGCGACACGTCAAATGTGGACATTCGACGGGAAAGTTACAGTTCACAAAAGTTCCGAGGAACTATTGCACGAATTAAGAGACGAGTGGACCTTTGTCATTAAGTATGCCCAGATACTTAGAGGCAGGCCCAATGGATGAATGAAAAGTGTCATTCATCCATTACTCACTATGATTGATACATGCATATCCCTATTTTCTCATTTTCCACGGTTCACCCGATCTTATTCGAACCACTTACCACAACCCACCCCCTTCACTTGTTGATCGACTGAGGGCCTTGAGAGACTGAGACTGAGGCTGTGAGTGAGAAGGATGGTGGCTGGGTGCTGCCCGAGCCATCGTGGATGGCGGTGGAACCCTGGGAGGAAGGTAACCCGAGAAACATTTAATTCAATTTGAGATTTAGTTCTGTATGTTTTGGAAGGTTTCTAATGGGTAGATGATGTTCATGGGATCCCTACGAGTCTAGTAGGATAAAAAATGGTGGCTAGGGTGGTCGGAGACGGTAGAAAATAGAGGAGGAAAAACAGGGCATGTTCTTCGATCCAACTAGGTAATTTACAGGCCCATTTTCATAGTTTTGACCATGTAGGATGATAGGAAATGAAAAGAGGAAGAGATTAAAATTGGAAGGATCGAAATTGAGTCGAAAATGGGGGAAATATGGGCTGGACCGGTCTCGCCGGTCGGACCGGACCGAAAACCAGAGACCTGATTCGGACCGGGTCTGCCAAAGGTTGAAGGAGACTGGGTGCAGGCGTGAGAAGCCCACGCGCAGCCCCATTGGGCGGTGCATGAGGGAACGTAGGGCTTTGTCTCTGATCAGGTTCAACATGTGTTTTCATCTATTCGATGTAACGAACATTTTGGGACAAGTTTCGAGTCGATCGGACATCGTTTCAATATAGTTCGGGATGTCCAAAGGTTTAGGATCGAGTTTAAAAATAGTTAAAAATTCGGAAAAAATCATGGGTCTTTTATGAGAGGTTATTGAGGTAGTTACTAACCCTCTAGTATGATTTGGACAGGTTTGGGAGTCTCGAAGATGGTGATTGGCTCGGGAGAGGCTTATGGCGCGCGTATCGAGGTGCAACTTGGACGGTCTATGAGTGGACCTTGTTTTCTAAATTGATGCATGTATAAATGTTTTATATGAGTTTATGAACATGTTTTGTGATGCCATGAGTGCATTTGTTTGTGGTGTATTAGTATTTACGTATTTGCACGTATTTCGAGGTTTCGATTTTATATGGTGCTTATACCTTCTAGCATTTCTATGATGGTTTTATGGAAAGGTTTTGGATTTGGAAACATGGAATCGGGCATGATACCCATTTAGTTGGAAACCATCGGACTTGGAGTCCATTTGATTTAATAAGACATCGGTCTAGAGGCCCAGGTTGTTATGATATCGTGGTAGGGGTCTCGTTGGTTTGCGAATTCCAGCATGAGGCTTAGTTATGACTTATAAAGGTGATTTCAGGTCAGGCAACCAATTGTGGATTTACGATGTTTTTATGGAAAATTCAGGCGTAGCCTTTTGAATTATTTGAAATGGTTTTCCGTATACCATCCTCATGATCGGATGCCCTCCAGACGTCCCGTAGTATCCTGGAGTGGTGGGTTGTCTCCTCTAGATGTCTCGTAGTATCTTGGACTAATCATGGGGCAATGCTTGCGAGGGGACATTGCACGGAATGACCGGTTCGTTTAGTAACTCAGGAGCAGGATTGCCAGAGGTGAAAACTTCCCTCCCCCCCTAGGGAGGGTCATTGATTTGTGGGTTATTGACCTGGGTGGACCTTGGGGAGACTTGGGACTTGAGACCTCGGACAGCACACGTAGCTTGGAACCGTGACAGGATTGATTGTGACATCTCGGCTGTCAGGTATCAAGGATTCCAAGGATTGGTTTTGGGCCAAGACCCACTTGTATTGATTTTGGGCTGAGTCCCACCTGGATTTGGGCAGTGGCCCGTATGATTGGTTTCATTTACGATTTTGGGCCAAGGCCCTAATGGTTTGATTAAATGGTTTTCCAATGCATGCATGCTTTTTAGTGAAGGGCATAAATGTATTTTTATAAATGAATTTTATAAATTATTGGTTTTGTCCGCTCACTGCTTTTCATGGTTTTTAATTCCTTTCAGGTTGATCGCGGATGCGGGCTGTAGCGGAGACCGAGACATCACACTCCTCTTTCGATCCTAGCGCACTCTAGATGCCCTGTGCGGAGCTAAAGTTGGAATTATCCTTTGTCTGACACTTCATGTCAGACGGAAGCAGACACGTCCTGCGTTCATCCCGGGGGGATTTGGGACGGGTCATGTCAGTTATGGTCAAGGGATCGAAATCGATTAATTTTACGTCTCGGGATTCGAATTAATTATCCTTTAAATCTGATTGGTTGAGAGAGTTGATGTGGGCCCTCGGATGAGTGACAAGTGCCACTCATCCCATTGGTGACTTTTCCTCATTTTATTGATCTTGGTCTATTGGTTAATTATTTAATTCTCACTTCATCACATCTTTATTCTCTCACGGTGCATCATTCATTCCTCTTCATCATTTTATTCTCTGCAAACCTGTGCATCCCCCTTCATTTCACACAAACACCATAACCACTACCTTCATCTCTTATTGTGGCCAACTGAGGGAGACTCTGAGTGTGAGACCAGAAACGAGGATGACACGACGGTGAAGGACTGAACACGGCGAGGGCTACGACTGTGAAGGTGAGAAAAACCCGAAACTCGAACGACCCGTTTAACCCATTTTTGGAACTTTAATGGTTGATGTCTAAAACTCGTGTTTATTGTTTGGGTGTGATTCTAAGGACCAGGACGAGGTCAGTGGGCGCGATTGGAAGGGTTTTGGGGACCTGAGTCGGCGGTGAACGGAGCTGGAAGGCCAGTTGCTGTTCATCGATTGAGGGTGAGGTTTTGATGAATTTTTCTTGATTTAAATTAGATGGATCCTTTAGTTAGGATTAGACGAGCATGTAGGAAGAAACCCCGTCGAAAATGGTGGCCGGAGTAGCGAAAACCAGCCGAGTTAACACCGTGGGTCTGCTCGACCCGATTACAGCACCCATCTGAGGGTTGAAGACGGCATGACGTCAGCATGACGTCATCTGATGATGTCAGCATTGACTTGTGGACGTCAACACTGTAGCACGTTTGACCAGAGGATTGACTTGGTGCATGAGGGCGTGTGGGAACAGATCTCGAGGTGGGACTACCACCATTTTTTAGGTTTCGACGATACGAATCCAACGTTGGTGGTTTCATGCTGATTAGAGATTGTTAAGTGGGTCAAAATTGGAATTAATGCCTCGAAAACGTGTTCGAACGGCTTCTCCGAACCGGTTCTATTCTAGGGTTTCATGTTCGAGTTGTAGGGACCTATAGTGACCTTTATATGTATTTTGGACATGACATGGACTGTACAATAGCGTTTGGAGAGGTTTGAACGTTCGGTATAGCAGCGAGGACCTTGTGTGAGTGGGCCTTTGACTTCGTTAAACCTTGCATGCATACCTATTTTAATTACTTTATTTATATGATTGAATCAAAGTATTTGAAATGCCATGAGTTATTATTCTTACAAATATTACGATGTTTTGGGCATGAGACCCATCTGGTTAGTTATGAACTATTTTAAGATTCAAACGCGGATTTCAATGATTTTCACTATTTCTGTACTGTATAGACTTACCTTAGTTATACTGTTTCCTCTAGATGTTGGTACCCCGGAGTTGTCACATTCCATTGCTTGCGAGGGATCATTCTACGGAGTAACCAGACCGTAGAGTGACTAAGGAGCAGGATTGCTTATTTTAGACGTCAGGGACGTCAGGCATCTGAGATGTCATACCTCAGACAAGGTTCGAGGTTAGGACTTAGGATTGAGACTCCGGGCGGCCCGCGTAGCCTTAGGACTGTGACCTTACTAGGCGTTTAGGACGTCAGACATCTAGGATGTCCGGGTTGGGATATATAGTGCAGTTGATTACTATGATTACAATTATATTATTCTGATTATTGCTATATGATGTATTTATTTTGGGACTCGTATATTCATTTTATTATTAAACTATTTTATAAAATTCGTTGTTTATGGCCTACTCACCCTTAATGATTTATTGACCCCTCCAGGTCGTGCTACTGAGGTGGACGGGGACCTTGAGGCTGAGGCATATATTGACGTTGCGCACCTGAACCCCACTTCTGGGTAGGTTGGCACGTAAGAAATCCTTAGAAGTCGTGCTCAATAATTGTACTTAAATTGTCCATTGTTTGACACTATTAAATTCGAAGACTGTGTATAACTTAATTATTGATATTTATGCATTTGAATCTATTAAGGGTAAAATTGGCATCTTAGGATTGTGTGTCAGGACGGGAGCAGGGCATATCTCTGGGAGGTCCTAGAGGGATCGGGATGGGTCCTGTCAACCGCTCTTCCCCTTCCCCATTCCCCTTCCCCGCTCTTCCCCTTCTCCGAATGGGCGCCTTTGGGCCTGACTTTTTCGAGGGCTTTAATTTTTTTAGCCATTTGTTTTGGGTCAAGGAAAGATTTTTTGGGTATAAACATTGCCCCCTGAATTTGAAATGTTTTTTCTTAAAAAAATTTAAATTCACATGCTCCAAACTTTACCTTTTTTTCCTTTCTGGGACCTCTTCTAGAACCCTTGTTAAGTCGAGAATTGGCAATTTCGTTACTCATTATCGCAGTTATTCCCTCCTTAGAACAAATGGCCATTTTTCTCCCACTTTCTTCGAAGTCGAGAATCCTTTCATGTTCCTTGAAAAATATGGCCCCTAAAGTAGTTCAAAAGGGAAAACTCCCATTGGTTCTTCTTCTGGCTTTGTAGCCAATCCTTCTTCTAATACCCCTTGGATTCATAGGGAAGTATAAAAAGATTTCTATCCTCGTGCTCGCGAGGCTTTTTGAGTTTGCAAAGATCAGAAAACATTATTGCTAATGGTCTCATTCTTGTTGCATTTACCAAACACTATTTCACCCTGGAGCTTTGTTGATGAAGTCGGGTGCCATAGAAGGGTGCCCTTTTTTACAATGTCTGTTAGACTTTTTGTCAAGACCCATCCCAAATCCCCCGAGATTAACGTGGGACGTGCTTAATCCCATCTGACACGAAGTGTCAGACCAGGGATAATTCCATCCTTAGCCCAACTGGGATTGCCACAGAGTGCCAGGATCCGGCGGAGGAGTGTGATGTCTTGGTCTCTACTACAGCCCGCATCCGCGATCAACCTGAAAGGCATTAAAAACATCAAAGTCGTGAGTGGAAAAAACAAAGAATTTATAAAAAAAACATTTTCATAAAAGACATTTATGCCCTTCACTAAAAAGCATGCATGCATTCGAAAACCATTTCTCAAAATAGAACACGGGGTCTTGGCCCAAAATCCAAATCAAGTGGGAACTCATCCCAAATCCAATACATGTGGGTCTCAGCCCCAATCCATCTCCGTGAAATCTCATATACATATATACATATATGGCCCATCCTAGACATTCTCTGATGTCTAATCAAATAACCCATCATGATTTGTCGATAAGTGTGCACACTACTCGGGGTCTCACTCCGAGTCTACCCCAGGATCTACGACGTTTGGGAGGAATCGTCCAAAATCCAGGATCTACTATATCTGGAGGATGGTTTACGGACCCTCGAGTACTTGTTCTGATCGTTGACTCTCACCAACCGCGTTTCGATCGTTGACCCTCAAGAGTCTTTTCGCCGGCTCGTAAGTCTCACTCGAGATGTCGACACTCGTCGATCTCGCCTGCCACTAACTTTTGACAGGTCTGCAATACCAAACTGACATTCAAATGGCTTTTCAGCCTGATGGTTCTTCTCATCTGACAATCCAAGTCAGTTTTTCAGTCTGATAACCTTTCGCATCCGACAACCGGAGCTGACATCCTATTCAGCCTCTGATCCAACAATTATCCTCTAGATCCTACCATCACAATGGAATGAATCCCATCTCGCAGGTCATCCTCAAACCTGTCGCATCTACCGACCTCGGTACTCATATTAGTCGACACTCACATTTCCTCGTACTAGTACCGACTCCCTCAGTGATTCTTGCTGACTCCAGTGAGAGTCATAACAATCCGTACCACTCCAAACCCATACCGATTAACTCCCTTATCACGATATGTCACAACCATCATGACCAGCCGGTAACTCCCGGTTCCACTGCTCTTTCATTGCGCTACTCTAATCTCAACTCATTTTTGGATCCTCACATCGTATCTCGTGTCATTCCGTGACTTACGCTGGAATCTTGACTCAATCGAGTCGTAACTACCGCACCACGTATTCTGTCGAAACTCATTTGACATCTCACCCATCTTAGTTGTATCTGGACCCCAATTGAATACTTGTCTCAGTAGGAAATCATCGCACGACCCTGATCTCTCGGCTGACCTAATCTCCGAACACTCTCCATCAATTCTGCTCGAGCACACAGCATTCGACGTCTAATCATCATACCAATATGTCAGAACACATCCGATCATAGTACTCATCTATTTGTTACTATTCCGATCACTATCGCATGTCCAAATAAGACTCTAAACACTAACCCACTTATTCCTCACTCCGACTATGGTTCAATACTCAATCGTTCGTCACGAGCCAACCTCAATTCGTCACAATCTCACTCGTCACATCTAGTGACGCCAAACACCGTCTGTAAAAGTACGCACTCTTCTCCTCATCTCCACCACAATCTAAGGGTGGCAATGGGTCGTGTCATGTTGGGTTCGTGTCGTGTCATGAATTCTGTTTTACCCATTTATGCCCAACCCGAATCCGACTCGCTTAATAATCGTGTCAAGAATGTCCAACCTGAACTCGACCTGTTAATGACCCGTGTAACCCATTTAACCCATTTAATATACTCGTCATACTTAAAACCCAATTAACATATGACCCGTTTAACCCATTTAACATGTTTAACCTATTTAATTATAAGATTTAATAGATATTTAGGTAGGTAAATGTGTAGATATATGGATTAGTAATGACACATTTATTAAATGGGTCAATATATAAGCCAATATACGAGTTAACTTGTTAACCCGAAATCTACCCATTTATTAAACGGGTTAATAGGTCATTATACGGGTTAACAGCTTGATCTGAAACCCACCCATCTAATAAACGGGTCATAACAGGTTGACCCGAAAATGACCCGAAATTTTAATCGTGCGAGTTGACCCGGATAAATTTCGTGCGGGTTTTGAGTCGTGTATCGAGTCGTGTCAAAAATTGCCACCCTTACCACAATCTCTCTAGACTACCAACCTAAGGTCAAATCATGGGTCCACCAATCACTAGGTGATCACCGTATTGGTGATGCCCAACCTCATCTGACACAGAGTCGGAAACGACCATTTCCTTTACCGACTTCGAAGTCGAGAGTAGTTGCAACCATGTTAGAAGCATACCTAACTTTTCCATTACTGTGCTAGTGGAAATAGCAAAGTCCTCCTCCAACTAGGAGTATTCTCTGATAATTACTGTAATGCTTAATTCTTTCCTTTCAAACTAAGCACATCCATAGATTTTCTTCAACTTCTTCCATCACTGTTCACGTCAGCAACCTAATTCGTACGTCCCAATCCCTATGGGATCCAATTTCAGCACCTAACACTCATGACGTCCTTCCACAATGAACTAGGGTGCCTGTCACCCATCAAGGTATAGGCCAAATTTCACACCGAGCAACTCAGGATCCTCTTTGTTCCGCTCAGTGCCCATCGAACTCACATGTCTACCACTCTTGGGCACGTCTACCAACTTGGTCACAAATTAAGCCCTCAATTCACTCAGACATCATCCACGTGTCCGTAACAATCCGACTCACCTATCCGTTTACGATTGTTTATGCACATCCAAAAGGATGTTGATTCATCCTAACCCAATGTACCGCTCGACGGAAGAGTCATAACAGGCTCCTGCTGTGAGCTGCAGTCAAATCTCTAGCCATCACCAAGATAGTACTCGCGTCGTCCATTTATACCATCATGTCTACTCACCACTTAGTCATCTCAATCACTATTGGGACAGAGTCCCTGCCCAGTTCAACTACTGTTGGGTTCCACCCATTTCATCTCCATCATAACTGTCATCTCGACATAATTTCCAAATATTTACACTAGCCGACGAATCCTCCTCGTCGTGTAGTGGTAGAAACCAACCATGAGCACGTCATGACTGAAATACCCTCAACTCGTGGCTCGTCGTCTCTCCTCGTTATCGTCATCGTATCACCGCCACACGGAGTGTGAATCAAACCAATCTTGGACCTCTACTCATACCAAGCAATTGCCACTTGTCACTGCTCGGTTCAGAGGGGCTCTACCTCCCTCTTACCCCACAACTCCAGGTATGACCATTCCGACAATCCATATTAGAAAATGAAAGTTCCCCGAATGTCCTCCGATTCTCAACAACGACAACTATATCCACCCTCGATAGTGGTACCAACTACGAGCTCGTGTAGACATAACCCACACACATCACCACCGAGACTCCGAACCTATGTGGTTAACTCACTGCTAGCACCAACTGCTCAACACACAACATCCACTGATTGGTCCACCTCAGGATCTGGTCGACAAGTACCGCGCTCCTGGTCACTCGTCCAATCAATCACCAACTAGGGTTATCGCGAACTTAGATGCTCCCCGCAGCACGTCCACTCGAGTGATTCCTCGAGCTCGACTCCAAAAAGTCGTCGTTCTCTGATACTGGTGTCCAAACAACCAGTACCCCAATATGAGGATCTCGTCCTCTTGTAACTCTACGGTGCCCAGCCGCTGGCCTCCATAAGTACTTGGCTATACTCCGTGCCTAACACTGTACAAGCACCACATGTTGCAAACACATCCCACTGTGCCACACGACAACCACTCCGGGCATCCCCTGCCAGTCAACAACCCTCCGGGATTTGACACACCAAAGCACGGCTTCTCATGCCACATAAGGTCAACGTTCCTATTCCAAACAATTCTTAACTAGGGTCATCGTGCACCTAACTACTCCCAGTAGCACAATCTCTGATCCTTACAATTCTATCGTGGACGACCCTAATGTCCGACCTCCACTAGTTTCACTTTGCTCCATTCCACGTCCGTCATGACTACTCGACGGTCCCGACTCTCGGGTCGACATAGGATGTCTACTGGTCCACTAGATCCTATCTCCAGTAACGCTACAGCTCAAATCCGTCAGACTCACAAGCACATTGATCCAACTCAAGGTCCAACCTCTTAGAAAATGCGGCATCCTCTGCCAAACGAACCCCAAAGCGTCGCATCTCGTGCTAAACGTAATCTAACTAAGATTCGATTCCACTGAATCCACCTACTCTTACCCTAACTATCAGGTTGATGACGGGCTGTTACCACTGTAGAAACATCACATCCTTGACCTGTGCGTCACTCTGAGAGCAAAACCTGCTCTCATACTAGTTGTTAAGACTCGTACCAAATGACAGGACCCGTCCCTGAAGGACAAAGTTAACCGTGCCCGGTCCTGCTCCCGTCTGACAAGTCAACTGAAAGTCCGAAACTACCCTTCAGCACCTGCCAGACAAGGGATATTTGCGCCTGTGCCTGTTCATACCTCCACCTCTCGAATAGCCTTGATCATCGCGCCACGACCTGAAGGGTCAATAAAACAGAAAAGGTGTGAGTGGACAAAAATGACCTCTTATAAAAACATTTATCAAAATACATTCTTACCCTCCAGTTTTCACAAACTTGCATGCATATCGTAAAACATGAGTAATAGTATGAAATCATTCAAGTATGAACAGTGGACCGATAAAATCAAAACATATTTTCCCATGGTCCATAAAACTCATGTTCACCAAATCAGTTCATGTTATAAACATCAAATCCCGGCTCTCAGGCCAACACATGTGAAAACATAATCACTGGCCACAAAGGCCAAAAACCCGTACTCAATACCAGTACGTCATCACAACAACATCAATCAGCACTAATCACCAGTGCACAAGAAATATATCAATCCAATCAATCCGCACCACTCACAAGTGCATAAAATATCACAAATCACATCTGCACTACTCACAAGTGCACAATCAATCAAACTGCACTACTCACAAGTGCTGCACTACACGTAGGCCAATATCCAGTCACACTCTCGGGAACAGACACCTCTGGGCTCAACCCCCTCGGGCTCAGTCACCTCTGGGCGAACACATCCCCAGGCTCAGACTCCTCCGAGTGGTACATCCAGGCTCAGTCTCATCCGAGAAGCTGACTACCATAGGATCAACTCCCGATCCTATAATCACATCCCCCAAGCTCCGGTCGTCTGGGTAAGCCCCCCAAGCACCGACCATCTGGGAATATCACAATCACAATGAAAACCATCCCGGGAATTACATCCCAAAACATTTCAATCAAATCTTGACTTCATACCAAGTCATGATCATCCCCGACTGGGTCTCAAAGCCCAAAATACCATTTACACGTATTTCTTTAAAATCACCTTTTAGAACAATAAAATAATCCAGAAATCATCATTGACTTACCAACTAATTCAAAACATCATTTTAGAAATCATTTAGACTCCGGGCCTAGCCCAAAACATCATTTGCACATTCCTCGTAAAACGTGCCCGAAAGACTGATTAAAATAATCATAAAATCCCAATAAATCATTAATTCCACAATTTCACAAGTGACTCCAAATCCGAGTCAAAATCACTATTCACTTGGGTTCTCATGCCCAAAATAACATTATCACGCAAATCCATGCGTTGCAACCTCCGTTGCCATTTTCACATAAATCCACGAAATTGACCATTGACTCATTCCCGAGCCACCACATCATTTTTCAATCCATGACTCAATAATCCGAGTCCAAACATTATTTTCAATCAATTTCAATCCCGGACTCATAAACCAAGTCCAAACATCATTTTCACCAATTTCGTAATTTCTCGAAAATCGCCCAAAAATAATAATATAATAATCATAAAACCGAGAAATTACCGGATTGAAACACAAATCATGCCCAAGCATATAAAATCATATAATAAGGCATTTGAATCATATATGCATGCATCACGGTTAGAAAACAAAGTCCACTCACACACACCGTCCAAAACGGTTCGTTTCCGAGCTGCATGTTTTTCCGTAAATTCTGGAAATCACAATTACTGTCCAAAATCATTATAGAGGGTTACAAACATCTCAAAATACATCATATAATTTTCCCCAATTTTTCCGGAATTTAAATACGTATTTAACTCGTAAAACAAAACTTCGGATACGCGGAACATTATCGAAACAATATCCGATTTCCTCGAAACCAACGTCAAAATGTTCGTTACACTGAGAGGATCAAAAGTCATGTTGACCTCACCTTGAGACTAGGCCGGACGCGCCCCCACATGCCGCCGTGAGTGGCTGCGTGTGAAACCCACGCGCCAGCTACAGTGTCACCAGCCTAACCCGTATGTCTGGTAAACGGGTCCAATTAGCCCGCGAGACGACCCGGTTTAATGTCCATCAATTCAACCTTAAATCTTCCAATTGATCATTCAGTTAGTTTCGTTTTAAGTTCAATTTAAGTTCTGTAAACTCAATTACGTGATCACATACCTAAAACCCGTCGACTTCGATGATGAACACGAAGAACACCCGTCACTGTGCAACCATGGAATTCCGTCAATCTCAACCGGTTTCTTCCAATTGATGAACCCAGAAGCATCGTGGGATCTTGAGAAGTAGTTTCCCCACATCAATTACACTGTTTGATTGCTCCAAGATCACGACTCAAGCTCGATTTTCTTCCTCTGTCTCCAAGCTCGTTCAGAGCCAAAACGGCACCAATTCTTCTCGTTTTTGATCTGGTTCCACTCGTCACAACCTCAGGAAGCTAAATGAAGCTTCAATTCCAATCCTCACGGCTCAAATCTCATTATTCGAATTTCCCTCCCAAAAACCAAATTTCCGAATTCCAGTTCTACGGCCCCCCTCAATCCCTCGTGTTTCCCTCACTAAATCCGTCACTGAATTGTCTCCAATTTGCACACTCAAGATCAGTTGATGGAGAGGAGATTAAGGGTGGAATGAATTGTGTTTTTGGGTTGTACACGGTTAGGGAATTAGAGAGGAATAATGGAAATTAAAAGATTAATTTAATTTAATTAATTAATAAAACATAATAATTATGTTTCCCCAAAACATGAGATCTGGTTTTATGCCTGAATTTAAGGGATGAGTGACACTTGTCACTCATCCAAGTGTGTCCAGTCATCGGGTACTGTTCATATTAAAATATTATTTTAATCCCGGTTCGTTCGGTTAATCGAGCCCGATTCCGTGACCATAACTTTGTCGTCGAATCTCCGATTTCGGCATGCCGCCTGTCGTTGGATTCGTATCGACGAGACCTACGTAACGGTCCTTGGCCCTCGTCCATCGGACCTCCCGATCAAAAAGTCAACATTTGGCCCTTAATATGCCAAATTACCAAAATACCCCTCAACTTCCGAACGCCATAACTTTCACCTTGAATGTCGGAATCGAACGTGCCACCAGTCTATGAACTCGTGACGTCCCGAACTACGTCACAGTCATCGGCCAAAGTCCATTTGACCGCCCGAACTAAAAGTCAACATTTTGCCCACGCTAGGGGCAAAACGGTCATTTTGCACGTTTCGTCCGATTTCACTCAACTAATCCCCGATTAGTCATTCTAAATCATAATTAATTAATATTCAATCCCGATATTCTGGACGGGTCATTACACCAAATCCTCCGGGATTAACCTGAGACGTGCCTGATCCCATCTGACACGAAGTGTCAAACTAGGGATAATTCTGTCTTTAACCCAACTAGGATTGCCATATAGCGCCAGGATCCAGAGGAGGTGTCAGGACCCGTCCCAAATCCCCCGAGATTAACGTGGGACGTGCCTGATCCCGTCTGACACGAAGTGTCAGACCAGGGAAAATTCCCGTTTCAGCCCCCTTGGGGTTTCTAGAGTGTACCAGGATCCAGAGGAGTAATGTAATGTCTCGATCTCTGCTACAACCCGCATCCGTGATCAACTTGAAGGGCATTCAAAACATTAAAAGCCGTGAGTGGACAAAACAAAGAATTTATATATAAAAAAATATTTTCCCAAAAAGAGACATTTATGCCTTTCACTAAAAAGCATGCATGCATTTGAAAACCCTTCATCAAAACATTCACAAAACCATTAGGGCCTTGACCAAAAACCGTAAATCAAGTACAAGGGAACTCATCCGAAAACTTTTTCCATAGGGACTCAGCCCAAAATCCAATTCACATGGGCCTCAGCCCAAAACCAGTTTCCTTGAAACATGGCACAAACATACATATATATATATATATATATATACGCACACAAATATACAACCCATCCTCGGCATTTCAGATTCCCACTCGGGGCACACAGCCCTTAGGGAACTAATCCCTGATATCTGTCACGATTCATCTATATTAGTGTGCATACTACTCGGGGTCTCACTCCGAGTCTACCCCCAGGATCTATGACGTCTAGGAGGCTCTGTCCAACATCTAGGATCTACGACGTCTGGATGACTGTCTCCAGACCTAGTCCGAGACCATATCATAACTCCCACTCCTAAAATGTGCTCCCTCTAGGGATGACTCTTTCTGGGTAGTGGATCGTGAATCTCCAGGTTGACGTCTGTAGGAGACCAAATAACTCATATAGGAGGTTATATACATTTTTAAATACTTTCTTTCTCAACTAGGTCTCATACTTGAATCTCAACAGGATTCCTCGAATACGATTCAAATCCAATTTTACAGGCCTCAGCCTAAATCCACAATTCAATAGGGTCGCAAACCCGAATTCTGATTTCATAAACCACAACTGGAACTCAAGCCCTATACCACGATAGTGGGGCCTCAAGCCCGATTTCACAATCAACTGGGCCTCTAGCCTGAAATCACAATGAACGGGGCCTCAAGCCCGATACCATAAATCAATGGGGCCTCAAGCCCGATTTCACAATCAACGGGCCCTCAAGCCTGATACCACAGTTAATGGTGCCTCAAGCTCGATATTACAACCAACTGAGCCTCAAGCCTGAATTCATAAACCAACGTGGCCCTCGGCTCGATCGTATAACTCAAATGGGCCTCTAGCCCGATTTCTTATCAAATCAAATGGACTCTAAGTCCGAGAGTTCGTAAATCAAATGGGTCTTATGCTAGATTCCGTATTCCTAAATCCGAAATCATCATAGAAAACATAGCACGTATAGGCACGACATAAAACCGTAAATCTCGAAATGCGTGCAAATACGTAAATACTAACTACCACCAACATATGCACTCATGGCATTATAAAAAATGTATTAAAATACTTATAAAACATTTATGCATGCATCAAATTCATAAAACAAGTCCACTCACAGACCATCCGAAGTTGCGCCTCGATACGCGTGTCATACGCCCTTCCCGGGCCAATCGCTGTCTCCGGGGCTCCTGAACCTATCCAAATTATTTTAGAGGGTTACTAAATACTTAAATAACCCCTCATTAAAGTCCCGTAATTTTCCTAAATTTTTAACTATTTTTAAAGCCAATCCTAAACCTTCGGACGACCTGAACTATATCGAAAGGATGTCTAATTGACTCGAAATCAGTCCTAAAATGTTCGTTACATCAATTAGATGATTTCACATGTTGGAAGTTTCCCCAAAAATCCCCTCACACGCCCCCACGCGCGGCCTGAACTCCCTACGCCTGAAAGTCACGCGCTGGGGACTGTTCATCGTCCTTGTCCTTCAGTAGACCGGTTTGGTCTATTCGGTTGGTCTAGCCGGTCGAACTAGACTAGCGTGACCGATTCAGTGCCATAACTCCTCCATTTTTTGTCCTTTTTCATCCCTTCCAATTCCAATCTCTTTGTTTCAATCCCAGGAACCTATTTGTGTGATTAGAACCAAGAAAAACCATCCAAAACCCCCTGTGTGACGCCCCCGAAATTCGAAACATGAAAAGTTGGAAAAATTTTGAGGAAAAGGACGATTTTGCCTAGGAATTGGGCAAAAAGTTGACTTTTTGATCGGGACATTGTTTGGACTTTTCGGGAATACCGTTGGATACGTCTCGGGACGCTGAATCCGTAGACAGGCGGCATGCGTCAATCAGAGTCCGAATGAAAAAGTTATGGGTCTGGAAAGTTCAGGGGCAATATGGTAATTTGTTTTAACAAGGGTAAAATGGTAAATTTAAGTAGGACGGTGAAGATGATGATTATCATGTAAATCAATGCTGATTCAGCTAAAGTGGCTAAGGATGTGGGTGCAGGCTTAATTAACTCATTAAAACATATAAATTAGCTTACTGTTCATTGAGCAAAAAATAGAGAACAACCAAACCGTCCGCCTTGTGTATTTGAATTCGTCCAAATTGGCTGATCATGAATTGAGATTAAACAGAGAGAAGAGAGTGGACTGTGCGAGGAAACTTGAGTGAAAAATTGAGAGGAACCTTGGACTTAGAACTGAGAAAACCCCGAAAATACCAACCAAGAACATAAATCTCGAATTCGATCTTTTAGACGTTGAGGAGTGAAATTGAGCTTGAATTCAGCTCTCTGGGAGTGTGACGAGTCGAACCAGATTAAAAATGAGAAGAATTGAGGTTGTTTTGGCTTAGAACGGAGACGGGGAAGGTTTCGAAAAGTCGAGCTTGAGTCGACTGGATTGGAGGTCGAGAACAATGAAATTGATATTGTAAACGTGTTTCCCAGTGTCCCACGATGCTTCTTAATGAATCAATTACACGAATTTGATGGGAATTGGTTCAATTCGATGATGAACAGTGAGTGCGGGTTCTTTGATCGTTCAAACTCAAGTCGACGGGATTCAGGTAAGGATTGTTGTAAGTCAAATTACAGAACTGCAATTGGGTTTATGACGATGCAATTAGAGTAATTAATTGAAGGAATTAACTGGGAATGGACAGGATCCCAGTCGGGTTGCATCGCGGGCTAGCCAGACCCGTTTACCAGGTAAACGGGCGAAGGAGATCACTGTTCATGGATACTGTTCATGGCGCGTGGACTCACGCGCAGCCGCTTGCGGAGGCGCGTGAGGGCGCTTGAGTTGGATTTTCGAGGTACGGTCAACATGAAACTTGTCCTATTTAATGTAACGAAAATATTTGGTTTTGGTTGCGAGTCGATCGGACACCGTCTCGATAATGTTTCGAGGGTCCGAAGGTTTATGTTACGTATTAAATTAATATTAAATTCCCGGAAAATTATGATAAATTAATATGATGATGATTAGGTCCTTAGTGACCCTGAGTAATGATTTTGGACAGGATTCGGGATTCCGGACAAGTGTCGGAAATTACGGAAACGCGTGCAGCGCGGGAAAACGAGCAATCAGACGGTGTGTGAGTGGACTTTTGTTTTCTACCTTGAATGCATGCATATATGTGTTAAATGCTTTATAATATGATTTGACATGATTTGGTATGATTGATGTTCTGATATGGTAAATTCCGGATTTTGGGGAATATTATATTATTTTAATCGGTGTTTTGGCACGTTTTTCGTGGAAATGTGCAAATGGTATTTTGGGCTAGGCCCGGAGTTAAAAAGGTTTCCAAAAGAGTATTTTGACTTAATTGGTGAGTCAAGGATGAGTTTTGGGTTATTATAATGTTTTCTATGTGATTTTACGAAATTACGTGTAAAGGATATTTGGGCTTGAGTCCCGGTTGGTAATGATTTGACTTGGATTGAGTCGTGGAGTTGATTGACATGTTTTGGGATATGATCCCGGATGGTTTTCCTTGTGATTGTGATTGTGACTATGAATGCCCAGACGGTCGGAGCTAGGGGATTACCTAGTCGGCCGGAGCTTGGGGATATGATGGTATGATTGTGAGTAGTATGGTAAGCCAACTTCTCGGATGCGACTGAGCCTGGATGTACGACTCGGATGTGTCTGAGCCTGGGGATGTGTTCGGCCAAATGTGACTGAGCCCGAAGGTTGAGCCCAGAGGTGTCTGATCCCGAGAGTGTGGCTGGATGTTGGCCTACGCGTAGTGCAGATGTGACAGTGTGATGGTTTGTGCACTTGTGAATAGTGCGGATTGATTGATTGATTGATTGATTGATTGATTGATTACTTGATTGAGTAATGGATTGTGAACTTGTGTATCGTACTATTTGCTATTAATGGTAATTATGATTACGTACTGGTATTAAGTACGAGTTTTGGTCTGTGGGGCCAGGTAACTATGTTTTCATGTGTTTGGCCTGAGAGCCGAGAATTTAACTTGTTAGATGGTTTGGCTGAAAAGCCAGTATTTGTGTTTCATCTGTTTTTCCCTATGCATGCATGATTTGTAAAACTGGAGGGTAAAGGATGTCTTTTTAAATGTGTTTTAATGAATATATTTTTGTCCACTCACACCTTTGTTTTTGTTGACCCTCCAGGCCGTGGCACGATACTCGGGGCGGATTACATTGCGGAGGCATGAGCAGAAATCAGTGCAGTTATCCCTGGTCTGATAGGTGCTGAAGGGTACTTTCGGGATTTCAGTTGACTTGTCAGACGGGAGCAGGACCGGGTACGGTTATCGAGGTCCAGTTGGGACGGGTCCTGTCACCCTGGTTCAACACACCCCTCACGACCCTTTTTCCCAGTTTATCCCCTGGACCGTTCGGCCGTTCCTCGCCGTCAACCACCGCTCCTAGACATCCATACAACCCTTCGAAACCTCCCTCAATCGACAGAAAACCCTCATAACGTCTAAAACACAAAATTGACATTTTGAACGTAAAAGCTTACCTCCCGTGGGTTCTCGGCCACCGTGCACGACGTCCCACGATCCTGCCACCGTCCAGCACGTCTCAGTCCTCCCTCCAACCTTCCTTCACGGCTCAAAAGCAAAAGATGAGGATTGAGGAAGGTGGTATGTGTGGGTTTCGAGGTTTGCAGGGGCTTCGGGTTCAATGAAACAAACGAGAGGAAAAGGGAAGGGTGCATGTATGTGTGGAGCTAGGCAATGGATGGGCAAAATATCTAGGCCCCACTCAGGACAAAAGTCCACTTTGGCCTTGTGAAATGTGCCACAATAAATAGTACTTCAGAACTTCCGTGAACCATAACTTTTCCGCCGTACGTTCGAATTCGACGTGCTGCCTATCTACGGACTCGTATCGACCCGATCTACGTAACGGTCCTCGTCCCACGTGAGTCGGACCACTCGGGTCAAAAGTCAACTTTTGCCCTCGTTCACGGGAAAAATCATAATTTTGCCCTGAACGTCGACAAATCCCCGATTAGCCTCGCTGATCCGTCATTAAGCCTTAATTAATCCCGATAATTCGGGATAGGTCGTTACAGAAGGAGTGTGATGTCTCGATCTCTGCTACAGCTCGCATTCGCGATAAACCTGAAAGGCATTAAAAACATCAAAGCCGTGAATGGACAAAACAAAGAATTTATAAAAACATTTTCATAAAAAAACATTTATGCCATTCACTAAAAAGCATGCATGCATTAGAAAACCATTTCTCAAACATAGAACACGGGTCCTTGGCCTAAAATCCTAATCAAGTGGGAACTCATCCCAAATCCAATACATGTGGGTCTCAGCCCAAAACCATCTCCGTGAAATCTCATATACATATATACATATATGACCTATCCTAGACATTCTCTGATGTCTAATCAAATAACCCGTCACGATTTATCTATAAGTGTGCACACTACTCGAGGTCTCACTCTGAGTCTACCTCCAAGATATACGCTGGGAAGAATCATCCACAGGATTTACCCAGTCCGAGACTATACCATAACTCTCACTCCTGGAATGTGCTCCCTCTTGGAGTCACTCATTCCAAGCAGTGGATCGTTACTCTCCAGGATCAACGACGTTTGGAGGAAACCAGTACGCTGATATAGGAGGGTATATATAGACAACTATGAAAAACCACAATTGGGTTTCACGTTCGACACCACAAGTCAACTGGGTCTCAAGCCCGAATCTATGACTCAATTGGGCCTCTAGCCCGATTTCAAATTTTACTGGGCCTCAAGCCCGAACTCATAAATCAACGGGGCATCGAGCCCGATACCTAAGGGTCAGTCACGATTCCAATCATAGTGATGTGTGCAACCATCACTCCAGGACCGCTCTCAACCGTGGTATATTGCCGTGAACATATCAACCGCCGCAACCACCTCTAGATCATGGTGCACACATCACCAATTGATCTCCTATACCGTTAGCACTCCAAAGTCAAGGCTCCAGTGGCTGCTCGATAACGGGACGTGTATCGTGACCTCTCCGGGAGGAACACATTACCAATCCGGAGGCGAGCGTCGTGTCGTCCATCACCGTGCACATAACACTTGTCGCGACCACAACTCAGACCCGTAGGTCCTCAATAGGGCCATATGCCCGAGACAAAACCCAAACCAAATGGGTTTCATGCCCAAGTTACCTTTTCAAATCCAAATCCATTTCATTAAACCGAAACCCCAAACACATATAAGCACCGTATAAAACCAAAAACCTCAAAATACGTGCCAATACGTAAACACACACAAATGAACTCATGGTATCACAAAACATGTTCTAAAACACTTATAAAACATTTATGCTTGCATCAATTTAGAAAGAAAGTTCCACTCACAGACCGTTTGAGCTGTCGTCTCGATATGTGTGTCATACACCTTCCCTAGCTAATCACAGTCTTCGGCGTACCCAAACCTGTCCAAATCATTTTAGAGGGTTACTACTTACTTAATTAACCCCTCATTAAAGCCCCGTAATTTTCCGGAATTTTTAACTATTTTTAAACTCAGTCCCAAACCTTCGGACGTCTCGAAATATATCGAAATGACGTCCAATCGACTCGAAACCAGTCCCAAAATGTTCGTTACATCAATGAGATGATTTCATGTGTTGGAAGTACCCCCAAAAGATGGCCCACGCGTTGCCTAAAGGGCCCTGCGCCTGGGCTTCACGAGCCTGCACAGTTATCCCTAACCTCCAATCGACCAGCCGATCTGGTCCAATCCCTGTAATCCAGTCCAACTCGACCGGCCTGTCCGATCCAGGGCCATTCCTCCTTCAATTTTCGTCCGTTTTCTTCCAATCCAATTCCAATCTTCCTATCTCATCCCTAGAAACCTATTGGTGTGATTAGAACCAAGAAAAACCCATAAAACTTCATTGGTTCAATTCCCTCCTCACGGTTCAATTTTTCCAACTTCCCCCCTGGGCTGCTAAGCCACCATCTACCACCCAAAAATATCCCTAAACCTTCCTACAAACTCAATAAACATTAACCAATCGACTAACACAACACTTAATGTCCAAATCACAATATATGAACTTTTGTGCATAACCGGGTTCGGGTTTTACCTCTTAACAGGGTTACTCCGTCGTCCACGTTGGCTTTGTCCTCGACCATCCATCACCAACATGCCCTCACCTCACTCTCTTGGCTTCACACATGATCAGATGGGGAAGGGATTGGATTGTGTTCGAAAGGGTTGTTCGAGTTAGTGGAAAATGATCGAATAAAAAGGGGGACTGGATATGCATGTATGAAAATGGTGGGCAATGGATGGGTGACACTTGTCACTCATCTAATGGCCTGATTCAAATATTTGGGGCCCACTTGAGGATAAAAGTTCACTTTTGTCTCGTAAAATGTGCCGCCATAAATAGTTCATCTAAACTTCCGTGAACCGTAACTTTCCTATTGAATATCTGATTTCGACGTGCCGCCTGTCTACGTACTTGTATCGACTCGATCTACGTAACGGTTCTCGGCGCTTGGCCATCAGACCTTCCAGGTCAAAAATTAACTTTTTACCCTCGTTCAGATGAAAAATTGTAATTTTGCCCTGGGGGTCTGTTAATCCTTGGTTAATCCTAGATTAGCCTCACTAATCCGCCATTAATTCCTAATTAATCTAGATAATTCGGAACGGGTCGTTACACTTTCCAGCTTAACCCATCTATCAACGTTCTTCTTTCTTTTGTGGTAACATTCACTCAAGATGGGCTCATTTATTCCCTGCTGGAACTCGATCAAAGATTTCTGATCGTTTCTTATGCTGGGTCTGGAGGATGAAGAAGATGTATTACAATGATCTCTTGGTCAATGGAGTGTACTACCTACTGAGTTTATTTGACCTACCAATTTCCCTTGATGTAAACCTTCAGATTTTTGCTGATCATTTCATGGAAGATAGCATTCGCCATCTGTTGATACATGGCCCTGATATTCTTTAACCCAAAAGATCTAATGACGTATTCAAATACTCCCAAGTGTCCATGGCATCAAAATGCACCCTTATGGATGTCATCTTCTACTAGGAGGATATGATTTTACCCTTCATTGCCATCCATAAAGGATAGAAATTAGCTTTGTGAAGCCCCATCAATAAACTTGTCCACTATTGGCATTCGATATTCATCTTTTGGGTAGCTTCATTCAAATGGTCGTTGTCGGTGCTTCTCTTGACCTTCTTGGTTATAACTTGGATTATTGGGACTATGTTGGACACTTCCGCATATTTAGTTGTTCGTATGAATCCCACTTTGAGGATTTTGTTGATTTCTTCTTTGACCTTGAGCTTGGCTTCTACTGATATTCTTCTTCTAGGCTAACAAGCAGGTTTGTATCCTTCCTTAATAGGTAGCCTAGTATGACCCTCCCCGAAATCATCTCGATACTTGTGAAAACGGTCTACTTCCACCTGACACAAAAACCATAAATCCCTAAAGTATCCCAGTCAATTAATAAATAGAAACAATGGTAGACAAGAGATAAACTTCACGCTTTGACCGTAAATGAAAAACCGAAAATAAAAAATTACACATAGCACTAGGCACAAAAATATACAACCAGAACGTTACTCATGAGGGTCTACTTTTGAATTTGTTTACTTCCTAATTGTATTTCAAAGGATAAAAATGGGGGTTACGTTCGATTTCATCGTGGAGGAGTCCCTGATCCTTCAGGCAGTATCCAAATGCATGTCGACTTGGAAAAATCTAGGGATGGACACCCCCTTAATAATAATATTCAAAAAGGGACCAATCTGAGAAGAAGAACCAAAACAGTGAAATCAAATTGCATATCTTGACCGCAATTACAGAAGTGCATAATGTCAAATAGGAGCCTCAATCATTTGAAGAGAATGAATCCAAACCTCCAGAGGACCAGCTAGTAAGATTGGGTCAGCTATAGGTTCATTCGTTGCTCGGTATTGCACGTATAACATAAAATCATAGTTCCTCTTGCTTGTACTTTGTTATGGGGACAGAGAAGAAGAAATGTGTTGTATAACTGCAACGAAGGGCCCAACTATAGTGAAGGAGATCATTTATGGCACCATCATCAGATTTCTATGGAAAGAGCACCATTGGAATAACCAGAAGAAGACCAAGGAGTTTTATGACCTGCTCGATGGAGGTAAAATTACCATGGTTGTTGGCCTGTTGGGGAAGCTGAGAAGTTTGTTTGTTTGTTTGTACAAAAAATGGATTGGATTTTTTTTTTCTAAGGACATGTGTAAAAATTGGATTGGATTATATATATTTTAAAATGATCATTAAATGAAACACTACAAAATATGTAACAATCCAAAGGAAATTCCATATGAATTTCACATGATTGAGCAATGCTTGAGTTTTACGATGAAAAACCTTTCCAAATGGATCCACGAAGAAAGGAAAATTAAGCTTAACTTTACAATCTCCCCAATAAAAGGTAATTTTTTTTTCACCCTATTTCATAATTTGAATATTTATTATCCTTCATGTCGCCCAATAATCTAACACATTATATGTGCACACCATATATGAAATCTTCCAAATTATGTTAATTTATAAGGACCAGTTTGGGACAAGGATTAGAAATTCAAATGAATGGATTTGAAAAATTTGTTAGTTTGTATGTATTATATTGTTGGTAGATATGAACTTCTTTCATTTGAAATCCAAATCCTTGTTTCTAAACCGGCCTTTATAGATTAATATAATCTGGTAGATTTCATATATAGTGACAGGACCCATCCCAATCCCCCCGGGATTAGTACGGGATGACCCTACTCCCGTTTGACACGAAGTGTCAGACAAGGGATATTTCCGACCTTTGCCCTCCCGGGCTATCAGAGTACACCAGGATCCGGAGGAGGTATGTGATATCTCGGTCTCTGCTACAGTCCACATCTGATGTCAACCTGAAGGGCAGTCAAAACATTAAAAGCTGTGAGTGGACAAAACAAAAGTTTATAAAAACATTTCATAAGAAGACATTTGTACCCTTCACTAAAAAGCATGCATGCATTCGAAAACCATTTAACCAAAGAAACCATAATGAAAACGATCATGTGGGCCACTGCCCAAATCCAGAAAGGACTCGGTCCAAATAATAAGAAACCAACCATACGGGCCACTGCCCAAAACCTGTGTAAACACACATCATATATCATCTCATATATCATATTTATATCATATACACATATAATTCACACAACCAATCCTGTCACGGTTTCCAAAGCTACGCGCATGCTACCCGAGGTCTCACACCCAAGTCTTTCAGGAACCAAGTCAATGTCCGAAGACCAATGACCCGCCCTGAGGTTATAGTACAAGCCTTTATGAGAGTAAGGCACCCAACGGGGGCAACTCCCACTCAGTCAGTGCTCCGTGACTACTCCGGGGTCCACCGAGGCCAACGACCCTCCCCGGAGGAGATAATAGAACAAGTAAAGAAAGGTAGATGAACATATATATACATAACATAAACATTCATGCTCGTTCCCCTGAACCGTCATGATCCATAACATCCATTAAACAGGGTTCATGCCGGTTCCCATAAACCGTCATGAACCAGAATGACCTGACAAAGGTTCATGCCGGTTCCCATAAATCGTCACGAACCAAAATGACCTTTCCAGAGTTCATGCCGGTTCCCATAAACCGTCATGAACTTGGAAATCCATCCAGGGTCCCCGACTCGAAATCATCAGTGTAAAACAACTGGGTTTCGTACCCGAACATATGACATCAGCTGGGAATCGTGCCCGATATCTAAGGGTCAGTCATGACTCCGATCATAGTAATGCGTGCAACCATCCATCCAGGACCGCCCTCAATCCTGGTATGTCACCGTGAACGTATCAACTGACGCGACCACCACAAGATCATGGTGCACTCATCACCGATCGATATCCTGAACCGTCAGCATTCCGAAGTCGAGCCTCCCCAGGCTGCCCAACAACGAATCGTGCATCGTGACCTCTCCGGAAAGAACACATCCCAAACCGGAGGCGAGCGTCGTATCGTCGATCGCCGTGCACATAGCACCCGTCGTGAACACGATTTAGACACGTAGGTCATAACTAGAGTCATATACCCGAGACCAAACCAAATGGGTCTCATACCCGAGTTTATCCTTTTGGAAATCCAAAACCATTTAATTTAGACCAATAAAAGAATACAGACCCGTATAGGCACCGTATAGGGTCGAAACCTCGAAACACGTGCCTATACGTAACCACACATCCAAATGCACTCATGGCATCACAAACAAGTATTTAAAACATATAATAAACATTTATGCATGCACCAATTTAGAAAACAAGGTCCACTCGCAGACCGTCCGAGCTGCCACCTAGATTTGCGTGCCATAGGCTCTCCCGAGCCAATCCAACCTCTCTGGGTCATCCTGACCTATCAAAATCATATCCAAAGGTTACTAATAACCTATACAAGTCCATATTAAGAACCCTAAACTTTCCCGGAAAAGTCAACGTGTCCCGTACATGTTTCACGAGGTGAAAAACCTCGATCTGACCAACTTAACGATCTCTGATCGACCCGAAACCACCGCCATTGGATCCGAATCGTCGAAACCTTTAAAATGACACTGGCCCCACTCAAAACACTGTTCACATGCGCCCCCACTCGCTGGTCAACGCAAAAGTCAACGCGGACGTCATGCTAACGTCAGCATGACGTCATCACTGACAGTCTCTGACAGTGACACGTTCACACTCCTATTGGCCCTCTATCTGACATGTCAGCTGACATTGTCAGACCTGACAATGCTGACGTCATCCCTGACATGATGACGTTAGTAGGATGACGTCATCAGTCATCCCTGACCTTTGTCGGGTCCTGCGATCCGGGTCGCCGTGACCCGCGGCTTGACCTGGTCGGTTCTCCGCCGTCCGACTGCCAAATCACTCCCCATTTGTCCCATTCTACTCGTCTCAACTAACCTAAAGATCTATGGGTTTAAAAACTAGGAAATGAGTCGAGAGGGTTACCTGTGATGCCAAAACCCGAAGCCCAGTTTCCGGTCATCCTCCCTGTCGTCTCAGGCCATCCCCCGCCTTGAACCCACATCCATTGAGCTCGTCCTGGTCCAGAGACTCAAACCCAATCGACCAAAATGATTGTTAGACGTTAGATGTTGAAGGTCTAGAAAATGGGTTCTCGGGTTGGTTTTTCTCACCTCCGTCGTGCCCTCCGTCGTGGCTGGCCACCGTGTCCCTCAGTCCTTCATCATCACAACCTCATATTATCTCTCTGGTCTCAGTCGCAGGTGATGAGGGAGTGTGTGTGTGTTGTTTGTGTTTCGAAGAAAATGAAGAAAATGGAGTTATGGGGTTTTCGGGTTTTCGGGTTTGTGAGGGAAAATGAAGAATGAAGATGATAGTTGATGGCTGATGAGAGAAGTGAGATGGGTTAGATGGATGGTGCAGATTTAATGATGAAATTGCAATGGATGGCTAGGATTTAAAGATGAAAAGATTAATTATATAATAATAATTATATTAATATTTAATTAAGTGAGATCCACATTTTAGTGGTTTGGACCAATGGGATGAGTGACACTTGTCACTCATCCATGGGACCCACCTAAAATATCTAGCCCAATCAGATTTTGCCAAATCAGCTACGTCTCGAAGTACATATATATTGAAATCGAACTTCCGTGACCTATAACTCTCACGTTCGAAGTCCGATTTCAGCGTGCCGTCTGTCTATGGATTCTTATCGTCCCGATCTACATAACGGTCCTCGGCTCTCGGTCAAAAAGTCAACATTTGACCACATTTAACCAAAATTACCAAAATGTCCCTAAACTTCCGAACGTCATAACTTCCTCCTCGAACGTCGAAATTGAACGTGCCACCTGTCTATGAACTCGTGACGTCACGAACTACGTCACGGTCATCGGTCAAAGTCCATTTGACTGCCCGAACGAAAAGTCAACGTTTTGCCCACGCCTAGGGGCAAAACGGTCATTTTGCATCGTTCGTCCGATTTCGCCTAACTAATCACAGATTAACCTCACTAATCGTGATTAGTCACTAATCTAATCTAGGAATTTGGGACGGGTCGTTACATATAGTGCATGTGTAATGTGTTAGAAATTAAGGTGTTTTTGGTTGTGATTATTATTAATGGTTAATATCCTTGTTAGAACTTATGTCCCTGCTTGCATAACTGAAGGTGACACTCCATCATCTGCTTCCCCGAAGACTACCCCCTTGAGTCGAGCTCAATCTCTGGCGGGTATTGTTTGGTCTGGAGTGTTGTGCATCTTTTTGGATGATGAACCTCTGTTTGAAGATGAGTGGATCGGGACTATGAGGGGTTGGTGTTTCTAGATTGATTGAGCTGCTTCACCACTGACTGAACTCCATCAACATTCATAGTTTGCACCTCACCTGAGCATGCCACTGTCCTAAGCTTGTGTTACGATCTTGAAATCTGTCTCAATCTCCTTGAATGTACGAGTTTTTTAGAGTCTATCTGTTACAACTAATCCTAACAGATTGTGTAGTTGCTTAGCCTCTAAGTAATTGTACTAACTTGTACTAGCCCTATATAAACGTGAACTCTTAGTCATTGATTTAATTCTATGAAAGATCAATATACAAAATCTTCATCTCAAGTTTTCCTTCTCTCTTTTTCGGTTTATTCATTTCTTTCAACATGGTATCAAAGCCGTGAAAGGTCTGGACCTATTCTACAACAATCTTTCCGTTGTTTTTTTCATTTTTCGTTCTTCCCTTTTCTTTTATGTTCTTTGATATTTGATTCTGTAACAACCCGTCCCGAGAGTTGGGTTTAGTAGAGTGATTGAGAGGAGATTAGTGAACTTAATCGGTGGTTAGTTGGTCCCGATAAAGTCGTTAGCCTAGAATGACGATTTTGCCCCTAGTTAGGGCAAAAAGTTGACTTTTTGTTCGGGTGGTCAATTGGGTATTGACTGGTGACCAGGACGTAGTTTAGGACGTCACGAATCCCTAGACAGGTGGCACGCCCGATTCCGACATCCGAGGAGGAAGTTGTGATGTTCGGAAGGTGGAGGGCATAATCGTAATTTGGGTAAATTAGGGGGGAAGAGTTGACTTTTTGTGTAATCGGGTTTAGGTATGTTGACCTAGGATGGGTAGATAGCTCTTGTCGTCCGGAGTTCGATGACAGGCAACACGTATTGATTAGATTTACGATGTGGGAGTTACGGGTCTAGGAAGTCAGTGGCATAGCCATAAATTTGAGTTAAAAAGAAGGGTAATTTGGTCTTTTGGTTATCTGGGAATTTGTGCACAGAGAGGGCAAAATGGATGGCTGAGATTGGGCCAGATGGTGAAGGCATGGGCAGATTGGTGACATGTGGCAAGTGTGTAGTGGGTTCTACACACTTGTGCACGGGTCCAATTATTTTGGGACTTAAATCGTACAAGTGTGTGTGTTCTTCAACCAGAGTGGAACAGAGGGAGGAATTGAGAGAAATTGAGAAGGTAATCGTGTAGGTTGGTGAGTCTGGTGAGTTGTGAGGGTGAAAGGAAGAAGAAAGGAGGTTGATAATCGAGTTTGGGACCGAGATCGTGCACGGAGACACGGTGGTTGGCGAGGCTGAGTTCTCTGGTAAAACAGAGAGACGGTGAGACAGAGACGGTGGTTGTGCCGTGAGGTGGCTCAATTCAAGTCAAGAGGAGGATGGGACGAGTGCAGAGGACTTGTTGGACACCGTGGTACACGGCTGAGCTCACGACAGCGACAGGAGGACAGGTAAATCCTCACCCCCGTTTCTTTGCTCTGTTTTGTCGTTTGGATTCAGAAGCTAAGTCGTGGACCTAGGGCTAGAGTCGAGGGATCTGGAGTTTAGGGTGAGACTCCTGGGGGTCCTAGGAATCGTTTGAGTGTGTTGCCGTGGCGGGGAGTGCACGGTGGCGGTTGGCACAACAAGAGTACCTGTGTGCTCTGTTTTTCCATGATGTTCAAACAGGAAGTCGTGACTTGTGGGGTTGAGTCGACGGTCAAGGTGAGTAGGGTTAGGCTTAGAGAGGTCCAGGGAAGAGTTTGGAGTAGCCACCGTGATGGGGGTGACCTGGGTGGCTGGAGTAGTAGACAGAGGATGGTACGGGTTTTCTTTCGAGTTCCAGTCGACAAGTACGGGGCTGTGTCGAGGTGATTGGAGTTGGGGAAAAGATAGCCTAGGACTGGACGATGAGAATGGTGAATAAAGGGAGGAAAATGGTGCAGGCACGGCGGTGAACTGCTAACGCCGGTTAAAGTTGCAGAAGACTGTGCTGAACCGGGTTTACTCAAGGTAGCCGATGCACTGTAGCAGGCGCGTGAGGACCACGCGCAGCCACTTTGGCCGGCGCGTGGGGGCGCGTGCGGCGGCGATGGGGAAAGTGGTCAACATGGTTTTTGGTCTAGGTGTTCTAACGAGTCTAATAGAAGTGGTTTCGAGTTGTTCGGACGTCGTTTGAGGTTATTTCCGCGAGGGTGACGGTTTAGGGTTCCGGTTCGTTACGTTTAGAACCCGGGGATTTTTGGGGGAATTTAGGTGATTACTCATGGACGTGTTAGTGACGTAATTTGGTGGTTGTTGACAGGATCGGGATTTCCCAAGGAAGCCGAGGAACGTGCAGGACGTTCGGGACGCGATTGAGGGCTCGGTACTGTGAGTGAACCCTTTCCTTAAACTCGAGCATGCATAACTGTTTTCTATAATTGTTTTGTGGTTTTAATCATAATTCTATGTTTATCGAATATGTTTCGGTTAGTTTTACATTATTACACGTTTTTCGAGAAAATCGGTTTTTAGCACGTTTTACGAGGAATGGTTGGTTTCTAAAATTGATGCTATGGTTTGGGATTTCAACTGATAAGTGGTTTTCAATGATTATAAAGGGATTTTGGAACATGATTTTGATAATCAAGGTTTTTAGTTTTAGAAACGAATTTCGGGAAAAGGGTTGGTTTCCAAGTGGAAAAGTGGATTCCGGATTTGGGTTCGGAATGACGGTTCTGGTTGCCAGAAGGGCATCGGACCAGTGATTCCAGATTCGGGTTTGGATGTGGAATGATAAATGGTTTTCAAATGATTTTGGATTGGATTTGCTGGATCTGGTTATTGGGTTTAAACACCCGGATACTGATTTGACGGGGGACGGGCCCAGATTGAGTTTAAAGACTCGGGAGTTTAAAGACTCGGATATATTGATCTTTCCCCCGTAGGCCTTTGAGTTTAAAGACTCGGGAGTTTAAAGACTCGGATATGATTAAGGCCTGGATTGAGTTTAAAGACTCGGGAGTTTAAAGACTCGGATAGGTCCAGCAGGTTTGATCGGAAAAATAATGATTGGATGTTCATGGTTTCTGGTATGGTTTTATGATTCATATGCTATGATTTCTATAACTGTTTTACAGTGTTTCTGTTTCTTATGATGCTTTATGATGATCGATTTCTAACTGTTTTGATAACTGGGTTATGCATGTGATTTCAAAACGGAGGGTTAAACTCGGTTTTCTGATAAATGGTTTTAGAGCTTTTCTTTTATTATGGTCCACTCACATCTTCTGTTTTAAATTGCCCTCCAGGTTGTGGATATAGCGCGGGGTCTTGACGTCGAGGCAGTGTCTGAGGCATAGAAGTGACGAGCGGGATTTCCGAGTGCTTAAGTTTTCATCCGCGTGCGTGTACTTATTATCGGTTTTTATTTCCTTGTGTTTCGTACTATGCTCTGTAAAGTATAACTTCGGGGTTTTTTATATAGTTTCTCCTGCGTCTGACTACTGAGTTGTACTTGCGTGTTGTGTCGGGGAGTCAGACGGGAGCAGGATTTACCTCGGGTTTCGGGGTGAAACCGGGGTGGGTCCTGACAGATTCAGTCTTAAGAAGCTAAGAAGCACAGAAGAAGTTTTAAGAGTTAAAAAAGCTCAAGAAGCTCAAGAAGCTTGAAAGAATCCAGAAAGAAATGCAAGAAGCTCAAAGAAATACAAGAAAAGCTTGTTTAGTGTTTGATATAATTACCCAGTGAAGAAAATTCAGAAATGGTGAATGTTTCGCAACTAAAAATTCTACAATCCCCCATTATAGTTCATACTACCACTATGGGGAACTCTGTCCAAGTGAAGCTTGATGACCACAACTACTTGACGTGGAACTTTCAGATGGAATTTCTGCTTAGTGTTCATGGCTTGACATGTTTTGTTGATGGGTCAAATCCTTGCCCAGAATCAATGGATGAAATTAGTGCTCAGAATACTCAACTGTGGAAGCTGTATAATAGGGTTCTTATGCAACTCATCACTGCCACCTTGTCTATATCAGCCATGTCTTGTGTTCTTCACTGCAAGAGTTCTCAAGAAATGTGGACAAGCCTCAAAGATAGGTTTGCATCAATTCCCAAAGCCTCTATATTTCAAATGAAAAATGACCTTTAGAGTATAAAGAAAGGATCAGAAAGTATGTTTCAGTACCTGCAGAGAATTAAAGATTCTAGAAACATGTTAGAATCTTGTGGAGTCCATTTTGAATACAACACATTTAGATGTGTTATTCGAGGTAGGGAAAGCACAATCCCCCTTAAGGAATTCAGAGCATAGCTTCTCATTGAAGAAGCAATCATAGAACAAGCTGTTGAGCAGATCCCTTTCCTATCTGCCTTGGCTGCAAGTAGGAATTCAATTACTCGTTTTCAGAATTCGACTTATGAAGCAGATGGATCAAGTTCATCAGAGGGTTCATCTCCTCCACCTCCTTCTGGTTTCTCTCAATCAGGAGTGGTTCCTCAACAAAGTGCTCATAATGATCAGAGTATGAGAAACCACAGTGATCAACAGATAAGAAATTTTCAGCATTTCAGCAGCAATTTCTAGCAGTATGGCTACAATTGATGGTACAATGGACCTTCTTACAACAATACATGGAGAGGTAACAATAATAGGTTCAGAGGTAGAAAAAACAGGTTCTACAACAACTATGGTGGTGGAAGATATAGTGGACAAGGAAAGGGACAGTCTCCTCAATAGTAGTACTTTCCAGGAACACAACATATATCGACCTGCCAGATCTGTGGGAAAAAGAGGGCATTCTGCATTAGATTGCTATCACATACATCCTTCTCAACCTTCTCACATGACTGAACCTTGTCAAATTTGCAGGAAATATGGTCATAATGCCATGAATTGCTATCACAGAGAAAACTATTCTTATTAGGGAGCCCCTCCTTCACCTGGCTTCAAGACCAACTTGCAAGTAATGATAGCTTCAGCTCCACCTGTTTCGTGCTCGTCATGTCACAACTTGCAGACTGCCAACTTCATATGCTTAGTATTCCCAGCAGACTTCACAAGCAGCTCAACAAAGTCAAGAGTTCTGGATTGCTGATACAGGTACGACAGCCCATATGACAGCTGGTCTTTCCCAATTAACCATGGTTTCTCCACATAGTTCTTCAGACACTGTCACCATAGCCAGTGGCTCAGGTTTGCAAATTGCCAATGTTGCACAGTCCTCACTTGTTACAGCTTCTCCCTCTTCACATTCCTTTAAATTAGAGCAAGTGTTACATGTGCCTCACATCACTCACAACTTACTTCCTGTCAACAAGTTTTGCAAATATAACAAGGTTCATTTTATTCTTGATGATACATGTTTTGTGATTCAGGACACGAAAACAGGAGGGATGCTACATGTATAAGGGATTGAGCTGTGACGAGTTGTACTCCATTCCATGTCAAATTCCTTCCTTCAGTGCCTTTCAAGCACACCAGAAAACTGTCCAATCTGCTCTTCTTTGCAAGAAATTACATTCTAATATGTTGAATCATAGATTAGGGCACCCTGCCAATGAAATTGTTTCCATTGTCTTTAATAAATCACATATTCCCATTTGTCCCAATTCTCATCAATCTCCCTGTGACTTTTGTATACAAGGAATGTTTACCAAACTTCCTTTTTCCTTCCCTGCTTCAAAATATTTTAATCCTTTTGGAGTAGTTCACACCGATGTTTGGGGGCCTTCTCCCAAATCATCTTTAGATGGTTACAAATATTATGTTACTTTGATTGATGAATGTACAAAATTCACTTGGTTGTTCCCAATGAAAAGAAAGTCTGAGTTTTGTTCAATTTTTATGTCCTTCTATGCTTTTATCTTTAATCACTTGAATGTCACAATTAAAATTATTGAATCAGATGGTGGGGGTGAATACTCTGGTCTAAACTTAAGAAATTCATAGTCTGCACCTCACTTGAGCATGCCACTGTCCTAAGCTTGTGTTACGATCTTGACATCTGTCTCAATCTCCTTGAATGTAGGAGTTTGTTAGAGTCTAGCTGTTACAACTAATCCTAACAGATTGTGTAGTTGCTTAGCCTCTAAGTAATTGTTCTAGCTTGTACTAGCCCTATATAAACGTGAACACTTACTCATTGATGTAATGCTGTGAAAGATCAATATACAAAATCTTCATCTTAAGTTTCTCTCCTCTCTTTTTCGGTTTATTCATTTCTTTCAATAGTTGGGAGGAGGAAAAAGTTTCAAATTATGAAATAGGGTGAATATTTTTGAACTTTTCTTGGAGAGATTGAAAATTTAAGCTTAATTTTGCCTCTGCCTCTTAATTTTGTACGAAAGTAAACAGTATACTAAATAACATTCCTCTGCCTCTTATAATAATAAGATGGAGTAGTTATCCACTTCCTATTTATATGGGATTGAGTAAACTACCCATTCCCTCTCACTAAAATACTAATATTTAGATTTTTTTAATTAATATATCTAGCTTTATTGTTGTATTCTATTTATTAAAAAAAATAAAAAAAAATAAAAAAAATGAAAAGAATTATCGGAGGGGGGGGGGGGGGGGAGAGAGAGATTCTTGCGGCCTGAACTAATTTATAATTAGAAACAAAGCCTAAAACCTACAGATAAAATTAAGCTAAGTTCTAAAATCCTAGTTTCTATGTTGTAAAAGAAAACAATCCTATTTTCTTCGGCTCGAAGGCCTATGTTTGTGTTATAGTTGAATTCATTTTGAAGGCCTAGGGATCATTGTTGGTGTGTTTAAGCCCAATAATATTGGATTGGTAGAAAACTGTAAAATATCTAGGCCCAAATTTCAAATATATCTACAAAATGTTGTTTGAAGCATTAATGAAGTAAGTGGTTGTAGGTAAGTGGGATCCAAAATGAAGTAAGTGGGTGGGTGAAGCATTAATGAAAGCATTTAGATGGTTACTCCTTGGCCTATATAAGGAGAGGTCATTTGCTCATTCCATCAATCTCATCCAAGAGAAACATCTTCCTCCAAGTAGAGAGTGATGAGTGTCCACTCCAAGTTGAGAGTGTTGAGTGTTGTAGTGTTGGTAGCAAAACAAGTGAGAGAGAGAGAGTTTCCTTCAAGTAGTGTTCTTGAAGTTGTGCATCTCTTTGTACCCCTAATTTCATTAGTGGAGGTTCTTGTTGTTGTTGCCCCGTGGACGTAGGCATATTGCCGAACCACGTTATATCTGGTGTTCTCTATTCTTTGCTCTTTTATTTCCTTGCATATTTATCCCTTTTTTTGTGGGTTGAGTTATTATTTCCATTCTACTATTTTCCGCAACAGTGGTATCAGAGCTCTAGGTTTGTTGAGAATGGAAGGCTCAAGGAGTACCATGGTTCGACTCAACCACTCCAATTGGATTACATGGAAGCCGAGAATGGAGGACATTCTCTTTTGCAAGGATCTGCATGAGCCCATAGAAGGAGAGGAAGGCAAGCCTGAGAATATGGGAGATGCTGAATGGAAGAAGTTGAATCGCAAGGCTATTGGCCATATTCGTGAATGGGTGGATGATAGTGTGTTCCACCATGTGTCCAACGAGACTAACGCCCATGCTCTTTGGTTGAAGTTGGAGTCATTGTTCGAACAAAAGTCCGCATCGAAGAAAGCGTTTCTCATTAAGGAGCTTGTCAACATGAAGTATAAGGAGGGCTTAAGGGTGACTGAGCACCTCAACAACTTCCAAAGCACTGTCAATCAATTGGCCACGATGGACATGAAGATCGCGGATGAGCTTCAAGCGTTATTGCTTCTTGGATCTTTGCCCGACAGCTGGGAGACCTTTGTCATTACTGTAAGTAACTCTGCTCCCAATGGTGTGTTATCTATGGATAATGTTAAAGACAACATGTTCAATGAAGAGACTAGGAGAAAGTCATCTAGTTCCGATAATAGTCAAGTCTTTGTGACGGAGAATAGAGGAAGGAGCAAGAGTAAAGGTCCCAGTCGAGATCGCGGAAGAAGTGCAAGCCGTTCGAGGACACGATTCAATGGAAGGTGTCATAATTGCAATCTCTATGGCCATATGATGAAGAATTGCAACAAACTAAAGAATAACAAGAAGGATGGGAAAGATGGCTCAACCTACCAAAAGAAGGAGGACACAACCAATACTGCAGCTACCGCTACTGTGTCCAGTCAAGCATGTGAGTTGTTGTCTCTTGACAATGATTGCCTACATGCTGATGAAGATAAAAACATTTCTTGGGTAGTTGATTCTGGAGCATCTTTCCATGCCACGGCGCACTCGGAGTTCTTCACCACATACAAAGCCGGAGACTTTGGGGAAGTGAAGATGGGCAATGATAGCTATTCCAAGATATTAGGAATAGGTGATGTTTTGTTCGAGACTGATTTGGGCAACAAGCTGCTATTGAAAGATGTGAGACATGTTCCTGGTTTACGTCTCAATCTAATGTCAACCGGTGTGCTTGATAAACAAGGGTTCCATCATCATGGGGGAGATCAAAAGTGGAGGCTTACCAAGGGATCGCTAGTCATCGCTAGAGGGAAGTTGTGCTGCACCCTTTACAAGACATATGGGAAGGTTTGCAAAGGAGAGTTGAATGTCGCGGACGATTCTCATCCAAATCTATGGCACAAAAGATTAGGCCACATGAGTGAGAAGGGATTGCAAGTTTTGGCAAAGAAGTCTCTCATTCCCTTTGCCAAAGGTACCTCACTCGACTCTTGTGATTATTGTTTATATGGCAAACAAAATCAAGTCAGTTTTTCTGGTACCTTCACAAGAAAAGAAAAAATATTAGACCTAGTACATTCTGATGTTTATGGCCCTATGGAAGTTGAATCATTAGGTGGTAATAGATATTTTGTTACCTTTATTGATGATGTTTCACGAAAGGTTTGGGTATATTTGTTGAAATCAAAAGGTCAGGTATTCCAAACCTTCAAGCAGTTTCATGTCATGGTGGAGAGGGAGACTGGGAGAGCCCTCAAATGTATCCGCAGCGACAATGGAGGAGAGTACACTTCGAACGAGTTCAGAGATTACTGTTCGAAGTATGGCATTAGGCATGAAAAGACAATTCCTAGCACCCCACAACATAATGGTGTAGCTGAAAGGATGAACCGCACCATTCTGGAGAAGGTCAGGTGCATGTTGAAGACAGCCAATCTATCAAAGCGTTTTTGGGCCGAAGCAGTGTCAGCCGCTTGTTACCTTATCAACCGATCACCAAGTGTACCATTGAACTTTGAGACTCCCGAATGCGTATGGACCGGTAGCGTTTCATATTCACACTTGAAAGTGTTTGGGTGCAAAGCATTTGCACGTGTATCTGACGAGAAAAGATTGAAGATAGATGACAAAGGCACATCGTGCATCTTTCTCGGGTACGGCAATGAAGAAATGGGCTACCGCATGTGGGATCCAAAGACCAACAAGCTATTCAGAAGCAGAAATGTACACTTTTTTGAAGATCAGACCGTGGCAGATCTTGATAAGGAGACAGTTAAAAATGCAGGCCAACTCACCTATGATTCATCACCGCTGCAACAAGAACCCAGTGGCAGAGCTCAAGAGGTTATACATGAAGACGTTCCTGACATGGCTGAAGTAGAAGGTGCTGAGATAGTATCTGAACCTGAAGACGATGATCAGGACGATCAAATTCAGGGGGAGCCAAGCTAGGAGGAGCAACCAGAGATTTCCCAAGTACCAGTTCGTAAATCAAACAGAGTGCCGAAGCCGAATACTAAGTATCCTTCTTCACAGTATATTCTCACGACCAGTGATGGGGATGACCCGCATTCCAGATACATTCTGTTGACTGGTGATGGAGAGCCTGAAAATTTTGAGGAGGCAAAGACTCATGCAGACAATGACAAATGGATGTTGGCAATGAAGTCTGAGATGGAGTCTTTATTGAAGAATGACACCTATGAGTTGGTGGAGCTTCCTAAAGGCAGAAAAGCACTCAAAAATAAGTGGGTGTTCAAGTTGAAGAGGGACGAGAATGAGCAGTTGACAAAGTTCAAGGCTCGCTTGGTTGTCAAGGGTTTTGGGCAGAAGGAAGGAGTCGATTTCGACGAGATATTCTCACCAGTGGTTAAGATGACTTCTATCCGAGTTATTCTGGGCATGGCAGCTAGCATGGATCTTGAGGTGGAGCAGTTGGATGTGAAGACAACATTTCTGCATGGTGATTTGGAAGAGGAAATTTACATGGAGCAACCAGAAGGTTTTGAAGTTGAGAGAAAAGGACACATGGTTTGTAAGTTGAAGAAAAGCTTGTACGGGCTAAAGCAGGCACCGAGGCAATGGTACAAGAAGTTTGACTCATTCATGTTGGGTCATGGGTACAAGAGAACAGATGCCGATCCATGTGTGTATATCCAGCAGTTCACCGGAGGTAACTTCATCATTTTATTGCTCTATGTTGATGATATGTTGATTGTGGGGCACGATGTTGCTATGATTCACAAGTTGAAGTCAGATTTGTCAAAATCATTTGATATGAAAGACTTAGGTCCAGCTAAGCAGATTTTGGGCATGGAGATCACTCGTGACAGGAAGGGGAAGAAGCTATGGTTGTCACAGGAAAGGTACGTTGAACGAGTACTTGAGAGGTTCAACATGAAAGAAGCTAAGCCAGTAAACTCACCTCTAGGTAATCAATTCAAGTTAAGCAGAAGTTTATGCCCAACTACACAAGAGGATATGGACAAGATGGTAGGTATTCCCTACTTATCAGCTGTTGGTAGTCTTATGTATGCTATGGTTTGTACTCGACTAGATATAGCACATGCAGTTGGTGTTGTTAGTAGGTATCTCTCTAACCCTGGCAGAGAGCATTGGGAATCAGTCAAGTGGATACTCAGATATTTGAGAGGCACTTCAAAGTTGTGCTTGTGCTTTGGTGGATCTAAACCGATGTTAGAAGGTTTCACGGATGCAGACTTGGCAGGAGACCTTGATGCTAGAAAATCCACTTCTGGATACTTATTCACCTTTTCAGGGGGAGCTGTTTCATGGCAGTCTAAGTTACAAAAATGTGTTGCCTTATCCACCACTGAAGCTGAGTATATTGCTGCAAATGAAGCAAGCAAGGAGATGATTTGGCTGCAGAGGTTCATTCAAGAATTGGGTGTGAAGCAAGAAAGTTATGTGGTGCATTGTGATAGTCAAAGTGCTATTCATTTAAGTAAAAATTCAGTGTACCATCCTCGCACGAAGCACATTGATCTCCGTTATCATTGGATTCGAGATGCAGTATCAAAGAAGCTTTTCCAGTTGAGGAAAATTCACACCAACAAGAACACTTCAGATATGTTGACAAAAGTTGTTACACAACAGAAGTTGGAGTATTGCAGCAAATTCGCTGGAGTGGACTTCAAGTAGAAGTCACGTCGTTTTGACCTAGTTGGCCTAGAGGGGGAGATTGTAAAATATCTAGGCCCAAATTTCAAATATATCTACAAAATGTTGTTTGAAGCATTAATGAAGTAAGTGGTTGTAGGTAAGTGGGATCCAAAATGAAGTAAGTGGGTGGGTGAAGCATTAATGAAAGCATTTAGATGGTTACTCCTTGGCCTATATAAGGAGAGGTCATTTGCTCATTCCATCAATCTCATCCAAGAGAAACATCTTCCTCCAAGTAGAGAGTGAAGAGTGTCCACTCCAAGTTGAGAGTGTTGAGTGTTGTAGTGTTGGTAGCAAAACAAGTGTGAGAGAGAGAGTTTCCTTCAAGTAGTGTTCTTGAAGTTGTGCATCTCTTTGTACCCCTAATTTCATTAGTGGAGGTTCTTGTTGTTGTTGCCCCGTGGACGTAGGCATATTGCCGAACCATGTTATATCTGGTGTTCTCTATTCTTTGCTCTTTTATTTCCTTGCATATTTATCCCTTTTTTTGTGGGTTGAGTTATTATTTCCATTCTACTATTTTCCGCAACAAAAACAATAAATAATACCTTGATCTTGATCGAGTCTGGATCGAGTCGACACGTAGCTAATTAAATCCTGAAATATAGATCATATATTGTATTATTTATTTATTGATCGGAAATCCTCATTCATAACCCTAGTCTAAGGTCTTCATCAGATCAAAAAAAAGAAAAACCCTAGTCTAAGGTCGTTTACACTTTCACAGCAGAAAAATAAAGAAACTGCAACAAAAGATGGCAAAGAAGAGAGAGAAGAGTGTAAATATTGTTTCCGGGAAGCCGAAGCACTGTTTGGACACGAACCGTACGAATGGTAAGAGCACAGAGTCGCGTAGTGCGGCCACCGTCCGCCGGCTGAAGATGTACAGCACAAAGCCGAAGCGTGACCGCAAGGGAAAGATATTGTTCAACGAGTTCCAGTCTAAGGAGCTGCCCAACACTCGAATTCAACCAGATAGACGCTGGTTTGGTACGTACACAATATTGTATATTTATATACATACATAAATAGGCCTTCTTATATGTGGAAGTAGATCTATGTATTAGTGAGGCTTTTGTGGTTAGGAATTTTGCATGTATTTTACAAGAAGAAGAAGAAGAAAAATGAATTCTTTGATTGGAATCTAAGAATCAACTATATCTGTATTAATACTTGGTTGCTCCTAATTATTACTTTTGAATAATTTACTTATTTAGCGCCGTAGTGCTCATCCTAGCCTTATTAATTTGTTTTTCAGTGGGTTTTATTCATTTATTTATTTTTTTTCCATTAGGGAACTCTCGTGTCGTTGGACAGAATCAGCTTGAAGTTTTCCGTGAAGAGCACGAAAAATTGGCTCCTGATGAATGCCGTATTATTTTGTAGCAGAAGCAACTTCCCTGGTCTCTCCTGAATGACCCTCAGAAGGTATATATGATATCATATATGATTATTCAGCACTTGATAATATTGCACAACACAACTTTGGGTGATTATACTTATATTGCAAGTCTTTTCTAGAGTGTATATGTAATATATGTTGTATTTATAGTCCAATTCCATTTTGCTAAATTCCTGGCCTTTTAACATCCGCAAAGCAAGCAAGAGTCCACGTACTTGAACGAAAGCCATTTCCCTATGTTTTTGGTCCAGACACTAAAAGGAAGCGTCCAAAACTCGTGGCAGCAGATTATGATTCCTTAGCAATGAAAGCTGCTGAATCTCTTGGTAAAGCTGCTGAATTTCCCTGGCTTGGCTATCTGACCAATGTATTGTTTGTGTATGCTTAAACAATACATTGAGTAATGCTGTATTGTTGTGCAGGTTGGTATCGTTTCTCAATCCCTCGTTGATTTGGAAATTAATTCATCATGGACCACTTTTCGCAAAAGTTAAATTTTTGGTACGTGTAGTATTTTTATTGGAACTTAGTTACGTGCTACTCTTTGGATAATGTTAAATGGAGATTAGCGCGCTATGGTTAGGTAATTAACTGTTGCTAATGACGATTTTAGCTAGCATCTTGTTTGAGACACCTAGACATCTATTTTCCTTTTTGGATTTTAATCCTATTATTTGCTTTGTTGCCAGCTTGTTTGCTTCAACGCGCACACCTCCTCACGCAACCTCACTGATAGTCTTGCATGCAAGGGATCCACAAGGTACAAGATGTTACCACCTAGAGAAGCAAATAACGGGGCACTACAAGCATAAAAAAATGTTACTTCTGTTAAACAAGGTTTGTTGCATTTTTCTCATGTTTTGGGAGCCTTCTACAATTAGTTACTTTCTTCTATTATGTACATTCCACGTACACAAGGTTACACGGGTTAACCTGTTAACCAGAAATCTACCAATTTATTAAACGGGTTAATATGTCATTATACGGGTTAACAGGTTGACCTGAAATCCATCCGTTTAATAAACGGGTCATAACGGATTGACCCAAAATTTTAATCGTGCGGGTTGACCCGGATAAATTTCGTGCGGGTTTTGGGTCGTGTATCGAGTCGTGTCAAAAATTGCCACCCTTAGGTTCAAAGCTCAAAGCTGCACCACACATTCAAAATGAGAAACACTCAACCATGTGCGTGTTAATTACCTGGCATAGGTCCTAACAAGACACTTCCTTCGACACTCCAAATTCTCGTTAAGTCAGACTGACTGACTTAGGAAAATGCGCGCTAACTTCTTTTAGAGCAAACTAACATTGTAACGACATGTCCTAGAGTTCGGGATTAGATTAGTGATTAAGAACGGATTAGTGTGATTAAGCGGCGATTAGTTAGATGATTTCAGACGGACGGTGCAAAATGACGGTTTTGCCCTTGAAATGGGCGAACGGTTGACTTTTCGTTAGTACGGTCAAATGGACTTTGATCGATGATTGTGACGTAGTTCGGGACGTCACGAGTTCATAGATAGGTGGCACGTCCGATTCCGACATTTGAGGAAGAAGTTATGATGTTCGAAAGTTCGAGGGTAGTTTGGTAATTTGGTTGAAAAGGGGCAAACTGTTGACTTTTCACACGACATGGATTTGTCACATATTTTGAGGACCGTTAGGTAGGTCTCGATTCCCTGAATACAACGACAGGCGGCACGCTGTCATCGGACTACAGATAGTTAGGATTTTGGTCTAAGTATGTGAAGGGCAAAATGGTAATTTGTTATTTAGGGGTATTTTCGTCTTTTGCTGTCTAGGGATCGGTGCCCAGTGAAATTGTGCCACCTGGTGTCTTGAGAAGTATGCCCAAAGGTTTTGGGACACTTGTCCCTTGTTGGAAGGTCACAGAACCCTCTCACCACCGCCTTAAATTTGTTGCACGATGAGTTAAATGGTTTGAACGGTTTGCGATGCAAAGGAAAAACAGAGACAAAGAGTTTGTGAGAATTCAAACCCCCTCAACTGTCCTCAAATGGTTGTGCCGTGTGAACAAAAATGAGAGGTTAGACAATGAAGAATGTGGTGGTGATACTGAGGATGGTCGTCGTGCACGGTGAAGGTAGAATAAAGGTAAGAACCGTGACATTTGGTTTTTAGCACGATTCTGCTTAAGCCTGATTTAGTGGTTATTGAGCTAAGTGATTAGTGGGATGAGGTTCAGGAAGCTCAGAGGAATGGATTGAGACTAGGTTTGAAGCCTGCCGTGGACGGTGGATGAGGAACCCGAGAACGGGTAAGTACAAACTCAACAAGGAGGTGATTGGAACTAGAACGAAGGCTAGAGATGGCCGGAATGTCGAGGACACAGAGGAGGGACTTTCTGGTTTTCTTTTTCGACTTGGAAGGTACAATTCAGGCCCTCATTTCATGGTTTAGTTATCTAGATTAATCATTAACTAAGGGATGGAATTAATGGAGGAAAAAGGAATGAAAACGAATCAAAATTAAACAGTTTAGGAGGTTGAACCGTGGACGCCGGTTTGGCTGGACCGGGCTAGTTCGAACCGGTTCAGACCGACTGGACTGAGGTTGAAGATGAGCAGTAGCTTAGCGTATGAGGCCCATGCGCAACCCTTTGGGCGGCGCGTGTGGGCGCGTGGCACAGATTTTGAGGAAGGTTCCAACATGACTTTTAAAGTATTCGATGTAACGAACATTTTGGCACTAGTTTCGGGATGTCCGAAGGTTTTAGGGCTCGGTTAAAAATAGTTAAAAATTTGAAAAAATTACGAGGCTTTAGTAGAAGCTTAATGAAGCATTTAGTGACCTTCTTATGGGATTTGGACAGGTGAGGGAAAGCCGGGTGATAGCGGATTAGTTGAGAACGGCATAAGTTCGCGCGTATCGAGGCAGCGGCATAACTTATGATTCATGCATAAATGTTTTATATGTTTTCTACTTGTGATTTTTATGTTTGTGATTTGATATTGATTATTTACGGTTTTGGAACGTATTTCGAGATAATTACATATTTTCACTTTTTACGAGCTTATGATTTATGTTGTGATTTGACCATGGTTTTGATGATTCGATTTTGGTGATTTGATATTGGGTTTTTAACTATGATTTGATTTCAAAGATTTATAATGGATTTTTGAAAAGTGATTTTTGGCTTGAAGCCCTGTTCATAAAAGGGATTTCGATAAATGTGATTTCGGGTTTTGGAAAAGGATTTTGGAAATACGATTCGAGATTCGATTTTGGAACGTGAAAAGTGGATTTCTGGATTTGGGTTTGGAATGATGATTCAGGATGCCCGCTTATGAAATGATGATTTTGGATTCGGTTGGGATTCGAAATGATGATTTCGAATTCGGATTTGGACATGGATTTGGAAATAGTTTTAAAATGGTTTTGAATTGGATTTTCTGGATCTGGTTATTGGGTTTAAAGACTCGAATATGATATATGACGGGGGTGGACCTGGATTGGGTTTAAAGACCCGGATTGAGTTTAAAGACTCGGGAGTTTAAAGACTCGGATATTGTGATTTCCCCGGTAGGCCTACTGAGTTTAAAGACTCAGGATTTTAAAGGCTCGGATTATGTTGAGGCTTGGATTGAGTTTAAAGACTCGGATTGATATTGAGTTTAAAGACTCGGATAGATCCAGTAGGTTCGATGGATTGCAATGGATTTCAAATGGCTTTCAAATGTGTTTTGGATTTCGATGATAACTCGATGGTTTCATTGGTTTTCAATGATGGATTTTGATGGTTTTGGGCTGAGGCCCGGGATGTGAGGAAAAGAAATGATTTCTGGTTTTTGGTTTCATAAATATTTATATAAACTTGAATGTGAAATGGGTTATATATGCATGCATTGGTTTTTAAATGGAGGGTATAAATGTATTTCTTATAAACTATTTTCTAAAGTTATCCTTTATTTTTTTTCCACTCACAGCCTTTTATGTTTTTCGATATCCTCCAAGTTGTTGCGGTGCGGGCTGTTGTTAGAGAGATGGAGACATCACACACGCGATCTATAGTAGATTCTGCGCGCTCTGGGAAGTCCAGAAAATTTTGGACGGTTCACTTGGGAATCCCTTGTCCGGCTTACGTGTTACGTGGAGGTTGGACGTCGGTTTAGCCTTCATGTCGCACGTAAGTTAGACCGGAGCATGGCTTAGCCCTTAATCCCAGGGGATTGGGGGTAGGTCGTGTCAAATTGGTATCAGAGCTAGATTTGTGCACTTTGCATGAAGTTTGAGCTCCCAGAGTAGTTGGTCTGTCGAATTGGGTGTTGTGATGCTACTGTGGATGTGATGTCTCGACGCGGAACAGCCCATCATCAACCTGGACGCAAGTGATAGTATGTTAGTTAGTGACTTGGTTAGTGACGAGAGCATGAACGCCTGGGTGTTGCGTTGCCCGATACACGATGTGTGGTGAGATGTATGTCGGCTTAGGGCCGGAGTAGTTAGCGTGTTTGGCGCTGGATATGCTTGACAGTCGACTGGTCGGCATATGGAGCCGATGACAACCTGTTGAGCTGGTGGTACCAGTAGGCCGAGGAGACTGGTTGACGGTGGCTTATTAAGCCGGATGACGATAGTCCAGATTAGTGACCCTTTGGTCAGTTTGGTGGAGTTTGGACTTGTGCGGCTTCGAGTAGCCGAATTCCTCAAGTGTGGGGGCAAAGTAACCTGATATCTTATTGGATGTTATTACCCGGGTGTGACGACCTGAGGGGCGAGGTTGTTGTGAGCTAGTGGATGCGGTGGGTTTTGATAACCCTAGTGATGATTTGAGGAACTTTGTTTTGAGGGTTGGCTTGTCAATGTTCGTATCTTCGTGAGAAAACCTAGAGTACATGCTTAGTCTAGAAAACGTGAGTTGGGGTTTGTGGTTAGTTAGTTGTTATGGCTTGGGCCGACTTACGGCCGGATTGGCGATGGTGTTGTTGTGGTGCAACCGAGGTATTGGATGGCTTGGTGGATGACTCTGGACGAGTCCAGTGAGATTATGGTATTTGGTTGAGCATTGAGTTTCTCAGAGTTGTGGATTACGAGGGAGGTCAGTTCCCCCGACCTGAGCATAGATTGAAGGTTTTGGCTCGGTACGAGTGGAGATTCGGGCTTAATGTGTTGTGAGCCCTAGATCGGAACTGATGTGCCACGGGCTGGGATGCTTGTGCACGGTAGGATGGGCACCTCGTGAGTTGTGATTGTGGCCAGTTGTGGGGTGCTGGTACTTGGTAGGAGGAACCGCTAACCGAGTTGGGATATGCGATGACCATTGGTAGGTCATGTTTCAGTACGAACGGTCAGAATGCCGTTAGGTGGATTAGAGTAGCGCAGTGGACCTATAATTCATGTAGGATGGGGCTAGGTTGGTATGGTCGGGTAGACCATGAGTGAGTTGGTTTTCATAGCTACCGTAGGATGCGATGAATGAAGCAGCAGATGTTGGTTGTATCAGCATATGCTGGGGTTGGAATGTGGTGATGCCGAGGCTAGTACTTGGTGACTCCTCAAGATTAAAGCTTGACGACTTCGAGGGTAGTGATTGAGGAGTCCGAGGTGAGTGATCGTTGACTGTGATCTCGAGAGTTGGTTACTCGTATGATAGTGGTGCTCGAAGTTGAACCTCGGGAAGGTTGAGATGCGATCATCAGGAGGAGTGATGATTGATATCCTTTTGGATGTGCATAAACGGGGATAACCGACATGCGAGTTGGTTGGTGAGTTGGTTTGGCTACGGACACGTGGTTGTGATCCGTAGGAGTTGTGGATTTCCTAAGTGTAGTAGAGAAGGTGACATTTGGACAGTTAATTCGGATGTGGTATACTTGAGGATGAAGTCCCATGGTTGGAAAAGATGGACATAGGAATCCCAGAATCATGAGATGTTGTGATTTCGACGATGTGACCACTGTTGATTCTGAGTTGGTGTTAGATGTTGTGTGTTGGATGCTCTAGAGTCGATTCGGGTGACTCAGTGATATCACTTTAGGAATTGTGACCCCCTTTGATCATGGACACATGTGGATGTGTTCAGGAGTAGAAAGAGTACTTGGTGACGCCGGGAGTGGCATGTGTGGTAAGCGTCAGGGGATGGTGTTAAGATGGATTAAGGTAGAATGACTGGTGATGACATGGTAAAGGACCATTATGTGTTCTGTTGAAGGATGACGTAAGGATGCTGAGAAGGAGTGACTATAACTGATCGATATGAGGTTATTGAAGAGAACCCACAATTTAGACGTGTGGTATTCATGATTGATTGGATTCAATGCAGCGGTCTGAAACATAGTAAGAGGGATCCACTTAGGAGTGTGTGGATTGGGATTGGATCGCTTCTGGCTCAAGATTGAGTTGTTGTGGACCAGGAGGATTGTAAGCAAAATAGAGGTTGGATATGTTGGACATACAACTGAGGAGATTGCTCTGTCTTGCAGGAGTGATAGTGGCTGGATATCTTGACCATCTTGGAGTTGTGCAGGACGCGTGTGGTCCATCTCGCATACGTATGGATATTGGATTAAGATCTGGTATTGGGTCTGCCCTGTATTCGTAGTTGAGATGTGATTGGATTTCACATTGGTCGGGAGACCCAGGAGACCGGGAAACACGAAATAGACTTGAGCTGGTGTTCTTCGGAAGACGTGTTGGGTCTGACGTGTTGGCCTAGTATTGGATTGGACTGATAGGCTTCAAACGTGAAACATGTTTGACTCGTAGTCAGGTGGTAATCTGTATGGTTACAAGGATGTTTGTGTGCCCTGGAGATACACTGGGAGGGTGACGGGTACACTATGGTGTTGTTGGACGGACTTTGTGTTGTAAATTTTGTCCCTTTACTGATCTTGTTTCTTGATAGACTTAGGTGACTATGCAAACAATAGGATGATGCTAAGATAATGCGGAATATAGATGAACAATAAAGTAAACACGCCACACACACGAACACAAGAATTTAGCGAGGTTCGGCTAATCTTTGCCTACGTCCTCGTGTGACCTCCTTGAGAAATCACTAGCACTATGAAGATAACAAGATTACAAGAACTTATGTAGAATCCTGACCTAATCCCCAAACCCTTGCTCACGATCTCTCAAATCACTCTTTTGCTCTTATACCTGTGTATGACTTCTTTGTTTACTGGTGTCTTATTTTTCTGTGTGTATGTAAGGACTCCTAAGAGGCCTATTTATAATGTATAGGACTTAGGTTACACTCCTTAGCATATTACAATTCCTATTCCTCTTTGGAGATGAAAAGATAACTTATTTCCTAATCTCTAGAGGGCTATGGAATACTTTTCCTAATCCAATATGGAAACACTAGATTAACTTGGAATCCTAGTTAAACTAGTATTCCTAGTCAAACACTAATTCTTGGTATTTTCCGAGCCAATTCTTCAACAATCTCCACCTTGGTGAGTCAAAACCAAGAAATGACCATTGAAAACCCAGAATGTCTTCGAACCTTCTTGAAGCAACCCTGGAAAAACTTCAAGAACCTTTCACCTTGGCAAAAAAAAAATCTCCCTTTTGCCCTACTGCACCTCATATGAGGAGGTGCTCCACCCAACCTTTTAGCACGAGATAAGGTTGAGTAAGTTCAAGCAATACTTGAACTTCTCTGGTATAACTGTTTTAGTAAGATAGTCAGAAGCATTTTCCTTTGTATGGACCTTTTCGACTATCAACTCCTTAGAGTCGACCCAATCCCTTATCCTGTGATAACGGACATCAATATGTTTTGATCTCCCATGAAACACTTGATTCTTTGCTAAGAAGATAGCACTTTCACTGTCACACCTAATCACCACAGATTTCTGAATGATTCCGAACTCCCTCGCTAAACCACTTAGCCAAACTGCTTCTTTTCCAGCTTCTGCTAGTGCAATGTACTCTGCCTCTGTTGTAGACAATGCTGAAATAGACTGTAGAGTAGACCTCTAACAAATAGGGCCACCACCACACGTGAACACGTAACCTGTCGTGGACCTTCTTCTGTCTAGATTCCCTGCGTAGTCTGCATCCACATAACCTAACACATATGTTTCTCCTTGCTGTTTTTCAAACAAAATGCCCAGATTTTTTGTTCCCTTCAAATAACGAAGGATCCATTTAACTGCAGACCAATGCTCCTTTCTTGGATTTACCATATACCTCGAGACAACGCTCATTGCTTGAGCTAAGTCAGGTCTGGTGCAAACCATTGCATACATAAAACACCCTACTGCACTTGCATATGGTACTTTCTTCATCTCCTTCAACTCTTGTTCTGTAGTTGGACTTTGCAGTGCACTCAATTGATAGTGTGTTGCTAATGGAGTGGACACTGGCTTTGCTTCATTCATGTTGAAGCGCTCCAAAATACTTTGAATATACTTTGGTTGTGATAGCCAAATCTTTCCCGCTGTTCTGTTCCTCCGTATTTGCATTCCAAGGATCTTTTGTGCGGGTCCTAGATCCTTCATGTCGAATTCCTTACTTAGTTGCATCTTCAACTTTCGAATTCTAGACATATCTTGACATGCAATCAACATGTCATCTACATAAAGTAGCAATAGTATAATCTTACTATCTTCGAACATATGATAGTAAACGCAACAATCATATAAGCATCTTCGAAACTCAATTTTCAGCATATAGGAATCAAAACGTTTGTACCACTGTCTTGGAGATTGCTTTAGCCCGTAAAGTGACTTCTTCAATCTGCAAACCATACTTTCCTTTCCTATTTCGACATACCCCTCTGGCTGAACCATGTAGATGACTTCTTCTAAATCACCATGTAGAAACGCTGTCTTCACGTCCATTTGTTCTATCTCCATGTCTTGCTGAGCTGCTATAGATAATAGCAATCTAATTGAAGTATGCTTAACTACTGGTGAGAATATCTCATCATAGTCAACTCCCTCATTTTGTGAGTATCCCTTAGCCACTAACCTGGCTTTGTACCTCATTGCGTCTCCTTCATGTGTTCCTTCTTTCTTTCTAAACACCCATTTACAGCCAATTGTTTTTCTATCCTTTGGTTTAGAAACTAACTCCCAAACAGAGTTCTTCTCAAGAGATTCCATCTCTTCTAACATAGCAATCATCCAACTTTCCCGTTCATTACTTGCTATAGCTTCTTGATACGTGGTTGGATCTCCTTGACTGATTTTTAGAGAATAATTCACTTCATCGTGTTCAAAACCATACTTTTCTGGTTTCTTACGATTTCGAACAGGTTTGTCCAATGCTATGATCCTCTGAAACTGTTCTACAGGTGTTGTGCGAACCAGGGAGTCTTGGTTCTGCACGTGTGGCTCCACCTGCGTCTGTACTGGTGTCTGCTGCTGTTGCTCTACTTCTTCCTCATCAAACTCCGCGTCGTAATCCACTTGCTCATGCTCCACCTGAGCTGGATTTTCTTCCATAACTGGTTGGGGTTGAGGAACTTCGGTTGTTTCTTCTTCAGCATTATTCCTTTCATTTTTCTTATTCTGGTTCAAGGGCATAGTCTTCTCGTTGAATATTACATCCCTACTTAAGACTACCTTCTTGTTTACAAAATCCCATAGCTTGTAGCCCATCACTCCTTCACTGAAACCAATGAATATGCACTCGAGTGACTTAGGCTTGAACTTGGTTCTCTCATCACTTGGAATATAGGCATAAGCACTACAACCGAAAACTCTTAATTTTGAGTAGTTAACGGGTTTTCCGGTCCATATCTCTTCTGCACACTTAGAATTGAGAACCCTTGATGGTGATCGATTAACCAAGTAGCAAGCATGGTTGACTGCTTCTGCCCAGAACATATCTGGTAATCCAGCATGAAATCTCATGCTTCTCTCTCTTTCCATGAGAGTTCTGTTCATCCTCTCGGCAGCACCATTTTGTTGGGGAGTTTTCTTCACCGTAAAATGTCTTGTAATGCCTTGTTCTTTGCAAAACTCTAGGAAGCTGTTGTCCTTATATTCACCTCCGTTGTCACTTCTTAGGTATTTGATTTTTCGTCCAGTCTGATTTTCTACAGCAGTTTTCCACTCTTTAAACTTAGTGAAAGCTTCAGATTTCTCCCTCATGAAATAGACCCAAATCTTCCTCGAAAAATCATCTAAGAATGTGATAAAATACCTGGAACCTGCCATGGATCTGGTTGGTGCAGGGCCCCAAACGTCTGTGTGAATATACTCCAACAGATTTTTGCTTCTTTCCTCAATATTCGCAAGCTTGAACGACGTCTTTGTTTGTTTCCCAAGGATACAATATTTACATAAATCTAGTTTGCAATAATTGACACCTTCTGGCTTATTCTTCTTGTGTAACTCTTGCAAACTGTTCTGACTCATATGCCCGAGCCTAAAGTGCCAAAGCTCAGTCTTGTCGTTAGTTTCACCTTTCGTTGATACTTCTGCTCCACCTACTACTGTATTTCCTCGAAGCTTATATAATTGATTAGGTTGGATTTCTCCTTTCATTACGACAAGGGATCCTTTGACAACCTTGAGTATCCCTCCTTCAGCTGAGTATCTTAGCCCTGCCTTGTCAAAGGTACCGAGAGATATAAGGTTCTTCTTCAATTTTGGAATGTGTCTGACCTTGTCCAATGTCCTAACAACCCCGTCGTGCATTCTGATTTTAATTGATCCAATACCTTGGATCATAAGTGGTGAGTCATCCCCCATTAACACTTCTTCGATGCTGGTTTCCTCATATGTATCAAACCATTCTTTGATAGAACACATGTGGAATGAACATCCCGTATCCAAAATCCAAAATTCGAAAACACTGGAGCTGGATGATACTGCAAGGAGCTCTCCGTTGTAATCCTCAGAAGTTACAACACTGGCTGTGTTTGAGTTCCCTGCCATCGCCTTTGCTTTCCTTTCTTTCCATATGTTGCAGTTCTTCTTCCAATGATCTGAAGCACCACATACGAAACAACCCTTTTTATCTTTTCCTTTGGATTTTGACCTACCTCTGTTGCCTGGTTTATCCGGTCTTTTCTCTGATCTGCCTCTCTCTGTGCCTTTAACATAAAGGCCTTGTGCTTGAGAGCTTTCAGTGTTCTTGTCCATCTTGACATAGGACTGAATGGCTTCGGTAACCTCATCTAACTTCAGAGTATCCTTACCGAACATCAATGTGGTTCTGAGGTGCTTGAACGAAGGCGGTAGAGATCTTAGCATTAAGAGTGCCTTGTCATCGTCCTCATATTTTACATCCACCTTGGATAAATTCGCAACACAATTCTGAAACTTTCTTAGATGTTCTTGCAAGTCTCCCCCTTCTTCCATCCGAAGGCTGAATAGTTCATCTTTTAAGAAGAGTTTGTTGGATGTAGTTTTACCCCTAAAGAGCTTCTCCAGCTTATCCCATGTTTCCTTAGAATTCATGTCCTCGTCGATATGAAGCAATACATTATCCGCTAGGTGCTGCTCTATAAAACTCTTCGCCTTCCTGTCCATCTTCTGCCACTGCGCATCTGTTATGACAGTTGGCCTTTTCTCTGTACCGAGAAGAGCCTCCTGAAGATCTTGTTGGATCAGGATGTTTTTCACCTTCCTCTGCCATAACGTGAAGTTCTCTTTCCCGTCAAACGGCTTGATCACAGTCTTCACGTCGTTGCTCGTGTTTGCCTTGACACCCGCCATCTCAAAAAAAACACTTTCCCGGGAGGTCTGATACCAATTGTTGTAAATTTTGTCCCTTTACTGATCTTGTTTCTTGATAAACTTAGGTGACTATGCAAACAATAGGATGATGCTAAGATAATGCGGAATATAGATGAACAATAAAGTAAACACGCCACACACACGAACACAAGAATTTAGCGAGGTTCGGCTAATCTTTGCCTACGTCCTCGTGTGACCTCCTTGAGAAATCACTAGCACTATGAAGATAACAAGATTACAAGAACTTATGTAGAATCCTGACCTAATCCCCAAACCCTTGCTCACGATCTCTCAAATCACTCTTTTGCTCTTATACCTGTGTATGACTTCTTTGTTTACTGGTGTCTTATTTTTCTGTGTGTATGTAAGGACTCCTAAGAGGCCTATTTATAATGTATAGGACTTAGGTTACACTCCTTAGCATATTACAATTCCTATTCCTCTTTGGAGATGGAAAGATAACTTATTTCCTAATCTCTAGAGGGCTATGGAATACTTTTCCTAATCCTATATGGAAACACTAGATTAACTTGGAATCCTAGTTAAACTAGTATTCCTAGTCAAACACTAATTCTTGGTATTTGCCGAGCCAATTCTTCAACACTTTGGGTGTAGTAGAGCTTTGTCAGGACCCGACCCTCCTCAGTTAGGACCCGACTCATCTAGCACCATATTGTCCGCTTTGGGCCTCGCCCTCACGGTTTTGTTTTCGGGAGCTCATGGTGCAACTTCCCAGGGGGTCACCCATCATGGAATTGCACCAGCCTCAACTCGCTTAACTTTGGGGTTCCAATCCCCCCCAAAACCACTTGAGCTCCCAAAAGGCCTAATGCTAGATAGGTGTGTGCCTACACCTTTAAGGCACACCACCATCCTCTCCCAGACCATTCCCCCGCGCAGGAATGTGGGATTGTTCACTGTTCCCTCCAGGACACGGGTCTTACAATCCACCCCCCTTAGGGCCCAGCGTCTTCGCTGGCACACTTCCTGGTTGGGGTCTAGCTCTGATACCAAATTGTCAGGACCCGACCCTCCTCAGTTAGGACCCAACTCATCTAGCACCATATTGTCCGCTTTAGGCCTCGCCCTCACGGTTTTGTTTTCGGGAGCACATGGTGCAACTTCCCAGGGGGTCACCCATCATGGAATTGCACCTGCCTCAACTCGCTTAACTTTGGGGTTCCAATCCCCCCCAAAACCACTTGAGCTCCCAAAAGGCCTAGTGCTAGATAGATGTGTGCCTACACCTTTAAGGCACACCACCATCCTCTCACAGACCATTCCTTCGCGCAAGAATGTGGGATTGTTCACCGTTCCCTCCAGGACACGGGTCTTACAGCTTGGCTGATGCCGGTGTGGTTGATTGATGGACCTACCGTAAGATGTCGTTGGAAGTACTTGAGGATATACTATACGATCTCTATGATTGAGGTATTCTAAAATATCTCTGTTTGATTTAAAGTTCGTAGGGTGGTTGTTGCGTGTGCTTGGTGCATATCTTTGGAGTGTGTGCGTGACAGTTATGCAGTGTCGGAACCATTCCGATGCGATGGGACGTGCATCGTAATGTTCTGATAGAGGTGTTAGTAATCGGTTTGGTGTCGAGGTATGTTGTTGGTTGTCTTGGTGAATTGGAACAGTTTCGATGTGATTGGCCGGTTGAGATATGGACTAGATCCGAGTGATCCTGAGTAATTTGACTGGTTGGTAGGAGTCAATACTGATGTGAGCTGGATGCTCATAACCATGAGTGGCTGGTGGGACCTTGACATTGAGATGTGATAGGGTCTAGTTGCAGACAGGTAGTGTGGAACCACCGGTGAGATGATTGGTGGGGTTCGTGGTGTGAGCAAGTACGTTGCGACTTCAGTAAGGTCAGCGCGGATCGTTGATGGAAGTAGTATGGATCATTGTACGGATAGAAGTATCGAGGTCGATAGATGTCGTCTTGCAAATTGGTTGCGGGGTGAGAATTGTGCCTGTTGACGGCAGACTCGCACGATGTACTGAAGTGTTGGTACGAGGTACGTTTGACTCGGAAAAGGATCGAGGATAATGAGACTGGTAGCAGTAGTGGTGTGGCGTACCTATTGTTGGTTGAGCCGTAAGTGTCGGTTGGTGTGACGTTAGAGGTACCTTGGGTACGAGTTGGAAGTGTATTGACCACGGTGAGAATGGGTTGATTCACCGGTATAAGTTGTTTCGCCTAGCGGAGTAGTGGTGACAGTTTGGCCACTGTCAGGCTAGGCTGGATTGGCAGGAGATAGACACCGGGTAGGAGACCTAGGTGTGAGGTAAGCTAGATTCCCCCAATTAGTTGCGGACGTACGAGATTCAGAATTTCGGGGTTGAAATTCTTTAAGGGGGGGGGGGGGGTGATTGTAACGACCTGTCCCGGAGTTCGAGATTAAATTAGTGATTAATGATGGATTAGTGTGATTAATCGGTGATTAGTTTGGTGATTTTGGACGGACGATGCAAAATGACGGTTTTGCCCTTGGAATGGGTGAATGGTTGACTTTTCGCTCGGACGCTCAAATGGACTTTGATCGATGACTGTGACGTAGTTCGGGACGTCACGAGTTCATAGACATGTCGCACGTCCAATTCCGACGTTCGAGGAAGAAGTTATGATGTTCGAAAGTTCGAGGGTAGTTTGGTAATTTGGTTGAAAAGGGGCAAACTGTTGATTTTTCACACGACATGGATTTGTCACATATTTCGAGGACCGTTAGGGAGGTCTCGATTCCCTGAGTACAACGATAGGCCGCACGCTGTCATCAGACTACAAATAGTTAGGATTTTGGTCTAAGTATGTGAAGGGCAAAATGGTAATTTGTTATTTAGGGGTATTGTGGTCTTTTGCTGCCTAGGGATCGGTGCCCAGTGAAATTGTGCCACCTGGTGTCTTGAGAAGTATGCCCAAGGGTTTTGGGACACTTGTCCCTTGTTGGAAGGTCATAGAACCCTCTCACCACCGCCTTAAATTCGTTGCACGATGAGTTAAATGGTTTGAACGGTTTGCGATGCAGATGAAAAACAGAGACAAAGAGTTTGTGAGAATTCAAACCCCCTCAACTGTCCTCAAATGGCCGTGCCGTGTGAACAAAAATGAAAGGTTAGACAATGAAGAATGTGGTGGTGATACTGAGGATGGCCGTCGTGCATGGTGAAGGTAGAATAAAGGTAAGAACCGTGACATTTGGTTTTTAGCACGATTCTGCTTAAGCCTGATTTAGTGGTTATTGAGCTAAGTGATTAGTGGGATGAGGTTCAGGAAGCTCAGAGGAATGGATCGAGACTAGGTTTGGAACCTTCCGTGGACGGTGGATGAGGAACCCGAGAACGGGTAAGTTCAAACTCAACAAGGAGGTGATTGGAACTAGAACTAAGGCTAGAGATGGCCGGAATGTCGAGGACACAGCGGAGGGACTTTCTGGTTTTCTTTTTCGACTTGGAAGGTACAATTTAGGCCCTCATTTCATGGTTTAATTATCTAGATTAATCATTAACTAAGGTATGGAATTAATGGAGGATAAAGGAATGAAAACGGATCAAAATTGTACAGTTTAGAAGGTTGAACCGTGGACGCCGGTTTGGATGGATCGGGCTGGTTCGAACCAGTTCAGACCCGCTGGACTGAGGTTGAAGATGAACAGTAGCTTGGCGCATGAGGCCCATGTGCAGCCCTTTGGCCGCCGTATGTCGGCGCATGGCACGGGTTTTGAGGAAGGTTCCAACACAACTTCTAAAGTATTCGATGTAACGAACATTTTGGCCCTAGTTTCGAGTCGATCGGATATCGTCTCGATATGTTTCGAGATGTCCGAAAGTTATAGGGCTCGGTTAAAAATAGTTAAAAATTTGGGAAAATTATGAGGCTTTAGTAGAAGTTTAATGAAGTAGTTAGTGACCTTCTTATGAGATTTGGATAGGTTTGGGAAAGCCGGTGATAGCGGATTAACCGAGAACGACATAAGTGCGCGCGTATCGAGGCAACGGTGTAAACGATCTGTGAGTGGACTTTGCTTTCTAACTTATGATGCATGCCTAAATGTTTATATTTTTTCTACTTGTGATTTCTATGTTTGTGATTTGATATTGATGATTTACGGTTTTGGAATGTATTTCGAGATAATTACGTATTTGCACGTTTTACGAGCTTACGATTTATGTTGTGATTTGACCATGGTTTTGATGATTCGATTTTGGTGATTTGATATTGGGCTTTTAACTATGATTTGATTTCAAAGATTTATAATGGATTTTGGAAAAGTGATTTCGGGCTTGAAGCCCTGTTCATAAAAGGGATTTCGATAAATGTGATTTCGATAAATGTGATTTCGGGTTTTGGAATCGGATTTCGGAAATACGATTCGAGATTCAGTTTTCAAACTTGAAAAGTGGATTTCTGGATTTGGGTTCGGAATGATGATTCTGGATGTCAGCTTATGGAATTATGATTTGGGATTCGGATTTGGAAATGGGTTATGGATGTGGATTTGGATTCGGAATGATGATTTCGGATTCGGCTTGGGATTCAAAATGGTGATTTCGAATTCGGATTTGGACATGGGTTTGGAAATGGTTTTAAAATGGTTTTGAATTGGATTTGCTGGATTTGGTTATTGGGTTTAAAGACCCGGATATAATATATGACGGGGGCGGGCCCGGATTGGGTTTAAAGACTCGGGAGTTTAAAGACTTGGATATTGTGATTTCCCCCGTATTCCTATTGAGTTTAAAGACTCGGATTATGTTGAGGTCTAGATTGAGTTTAAAGACTCGGATTGATATTGAGTTTAAAGACTCGGATAGATCCAACAGGTTCGATGGATTGCAATGGATTTCAAATGGATTTCAAATGGCTTTCAAATGTGTTTTGGATTTCGATGATAACTCAATGGTTTCATTGGTTTTCAATGATGGATTTTGATGGTTTTGGGCTGAGGCCCAAGATGTGAGGATAATAAATGATTTCTTGTTTTTGGTTTCATAAATGTTTATATCAACTGGAATGTGAAATGGGTTATATATGCATGCATTGGTTTTTAAATGGAGGGTATAAATGTCTTTCTTATAAACTGTTTTCTATAGTTATCCTTTATTTTTGTCCACTCACAGCCTTTTATGTTTTTCGATACCCTCCAGGTTGTTGCGGTGCGGGATGTTGTTAGAGAGACGGAGACATCACACACGCGATCCATAGTAGATTCTCCGCGCTCTGGGAAGTCCAGAAGACGGTTCGCTTGGAAATCTTTTGTCCGGCTTACGTGTTACGTGGTGGTTGGACGTCGGTTTAGCCTTTATGTCGCACGTAAGTTAAATGGAAGCATGGCTTAGCCCTTAATCCCGGGGGATTGGGGGTAGGTCGTGTCAAACATAAGGTACTAGTCCTTACCAAGCTGAAGCATAAGATCAATAGATAGGGTTCAGAGAGAAAGTCCAACCGTACATGTACTTGCAATTCTCATTAAATCTCCAACTCCCAGAATGGTTTTTGGGATCTTGCTCCCGAGGTATTTATCCAAACGAGTCTACTGCTTAAAAGTGGATTTGCCACATGTATTGTTGAATAACTCATTCACACCACATGTACAAGTCCTAAACTCGTAAGCATCACCTGAACACGAATTTTGACATAAGAGAAAATCTAGTGAACTCATATGCTCTTCACTACTCGTGATAACTCACGACTAGGTCGCAAGTGGGTAAAGACTGATGTCAATTGACAATTCTAACTATCTGAGGAGGTGACATGACATGCAAAATTGGGACGTATGATCATCAAGTGTTCTGATACTAACGACACATCCTACAACTATGCTTTGATACCAAATTGACACATCTTGGTCCCAAAAATTCAATGGGATTTCATGATCAAGGTATGATGGCTGATATCTGGACGGTGACATCCAAATGATGAAATTTGAAAGATAAAACGTTGCATTTTAGGAGGTTGTGTAAAATATAATTAGTAAAAATCTAATTAGAATTTCACTGCGAAAGCAGAAGTTTTCATAGTACAATAATGATAATCATACCGTTCAAGTAATTACTTGCGTTATCTTTATTTCCATTGCATCACTCCAATTATTGGTGTGAATGTCAAGGCAACTTCCGTAAACTCCTCGATGCATGTGAAGTACCACTGGGATTTTAGGGGTATAAAAACAGAAGAGCGAGTGGACCTAATAATTTTTCAGTGTAAAACCACGAATTATAAAATAGGCTTTAACCCCTCAGCTTAACTAAAAGCTCGTTATCAAAATCCTTAATTTGCGTGTAATACGAAAAATAATAATAAAATAATTATAAATCACATTAAACATCTTGAAAAATGAACAAATCATGCATGAACCACTATTTAATGCTCATGAGTCACTCGAGGCATACAGTCATTCTAGGTTGGGTATCTATAATGTTCGTGTACCTCGACCACATGAAAACTGGGTGCTAAACACCTATCACCTCAAGTCCTCTAAAACTCGAGAACAAGATGGCATTTTTTAACTAATATTATAAGGAGCGTGAGTGAATGATTATGTGAAGGCTGGTCTGTGGCTGCTCAGACGGGTATTGAGATACCAATGACTTCTAAGTGGTTATATAATCACTATCTCAAACAACTGTCTCGAGACTACTATGCATTTACCACTACCAAAACTAACCAAACATGAAAATTCGATCTAAAAAAACAAATCAATCGTGCTTGGGAAATCATCTAGTAAAAGCGTGTCAATAATTATTAAGTAAAACCATAAACAAGCATGCACGGGAATCATAAACGAACATATAAATGCATGCAAGTAATAAATCAAAAGTATAAAACAAATAAAGAAGGTCCACTTACAAACTAGTCAGGGAAATAGTGAGCCACAAATGAGTTTTCTCCGTCCTTTGTGTGTGCTCGTTGAGAGTAGGTTGAAGGTGAATGTAGGGAATGTGTGAGTGTAGGGAGTACGTGAGTGTGATAATCTGACTTTTGGGGATATGGGCTTAGGCTACTATATTCCAAAGTCCTGGATTAATCTACGAGCCTTAACTATTTTGGGCTTAACCAAACACTCACACACTCTAAAAAAAAGTTCTATCTCATGGAATAAACACAGCCCAACAAAAAATTTGTAGGGGTATTTTGGTCAAAACTAATTCCAATATTTGATGAATTTGCAAAATGGAATGTAACAATTTGCATATAAAAATAGAAAAAAAAAATGGAAGTCACTCTTCCACATTATTTTGCAATGTATTCTCTTGGACGCAAACAAATTGAAGACCATGTCCTAGTTTAAATTTTATTTTATTTGGTCAAAATTGGTCACTGTTGTATGCACCTATTACATCTCTGATTCATCCAAATGGAAGGAGGCTCTCACACTTCGAAGGGAAATCCATGTGCTTACATTAGGTACGTTATACCGCGTTGGTTTTATAACTTTTTTATTTTTTTGGTTTGATGCCAGGCTTATTAGGTTATGAGGTTATCACTTATCACCCTTATATGTATATATAAGTATGTATATATAGTCACAAATTAACAACATAGTAAACGTTAAACGTTATCATATATTGATAAGATATTAGGTTTTATACCTTTTTAATTTTTTTTTGTTTGATGTTAGGCTTATCAGGTTATGAGTGTATACATACATATATATATATATAGTCACAGATTAATAATATAGCAGAATTTAGACATTATCATAAATTTATAAGAGATTTTTGTGAATATGTTATGTATTGCCTGGTTTACCGAATCTGTTCCTGATGTTTTACTAACGATTCTACTAATTGTTCAGCTTTTTTTTAAAAAAAAAAAAAATCAATCTTTGTTGGGTTACTCCAATTCTATGATTTGTCCATGAATTTATTGTTTGTAATAAACTGTATTGTGATTTAGTGTGAAACCTAAAACGTTTGCTATCTGTTTAGTTTGATGCAGTCATGCATTTATTATTGAGTAATATTATTTGGACACACTAAATTGATTATATTTAGTAACACATTTGATGTGGCACTTAATGAATAGTCTTATTTTAATAAATTTAATCACTTGGTGCATCCACTTCTCTATTCATTGATTGTCACATTAAGTTTGTCATTAAATGCGATCAATTTAGTGTGTCTAAATAACATTACTCTTTTTTATTTGCACCTCTCTTTGGGCTGGAACTAATTTAGTATTTTTAAGCATTAATCAAAATTTCTCACATATGTTTTCATGTTTGTGTTTCTAGGATGCTCAACAGTTTTGGGCATTCAGAGGTCAAAACGAACATACCTACCAAGATATTTTTGAACTTACCCACTGATAACTCAAAAGTCAGCTTATCACAAGTTTTGAATTAAGTTAAAGATAACGTTGTTGTATGCTCATTTCAGATATGATTTGTAGCATCATGGATTGTGTGAAAATTGTCTCATAGCTTTGAAATATTTATGAAATGGGGTGTTTGGTATCTATTCGGCTAAAAAATGTGACAGCGAGTCGGATAGATTTCTGTCGTTCGAAAGAAGGGGCTCGTATGGGTTTTACTGGATGTGTGAGTGATTTATGGCTTTGCTTGAAGTTGAGTTTGAGGTGAAGGCTGTTGACTTTGAAGCCTTGGTGTTACGGTCTTTCCTTATATAGGTTGACCAGAAAGCAGTACGTATTCAGCTGCCTTCACATCTGGCGTTCCAATAGTAAAGTTGCTACTAGACAATATAAAGTTGATTTTTGTTACGACCCAATAATATTTCGTTTAATAGAGTGATTGTGAGGTGAGCGGGAAAAGTGCTTGCACTGTTATTTTCTAAGCCTCCTTCTTAATGTATCTCAAGACTTTAATAATTTCTTTTTTAGCCTTGTCCAAGTTCGATCTATGTGATGTCCAATATGTTCATGGCTTGTAGCTTGTTATTCAGTTAGGAGCAGCTAGGAGCACGAGTTCTCTTGAGTCGTGATGGTAGTATTGGACCAAAACACAGATAATTTTATGACCTAAAGGCTATCATAAAACACTTTGGTTGGTATAATTCGAATACTTACCACTTTTCCTATGAAATCCATTAGAAATATTGCGAAGCAAAGTACAAATAGTGAAAGAGTAAATGCATGAATATTGAATATCGTGACGAATAGGGGATTAGTCGAGTAATTACGGACAACCGGCGTGAAATGATCTTTTTGCCTCTGAAATTGGACCAAATGTTGACTTTTGACCTGGGGAGTCAAATATACGAGGACCGATGACCGTGACGTAGATCGGGACGTCATGAGTCCGTAAACAGGAGACACGTCGAAATCGGACGTCGAACGGGGAAGTTATGGTCACAGGATCGAAATCGATATAATTAATGTCTCGGAATTTGAAATTAATGCTTAATTCTGATTGGGTGAATAATTAATGTTGGGCCTTTGGATGAGTGACAAGTGTCACTCATCCCATTGGTGGCTTTCCCTAATTTATGGATCTATGTCCATTGGGTGAGGTTTATTTAATATTTTTATCACTCATCTCTCTTTCTCTCCTACCTATGTATCATCTTCAACATTTATCATCTTCATCATCTTCCATTCCCTCTAAACCGTGAACAACCAAAAACCAAACCCCACTACCCTATCCCCTTCTGTGTTCATCTGTGGGACTGAAAGACTAAGAACGGACAAAAAGGTTGGATGGGCAACGGTGAGGCTGAGCACGGCGGACCACGGCGGAGGTGAGTTAGGAAACCCGAAACTCGTAACCCATTTAACCCATTTCTTCTAACTTTGGATTTTGACGTCTATTGACTAAGGGGGTGGTCTGGGTTTTGTTCTAGGGACCAAGACGAGTACATTGGGCATGTTTGGAAGGATTTTGGTGGCCTGAGTCGACTAAGAACAAGGTTGGAAAACCAGCTTGCTGTTCATCGATCGAGGGTAAGGTTTTAATGAGTATTTCGTGTTTTCAATTAGATGGATCTCTTAGTTAGGCTGAGACGAGCTTGTAGGAAGAAACCCCGTCCAATTTGGTTGAGAAATGGCGAAATGGCAGCCGTGTCAAGGTTGCGGGTCGCGTGACCCGGTTGCAGACTGACGAGTTGACTAGTCCAGAGGTAAGGGATGATGACGTTAGCATGTCCGACCTATTAGACCAGCAGCCACTCAGGACGTGACACGTGTCACATGTCAGTGCTGACTATGCACTGACATGTTAGTGACGTGGCCCAATCAGTGGTTGCCATGTGTCATTGACATGTTAGTGACGTGGATCTATCATCAGTTGACACGTGGCACTATCAAAGTCTGACACGTGGCAGTGACATGGACCAACCACATGTTGACACGTGGCACCTGTAAGAGTCTGACACCTGTTAGACCTGACAGCTATTAGATGACGTTAGCCGTGACGTCAGCATGCGTTGACCGTTGGCTTCCAGCGTTGACTTTTAGTTGAACTGCTCATGGGGGCTCGTGAGCTCAAATTTCTAGGTTGGACCAGTGTCATCCAAAGTTTTTCAATGATTCGGATCCAATGGTGGTGGTTTCGGTTCGATTGGAGATCGTTAGGTTGCTCAAATAGAGGTTTTTAGCCTCAGGAAGTGTGTTCGAGATGCGTTCCCGGGCCAGTACTGTTTAGAGGTCTTAGGTATAACCTTAGTGAGTCCGTTAGTGACCGTGATTTGGATAGGTCCAGATATTCCGGTGATGGTGATTTCGCTCCGAAAGGCTTATGAAACGCGTATCGAGGCGACAGTTAGGACAGTTTGTGAGTGAACACTTGTTTTCTAAATATGATGCATGGATAACTATTTTAAATGTTTTATATCTATTATTTGAAATGTCTTGAGTGCATATGATTGTGGTATTTGGTATTTATGTATTTGCACGTATTTCGATATTTATGGTTTTATATTGGGTTTATACGTGCTTGTATTTTCAATAGTTTTATTAATAGAATTATTTCAGATTTGGAAATATGCAACCGAGCATGAGACCCAATTGATTTGTAAACTATGGAACTTAATGTCCATTTGATTTAATCAGGCATCGGGCCGGAGACCCATTTGATTTATACTATCGGGTTTAAGGTCCAGTTGGTTATGATATCGGGCTTAAGGCCCAGTTGGGTTATGAAATGGAATTTCAAGTTGAGTCCCTTGAATTTGGAAATTGGATTTGTGGAAATGGTTTATGAAAGTTATACTTCAGGCACGAGACTCATTTGTGGATTTACGATGGTTTATGGAACAAATGGTTAAACACTAAATCCCGGGCATAGCCCTTTGAAAGGTTTTGAGATGATTTATAACATGTTTTCCATATACCATTCGATTGTCTCATCTGGACGTCTCGTAGTATCCCAGGGTAGTTATGGCGCATTACCTGAGAGGGGCTGCCCCGGGGTGTAGCTCTTGATCAGAAGTGCAATTATGGATAACAACCCTCAAGGAAGGTCATTGATCTGCTAGTCATTGACCTAGGTGGACCTTGGGGAGACTCGAAATTGAGACCTCGAGTAGCACGTGTAGCTTAGAGATCGTGACAATGGTATTGATTAGGCATCTGGGATATCAAGGATTGGTTACATTGTATTTCGATAAATTGGTTATTTAAAATTAATTGGTTTTGGGTTGAGTTCCCACATGATTGGTTTTGGGCTGAGTCTCCATATACTTGGTTTTGGGCTGAGTTCCCACATAGTTGGATTTATGATGTTGGGCTAAGGCTCTAATGATTTAATTAAGTAAATGGTTTGATTGCTGGTTTTCGAATGCATGCATACTTTTTAGTGAAGGGTATAAACTTCTTTTCATGAAATGTGTTTTATAAATTATTTATTTCGTCCACTCACAGTTTTTAATGGTTTCTAATACCCTTCAGGTTAGTCGTGGATGCAAGCTATAGTAGAGACTAAGACATCACACTCCTCCACTGATCCTGGTGCACTCTAGAAGCCTCGTTTGGGCTAAGGTTTGAGTTATCCATTGTCTAACACTTTGTGTCAGATGGGAGCATGACACATCCTGTGTGAATCCCGAGGGGATTTGGGATGGGTCGTGTCACTTTGGCTCCTAAATGATTGTACCATCTCACTTATCATAATCGTATCACCTGTTTCGAGTTAGAGAGTCTCGAAACTAGGCGGTGTTTTTTGATCATCAAAAGACCCCCACGGGTTTTGGAGGATTTCTTCCTCTTTTTTCATTGTTCTATCTAGTTTTTTTTCCTCTCACTTTTTCATTTCCCCCCCCCCCCCCCCCCCCTCCTTCTTTCTCTCTATGTTACTGACTCTCTTTCTCCTTCATAGTGGTGGCTAGTTCTCTTTTCCTCCCCTTGGCCACCACCCACCAATCCTCCTCTCAAACACATACACAAATATTAATAGGAAGCTTAGGTCAGTGACAATTGGGAAGGAATAATTCAAAATTTTTTTTAGATTTACACACGTGATTCACTTGTTAGTTTATAAAATTACAAAATTACCTTTTTACTAAAATTACTTTAATACCTTTAACCATTTTTTACCCATATCAAACTTATCCAAACTCTTGTTTTGACGTACCACCTGTCTACATATTCAGGAGCTCAAGACCTTCATAATGGTCATCACGGTACACCCATAAGATCTCTCGCACAAAAAGTCAGCATTTTAACCTTATAGGGGCAAAATCGTCATTTTTCATTTCCCCCAATTTCTAGCGTGTTATAATCTACCCTCCTTAAAAAAAATTTGTCCTCAAATTTTGAGTACAACCTTATCGTATGCTCAAAATCAAATTGGAAAATTGAGTTACTTCAAACGATCAACTTACCATGTTCGTTTGTTCTCATTCACAACTTAGTGATATCTAGATAATGCTAGGATCTTGCATACTCTGAGCTTAAGAAATCTCACACCAGGCTCTTTTCCAATTACCAACGTAACTCGTATGAGTCCAGATTCAAACTCTACCAAGTACTATCTCAAGTGTCATTCATGTCACACACCACACAACGACACTACATGTAAGCCATCACGTAACATCTTTTGAATCAATCCAAAAAAATATTGCCAACAAATTACCAACAAAGATTTCCCTAACTCGACGTCTGAGACTGATCCTCCACCACCTGTCCGCAACACAATAACACTATACCGAAAAACATATACAAGTTCACAATAACAACATAACTTCATTCATCACATATTTTTAACACATCTTAATTCTATGGATCAACTCCACCTGTTATGTCAAATACACAAAACGTATCATTGAAATAATTCATAAAACTATATAAACCTCAACCAATTCGATACTCTCAAAAGCATATGGAAACATATAATTTCAAGTCTAACATCAATTTCCAACATTCAATTTAATGCCAGAACATGATATAACAAATTCCTCATGCATAACAACACGTCATGTCATCACGTTTCACAGATATTTTCATCATAAGATGTCATTATTTCAAATTGTTTCACCAGTGATTCATCCCTTCAAAGTCAAATTGTCATTTCAAACTTAAAATTTATACTTAACATAATTTTCGTAAAACCCTCATAAATATTTACTCAAAATTCATTCAAGCATAATCCATTTATTTCTTATAAATCATATCATGAAAATAATTAAAATATGAGGCTTAAATTTCAAGAACAACAACATATATAATACCCTGGCTCTAATACCAAGTTGATAGGATCCGTCCCAAATTCCATGTAAATAGAATCAGACATGCTTCCGTCTGAAAACTTTTGTTAGAAAATGTTCTTACCAATCGTAATCATCTCCAATTCTTATTAAATTATCCAAATTGGATCCAACCTTGCGGGGTACCGCACATGTCCATCCCACTCACCCCGGCAAGTAGTGGAAAATACTAAATCTAACTTTAAACTGGGTTTTACTAAATTAATAACAACTACCATTATTTTCCAATTCAATTAAATCAATAATAAGAAATTATAATACACAGTGTATTATGAGTCCCTATTTATTCCCAATTATTATTATTATTATTATTATTATTATTATTATTATTATTATTATTATTATTATTATTATTATCATCATCATTATACAAGATAAATTCTACTAATAATTGTCCAAGCACAATCACATTTCCTTAATCCTTCCGTAATTAATCTCTAATTACTCGTCTCCGACTTCCCATATTAAGGTGACTAATGTTTGAACACAAATATTCTATAACCTACTTAACACAAACTATCATATCATCATTAGCATTAGTCTTAACTTTCAAACATTTATTCATATTTCATATTCAATCGTCAACATTAAACTTGAAATAATTACATAAATGAAATTCCCAATAATTTACCACAAACACATTATCCTCCTCGGGTCATCTTGTCATCTTCATCAACAAAAATATCATCATCATAGTGACCTCATTAACACACACATATATATACATTATCATAAAATCAAAGAATTGGGAATTTACATAGTGGTGGCCACGCGCTAAAAGACACGTATGTGCCGCCATGCGTTGGGGAAGGGAGGGGGGAGTCTCTGTGTGTGGAGGCCACACGCCTCCAGCCTTTTTCTTCCTTGGAATTGGGTCGACCCGGTTCCTGCAACTGGGGTCTTGGACTCGCGACTTGACTTGGTCTAAAGTCTCTCATTTTGACCATTTTTCACATCCTAATAGTCCATGATCTTCTATTCAATCCCACAAAGAGATCCAAATGCTTAAAACAGAGATAGACTTACCTAATCTCACAGTTCATGCTTGCCTCTCTTCGGCCATGGCATCCTCTTGGGATTTTCCAGTATTTCCACATCCAAAGTTTGTCCCTTTGGCTCATAAATGACTCTACCATCTCAGCTATCATAATGGTATCACCTGTTTCGAGTTAGAAAGCCTCGAAACTAGTTGGTGTTCTTTGTTCATCAAAGGACCCTCATGGGTTTTGGAGGATTTCTTCCTCTTTTTTCATCGTTCTGTCTAGTTTTTTTTTCTCTCAGTTTTTCATTTCTTTCCCCTTCTTTCGCTCTCTTCGTTACTGAATCTTTTTCTCCTTTATGGTGGTGGCTGGTCCTCTTTTTTTCCCCTTAGCCACCACCCACCGATCCTCCTCTCAAACACATACACACATGTATTAACAGGAAGCTTAGGTTAGTGACAATTGGGAAGGAAGAATTTCAAGAATTTTCTAGATTTACACACATGATTCACATGTTACCTTTTTACCAAAATTACTTTAATACCCTTAACCATTTTTTACCCATATCAAACTTATCCAAACTCTTATTTTGACATATTGCCTGTCTACCTTTTTAAGAGCTCGAGACGTTCATAATGGCCCTCACGGACCCCAGCATGTTCACTCTTGAGTATGTGGTCCCTCATACGCCAAGTGATGGGCAACCATCTTCGCTGTTTGGGGCACTCGAGCCCACCATCCACATCCTCAACCCCAGCTGAAAAGCAATATGGTAGCCAGACTTGACCGTATATTTTTCGGACTTCGAGAAGAACCAGTATCGGCCGTCCAAAAAGGAGCCCCAGGAAGGGAGGGGTATATTAAAAATATCTCTCACATCCTCTTCGCAAAAGGATTCCTCCAACAACTCAACATTTCATCCACCACTAGGCTGAATGAGGTACGACGCCCTCACATCCTCCACCAAACCCCGGTTCACAATAGGCCAAAAATTTCTAAGTCGTGGGATCCATATGTCACTGAACACACCAATCGACTCCCTACTACCAACTCAGCAGCCAAACTGTGTTTAATCACCTCGCTCCCCTAGATGATGGACCGCCACAAAAAAGAAGGCAACGATCCAACCCTAGCCTCCATAAAGTCACAATTAGGAAAGTATCAGGCTTTCATCATCTGGCCCACCAAAGACGTAGGATGTTCCAAAAGCCTCCAGGCTTGTTTGGCCACTATTTCCTAATTAAAAAGCTCAAAATTTTAAACCCTAAACCTCATTTTCCCTTTGGCCTACATAACTTGTGCCAACTCATCTAGTGAATACTCTTCCTACCAGTTTTTCCCAACCAAATACGTGATATCTCAGTCAAAATCTCCTAGCATATAGACTTAGGAAACAGGAAAACACTCATAGAATAAGTAAGAAGGGCTTGGGCCAAAACTTTGACCAATACCTCCTTCCCTGCTGCAGATAATAGTTTAGAGTTCCAAGTCGTCAGCCTCCCCCAGAGGGTATCCCTGACCTTTCCAAACATCAATCTTTTATTCTGCTCAGTAACAGTAGAAAGACCCAGATATTTCTCATGACAATCAACAGTTCTAATACCCAATAGATTGAAAATTAACCGCTTCATAATTTGTGAGGACCCATGCCTTGGAGGCATTGTTAGCAATCCCACATCGCCCGGGGGATTTGGGGGATGCACCTTATATGTGTGGGCGCACATATATCCAATGAGAGGCCTTTTAGGAGCTCACTGACTTTGGATTCTTGAGGAACTCCATATTTAAACGTGTGGGCTGGTGTAATCCTATGATGGGTAACCCACTGGAAAGTTGCGTGTGAGTTTCCAAAAATAAAACCGTGAGGGCTGGGCCCGAAGCGGACGATATCCTGTTGGAGGAGGTCTGGTCGGGACAATTTGGTATTAGAGCCTAACCCCGACTGGAATTGAGTGTGCCAGTGAGGATGTTGGGCCTCAAGGGGGGTGGATTATGAGGACCCGTGCCTTGGATGCATGGTTAGCAATCCCACATCGCCCGGTGGGATTTTGGGGATGCGCCTTATATTTGTGGGCACGTATATTTCAAGCATAAGGCCTTTTAGGAGCTCATTGGTTTTGGATTCCTTAGGAACTCCAATGTTAAGAGATTTTGGGCTGGTGCAATCCAAGGATGGGTTACCTACTGGGAAGTTACACGTGATTTCCCATAAACAAAAATGTGAAGGCTGGGCCTAAAGCGGACAATTTCGTGCTAGATGGGTCGGGCTGTAACAAAATGGTATTAGAGCTAGACCCTGATCAGAAGTGTGCCAACAAGGACGCTGGGCCCCAAGGGGGATGGATTGTATGACCCGTTTCTTGGGAAGAACGGTGAACAATTCCACATCGCTCGGGGAGGGAAAAGTGAAGTGTCTTATATATGTGGGCACACATCTATCTAGCATGAGGCTTTTTGGGAACGTACTGGCTTTGGATTCCTTGGGAACTCCAAAGTTAAGCGAGTTTGGGCTGGTGCAATCCCAGGATAGGTGACCTATTGGGAAGTTAAATGTGAGTTCTTAGAAATAAAACCGTGAGGGCTAGTCCCAAAACAGACAATATCGTGCTAGATGGGTCGGGTCGTGATAGAATGGGATTAGTACCCAAACTAAAACAAGCAGAAGACTTGGTAAAATTAATCAACTAACCAGAAACCCTCTTATACTCCTTCAACACCTCTAACAACCATTGACACTCTCCCACCCAAGCATTATAGAAAAGCAAACTATCATCAGCAAAAAAATAGATGGGAGATAGAATGGGCTCCTGATGCCACTGACACACCATGAATTTTTTTAACATTCTGAGCTTGGGAAATGAGGGTTGAAAAACCCTCTACACAAATAAGAAATAGATAGGGGGACAAAGGGTCCCCATACCGGAGTCCCTTGGTGGGCTCAATGCACCCTACAGCCTGATCGTGCTCATACACTGCATAATTGACTGTAGACACACAATTTATAAGTAGCTGGACAATTCTATCCCCAAAACCCAATTTACGAAGCATCCCCTCTAGATACCGCAACTCCACCCTATGTCAAGTTTCAAAACCATCTTTTTTAATGTACTTGACCCCCGTCTCTATATCGTATGTATGGATTCAAATGTAGCCAAAATATTATCAGTAATCAAGCGAGAAGGCACAAAAGCACTCTGAATATCCGAGATGATCTTGAGCATCACCCCCTTTAACCTGTTAACAATGGTTTTGGCAATAATCTTATATATTACCCTACATAAAACAATTGGTCAAACATCAGATACCTTATTGGATGTGCCCACCACTATGGTTGACTTCCTGGACACTCGCCCCATCATTGAGCACTGAGAGACAGAACATGGACACCTCATCACCCACCACATCCCATAACTTCTGATAAAACAAGGGCCTTCATAGGGATCACGCTGTTAAGGGCCAAATCAATCTCCTAGTAGTTGAATGGCTTCTCCAAGTCCTCATTATTCTGAGGACATAACACATTCTGAACCGCCCCAAGAACTGTGGTCAAATCAGCAGACCCTGAAGTAGTAAATAAAACATCGAAATACTGCACAAACGCCTGCTCCAGCTCCATATCCGAGGACCACCAACCCCCCACCTCCTTCTCCCCATCCCAGCATCAAACACCCCAGAGATAAAATGCCTCTGCCTTCTATCCTTAGCGCAATGATGGAAGAATTTGGTATTTCTATCCCACTCTTTAAGCCATCTGACCCTGGAACGCTGTCTCCACAAAAGCTCCTCCTAAGCCATAAGATCATCCAGTTCCTTATCAAGCCCCTCAGCCACATGCTGATCACACGTCGAGGGGAAGAATGTGAGTATTCATCAAGTCGAGTGTGAAAGTGACTGATTTTTTTATGGAATACTGCCCATAGTAGTTGTAATCCATTTCCGCAATACCCCCTCTACCCTTCGTATTCGTCCCACCACATCCCCATCTGAATCTAACCGCCATCCTGCCCTAATGGCATCCTTACACCCCTCGGCAGAAACCCTCGCTTCTTCGAAGAAAAACCTGCGCCGCCCCCAACCCTAGGCACATTGGGGAGGAGTCGGACCTAGATTAGCAGATAGCCCAAAGCCCAAGAACTCACATACTGCGTGACAACAAAGTACAAAACAATGAAAACTTGGTTAACTTGGTTATTAAGTAAATACAAAAGGAGGTGGGGTTATTTGGAGTGAGGATGCACGAATTTAAATCATGAAAACAAAGTACAAAACAATGAAAACCTGATTAGAAACTTGTTGATTGATTAGGACGAATTAGGGCTTATTATCCACCTTTACTAATTAGAGTTCTCCTTAGATTTCCTTTATCTAATTACTATGCATGTTTCTGAACTAAGTGCTCGTGAAGGGGTCCAGCTAAGGCTCACCCCATACCTATTATCTTCTCTTAGTTTGGATGTTTTAAGCGTGATGTCCACTATAAAATGTCTATTATCGATGGTGTGTGATAGTGCATAAAACACGAAGAAGATTTGATGACACTACACTATCCCTAAAAAAGTGATGTACAATTCTAGCAGGTCATGAGTTTAGATTACAAATAAGATTCCCCCTCTTAAACTTGATGCTATAAATTGCAAAATGATATAGTGGTCCGTCAAGCAATTACATCGACAATTATACACAAACAAGGTGATCAGTCTTATAAGCATAAATTGAGTTCATGAAGTGCTGTAATCCAGCAAATTCAGTCATGCATAATAATCATAATCAAGATCCACAAATCTCAATATGAACTAACATAGTTAGGGCTTCAAACACCTCTAATCCTTAAGGGAACTACTCACACATAACTAGATTACTAAACATCATAATTGAATTCATAAAAATGTAAAGAGAATAAGGGATTAAGAAACACAAATACTAAGGAGTAGCAAGGAGTAGGAAAAGGGTTCGAACACTCTTCTTCTCCCAAGCCTCACGTCACCCTCTTAGTAGAAAACTTGAATCCAAAATATTGAAAACTTATAAAATTGCGGCTAACTATGTACTAACTTTGAGTATGAATTTTGACAAAGTTTTAGAACCTTGGAAGGTAAAAAGGGCATAAAAAAAAAAAAAAACAATCTATATATAGACTTCACACTAGCCCTAGTTTTTCCCTAATTAGAATAGGAAAAACAATCCCAAACAAGGAGGAAATCTCCTTAGCGGTGAATTGCACCCCTTAGATGCAAATTGAGGTTCCTTGTAAGGCAAGGAATCTTTTTCCTTGATTCTAGCCACTTTTGACTTTAACTTTGAATAGGAATTCTCTTCGTCTTCTTTTCCAACTCAAATCAAATGAATCCTAGTATGACAGAGGGAGGAAATTGCGGCTAAGGGTGTCCTAGTTGGATAAGGATAATCATTTATCCCAATTAACCCTAATCGCAATTTTCGGATGTTCTGAGTGTTTAGCCGTGTTTCTTGAAGCCTTGGTAAATCCTTGTCGTGTTTCTTATGTATGAGGTGGCATTTTGTCAGTCCTTGATGAGTTCTTAAAATATTAGATTGGAAACATCCCAATTCATTGCAAAAAAACATGATTTAAACCTCAACTAAAGAATCTGCACAAACTTCACAAAATAGATCATTTTCTCCTATTGATTGAGTAATTATAATCAAAAGAAAAGTAAAAGGGATAATGAATAATATTGAAAAAATTCTTAATTTGTGACTTATCAACCATCCCCACACGTGTGACGTCACCTGCTAACGTCACCGTTGACGTCAACTACAGATGCCAGTCCTAGGTTGACTTGGCCTGCCACGTGTCCTGAAAACTCTAACAACCTACCACATGGAACCTACCAACACGTGCCATGTGGCAACATTAGCTGCGGTCACCATCGTCGGCTGGCCAAAATCCACAATTAAAGTCCCAAACTTCAAACATTCATTTCTGACTCATTTATTAACCAAAATTGGGCTTTCTAATAGTCAAAATTCATCAACTCAAGCCCAGGAATCTGAAACTGAAACCAGAATTATGAAGTCTTACTTGCATTCAAAGATATGGGCTCCCAAAGTTTCGGCTAACCTTTTCTTCCTCACCACGACCACCACCAGCCCGTTCCACCTTCCAAACATAGCTCAAAATGCTCATGGGGGTTCCTAGAACTTGATCCCAGCCATAGTATGGTCGAAAATGATCAAGAATAGAGATTGAAATTCAAGGGTATGTTTTGTGTGTGTGTTTTTCACGGGTAAGAAGAAAGAGAGAAAGTGTGAGGGTGAGACAATTAAATCCTTATCCAAACCTTCCCAAAATATCTCCATATTTTCCTTTCCCAAAATATCCTTCCCCTATTTAGTAAGCCAAGCAAAACTCCAAGGGAAAAATTGTCCATCTAGCCTAATTAAATTCCAAAAATTCCCAAAAAAAATCATAGAAAATTCCCTAAAATCCCGTAATTACAGGTCGGGTCGTTATATTTTCTTTGTCCAATATGTTCCAAATATACCCAGAAGGTGATCTGTATTATTTAGACATCGAGAACTTACCTCGAAACCTTTGTCCAAAGCTTCCAACTTTAGACCATGGCTTCCTCTTTGAGCCTTTCCAGTGCTTCCAAGTCTCAACCTTGTCCTTTTGGCTCCTAACGATCGTACCAGCTCACTTATCACACTGGTTTCTTCAGGTTCAAGCAAGAAGCCACAAAACTATGCGATGATTTATGATCACCAAAGAAACCCCACAGTTCATAGAGGGTTTCTCCCTTTTTTATTTATCATTTATCTCTAGTTCTCCTTCTCTCTTTCTTTCCTTTCTTTTCCTTTCTTTTTCTCCCTTTCCTGGCTCTCCTTTTTCCCTCACGATGGTGGCTGGGGACGAGGTTTTCGTCATGGAGGCATAATGTCTGATAAGTGGCAAACGCTAAAAATGAAAGTTACCTTGCAAATTAAGTGTGCAACCCAGAGGAAACAACCTAGTGCTCTGATACCAAAATGACAAGACCCTCCCTGAAATCACCTCAATACTCGTGAAAGGGCCTACTTCCCTCTAACATAAAAATCTTAAATCCCTAAAGTACCCTCAGTCCATTAATAAATACAAAATATTGTCAGATAATAGATAAACTCCATGTGTCGATCATAAATATAAAATAAAAAATAAATCATTACACAGAGCACTAGACATGAGAATAAACAAATAGAACCCTACTCTGGCTAGCGAGAGCATGCAGTCCTAGGTAAATAGCCTCAACCTCAATACAGCCCTCGTCACAAGATCAGCATGAAGGGTACCAAAACCATAAAAAACTGTGAGTGGACAAAATAAAGCCTTGGAAAAACAATTTTCCGAAATAATCATTTTCCCTCTAGTTTATAAAAACATGCATGCATCGACAAATATACACTCGATTTCAGATAATACAGTCACATATATAAAACTGTGACCCTAACATAAATCATGTAAAACATGTAATGTAACGATCCAGAATTTCGAGGAAAAAAATTAGATAGAAATGAATATTTTGCCCTTATAAAGTCAAAGGTTGACTTACAACCAGGTTATTTTCTAGATATTTCATGCGTACCGTTACAAAAGTCTCAAACTCTTAAGTCCACAGATAGGCAGCATGTCTAAATTGAAGATCAACTAGGTTCGTTGTGAGCAACAAGTGACTAGGGGTATTTTGGTAATTATGGACATAAGGGTATTTTGGTAATTATGGACATAAGGGTATTTTGGCAATTTTTCATGAAGGACCTAGGATGTTCTAGAGTTTTTTTTTTCATTTTTCTTCATTTATCCCTCCCTAATTTCTCCCACTAACTTAGCTTTCTTATACATGTGCGTGTGTGTGTGTGTATGGGAACTCGGTGTAGTGGCCGAAAAAAAAATTCAAAGAAGGAGAAGAAAAATAAAGAATAAAAGAGAAGGAGCCAGAAAAGAAGAAGGATGAAGGAAGAGGAAAAAAGTGGAAGGAAAAGTGAGAAGAAATTGAACAACATGAGGAATGAAGAGGAGGGAAACCATGAGGAAAGCTAAGGAACCCATAGGTTCTCATTTCGAGTTTTTAGGTTTGGGGACTAGAAACCAGGAAACAGGCATGCTAGTGCTTCCCTGGAGGTCCTAAGGTCGTTCTGAGATCGATAGAAAAAAGTTTGCAGAAAGGAAAGGTTGTAAAACTGGTTGGAGAGCCATGACTGAAAGTCAAAGAAAATGACCTATGTTTTCCAAGTAAGTTTTCTTGATTTGGAAACCACAAATCATTTCTTTGGATAGAGTAGTTACATTTTTAATTATTAGAAAATGCAAAAATGGACATCAAGAGTGGAGTTTACGTGACGACCCCTAAATTCAAAAAAGGTAATTTCGAAAATTTGAAAATGGAAATTTTTGCCTTTATGTCAAGCTGTCATAAGTTGACTTTATATTCAGGGAACTTTTTGAACCTTCTGTGAAGACTGCAGTTTGGATGAGTTCGTTATGGGTCCAGGAAGGCCATGGGCATTTTGGTAATTTTGCTTGTAGGGGAAAAATATTCTTTTGCTCTTGTTATGTGGGTGAGTCACCAGGTGCCTTATGGATTGGTGACACTTGTCACTAGGTGGGGTGGATTAGTGGAACTGTGTGTTGAGGTGCTGTATTTGCTAGAATTAAAAACTATTCGTGTGGGGTGAGTGTTTGTTCAAACTACAACCACATTGGTTTTGATTCTCCTAGCCATTCAAGAGAAACACATAGAGGAAAGAAACAATCAGAGGAAGGAAAAACTGAAGAAAGAGAGGAGAAAAAATGTCTCAAAGTCGAAACCCAGAACCCAGGAATACCCAAAACCTTAGTGGGCCTTAGATTCGAAATTTGATTTTGAATGATTGATGGGTGAAATTGAAGTTAAGTTATTGATTATTGACTCCTGTTGACCAAAATCAAGTAAAAACTTGGTGAAAATGGACGCATGAAGGCTTGGATTGAATGTTGAAACCTTAGCCGAAATCATGGTTTCGGGTTGGGATATGGAGGTGAGTTCTTCATGTTTTGAGATGATAGAAATGTTTTTGGAATTGAGGAGATAGAATTTGAGGCTTAAAACATGAGAATTGGTGCAGAAATGGTGAGTTTTGGACTGGGTCAGGCCAAAGGTCAAATGACCTGTTTGCAGGAAAACGGGTGAGGAAGATGCATTATAACAGGTATTGAAGCATTGCGTGTGAGTCCCACATGCAACCACTTCTGGCGGCACTTAGGGGAATATGAATGGGAATCTTGAGGTATATTCAACATTACTTCGAATGTAATCGATGTAACCAACATTTTGGCGCTGGTTTCGAGTCGATCGGAAACCATTTTGGTGTAGTTTTGCGTGTCTGAAGCATATGTGTACATTATTAATATTTATTTGAATCTCGGAATGGGGAATTGTATTATGAGGTTACTTTGGATGTTAATGACCCTTAATAATAGTTTTGAGCAGATTGGTAGTTCCTGAAACTACGGAGGAGCGAATGGCTCGAAATCGAACCGTGTGGATGGTGTGTGAATGGAATTTTTTTTTTTTATAAACCGTTATGCATGCATAGTAAATGTTTCCCATGATTTATTGCATGATTTGAGTTACAATAATTGGAATGATGATTTGATATGATTACTTGATGATTTTATGAATTTACATATAAATTTCTGAACGTGATTTTACATATTTTCATGAAAACGATATTTTTGGGCTTGAGACCCTGTTGGAAATGGTTTTAACTTGGTTTTGGAGTCAAACATGTGTTATACATGATTATGTGGTTGAAATGATGATTTGGTTTGTTGATTGTGGATACTGGTACGTGTCTAGATGATGCTAGTGCAGTTCCTTGGTTGGGTACTGTTGAAGCATTAAATGTTCCAACTATCGATTACTCATCGTCCATTCACCAAGTGACGCGTGTCCTTCCTCGTAACCTGTCAACTTAAGTCAATCGCGGGTTCTCCGTTAGTACGGGCACCGGTGTGGTGCCGACCTAAGGTTCTCCGACGGTCAAGTCAGTAATGTTGTTCGTAAGAGGAAACGGTAAATGGTAAGTTCGGTAGAGCAATAATAAATAGTAAATATTAGTTACCTTTATTGGGAAATGTGTACCCCTTATGTATGGGTAGGTAGGATGTTCAATTCCCATAGTTTCAATGTGGGATAAACACTCCTCGTTTTGCGTGCTAACACGTGTTACACATAACAAGGGTGGGTAGACTTCCACGTGGCATCCCGCATTGGGCCTGGTGTTGGGGCTATGTAAGTATGATGGTTTTGGGCCTTGGACGAAGTCTAAGCTTTAAGTATACGGCCCAGTGGGTCTGGTCAGATATGGTATCAACAGAAGTCCCCCAAGTTCTTGCTTGAGGTGGAATTTCTCGGTCGGGGGCTTGTCTCATTCTCCTAGCCCCTGGTGGGAAGTATACCGGTAGTCCCCCAAGTCCCCTGGCGGGAGAGTCTGTCGAGACAGTCTCGGTCACAGCGAAGAAGTGCAAAGTTGTAGGTCTTTTGAGAAGGCGTCTTGGCGGAGCCGATGTGTTCAGTCAAGTTCTGTATAGGCAGTCGGTGGTGGTACCATGGTCGGTGATGAGGGCCAGGCCTTAGTTTTCTTGGTAAGAGCGGTGTATCTCTCTCGGCATGAAGTTATCCTGGGTCGGTGGCGAGGTCCAGCGCCTGCGGAGAGTTACGGGCACCGAGCGGTGTATGTGGCTCGGTGAGGAGCGTAGGCAGGTCGGTGGTGGAGTAAGAGAGGACGGCTGTGCTCCCTTGGCTAGATGGTTAACACGTGTCGGTAAGATCGACTAGTCGTGACACGTGTTAGCCACTGGGAGGGGTGACGCCTCGTAGTCTATGCACTAATTTCTATAAATATGAAGAGCTTTCACCGATTTGCTCACTTTGTGTTTTTGAGAAAATAGGGAAAACTCTGTCGAACTACAAAAGTGATTTCTGATCAGCTCTCAGTGGTGGTGCTTACGGTGGTTGCGATTTTTGACAAACAATCTTCCGTGAAAAAACATGGTAAGCATTCCTTAAGTCTAGTTTTTCGATTAAAGTAGGAGTTTGTGAAGAACTGGACATGAACTTGGTGAAGTTTGTGGTCAGTTCGTCGTAGGTCCGAGTCGGTCTTCTAAGTTTTGTTTTTTTTTCTTTTTTTGTAGATGTCCGTTGATAGTAACTCGGTATCCGAGGGTAAGTGCTACGACTCATAAGGCGGTGAGTCGTTAAGTAGTAGTCTGCAGGTTCTCATTCCCATCTCTGGGAGTGAGGACGAAGCCTACTCGGTCGAGGCACACAATATGGCACACTCGGTGCACAGTACGGCCGAGTCATCCGGGAGGAAAACGGAGGCTTGTGCAGAGGTTGAGCCGACCGATAGGTCGGGCGGTGGCAATCTCTTGGTAGACGCCGAGACAATAGTCTAGGTAGGTGCTCACCGAGCATTGAAGCTGTCCCACGGCCGAGACAAAGGTGTAGTACGGTTGAACAAGAGGAAATTGACTAGTGATGAGTCGGTCTTGGATGTCGTTCCGATTGAACGGGCTGCCTTCACTGTTAACGAAATGGTCAACAAGGAGACCGAGAAGGGCTTGATGAAGATGAGGATTGAGTTCGGAATTCCTGAATCGGTGACGATGAGGCTGTAGACAAGATAGGAGAGACCGGGTAACCCTCTAGCTGGTATGGCATTGTTCTATACCGGGCTGATGCACCATAGGGTGAGGCTGCCCTTGCACCCCTAGTTGCGGAGGATGGTGAAGAAAATGGGGGTGGCACTCGGTCAACCCAATTCAAACGTTTGGATCGTACTTTGTTCCTTCTACACGGCATTCTGTTGGGCCGAGCAGCCGGAACCGACCTATGCCCAGCTCATGTACCTGTATGAGTTTGGGTTTCAGCAACAGAGCACTGGGTGCGTCTTCGTCCGTCATCGCAAGAAGAGAAAACGGGGGGAGTTCATCCTGGATATACCGACCTCCCAAAATTCATACAGACTAAGTTCTGCCTGGTCGGTGGTAACTGGGAAGGGAACACTGAGGGACCTCCGATACCGTCCAAATTTCAAACTCAAAGTGGATAGTTGTAGCATAGGCCAACCATTTCTTGTAATTTTTTTATTGTTTTGATTTTGTATGCTTAAAGTATGGTGATAATGGTTGACCAGTTGCTCGGTGTGCAGGTTTGTTCCCTGAAGAATAGATCTCTACGGAAGAGAAGTCCATTGTTCCCTGAGTGAGAGAGATTTTGGACGACCTGAATCCGAACCGACGCATCCTTCGGTTGCCTGGAATTCAGTACAAAGTCAGCCTAATCGAAACCGACGAGGGTAAGTGTTTTTTGTGTTGGTTTTTTATAGGCTGACCAATTGCTTGGTGTTTCAATTCCCCATCATCTCGGTAGCCGAATTTTGAAAGACTGCGAACAGCTGAGAATGAAGGCCGACAAGACCTCCCAAGAGTCCGCTTCACTATCAAAGGTTGCCGAGCGCCTTGCGCTCCTCCTCAAGACAAAGAAAGACCGAGCCGACCAAGGGCAGCATTAGCAGATCGACCGTTCAAAGTAGGGCCAGTCCTCAAAGCTGAGGCTGCCAACTCCTCCAACTCGGTCTCCCAAGAGAAAGCAAAGAACCATTGAGGGAGACCGAGTGCTTTCCCCTGACCCTAGGCGGACGAAGGCATGACAAGAGGCTGAGACGATCCTGTCGGTGCAAGAAGAGATTGGGGCAAGCGGACCATGCCGGCCCCAGAGTTCAACCCTCTGCAGTCCCCCCCCCCCCCCTCGGTTGGATGCGAGGATCCTGGAGATACTACAGAGAATAGGGGACGTGAACCTTGGTGTGTTCACCAAGGGAGAGGCCGTCATCGAGGGGACCAGTGCCGAGGCCACCCTCTATTACCCAAGGCACATGGTGTCGTTGCTCAATGGAGTCTGTCAGGGGACCTCTACTCCCTTGGAAGAGTTAGCCGAGGTTCAGTGCCGGTCGGCTGACCAGAAGATGGAGAACGCCCTACTACTGCTGAGCAATGTAAGTGTGTGTTTTCTTATTTTGCAAGGGTTATATGTAGGCCGAGTTGAGTAACTACTAATTTTTGTTATGTGCAGGCTCTCGGTAAAGTCTACCTCTAATTTGGGAATGCTCAGAGGAGGGTGTCGGCGGCCAGGAGAGAAAAAGACCGGCTAAAAAAGAAGCAGGAGGAGCTCACTCCCAAGCTTCAAGAGGCTGAGAGGGCTTTAAAGTAGGCGGCCGACCTTACCCGTCAGTTGGAAGCTGAAAGGTGGAAGACTCAAGAGGCCCTAGCCTCTAAGGATCAGGTGAAGGCCAAGCTGGTGGCCAAGGAGAAATACCGGATGCGGCACTGGAAGGAGCTGTGCTGGGTGAAGGCGGCTAGGGAGGCTGACCTAGAGGAGGCAAGGAAGACGGTGGTGGCCGAGTTCAAGACGTCCGAGGAGCTGAACAAGCTAAAGAACGAGTACGCCGCCGACTCCGAGTAGGAGTTCTTCCGCAACCTCTTCCTGTACAACCCTGTTTTGACCATGAAGACCCCCTGGCTCGGCCAAGATATCATGACCGACATGTTTGAGGACGAGTTGGGGGAGGAGGAAAAGGTGGTTGTGTAGCCGAGTTTCCAGCTAGAGGCCGACCCAGTAAGTCCTCCCAAAGAGCCGGAGCCATAGGTGGAGGTAGCACCACAGGCCGAGGAGCAGCAGATGGAAGAGCTAGTTTAGGACAGGCCTATGTTCCTTGTAATTTTTATGTGTAAATTTTTTTTTTCGATAGTAGTTGGTAGGACGACCAAGAGGTTGTAGTTTTGCAATGCTTTTGTAGACCGAGCATAATAGGTCTGCACATGGAATGAAATCTGACTTTCCCCAAACAAGATTTGTAGACCGAGTAGTCCTTCGATTTACCTGTTTGTCTAAGTGTTGGTGTAAGCCGAGTAAGGCTGTACACCGACTTCAATGTTTGAGTCAAAAAATAGCAAGTGTTAGGGTGTAGGTCGAGTAAGACCGAACCCCGACTCATTTTTTTGAGTCTAAGTGTTGGTGTAAGCCGAGTAAGGCTATACACCGACTCCAATGTTTGAGTAAAAAAATAGCAAGTGTTGGGGTGTAGGCCGAGTAAGACCGAACCCCGACTCGTTTGTTTTAGTCCAAGTGTTAGTGTAAGCCGAGTAAGGCTGTACACCGACTCGTATGTGTGAGTCAAAATAGCAAGTGTTGGGATATAGTCCGAGTAAGACCGAACCCCGACTCGTATGTTTGAGTCCAAGTGTTGGTGTAAGCCGAGTAAGGCTGTACACCGACTCGTATGTGTGAGTCAAAATAGCAAGTGTTAGGGTGTAGGTCGAGTAAGACCGAACCCCGACTCGTAGGTTAGAGTACAAGTGTTGGTGTAAGCCGAGTAAGGTTGTACACCAACTCGTATGTGTGAGTCAAAATAGCAAGTGTTGGAGTGTAGGCCGAGTAAGACCAAACCCCGACTCATATGTTTGAGTCCAAGTGCTGGTGTAAGCCGAGTAAGGCTATACATCGACTCGTATGTGTGAGTCAAAATAGCAAGTGTTGGGGTGTAGGCCGAGTAAGACCGAACCCCGACTCGTAGGTTTGAGTCTAAGTGTTGGTGTAAGCCGAGTAAGGCTATACACCGACTCGTATGTGTGAGTCAAAATAGCAAGTGTTGAGGTGTAGATCGAGTAAGACCAAACCCCGACTCGTATGTTTGAGTCCAAGTGTTGGTGTAAGCCGAGTAAGGCTGTACACCGACTCGTATGTGTGAGTCAAGTGTTAGGGTGTAGGCCGAGTAAGACCGAACCCCGACTCGTAGGTTTGAGTCCAAGTGTTGGTGTAAGCCGAGTAAGGCTGTACACCGACTCGTATGTGTGAGTCAAAATAGCTAGTGTTGGGGTGTAAGCCGAGTAAGACCGAACCCCGACTCGTAGGTTTGAGTCCAAGGGTTGGTGTAAGCCGAGTAAGGCTGTATACCGACTCGTATGTGTGAGTCAAAATAGCAAGTGTTGGGGTGTAGGCTGAGTAAGACCGAACCCCAACTCGTATATTTGAGCCTGTGTTAGCTTTATGTGACAAATGTTGGGTAAATGGAAGAGTTCATAAATAAGGGTTGCTAAGGTCGGAAAATTACAACAAGTTATAAGATGAAGAAAAAATACAAAGTTTAAATGAAGTATTTCTTTAAATGGTCGACATTCCATGGGTGGTCAAGTTGTCGCCCGCTTGAGTCTTCCAATTCATAGGTGTCGGGCAGGCAGATTCTTGTAACCTAGTAGGGGCCTTCCCAATTTGGGCCGAGAGTTCCGGTTGAGCCATCCTTGGTGGCGAGGCTGACCTTCCGGAGGACCCAGTCTCCTACCTGAAAACCCAGATGTTTGACTCTGGCATTGTGATAATTGTATAGCCGCTGCTTGCAGGCAATGTTTCTGAGGTTAGCTTGTTCCCTGTGTTCTTCAATGAGGTCCAAACTGAGTGCGAGCTGATGGTTATTTTGTTCGGGCTCATAGGTCGACACTCGGTAAGAAGTTTCGTTTAGTTCAGCAGGGATGACCGCTTCTGTTCTGAAAGTCAGTGAAAAGGGGCTTTCATTTGTCGATGTTCAGTAGGAAGTCCGATATGACCAAAGTTCATTGGGGAGGATTTCAGACCACTTGCCCTTGGCCTCGTCTAGCTGTGTTTTTAACGTGTGCTTGATGATTTTGTTGATGGCCTCTACCTGTCCGTTGAATTGGGGGTGAGCTGGTGAAGCGAAGCAGAGACGGATATTGTGTCTGTCACAAAAGGCACGGAAGCGTGCGTTGTCGAATTGTTTCTCGTTGTCCATGACAATGGTGTGTGGGAGACTGAAACGACAAATAATGTTCTGGAAGACGAACGTTTCAATCTGGGCTGTGGTGATGGAGGCCAAAGCCTTTGCCTCTACCCATTTTGTGAAGTAGTCCATCGCCACTACTGTATACTCTGTCTTGCCCTTCCCAGCTGGCATCTTCCCGATTAAATCATGTCCCCATTGTGAAAAGGGCTAGGGGCTGATCATGGGTGTGAGGTTTTGTAGAGGTAAATGGAGGAAAAGGGCTAACCGTTGACACTTATCACATCGCTTGGTCAGCTCTGCCGTATCCGTGTGCATGGTTGGCCAGTAGAAACCCTGCTGGAAGGCTTTATAGGCTAGCGATCTTGGTCCATAGTGATTTCCGCAAATACCGGCATGTATCTCTTCTAGAATGGCTCTGCCTGTCTCTAGGACGAGACATTTTATGAGGGGTAGAGTAAATCCCCGCTAGTAGAGTTGGTCGTTGATGAGTGTATACTGTGTTGCTTGTCGCCAGACTTTCTTTGCCTCGATCTTGTCAGAAGGGAGAGTTCCGTTTGTGAGGAATCCAAGCAACGGGGTTATCCATGTACAGTCAGTGTCTATTGCGTAGACCGCCGAGCATTGGGTGCTAGGTTGATTAAGTATTTCGACCAGGACATTGCGACTCTGTCTTTCATCTAGGGAGGAGGCAGTTGGGCTAGAGCATCAGCGTGACTATTTTTAGAGCGTGGAATCTGAGTGATAGCATAACCGTGAAATCCACAAAGGATAGATTTCGCCAGTGTTCTGTATGCCGCTATGGAAGAGTCTTTGGCCTCATATTCGTTGTTGATCTGGTTGACGATGAACTGAGAATCGCTATATATTCTGATTTGTTTTGCATCCATGGTTTTGGTGAGGCGGCGCCCCATAAGGAGGGCCTCATACTCAACGGCATTGTTGGAGGCCTTGAACAGAAAACGAAGGGCGTATTCCATTCGGACCTGGTCCGGTGTGGTGAAGACAAGCCCGGCCCCTGTCCCATTGTGGCAGGCCGATCCGTCGACGTAGAGGAGTGAATTAGGCCAAGCAGGGTCGATCTGAGGGCTCTCTTCATCCAAAGTATGTGTTATGGATGGAGGAGTGGATGGGATGATCTCATGTGCGGTATCTGCTGGAACGTAGGAGAATTCAGAAATAAAGTCTGCCACGACCTGCCCTTTCTCAGCGGTGCAGGGGGCGAAAGTGATGTCGAATTCGCTGAGTTCGATCGCCCATTTGAGTAATCGTCCCGATGTTTCGGGCTTCTAGAGCACCTGCCGGAGTGGTCTGTCAGACATGACAATGATGGAAAGAGCCTGGAAGTATGGCCTAAGCTTTCTGGAAGACATGATGAGGGCGAAGGCGAGCTTCTCTAGGTCAGATTACCTTGTCTCGGCGTCCTGAAAAGCCTTGCTAACGTAGTACACCGGGTGTTCAGCGTCGTCCTTACGCTTGACAAGTACCAAACTGGTGGTAGCAACAGAGACAGACAGGTACATGTAGACGGTTTCTCCGATGTCGGGTCTTGCCAACAGCGGTGCTCTGCCCAAGTATTCCTTGAGTTCGGTGAAAGCCTTAGTGCGTTCCTCCATCCAGGTAATGTGTTTGGATTTGCTCTTAAAGGCTTTGAAGAAAGGCACGCACTTGTCGATGGCTTTGGAGATGAAGCATGTAAGAGCTGCGACTCGGCTGGTTAGGCTTTGTAATTCCTTCTGGGTTTATGGGGGCTCCATATCGACTAGGGACTTGATTTTTTCTAGGTTGTCCTCAATACCTCTTTGAATAATCATGAAGCCCAAGAACTTCCCAGAGCCGACTCCGAAGACGCATTTGGCCGGGTTCAACCTCATCCGATATTGTTTGGGGACTTTGAACATTCGCGAGAGATTGGGGATGTGCAAGTTAGCTGATTTACTCATAATGAGCATGTCATCAATGTAGACCTCCATCGTTTTCCCTATATGGTCTGCAAACATGAAGTTTACTAGGCGTTGGTAAGTGGCCCCCACGTTCTTGAGTCCGAAATGCATGACATTGTAGTAATATAAGCACTGGCCTGTCCGGAAGGTTGTGTGTATCTGATCTGCCGGGTGCATGAAAATTTGGTTGTAGCCCAAGTATGCATCCATGAAGCTCAGGAGCTCATGCCCTACCGTGGCGTCAACTAGTTGGTCTATCTTTGGTAGAGGAAAGCTATCATTAGGGCAAGTCTTGTTTAGGTCGGTGAAATCAATGCACATTCGCCATGCCCCCGAGGGTTTTTTGACGAGGACAACGTTGGCTACCCAGGCGGAATAGACGGCCTTCCAGACAAAATGAATGGTACTGAGTTTGACGATTTCTGCCTTCATGGCCTCGGTTCTTTTCGGGTCGTAGAGGTGACGTTTCTGTTTGACAGGCTTGTAAGCAGGATCGATACTGAGCCGGTGGCAGATAACATCAGTGGAGAAGCCGGGCATATCAGCGTAGGACCAGGCGAAGACTTCAGAGTTGTCCCTTACAAAACGGATTAGCTGCGAGCGCAGATCGGGAAAGAGGGTGGTTCTGATCTTTACCTTTTGGCCTGCAAAGTTGTGGGAGAGTACGATCTCTTCGACCTTCTCAAAGGGCTGCGAGTGTGGCGTTGCTGAATGGTCCCAAGGGTCCTCAATTGGCCCACCTTGTATGTTCTGTGCATCTTGAGGGTTGATGGGGTCAACCTCAAACGCGGATTCTGTCACTGCCATAGTTTCCTTTGGTGGGTGGATCGGGGTGACAGAGTTGCACGCTCTTGCAGCCATTTGTTCTTCTCGAACTTGGCCAATCCCCATAAGGGTTGGGAATTTTACCAGAAGTAGGTGGGTGGAGACGACTACTTTCATTTGGTTTAGTATTCCCCGCCCGAGAATGGCGTTGTAAGCCGTGGAGCAGTCCACCACTAGGAAGGGGGCAAGCATGGTTGCCCTCCGTGGATGTGATCTGAGGGAGAGTGGGAGAGTAACTGTTCCATGTGGGACGATGGAGTCCCCAATAAAACCAAAGAGTGGCGTGGGGGAACGGTCCAGGCTAGATTCTGGGATGCCCAACTACTTGAATGCTTTCATGAAGAGGACATTGACAGAGCTTCCGGTGTCGACCATCACTCGCGGTACGTTGAAGTTGGATATTTCTGCCATGACGACGATGGGATCATCGTGAGGATAGATGATCCCCTGTTCTTCTTCCTCCGAAAACTTGATGGGAGCCCACACGAGTCAGTTTGCTTTCTTGGCCCTACCATCTTCGATGCTGAAAAGCTGGTGATTCTGTTTGGTGGCTTGTAGGAAGTTCTTCTTGGCTTGGTTGGAAGTGAGTGGGTAAGAAATGGATGGCCCTCCCGAGATTGTATTGATCTGTGGGTGGCGAGGTGGAGGTGGTGCGTGCTGGAGAAATTGGCTGATCTTCCCCTCTCGGGCCAGAGCCTCCACCAAATCCTAGAATGCAACACACTGGTCAATGCTATGGCCATTGTACTTGTGGTATTGGCAGTAAATTCCTATGTCTTTTCCAAGCTTGCCCTTCGCTGCCACCTAAGTAGACTTTGGGATCATGTGCTCCACGTTAAGGATAACGTTCTCATATGGAGTATTGAGGATGGTGTGGGTTTCGTACTTGGAGCGAGGAACTCGCTTCTCCCCGTTGTTTGACCTCTCCCCCTACTGTCTTTCTTGGTGATTCGGGTTTTTACCCTTCTTTCCGGGGTTGTACTGGTTGTTGCTACGAGGGTAGTCTTTCCGTTTTCCCCCATAGCTCTGTTGCCCCTGCTCTTGAGGACGTTGTTCTGAGCCTTGCTGATCCGGGACGCTTGGTATGTAAGTTTTTACCGAGTCGGCCCTAGGAGGTTGATAAGCATTGGCTGCGTTGGACTTTTGGCTCAGTGTTTTAGTCTTGGCGTGCATTGCCGTCTGTTTCATAATTTCATTATATGTTGTCCAGCCTTGGGTGTGAGCTACGTACCTGAAGGGGGAGTCTCCGAGGCCACCTTTGAAGGCTGTGAAAGCTGCACGGTCGTCCGTCTCGGTGCATCGGGAGTATTTGTGACTGAACCTTGCTGCGTATCGCTGCAGCGACTCGTGTTCACCCTGTTTTAGCTGGAAGAGGTCTTCGGCTGAGGATAGAGGTCAGTCTGGATCATGAACTGGTTCATGAAGGTGGACGTGAGCTGTTCAAAAGAGTCGATAAACCCAGATTCCAACTTGTAAAACCAATTGATTGCTGCCTCGGTCAGTGTGGAACTGAAGATTAGGCATTATTCTTCATCTGAAAGGTTCTTTAGGGCAATGGCTGAGTAGAAGTTATTCAAGTAATTCAATGGGTCGTCCTTCCCGGTGTAAAGAGGGATCTTCAAGGGTTTTATCTCGTGATTGATTCTAAAGCGATTGATTCTTTCTGTGAAGGGGCCCTGACTGGTTTTCGACCAAGCTGGTCGTGCTACCCGAGCTTTCCCGACTTCGAGTGTCCTGACTTCGTCCATGAGATGTTGGACTAGCGATTCGGTTATGGATGGCTGTGGGGCCCCCTCAGTCTTTTCGTCTGGTCCGATCGATGTCCCTAGGTGCCTAGTCGCGGCTGATCCTGTATGACTGCTCAGCGTCCCTCCTGTTGTGCGGGTCCTAGGAGCCATTTCCCCTGTGACCAATTTTCCCTGACCGCTTGGTGTCCCTCTGGCAGGGTGGTTCCCGAAACTCAGGGTTTCGTCGGCCGACCTACCCTGACAGTTCCGTACTCCGTTGGCGGGGTGGTTCTTGGTGGAATTTGCGCTCAAGACTAAGCTGGGTTGACCGCTCGGTGTCTCCGAGGGAGGACCTCGATGGCTGCTTCCCTCGGTGCGAGTGGTTGCCCATGCATTGTAGCTGCCGAGCCGACTTAGTGATACTCTCGGCCTCTTGAGATGAGTCGGTAATGGGGATGGGATCTTCCGATGAATAAGTTCCGCGACTGTTTCCTGGACGGGACCACCGAGCGGTGATGTTTGGTCGGTGGTGAAGGTTTTTTCCTTCTTTTTGATGAGGGTCGAGTCAGCGAGATTGGTTTTCATTGACCGACCGATTCCGTCCTGCTCCCTCGGTAACGGCGTCGCGGGCGTCCCGGTAAATCCTGATGTCGCCGGGTTGGTGCTGGGGATGATCAGCATCTGATCGTGTTTCTTACTTGGTTCGGCATCTACTTGCCACTTTATGTGTGGCTCGGCGACCGTGTGTTCTTTCTCTTTCCCCGCCACTCGGCGATTTGTTTCAGCTCGCTCGACGCACTCGGTTACAACCTTGTCGGCCTCCTCCGTACCGACGCGGGCTTGGTGGGTAGCGAATTCTGCCTGCGAGACCCATAGCTGCTCGGCCACCTCAGAGTACCGATCGTCGAGTGCCTGAAATCTTGACTCGGCCTGGGTACCCTTAGTTTTCACCTCGACCATGTCGCTCTAGAGTCTTTCGATTATCTGTAAAAAGTTGGGAGAGGCGTCTCTCATTGTTCTAGGGCCTTGCCTCAGTGTGATTTCACCGAGATCGTGTTCACCCTGAATGTTCAGTGTCGACGAGTTCGCTCTCGACGCACTAGGTGGACGAGTGCTAACTCGGTATGGTTAAGCGTAGGTAAACTTAGTCAATTTCCCACAGACGGCACCAAACTGTTGAAGCGTTAAATGTTCCAACTGTCGATTACTCGTCGTCCAATCACCAAGTGACGCGTGTCCTTCCTCGTAACCTGTCAACTTAAGTGAATCGCGGGTTCTCCGTTAGTACGGGCACCGGTGTGATGCCAGCCTAAGGTTCTCTGACGGTCAAGTTAGTAACGTTGTTCGTAAGAGGAAACGGTAAATGGTAAGTTCGGTAGAGTAATAGTGAATAGTAAATATTAGTTACCTTTATTGGGAAATGTGTACCCCTTATGTATGGGTAGGTAGGATGTTCAATTCCCATAGTTTCGATGAGGGACAAACACTCCTCGATTTGCGTGCTAACACGTGTTATGCAGATCGAGAATGGATAGACTTCCACGTGGCATCCTGCATTGGGGCCGGTGTTGGGGCTGTGTAAGTACAGTGGTTTTGGACCTTGGACGGAGTCTGGGATTTAAGTATACGACCCAGTGGGTCTGGTCAGGTATGGTGTCAATAAGTACAATTCCTGAGTATATCCATGTCTAGATGTTACTTGTGCAGTTCTCGAACATGGCTTGGATGTTTCGTGAGTGAAGTTCTCGAGTGGGCCTACGCGTAGTTCTCGAGTGGGCCTACGTGTAGTGCTTGTGTGATTGTGTAATTGATTGTGATTGGTTGTGATTGATGTTTGAGTACTGATGATTAGTACTGGTGTGATCATTGATAATTGGTTGTCGTTGATGCTGGTGGTTGTGTCCATATGGTTTTCATGTGATTTTCCTCGAGAGACATTTGTTCTTGTTTTATTCTATGCATGCATGCTTTGTAACTGGAAGGTAAAGTTCATTTTTTAAATGGATTTTCAAATGATGTTATTTTTTTCCACTCACAGTTTTGATGTTTTTCATGACCCTCTAGGTCGTGGCACGAAAATCGAGGCTAATCAAGAGGCGAAGGCAGGAGTGGGAATCAATACACCTATCCCTTGTCTGAAAAATGTCAGAGGTATTATCAAAACTTTGAGTCCTATTAGTTTAGAACTGGGTTGAGGTCGCGGATCGGGTGACTCGAAACTAGGATCTGCTGGAGGTTGAAGACAACCTCTACGTAGGCGCATGAGGCCCACGCGCAGAGGCTGTCTTTGAAGCATGAGAGTGCATGGTCCATTATTTGTGTTTCCAGCCAACATAAGAATTGTAGTACTCGAACTTCTGAATCTTTTGGTACAAGAATCACTTCAATTTGACACCATTTTAGGAAAAAGCTGATTTTTCAAAGTGTTATGTGTTATTTAAAATTCTTAATTAAATTCTGAAATTCAGGAATATTAATATAAGGTTATGTTGAGTCTTTAATGAAATATAATGATGGGTTATGATGAATTAAAAATATGAAAAAAAGATGAATATTTAAGGATATGGTTAAGAGGTATAATGTATGTGATTATATTTGAATATTCATAAATTTATAATAATTATGATAAATGAAAATTTTAAACGAAAAGTAATAAGATAAGGTTTTGGTTATAAGTATGGTATATGCGAGGAGATTTTTCTTAAGTAAATATGCAAATTACCTTATGTATTGTAATTATTTCGTAGCCATAATTAAATATAATGTCTGAAAATAATAATTAGGTTCAGAGTAAATAAAATCAGAAGTTTCCATCTCTTGATGGGACTAGTACGTTGGATTTAGGCGGTACCTAGTCGGGGATGGGTATGGTTAACGTATCAAAAGAGAATAAGAATACAAATATTAAAATCTCTTGTCTCACAAGAGTTGTCAGACGAGAACATGACCGACTCGATTTTCAATGACAATCTAAGGACGGGTGCAATCAACTTGGCATCAGAGCATGGTTACTGAATATCCTATTTTGATATATAAGTGTTTTGTCCAGCTTGGTGATAAGATGAGCAAACGAGTCAAGAAAGATGTGGGCGGAAACGAAACCTAGAATTTGGGACACATATTGAGATAATGCGGTAAGTGGATTATTATACATGTATATCTTATTATTTTATATTAACTGCCTTATTACATGATTTTAATTGTAAATATTAGATATGATGTTTTTTCAAATTTATTTAATAGTTTTGGGCTGTCTATTCTCTGGTATTTGGGCGGAAGCATGGTTTGGAATTTGGGTTTAACTTGTAATATGAGTCAAAGTTACTATATGATTTATGTGATAATTATTTAAAATTGGTTTTTTCAAATACTTATTGATGATTTTCGGGAATTTTAAATTGATGATTAGATTAATTATGATTTTAAAATGACTTTTGATAACTTTTATTTGAAAACTATTGTGAACCTATGATTTGCGAAGTTTTTATGAAATTGTGCTCATAAACGACACTCGAAATTTGAACTAAAGATTTTGAAATGAAAAGTTTGGTTTTAAACCACAGATATATGTGTCATATATATGTGTATGAGTGTTTTTCTTGATAAGTGTGAATTGCAGACAACCCTTATTGGATCGAAGGTTATTAGTCAATCTCATACGTCGAGCGAGGCTCTGCATCTTGAGACTAATGCTGACTAAAATGTCAAGTTAGGCTCTATATCCTAAGTCAGTTTACACTCGGATGTCGAACTGGACTCTGTATCTCGAGTTTTTTTTATATGTGGATAGTGCTCAGATGTTGTATCCCTGAGCAGTTGGTTAGCCTCAGACGTCGAGCTGAACTTTGTACCTTGAGAATGGTATTTTGGTGACGACTCAAACATCGAGCTGGGCTCTGTATCTTGAATTGGATTCCACTTGGACGTCGAGCTGGGCTCTAATCCCGAGTGGTTTACCTACTAGTAGTGCGGATATGACCTTGGGGGATACTGATATTGTCTAGTTGGTGTCAAACCTGACTCAAAAAATGTTTGGGTATTGGTCTACGCATAGTTCCATTTTGTGATGTGGTTGGTACTTGAGTTATTAAATTGGCTGAGTTTGGTTATGGACTGGTGGGATATAAATTATGGTTGGTATTATTGTGCTCCTGAGTCGGTATTGGTTGGGCAGTCTCAGACCTCGAGTTGGGCTCTAGATCTCGAGACTGGTATTATGATAGTTAGTCTCAGACGTTGAGCTGGGCTCCAGTTTCTGAACCTAGTATTATGATGACTCAGACGTCAAGCAGGGCTCTGGTTCCTGAGTCAATTCTCACTCAGACGTTAAGTAAGGCTCTAGTTCCTAAGTGCGGTTACACTCGGATGTCGAGCAAGGCTCTAGTTCCCGAGTGGCTACCAGGAGTACAGATACCCCCGAGTAATTGTCTGGATGGTGTATTGGTGTTGTTTTTTGGGTTTGACCAAGATGATATTTGTGGTAAAGGCCTACGTATAGTGTTGTTGTGTGATACGGTTGGGTACTTAAAAGTTATTAAGTGTATTAAGCCTGGTTATGAGCTGAGAGATAGGAGGAATGTTGGTATTTTTAGGTGCTTGGAAAAGTACCTGGTATGAGATTGCTTATATGAACGAGTTAAGGCTACACGGGATCCTGGAAGTACTTATGTCCAGATAAAGTAGTGACATAGTGGAAAAAAGGCATCAGTGAGTTGATTTTGAGCAACTTAGCTGTCCAATTTGAGGATGAATTAAGATGGATTTGTTAACATGTTTAAGTTGATATGAGGTATTGTGACAAATGCAGGTTCAGAAAAGTAAAAGCATAGTTTTTATCCAAGGTTATTTAAAATTTCGAGGATGAAATTATTTTTAGGGGGTAAGTTGGAATGACCCGGAACATTGTGAAAAGTAAAAATGACCATTTTGCCCCAATAGGATCAACAATTGACTTTTTGATAGAGATAGTTTTTAGATATTCTGTAAAAGTCGTTGCAAAGGTCTCGGCCTCCGGAGTACATCATCAAGTGGCATGCTGAAAATAGAGTTCATATGATTTTGTTTTGAGTTTAAATCGAATCAGGGCATTTTGGTAATTACGTCATGAAGGGTATTTTGGTAAATTCACCTGGGAGATATTTTTGAATATTGACAAGTGTCTAGAGAATTCTCGGATTTTCCCCCTCCCAATTTCCCACCAACTTACCCTATTATATATGAGTGATGTGCGTGCAAGTATGGGAGAATCAGGGGAGTAGTATCGAAAAGAACAAAAATGGGAACAAAATGAAGAATGTGAAAGAAAGAGGAAGAGAGGGAAGGAGAGTCTGTGAGAGAAAGCTAGAGAAAGAAGAGAATGAGAGGTGAGGACTTTGGAAGAGGTTGACAAGGCTGAGACTCTCCAACCCGCAACCATGGGCAAACCCGTGAGGCACAAGAAATGGTCGTGCGTTGTTTCAATGTTATGCAGCCTTGTAGTTTTAGTTTAAGGATCCTAAGATAACATGTGAGTTCTTAGGGTCATTATGTGTCAGGACCCACCCCGGTTTCACCCCGAAACCCGAGGTAAATCCCGCTCCCGTCTGACTCCCCGACACAACACCTAAGGAACACTCACGCAACCCAGTCAGACGCAGGAGTAATTAAACAAAATATCCCAACCCTATCGTTTACAGAGCATAGCACTAAATTACAAGGAAAATAAAAACCGATAAATTACACGCACGCGGAAGACTTTGAACTATTCCGGGGATCCCTCACGTCACTTCTATGCCTCGGACACTGCCTCGACGTTAAGACCCCGCGCTAGCTCCACAACCTGGAGGGCAATTTAAAACAGAAGATGTGAGTGGACCAGAAAGTACAAAAAGTTCAAAACCATTTTTACACGAAAACCAAGTTTAACCCTCCGTTTTGAAACCACATGCATAACCAACAGTTATGAACACAGTTATACAATAATCATTATAAAACATCATAAGAAGCAGAAACACTATAAAATATCATAAGAAACCATAGCATGAGTATCAGAAACCGTATCAAACCCTCATTTCCCGATCGAACCTGCTGGACCTATCCGAGTCTTTAAACTCCCGAGTCTTTAAACTCAATCCAGGCCTTAATCATATCCGAGTCTTTAAACTCCCGAGTCTTTAAACTCAAGGCCTACGGGGGAAATCAATATATCCGAGTCTTTAAACTCCCGAGTCTTTAAACTCAATCCGGGTCTTTGAACCCAATCCGGCCGGTCCCCCGTCACATATATCCGGGTCTTTAAACCCAATATCCAGATCCAGCAAATCCAATCCCAAAACCATTTGAAAACCATTTACCAATCTACATCCAAACCCGAATCCGAAATCACTGGTCCGATGCCCTTTCGGCATCCAGAACCGTCATTCCGAACCCAAATCCGGAGTCCACTTTCCCACTTTAAAACCAACTTCCATTTCCAAAATCCGTTTCTAGAACCAAAAACCTTGATCATTGAAATCATGTTCCAAAATCCACTTATAACCATTGAAAACCACTTATCTTTTGAAATCCCAAAACCATAGCATAAATTCCAGAAACCAACCATTCCTCGTAAAACGTGCTAAAAACCAATTTCCTTGAAAAACGTGTAATAATGTAAAACCAACCAAACATATTCGATAAACATAAAATCATAATCAAAACCATAAAACAATTATAGAAAACAGTTATGCATGTTCGAGTTTAGAGAAAGGGTCCACTCACAGTACGGAGCCCTACTCGCGTCCCGAACGTCCAGCCCGTTCCTCAACTTCTTCGGGAAATCCCGATCCTGTCAATCACCATCAAATTACGTTACTAATACGTCTACGACACAACTACCTAATTTCCTTAAAATTCCCCGAACCAAAGACTTAAAACCCGGGACCCTAAACATTCACCCTCGCGGAACTAAACTCAAACGACTTCCGATTTACCCGAAACCAACTCCATTGAACTCACGATAGCTCTTGGACCAAAATCCATGTTGATCGCTTCTCCATACGCCGCCGCACGCGCCCCCACGCGCTGCCCAAAGTGGCTGCGCGTGGCCCCACGCGCCAGCTACAGTACCATCTTCAACCTGTGCTGAACCGGCCGTCGCAGGCTGAACCGGCGAGAATTGATCTCCGCCGTCCAGCCACCAGTTCAACCCCTCTTTTCACCCACAGTTTCGTCCAGACCAGTCCTACCTATTCCCGTACTCCGTTCACCTCGACACGGCCCCGTCATCGTCGATTCAAGCTCGAACCAGACGGCCCCAAACTCCCCTGCTTCATGATCCAGCCACCCCGCTCACCTCCTTTCACGGTGGTTACACCAAACTCATCCTAGGACTTCACTGAACCCAGACCACACCTCCATTACCTTCGACTCACCCCCAAACTCGTCGACTCACCGTTTGAAGTTTACGGCTAAACAGAGGAACAGAGACTCCACTTCAACCGAGCTCCGCCGTGAACACCCCCCGTCACGGCGACCGTCCCAGTCGACACCTAGGACCTCCCTGAACATAACCCTGACCTTCAATCCCATCGACACTAAGCCTAGACTCACGACTTTCGAACTGAAATTTCACGGCAAAACAGAGCAAAGAAGCCTTACCCTTCGATTGCAGCTCCGCCGTGCCGCCGTGCACGATTGCACCACCAATTCACGGCCACCAGCTCCGCCTTGCCTCACTATCACTCTCACAACTCCCTATTTACTCACCCTTGCACCCAGATCGATCAATTGATCTCAAACTCTCACCCTCTGTTCTCTGTGTTTGTCGAAGAACCACACACACACACGGGTTCACCCAATTATTTAGGACCGCACCACACAGAAGAACCCCCCAGAACCCACTACACCTTTGCCATGTGTCACAATCCAGGCCATCCTTATCCCACCTGCTTAAACCCCAGCCGTCCATCTTGCTTCTCTCTGCACAGATCCCCAGAAACCAAAAAGACCAAAATACCCTCATGTTTTACACATTTTTACGGTTTTACCGAAACTTCCTAGACCCGTAACCTTCGCCTCGTAAGTCCGATGAATACGTGCCGCCTGTCATCGAACTCAGGACAACGAAAGCTACCTAACCATCCTAGGTCAACCTACCAACACTCGTCCGTACAAAAAGTCAACTATTCCCCCTACTTTACCCAAATTACGGTTAAGCCCTCAACCGTCCGAACATCACAACTTCCTCCTCGGATGTCGGAATCGGGCGTCCTGGTCACTGGTCAATCCCCAATTTACCACCCGAAATAAAAGTCAACATTTCTGCCCGACCCAGGGGCAAAATCGTCATTCTAGGTTCCCGGACCCCTCGGGACCACTAACCCTTGATTACCCTCACTAATCACATCTTAATCACTCTAGTAATCCCGATTCTCGGGACGGGTTGTTACAATCTACCCACCTAAATAGAATTTCGTCCCCGAAATTCCACAGCTAATTCCCAACACCTAGGGTCTCCTACCTGGTAAAGAACAACCTCTCCTAGGTTTCCTGTCTATCATCTCCACCTTGGGTATTTCACTCCATCCCCAACTACTGTTACCACAGCCAACCCTAGCTATGTAACAACTGCATGGTGTACGCAAGGGAAACTCTATGAACAGAAAACAAAGGTATTATAAAATACCTCATTTCACCGTACCCGACAGAAGTCATAGAGTACATCTTCGTATACAACCACCCTACCTGCCCGAACCAACTCGACTACTAACCCAAACAATCGACCACCCATCTCCCTCAGCTGCTATTCCGGCCACGGTCGGACTAACTCCACAAAGTCCTAAAGGCAATCTCTAGCTTGTGGGTTCTCTCCTTCAATAACCTCCCCAGTCCATCTAGGAAAACTCCTAGACTCTATCCTGGAATCCAACCACCACCTAAGTACAGCACAACCAAAAGTAAAACAAGTACCTGTCTCCGTATCTGGTGTCGACTGACCCTCCTGCTGAATCATCGAAAACACCCGGGCCTGAGATCCCGACGCTCTACCACGTTCCCTCGAACTACTCGTGGCAGTGCCACCACCTCCTCTAGTGCCCGCTGTCCCTGACGCTGTACTCTGTCCGGACTCCGCTACTCCTCTGCCTACACCACCTTCCTGTGGCAATAGTGGACACTCACGTCGGAAATGACCTCGCTCCCCGCAGTAGAAACACACATTCCAGCCTGATCCACTGCTCGGTCTCCCTGTAGACGCTATAGAAGTCGCACTCGCTTGCGGAGTCGGCGGTGCTCGGTACCCCGGAAATCCTGAACTCTGGAAACTGCCAGGCCTACCAAAACGATCATCGCCTGACGATGACGCTCCACCAAAGTTACCCCGTTTCGGTGTCCGCTGGCTCGAAGCTCCAGGAATAAATGGTTCCCGGCGTCGTACCGGCAAACTAGCCTCAACTCGCACCGCAGCATCCGACAAGTCTCGGAGGGTAGCAAAAGATCCAGCCGTCACTACGGCTCGAATCTCACCTCGCAAACCCAACTCAAACCTACGGCACTTCTCGGCTTCAGTGGCCACAAAAGCAGGAGCAAACCGAGACAACATCTGGAACTTCCGTTCATACTCTGCCACTGTCATATTCCCTTGCTGGAGCTGCAGAAACTCCGCCTCCTTGGCATCCCGGAAAGAACGAGGATAATACTGCTCCAGAAACCGTTCCCTGAACGTCTCCCAAGTCACAATATGGGCATCCCAACCGGATAACTCGAGGGTATACCACCACTCATACGCCGCACCATCTAGTAAAAATGTAGCCAGTAACACTCGTTCCTCCGGCGGGCAATGCATCACCGCAAAAATCCGCTCCAGTCTGGTAATCCACCTCTGGGCTTCCTCAGGATCAGCCCCGCCACTAAAAGTAGTAGCCCCGAGCCGCTGGGCTCGCTCAATCGTGGCACTCTCCGTCTCTCTTGCTACTTCTTCAGGTTGTGGAGAGGGTCTACGTCTCGGAGGCATCGTCAACCGCACGCTGAAAGAGGCATAGAAACAATCAGACAACCTCACAAACTCGACAGACCTATGCTCTGATACCAATTGTCAGGACCCACCCCGGTTTCACCCCGAAACCCGAGGTAAATCCCGCTCCCGTCTGACTCCCCGACACAACACCTAAGGAACACTCACGTAACCCAGTCAGACGCAGGAGTAATTAAACAAAATATCCCAACCCTATCGTTTACAGAGCATAGCACTAAATTACAAGGAAAATAAAAACCGATAAATTACACGCACGCGGAAGACTTTGAACTATTCCGGGGATCCCTCACGTCACTTCTATGCCTCGGACACTGCCTCGACGTTAAGACCCCGCGCTAGCTCCACAACCTGGAGGGCAATTTAAAACAGAAGATGTGAGTGGACCAGAAAGTACAAAAAGTTCAAAACCATTTTTACACGAAAACCGAGTTTAACCCTCCGTTTTGAAACCACATGCATAACCAACAGTTATGAACACAGTTATAAAATAATCATTATAAAACATCATAAGAAGCAGAAACACTATAAAATATCATAAGAAACCATAGCATGAGTATCAGAAACTGTATCAAACCCTCATTTCCCGATCGAACCTGCTGGACCTATCCGAGTCTTTAAACTCCCGAGTCTTTAAACTCAATCCAGGCCTTAATCATATCCGAGTCTTTAAACTCCCGAGTCTTTAAACTCAAGGCCTACGGGGGAAATCAATATATCCGAGTCTTTAAACTCCCGAGTCTTTAAACTCAATCCGGGTCTTTAAACCCAATCCGGCCGGTCCCCCGTCACATATATCCGGGTCTTTAAACCCAATATCCAGATCCAGCAAATCCAATCCCAAAACCATTTGAAAACCATTTACCAATCTACATCCAAACCCGAATCTGAAATCACTGGTCCGATGCCCTTCCGGCATCCAGAACCGTCATTCCGAACCCAAATCCGGAGTCCACTTTCCCACTTTAAAACCAACTTCCATTTCCAAAATCCGTTTCTAGAACCAAAAACCTTGATCATTGAAATCATGTTCCAAAATCCACTTATAACCATTGAAAACCACTTATCTTTTGAAATCCCAAAACCATAGCATAAATTCCAGAAACCAACCATTCCTCGTAAAACGTGCTAAAAACCAATTTCCTTGAAAAACGTGTAATAATGTAAAACCAACCAAACATATTCGATAAACATAAAATCATAATCAAAACCATAAAACAATTATAGAAAACAGTTATGCATGTTCGAGTTTAGAGAAAGGGTCCACTCACAGTACGGAGCCCTACTCGCGTCCCGAACGTCCAGCCCGTTCCTCAGCTTCTTCGGGAAATCCCGATCCTGTCAATCACCATCAAATTACGTTACTAATACGTCTACGACACAACTACCTAATTTCCTTAAAATTCCCCGAACCAAAGACTTAAAACCCGGGACCCTAAACATTCACCCTCGCGGAACTAAACTCAAACGACTTCCGATTGACCCGAAACCAACTCCATTGAACACACGATAGCTCTTGGACCAAAATCCATGTTGATCGCTTCTCCATACGCCGCCGCACGCGCCCCCACGCGCCGCCCAAAGTGGCTGCGCGTGGCCCCACGCGCCAGCTACAGTACCATCTTCAACCTGTGCTGAACCGGCCGTCGCAGGCTGAACCGGCGAGAATTGATCTCCGCCGTCCGGCCACCAGTTCAACCCCTCTTTTCACCCACAGTTTCGTCCAGACCTGTCCTACCTATTCCCGTACTCCGTTCACCTCGACACGGCCCCGTCATCGTCGATTCAAGCTCGAACCAGACGGCCCCAAACTCCCCTGCTTCATGATCCAGCCACCCCGCTCACCTCCTTTCACGGTGGTTACACCAAACTCATCCTAGGACTTCACTGAACCCAGACCACACCTCCATTACCTTCGACTCACCCCCAAACTCGTCGACTCACCGTTTGAAGTTTACGGCTAAACAGAGGAACAGAGACTCCACTTCAACCGAGCTCCGCCGTGAACACCCCCCGTCACGGCGACCGTCCCAGTCGACACCTAGGACCTCCCTGAACATAACCCTGACCTTCAATCCCATCGACACTAAGCCTAGACTCACGACTTTCGAACTGAAATTTCACGGCAAAACAGAGCAAAGAAGCCTTACCCTTCGATTGCAGCTCCGCCGTGCCGCCGTGCACAATTGTACCACCAATTCACGGCCACCAGCTCCGCCTTGCCTCACTATCACTCTCACAACTCCCTATTTACTCACCCTTGCACCCAGATCGATCAATTGATCTCAAACTCTCACCCTCTGTTCTCTGTGTTTGTCGAAGAACCACACACACACACGGGTTCACCCAATTATTTAGGACCGCACACACACAGAAGAACCCCCCAGAACCCACTACACCTTTGCCATGTGTCACAATCCAGACCATCCTTATCCCACCTGCTTAAACCCCAGCCGGCCATCTTGCTTCTCTCTGCACAGATCCCCAGAAACCAAAAAGACCAAAATACCCTCATGTTTTACACATTTTTACGGTTTTACCGAAACTTCCTAGACCCGTAACCTTCGCCTCGTAAGTCCGATGAATACGTGCCGCCTGTCATCGAACTCAGGACGACGAAAGCTACCTAACCATCCTAGGTCAACCTACCAACACTCGTCCGTACAAAAAGTCAACTATTCCCCCTACTTTACCCAAATTACGGTTAAGCCCTCAACCGTCCGAACATCACAACTTCCTCCTCGGATGTCGGAATCGGGCGTCCTGGTCACTGGTCAATCCCCAATTTACCACCCGAAATAAAAGTCAACATTTCTGCCTGACCCAGGGGCAAAATCGTCATTCTAGGTTCCCGGACCCCTCGGGACCACCTAACCCTTGATTACCCTCACTAATCACATCTTAATCACTCTAGTAATCCCGATTCTCGGGACGGGTTGTTACATTATGAATTGCGAAAACAAGGTTATGGACGTAGGAAAACAACCATGTATGAAGCCAGAAAACTGGCTGAAACATCCAAGTTAGAATCCTTGGCTTTTACTTATTTTTACTTTGTTTTGTGATCAGAGATCTCCCTTTAGGTCATTTTAGAGTAGTATGGACATAACAAGAAAGAAATCCAATGAACTTTAATGAAAATCTAGCTAGGTCTGGTCTTCGGGTCTGGCGACCTGAGTTGCAGACCCAATTGAAGGTTGTTGGTGATTGAGACGCGTGTGAGGTGACACGACCCATCCCCCAATCCCCCTTGGATTAAGGGATGTGCCATGCTCCTCTCTAAAATACCCATATACTTCTGAACCTCATAACTTCTTCGCCGTACGTCGGAATCGGACGTGCCACTTGTCTACGGACTGGTGACGTCCCGAACTACGTTATAGTTATCAGCCAAAGTCCATTTGACCGCCCGAGTCAAAAGTCAACATTTCGCCCAATTTTAGGGGCAAAACGGTCATTTTGCACCATCCGTCCGAAATCACTCAACTAAGCACCGATCAGACTTAATAATCCTCCATAATCACTAATTTAATCCTGAAATTTGGGACGGGTCGTTACATGAGGCCCATGTACAGAGACTTTCATCGACACGTGATGGTTACAGGACCTGCCCCTCATTTCCATGATAATCTGGGTCGATCATGCTCCCGTTTGACAATTCTTGTCAAACATGGGATATTGCTACTTTTATCCATGTCTACATTTCCTTGAATTAACCAAATTCAGTTTATCCTTGCATGGTTACTGCTTATATCCAACCCACTAACCCCGAAATGTAATGGAAAATCTGGCCTTATTTTCTTATCCCAATATGTAATGTTCATATACAATAATATATTAAATGACCACTAACCCATGACACTTACATTGCAAAAATATAAGTCTTGCACCTTAATTTCCTAACAATAACCATCCACATAATTTTAGTGATATTCGAAATAACTTAAGTCAAGTTCCTTCCATAAAACACCATAACAGTATCACAGTGATATATACAAATTATCAACATCATAGAATCTTCACCTTAGTTATTATAACTTTTAGAAATTTCAAGTGTAATCATTAACTTAATTCCTCTTAATTATCATCTTAAACCTTATTCAATAATACTCATAATATTCTTCCTTTACATACTTAATTTATCATAAATACTCATATTTATCACTAAACATGGTTAAGTCCAGCAGATGAATATAATCAACTTCTTACATTTTTCCAATCTTAATCTTAAATTAAAATTAAAACACATAATCTTGAAAATTCAGAACTTAACCAAATGGTGTCCAATAGTCCAAAAATTTGTACCATTAAACTCAAAATGTTGAACCAAGGATTTTTAATGTTGGTCGGTCGGTGGAAAAAGTCACACGCGCCAGGGAGACTCTCTGCTCGTGGTGGCCACTTGCCTGTTCAGATATCGCCATCCAACTTTTTCTGGATCTTGGTTTCGAGTAATTTGACCCGCGACTTCAACCCGGTTCATAATTGACTATTCCTCCACCATTTTTGGTGGTTAAAATGTTCAGATTCCTCTAGTGGACCCTAGAAAAGGATCTATGGGTTTAAAAGTCAAGAAACTTACTTTGATCTAGCATCCCAGCTCCAAGGCTCTCGACCATGGTTCCAAACTTCCAGATGCAGCCTTTCCTCGTTCCCACCATTAGTTTTTTTCGGTCTATGAGCATCTCAGGAACTCAACCAACCTTCTAAAGTACATTGTTCGACGCTAAAAACCATCAACACACATTTACACCCTACGCCAACCTTGGGTTCTCAAGAGTATAACTTTTGGGCTCGTCTCAGACACCCCTTTGTCCCTCATATCTTCCCTCTCTTCTTCTTATCCCCTGTTCCCTTCTCTGGCTTTCCTTTTTCCCCTTTTCTTTCTTTAATTTTCATTCACGGGTTGGGGTTCCATGGCGTTTGTTCCTATTCGGCTCTAACCCACTGAACACCTAAAATCATCACACACTCTCCAATTTATAATATACAAGGTCAGTGAACAATATTAGGAAGACAAGTTGAAGACAACTCTAGGACATTTTGGAACATTCTAGGTCCTCATTGTAAAATGACTAAAATGTCATTCATGACAAAATTACTAAAATACCCTTGTACATTTTTTACCTAAAACAAACGTATCCCAACTCAATTTTCAACATATTTTCTGTCTATGTACTCAAGAGGCCGAGACCTTTCTAATAGTCTTTTTAAAGTTTCAAAAAGATCTCCTGGTCAAAAGTCAACTTTTTGACTTTCAGGGGCAAGATGGTCATTTTTTCATTTTTTTTCAAATATCCAAGGTGTTACAGAGGGCGTGTCCAATGGATTTTGAGAACGATGTCAACACAAAAATTGTTCTATAGAGGGTTCTGAGTTCAATGGTATATTTCTTGAGTTATTTGGTTGTTATTTGAGTAAAGTTTCAAATGTGTGAAAAATTAGGTTATATTAGGTTAAATATATGTCCATAAAATCAAAGCAATTTAAATGGGGATAATTGGATAATTACCCTCAATAATTTTAACAATTACTAATGGGAAAAGTGTGGTGATTAGCCTTTCGAATTATTTTGTGGATTTTACTACGGTTTAATTCTCAAATAGAAATATGAAACAATAATATGGTTATTTGTGATCTTTAATGGTGATATATATAATGGAATTGAGATTTAAGAGATAAGTTATTAAGTGATTTGTCGGGATTAACATCAAATTTGCTCCTTGGCCTCATTTTGATATGGATGATATGTTATTTTAAACCTATATTGATTTTATGAACATGTGATACTCTATTATTAATGACCTTATTATAGTCGATATTAATGGTGGGTTTTGTAATTTATTATTTATATTTTATTGAGTTTGTAGGTACCGCCACTTGATGGGGTTAGTGGGATGTACATGGGTAGTGACCCCGTAAAGATGGATTTAGTTTGGTTAATTTAATAAGTTGTTGATAAGCCTTGAATTAAGCATCATTTTATACCTTTTATACTTATCATTTAATTTTTAAATACCAAACAATTGTAGAAAATAATCTATTTTGTGAGAAATGTGTAGAATTGGATAGAGCATGGAAAAACGAGAATTTAGGCAAAATAATCACCTCAATCGGAGTTATATTGAACAAGTTATGATCAAATGAAAAGAGACCACCAAAAAAAGCTATGAAATTAGGCAGGGAGCTACCAAAGTCCATAAAGATAACCCAAAAACCTTCCGGCGTTTCTCCTGAATCTTGAAGCCCTATTCGGCGCATGCCTACCGAACTCCCTTCCAAGCCTCCTTTCCGCGTTGACCTTGCCATTGACCACCAAATTTCAGTCCAAATTTCGGCTGGTGCCCACCGAAACAATTCCTGAAGCTTTATTTCGTGATTTTGCCATATTTTGGGATAGTTCAACTTGTTTTCACACTTATTCTCCATATTGTATTAGGATTTCAATCCTATTTCCTTTTTTTTTTCACCCTTTTTACTTGTAGGAAAGGTTTTTAGTTAGTTTTCTTATATATTTAGGAAACCTTTTCCTTTTAGAATTAAATTGTAAACTCCTATTTATTTGAGGATTGATTTTCTCCTATAAATAGAGAGGCTTAGGTTATTTGTAAGAGTTTGCTCATTATTTACACCCAAACTTTGCTTAAACCAATTTTCTCATTTCAATAAATTTGAGATTTCTTGTGCAAAAGTAAACTACACCATTCTCCGTAATTCACCATCCTCCATTGACATATAAGGCGTATTCCTGAGTGTCTCACCAAGAGTGTCGAACCACCTAGCATCTATAGGGCGTATTCCCGAGGATTCAAAGTGTAACTCAACCTCTTAACCCCGTAGTTTTCCCTTTGTACTTGAATATCATTTTTATTGGATTGACCTTTAATTTTATTATGGTTCTATATTTTGTATTGATTTCAATAATCTTCCATGCTATGATTATGCTTAATGCTTGATTATATATAGTGCGTATTCCTGAGTCTAGATAATTGAAAGTGTATAGGGTGTATTCCTGATCACATACTTAAGATAGTGTACATGTATTTCATTAAACTAAGGTTTTGGAATTTCGTTGATTATGGAAATTGGTATGATTTATGAATGAGTTAGGTTAAAGATGAGTTGACCATATAAACAATAGATTAGGTTAGTTTAGATTAGTTTAATTACTTAGGAATTTTAAATCAATCTTTTTATCCCCCAATTAACTAATCAAACGATAATCATGCTTAGGTACCATCAATCATCGGTTAAGAACGATCCCTATTTACCAATGGTACATCTAGAAGAAAAAGGATTTTTAATTGCATACGTTTCCTTAAGTGTTGAGTGTGACTTTGTGTTTACTTTAATACTTAGTTTTTGCGTATCAGTTGGACATCCAGTAAAATTAATGGTATCCCTTGTCTAACAAGAGTTGTTAGACGGAAGCAGATTCGATCCATTTTTTCACGGAATTTAGAGGCGGGTCCTGTCACAAAACTTGATGATTTCTGGAAAGATGTCGCCTTTTCATTTTTTTCCCCGGTATCGTGAATGAATTATGCCAAGTTGATGCAAAATCTTTCATATCCCACTCTTTTGATTTCCCAAGCTAATTAGTTCCTTTATCAGGAGATATAACATGTGTATTTCTTCCTAGTGTATTAGCAACCTTTCCTTTATATACTAGATTGCTTTGCTTAATCTGTCTCTGTGTTGGTTGTATTATTCATTTTGGGATCCCTATCTCAAGAAAGGTCTACCCACTCTTCGTGAGTTAGAAGCCCTAATTTGAACATTTTATAAGCTATCACCTTGTTAGGGCAGCCATTCTAATCTTCCTCAGTAAATTTGATGCTTCCCACTTCAAGATCATAGAAACTGGCCTCAACAATCGTGGGGTTGGCTATAAAGGTCCCGCATCTTTCTGAATGGTTTCCCAAACGCTTCCTTCATAGGTAGCTTCATCGGGATTCCAAATAACAATATGTTGGTGTAGCATGGAAAGAACGTTGTAGCTAGCAGTGATGTCTGCTACAAAGAATGTTAACATCAATCTCTTGGAACCGACCATAATCTCTATGGTTAAGACCCTATGAGTTTTGGTGATGGTTCCACTGAAATTGGACATTTTAGCCATAATTGGGAAGTAGTCCTTTAGATTTTTGTTCAAATTTTTTAGCGTTTTGGATGGTAGGCATGGATGGAAGTGCTTCCATCCATCATCATCTTGTCGATCGGGATGCCTTTAGATGTGCAGTGATGAAGATAGGTGATAAATGATCTGTCACCTTTATAGTTGGGTTAGAGAACAATGATCTCTCTTTGTAGAGAGTAGATTTTGAGATGATATTATAACCCTCTTTCTCATCCATTGGTTTCTTGATCATTTTTCGGGAAGGTTCATAAGTGGTAACATCCCCTTTCATTTGGTTGACTTGGTGATAGACCGCCGTCAGGTGTTCTAGTAGTACCACCACGAGGTTGATGTCTCGTTCAAACGCCTCATTCCAGAAAATCTTTCTTGAATTCTTATAACTCCTTCTTGGTCATACCTTAACAAAATCCTCTTGGATGTCTCGCTCAGACACCTTGTTCACAGTAGGGATTTCTGTACCCTTGGGTTTGTTTGCTGTCAAGTCTTCGAGCGAAAAACTATCGAATACAACCCACCTCTTTATTTTGGCAGAAGTTTTCGAGATGGTGTCTGTAAAAGATACCATTCTTGTTTTTTTCTTAGAAGCTCTTTTCATTTCCAATCCATTTTGAGAAGATTGGTTAACTCTCTTCTAATCACAGAAGGAGCCACTTGTTCTTTCTTCTTTTTGGAAGGACTTTCCCCAAGTCCTTCTGAGCGCGAAGGCAGGTTCTGTATTGCCTCTGTATTCTTCTCCTTGTAGTTCTTCCTAATGTTTAATTGGTTTTCCATCTTTACTATCCACTAACCACTTTCCCTTTTGAATTATTGTTTTGCGAGGTTTGGTTTTTTTAGTAATTTTCTGGGGAAGAGTAGCTCATTCATCATGTAAGCTTTTCTGGTTAACTGGCCCCCTAGTTTGTTGAATAGCTATCCATTCTTGCTTTCTCTTAATGTTTCCCAACCTCTAAAAGACAGAGCTACATGATAGCTTCTACTTAGGGCTATGCAAACCATAACTTTTATCAGGGATCTTGAGGAGTTGACTAACCCTTGTATTTCCTTATTTCATCTTGTTTTCTAAGGTCAGGGCTATTAGGATGCATTTTGTTTTGTACTTCCTGGATAGTACTATCCCAATTTTTATTGTAGCAAGCATGTTATTGGTTCGATGAGGTTCTGATTGATCTCTCTTTGTTGTTTTTGCCTCTTTTTAGCCGAGGCCATTGGAGATTGGTCATATTAATTGATGTCATTAGGAACAAGTTAGTATCTAACCTCATTGGCGCTTTAGGGATTGAGGCTAAGACAACGTGCCCTTGGTTGATTAACTTTTGGATTGTGTCCCTAAATTGAACACAATTGGTCATAGTATGATGTGGTTACACATGTCATTTGCAAGAATGATTTCCCTTGATGTCTTCTAGCTTCAACATTTCTTATTTGGGTTTTAGCTTGATGATATAATAAAACTAAGCATTAAAGTAAACACAAAGTCACACTCAACACATAATAAAAACATATGAAAATTAAAACTTTTTTTTGTAGATTGTAGCATTGGTAAGTAGGGATCGTTCTTAACTAGGGATTGAGGGTACCTAAGCATGATTATCGTTTTATTATTTAATTAGGGGGGTAATTGATTGTTTCTATTATTCTACGTGATTAACTAATCTAAACTAACATAATCTATTATTTACATGGTTAACTCATCTTTAACCTAACTCATTCATAAATTATGTCAATTCCAAAATCTACGAAATTCCATAACCTTAGTTCTACGAAAAACAAGTATATTATCTCAAGTACGTGCTCAAAAACTGTCCTATACACTTTCAATGATCTAGACTCGGGAACTGCCCTATATCTAATCAAGCATTAAGCACAACATACCAGTATAACAAAAACCAAGCTATTGAAACACTTGGAAGATTATTGAAATTCATATAAGATATAAAACCATAATTCAAGCTTAATCCAATTCTGCACAATTCTCACAAAATATATTATTTTCTCCTATTGTTTGGAATTTAAACATTAAAAGATAAGCATAAAGGGTATACAATGATACTTAATTCAAGGCTTATCACTTGATCACTTTGTCCCTTACTAGTTCGTCGTAGATTTCTCCAGCTTTAGTGAGATCAAATGTGTAAGAACCAAATATTGGTGTTTTTTCCATGAAAAGGTTTCCAGTTGGGATGACAAGCTTCTATTCCTGAGAAGGTTTGATCAATGATTTGATGGTTACTTCCCCTTTTCGAAAGGTTTGGATTTCAGCTATTGCAACTTCTAGTTCTTGCCCTTCATCTCCTGTTGTGCTCCAATTGATGCACATGTTTTTTATTTTTGTAGAAATGGGATACTTTAGAGTTGCGCTTATGCCTTTATTATTCTTCCAACAGTCTCTCAAATTTAGTTGCTAATACCACTACCTCTTGGAGATTGGAAAAGGTAGTATCATTGAATTTCTTCTTGAGGGAAAACTTCAGAGCACGTTGTGCAATGGACACAAATTGGGAATTGTTTATGGGGAATTTTCATTTCATATTCAACCTCTTGAATCTAGTAATGAAGGTTTCAGCTATTTCATGCTCCCTTTAACTAATAGTAGTTAGGTCACTGATTGTAACCTCATGTTCAACTCTATATGATTCCTGAAGGAATTTAGCCTCTATTTGCCCTCAAATATGTATAAATACTTTAGGTAATGAAGTATACCAAGAGGAAGCATCCCTAGACAGAGAACTATTGGACAACTACAATTTAAGATAAGAGTTGTCTTCGAAAACTACACATTAGGCTGAGAATCTCCTGGGAATGGGTTGTTAGGATCTATATAGGCCAAGTATGGCTTTCTGTAGATCGAACATTCGCTCTTTCGGGAAGTACTGGTTGGCATATTGTCATGCACCTTATCTCTATCATCTTGTTTATGGTGGCTTGATGTTCTACTAAATGGGATAACCTTTGGTGAGTCCCAAATTCTTCCTCTGATCATGTGCCATTTGGGTCAGGCATTCTCCAGTTGCCCATCTCACTTATGTTCCTAGTTGGAACTCTAGGCTTGGATTCTTTCAGATCGAGCATAGGTGGTTGGTACTTGGTAGGTATCCCGAACAAAACTCTTGATATTTTCTCGCAAGTGTTACTTATTTCCAAAATCTCATTCCTAAACCTTTTTGAGAAGATAGGCTCTAGGACTGAAGGTCCATAGATTGACACTCTTGAATCCATGGTGTTCTGGTCCTTGTTAAGGATTGAAGTTTCTAGAGGCGAGACATTAGTTTCTTTCTCTTCAGTTTTCCCTCAGTTGGAAAACTCTTAAACTTGACGGTTCAAGGCCTCTATTTGTAAGCAGATGGGGGATAAGCAATCTTTGAAGAATTTCATCAACTCTTCTTTAGCCATTTCCTAGTTGGTGATGTCTTACCTATTCATCACGAGGGAGTTCCATGTCAACTTCTAGAATTGACAAGTCGGGCACCGTTTCTCGGGAAGGACTTTTTAGACATCTTCGTTTAGCATCTTTGCGTCACTGAGAATATCTGAACTTGGACATGTACTAGAAGAGTCCTACTGGGCGTGCCAGATTATATTTTGCCCCAAATGTTTTGTCGTAACAATGTGTCCGAGGCAACCTTCGATGGGCCTTAGCAAAAAATTAGGCTACTGAGTATAGAAGTGGGCTTCGCGTGGGCCTCTTTTGTGATGTGTAGTATGTACTGTTGTATGCGTTTAAAGCAATGGATTGAAGGCCGAGCTTCAATTCACGATATATCCCTAGATAGATTAACCAAGAAGAAAATAGGCCTTAGATGCCTTTAAACTAGGTGTGCCACTAGTAAAGACTGATACTAGACAATTATAGATGGGTTCGTTTGCAGCCTAAAAAACTTTTCTTATAAACAAACGGTTGTAAGGTAAGCAGGCTAATAGTTTGCGCTGTTTTTCTGTATGTCTTCTTCTTTACGTTTCCAAGGACTTTAATAATTTTCTTAGACACAAAGATGGTTTCGCGACTTAGACAACCATGAAATGCAATGGATGGTATATCACGAGTACTTATTTATTCTTAAGAAAATCTGGTTATATTGTAATGAAAGAAAAATACAAATATTGAAGAGTAAATGAGTTAGTATTGAAATATGAGAAATAAAATTACAAGTTTAGAAAGTAAATTATTTACTTCGCAATCTAGCCTTGAGCAAGTAAGACATTCTAGAAATCATCAACTTAATGAACATAAGTTCGAATCATGCCATAGGTTGACCGAACAATCAAACCGACATTGAGACATTAAGGGGGAGCTTTTTAGATGCCTCAAAGACTAGTTTTGATGATAGTTGAGATAAATGTGAGTTTAGGTGGGTTTCCAAAACTAACTTGAAATGCAAGTCGGAGTAAAGGAAACCTTGTTGCTGTTAGGTAAAAAAACTGAGAGGGGGTGATAGAATAATTGAATATTGATATTAAATTAAAAAAAAAAAACGGGTTATGCCTAAAAAGGCGAGCCTTTGAAACAATAAAATTTTCGAGGGTTTATAGTTGTTTTTTAAATTGATTGAATTTGATCAATTTACTTATTTGATTGATTGATTGGTTGTCCTTTAAGAATAAAGTTTCTTCTCCATTTATAGGTGGTGGGAATATTTATCTGGACTGCTATGTAGATTTTGGCAGGTCCGTGCCACATTTATCTTGCCAAGAACATCCCATTTACCTTCCTATCTCGTCGTGCGCATCAAAGTCGCTCTTCTATTCCCCAAGTTTCCAATTATGTATGCTCCAAGTGAACACCTTTGGATCAAACTTTCTCGCTTTGAAACTTTAATTCTTTTGGTCATTTGCTTTCGCGCAAACAAATATTTTTTCGGGTGTAGAAGTAATAAAATATTTTTGCACTTGCCCATTCTTGGATACCTCAATCATTAATGAGGTCTTCATCCTATTTCTGTATAGAGTAATGCTATGGGCACCAAGTTAAATCCCAAATTTCTCATACCAATCAATGTGGCAGATGATATGTGGCAATCCACATCATCTTTTTTAATTAAGGTTTTAAAATTAAAATAATAAATAAATTATATATTAAATTAACAATTAATAATAATAAAACCAAAAAGATCCCAAATTTCCCTCCATCGTTGGGAGGAGTCGGTGACAAGTTTAAGATTATAATCTTTTTGGTTTTATTATTATTAATTGTTAATTTAATATATTATTTATTTTTAATTTTAATTTGAAAATTCTAATTTAAAAAGATGATATGGATTGTAACATACATTGGGATAGGAAATTTGAGACTTAACTTGGTGCATAGCGATATTATTTTGCTTTTTACTCTTTCGTGCTTACGGGCTACGGCGGTATTATCGAACCTATTGCTCTATAGGTCCTAAGGTTCAGTTCAATGTGGTTGCTCCACTTTAACATTGATGGGTACTTTCGTTACTTTAAAAAAAAATTACACCTTCTACCAATAAAGTGAGTGCATTAGTGTGCAACTGTCCGCAGGCAATTCAACCGCCTTGTTTGACAGCACCCTGAAAGGGCCACGTTATACATGTGCAAAGAGATGCAAAGTGACGCATAGCTTACCAAATTAAGCAAAGGAGAAAAAAATTCATAGATTTTGGGTGCCGAGTCGGTAAAATGGAAGCAGAAATGGAACAAAGAATCGAGAAAACGGTGCTTGGAATCCTGGAAGAGGCGGACATGGACGAGATGACAGAGTTCAAGATTCGAAAGCAGGCCTCCGAAGAGCTCGACCTCGACCTCTCTGAACCCCCTTACAAGGCTTTCGTCAAACAGGTCGTCCAGTCATTCCTTGAGGAGCAAAATCAGAAACATCAGCAAGCACAAGAAGATGAAAACCCTAAAACTGATGATGCCCATAACCAGGAACGTGATGATAATGGCGATCTCGTAATTTGCAGGGTAAGTATTTCTCTTCACTCCCTTTGGTTCCTGAGAAAATTAAATACAAAGATTCACAAATTTTAATCTTTTTTTTTTGCTGTTGGTTGTTTCGGTTTTTCTTTTTTTGTTTTTTTTTTCGGCTTCAAACTTCATTTGGATTATCTTTGTGTATTTGCGATGCAGCTTTCAGCTAAGAGGAAGGTGACAATTCAAGAATTCAGAGGGAGATCGTTGGTTTCCATTAGGGAATTTTACACTAAAGGTGACAAAGAGCTTCCTACTGCCAAAGGTAACTCTACTTAATCCTCTTGTTTACAGCTTCTATGGTGAATATGTGAGAATTTATCATTACTTTTGATTAATTTTGAGGGCATTGTTTTGTTTTGCAGCCGCAACTACTTATTTTATTGCTCGCTTACAATCTGGATTTTCTAATTGTTACTGCCATCACTTTCATCAGCTTTTGTTCAATTTTTAACTTAGTTGCATTCCCGGGCTGTAGTTTGCACGGTATGACTGCCTCATGAATGATTTCATTGTGGCAGTCTAAGATTCTAATTTATAATTAGTTTATCATCTTGGTAGTAAATGATTGGTTTAATTTTTCCCCGAACATCAATAGTTTTAGCTTTTGAATTATACAAGACCTAAAAAAACCACACTTACCGGTATGTGAGCAATTCTTCCTGTTGAGGGAATATGAAGAAAAAGGCTGAGGGCCAAAGTGGTGTTAGTTAACTGCCAATGCCAATTGCTCTAACTTTGTTTCCTGCACTGTTGTTCACAGTAAAAAATGGTAATATTGTCCTAGATCGGCGTTGTTCACTTTCTCCTTTGTACCAAATTTGAGCCATTATTGCTTGTTTCTAGGGCTTTAACCTGTTTATGTTTTGGATGTCTGTATACAGATGACCTTCTTTAGTTTATATATGGTGGTATTTTCTGAAACTTTTTGTCCACAGGAATAAGTTTGACAGAGGAGCAATGGTCAGTCTTCAAGAAGAATGTACCTGCTATAGAGAAAGCTATTCGTAAGATGGAGTCGAGGATCTGAAAATTTCAGTATGTTTATCCTTCTTGTTTGTTAAGTCTCTTGGCTTTGTCTTTCGGGCTTCACATTGGTCATTTTGATGGCAGAATATTTTGCCTAGAACTTGAACAGCTGTGAATCTATGATGTATCTTGTCAGACCTTAATGTTAAAAAACAACCTTTATTGTACTTTTTTTATCTACTGATAGTTCATAGTTTAGTCCCGAAAACCCAGATTCATATGCTTTAGCCGATATCGATGATCGATATAGTATGAGTAGAATTTGTGACATGTTGCCTCCAATATGTTTTAGACATTCAAGCATAACCATTTCTGTGAGTGCCTGGATAACATTCATAAATGTTTTACATGGTTCTCTTCTTAGACTAAATACATGCCCCCTTTAGCTCCTTTTTGGAAATTTGGAGTGAATCAACATAGGAATTTGGTTTAGACTAGAGTTTTTAAACCTTAATATCGTGGATCGATTAACTCTAATCTCATTTGTACTTGAAATAAGATTTGTTACTGGAGCTTCTAAGTGAAAAGAGCTTGAGTCCAAGTAAATGGTTCAGGTTTGGTATCTAAAATTGGATAAGTCATTAGAATTAAGATATATTGAAGCAAAAAATGGAAGCTGACTTACAAATTATGTCCAAGTTGGAAGTTGATTATTTTTTTATTACAATATCTTTGCATTCAATGAGTTATTCAATCAATAATATCGTTGTTATTTTTTTCTTACAATATTTTTGAATTCAATGAGTTATTCAATCTGTTTACACCATATTGGACCGAGCAATGGACTTGTCAAGCACTATATTGGACCACGAAGTAAGCCCATCAAGAAGGCTCCAAAGATCACACAAAACTTATCATCAAGGTCCATGCTGGAAAAGCCCATCATTAGGCCCATGACCTAAACCCTAGCTCTTGCCTATATAAGGGGCGCTATCACCCTCATTTGGGGGGATCCGACTCTCTCACTAGAGAAACCTCTCTCTCTAGACTTTAGAGCTCTCACCTCTCTCTACATCTACTTTCTCTCTCTAAAGGCTCTAAGCCTATTGTACCATGTACAAACAAACACCATTATACTAATGAGAAGAGGGTAACACCGTGGACGTAGCCTGATTTGGGTGAACTACGTACATACTTGTGTTCTTGGGTCTTGTGCGGTCTTCCTACTCCTCTTTGGAACATTTTATGCTTCAACAGTTTGGCACCGTCTGTGGGAATCGTAACAAAAATCTGTGTCGGTTCTCTCTCTTCCTCACACCTGCAGAACCCACAAACCCAAGAATTCTAGGCACTTACAAGAAAATAACTCTGATCTTCCGAAATTTTTCTCTCTTCCACGGATTTTCTCTCTTCCGGAATTTTTTTTTTCTCTTTCGAGAATTTTCTCTCTTCGAACCTCTTTCTTTCTTCCGAGAATTCTCTCCCGAATCTACACATTCACACTCCAACTCGGGGCCCAAAGTTTTCGTCATATTAGAGCCCATTTGCTCGTTGAGGTCCAGGGCCCGATCTAAAAGGTGGAGGGCAGAGTCAATTTACGAAGTCACTTGTAGATTCACCATGTGAGTGGTTTGTTTGTTGTCCAAAGTTTTTTCTATCTTGTGCACTAAAACCTAGGCTTCACCATTTGGCCCAAAAGTCCATGGCCTTATGGGGGCCCGATAAGCCCGATGGACAAAAGCCCGGCCCGACCCGCTATGGGCCGTGGGCCAGCCCGGCCCGAGAGTTAGCGGGCTGGGCTTGGGCTTATGGTGTTCAAACCCGATAGGCCCGAGCCCGATAAAGCCCGATAAGCCCAGCCCGACCCGCCCGTAATAAACCCGACCCATAAGCCCGAAAATATAAAATATTTATTATTTAAAAATTAATACTCAACCCATTCTTAATACTAATATTTCAACCCAAACCCAAATCTCAGTCCCAAGTCCACCTAATTTATTTTAAAAAACCAATACTCAATACTCAATACCCAATACCCAATACAAACCCTAACCACTCATCCACCTACTTAATAAGCCCAACGTTTTTGGACCCTTGAGTATTTTATTTTAACGAGACCACATTTTTGCACCCTTGTGTATTTTTTTTTATTATTAATATTTTTTTGTAATTTTAAAATTTGAGACATAATTTATTGCAAAAGTCCACGTGAGCCCGATCCAAATGGGCTTAATAGGCCCGACCCGAAAAGCCCGATATAAACCCGGCCCGATAAAAGCCCGTGGGCTCTTTTTTATGTCATTAAGCCTGCCCGGCCCGGCCCGCAAATTTAAAAATTATTTAATAAGCCCGGTCCGGCCCGACCCAAGCCCAACAAATTTGGGCCGGGCTTGCCCGGCCCGGCCCAATGCCGAACCCTACTAAAACCCACCCACCTAAACAAACAAGTCTACCCCACACACATATATATCAATATATATATATATATATATATCCCTATGAACAATTTGCAGTTTGGCCCCACACAATTATATATATGTTTGTCAACCTTTACAATTCACTCGGCCAAAACAATCAACTTGCATGTTCATTACATACCCACCGCTCAAGTATATTATTTATACTAACCTTTTTGAAGACTATGCCCACCACACCCCTCTGACTTGTCCTCTCGACCCACACGCATGCTACAAACTTTTATATATATATATATATATATATTATGTTGAAGTTGGACATTAGGTGGCACGTGCAGTTATTTGATGACTTCCAAAGAGACTTTATATCCATAAACAAAAGGATCACAAGTGCCCACGTGGTTGTACCCACTCCAAAACCTCCATCAGCGTCATTTTCTGCAAAAATTTCCTGGAGCTTCTCTTACACAACAGTCCATCGAACTTATCTCCTCAAAAGAAAAAATCAACAACCACCCGCTCTTCCTTACTCACATTCTGGTCCAACTTATCTACATCTCAACAAAACAAAAATAGGCAGAGTCAAGTCACGAAGCACTAAATACCCACATCTCAAGCTCACCTCATGAAGGCTTTCGGTCCCTCTCACCTCATTAGTGCTCTCGGTGCCGAGCGCCACCAACCTCATCTGGTCAGCCATTTGCTCAATAACAACTACTTCGGTAAGAGGCCATCGAGGTGCTCGGCTTCGACCAACCTCTCGACTCCTGCTTCCGTCACCGACCGGATCGACATCAAACCTCCTTGCTGATTTATAAGTCCTCGACCTAGGACATGCATGCTGAGCATGATGTTGGAGGAGTTAGAGTTCCAAACCATCGATCGGTGACAACAAACCAGTAGATGCGAGCCTCCTAAATCACACTCGACCACTCAGTCAAATACCCAAATAGCGGGCACATAACGAGACCCCCCAGGCCTCTCGGTCCGTACAGAATAGCTAATCTCGGCGAGGGTCTACCAAGATCCACCTGACCTATTGGCGAGTGTCCTTAACTCCAAAACCACCATCGACTACATCTTCCTCGGCTATTTTCATGGCCTCCCTCGTGAGTTCTCTCCGACTCGCACAGACTGCTCAGCCTCGATGCCAAACACCTGGCCACTGGGGACAACCCACCCAGCATCTTCTCCAAAGACCATCACCGAGCGGTGGAGCCAGCTCTTCCATTGTTAACAAAGACCTATTTGAATAACAGACCATCGATTACTCTTCACCGAGTAGACCAGGCCCTTTTAGCAGAAGCCCATTGCTAAGGAATCCACAGCTCAATCGACACCATTTTGGGGCCTGGGATCCTAGTCTACCCAACCCACTGAGCGGTCAAGGCCACTCGGCCAATTCAAAAAAAAACAAAAACAAAAACATGAAACACAAAATTTGTTTTTGGGGCCTTACATCTCAATTTTTAGGGAGCCTATCGAGCGGCCTAGCCCACTCGGTCCTCCAAACAAAAATCAACTCGGCCTACCCAACTCATCCACCATAACTTCTATATGGGTACGACCACCATCCGAATAGGTATTGCTCCGCTCTTCCAGTACAGTTTGGGGGACTCTAACTCGGCTCACACCACGAGCTCTGCTTTTCCTCTCGTCACATAGAACCAACTCGGCTCACACCATGGATGACCACTAGGTAACACTTCAAAACATACTTAGGAACATCATAAACATTGTACACATACATACATGCACTCATACACGAACTCATACATGTTGACATACATGAATCCATGCATGAAGCATAGATGAAACTCCTACATTCACTCAACACATTACCGAGCTACTCAAAACATTACCAAGTATACATTCGCTCCACATTATTGAGCTACTCGAAACATTACCGAGTATACATTCGCTCAACACATTACCGAGCTACTCGAAACATTACCGAGTATACATTCGCTCAACACATTACCGAGCTACTCGAAACATTACCGAGAATACATTCGCTCAACACATTACCGAGCTACTCGAAACATTACCGAGTATACATTCGCTCAACACCTTACCGAGCTACTCGAAACATTACCGAGTATACATTCGCTCAACACATTGCCGAGCTACTCGAAACATTACCGAGTATACATTCGCTCAACACATTACCGAGCTACTCGAAACATTACCGAGTATACATTCGCTCAACACATTACCGAGCTACTCGAAACATTACCGAGTATACATCTGTTCTACACAATGCCAAGATACTAAGCACTTGGCCTCGACTCAAACATTAGAGTCAGAGTACAAACGCACTCGGCCTACACTCAACACTCGGCCTATGCTCAGCGCATTACCAAGCCGCTCAATTACCGAGCCCACTTTCAAAGCTAAACTTAGCTCATATGCCGATTGACACACATATACATCAAAGAATCACCTGCAAGCATTCAGGCTCATACTCGGAGTCATCCTCACTGAGAGACTACCCAAGCACATATTTTCCACCGTCTTCCCTTCAGCATCCTACCTCGACCAAGGACTTGGGGGACTGATGGTACACCGAGGGAAACAACAGACGAACACAAAAGAGTTGCTCGGTCAATACACTTTGAAAGTCCTCAACCGAGATAGTCCACTTCAGTTAAGAACTTGGGGGACTTCTGTTTACACCATATTGGACCGAGCAATGGACTTGTCAAGCACTATATTGGACCACGAAGTAAGCCCATCAAGAAGGCTCCAAAGATCACACAAAACTTATCATCAAGGTCCATGCCGGAAAAGCCCATCATTAGGCCCATGACCTAAACCCTAGCTCTTGCCTATATAAGGGGCGCTATCACCCTCATTTGGGGGGATCCGACTCTCTCATTAGAGAAACCTCTCTCTCTCTAGACTTTAGAGCTCTCACCTCTCTCTACATCTACTTTCTCTCTCTAAAGGCTCTAAGCCTATTGTACCATGTACAAACAAACACCATTATACTAATGTGAAGAGGGTAACACCGTGGACGTAGCCTGATTTGGGTGAACCACGTACATACTTGTGTTCTTGGGTCTTGTGCGGTCTTCCTACTCCTCTTTGGAACATTTTATGCTTCAACACAATCAAACATAATCATAAGCACAAAACAGAGCCCATAAGCACCAAACAAAGCCCGTGTATGCTCCTACAAATTTTAGCATTGTGGGATGATCAGAAGGAGAATTTAGTAAAGAGTGAATTCTTTGACTCCCATCATCGCAGAACAACACTAGCGTGTTAAAAATATAATTTATGCAAATGACATGATCGGTCCATCTTCATGCATACATATATGATAATGGAAAATGCTAGGGAATTATATTTCTAGAATTATAGACTATATTTGTAAACCACAGATCAGATTTATGTTAATAGATTTTACCTATATTAGTGTGTGGTTTGCAAATATGATTGTACAAATATAGTTTCCTTATTATTGTCGGATGATAATTAGGATTGACTAGGAGATTTGGTGTTACATTTCAGCGAGCATCTATCTTTTGTTGTCGAATGATATTTCGGCGACCGAAGGTGGAACTGGGAATTTTTGGAAGCATTGCTGGACAGATTCACCAGGTATAGATGCATGGCAATTGGTAAGGAAACCTGGGAAGCAGATCTCTTTTGCTATTGCACGGTGGCTCACAACACTTGGAGCCAAACGAGGTGGAAATGGACACTGTTTACTGACAATTGTTCATGCAATTTTCGAAACGTCAATCTTCTGCAATTGGATTGTAGTTCACAACCCTTGGAGCCAAATAAGGTGGAAATGGACATTGTTTGAAACACGGGTGAATAGTGAATACACTCCACTTCTGTAGGTAGATGACAATTGTTCATGCATGAATCCAAGCATCATAGGATGATTATCAAATTGTGATGACATTGAAAACAAAAACCCGTAGAATCTATGCTAGATGCATGTTTAAGGCATGCTTCGTGGTCTTAATCTTGAAAAAATTATTAGGAAAAATTACAAAAAATACTCAAATTGTAACGTTCATTTCAAATTACAACTCCATCCATGAAAGTTGGATTTTAAGTACTGAAATTATACTATCAATTGCAAAGGGTACCTCTTTTACAATTTTCGTGGAAAAGTGTACTAAAAATATACGTAGCAAAATATTTGGCCACTCCCCTTCATTATTTGCTCTTCTCAAATCGGAGCCCTGATTTCAACTTGAAAAACATGTGCTAAAGTGACAGTCGTGAACCACCCCAGAAAATTTGAGGGTTGAATTCGTCGTCGACTATGAAGGACTAGCATGTAACTGACTATGATGGACTAGCATGTAACCAACTTCAAATCACCCCTATATGAAAAATGTAGCATGCCAAAACCAGAAATTCAACAAGAGAACGTGACCGGCCAACATGAATAACCCCACTCTCAAATCGTGAAGTTTTTCTTTGTCGACTTGAGCTTCAAAATTTAAGGGGAAATGAAGGAGTGGCGTTTGAAGTCGTGAAGACGAAGGTAACCAAGATACGGCAAGGGCTTGTTACTTTAATAATTAAAATTTCTGATTTTGTATTTAAATATAGGAAGATGAATGTATTGGTAGTTTTTCGGTACCTTTGTTTATAAATTGATGTTTATGTTGGGAAAAATGATGAGTGGTCTGGCTGTATGTATGCTCTGTTGAATAATACATTGTTGTTGGCTGGAATCTTTATTCAAGTGGACCAATTCTTTTTTTATTATGTGTTTGTTGTAGAAAAGTAGATCTCGTAGTGCTGCGGTAGGTCTGTAATTAAACTAAATCCTAGGGTTATTTTGGAGTTAGAGTTATTTGTGATAGACTTTAGACTATAAATTTTTCTGAATTGTAGGTCAGTCGAGTTACTTTATATTAAAGATTTTCCATGGTGGGAAGTGTTTTATGATAGGTATAAAGATAGACAAGTTGACTACATTGATTATTATTGTGAGCACGACATGATGTTCATGTTTGAAGTTAACAGAATAGTAAAGGAATTGGGCTGCCTAAATGGTATCATCTTATACAATTATACCAATATGAGATTGAGGAAGGAGCTGGTGGTAAACTGTTGCAAGACTCTAATGTGCTTAAAATGTGTGAGGTGATTCTGACTATGGAAGATATTGAATTGTTCTTAACACATATTAATGTGGATAACCATAAGGCATTTTTAAAAGATGTTAAAAGAATGGAAAATAAAAAGTTTAAGGCAAGTAAAGAACTGGGGGTGATAAAGAAATCAAGTGTTAAGATTGAGAAGTTAGATGAGGAAACTGAAGTGGTGCGGACCAAGACAGTAAAAAAGAAGAAGTGCACATAGCACCATGCAAGGGTAAGACAATAGTGGTTGTAGGAAAAGTGCCAACTTAGAGACTAGATGTAACACCCCGAATATTCAGGAAAATGAAAATTTGGGAAAATTGGGAAAAATGTCAATTTGGGGAAATTGGGAAAAATGACAATTTTTCCCCTAGTAAGTGAAAAAGTAGATGTTTTGATATGGGCGTCAGTTGGGCGATTGGAGAGTGTCGTCATAAAGGTCTTGAACTCTTGAGTCTGTAAGAAGGTGGCAGGCCTGAATCAGAGGTCGGATGTGGGTGGTAATCCTGCCAGCTGGAATTATTTCGGGCTATTAATAAAGCTTGAACCAGATTAAGATTTGTACAATCTGTTGTCAGATAGGAGCAAGATCGGTCCAATTTTCGTGGTAATTAGGGACAGATCATGTCAACTTGGTATCAGAGCACGGTTTACGAATAATCATGTTGTGAAGTCTTTAGTTCTGTCACATATTTTAATTGTCTTTTGGGTACGACTTTAGAAGTACAACGGGTTGTTGTTTATATTTGGTAGTAAGCATGGCTAATAATAATTATAGGATTTGAAATAGAATAATTGTTTAATTGGTTTAGTGACAGAAGTGAGGGGTTAGCCTTGAAATAATCAAGGGCTTGAGTAGTAATTAATATCATACATAGTTATGGTTATGGTCTTGGTTATGATTAAGGAATTGGGAATTGTGATTAATAAAAGGTTGGCTAAAACCTGGTTTGGAAGTTGGTCTAATTTAAAATTTGTGTTTTGAAGGATCAATAAATATTGTAAGCATGTATCCCGAGATTGTGAGATGGAATGATATGCTAGGTATGAATTTAATTGTGATTCCAAAAGGATTTGATAATATTATGCAAATGTCGAAGGTGAACATGTTGCGAGACCTCTATAATGAGACTAACTTGAAATTAGTTGTACATGGTACTTGATGAGTTTACGAAAATTACTAAATTGCACATTTTGCGAGGAAATTGGATTTATTATATTCTGATGAATTATGGAAATTTGGTCAATAGTTCTATATTTGTTGTGCCATGTTTATATGAATTTTATACGATGATATGAAAATGATGAGATGATGATTTGGTGATATGTATATGTGATGATTCCATGACGTGATGGTACTACGATGTTATGATGAAAATATGACTATCAGTGGTTGTGCATGCTTTGTCATCAGTATATATTTTCTCGATATTGGAGCATTGTATGTTGTGAACAGGTTACTCTAGATTGTGGAGTTATGCCTAGATGTTGTATCCCTAGGCGACCATTCGGATGATGTATCCATGAATGTGTATGTTATGAGGTTGATGTCCAGATGTTGTATCCTTGGATGGCCACTCAGATGTTATATCCCTGAGTGGCTTGGTTATATGGTTGACACCCAGATGATGTATCCCTAGGTGGCCACTCAAACATCGAGCTGGGCCCTGTAGTTCTTGAGTCGTTGTATGATATGATGATTGGCCTACCGGTAGTACCGTATGATTATGTGTGTAACATCCGGATTCTGTATCCCTAGGTGAGCACTTGGATGTCGTATCCCCGAGTAGTTATGTGATATGACGCGTAGTTAACGCTTAGAGGGTATCCTTGAGCAGACACTCAAATGTTGTATCCCCGAGAGGTATGCAAGCCAGTTGTATAGTTATAACCCGGGATGTGAATTTTGAATGATGCATTACGTGTAGTGCTATTGTATTTGTGTTGATTGGATGTGAGTCTCAGACGTTGATCTAGGGGCTCTGAATTTCGAAACTGGTATTTTGTGAGATTGTGATTGTGATACCTGATGTGGATGTGTTTTGGTATTGTAATTTGGTAGTCTCAGACATTGAGCAGAGCCTTAGTTCCTGAGACTGTGTTGTGATGACTCGAGCATCGAGCTGGGCTCCAGTTCCCGAGTGAGTTTATGAATTGCTCACATATTATAGTTGATTGTGTTGACTCATAATGTACATCGAGATGTGTATGATTTTTGTGTTGTTTTTTGTTGTGAATGGTTTTCGAGTATATTTTGATGGCACGCTTTGTAAGATCGAGGCTGAGTTGTGTTTTGGGCTTAGGCTCAATGTTCTTGATTGTGAATTTGGTATGTGATATTAAAGTGTGATGTGATATGAGTACATGTCTCTTAGAACTCGTGATATATGAAATTTTGTTATCGAATGAGAGAGTTATGGGTCAAAATAGATTAAGGGCAAAATCGTATTTATACACCAAAGGAATTTTGATCTTTTCACTTGGAAGATTTTTTAGGTTGGTGCCAATTGCCCAAAACATTCAAAATGTCTCCCCCCCTTCATTCCACCAACTTCCTGGTGCTATATAGGTGTGTGTGTGTGTGTGTGTGTGTGTGTGTGTGTGTGTGTGTGTGTGTGTGTGTGTGTGTGTGTGTGTGTGTGTGTGTGTGTGTGTGTGTGTGTGTGTGTGTGTTGAGTTTGTGGGATGGATATTTGTGGTGGATGACCGAAGTTAAAAATGATCACCACCACCACACGGTGAAATATGGATGACTCAAGAGAGAAATGGGAAGAAGAAAAGAAAAATAGAGGCAGATAAAGAAAGAAAGAAAGAGTGGGAGAAAGAAGAAGAAAACACCTTGAGAAAAGATGAGAAGAAACGGTGACCCGAGAATCCAAAACTTGAAGAGTGTATGTCCAGGTGGTTTCGACTGAAACGAGGAGTTTAGAACGTGGAAAGAGAGAACTTAAGCTTAGGAAGCCATAGCCATGTGATAAGAAGTTCGAACTCGGAGTCCAGGTAAGTATTTCCCTTTCTTTTCAATCTAGATCTTCTTCTGGGACAAAAAGGATGAAGTTTTGTGTTTGACCCATCGGAAACGGTTGAGAAACGAACGAGATACGACCGGGTCCAGTTCGCGGGTCGCTGCTAACCGGGTTGCAGGAAAAGGGGCCAATGACTCGAGGTAGACGAAGACCCATGTGACGTGCATGAGGCCCACGCGCAGTGTGCATAAGTCCCACGATAAAAATGTTCCTCTGGGATTCGTGAGTTTAATGGTTTTGTATGTACATATGGAAGTTATAGTAATGAAAGTGGTGCTCGACATTATTGTATTTGTATGGATAAAGTATTCTGACCAATTTGATATTGAGTATGAAGATAAATTTGGATTGAAATCGAAATTTCAAAGATGAAATTTTCTAAATAGGGGAGATTGTAACACCCCGGATATTCAAGAAAATGAAAATTTAGGAAATTTGGTAAAAATGACAATTTAGCCACTAGTAAGTTAAATAGTAGACGTTTTGACCTGGGCGTCGGTTGGGCAATTGGAGAGTGCCGTCATGAAGGTCTTGGACTCTTGAGTTAGTAGGCAGGTGGAACGCTGAATCTGAGGTCGGATGTGAGTGGTAACCCCGCTAGGTGGAATTATTTTGGGCTATTAATAAAGCTTGAACCGAATTAAGATTTGTAAAATCACTTGTCTGACAAGAGATTGTCAAATAGGAGCATGGCCGATCTGATTTTCATTGTAATTAGGGACATGTCCTGTCACTAGAGGCAGAAACTAACAAACGAGGTGAAGAACCTGTGCAAAAAATAGACAAAGGCAAGGATAAATTGCCTATTGAAGAGGATGATCATGAATATGGGATAGGGATCGAGTTGAAGGACTCTAAAGCATTAACAATGTCTAATTTTGCTGACAATGGGGATGAGGCTATTCTTGGAAAAGAGAAGAGAGGTTGGCGAGGCATACCCTAGAGAATTGGTCGTAAGAGGCTTCAAACTTGGATGAGTTATTCAATGATATTGGGGAAGCTTTTAAACTTGTTGCACCTAAAGCTCTTATTTTCTCAGAAGCTAATGTTACAACCTGTACCCAGAATTAGGACTTCTAAATAGTGAAATTACCATTTTACCTCTATATGTACGACTTATTCTTTCTTTACTCGAGCATGTGTTGGATTTTCCTTGCACACGGGGCCTTGTGAGTTACTTCCTTGGAGGCCCAAACTCATGGACCCAAAGGTACAAGTCTCAAAATATTTGATTTATTAATGGTTAGTTGACCCAAGCTCTGTAACGACCCGTCCCGAATTTCGGGATTAGATTAATAACTAATCATGATTAGTGGGGTTAATCGGGGATTAGTTGGGCGAAATCGGACGAAAGATGCAAAATGACCGTTTTGCCCTAGTCGTGGGTAAAATGTTGACTTTTAATTCGGGCGGTCAAATGGACTTTGACCGATAACCGTGACGTAGTTTGAGACGTCACGAGTTCATAGATAGGTGGCACGTTCGATTCCGAAGTTCGAGGTGAAAGTTATGATGTTCGGAAGTTCAAGGGCATTTTCGTAATTCGGACGAAAAGGAGGAAAATGTTGACTTTTCGATTGACCACTAATTTTCACACAATTCGAGGACCGTTAGGTAGGTCTCAATGCCCCGAGTCCGTAGACAGGTGGCACGGGTCAATCGGAGTTCGGATTACCGAGTTACGGGTCTAGGAAAAGAAGGCCATTTTGGTAATTTTGTGCAGAAGGGCAAAATGGTAATTTTGAAAGGAGAGTACTGTTTGAAAACCGTGGGAAATAGGCCCTCACCACCGTGCTTGGAGGTTCTGATCAAACAATTGTTTAATCGTGTTAGTTGCTGGACATGGGATTAGTTTACTGGCTTTGAGGCAGTGGGGGTGAACTGAAACAAACCAGGCACGGGCACCATTTTATATTGAGTTTGGGTCTGTTTTGCGGGAAAAAAATTTCAGTGGGACTGAGGGATTCCCACGGGTGATGGCTGTACGGTTCAATTAATAGAGAGCTAGGGAGTGAGAGAGGATCATTTTGTTAAGGAAAGGCTGAGAACTTGAGAGAAAACAGAGTTGGAGAATTTGGAAATTGGAGGGAAAAATCGAGTTTTGATTTGTGAGGCGAGTTGGACGAAACCAAGGATCGAAATAGATTTCTGGGACCATTTAGAGTTCAACCATACCAACATTGAAGGGAATCGATCACGGTTTGGCCAAGAACCCAAGTTCCAGTTTTGAAGAAATTTCAGACTTGAGGACGATCACCTACGGGTAAGTTTTCCTGAAATTCATTATGGTTTAGGGTTTGTTTAGGTCCTATGAAGCTTCTGTTTAAGTTAATTTGAAAACTGGGTTGATTCGGGTGAGTTTCAGAGATTGACCCGTTTGTTTGATCCCGGGTGGATTGATCGATTTAGAGCTTGTTGAGGGAAATTAATGAATGAGAACCTAAATTAAAATGTAAAGGAAGGGTTTAGGTGGAAGAAGGAAAGGAATTGAGTGAGTTTTGATATGGATTTAACCGGGTTGTGTCGCGGGTTGAACAACCCGTTTGCAGGCTAGTCGGGTGAAGAAAGTGACACTGTAGCATTACTGTAGCAGACGCGTGAGTTTCACGCGCAGCCACTCACGGCGGTGCGTGGGGGCACGTGGGGACGATTCTCAAGGTGAGTTCAACACGACTTTTGTCCTATACATTGTAACGAAAATTTTAGCGTTGATTTCGAATTAATCAGACACCGTTTCGATGTTGTTTCGAGGGTCCGAAGGTTTATGTTACGTTTTTAACTAATGTTTAATTCCCGGAAAATTATGGGAAATTAGTATGCTGTTATTTGAGTCCTTAGTGACACTAAAGAATGATTTCGGATAGGATTCAAGATTTCGGGAAAAATGTCAGAAATTACGGGAACGCGTGCAGCGCGAAAACGAGCAATTATGGACGGTCTGTGAGTGGACTTTGGTTTTATAAATTTTATGCATGCATAACTGTTTCATATAGATTATAATTGTGATTTTATGATGTTGATTTGGATATTGGTGAATTATATGGTTTCACGCACTTCGAGGCGATTTACGTGCTTGCACGTAAATCGAGGTTTTTTTGGTTTTACACTGAGTTTCCATACTTATGGTTTTGGATATGATTTCATGAAATGGTTTTGAAATTGGAATGATAAACTCGGGCATGAGGCCCAATTGTTTTGGAAACCTCAGACTTGGAGTCCAATTGAGTTACGTAATCAGGTCGGGGGCCCAATTGCTTTATGAAATCGGGCCAGGGGCCTAGTTATTTACGAAATCGGGCTAAGACCCATTTGAGTTATATAATCGGGCCGTGGGCCCAGTTGATTTACAAAATCGGGCATGAGGCCCAGTTGGTTATAAATGTGATTTAGGGCTGGGGACCCTACATGGATTTGAATAAATGGTTTTGGAATTGAAAATCAGATGTTTGGACTTGTGATGGTTTTATGGAAATTCCGGGCAGGGCCCTTGAGATGCTTGAAATGATTGATAAACTGTTTTCCATAAACCATCTTGATATGAGGATATGTGATGGTCTCCTCCAGGTGTCTGGGACATTGGGGAAGTCACGGTGCATTGCCTGCAAGGGGTCATTATATGGAGCTACCGGACCGTATGATGACTCAGGAGCAGGATTACTATGATTGGACGTCTGGGACGTCAGACATCTGGGATGTCAGAGATATTGACCCGGAGAGACCCCGGGCAGCACGCGTTGCTTATTATACCGTGAGATATGACGTCTGGGACGTCGAGCGTCTGGGACGTCGAGCGTCTGGGACGCTAGGCATCTGGGATGCCCACGATGGTTTAAACATGTTTTCCTGGAAATGAAATTTATGGTTATTGTTTTGGACGATGGCCAACTTGGAATTGGAATTCGTATTCTGGATTTCGGATTTATATAATATATGTTTGGTTTTCGGTATTCATGGTTTTGGGTAGAGACCCACATGATTTGGTTTTACGGTTTTTGGGCTAAGGCCCTAATGGTTGTTTTTAGTAAATAGTTACTTACTGGTTTTCGATGCATGCATACGTTTTAATGAAGGGCATAAATATCTTGTGAAATGTGTTTTATGAAACTTATTTATTTTCGTCCACTCACAGCCTTTGTTATTTTTAATACCCTTCAGGTTGATCACGGATGCGACTGCAACAGAGACTGGGACATTGCATGCCTCCTCCATCGATCCTTGCGCACTCTGGAAGCTCGTCGGGGCAGTGGCTTTCGGTTATCTTCGTATCAGACGGGAGCATGACACATTCCACGGTAATCCCGGGGGGGATTGGGATGGGTCGTGTCAAGCTCAATTAGGTTTTATTTCCTAAACCATGATCAAGCCCAAGCCCATGGGTAACCACCCAAGCCCAAAACAAAATCATCAACCCTAACTTGGAATGGGACACTTGGAGGGCATGAGCTATGGTATCTCATAAGCACAACCACGTGTGTATGCTTGATTGGAATTAGAAGATTGAACATCAACTAGAAGTATCACTGCCCTACATGCACACCTACTGGGCAGAGCCTTGGGACTGCATCTCCTTCCTCTCGATTAGACTTGTTCGAGCATGGGTTCGACCACCATCCACCGAAGCGATGATGGTCGTCCCACCTCTCTCTGCTTACAATCGCACTAACAAGGCACAACATAGACATTCCCAATGACAGTACCATGAAGACCACCATGTGTGAAGAACCCATGTGCCCTTCTCCCCCGTCCCTCTCTCGAGATACCACGTCGAACTGGGTGCACTAGAGACTCCCATAATCATTGCCTCACTGCTTCGAGACTCAAGGAACGAAACCACGAGGTAGAAGGATCTGCGAGACCCAGCAGGCGAGGACGACCTGACTCAGACCCAATATCGACACAATGAGCTCTAGTTCAAACATGAACGTCCTAAAGCCCCAAACAACGTCTATCACTACGCCTCGTCTTAGGGAAGCTATATGTGAGTTAATATGTCATTCTTCTTGCGAGCAATATGACAGTTGTCGTGACCAAGTTTGTACATGAAACGTTGACCCGAGTTCAACCCGATGAGATTTGGCTAAATGAGGTAGTATTTGAGCTTTAAACTCCATTTTCCACTTCTTCTTGACATGAGGTAGTTGTAAGACTCGTTAATTTCCATCTCTGAGAAATTTTGATGGCGAGGGTGGCGGTCGAAAAACACAGAGTCGCTGAGAATTAAGACAACCCTGACGATTGAGGTAGTATTTTCACTTGGAAACAAGTTAAATGAACTCCTCTTCTCACAACGATTCTAATTGTGACACTGTATGACGTTTTCATGCGAGAAATGGTGGTGACGACCTCGCTAGAAAACTCGAACCCGCAGCTTCCCAGTGCTACTCTGATCTTGTGAGGTATCTTCTCAACCTAAAACTTAGATTTTCTTAATCCCCGCAAAGAGTAGATGTTGTTGGACTATTTGAATCTTGAATTTGGATTAGATTTGAGAGGTTTGAAGCCTTGCCGAAAAATTGAGTCTTTCAGCGAGTTTTCTAGTTTTCGGTCGCCGTCTGCAGCGGAGCTCCAACGAAGATGGTCAACTGACGGTTAATAGTCAATGTTGTTAGTCAACTGTTAAATGTAACAGTTAACTAATAGAATATTCAATATTCTAAGAGAATATTCTACAAGGAATATTCCGGGGAATATTTTACAAGGAATATTTCAGAATGCGCGCATACTTATTTTGGGACAATTTGGAGCCATTTAAGCGCGTTCTAAGTTTTTTTAAGCTGTTTTAATATCGTTTAACTCGATTTAAGTGACTTTTCTTTTCATTTTACTTGGAATGCAAATAGTAACCTTGTGGTCTGACTTATTTAGGATTGGGACGAGTTTGAGCTTACGACCCATCGGGTGATTTCGACTCCCTGACCTATTTGTGAGTGGACCCCCTTCCCTAAACATATGTTTTTATATTATCCTACTTGTACGTTTTACGATGATTGCTTTATAATGACTTTGAGCATGCATGTTATTGTGATCATTATTATATGAGATTGTGATTAATGATTTGCTATGCATATCCAGTCATGCTTATCTAGAGTAATATGGTAAGTACGCATAATTGTATGTAGCGAGTCACACATTGCATTGCAAGAGAGTCCTCAGAGCATTGATGAGATTGAGATGGTTAGAACCCACTTAGGAGTCATTGGTATCTAGTACCCATATGTAGGCCACAAACTAGTCCTCCATGTGATCGTTCACCCGTGTTGCTTGCTATACTAGTTAAAAAGCGCAGTCCTATCCCCAACTCTAAGGGACTCGTGGTGACGGTGCATTGCACCCCATCCTTCATGTGGTCGTGGTAAGAGAGTAGGATACCTAGTGTTTATATTCCAAGTATGAGAATTGAGGCAAATCAAGAGCAATTTATGATGTGGGTTGACATTGTGACATAGTTAGGTATCTGCATGGCTCATTTGATCATGTTCATGTGGTTATTGTTATATGGTTGACATTATATTTTTTCGTATAACATACAAGTATCTGTAAACTGTATTTGGATTTTCACTTAAAAACGAGGGGTTAAAATATGTTTAATTAAATTATGCTTTTACACTGAAATAAAATGATGGGGCCACTCACCCTTGATTTCATGTACTGCTAGTATGCATGAATTTCGAGGAGGCTTAGAAGTTGCTCTGGCATTTGCACCCAAGTCTTGGGGTGTCATGTTAGTGATCGGGTACATCAGGCAAAAAGGTTTAACGATATGATATTGTGAAATATATGCAATTTCAACTTCACAAGCTATAAAAGGTAGGTGGGGCAAGAACGATCTTAGTGGGGAGTTATTGGAGCAAGAAATAAATGATGAGAAACTTGAAGAGTGGAATCAAACACTACAAGAAAACTTACATCCAGTTGTTGGTGAAGAGGAAGATAATGTGAAAGGGGGTTGTGGCAAGAAGTTTATAGAATACAATCCACAAACTAACGGAGTTAGGCCTTGCTTGGATACTGGTATGTTGTCCAGTGATTGTGTAGTATTTAGGCAAGTAATTAAGGAATACTGCCTATCAACTGGTACAGATGTGAAGTACAAGAGGAATGCAAAGTTCAAGCTAAAGTGCGAATACAGAGCGGTGGGTTGTAACTGGAAAATATATGTGTCTAGGGTAAGCCCAAGTGACAACACATTGGTTGTCAAGTACTATAATCCCTTACACACATGCTCAATAGTGTTTATCAATAGACAAGCCAAATCTACTTGGCTTTCTAAAGCCTACATGCAAAGAATCCAGTTAATTCTAAAGATGCACATATATGCAATTATGGATGGTGCAGCTGCTGATTTTTCAATTGGAATAAGCCATATGAAGGCATATAGAGCTAAGCACAAGGCTATGGAATTAAATAGATGGACTGCTACCAAAGAAGTTGTAGGATTACTACCATGAGTTGAAAAGAACCAATCCAGGTACTACAAAACCTTTGGCTTGAGATTTTGTTAATGGAAACTAACTCTTTAAGAGGCTCTACATATGCTTGGATGCATGCAAGAAGGGATTTAAGGAGTGTTGTAGGCCTTTGATTGACTTGGATGGGTGTCATCTTAAAGGAGTCTATGATGGACAATTTTTTATAGCCATTGAGATGGAAACATGAAACATGGGTGATTGCAATGGCACTAGTTAAAGCAGAAACAAAGGATTCTTGGACATAGTTCTTGGAGTTGTTAATGGTGTATTTGGGGATGCAAGCATGCCGAGTATAGGTTCGGTTGTAGGCACTTTTTTGGCAACTACAACCAAACTATCAAGGGTAAAGTGTTGAAGGATGCTCTATGGGATTGTGCAAGAGCAAAACTAGTTCAGGCTTTCCAACAGGAGATGGAGAAGCTAAAAACATTAGATGAGGCAGCTTGGAAATGGTTGGTAGGAAAGCCAGCTCATAATTAGTCTCGGTCTTATTTTAAAACATGGTCCAAGACAGACATACTTCAAAAAAACTATTGTGAAAAATTCAACAACACAATAATGCCTTCTAGAGATAAACCAACCATCATTGTGTTTGCGATAATTAAATTTTTGACGTAGAACATTTAGTAGAGGAATTTGAAGCACAACTTGAAAGGTGCAAGGTCAAGACGAATAGGTCATGAGTATTACACGCCATGATTTAAATAGCATTCAATAAATATAATTAATTATGAAATTTACAAGTAGAATAAATAGGCAATGTAAGCATTGCCTTAGGCATCAATTTGTATTCCAGAATAATCAATATAGGCTGTGAGAATTCTCTCACTATTCTGGTGGATTCCAGATGAATATTTAAGGGTGAACGTGAGGATCCCTCTATGTATCTTCTTGCTGCGTTAATTGGTATCAGAGCCAAGCTTGCCTTAGCTCGATGGCGAATGACCAAAACAATGATTAGACAAATCTTGGTGGGGAACCAGTTTCCAAGAGAGGGTTTGGCGCTCATGATGTGACCATTGAAGAGATTCGTCAATTTCTTCTTAATATGGGAAACAATAACAACAAAAATATACAAAACAATCAAGAAAATCGACGTGGCGGTGGAAAAGGCAACCGCGATGGTCATCGTCAGTGGGAAGATGGTGGATTGGATTCTGAGATTAATCCAAATAACCGACAACCAAATGAAGAATATCGGATGAAGGACGACATCCCTTATTTTAGTGGCCATCTATCCCTTAAAGAATTTTTAGATTGACTTGTAGAGGTAGAGAGATTCTTTGAGATTATGTCGGTACCAAAGGAGAAGATGATTAAGATGGCAGCTTTTTTCTTGAAGGGAAGTGTGGCTGTATGGTGGGATAATTTACAAAAGTCAAGATGGAGATTTGCCAAACTACCTGCCAGGACATGGCGTAGGATGAAACAGTTCATGATGGACTCTGGACTGTTTCCTTCCAGTAGATTACAAGCAGCATCTCTATCGCGTTTACCATAATTTTACCCAAGGTAACAGGGCAGTAAAGGATTATACTAACGAGTTCCTACGATTGGTAGAGAGAAATTCATTGAATGAGACTCAAGGGCACGCGGTATCAAGGTATGTCAAAGATGTTAATACATGATAGAACTGGGATACAAATTTTTTGGGAAGTCCATGAGGCTCAAAATATGGCTATGAAGGCACAACTGTTAGGGAAAAAATTGAAAGTATGTGAACAAAAGGAGAAGAAATTGATCTATGGCAACAACAATAATTACCATATGAAGGCAGCAAATTCTTATGTTCCTAATAAGGAGAAGAAAGAGGTTCAGCTGGCTCAGAAGAATAATTATGAAGGGCAGGATTACAGAGGAGAGAGTGGCCAGAATACTGACATAAATCAAAATTGAAATCAGAGAGCAAACATTGGTCCATATGCCAAAGCAACTGGTGATGTCTACTATAGATGTTTCCAACCTAGCCATCAGTCTAATAACTGTCCGAAGCGGAAGCAAGTGAACCTTGTAGAAAAGGACCAAAAAAGCTGATGATCACATTGGAAATTATGATCATGATTATGATGGGGCTGAGTTTGCATATGAAGATAATAATGTGGTTGTAAATTTGATGATGAATCGTACTACTATTAAAAAAGACAGAAGTGCTCAGAATGATGCTACACCGAGCTCTCCTTTCGCCTAAACAAAAAGGGCAGAGAAATCATATATTTCACTCCCTATATTTTGTTAACAACAAGGTGTGTGCGATGATTGTAGACGATGGTAGTTTTGAGAAATTTGTGTCACTGAAGCTGGTTGATTATTTAAAACTTCCAATAGAGAAGCATACGGATCCTTATATGTTAGGTTGCGTAAAGAATGGACTGAGGTGAAAGTGACATAAGTATATAAGATTCCTTTTTCTATCTGTAAGCATTACGAACATGAGATTTAAGAGATGTGATTGACATGGATGCCAACCATGTATTACTAGGAAGGCCTTAGTAGTTTGATGTTGATGCTACCCACAAAGGGCATGATAATGTGTTTGTCTTTGAGTGGGGTTCTAATAATATTTCTCTTGCCCATGTTGATCGATATGGAAAATTATAAAAAACACAAGATGGGAGTTCGAATTTTCTAGCTATCTCTAGGAATCGCCACTAGTTTGAAGATATTAAATAAGTTGGATTCATGTATCCAGTTGTACTTATGGGGCTCAAGGTGACATATGTTGTTATAAGTCACATTCCTAAAGAAGTGCATGAAATTTTGAGGAAGTTGGAAGATTTGGGTTCTGAAGATTTACCAAAACTTCCTCCAATGCGAGATATGCAACAGTAGATTGACTTAGTCTCTGGAGCAAGTCTTCCTAATCTTCCCCATTATTAGATGATTCTAAAAGAAATATAATCTTGAAGGAGAAGATCAAAGATCTGCTGAAAAAAAAAAGATTTATTCGTGAGAGTATGAGTACTTGTGTAGTTCCCATCTTCCTAGTGCCAAAAAAGGATAACACTTGGTGTATGTATGTTGACAGTAGAGCCATTAATAAAATCTCCATCAAGTATAGATTTCTAATTCTGCGGTTGGAGGATATGTTGGATGTTCTTAAGGGTTCTCGAAAATTGATTTGCGCAGTGGATATCATCATATTCGAATTTAACCAAGGGATGAATGGAAAATGGAATTTAAGAGTAAGGAAAACATGTAGGAATGGCTGGTAATGCTATTCGAATTATCAAATGCACCAAATACTTCCATGCTACTTATGAATCAGGTTTTGAATCCTTTTACTAGGTCATTTGTTATTTTGTTTTTTGATAATATTATGATTTACAGTAAAACCAAAGAAGAACATTTAGTGCACTTAAGACATGGTCTGGATGTTTTGAAAGAGAATCCACTTTATATTAATTTGAAGAAGTGCATATTCTTTACAAATAAGCTGCTATTTTTGGGGTATATTGTTAGCAAAGATGGAATTCATGTGGATCAAGAGAAAGAACGTGCAACCATGGAATGGCCTATTTCGAAGACAATGAGTGAGTTATGTAGTTTTCATGGCGTTGCTACCTTTTGTAGGCATTTTGTACGAAACTTTACTACCATTACAACCCCTCTGACTAAGTGTCTCAGAAAGTTTAACTAGGGTGTGATAGGTTCTCAAATAAGCATTATTTTATATTATTTTATACCTTTTATATTTTGACTTTTAATATTAAAATAATAAAAAAATTGAGAAAATAATTTATTTTGTGGCATTTTTGGAGAAATAAATAAAGCTTGGAATTCAGAGCGTTTTGGCGAAAGAATCGTCCCGATCAGAATTATAACAAAGAAATTACGGACAAAATTCGGTGGAATTATATAAATTGATTTTTAAATTGGAAATCCATTTGCAGCCTAGTCATTTTGCATCAGCCCAGAAGCAATCCACCCAAAAGCCCAGTGAAGTCGCAGCCCAGCCCACGCACGGCTTAACTCCTGCGCATCAGCCCAATCGCGCCTGCCTCCTTAGCCCATATTCTATTTCAGGTAGCGCTAGCAGAACTCAACTTCACCAATTCGTTGCGCGCCTACCAAAAGTCCAATCTCCTTGTCGACACGCGTGCACGGAGAAGCCAGACCTTGCAGCTACTGAAGCGCCGAACCTACCTACCCTATGTCAACGAACGCCTGCTGAACCTACGCTCTTCATGTCAGCTATAGTCTGCCGACTCGACCAAGCCCAGCCACCTGCCACCGATTTCAGCCTTTCCTTTGCTGCAGTTCCTGGCCGAAAATCAGTCAGCAGAAACTCACTCCAAACTACTCCAACCTACTCTACTTCGTGCAGTTTTTCTGATTTTTCAGCCCTAAACCATCCCTCATCATTATATTTTTATATCTTATTTTTGTATTTTTTATATTTGGATTTTGGCACCCCCTCTATAAATAGGAAGGTCATTTCAATTGTTTTGGGTCCCCATTTTTTCCCTTTCTTCCATTTTCTTAGTTTATTTACTTTAGTCTTTTTTTTCTCTTTTGAGAGACATTTTGGAGACCATTTTAGTTTCATGTAGATTGTTCTTCTTATATTTCTTTTAAGTTTTGTTTTTAATCTTGTTCTTAATTTATGTTCTTTTATTTTATTTCTTAATTCAAATTGTTCTTTACGTTGTTCTTGTGATTTTTCTTTGAGAGTTTTTAAACACATTTTTATGCTTTCCTTAAGAAATACCTAGGCCAAGTAATTCTAAGGCAATTCAAGAGTTTTTAAGACCGAATTCTTTTTTCTTCTTCCATCTTCACAAGTTTCCTACCGCAGTTCGGTGATTCTTGAGAAAAACCATCTTTTTCTACTTAAATTCTTGTTATTGTTATTGGTTTTACTTATAATTCAATATATGTGTTGGTATTTTCTTTCTAACACTTGTAAGTAAGAATGCAATCTCCATTTGTTTTACTTTTTGAATTTCTTTTACTTCATATGTTTTAGTGTTTAAACTTCAATTCGAAACTAAATGTTGATCCGTTGTTCCGTGCATTTAGAATAGAATTGAAGAGATTTAATATTTGACCTCTATTCGGCGCATTAAATCAAAAATTTAAGGTGAATCATATTGTAAGTAATAATATGTTGTTCGGTGCATTTATAATATGAAAAATGCATACATGTATTTGAGATTATTAATGTAGAATTTCGTAATTAGTTCAATATGAGCATGGTGTTAGAGTGTTAGTAAAAATTGTATTTGAAGAAAGTTCACTTATACAAATGTTAAAGTAGAAGTAGAATTAAGTACTTAATTATTTTTACTTATTTTCTTTATTTTATGATTACAATCTTTTCAAACCCCTTATTTAATTCTTTATTTTTTTATTTTTTTATTTTTTTTATTTTTTTATTTTTTTTTTATTTTTTTATTTTTTTTTATTTTTTTATTCATTTATTCTTTATTCTTTAATTCTTAATTCTTTAATTCTTTAATTCTTTATTCATTAATTCTTTTATTCATTTATTCATTAGTTCATTATTCTTTTATTCATTATGCTATCTCACAAACAAATTATTAATGTTCCTTAATTTCCCCGATTAAGAACGATCCTTATTTACCAATACTATAACTACACAAAAAGGGTTTAAATTGCATAATACTTAAATTACATGTTTAATTTAATGCGTAGTTCGAGCGTTATCAATTCTTGGCGCCGTTGCTAGGGATATTGAAAATCATTTTTAATTTGTTATGTATATAAATTGTGCATATTATACTTGTTTATAATTTTTTTTGTTAATATTATATTTGTTCATAACTTTTACTTATTTACTTATACTTGTTTATATTTTATTTATCCATCTTATATTTGTTCTTATTATATTTTTTTATTTTTATTTTTATACATGTACATATGTACATATTATACTTGTTCATAATGTTTATCTTTATATATGTTCATATTATACTTTTATATTATTTTTATTTATTTTTATACTTGTTCATAAATGCATATTGTACATGTTCACTTTTCCTTATTTTTACTTTTATTTATTTTTGAATTGTTTTTGTAATTAAAAAAACAAAACAAAACAAAAAACTCGTAAAAAAATTATTTATTCTTTTTCTTTTTCTTCATTTATTTTAATTCGGAAAAAAAAATTAAAAAAAAATTCTTTCCAATTTTCTTTAGTCTTAGCTTCATGTTAATGTTAATTCATACTTGTGAATAAATTTTGTACATATGTTACTTGTTATTCTTTATACTTGTTCATAATTTTTATTCGTATGCTTGTTCATAATTTTTGTTTTTATACTAGTTTATGTAAATTCAAACTCTTATAATACTTGTTTATGTAAATTCAAACTCTTATAATACTTGTTCATTTTATATTTTTTTATAATTGTACATACTTGTTCATACTTGTGTATAATTGTTCTTACTTTCATACTTGTTCATAAATTGTTCATAATTTTTATGTTTCATAGTGCTCATTCATACTTGTTCATAATTTTTTTTTTTATACTTGTTCATAATTGTACAAATTTGTTCATACTTATTTGTTTATACTAGTTCATAATTTGTAAATTACTTGTTTACATTTATTTTATTTATGTATTTTATTTATGTCTGTAATTATTTAAGTTTGTCTTTTTCTTCATTTTAAAAAAGAAAATCGAAAAAAAAAAATCTTTTCTTAGCTTTGTGTAAATTTATATTTGTAAATAAATCCTGTACATATATTAGTTTGTTATTGTGAAATTGTTTTGTAAATATCATTACTTGTGCATAAAACCATATTTGTGAATAAATTGTTCATACTTGTATAAATTGGTCATATGTAAATTGTCATGTTATACTAATATACTTGTAAATTGTGCATAAAAACATACTTGTAAATAATTCTTGCATTCATGCATTAGTTTCGGCTATATGTAGATCACTTGTACTTCGAAGTTTAGATTTTGATCTTTAATGGAATAGGTGAAATCTCTTTTGTTAACTCTCACCTACGGTGATTGTTAACACTTAAGTTATCTTAATTCCTCTAGAGTAAGAAATTTTCGAGGGTGATGTCTAGGACAAGAGACGGTACTCATAACGGGTTTTGGGTCTACGAAAGGGACATCAATGGAGTTTAAGCCTCGGGATGTCTTGAAATTAGTCATGCCTCTTATGACTATTCTTTCTAACCTGGTCACCTTTGAACTTACCCAAATAGTTGAATTAATCCAAGATATTTACTTGGACCGCACGGACGTACAAGTCTCCATCTAAACTTTGAAGTTATATGAGTCATATATATATCTTTGACTTCCCCCGACATGTAAATATTGTTTATATATTTTTACATTTGTTTATATCTTAACTTACACTACTTGTCATGACAACTTTAACTTGTTTCTTTCATTCTAAGTTGCATTGCATCTTTAATTTAAACTTGCATTTCTAACTTGCATCTTTAACTTGTATTTCTAACTTGCATCTTTAATGTGCATTTTTAACTTAACTTGCATCTTTAGTTTAACTACATTGCACCTTTAATCTAACTTGCATCTCTAACTTAAATTGCATCCTTAACTTAAATTTGCATCTCTAACTCGCATTCTTGACAAACGTGCATGTTTCACTAACTAACTTGCATCTATGTCTAGGCTGGATGGACGTTAAACTTCAAGCGCTTGTTGGGAGGCAACCCAATCTGTTCGCGGGATGTGAAGGAGTCACCAACGCAGATTTTCTATATTTCTACCCTTCACTCTCCTTTATTTTGTTTATTTATTGTTTTTCTTGCTTTATTTTCCTAAATCATTTTCCTTACATCAATTCTATGTTCAATTATTTCTTATTTTCCAACATTGAGGACAATGTATAATTTATGTCAAGACCAATCCCAATCCCCCCGGGATTAACGAGGGACGCTCCTGATCCCGTATGTATTAAAATACATATAACCCACCCATTTCTCATCCTAGCCCTTCATCTCCACCCTTCCTTTTCATCTCTACCGTCCATTTCCTCTATCTTTCTCTCATACGATCATCATCAGATATAATCTCCTTATTCATCTCCTAAACCCGTGCACGACATCCATCTCCCTTCTCACTTTTCTTCAACCATGAACACCCAAACACACACCTCACTACCATAATCATTTCTGTATTCTAGTGAAGGACTAAGAGAGACTAGGACGGCGTGAGAATGGACGACGGTCCACGGCAGTGGCCACGGCGGAGGAAAACCCGAAATCGTAAGTAAGTGGATTTGAATTTTGGACTTTGAGTTTTAAGGGGGGTGGATTGTAAGACCCGTGTCTTGGAGGGAACGGTGAACGATCCCACATTCCTGTGAGGGGAGAATGGTCTGTGAGGGGAATGGTGATGTGCCTTAAAGGTGTAGGCACACACCTATCTAGCACGAGGCCTTTTGGGAGCTCATTGGCTTTGGGTTCGGTTGGAACTCCAAAGTTAAGCGAGTTGAGGCTGGTGTAATTCCATGATGGGTGACCCCCTTGGAAGTTGCACCGTGAGCTCCCGAAAACAAAACCGTGAGGGCAAGGACAAGGAGGCCCAAAGCGGATAATATCATGCTAGATGAGCCGGGTCCTGACCGAGTAGGTTCGGGTCCTAACAGAATGGTATCAGAGCTAGACCCCAACCGGGAAGTGTGCTAGCGAGGCCGCTGGGCCCTAAGGGGTGGATTGTAAGATCCGTGTCCTGGAGAGAACGGTGAACGATTCCACATTCCTGCGAGGGGGAAATGGTCTGGGAGGGAATGGTGATGTGCCTTAAAGGTGTAGGCACACACCTATCTAGCACGAGGCCTTTTGGGAGCTCATTGACTTTGGGTTCGGTTGGAACTCTAAAGTTAAGCGAGTTGAGGCTGGTGCAATTCCATGATGGGTGACCTTCTAGGAAGTTGCACCGTGAGCTCCCGAAAATAAAACCGTGAAAGCAAGGGCAAGGAGGCCCAAAACGGACAATATCATGCTAGATGAGTCGGTTCCTGACAATTTAAGTGTGGGGTAGTAGTTTACAATTTTAATTGTGTAATAAAATTGTTTTATAAAATTTCAAAAAAAAAAACACATCGAGTTTTTATTGCTTTCTTTGAGTCTTTTCGTTTTAACGTAGTGTTTTTAAGAGTCTTAAGTTTCCCTTTAACTTGTCAATGATATAAATGAATGTAAATGAATATGTTATGTGACAGGACCCATCCCAATCCCCCTAGGATTAATGCGGGACGACCCTGGTCCCGTCTGACATGAAGTGTCTGACAAGGGATATTTCCAACCTTTGCCCACTCGGTCTATCAGAGTACGCCAGGATCCGAAGGAGGTATGTGATATCTCGGTCTCTGCTACAGTCTACATCGTATCTAACCTGAAGGGTATTAAAACCAGAAAGACTGTGAGTGGGCAAAAGTAATAGTTTGATAAAAACACATTTCATAAAAGAACTTTATACCCTTCAGTAAAAAGCATGCATGCATAGTAAAACCATTTATCCAATCACATATGTTTAAACAACCATATTTAGGTTCACAGCCCCAAGTTCTTAAATACAAGTCACACGGGCTCCTACCCAAAACCATTTACAGAAAACCACAACATAGTAAACATATATGGGATCTCAGACCAAATCCATTTATCATCATAAAACATAATTTCCCAAACCAATTGAAATCATGTTTATCCATTATATTTCATATCACCCAACCTGTCACGGTATATAGAGCTACGCGCGTGCTAGCCGAGGTCTCAAACCCAAGTCTCTCCAAGGTCCACCCAGTTCAATGTCCGTAGATCAATGACCCTCCCTGGAGGTAACGAACCATGCCCTTCCTGCGAGTAAGGAACCCAACTGAGGGGCGACTCCACTCAGTCAGTGCTTCGTGACTACTCTAGGGTCCACCCAGGCTTACGACCCTCCCCGGAGGAGACAATCATATATAAAGGATGGCATACGAAAAACCTTTTGAAATCATTCGTTAAACCTTTCAAGGATTCATGCCCGGCCCCCCTAAGCCGTCATGAACCATAAAACCCATCATGGGTTCATGCTGGTTCCCATAATCCGTCATGAACCATAAATCCATTTCAAGGGTTCATGCTGGTTCCCATAAACCGTCATGAACTATAAATCCATTTGTAACACATAGCTAGGCCCTAGGCCCGAATCCACATACAAACTGGACCTCCAGTCCGAATCGTAAATCAAATGGGTCTCGTTCTCGATTCCATATTTCCAAATCCGAAATCAATTTAAGAACCAATTGGGCCGGGCCGCCGGCCCGAGAACGTCACTAAAAGGACTTCGAGTCCGAGGGTATCCAAAACAAAAGAGTCTTGAACTCGAGTTTACCTTTTCAATTCCAAAACCATTTCATTAAACTATTTCCAAAACCATAAGTACAGAAAATCAGTGTAAAATTGGAAAACCTCGATTTACGTGCAAGCACGTAAATCGCCTCGAAATGCGTGAAACCATATAATTCACCAATATCCAAATCAACATCATAGAATCACATTCATTATCCATATAAAAAATTTATGCATGCATCACAGTTTAGAAATCAAGGTCCACTCACAGACCGTCCTACGATGTCGCCTCGGTTTGCTTGTTGTAAGCCTCACCGGGCAAATCATCGTCCCCGAACATTATCGAGACGGTGTCATATCGACACGAAACCAGTCCAAAAATGTTCGTTTCATCGAATAGAAGATTTCACGTGTTGAAGTCATTCCCAAAAGATTGGACACGCGCCCCCACGAGCCCAATGAAGGCTCATGCGCGTGAGCCTACGCGCCTACTATAACAGTGTCTTCAACCCGCAGTGAACCGGGTTCACCTGCAACTGAACCGGTCTAGACCAGCGTGACCGGTCCGCTGGTTTTCCTCCTCCATTTTGGTCTGATTCCCTTCCTAATTAATCCTACAATCTTCCTTACATCCAAATGAATCTAAATATATGAATTAGAACATCAAAAACCTAGAAAAACCATTGAACCCGATTATCCTCCTCACGGTTCAAAAATCCAGTTTATCCCTCAGGCTTCCCCAGCCTCAAACCATTATCAAAGTCATCCTATTACCTTCCTAATAACTCATTAAGCTCATTAAAATTGATTAAAACCATCCCTAATGATTAAACCAAAAGAAAATGGAAGATGAGACAAAACCGATACCTATCGGGTTTCTTCCTCCTCCACGCCGCCGTCCACGGCGGTTCTGGCCATCCTGAAACCTCCCCTCAGTCCTCAGTCATCCTCTGTCTCAGCCTTAAGTGGAACCATGTGAAGGGAATGGTATGGGTTTGTTCAGAGATAGAGGGATGTGAGATCGGGTTCTTGGATTTGAAATGAAGAAAATGGTCGATGCATGAATGTATAAGTGTGGCATGTGGATGGGTGACACTTGTCACTCATCCATTGGGCAGGAACTAAATATCTGGGGCCCACTAGAATTCAAAAGTCACCTGTCTCATAATTCGTACAATAGTACTTTCGTACTTCCGTGAACCGTAACTTCGCAGTCGAACGTCCGAATTCGACGTGTCGCCTGTCTACGGATTCGTATCGCCCTGATCTACGTAACGGTCTTCCGCCCTCGGCCATCGGACCTCCCAGTCCAAAAGTAAACTATTTGCCCCTTTTAACCAAAATTACCAAATTACCCTTAACCTTCCGAACGTCGTAACTTCTTCCTCGAATGTCATAATTGAACGTGCCACCTATCTATAAACTCGTGACGTCTCGAACTACGTCACAGTCATCGGTCAAAATGATCATTTTGCATCGTTCATCTGAAAGTAACCCACTAATCACATATTAGCCTCAAAAATCGTGATTAGTCACTAATCTAATCCCAGATTTCTGGACGGGTCGTTACAACCTTCCCTCCTTAATTAATTTCATCCTCAAAATTCCAACTATACTGATTCCACAACCACCTCATGGAAAGCAATCTTAACCTCACAACACGTGTACACTAGCACACTCACTAGTCAACATAAAACGCGTCTACAACTAGACGTACCACTAACACTCACGTCGCATTGACTACATTCGACCACGTCGAATGACAGTAATCACAAGTTCCGTACTGACACCACTTGTCAGTATCAGAGCAGCCTGAGTATCCTATGAGTTAACCACTTGTCAGATCTACCATTTCACTGACACAAACAACTCAAAGGTTTCCTTGCTCAATAACCAAACTATCCTGATATCTACTCTCACTGGGAGTCACTAAAACTCACTCATCGATCCACGATGAAATATCCGACAAACTGTCACCACTTGACAGTCGTCAGTCGAAAACTGACACGACACTCACCTGTGGTTACACCGACCACCAACTTACTCAACCTGAGTATACACATACCAACAAAGCACTCAACCTGTGTGTAATTGGACCCATCAGAATCACTATGACCTAGTGCATAGTATCCAATGTCCAGTCCACGTCCTCAACTAATCCAATGGTATCGGAACTAAGCCGACTACCAACACGCTCACCAACGTACCATTGGTATAACCTATATACTGTCACCAGACACCACAAGTCTGCCTAGTATCGTACCTCAAACAACGCACAAGGTATATACATCTATCCATCAGTCAGACTACAACCACATCAACAACGACGACAACATGACGACCACAACCTAGGTCTTAGCCAATCTCGTTTCAAGAATGAAGTCCATCTGTCCAATCCAGTACTAGACAGAACAAAACTCCAACCCATCATCTACTTCCAAATCCGAATCCGAAATCATTATTCCGTAAGCTAGCATTTGGAATAACCATTACGAACCCAAATCCAGAAATCCACTTTCAAGTTCCATAATCGAATCCTGAATCGTCATCTAGAAATTCGATTCCAAAACCCGAAATCTCGTTCACGTCTACCAAGACGCACCAAAACCGAACCTATCGATTACCTGCTCAATACATTCGATTGACTTCATAGGGAAGCCAATCCCAATATCCACACGTCTAAGGTTCACAAAATTCGACCTCGTTGGACACTTACTCGCCTAAGTAATATACCATATGAGATTTACTTCGATAAGAAGTTCAGTCCCATCATCTACATAGCTAAAAAGCCAAGACACATCGTCGACACCTCGATTTACGTAACTACTGTTTCACACCGAATTGTCTTCAAAAGGAAGTCATCCCAACATTCCTGGATTCAAATAGCCAAGTAAGAGTAATAAACTCTCCACCTATCTGGATTATCAAGATCACAATCCAGATCTATCACTACGTCATCCAACCATAGACGTCACGATTGAGATTCATCACTACGTCACCAGACCACAAACGTCACAATCGAGGATCGTCACGACGTCCAAAGTCCTCAACATCACAATCCTGATCCATATCGTGATCTACACAAGCTCACTCAGCTAACAATCCACATGGAATTCGATCATAAGGTCTTACACCCTCTCGAATTCTCCGTCAATCACATCACTCCTCAACCAATTCTCACATCTAAAGAGATTAGTCAACGACGAGACACGCCGAGACTGTGGGTTCTCTCCACTTACCTCGTATCGATCCTTGTCATTCCTCCGAGGAAAAATCAAGGATGATCCAATACAATAACATCAAAAAATCATCCTACGTGAATGCAACCAAAACTTGCTGCACTCACCACGTCATGTAATCCAACATCGTCTGCCACCAAGCAGAAAATGAGAAATCTCAGTCACCTAACTTCGATATACTCAACTACTCCTGATGACCCAAGACAAATCCCGGGTCCACTAACCAATACACAATCAACATAATGGTGACACACCCATCATCAACCATGGTAGATCCTGAGAAGTCACCCAAAATGACTTCGAAATACCCATTACCAATTCGGAAAACCCGCACTACTCTCGTCACCTCAATCATAAACTCTCTCGATTCCGAAGTTACAACCATGTCGGAACCATGCTTAACTGTTTCTATTCCTGAGCTAGAAGTTCTCTTTGTCCGACCCTTCCGACAAACGACAACTGTCGGTAACTACTATGATGACCCATTCTATTTCTTACAATCAAATTCCTCCATAAATAAGCCTATCCGAAGCTCAGGAGGTATGATCAACCGCAGTCAACCATAAGTAATCCGAAAGGCACTCTCAAGTCCTCAGCTCATCCGGACACCATCCACGTGTTCGAGACCAGTCTAACTCACTACCAAGTTCGTCTATAGGTTTACACCGTATATGTAGGTACACTCATTCCGAGTGAAGTTCACGCAACTCAAGGTTAAACCTTGTATACTATTTACGGATGTGCATATACGGTCTCCAACACTCGCATCTCGTACCTCGAGCCTCAACTACTGCTGGATCCAATCCAGTCCATCACTATCTGTGATCCACTCCCGAACCGCAGCTACCGAACATATACTCATCTCGACGGAGTCACTTCCCGACTCGTGACTCATCGTCATCGCAATCACCGGCACCAGCACCAGCACCAGTACCAGTATCACCACTTGTCAGCATCAGCACAAAGTGTACGAATTAGACAACCCTAGATCTCCGCTTATACCGAGTGACGATCCCGCACCTCTACTCGAATGGGAGAAACTCTGCCTCCTTCGTACCCAACAACTCTGGGTACAGTCATCCTGACAACGCATACGAGAAAGGGAAACGTCCCCTGAACGTCCCCGATTCCCAACAACCATAACTACAACCACTCTTGATAGTAGTGCCTGCCACAGACTCGTACAGACCTAATCACCAGACATCTCGATATCCAGACTCCACATCCAATGGAATCAACCGCTCATACCAGCTACTCTGTATCCCCACTCCGGGATTTCATCGACAAGTACCAACCCTGGTAACCTGTCCAACCAATCACTAACCAGTCGTACTCAACTCAACCAATATCGTCTACCAGGTCATCCATGACCTTAGCTGCACCAACAATCCATCAGAGCTAAAGTAGTACGACAACCAACTAGGTCTAACCGATAAGTACAACCCCAACTGCAGAGTGCAGTCCCATCACTAAAGCTGACATGACTAGACCTGACATGGCCGACGATCTCAGCTCCGAGAAGTCGTCAAAGTCAACTACTCACCAACTCACATTTTCGAACCATATATCCTACCTTAGGATTCCACGATCACACCTATAGTTCATCCGAACCCCACTGCTAGCTACCAACTGCAGTATAATCCACAATCTGACCGACTCCTCGATCTTGACATCGTAAGGATGCCAATCCAATCCGACTATAAGTTCCACTAGGGTTACTCGAACCCGACTGCTCCGAGCAGCATAGCCACCAACTCAATAAGATCCGACCATCCGATGGTCACAATTCCCAACTAGTCGTCAAAATCGATCCTACGAAATCGTGAAAGACGATCCCAACTAACCGTCACAAGATCACAACTCCAAAGTACTATTATGTTCATCCCTTCGTAGGGTCCCACACTGCACACCACGGTAGAACTATGGCAACCCCGGTGATAGAACAGCCCCCGAAGGGACATTGATAATCGTGCCCAGTCCTGCTCCCGTCTAGCAAGTCGACTAAAGTTCCCAAATTACCCTCAGTACTTGCCAAACAAGGGATAGCCACACACGTACTCACTCATGCCTCCGCCTCTCGATCAGTCTCGCTCAACGCGCCACGACCTGGAGGGTCAATAAAAACACAAAAGGTGTGAGTGGAAAAAAATGAATCAGTTTATAAAACAGTTACAGAAAGACATTTCTACGCTCCACGTAAAACCAATGCATGCATTCGAAAATCATTTTGCAATCCATTTCATTTCCAACATAAGAAAACCGTGTATGAAAAATCAAAATCATTTTTCTTTTCTTAACCTTCGGGTCTTAGCCCGTAGACCTAAACACAGGGCCTCAGCCCAAAACCATGAATCAAATCCAAGTACACAACATAATCCAAATCCATCAAACCATATAAACCGGGCCATTTCCCAACACATCCGAAAACATAGGAAATCAACAATAATTCAGAAGTCAATCAATCTGCTGGATCTCAAGTGCGCCCGAGTTTTAAACTCAAAAAAATGCGCATAATTAGGCCATCGTGATCCAAATTCCAAAATCAATCCGAAATACGTATAAATACGAAACTCGTAATGATCACAAGTCATAATCATAATCATAGAAATCATAGAAACATTTATGCATGCATTAAATTTTAGAAAGCAAAGTCCACTCACACACCGTCCATAACGCTCGTTTTCGCGCTGCACGCGTTTTCGTAATTTCCGACATTTTCCAGAAATCTCGAATCCTGTCCGAAATCATTCTTTAGTGTCACTAAGGACTCAAATAACAGCATACTAATTTCCCAAAATTTTCCGGGAATTAAACGTTAGTTAAAAACGTAACATAAACCTTCGGACCCTCGAAACAACATCGAAACGGTGTCCGATTAATTCGAAATCAACGCTAAAATGTTCGTTACATTGTATAGGACAAAAGTCGTGTTGAAATTACCTCAAGAATCGGGCCCATGCGTCTCCACGCGCTGCCGTGAGTAACTGCGCGTGAAACTCACGCGCCTGCTACAATAATGCTACAGTTATCTTCCTCACCCGACTCGCCTGGTAAACGGGTCTGCGACCCGCGTGTTCGACCCGATTCAATTCCTGCCACAATCAACCTAATTTCCTCAATTAATCCATCATGTAGAATCGCAATACACTTAATTAAGGGTCTGTAGTAATCATTCCAATCATCACGGCCTAAAACCAACTCAATTGAACTCAAGTTCTAATCAAGGTTCTTCGTCCCAGTTTCACTAAACAATCACTGGTTTCCTCAATTGGTTAGTTAGGGAGCATCGTGGGCTTACTATAGAGATGATTTCGTAACCAATTCCATTAAAACTTACCTCCAAATTCACGACTCAATGCTCGATTTTCCTCTCGGTCACCAGGTCCGTTCAGAGCCCGTAACAGCATCAATTCACTTCCTTCTCGCACTGGATCGACTTGAATTGATCCCAGGGGACTCAATGAAGCCTTAATTTGCCATAGGCTGGCCTACATTTCAAATTCGAATTTGAATTTGTTCAAACATAGGTTTCGGGTTTTTGGGTGCATTTCCACTCCGTCCCTCGTTTTTCCTCTCCAGTTTAGTCTCTCAGTTTCTCTCGTTCCTTCCCAGCAATTAGTTTTGTTAATTCAATCCCACACTCCCTGTCACCCGTGCTCTGCATAAACAAGTTTAGTGCTCTATTTTTCAATTCAAAACCAACGCCCAGTTTCAAGTCCCAACTCCACCACACTCATCAGTGTGCACTGCCTGCCTCTATTTCATCACTCAATTACATAAAGAATTCACTAGCACTCAGTTCCTCTCAAATGGCCTTGGGAAATCGATCAAGTGTGGGGGCAGTCTCAGTTTTTTTCCAATTTCAAAGGCACCAGCACAGCACCATTCTGCTCACCGTGCACTAAACACACTATCTCTAAGTTTGAGTTTCCCCACCACTACACATTGCCACTAATCCCTCAGTTCTCAATGACAAATGTCACTGATTTGCTAAAAAAAATCACTCAACAAACCACCCAAAGCATGGTGGCTCAGGCCATACTGCACTGTTTCAACAGTGCCCTTCGGAATTTACAATTTTGCCCTTCTGCACAAAATTACCAAATTGCCCTTCACGTTTCTAGACTCGTAACTTGGTCATCCGTACTCCGATTGACGCATGCCCCCTGTCTACGAATTCAGCGTCTTGAGAAATACCCAACGGTCCTCAACTTACGTGCAAAGTCCATGTCATTGAAAAAGTCAACAAATTCCCCCTTTCGTCCTAATTACGAAAATGCCCTTGAACTTCCGAACGTCATAACTTCTTCTCTGATAGTCGAAATCGGACGTGCCAGTAGTCTATGAATTCGTGACGTCCCGAACTACGTCATAATCATCGGTCAAAGTCCGTTTGACTGTCCAAACAAAGGTCAACCGTTCACCCATTATCTAGGGGCAAAATCGTCATTTCCTTCAAATTTTCTAAATTTCCCTTTTTCGAATGTCTGGGTCGTTACAATATACTCTCCCTTAAAGAATTTCGTCCTCGAAATTCCAATTAGTAGGAGCCATAAAATTTTCCAGGGGATACATATCTACGATAATCCCGAACATAAACACTCTCAAACGGGTAAGCCATACCCAACTTATAGAATCATCCCACCAGCACCAATCCTCCTGTAAACCCCTGCCCCATGGGCAGTCATACCATATACTTGAAATATGTAGCCTAGCTCACGTTCAAGTCCACACAATCGAAGAAACACAAAATCCATCATCTCTTCTCATTTACATGTCATCCACTCGTGACATGATCCCTTGGCTAAAACCGCACATGTGTCATCAGGCCACCAAGCCAATAAACTCACATGGTTCAATAACTCGGGAACACATTCCCCTCACTAGGTCAATCACACCATATCCTTTTCCTTGGGTCAATATGCATAATGATTTTTAACCTTTTCTCCTGATTGCTTCCTATTTCCAATAAGCTCTCAGTACAATCATTCATACTATATCGCAAATCACACCCCTCTCTTAACCTCGACTCCACCATACACCAAGTATGGTCCTACAGTTGGATGCCAACCATCCAAGTTATCAGAAATCATGTACTACTCCAACCCTATGAAGTTCTATAACTAACAGGATTTCACCTATCCTTAGGTTATCCAACATGACAATCCTCTCCCCAAGAAATACCTGATCCGACAATGCGGTCGTCATCTCAATATTTCGACCATCACCTTATCACTCATTAGGCCTTTCTTTTTATCCATTAATACTAATCCTGATGGTTGATACAATACTCGTACATTCTTTCCCAAAGGTATATGACCTCTGCATACTCTAAACCCCGTGGGTCGATCTCAACTCATACAAGGAAGGTTAACTTCTGAGGGTTCAACTAGCATCAACACTCGACTAACTGAATCCAAAATCTCATAGTGAGTGATCGAACATAAGTCACCGTTTCTCCACTTGTAACCATTCTATCTCAGTTCTCATCTCCATTGACCAAAACGTCTGTTTTTCCTAGGATTCAAACTAGTCCCGACCGTTATTCGTTCGACCAGACCTAGCACTTATTTAACCATATGTTTCGTCCTGAGGCATTCGCTATATTCGTTCAGTATCTCACACACTCCTTTGTACATAGGAGGACACTAACCAATCAACACTCAGTTCTCAGTTCCAATAACTCTAACCTCTTTCCAAGTCAATCGCCATAACTGAAAAAACATGGAAGAGATCCCTACAATCCTTTGTGGTCTCCAACAAATCTCAGACCAACTCATGTTCCCCAAACCTACTTTGGTCTATCAGACCTAACACTTATTCAACTATCTCTCTCTCTCTGAGGGCATTCAATACATCTGTTCAGTATATTACACGCCCATCAGTACATGTAAGTACACCAGCCAACCAATCATCAATCCTGGTACCACACATCACCCAAATGTGGTCAGACTACCCGACTCATCATCTCCCAACTATAACTAGTCCAATGGCTATCCAAGGGTATCATCATCCACTAACCTTAGCCATAGAAAATCCGAATATTATCCTTTATCTCTCTTTTACTCAAAATCGACAATCACTGCCCTGTTGGCCTTTCTTATTAAGGTCACTACTCACAACCTTCCCACGAAACCACAATTCCTTAACTCATGATACAGAATTCTTATTCCATATCGTTACCTTATTAAGTCGTCCATAATCAACATGTAGACTCAGATCATCGTAACTCAATTTCTCATTCTGGCAAAACCTCGAGAATATGTTGAGAAATCTGGGCATCCTCAGCCCTCACTAGGCATCTCATACACGAAGCACAGATGCCACACATGTGACCAGTAAACTTGAATGCCTCATACCAACTATCTATTGATTGTGAGGATCAAAATCATCCTAAAGGGTAACACCCTCGAGTCTCCCTGAAACATAACCTCTGGAATCCTAGATTCCACATATCACTTCCTAATCAACAAACTCGATATAGTTCTCATGAGTCATCAACCAATTCAATCCAAGGATTACATCCAATTCATCCAAATCTATGTCAGCCACTAGGCGAATAAAGCCAGCTATCCTGGGTAACCTCACATCGATAGGTCTACCCCTTTATATCTCACAAATTTTTCCTAATAGAATTACCAAGGTTACCACATAACTATTATCAAAGTACCACATCGGTAACTCGAGTCGGTTCAACAACTTCCATACCATAACCAATCACAAAGAACACCATACCCGATCAATAGTCAATCTCATGACATGGAAGAGTGGATAATCCGGGATCTACCCAATACATACGTCCGGGTTAAACTTACATCATGACCACAAGTAATAGGTATCCAGACCATCACTCCAGTGCTACTCAGGCTTCCTACGAAGGAATTGAAAATCCCCGGGCATGTGGTTCCAACTGACCACGCCCCTATAGTCCATCACGGGCCCCACCAACTCTTCCCTTGCCTAGCATATCAACAGTCAATACAGGAGCCAATCCTCACTCTAACACACCTCCCAACAGTGCCATCTCACTTATATCCATCAATCTACATCACCATTTCCTTATGATGTGACAAGACCTCTCACAATCGTAACTATTACTGTATAATTACCCTTGTTACTTTACCTGCCAGTGGACCCGACTTGCGTCCCACTGAACTGGACTATCTCCTAAGTCCAACTCCTTGTATCCCTCGGGTCTCCGCCCGAACCTTAGTCACTAAGGACACTAACATGTCCCATAAGTCCAATAAACCAGCGAAACAATATCAAGCCATAATTTCTTAACTCCTCAATACCTGACCATATACCAGTCATTGGCATCCTAAGTGTCAAACGTTCCTCAATCAGCCTTTTTGGCTCCTCTCGAGTTCTGGCACCTTATCGTGTCTCATCTCACGTTTCTAACTCATATCCGGACTCATTTTGAGTCCCGTGCCCCTATCTCGACTCCTTTTGAGTCCAAACTCATACCAATCAGTCATGTCATCACTGACCTACCCAGTCCCCGAGCAATTACCAATGGTCAACCGTATCTTATACGACCGATAAGGCCTAAGAGATACCTCATCACATTTTAGACTCTTTACACACATTCCACTTAAGGAATCCACTGTGAATAATCCCATCATAAGTGCAACTTGCGTGATTATGAAACCTTTCTAGCACATCTGACCCTCAATCTAGGGTCCATCTCATCCGAGATGTATCACGAGGTCTCATACACCCTCGTCTACCCGTCTCACTACCAGGTCGCGCACGAGGCTTTCATTTCGGAGGCATGATGTGGCAATAGAATCAGAAACCTAGTGCTCTAATACCGAGTTAACAGGACCGCCCCCGAAGGGACATTGATAACCGTGCTCGGTCCTGCTCCCGTCTGCCAAGTCGACTGAAGTTCCCAAATTACCCTCAGTACTTGCCAAACAAGGGATAGCCACACACGTATTCACTCATGCCTCCGCCTCTCGATCAGCCTCGCTCAACGCGCCACGACCTAGAGGGTCAATAAAAACACAAAAGGTGTGAGTGGACAAAAACGAATCAGTTTATAAAATAGTTACAGAGAGACATTTCTACTCTCCACGTAAAACCAATTCATGCATTCGAAAATCATTTCGCAATCCATTTCATTTCCAACATAAGAAAACCGTGTATGAAAAATCAAAATCATTTTCCTTTTCTTAACCTTCGGGTCTTAGCCCGTAGACCTAAACACAGGGCCTCAGCCCAAAACCATGAATCAAATCCAAGTACACAACATAATCCAAATCCATCAAACCATATAAACCGGGCCATTGCCCAACACATCCGAAAACATCAGAAATCAACAATAATTCAGAAGTCAATCAATCTGCTGGATCTCAAGTGCGCCCGGGTCTTAAAACTCAAAAACATTCGTATAATCAGGCCTTCCTGGGATATCAACGAGTCTTTAAACTCAGAACATAATCAATAGGCCTCGGGGGTATTACAATAACCGAGTCTTTAAACTCAATCCGGGCCCGCCCCCATCATCAATTAACAGAGTCTTTAAACTCAAAACATGATCCAGCAATAGCACCTAGTCTTTAAACCCAAAACCATTTGAATATCACAACAATCCAGGATCCATCGTGATCCAAATTCCAAAATCAATCCGAAATCACATTTTGTCATAATAGGACTTATGTCCGAATTTCACATTCAAATCCCCAATCATATCCTTCATACCGAATCCGAATTCGCAATAATGATTCCGTAAGCTAGCATCCGGAAACATCATCCTGAATCCAAACCCGGAAATCCACTTTCAAGTTTCTGAAATCCGAATCTCATTCATCAAAATTACTTTTATGCCCTGGGCATCAAGCCCGAAATCACCTTTTCCAAAATCCATTTTCAATCTTTGGAATCAAATCATATTTCAAATACCAAGGTCAAAACATCAAAACCATGATCAAATCACAAAATACTCGAAATCTCGTAAAACGCGCAAATCCGTGATAGTTTCGAAATACATGTCAAAACCGTAACTCATACTCACAATCACAATCAAAACATCCTTAAAACATCATACGCACAAATAATGTGAAATCGTTCATCAAACCATCACCAAGGCATAAGAGAAACCATAGTCTCGAAATACGTGCAATTACGTTTTGCATATCAAAATACGTATAAATACGAAACTCGTAATGATTACAAGTCATAATCATAATCATAGAAATCATAGAAACATTTATGCATGCATTAAATTTTAGAAAGCAAAGTCCACTCACACACCGTCCATAACGCTCGTTTTCGCGCTGCACGCGTTTTCGTAATTTCCGACATTTTCCAGAAATCTCGAATCCTGTCCGAAATCATTCTTTAGTGTCACTAAGGACTCAAATAATAGCATACTAATTTCCCAAAATTTTCCGGATATTAAACGTTAGTTAAAAACATAACATAAACCTTCGGACCCTCGAAACAACATCGAAACGGTGTCAGATTAATTCGAAATCAACGCTAAAATGTTCGTTACATTGTATAGGACAAGAGTCGTGTTGAAATTACCTCAAGAATCGGGCCCACGCGTCTCCACGCGTTGCCGTGAGTAACTGCGCGTGAAACTCACGCGCCTGCTACAATAATGCTACAGTTATCTTCCTCACCCGACTCGCCTGGTAAACGGGTCTGCGACTCGCGTGTTCGACCCGATTCAATTCCTGCCACAATCAACCTAATTTCCTCAATTAATCCATCATGTAGAATCGCAATACACTTAATTAAGGGTCTGTAGTAATCATTCCAATCATCACGGCCTAAAACCAACTCAATTGACTCAAGTTCTAATCAAGGTTCTTCGTCTCAGTTTCACTAACCAATCACTGGTTTCCTCAATTGGCTAGTTAGGGAGCATCGTGGGCTTACTATAGAGATGATTTCGTAACCAATTCCATTAAAACTTACCTCAAAATTCACGACTCAATGCTCGATTTTCCTCTCAGTCACCAGGTCCGTTCAGAGCCCGTAACAGCATCAATTCACTTCCTTCTCGCACTGGATCGACTTGAATTGATCCCAGGGGACTCAATGAAGCCTTAATTTTCCATAGGCTGGCCTACATTTCAAATTCGAATTTGAATTTGTTCAAACACAGGTTTCGGGTTTCTGGGTGCATTTCCACTCCGTCCCTCGTTTTTCCTCTCCAGTTTAGTCTCTCAGTTTCTCTCGTTCCTTCCCAGCAATTAGTTTTGTTAATTCAATCCCACACTCCCTGTCACCCGTGCTCTGCATAAACAAGTTTAGTGCTCTATTTTTCAATTCAAAACCAACGCCCAGTTTCAAGTCCCAACTCCACCACACTCATCAACGTGCACTGCCTGTATCTGTTTCCTCACTCAATTACATAAAGAATTCACTAGCACTCAGTTCCTCTCAAATGACCTTGGGAAATCGATCAAGTGTGGGGACAGTCTCAGTTTTTTTTCCAATTTCAAAGGCACCAGCACATCACCATTCTGCTCACCGTGCACTAAACACACTATCTCTAAGTTTGAGTTTCCCCACCACTACACATTGCCACTAATCCCTCAGTTCTCAGTGACAAGTGTCACTGATTTGCTAAACAAATCACTCAACAAACCACCCAAAGCACGGTGGCTCAGCCCATACTGCACTGTTTCAACAGTGCCCTTCGGAATATACCATTTTGCCCTTCTGCACAAAATTACCAAATTGCCCTTCACGCTTCTAGACCCGTAACTTGGTCATCCGAACTCCGATTGATGAGTGCCGCCTGTCTACGGATTTAGCGTCTCGAGAACTACCCAACGGTCCTCGACTTTCGTGTAAAGTCCATGTCGTTTTAAAAGTCAACAAATTCCCCCTTTCGTCCTAATTACGAAAATGCCCTTGAACTTCCGAACGTCATAACTTCTTCCCTGATCGTCGGAATCGGACGTGCCGCCTGTCTATGAATTCGTGACATCCCGAACTACGTCAAAATCATCGGTCAAAGTCTGTTTGACCGCCTGAGCAAAAGTCATCCGCTCACCCATTATCTAGGGGCAAAATCGTCATTTCCTTCAAAATTTTCAAATTTCCCTTTTTTGAACGTCTGGGTCGTTACACCCGGTATCTAGTGCCGAACCAAGACATTCCACGATTCAATCCTACTAACTATCGTATCGGCATCCCAACTATCAGGTTGATAACGAATTGTAGCCCATTGAGACATCACATCCACGACCTGCGTACGGAGTATTGCGCAAAATACGCTATGGAATTCAGAGTAACATGAGCAACCCTGCTCTGAAACCACGCTGACAGGACCCATCCCAATCTGCCTGGGATTAATGCGGGACCACCCTACTCCCGTCTGAGACGAAGTGTCAGACAAGGGATATTTCCAACCTTTGCCATCTCGAACTATCAGAGTACGCCAAGATCCGAAGGAGGTATGTGATATCTTGGTCTCTGCTACAGTCCGCATCGTATCCAACTTGAAGGGTATTAAAAACAGAAAGACTGTGAGTGGAAAAAACGTAATAGTTTGATAAAATTGCCCTTAACCTTCCGAACGTCATAACTTCTTCCTCGAATGTCGGAATTGAACGTGCCACATGTCTATGAACTCGTGACGTCCCGAACTACGTCACGGTCATCGGTCAAAGTCCATTTGACCACTAGAATGTAAAGTCAACGTTTTACCCATTCTTGGGGCAAAACAGTCATTTTGCATCGTTCATCCGAAAGTACCCCACTAATCACAAATTAGCCTCTCTAATTGTGAAATCCTGGATTTCGGGACGGGTCGTTACATTGTGGCTAAAGATGATCACTACAATTTGAATTCGTTTGTTAATATTTTGTGATTAAGTGTTATAACTTGTAGATAATGCATGTAAATTGGTACATAAACGAGCATGATAAGATAAGCATGAATCATTTGAACCTTATGAGAGCTTTAGAACTTTATATACATCTTTGATGAGTGATTCATAAGTTCTTTGTTTAAATTGATATACATATGTCTCATAACTGCTTGTCATAGCTTTTAATGAACTCTAGAGTACTATAACTTATTCAATGTGATTTTCAAAGCTTTTAAGTCAATAAACTCTCTGATTTTGGATATGATTAAGGCATTAGCGTTAACACCATATATTCAAACATCCATGTTCCCTATTTTGTGCGCACAAATTGCAACCCCCTAGTTTTAGCCCCTTTGAGCCCACATTAAGCTTTTTTTTCATCACCATGATTATCTAAACCCTTAAGCTTAGTATAGACATCTTTCACCCTTGTTCCAAGGACTCGGTTGAAGACATGAAGATAGTGTGAAGAAAAAGTGATGATGTTGAAAAGACTTTTATATGCATTATTTGGATTTACTTACTTAAACTTTGTTGTATTATTGGCACATGTTATTACCTTGATATATGAAAAAAAAAATCAAAATAATCAAAATAATAATAATAAAAAAATAAAAAGAAAGTGTTTTGAGTTTTTATCAAGGTAATAACGTTTGATTATGTAATATTTGAGTTAAGTCCTTTACAATCATAAATTCAACACAAAGAATGATTACGAGGCCCAACATGATGAAATTAGGAATATGTTCGAAAGGATGGATAACTGACATCATTGTACTAAGATTGGGAAGTTATGATACGTTTTGAGAGTCTATTGAGTCTTGGAACGAATTTGAGCACCACTTGTCCTAATTATCCTTGCCTCTAACTTAGCCCCATTTCAACCTTCGTAAAGACTTTATGATCCTTAAGATGGTAACTTTTGATTAGTTGAGTCAATCACTTGAGTAAACTTATGGTTTTGGTTCATTTGTGCAAGTATATTTTATTTTTATCTTGAGGTGTTTGTTTGCGATTTTGCAAAAGTACTTCATTTCTATTATGTGAACATTTTTCTCACATACTTTGAGTGCAAACACAAACCCTTACAAATTGAGTGAATTTATGAGTGCATATCCTTGTGAGTTGATTCATACTTGTTTTATTCATGTTGAGATCCATTTCACCATATTTACTCATTATCTTACTTGTTGTAACATTTTGTTATCATGTATTAACTCTTGGATTTCATATGCTTAAATGCATTAAGTGAAAATCTTTTATGCCATGATTATAATAATGAATTCTTAAGACTAATGGTTAAGGGCTTACTTGTTTTGACTTCGTGGTTTAATTTTAGTATTTTCTAGGGACTAGCAAAGTTTAAGTGTGGAGGTATTTGATAGGTTCTCAAATAAGCATTATTTTATACCCTTTATACTTGACTTTTAATATTAAAATAATAAAAAATTGGAGAAAATAATTTATTTTGTGGGATTTTTGGAGAAATAAATAAAACTTAGAATTTGGAGCGTTTTGGCGAAAGAATCGTCCCGATCGGAATTATAACGAAGAAATTATGGACGAAATTCGGTGGAATTATATAAATTGATTTTTAAATTGGAAATCCATTTGCAGCCCAGTCATTTTGCTTCAGCCCAGAAGCAATCCACCAAAAAGCCCAGTGAAGTCGCAGCCCAGTCCACGCACGGCCCAACTCCTGCGCATTAGCCTAGTCGCGCTTGCCTTCTCAGCCTATATTCTATTTCGGTGAGCGCTAGCCAAACTCAGCTTCACCTATTCGTTGCACGCCTACCAAAAGTCCAATCTCCTTGTCGACGCGCGTGCACTAAGAAGCTAGGCCCTGTAGCGACTGAAGTGCCGAACCTACCTGCCCTATGTCAGCGCACGCCTGCTGAACCTATGCTCTTCCTATCAGCTACAGTCTGCCGACTCCACCAACTCCAACTCAGCCGCTAGCCACCGATTTCAGCCTTTCCTTTGCTGCAGCTCCTAGCCGAAAATCAGTAAGCAGAAACCCATTCCAAACTGCTCCAACCTACTCCACTTTGTGTAGTTTTTCTGATTTTTCAGCCCTAAACCATCTCTAAAATCTCATTAATCATCATTGTTCATCATTATATTTTTATATCTTATTTTTGTATTTTTTTATATTTGGATTTTGGCACTCCCTCTATAAATAGGAAGGCCATTTCAATTGTTTTGGGTCCCCATTTTTCCCCTTTCTTCCATTTTCTTAGTTTATTTAATTTAGTCTTTTTTCTCTCTTTTAAGAGACATTTTGGGGACCATTTTAGTTTCTTATAGATTGTTCTTCTTAGATTTCTTTTAAGTTTTGTTTTTAATCTTGTTCTTAATATATGTTCTTTATATTTTATTTCTTAATTCAAATTCTTCTTTACTTTGTTCTTGTGATTTTTTTTGGAGATCTTTTAAACACGTTTTTATGTTTTCCTTAAGAAATACGTAGGCCAAGTAATTCTAAGACAATTCAAGAGTTTTTAAGACCGAATTCCTATTTCTTCTTTCATCTTCACAAGTTTCCTGCCGTTCGATGATTCTTGTGAAAAATCTTCTTTTTTTACTTAAATTCTTGTTATTGTTATTGGTTTTACTTATAGTCCAATATATGTGCTGGTATTTTCTTTCTAACATTTGTAAGTAAAAATGCAATCTCCATGTGTTTTACTTTTTGAATTTTTTTTACTTCATATGTTTTAGTGCTTAAACTTCAATTCGAAACTAAATGTTGATCTGCTGTTCTGGGCATTTAGAATAGAATTGAAAAGATTTAATGTTTGACCGATGTTCGACGTATCAAATCACAAACTTAAGGTGAATCATATTGTAAGTAATAATCTGATATTCGGTGCATTTATAATATGAAAAATGTATGCATATAGTTGAGACGATTAAGGTAGAATTTCGGGATTGGTTCAATATGAGCATGATGTTAGAGTGTTAGTAAAAATTGTGTTTGAAGAAAATCCACTTGTAAAAATATTAAAGTAGAAGTAGAATTAAATACTTAATTATTTTTATTAGTTTTCTTTATTTTATGATTGCAATCTTTTCAAACCCTCCATTTATTCTTTTATTCATTTATCCTTTTATTCATTTATTCTTTTATTCTTTATTCTTTAATTCTTAATTCTTTAATTTTTTTAATTCTTTATTCATTAATTCTTTTATCCATTTATTCATTAGTTCATTATTCTTTTATTCATTATTCTATCTCACTAACAAATTATTAATGTTTCCTAATTTCCCCGGTTAAGAACGGTCCCTATTTACCAATACTACAACTACACATAAAGGGTTTAAATTGCATAATACTTAAATTACATATTTAATTTAATGCGTAGTTCGAGCGTTATCAGGGTAAAGCATAAGACCAAAGCTTTGTGTTGATTAAAGAAAAGCTTAGCACTGCACATGATTTAACCCTTCCCAATTTCTAGAAGATATTCGAGGTCAAATGTGATGCATGCAAATTGGAATGGGAGCTATGTTGTCTCAGGAAAAAAGACCAATGGCATTATTAAGTGAAAATTTGTGTGAAGCTTGTAAAAAATGGAGTACTTATGATCAAGGATTTTATGCGGTTATGCGTGCTTTGAAGCATTGGAAGCAATAACTAGTGCAAGAGATTGTGGGGTTTGAGTTTCTTAAGCATAAATTTGGATATCTCAATCGTGTTGATATGCTTTTAGTCGGAGAACAAACTTGTTGATTACTTTAGCACAAGAGATTGTGGGGTTTGAGTTTCTTAAGGAGTAATATGAAGCTAATTTTGATTTCAAAAATGTTTGGGCCAAGTGAGATCGGAATCAATCTATTTCAGATTACCACATTAGTGATAGGTATTTGTTTAAAGGCAACAGGTTGTGCCTTCCTAGCTCGTCCTTATGAGAGAAGCTTATTCGAGATATTCATGGGGGTGTGGTTTGAGTGGACCATTGCAGAAACTGAGGAATGTTATTTTTTGGCTTTAATTGAAGAAGGATGTTGGCAAACTTGTAAAAAGGTGTTATGTTTGTTAGGTGTCAAGGGTACAAGCACAAAATACTGGTCTAATAATATGTTTAGGTTGCTCGAGATGAAGTCCTGGCAGAACAAATTGGAATTTGGAAGGGATATATATATATATATATATTGACCTTTTAGCCTTTTCAAGGTACAATAGTACACACTCACTTTCCCTTTATTGGAGTGATTTTGAGTGCATCTTTATGAGCATTTCTAATCTTGGAATTGTTCGCAGAAGGAGGTTGCAAAAGATTTTGGCATACCAGTGCACTTTCAACGCTTCTAGTTTTGGGCTAAACGACAGAACAACACATACCGTCCCACGCAACCATTGACATCTGGGGAAGAATCGAAATCAATTAGTGTGGAAGTACAAGCATAACACATCATTGAGGCATCTAGATTATTGATTTATCTATTTTGGTTTGATTCCAACTCATATAACTCAAAGTTTTCATACCATTCCTATACCCAAAAATAAATAAACTGCAATACATGCACTCAATACAGCAATAACAACTTGCTGGTAGGCTAATGATTCCTCAATCTAGATGAGTTTTATGGGGTTTTTTATTTGGGTATTATTATAATACTTTATTTTTCACTTTTTTTGTATACGTCACTTTATTTATTGTTTCAATTTATCAAATTGTTGATAGGAGGCCGGCTCTAGCCAACAATTTGATAAATTGATTCGTCCTCTTAGTTATTTGATATCTTAGCTAAGGATGTAAACATTTTGATTCGTCTCTTTTAATGAAGTTTCTTTTATTTGGCAAAAAAAGAATTTATCAAATTGTTATTATAAATATAACATAATCGAATTTATTTTTTAAACATTATTTTACAATCACCTCATAGTACAAATTAATATTAATAAGATTACAAGTCATTTATTTTGAAAAAAATTAACAATGTTGGTAAAAAAAATTATGATATTTGTATAAATGATTTTAAAATGATACTTTAAGAGTAAAATAGTTCCGATTATAATATAAATTGAACGACATTGTATAAATCGAAAGGGGGAATGAGTAGCATCCATTAGACCAACTAAGGAAGTAAGTTGTAATTGAATTATAAAATGTACAAAGAGATGCATTGAAAAAAAAAAGGAAATTATAAAAAATAAAAATTATAAATTTTTATTATATTATAAACATAAAAAAAAATAAAAAATAAAAATTTGTAAATGAATTGAAATAATGTACAAATATAAAAAAAACGAGGAGGTGCCTCTAATATGGGATAAAAATTAATATTAATCCATCAGAGGAACGAAAGAATAAGTAACTATTAATTGAATAGAAAAATGTACACACATTGCATTGAAAAACATGATTTTATTAAAAAGTAGAAAATTAATAATTAATAATACAATATTATAAAATTAAAAAATAAATAAAAACTAATCTGTAAATTAATTGAAATGTAAAAATATAAATAGAGGAACGAAGAAACCAATATGTAATTGTATTTTGACAATGTAGAGAAATTAAGTTGCATTTTAAGAAAAAAAAAAGATATCATAAAAAATGGAAAAATAAATAAAAATGAAGATTGATATTGTAAAATATAATAAATAAATAAAACTAATTGTAAATGAATGAAAGAATGTAAAAATATTTCGTGCAAAACAAAAAACGAATTGTGAAAATTGTAGATTACAAAAAAAGAAAAAGAAAGAAGAAAAGGGCCCAACCGGGTTCGAACCGGTGACCTATTGATCTGCAGTCAATTGCTCTACCACTGAGCTATGGACCCTTTATGTTGATTGAGTTAAATGAGTTTATTAATATTATGGGTTACACAATTTTGTTGGCACTTTCAAAGCTCTGCGAAGAAAGAATTAGTAGTAATGTAATGAATCAACAATATTCTGGAGGTTCAAGCACACCATTTTGGACTTTCCAGAAATTTAAACCACTATCAGTCTTTCACTACCCAGCCAATCTCTGCAGCCCTACGTGCCAATTCAACCTTTGCTCGCTTCCACCGCGCCACCGGCCTTCTTCATTCACTCACTTTGAATCTTTATCCTTTCTTCTTTTGCCAGAGGAGTCAATATTTTGAAAATTTTATGCCCAAATACTTTTACTTCTTTCTGCAAAAATACTTTTACTTGTCACTTCCTTAAAAAATCAGAAAGCAAATTAGAAAATTTAACCCACTCGAAAATTAATTTGACCTGATTTTTTTTTTTTTGTTGAATCAAGCTAAAAAATCCAATCGATCCGATTTATTAGGTTTGCTGCGTGGTTTCCAAAAGTAGAATCCGTTACCATCCAATGCAAACTGAGCACATAAAAGCTATTTACATGGGTATAACCGATCGCAACCATGCCTTCGACCGTAATATTTCATCTCCTTCCCCTCCCATCCTTTCCCAATCTTTCTCATCACCATTAACCCATAAATTGTTAAAGCACCTATGAATTTAATATATCAGTTCAGTGGTGGATCCAGGAATTTTGCTCGAGGGGGTCAATAGGTAAAATGTCGAAAATTTGGAAAGCAAAAAAATCCTTTAAAACTAAAGGATACTATTAATATTTGAGTGTTTTTTGGGTGCTTTACATTTGTCTTTCTTCAACTAATCAATTTCTATTCTCATTCTTCGACATATGTCATTTTTCATTCATAAATTGTTCATCTTCTTACAGTCTGTTGTTTGTATTCTGATATAATTTATTTCACTCCTCTTGTTTGTTACAGAGTTTTGTCGAAACTACAAGTGGGTTGGTACTTGGTAGATATAATTTTTTTATTTTTTAACATGGTGGTTATAATTTTCAGCCTAAAAGGATGAATATTATTTTAAACATGGACGCATTGTAACACTAAACATGACGCAGAGTTCACTAAAATGCTACAAACATGACGCAGAAGTCCACTAAAATGCTACACTAAAATGCTACAAATTCATTCTTTCTTACAATCGCCAGCAGGGCAATCCGAACAATCTACGAAAATTTACAGAAAGTATAATATAAAGAAAATAGAGGCAGTACCCTGGTAGATAATGACGCTGATACACTAAAATGCTACAAATTCATTCTTTCTTACAATCACCAGCAGGGCAATCCGAACAATCTACGAAAATTTATAGAAAGTATAATATAAAGAAAAGAGAGGCAGTACCCTGGTAGATAATGACGCCGAGAGACGGACGAAGTGATCTCTGTGTGGAATTGTCGAGTGCGCTCCGCCAAACTGATCTTTGTGCCTCTGCAAGACTGCAAGTCTGGAGAGGGAGACGGACAAGTAAGTAAGCATTGTCCAAAAAAAATGGCAAAAAAAAATTGACAATAATAAACAATTGAGAGATGCTATCATGATAGTTTAAAAGGGTAAATAGAGTCTTGTAATGCCACAAACAGAGAGTCTTGTAATGCCACAAACATAGAGGCAAACTAAACTAAAAAAAATAATAAATTATTCTCCTAAAACTTCCAACTTCCATTGCATGTATTCAAATTCACAGAAATAGTAAGCATTACTGCTATCTTGGGTCGAAAAAAAATCCAATAAGTACCAAGTAAAAGCTGCATAACCCCTGAAATTGAAAACAATAAAGAAGTAGATGAGAGAAATTACAATGGAAAACAATGAAAGGAACTGAGTGGGTCAGTGGGATGAGAGCGACCGTGATGAAGAGGAAGAAGATGACGACTTCAGGACAACACAGAGGGCGTGCGGGCTGCAGACCTCTCTTCAGATTTTTTTTTAATTAAACGGCGTCGTTGATCAAGTGAAAAAAGCTACTTACACACATAAAACGGCGTCGTTTTATGTCGTTTAAAGAAAAAAAAACACACAGAAGTCATCTTCCCCTGCCTCTCTTCTCAGAGGCATTTTCTCGAACACTTTGGGGGCAATCTAGTGCAGAGGGGAGGGTCAACATCTTCCTTACCTGAAGGTTTCTCCGGCAAGGGGAGGGTCAAGTGACCCTCCTTGCCCCTTGGTCGGTCCGCCCCTGTATCAGTTTGAGCAATGCCAGCGCTTCGCAGAGGAGTCTATCGAGGTTGTGCTAGAGTAGCTCGCAAGCCATCATATCCACCGCCGCAGTCACAAAGGACCCATGCCACGGTAGCCAAAGAACCCGATAAGGCCATGGTAAGCCCAACTGCCCAAGACAAGTTGACAGAGAGAAAATTGAAAGACAAGATAAAAAGGAGCTAGAGCCGGAGAAGGCAGAGCATGTGATTGTGATATTGGAAGAAGACTCTAATTCAGAAGGAAAAGAGAGAACATATATTTTCGAGAAACATAAGAAAGCTAGGATGGCTATTGATGGTCGTGCTGAAAGTAGTCTATATTGTCAGTTAGTGTTTGAGTCATTTTCTTTCGTACCAATAAATAAATTAAAAGAGTAAATGAGATAGTCAAGTAGAATCCCTAAGTTTTAGGAGATGGTTGAGCATGTTCACCGCTCACTCTAATAGGAGGTAGAACGTGTTTTTTATTTAACTACTAGTATCCATAAAAAAAATGCATGATCCACTTACTCTATAATGTGTCTTGTATTTTGGTACTTTCTATTAAGGAAAAATTGTTATTATAGTCCATGAATTTTACCTTAATATTAGTTATGATTCTTAAACTTCATTATTAGTAGTAAAGGTCCCTGAACTATAGCCAAATATATACTTATCATCCCTCCGTTAAAATGTTAACAAAATTATGTTAAAATTAAGGCTATGATTGTCTTTTTACTGTTCAATAAAATTCCTCATTTTTTACTAAGTGTTGCTATAATCCCTCAACTTTACCCTAATATTAACTATAGTCCCTAAACATTATTATTAGTAGCAAATATTCATGAACTATATCCAAATATATACTATCTCTCTATTAAAATGTTAACATTTTCTGGTGAATTCAACTTCGAAGTACTCAAATCCACTAAGTGGCAATTTGGTAAATACCATAACGGTCCCAATTCATGAAAGTCATTTTGATTTTTTTCCATTTTTTTCTTCTTCTTCATGTTTATTCACAAGTAGTAGATCAAGGGTTTTTTTTAGCTTTCACCCGAAATATTAAATATTGTTTCTGCCACTAAATACTGTGAATATGAAAAGTTGTTACATTTACCTCTCCGTTTTCTGGGTTTTGTGTAACTTGTGTTGAATTTTGTGTTACGTTATTAATTGTAGGGGCTTTAGAAATATTGGTGAAAGATTTGTACCAATGTATGAGTTATAGTTATTAACAATTATATTTGGGTATAATTCAAAGACCTTTACTACTAATAATGAAATTTAGGAACCATAGCTAACATTAGAGTAAATTTCAGGGAGTATAGCAATAGTTAGTAAAAAATAGGGAATTTAGTTGAACAGTAAAAAGTCAATCATACCCCTAATTTTAACAGAATTTCGTTAACATTTTAAGTGAGTGATGATTAGTATACATTTAGGTATAATTCAGGGACCTTTACTACTAATAATGAAGTTTAGGGATTATAGCTAACATTAGGGTAAAATTCAAGGATTATAGCAACAGTTTTCTCTTCTATTAATGGAAAACAAAGTCCTTCAGCTTCACATTGTTGTGTAGTCTTATTCGAGTATTAAAGCAGAAAGCTAACCTAGATATATAAAATTATTCAACAACAACTAGTATCAGAACTCCCACTTGGCTTGGAAAAAAAAAGAACCCTAGTCATTATCTTGTAGCAGCAAGTATGGCTACAAAAACAGAGGTTTATTCAACCAGCTATACCACGATTTGATGGTCAACATGACCATTGGAGTATGCTGATGGAAATTTTCTTAAGATCCAAGGAATTCTAGGATCTTATGGAAATTGGGATTGTTGAACCTATTGGAGATGGACCATAGACAACGCCACAGCAAAAATAAAAATGATGGCCTAAAGTTAAGGATATGAAGGTAAAGAATTACCTGTTTCAAGCCATTGACAGACCATTCTTGGAGACAATTCTCAAAAAAAGAAATTGCCAAAGACAGTTGGGACTTGATGAAGGAAAAATACTAAGGATCTAACAGAGTGAAGCGAGCACAGGTTCAAACTCTCAGCAGAAATTTTGAGACTATCTCGATGAAAAAGGGAGAAAAGGTGACAGGCTACTTTGGAAAAGTAATGGGAGTTTCTAACAAAATGTGCATCCATGGTGATTAAATTACAGGTGGAACTGTGGTGGAGAAAATATTGAGATCCTTGACCCCAAAATTTGATTATGTTGTGAGTTCAATTGAGGAGTCCAATATAATTGAAAATATTTCCATTAACGAGATTCAAATTTCTTTCCTTGTGCATGAGCAAAGGATTAATCACACTAACGTTGTAGAAGAAATGTAAGTGTTGAAGGTTTCAACATTTGAGGACTGCATGAGCTCAAAAGGAAGAGGTAGAATTCGAAGAGGTTATGGTAGAGGTCAAGGAGGTCGTAGTTTTTGTAGAAACTACAACAAGTAAGAAGAAAACAAGGATTGCAGCAGGGAAGGAGCTAAGTCATCTCTTCAATACATAAGAGATAACGAATCGTTATAGCAAAGGAAAGGGCACAAGTTACAAGTCACAAGTCAACAAGTCAAATGATATAGATGTGGGAATCTAGGCCATTACAAAAGTGATTGATACACTAAAATTCCATAGGAAATTAAAGGAAGAGAAGGCCAATTTTGTAGAGAAAAAAGAAAGAAAAAGAAGAAGAGACTTTGTTGATGGATTTTCATGCCATTAAAGACACTGATCAAGACACTAAAATGCCTTCATTCATTAATTTAGATAAGAACTTTAATTCATTTGAGAGCTTTAGTGATTGATCAATTATGAAAGTTGCAAGGAGAAACGACATACAGCTTAGAACTAAAAATGAGTTCATTAAAACTATCTCTAACGTGTTTTTTAATCCTGGCCTAAAAACAAATTTTTTGAGTATTGGTCAACTACATGATAAGGGATATTCTATCACAATTCATAGGGTGAGTGTGAGATCTATGATACAAGAAAAGGCTCAATAGCAGTTGTGCAGATGATTCAAAATCAGCTATTTTCTCTCAAGATCAAAGACGATGCAAGTATGTTTGAGGGATAAAGAGACTAACTCAGTTTGGAGGTGGCATGAATGATAAAGTCACTCACATATTAATGGACTCGGAAGACTAAAACAGAAGAAAATGGTCAACAGGATTTCAGAAATAACACTTCCCTCCTCAACCATGTGTGAAAACTTCATCATTTGAAAGCATAATCATGACATGTTTCTCATAAGAAAGTCATTAAGAGCTCAACTAGTTCTGGAATTGATCTACTTTGACCTCTACGGACCAATCTCACCAACTTCTAATGGCGAGAAAAGGTGCTTCATCACTTTCATAGATGATTTTAGTAAAAGAAAATATGGGTCTATTTCTTGCAGGACAAGTCAAATGATTTTGATGCTTTTAAGAGTTTCACTGCTCTCAATAAAAAATAAATAGAAAAGGAACTTAAATGCTTGAGAACTGATAGGGGAAGTGAGTTATGTTCGTGGGACATGCCTGCTCCTGATTAGGGATAAACTCGTCACCTGCTCGGGGTCCATCAGAGTACGCCAGGATCGGCGGTGGCATGTGATGTTTCAATCTCTGCTACAGCCCGCATCCGCTATCAACCTGAAACGTATTAAAACCATAAAAGTTGTGAGTGGACAAAACAACAGTTTGTAAAATCATTTATATCGAAAATACATTTATACCCTTCACGTAAAAGTATTCATGCATCACAAAACAGTTCTTTTAACTACGTTCTCGGAAGTAAGACGTATTGCTTCCAAAATCAAAGCACAGTGAAAAATACTTCTAAGTCGAAGCCATCATCTCAGTAGGGTCTCAGCCCAAAAACCGAATCATACAGGGCCGCAACCAAAAACCAAAATCAAGGAAAATCAGAACGAAATCTCGAACCAAATCATAGAACACGTGGGAACACATCCCATGAGAACTCATCCCAATGTCAGTCACGATTCTATTCCCAGCACATGTGCGTATAGCTCAGGACCGCTCACAATCCTAGCATGTCGCCGTAAACACATCACTCACCGCGACTGTCTCTAGATCATCGCGAACACATCGTCGATCGATATCAGAGGATACCATCACCGCTCCTGAGTCGATTCTCCCTCGGTCATTACTTCACACGGATGCTCGACAATAGGCAGTGCCTCGTGAACTCTCCAGAAAGAACACATCTGCAGTCCGGAAGTGAGCGTCATATCATCCGGGACTCACGTAAATACCATCATTCATAGGGCCTCAAACATGGAACATCACCAAATGGGTCACAGCCTGAAAACCAGTGTCCTACGACACTTCACATCCCAAGATTCCTCGAATCCTATCAAATTCACAACTTGGTCTCATGCCCGAAATATCTTTCATAAAACTCATAATTGGGTCACCGCCCGACTTATCTCACGTTTGACTATACTCTAAGTCAAATCTCAAATCAACTGGGTCATCCGCCCAAAAGTTATTTGCAAAGCTGAAAACCAATTCTCATTTCTAAAAAACTTTCAAATTATCTTTCAACTGGGACTCGTGTCCGAATCTCGATTTCACGCATCTCCGTGAAATTCTCAAAAATCGTAAATCAGTTCCTCGATTTCACGCCTCTCCATGAAACCTTCGGAATCACATAAAATACAAGCACGTAGTACACTCGGCCAAAGCCCAAACATCATATAAAATAGAAATCTCAAACTACGTGCAATAACGCATTTTCCTCTGAAAATGCCAAACAATTCATATTCAAATCACATGCACTCATGGCATCTAAAATCATGTTCATAAACACATATAAAACATTTATGTATACATCATATTCATAAAACAAAGTCCACTCACAGACCGTTCATGCTACATCTTGAAACGCGTGCCATAAGCTTCTCCGGGCTAATCCGACCTTTCCGGATCATCCAGACCTATCCAAAACATACTCAAAGGTTACTAACAACCTAGACAAGGTGGCTGGTCCACGTTAACAAAAAATTCAACGCTAACGTTAGCAAGGTCAACGATGACGTCAGAGGTCAACGGTCAAAGTCAACGATGACGTCATTGATGAAGTCAGCAGTGATGTTATCACTGACACCTCTCAGTCTGACATGTTAGACCTGACATGATGACGTCATCGTCACCCCTGTCCTCTATTCGGGTCGACCCGAATTCCTACAACCGAGTCACGCAGACTCACGGACCTGACCCGGTCAGTTCTTCCAACTCCGGCCACCAAAATCGATGTTGTTGGTTCCAGTATGATCGTCCAATCCTCCCTAGTCGATCTATGGATTAAAAAATGCTTAAAATGGGCTAGGAATTACCTGTTCGATCATGAACCCGCACGACCACTTCTAGCCTCCTGCCTGAACCACCCAGTAGTCCACAACTTTGATTCGAGTCACACAAAGCTCGTACAACGGCCAAAAAAAGAACACAATCATTAGAAATAGCCCGCCAACGTCCAAACCAAAATTTTGGATTTGAAATTAAAACCAGGGGTTTCGAGTTTACCTTGTAACGACCTGTCCCGGATTTAGGGATTAGATTAGTGATTAATGACGGATTAGTAGAGTTAATCGGTGATTAGTTAGGTGATTTTGGATGGACGGTGCAAAATGACGGTTTTACTCTTGGAATGGGTAAAATGTTGAATTTTAATTCGGGCGGTCAAACGGACTTTGGCCGATGATGGTGACGTAGTTCGGGACGTAACGAGTTCATAGACAGGTGGCACGTCCAATTCTGACATTCGAGGAAGAAGTTATGACGTTCGGAAGTTCAAGTATTTTGGTAATTTGGTTGAAAAGGGGAAAATTGTTGACTTTTTATACAACAAGTATTTTTCACGTATTTTGAGGACCATTAGGTAGGTCTCCATTCCCTGAGTACAACGACAGGCGGCATGCTGTCATCGGATTTCGAATGGCTCGGATTTGGGTCTAACTATGCTAAGGGCATTTTGGTAATTTGGCCCAAAAGAGCAATTTGGTCTTTTTGTTGTGCATTGGGATCTGTTCCAGTGGAATTGTGACACCTGGATGTTTGGGGAAGTGTGCCCAGTGGATATGGGATACTTGTCCCTTCTCTGGATGGTTGTAGAACATTGCACACCACCTTACACATTTGTACAAATGGAGCAATGGTTTACCATGGGTTTGAGAGAGGAAAACACAGAGGAAAAAATAGAGGAACAGGGTAAACCATGAAATCCCACCCTGATTACCCTCTTGATCCTCAGCTTTTGCCTTTACGGTGTGAACAAGAAAGGAAGGGGAGGTTGAGCTGAGGAGGACGACGGTGAGGGGAGGTGAATATCCTATGAAACCCGTGAGTTTCCCATGGAGTTTGAAATGGTGAAGTTTGGTTGAGGCTTTAACAAAAAAATTGGTGAACGGGATGATGATTCTGGGGTTGCTAGGGGTTGAGGAAGCTTGGAACGGTGACTCGACGTGGACGGTGACTGGCAAACTCGACGCAGTAAGCTTGAAGTTCAAAAATGGTAAGTTGGTTTTTGGTGATTGTTAATCGATATTAATGATTAGGTAATGTTTTTGACATTGAAAGGAAATGTTTGGGCTTGGAATCACGGTAGGAGGTGGCCGAAATCACAGGGAATGGACGATGGAAAAATTGGACTTTGATCATTCTTTTGGGAGGTATACTACTGACCTCAATTTCGTGTTTTGCTTATGTGAATCGATTAGGAATAGTAGGATGAATCTATAGGACTTAAAAAGACTAAAGATGGACTGAAAATGGCTTAAAATCGTTCACGCCGGTTCAGGCTGGACCGAGTTGGTCTAGACCGGTCTGAACTGGGTTTACCCGAGTTTACCAGAGGAAGAAGATGAACAGTGCAAGCGCGTGAGGCCTACGCGTAGCCCCTTTGGGTGGCACGTGGTACTGTTCCTGGGCCAGTGGTTAACATGAATTTTTATCGTATCGATGTAACGTACATTTTGGGACTAGTTTCGAGTCGATCGGATATCGTTTCGATTTGTTTCGGGATGTCAGAAGGTTTAGGATCAAGTTTAAAAATAGTTAAAAATTTGGGAAAATTACGGGGCTTTAGTAGAAGCATTATGAAGTAGTTAGTGACATTATTATGGGATTTGGACAGGTTTGAGAAAGTCGATGATAGTGGATTTGCCGGGAACAGGCTATTGTACGCATATCGAGGCAGCATTGAGAATGGTCTGTGAATGGACTTTGCTTTCTAACTTATGATCCATGCATAAATGTTTTTATATTTTTTCCATATGAGATTCTATGACTATGATGATGACACCTATGAATTATGATTTGCACGTGTGTCGAGGAATTTTACATAATTGCACGTTTTACGAGATATGCTTCTATGTCGTGATTTGATAATGATTTCTATGCTTTGATTTTGGGATTTGAATTATGATTTGATTTCAAGGATTTGAAATGGATTCTGGAAAAGTAATGCTGGGCATGAGGCCTAGTTTCTAAAGATTTCGGATTCCGATTTTCATGTGATTTCTGGATTTGAAATCGGGATTTCAAATGATGATTTCAGATTTGGTTTTGGAATGTGGATTTCGAGATATTTCTGGATTTTCTATGATTTTCACTTGGTTTTGGGTTTAAAGACCAGTTGCTATTGGTTTTGGGTTTAAAGACCCGGTTGTTATTGTCGGATCTGGTTTTGGGTTTAAAGACCCGGTTGATTGATGACGGGGAAGGGCCCTTGATTGTAATATCTCATGAGGCCTGTTAATTGTGTTTTGAGTTTAAAGGCTCGTTGATATCCCGGGGACGCCTGATGCACATGTGTTATGAGTTTAAAGACTCGATGCTTAAGATCCAGCAGATTGATTGACTTGATTTTCTATTCATTTTCTTGTGGTTTTCAGACGTTTTGAGGCAGTGGCCCGGATGTTTTGGATATGTGGTTTTCATATGTTTTGGGCAGTGGTCCGGATGTTTTGGATATGTGGATTTTTGGGCTGAGTTCCCGTACTTTGATGTTGATTTGTGGTTTTGCGTTGAGGCCTTGGATTTGAGAAACGGACTTGAGTAAAAAAATGATTTCGGGTTTTTCGTAAACGATTCTATTATTTTGGAAATGAAATGGTGTTAAGAAATGGTTTTCGAATGCATGCATTGGTTTTACGTGGAGGGTATAAATGTATGTTCTTGTAAAATGTTTTATGAACTTATTATTTATTTTTGTCCACTCACAATGAAACGGACTTGAGTAAAAAAATGATTTCGGCTTTTTCGTAAACGATTCTATTATTTTGGAAATGAAATGGTGTTAAGAAATGGTTTTCGAATGCATGCATCGGTTTTACGTGGAGGGTATAAATGTCTGTTCTTGTAAAATGTTTTATGAACTTATTATTTATTTTTGTCCACTCACAGTCTTTTATGTTTTCGATACCCTCCAGGTTGATGCAGTGCGAGCTGTTGAGAAAGAGACGAAGACATCACACACGCGATCCACAGTGATTCTGCGCACTCCGGTTAACTCAAGTTGGTTTTCGGATGACGTTGACCTGGGATTCCTTGTCTGGCTTGCGTGTTCCACGGGGGTTGAACAAGTGCTTAGCCTTCGTGTCGCATATAGGTTAGACGGGAGCATGACTTATCCCTTAATCCCGGGGGACTGGGGGTGGGACGTGTCATACCTTCCTCCGCCGTCTGTGACGGTTCAGCCATCCCACCATCGCCGTCACAGCCTCTCTCTCTCTCAGTCACTTCGTCACCATAGTAGGGGATGGGATGGGGTGGTGGTGTTTTAGGTTGCATGGTTTAGGGGGTTTCAAGTTAAGAACAAAGAAGATGAATAGAACAGAGGAAATGGATATGCATGTAGGTGAGATGGGAATCAATGGATGAGTAACACTTGTCACTCATCCATTGGGTTCAGTAACAAATATATGGGCCCCACTCAAGACAAAAGTCCATTCGTCTCGTAAAACATGCAATAGTACTCAAAACCTTCCGTGATCCATATCTTTTCCGTCGATTTTCCGATTTCGATGTGTCGCCTATCTACGGACTTGTATCGCCTTGATCTACGTAACGGTCCTTGGTCCTCATACATTGGACTTCCCAGGTCAAAAGTTAACTTTTTGCCCTCGTCTAGGTGCAAAATCGTAATTTTGCCCTGAACGTCCGATAATCCTCGATTAATCTCTGATTAGCCTCACTAATCCTCAATTAAATCTTAATTAATCCCAAAAATTTGGGACGAGTCATTACAAGCTTCCCTCCTTAAAGAATTTTGTCCTCGAAATTAAACTTGACACAATTTCCACAACCAAACGGTGGAAATCCAATCTTGCCTCAACTCGAGGCACCCTCGTGTAATTGTACACGTCCGACACAACCACCTTACACGTCGGTACCCACTGTCACCAGAGTTTCCAAAGCTCCAACTCAACTCTCGAGAAGTCATACGTCGGTTCGCAAGTCTCAATAGAGACACCCACACTCGTCAATCTCGCTTGTCACTCACTCTGGAAGGTCTGCCATACTAAGCTGACCTCGTAGTCGGCTTTTCAGCTTGGCAACCCTTCTCATCCGAAAACTGAAGCTGACATCCTACTCAGCGTCCAACCAGACAACCATCCACTAGATCCTACCGTCACAATGGCACGAATCTCGCCTCGCAAGTCAAACTCAATTCTGCAGCATTTATCGGTCTCGGTACTCATATCATTCAACTCTCTCGTTTTCCCATACTCATGCTAACTCTTACTGTCCATGAAGATACAAATTTCTTCTAAAAGTCTCTAAGTCCACGACAACTATCGTGACCAGCCGGTAACTCCTGGCTCCACTGCGCTTTCGTTGCACTACTCTGACCTCGACTCGATCTCAAGTCTCCACATCGTATCTCATGTTACTCAGCGACCTACGCTAAACTCTTGACTCATCTCAAGTCCAAAACTGTCATCTCAGGTATCTTGTCGAAACATATTCGACATCTTACCCATCCTTGGTGTATCTGGACCCCATCGAATACTTATTTCAGCAGAGGTAATCACACAGATAAAAACACTAGGCTCCTCTAGCCCACATGGCCCTGAGCTCTGACTCACATAATCATTGAACCCTCTCAGTCCCCTATGCTCGAGCACACAGTATTCGACGTCCAATCAGCACATCAACATGTCGGAACACATCCGATCATAATCCTTGTCGAACTGTCACGATCGGATCTAATCCGATTACCATCTCATGTCCATCTAGGACTCTATCCATTAGAAAAAAACATTCACCCTCTCTGGTAACTCCCAACCCAAATGTACTAGTTAACTGTGGTCGATCCCATCGTCCAACGTACACTACTCACATATACAACCACATCATAACAATCATCAAGGCACTACCCAATCCTGCTCAAGGACTGTACTCTGACAACGTCCATCCACATACTACTGTTCACGCCTCAATCATCTGTCCTGGCTAGACCTCACTATACTCAACGTCCTCCCGGAGTCATCGTGGTCATCTGACCAACCCCAGAGATAATCCAACAAGTTCACTAACAAATCTCATTCCTTTGTTCGTTCCAAAGGTCAACCGACTCACGTCACTAAGAAGTACCAAACTCGAACCTATCGGTTACCTATCACTGTCCAACAACACTCCATCTAATCTATCCATCCTGAATGGTAACGAACCTACCAACATCCTGTTTGTGGTATCGGTTATTCATCTCTTCCTGATCGATACCCACGTATCGTCCTCAACTCACACTTAGTCACATATCCAAAATCTGTCTCGTATTTTCATACCTCATCACTCCTGTGATTTCGATCCGCTTTTGTTTACTCAACTCACGGTCGCCACAATACTCTATCATCTTGTTCCTCTTGATCGCCACCACACGACTCGATCCACTTGATCCTAGGTGGATCCATACTAGCTCTCTCAGCCGATGTAACATGACCTAAAATACCAAGGTGGGTCAATTACCTCATACACACACTCGTCACATCTGGTGACGCTAAGTACCATCTGCTCTTCAAGTCATTCAAATTTGACTCATAGCCTAGGTGTTCGGTTCTTACACCCTCTTTGAACCCTTTAACTATCATATCACTCCTCGGAATCCCACGTAGGAAGAATCAAGGATGATCCAAGATGATTACATCAAAGTTCATCCTATGTCATCCTGCGGCACCAAGCACCATTTACTAAAAAGCAGAAAATGAGAAGTCTCCCTCATCAACTTCGAATTACCCATCTCCAATGCGGAATCAAGCACTCTCCTCATCGTCACAATCACAACCTCTCTTGATTATGAAGTTCCAACCATGTTGGAAGCATACTCTTACTGGCGATCCTGTCTTATCAATAAGATTTCTCCTCAAACAAGCTTATGTGAAACTCAGGAGGTATGGTCACCGGCCGTTGACCAAAACCAATTAGCAATGGACTCTCAAGTCCTTAACTCAGCACTCCCCAGCTCACACATCCCTGAGTGAGAAATCCCATGAGAAGAAACTATATTTATTAGCAATTGGTTCCAGACCAACTATCCGAATGTGATAACCATCACTCGCGCCAACAATACATCGGGAAACTCCAGTACCACCCGAAACTCGTTCCAAGATCGCTGAGCTAACTAGGGACATCACACATGTGTTCCGCTTCCGTTACGACCATTCATTCGTAATCTTCCGACCTCCAAGCCGTCACTCATGTGGATATCAACCACGTGTCTGTAACTATCACCCTCAATATCCAACTCACCTATCTGTTCATACCGTTTATGCACATCCAAAAGGATGTCATCCTTAACTATCTGATTCTCACATTTCTACCTTTATAGGTTCAACTCCTGAGCACACCCTCGTGTCTTAGGTCTCGCATCAAGTTTACGGTCAAACCAGAAGCTCTGGCCAAGCAAATAGAAAAAGCGAAGTCACCTCCTCCGACTAAGAGTATTCTCTGATAATTACTGTAATGCTTAATCCTTTTCTCCAAACTAACACTTCCATTGATTATCTTCGGCTTCTTCCATCACCATCCCTGTCGGCATACTAGTTTGCATGTCCCAACCCTTATGGGATCAATTCCAGCACCCAACACTTATGCCATCTGTCCAAAACGAGCTAGGGTTCCTGTCACTAATTCAAGTATACCTCATGCCTCGCACTGAGCCACTCGGGATCCTCTCCGTCTCGCTCAGTGCCCACCAAACTCACTTGTTTGCCACTTTAGGCTCATCTACCATCTCGGTCACAATCCAAGCCCGTATTGGCATCACATGACTTAGACACACACAGTATCATTCGAAACCATCTGATCCCTTTTGGATTTCATCCACTACGTCTCTAGCATCTCCCACTCATCTCGGTCACCTCCATTGAGGTAGTGCGGCACACTCGCCAACACCCAAAACTCAACATCTCCTTCTGTGATCGCACTCAGGTGTAACCGAGTAGAATCCAAAAATCTCTGCTCGCATTGAGCGATACTCACACACCTCTGTATCATCGTCACGACTGGCGAATCCCATCATCTCAGTCGTCACGGAAACCTGAGCCTATCCAACTCGGTAAGACTCATCCACGTCCATCGATAGTAGCGTTTGTCACAACCACGTGCAGACCAATCCCAGAAACACTCTGATATCGAAACTCCGTACTCGTGCGGTAAACTCCCCGCAAGTACCAACTACTCAACGCGTAATATCCACCGATCAGTCCACCTCAGGATCCGGTCCACAAGTACCACACTCCTGGTAACTTGTCAAATCAATCACCCACTAGGGTTATCACTAACCCGGCTGCTCACTGCAGCACGTCTATCCTAACCGATCCATCGTTCTCAACTCCAAAAGTCATCATATTCTGATACTGGTATCTAACCAACCAGTAACCACAACATGAAGACCTCGTCCACTCGTAACTCTACGGCTTCCAACCGTTGGGCCCACAAGAACTTGGCCTTACTCAGTGTCTAACACTGCACATCCACTACATGTCACAATCAAGGCCTACAAGGCCACATAACATTTATACCGTGGTATCCTCTGCCAATCAAAATCCTTCCGGGATTCAACCCAATGAAACATAGCATCTCATGCCAAATAGGACCAAGCGTTCCTATTCCCAACATTCTCAACTCGGGTCGTCCATTACCACCATTGATACCACTTTACCACAATCCCTTATCTGACGTGACTGGTCAACGGTCCCGACTCTCAAAGTCGTCATACTGGGACAAGTGGTCGACTAGGACCCATCCACAAGTAACACTACGGCTCTAAGCCGTTGGATTCACATGCACATCGATCCTACTCGGGATCAAATCTCACTAACACACAGAATCCTATGTCAATCGAACCCTAAACCATCGCACCCCATGCTAAGCATAACCTAACTAGGGTTCGATTCCAATGAATCCTCATACTCTTACCCTAACTATCAGGTTGATGACTTGCTATTACCATTACAGAGACATCACATCCAGCACCTGTGCGTTACTCTAGGAGCAACTCTTGCTCTGATACCATCTTGACAGACTCGTCCCAATCCCCCTGGATTATCATGGGACGTACCTGCTTCGTCTGACACCGCGTGTCAGACCAGGGATAAACTCGTCACCCGCTTAGGGTCCATTAGAGTACAACAAGATCGTCGGTGGCATGTGATGTCTCGATCTCTGCTACAGCCCGCATCCGCTATCAACCTAAAGCGTATTAAAACCATAAAAGTTGTGAGGGGACAAAACAACAGTTTGTAAAATCATTTATATCGAAAATAAGCAAGACGTATTACTTACCAAATCAAAGAACATAAAAAATGCTTCTCAGTCAAAGCCATCATCTCAGTAGGGTCTAAGCCCGAAACCGAATCATATAGGGCCACAGCCCAAAACCAAAATCAAGGAAAATCAGAACGAAACCTTGGCCCAAATCAGAGAACACATGAGAACACATCCTATGGGAACTCATCCCAATGTCAGTCACAATTCTAATCCTAGCACATGTGTGTATAGCTCAGGACCGCTCACAATCCTAGCATGTCGCTGTGAACACATCACTAGCCGCGACTGTCTCTAGATCATCGTGAACACATCACCGATCGATCTCAAAAGATAACATCAGCACTCCTAAGTCGAGCCTTCCTCGATCATTGCTTCCCGTAGCTGCTCGACAACAAGTAGTGCATCGCGACCTCTCCGGAAGGAACACATCTGCAGTTTGGAGGTGAGCGTCATATCATCCGGGACTCACCCGAATACCATCATCCATAGGGCCTCAAACATGGAACATCACCAAATGAGTCACAGCCCGAAAACCAGTGTGCTACGACACTTCACATCCCAAGATTCCTCGAATCCTATTAAATTCACAACTGGGTCTCATGCCCGAAATATCATTCATAAAACTCATAATTGGGTCACCGCCCGACTTATCTCACGTTTGACTAAACTCTAAGTCAAACCTCAAATCAACTGGGCCATACGCCCGAAAGATATTTCCAAAGCTGAAAACCAATTCTAATTTCTAAACCACTTTCAAATCATCTTTCAACTGGAACTCATGCTTGAATCTCGATTCCACGAATCTCGGTGAAATCCTCAAAAACTATAAATCAGTTCCTTGATTTCACGCCTCTCCGTGAAATCTTCGGAATCACATAAAACACAAGCACATAGTACACTCGGCCGAAGCCCAAATATCATATAAAATAGAAATCTCAAATTAGGTGCAATACCGCATTTTCCTCTGAAAATGCCAAACAATTCATATTCAAATCACATGCACTCATGGCATCTAAAATCTTGTTCATAGACATATATAAAACATTTATGCATGCATCATATTCATAAAACAGAGTCCACTCACAGACCGTCCATGTTGCACCTCGAAAAGCGTGTCATAAGCTTCTCCGGGCTAATCTGACCTCTCCGGGTCATCCAAACCTGTCCAAAACATACTCAAAGGTTACTACCAACCTAGAAAAGTCCTAATCAAGAACCCCCAGCATTCCCAGAAAAGTCAACGTGTCCCGAACACACTTATCTAGGCTTTAAATCTCAATTTGACCAACCTAACGATCTCTGATCGACTCGAAACCACCACCATTGGATTCGTATCATCAAAATCTTTAAAATGGTCCTAGTCCCACCTCAAAATTTGTGCCCACGTACCCCCACACATGGGTCAAAGTGGCTAGTCAATGTTGACCAAAGAGTCAACACTGACGTCAGCAAGGTCAATGTTGAAGTCAGCGATCAACAGTCAAAGTCAACGCTGACGTCACCCCTAACGTCATCAGAAGTGACGTCATCACTGACACCTGTTAGTCTGACATGTCTGACCTGACATGATGACGTCATCTGATGACGTTAGGGGTGGGCATATTGTCTCGAAATACTGAAACCATCATGTCTCGTATCATACCAAACCGGAAAAAAATTGAATATTAAAACTAAAAGCATGGTCGCTACCGTACCAATACCGTACCAATACCGTACCAGTTTAAATCGATACGTGATCGGTTTCGATATTACGAAACACCGTCCCATATGAAAACCGTATCTGTTTTAATTTTTTAATTAATTTAAAATTAAATTCAACAATAAAAAACCCCTAATAATCTAATAGCTAATGATGGATTTAATTGTATATTAATTTAGTTGATAAATTAGTTGTATATTATTTTAGTTTATAGACTTATTTGGATTTTAAGAGTTTTTAAGTTGATGAATTTAATTGTTTGTTAGGGTTATTTTAGTTAATGTTGTTAATTTTAGTTGATGTATTGAGATTGATTAGGTTATGAATTTTCTATACATTTTGAGCAATATTTGTTACCCAATAAGAGTTCTAATTTCTCAATTTTATCAAAATGTTGTTTTTAGACATTGAATTAAGTAATAAATAAATGAAATTATGAATTTGGCTTCAAAACCGAAATCGCACTGAACATAACTGGTACGTACGGTATCAATTTTATATTTAGAAATATTGTACCGTACAGAACCAGTTAAAATTATTTGGTACAGTTTCGGTATCGCCTTCATACTGAACCATGCCCATGGCTAGATGACGTCATCATCACCCCTATCCTCTATTCGGGTTAACCCAGATTCCTGCAATCGGGTCACGCAGACCCACAGACCTGACCTGATCCGTTCTTCCAACTCCTGCCACCAAAATCGATGTCGTTGGTTCCAGTATGATCATCCAATACTCCCTAGTCGATCTATGGATTTAAAAACGCTTAAAACGGGCTAGGAAGTACATGTTCGATCATGAACCTGCACAACCACTTCCATCCTCCTGCATGAACCATCTAGCAGTCCACAGCCTTTGATTCCAGTCCCATAACACATAAGACTCGAACAACCCCCCAAAATAGAACCCCAATAATTAGAAATAGCCCCCCCCCCCCCCCCCCCCACAACGTCCAAACCAAAATTTCGAATTTGAAATTAAAACCAAGGGTTTCGGGTTTACCTTCCTCTACCGTCTGCGACAGCTCAACCATCCCCATCGTCGCCATCTCAACTTCTCTTGCTCAGTCACTCTGTCATCGTAGTAGGGGATGGGATAGGCTATCAGGACCCGTCCCAAATATCACCTCAATACCCGGGACGAACCCTGCTCCCGTCTGACAATCACACTTAAAGTACCAAAATAACCTCAACACAACTATAAGCATAACTATTAGACAACGGAGAAATATAATACAACCGCAATTCAGAGCATAGTTTATACAAAACAGGCACAAAATCCTACTAGGCTAAACTCGCAACGGAAGAACGTCGTAAGCTCTATGCCTTCGTCCCTACCTCAACGTTCACCCCAGCGCTATCACCACGACCTGGAGGGAAAATTTAAAACCGAAAGGTGTGAGTGGACTAAAGCAATTAAAATTTTAAAACGCGATTTAAGAACAAAACAGTGGACTGAAAAGAATAAGGTTTTTCCCTCCGTTTTAAAAATATGCATGCCTAACTCAGTATTAGAAAACCACGATATATAACAGTATGATAAATATGCCAAGATCATATCATAAAACCAAATCCACAAATATCAAAGTCCGATCAAACCTGCTGGGTCTATCCGAGTCTTTAAACTCAACCAGGCCTCAAATGTAATCCGAGTCTTTAAACTCCCGAGTCTTTAAACTCAATAGGCCTACGGGGTAATATCGTAAATATCCGAGTCTTTAAACTCCTGAGTCTTTAAACTCAATCCGGGCTCGTCTCCCGTCAAATCAGAATCCGAGTCTTTAAACCCAATATCCAGATCCATCAAATCCAATCCAAAACCAATTTAAATCAATTCAAAATCCATATCCAAACCTGAATCCGAAATCCCCAGTTCGAAGCCCTTTCGACGTTCAGAACCGTCATTCCGAACCCAAATCCGGAATTCCACGAAATCCAGTTTAAACCAAAAACCGGGTTTACCAAAATCATGTCTCAGAACTCATTCATAACCATCAGAACACAATTAGAAATTGAAATCTCAAAGTATAGCACCAAAATCAGAAATCCAGCTTTTTCTCGAAAAATGTGTAAAATCCAGAAAATGTCTCGAAAAACGTGTAAACATATCAACCACATATAATCACCATCAAAAAGCATAAAAACATATTTAAAATCATAAAAAATAAAACAGTTAGGCATGCTTGTAAGGAAAGAAAGGGTCCACTCACGAATCGGAAATTGTCAATCGCGCTCCGTGCGCTCCTCGACTGTCTCAGGTGTCTCCCGTCCTGTCAATAGGCACCAAATAGGGTCACAATTACGTCAAATATACTAACCCTAATTTCCCCAATTTTCCCGGAATTTATTCGTAAATTAAACTTAAACCCTAAACCGTCCGGATTCCCGAACTATCCCGTAACCTTGTCTGATTAACCCGAAAATTGTACCAATAGATTCCTTAGGACATTTAGAACCAAAACCATGTTGAAAGTTTGGCCGGAATCCTCCCCACGCGCCCCCACGCGCCGCCCAATAGTGGCTGCGCTTGGGCCTCACGCGCCTGCTACAGTGCTTCTATTTCCTCGAGTCACCCGGTTCAACTGTGTTGAACCGGCGTGACCGGTTCTCCACCGTTCCTCCACCATTTTTCTCCCTTTCAATCCCAATAGCATCATCCTGTTCCTTGAAACCAAACCCTGTCCTAAAATCGAAGAATCACGGCCTAAAACCCCTCGTCTTCATCACTGAAACACGCGGCCCGTTTGCCCTGTTTTGGCCGCCTGCCACCCAGATCCTCCCCCGTCCCGGCACCACACTCAGACGACTCCTGGAACCTTCAGGAGTCTCACCCATCTCACAGAATCCCTCGACTCTAGCCCAAAGTCCACGATTATTGAAAACAAAAACATGGGAAAACAGGGGATTCGAACCATACCTTCGAGTCGTCCACCGCCGTCTGCACCGCCGTGTACCACGGTGCTCACTGAGTCCCCTATAGTCGTCTTAGCTTACTGTTGGCTTGGTTTGCACCACAACACGGTAGAACCACCACCACAGTCCCACGGCTCCTCTGTTTTCTCAGAACCTCAAACCTCCGACCACCGTGTCTCCGTGCACGATTTCAACTCTAAAACCCGATCACCAGTCTCTCTTCTTCTCTCTGTCACTCTCACAATTCACAGAACTCTCACCCACGCACAGAATCGATCAAGAACTCTCAATTATTCACTCTCTGTTTCTCTGTGTCGAAGCCCAAATGCACGGTTCAAATTTGAACGATTTGTGGCCGTGTGTATGTGAGACGCTCCTAGAACCATCCAGCAAAGCCCATGTGTCCACTTCTCCATGGTCTTCAGTACAAAATATCCAATCCCACTCAGCCATTTGCCCTTATTTGATTGGGCCATAGGGGAAAAGACCAAATTGCCCCTAGTGTTAAAAATTACCTTTTTGCCCTCGAACTTTCCAGACCCGTAACTATTTCATCCGACGTCCGATGACAGCGTGCCGCATGTCGTTGTACTCAGGACGTCGAGACCTATCTAATGGTCCCCGTTCTACGTGAAAATCACAAGTCCAATAAAAAGTCAACATTTCCCTCGATTAGTCAAAATTACGGTAACGCCCTCAATTTTCCGAACGTCATAACTTTTTCTCCGATTGTCCAAATCGGACATGCCACCTGTCTACCGACTCGTGACGTCCTAAACTACGTCACGGTCAATGGTCAACACTCATCTAACCTGTAAATCAAAAGTCAACTTTTGACACACTATTCACAAGGGCAAAATCGTCCTTTTATACAAATCTTTTACAAAATTACCTTTATACCCTTCCCGAAGGTACGGGTTGTTACAATCTACCCCCTTAAAAAGAATTTCGTCCCTGAAATTCAGTGAAACAAGTAAGGGTAATGTTCGCTCATTAAGGCCTCGGGTTCCCAGGTAGCTTCTTCCACCTGATGATTCCTCCACAAGACTTTAACTAAGGGAACCGTCTTCCTCCGTAAGACTTTGTCCTTCCTGTCCAAAATCGCTACAGGCTGCTCTTCAAAGCTCAAGTCTTCCCTAAGCTCAACAGGTTGTGCTTCCAGAACGTGTGAATCATCCCGTATATACTTCTGAAGCATAGATACATGAAAGACATTATGTACCTTTGCCAAGTCTGCTGGTAACACCAATCGATAAGCAACAGAACCAATCCGCTCCAAGATCTCATAGGGTCTAATGTAACGAGGACTTAATTTTCCTCGCCTGCCAAACCGTACGATTCCCTTCTTAGGAGATAACTTCAAGAAAACCCAGTCTCCCACTGCGAACTCCAAATCTTTGATCCTACGGTCGGCGTAACTCTTCTGTCGGTCCTGAGTTGCCTTCAATCGATCTCTGATCAGTGCCACTTTTTCCTGTGTAAGATCTACCAGCTCGGAAGTAGTCAATCTCCTCTCACCAACCTCGGCATAACACAACGGAGTTCGACACTGTCGCCCGTACAAAGCCTCGTAAGGAGCCATCCCAATACTCTCCTGATAACTGTTATTATAGGCGAACTCCATCAAAGGTAAATGTGACTCCCAAGTACCCTGAAACTGTAAGACACACGCTCTCATCATGTCCTCGAGAATCTGGATGGTCCGCTCAAACTGTCCATCGGTCTGAGGATGAAAGGCAGTACTGAAATGCAGTTTTGTCCCAAAAGCTTCCTGTAAGCTCTGCCAAAACCGGGAAGTAAACCTCGGATCTCTGTCAGATACTATCGACTCTGGAGTACCATGCAGCCGAATAATCTCATCAATAAACAACTGGGTAAACTGCGTCAACCTGAAGTTCCCCCGTACTGGCAAGAAATGAGCAGACTTCGTAAGTCTATCCACGATCACCCACACGCCATCGTGTCCCTTCGATGTCCTGGGAAGCTTGAATACAAAATCCATCGTCAAGTGATCCCATTTCCACTCAGGGATCGGCAAAGGTTGCATGGCTCCATAGGGTCTCTGCCGCTCAGATTTCACCTGTTGACAGATCAAGCATCTACTGACATACTCCGCAATCTCACGTTTCATTCCTGACCACCAGTAATGCTCTTGTAGTGTACGATACATCTTGGTCCCACCAGGATGCATCGCATAGGCTGAACAGTGAGCCTCATCCAGTATCACCTTCTTCAATGTTTCATCCTCGGGTACACACAACCGTCCATCCTTAACCAAGGCTCCATCCTCCCGAATCTCAAAGTCCTGTCTCTCTCCAGCCTCTACCTCAATCCGTATGATGCCCAAAATAGGGTCCTCAAACTGAGCATCAATGACTTGATCAATCAAGACAGGTCACACGTGGAAACTCGCTAGGTGTGCTCCCTGACCATCCACAGTCAACTCTACTCCCAGTCTACGGAGCTCAACCAACAAAGGTAACCGGACTGTCCTCAAATGCGACAAAGAACTAGTTGACTTCCTACTTAAAGCATCGACTACCATAATAGCCTTTCCTGGATGATACTCGATAGTACAGTCGTAGTCCTTAAGCAGCTCCAACCATCGTTGCTGTCTCAGATTCAATTCCTTCTAAGTGAACAGATACTTTAAACTCTTGTGGTCCGTAAAGATCCTGCACCTTTCGCCGTACAAATAATGTCGCCAAATCTTCAGTTCATGAACCACCGCAACCAGTTCTAAGTCATGTGTAGGGTAGTTCATCTCATGGGGTTTCAACTGCCGAGAAGCGTAAGCAATCACTTTCCCGTGCTGCATCAACACACAGCCCAAACCCTGTAAAGAAGCGTCACTATAAACCTCGAACTCCCCACTGTCGTCTGGAAGGGCCAACACAGGAGCCGATGTCAACCGCCTCTTAAGCTCCTGGAAACTCTGCTCACAGTTCTCATCCCAATCAAACCGAACTCCCTTCCGAGTCAGCCGTGTCAACGGAGCAGCAAGAATAGAAAAACCCTCAATAAAACGCCGGTAACAACCTGCTAATCCCATAAAACTCCTGATCTCTGTCACCGTCTTGGGCTGTTCCCAATTTGCTACCGCCTCAACCTTCTGAGGATCCACTCTGATGCCCTCGGCTGAAATCACATGACCTAGAAATCCAACACTAGTCAACCAAAACTGGCACTTGCTCAACTTCGCATACAACTGATGCTCTCTTAGGGTCTTAAGCACTATCCCCAGATGCTTCTCGTGCGCCTTCGCACTCTTCGAATATACCAAGATATCATCAATAAAGACAATCACAAAACGATCCAAGTACGACCGGAACACTCGGTTCATAAGATCCATAAAAGCTGCTGGGGCATTAGTCAATCCAAAAAAAATCACAACGAAATCATAGTGACCGTACCTGGTCCGAAAGGCCGTCTTGGGTACATCCTCCTCTTTGACCTGTAGCTGATGGTAGCCGGAGCGAAGATCAATCTTCGAAAAGTACTGTGCTCCCTTCAACTGGTCGAACAGGTCATCAATCCGGGGTAGGGGATACTTATTCCGAATGGTTACCTTATTCAACTGTCTGTAGTCAACACACAATCTCAAACCTCCGTCCTTTTTCTTGACAAACAATACAGGCGCTCCCCAGGGTGACATACTCGGTCGAATGAATCCCATATCGACCAACTCTTGTAACTGTCCCTTAAGTTCCCTCAATTCTGCAGGTGCCATGCGGTAAGGAGTCTGTGAAATGGGCTGCGTACCTGGTAGAAGATCAATCGTGAACTCGATGTCTCGATGAGGTGGTAATCCTGTCAACTCCTCGGGAAAAACATCGGGAAACTCCCGCACCACTGGTATATCCTCTGCCCTCGCTGGCGTAGCACGTGTATCCACCACGTGAGCTATGTAACCCTGGCACCCCTTACGCAACAGCTTGCTAGCCTCAAGTGCCGAAATAACTCCAGTAGGGAGTGCACGCTGATCCCCCTGAAACGTAGTCTCTGGTAATCCTAGACTCTGAAAGGTCACTCTCCTATCGAAACACCCGATAGAAGCATAATGTCTCGTCAACCAGTCTATACCCAGGATAACATCGAAGTCCCGTAGATCCAACAGTAACAAGTCCGCCACTAACTCAACCTCACCTACCATCACCAGACACTCTCTCAGAACCTGAGTCACTATCAACACCTCCCCAGTAGGTGTACTCACCCCTAAGGCACAATCCAAGGTAGACACCTCCCTCTCCGTAACTAGACTACAACTCCGGGCTATAAACGAGTGAGTAGCCCCGGGATCTATCAAATCAAAAACAGTGTGACCACGTATGGTAAGTGTACCTGTCACCACTCCCGGTGCTGATCTGGCCTCCTGTTGGGTCATAGCGAAAACTTGCGCCTGAGGTCCTGATGACCTACCGCACCCTCTAGAACTGCTCGTGGCACCACCGCCACCTCTAGGGCCTGCCGTCCCCGACACAAATGCAGTACTCCGCCCGGGTTCTGCTGTACCTCGACCTGCTCCACCCTCCTAGGCTAGTAACGGGCACTCTTTCCGAAAGTGGCCGCGCTCTCCACAATAATAGCAGACATCTCTACCGGGTCCACCAGTCTGTCTCCCAGTAGAAGCAACAGAAGTAGCACTCGCCTGAGGAGTCGGCTGGGCTCTAGCTCCCCAAAATCCAGAGCCCTGAAAACTTCCTGGTCTGCCAAACCGGGCACCACCAGCTGATGAAGTACCACCATAGTTGCCCCTCTTCGGGGTCGTCTGACTCGACGCTCCAGGAAAAGAATGCTCAAGGCGTCGCCCACTGCCCGAGTACTGTGACCGGGCAGGTAAACTGGCCTCCACTATAACAGCAGCATCTGACAACTCCCTGAAAGTAGCAAATGAGCCGGCTGTCACAATGGCTCTAATCTCTCCTTGAAGACCCAACTCGAACCGACGACACTTCTCAGCCTCGGTTGCCACAAATGCAGGAGCAAATCGGGACAACATCTGAAATCTCTGCTCATACTCGGCCACTGTCATGCTCCCCTGTTTCAACTGAAAGAACTCCGCCTCTTTGGCATCCCGAAAAGAGCGAGGATAATACTGGTCCAAAAACCGCTCCCGGAAAGTCTCCCAAGTCACGGTATGAGCGTCCCAACCTGACAACTCCAGCGTATACCACCACTCATACGCTACGCCATCTAGCAGAAAAGTAGCCAACAACACACGATCTCCTGGAGGACAATGCATCACCCCGAAAATCCGCTCAAGCCGGGTGATCCATCGGTGAGCTTCCTCTGGGTCTGCCCCACCACTGAACGTAGTAGCCCCGAGCCGCTGGGCTCGCTCAATCGACGCACTCTCCGCTTCTTCAGGTCGTGGAAGGGGTTCACGTCTCGGAGGCATAGTCGAACGTACGCTGAAAGAGGCATAGAGTTAGTAAAACAACCTAACAACGACCTTGTTCCGACACAAACCGACAAACCTATGCTCTGATACCAATTGTCAGGACCCGTCCCAAATATCACCTCGATACCCGGGACGAACCCAGCTCCCGTCTGACAATCACACTTAAAGTACCAAAATAACCTCAACACAACTATAAGCATAATTATCAGACAAGGGAGAAATATAATACAACCGCAATTCAGAACATAGTTTATACAAAACAAGCACAAAATCCTACTAGGCTAAACTCGAAACGGAAGAACGTCGTAAGCTCTATGCCTTCGTCCCTGCCTCAACATTCACCCCAGCGCTATCACCACGACCTGGAGGGAAAATTTAAAACCGAAAGGTGTGAGTGGACTAAAGCAATTAAAATTTTAAAACGCGATTTAAGAACAAAACAGTGGACAGAAAAGAATAAGGTTTTTCCCTCTGTTTTAAAAATATGCATGCCTAACTCAGTATTAGAAAACCACGATATATAACAGTATGATAAATATGCCAAGATCATATCATAAAACCAAATCCGAAAATATCAAAGTCCGATCAAACCTGCTGGGTCTATCCGAGTCTTTAAACTCAACCAGGCCTCAAATGTAATCCGAGACTTTAAACTCCCGAGTCTTTAAACTCAATAGGCCTACGGGGGTAATATCGTAAATATCCGAGTCTTTAAACTCAATCCGGGCCCGTCCCCCGTCAAATCACAATTCGGGTCTTTAAACCCAATATCCAGATCCAGTAAATCCAATCCAAAACCAATTTAAATCAATTCTAAATCCATATCCAAACCCGAATCCGAAATCCCCGGTTCGAAACCCTTTCGATGTTCAGAACCGTCATTCCGAACCCAAATCCGGAATTCCACGAAATCCAGTTTAAACCAAAACCGGGTTTACCAAAATCATGTCTCAGAACTCATTCATAACCATCAGAACACAATTAGAAATTGAAATCTCAAAGTATAGCACCAAAATCAGAAATCTAGCTTTTTCTCGAAAAACGTGCAAAATCCAGAAAATGTCTCGAAAAACGTGTAAACATATCAACCATATATAATCACCATCAAAAAGCATAAAAACATATTTAAAATCATAAAAAATAAAACAGTTAGGCATGCTTGTAAGGAAAGAAAAAGTCCACTCACGAATCGGAAATTGTCAACCGCGCTCCGTGCGCTCCTCGACTGTCTCAGGTGTCTCCCGTCCTGTCAATAGGCACCAAATAGGGTCACAATTACGTCAAATATACTAACCCTAATTTCCCCAATTTTTCGGGAATTTATTTGTAAATTAAACTTAAACCCTAAACCGTCCGGATTCCCGAACTATCCTGTAACCTTGTCTGATTAACCCGAAAATTGCACCAATAGATTTCTTAGGACATTTAGAACCAAAACCATGTTGAAAGTTTGTCCTGAATCCTCCCCACGCGCCCCCACGCGCCCCCAATAGTGGCTGCGCGTGGGCTTCACGCGCCTGCTACAGTGCTTTTTCTTCCTCGAGTCACCCGGTTCAACTGTGTTGAACCGGCGTGACCGGTTCTCCACCGTTCCTCCACCATTCTTCTCCCTTTCAATCCCAATAGAATCGTCATGTCCCCTGCAACCAAAACCCGTCCTAAAATCGAAGAATCACGGCCTAAAACCCCTCGTCTTCATCCCTAAAACACGCGGCCCGTTTGCCCTATTTTGGATGCCGCCCACCCAGGTCCTCCCCCGTCACGGCACCACACTCAGACGACTCCTGGGACCTTTAGGAGTCTCACCCAACTCACAGCATCCCTTGACTCTAGCCCAAAGTCCACGATTATTGCAAACAAAAACACGGGAAAACAGGGGATTCGAACCATACCTTCGAGTCGTCCACCGCTATCTGCACCGCTGTGTACCACGGTGCTCAGTGAGTCCCCTGCAGTCGTCTTAGCTTGCTATTGGCTTGGTTTGCACCACAACACGGTAGAACCACCACCACAGTCCCACAGCTCCTCTGTTTTCTCAGAACCTCAAACCTCCGACCACCGTGTCTCTGTGCACGATTTCAAATCCAAAACCCAATCACCAGTCTCTCTTCTTCTCTCTGTCACTCTCAAAATTCACAGAACTCTCACCCACGCACAGAATCGATCAAGAACTCTCAATTCTTCACTCTCTGTTTCTCTGTGTCGAAGCCCAAATGCACGGTTCAAATTTGAACGATTTGGGGCCATGTGTATGTGAGACGCTCCTACCATCCAGCAAAGCCCACGTGTCCACTTCTCCGTGGTCTTCAGTACAAAATATCCAATCCCACTCAGCCATTTGCCCTTATCTGATTGGGCCATAGGGGAAAAGACCAAATTGCCCCTAGTGTTAAAAAATTACCTTTTTGCCCTCGAACTTTCCAGACCCGTAACTATTTCGTCCGACGTCCGATGACAGCGTGCCGCATGTCGTTGTACTCAGGACGTCGAGACCTATCTAATGGTCCTCGGTCTACGTGAAAATCACAAGTCCACTAAAAAGACAACATTTCCCTCGATTAGTTAAAATTACGGTAACGCCCTCAATTTTTCGAACGTCATAACTTTTTCTCCGATTGTCCAAATCGGACATGCCACCTGTCTACGGACTCGTGACGTCCTAAACTACGTCACGGTCAATGCTCAACACTCATCCAACCTGAAATCAAAAGTCAACTTTTGACACACTATTCATAAGGGCAAAATCGTCCTTTTATACAAATCTTTTACAAAATTACCTTTATACCCTTCCCGAAGGTACGGGTTGTTACATAGGGTGGTGGTGTTTTGGGTTGCACGCTTGGGGGTTTTCGGGTTAAGAACAAAAGAGATGAATAAAACAGAGGGAATGGATATGCATGTATGTAAGATGTGAATCAATGGATGAGTGACTCCATTGGGTTCAGTAACAAATATTTGGGCCCCACTCAAGACAAAAGTCTATTCGTCTCGTAAAACGTGCAATAGTAACAAAAACTTTCCATGACCCGTATCTTTTCTGTCGATTGTCCGATTTCAACATGTCGCATATCTACAGACTCGTATCGACTCGATCTACAGAACGGTCCTCGATCCTCGTGCATTAGACCTTCAGGGACAAAAGTTAACTTTTTACCCTTATCTAAAGGCAAAATCGTAATTTCTTCTTAAACGTCTGATGATCCTCGACTAATCCCCGATTATCCTCACTAATCCTCAATTAAATCTTAATTAATCCCAAAATTTTGGGACGGGTCATTACCGAAAATGAGTAAGAAGACAACTAGCTATGTCTTACACACCGCAAAAATTGGTGTTTATGAAGGAAAAGTCGCACCATAGTGAATATGGTCAGAAGTCTACATGTAATGACCCGTCCCGAATATCGGGATTGAATCTTAATTAATTATGATTTAGAATGACTAATCGGGGATTAGTTGAGTGAAATCGGACGAAACGTGCAAAATGACTGTTTTGCCCCTAGCGTGGGCAAAATGTTGACTTTTAGTTCGGGTGGTCAAACGGACTTTGACCGATGACTGTGACGTAGTTCGGGTCGTCACGAGTTCATAGACAGGTGGTACGTTCGATTCCGACATTCGTAGAGAAAGTTATGATGTTCGGAATGTAATGACCCGTCCCGAATATCGGGATTGAATATTAATTAATCATGATTTAGAATGACTAATCGGGGATTAGTTGAGTGAAATCGGACGAAACGTACAAAATGACCGTTTTGCCCTTGGCGTGGGCAAAATGTTGACTTTTAGTTCGGGCGGTCAAACGGACCTTGACCGATGACTATGACGTAGTTCGGGACGTCACGAGTTCATAGACAGGTGGCACGTTCGATTCCAACATTCGTAGTGAAAGTTATGATGATCGGAAGATGAGGGGTATTTTGGTAATTGGGCATAGTAGGGGCCAAATGTTGACTTTTTGATCGGGAGGTCCGATGGACGAGGGCCAAGGACCGTTACGTAGGTCTCGTCGATACGAATCCAACGACAGGCGGCATGCCGAAATCGGAGATTCGACGACGAAGTTATGGTCACGGAATCGGGCTCGGTTAACCGAACGAACCGGAAATTAAATAATATTTTAATATGAACAGTACCCGGTGACTGGACACACTTGGATGAGTGACAAGTGTCACTCATCCCTTAAAATCAGGCACAAAACATGGATCCATGATTTTGGGGGAGACCAAATGATGATGTTTTGTTATTATTTTAATTACTTGATTAATCTTTTATTTCCTCCATTATTTCTCTTCAGTTTCTCCAAACCGTGTACAACCATTATCCAATTTTCTTCCTTCCTTCATTCCTCTCCATCAGCTGAGCTTGAGAGTGCAAATTGTGAGTTAATTGAGAGTGATTCGAACTGGGAAACACGAGAGTTTAACTGAGAGCTGAGGACTGAGAATTCGGGTTTTAGAAAATTTGGGAGGAAAATCGAATTGGACGAATTGAGCCTTGTTGATCGAAATTGGGTTCAGTTTTAGTCTTCTGGGATTGCTACGATCAATGTTGAGGAAGGAACTAAGTCGAATTGAGGTCGATTTGAGGTAGAACTGAGAAAGGAAGCTTTCAGAAATTTCGAGCTTGAGTCGTGATCATTGAGTGATCATACGACGCAATTGATGGAGGGGAAATGTTTCTCTTAGTCCATTGAAGCTTACTGGTGGATCAATTGAACGAAATCTAGAAGTTTTGATGGTTTTCGAAGGTTGAACAATGGCCGGAGGTCCTTCGAATGATCAACTGTGATCGTGGGGTTATAGGTAATCTTGTTTGTAATTGAGTCCACAGATCTTTAATTGAACTTAATTCGAAACTGACTGAATGTTCAATTGATGGAAACAACGTCGAATTGGTAGGAAATTAACCGGGTCGCCTCGCGGGTTAAATGGCCCGTTTTACAGACAAACGGGTGAGGACGAGGGTACTGTAGCAGGCGCGTGGATTTCACGCGCAGCCACTCACGGCGGCGCGTGAGGGCGCGTCCGGCCTAGTTTCAAGGTGAGGTCAACATGACTTTTGATCCTCTCATTGTAACGAACATTTTGACGTTGGTTTCGATGAAATCGGATATCGTTTCGTTAATGTTCTGCGTATCCGAAGTTTTGTATTACGTTAAAAATACGTATTTAAATCCCGGAAAAAATTGGGGAAAATTATATGATGTATTTTGATATGCTAATACCCTCTATAATGATTTTGGGCAGGAGACGTGATTTCCGGATTTTACGGAAAAACGCGCAGCTCGGAAACGAACCGTTTTGAACGGTGTGTGTGAGTGGACTTTGTTTTCTAACCGTGATGCATGCATATATGATTTCTAATGCCTTATTATATGATGTTATATGCTTGGGCATGATTTGTGTTTCAATCCGGTAATTTCTCAGTTTTATGATTATTATATTATTATTTTGGGCGAATTTCGAGAAATTACGAAATTTGGTAAAAATGATGTTTGGACTTGGTTTATGAGTCCGGGATTGAAATTGATTAAAAATAATGTTTGGACTCGGATTATTGAGTCATGGATTGAAAGATGATGTGGTGACTCGGGAATGAGTCGAGGGTCAATTTCGTGGATTTACGTGAAAATGGCAACGGAGGTTGCAACGCATGGATTTGCGTGATAATGTTATTTTGGGCATGAGAACCCAAGTGAATAGTGATTTTGACTCGGAATTGGAGTCATTTGTGAAATTGTGCAATTAATGATTTATTGGGATTTTATGATTATTTTAATCAGTCTTTCGGGCACGTTTTACGAGGAATGTGCAAATGATGTTTTGGGCTAGGCCCGGAGTTTAAATGATTTCTAAAATGATGTTTTGACTTAGTTGGCAAGTCAATGATGATTTCCGGATTATCCTATTGATTTAAATGTGATTTTAACGATTTATGTGTAAAAGGTATTTTGGGCTTGAGACCCAGTTGAGAATGACCTTGACTTGGTATGAAGTCAAGATTTGATTGAAATATTTTGGGATGTAATTCCCGGGATGGTTTTCATTGTGATTGTGATATTCCCAGACGGTCGGTGCTGGGGGGGGGATTACCCAGACGATCGGAGCTTAGGGGATGTGATTGTAGGATCGGGAGTTGATCCTATGGTAGTCAGCTTCTCGGATGATACTGAGCCTGGATGTACCACTCGGAGGTGTCTGATCCTGGGGATGTGTTCGCCCAGAGGTGACTGAGCCTGAGGAGGTTGAGCCCAGAGGTGTTTATTCCCGAGAGAGTGACTGGATATTGGCCTACGCGTAGTGCAGCACTTGTGAGTAGTGCAGTTTGATTGATTTTGCACTTGTGAGTAGTGCAGATGTGATTTGTGATATTTTATGCACTTGTGAGGATATTGGTCTATGGGTCGAGTACTGGGGTCCAACTGTAGGATCTTGCTTGGTGTACGATTTGCTGTATCGTATGGACGAGGGTACTTGATACCTAGTGGCAGTACATGGGATGTACCAGTGATGTGTCGATAAACGTGTTGGTGTTTGGCTTAGTTCCAATATCTTTGGTTTTGGTTGTGAACGTGAACTGGACCTTGAACACGATGCACTAGGCAGAGTGATTCGGACGCATTCAGTGATTGTTTGAGCAGGTGCTCTTAGCCATGGTTGGCTAGTGTAACTCTAGTGTTGAGTTGTGTGATCACTGCTAGGCTGGTGTTCAACGTGTTCCAGTTACACCGTCTAATTGAGTGTGATGACGGTATGCGTATACTCAAGATGAGTGAGTTGGTGGTTAGTGTGACCGCAAGTTGCTTTGCGGCGAGATGTTACCTTGTCGTGACCTTACCAGCATCTGGGATCGCTGAAGGGGTGACAGTTATGGTTACTGCTGTTGGTATTTGTCGCATGATTGAGTTTGCCCTGCGAGGGGAGATCATGTTGTTGATCTTGTGCTACATTGACGGACGTTGTAGTATGATGTGTTGTCACTGATTTGTTACTGATTGGCGCTTTACTAGAGTGGTAAAGCTTGGTAGTCACAGTTTGGCTTTTAGTGTCAGCATGGACTGACAGGTGAGTTTTGGTGACTCTCGATGAGAGCGGAAGTCAAGGAACATTAGTGAGTATGTGGGGCCGTCAAGCTGAAGGAGTCAGCTTAATGGTGACATTACCAATTTCTGGTAATCAATGCACTCGAGGTGGTCGAGTGTAGTCAGTACGACGTGCATCTGTGATGTGACGTCTGAGTGCAGACGAGTTCTGCATTGGCTAGTGGGTGTACAGGTGTACACATATTGTGAGGCCCATTTATTTTCCACGAGATAGTTGTGGAATACGGAAAGTTGGAATTTCGGGGACGAAATTCTTTAAGGAGGGAAGGTTGTAATGACCCGTCCCGAATATCGGGATTGAATCTTAATTAATTATGATTTAGAATGACTAATCGGGGATTAGTTGAGTGAAATCGGACGAAACGTGCAAAATGACCATTTTGCCCCTAGCGTGGGCAAAATGACCGTTTTGCCCTTGGCGTGGGCAAAATGTTGACTTTTAGTTCGGGCGGTCAAACGAACTTTGACCGATGACTGTGACGTAGTTCGGGTCGTCACGAGTTCATAGACAGATGGCACGTTCGATTCCGACATTCGTAAAGAAAGTTATGATGTTCGGAAGTTGAGGGGTATTTTGGAAATTTGGCATGTTAGGGGCCAAATGTTGACTTTTAGACCGGGAGCTCCAATGGACGAGGGCCAAGGACCGTTACGTAGGTCTCGTCGATACGAATCCAACGACAGGCGGCATGCCGAAATTGGAGATTCGACGACGAAGTTATGGTCACGGAATCGGGCTCGATTAACCGAACGAACCGGGATTAAAATAATATTTTAATATGAACAGTACCCGGTGACTGTGCACATCTGGATGAGTGACAAGTGTCACCCATCCCTTGTTTCCAGCTCCATGTTTCCCTCCCAACACTATCATTACAACATCATCATTCCTCCATCATTTTCCTTCCTTTTCTTTGTATTTTCTTTCAAACCGTGCACAAATTGGGGGGGGAATGAACTGGGAGAATTGGCTCCCTTCCTCTGCCGTTCTTGAGAGAAAAATGAGGGATTAAAGAATTGAGATACCAAGGGAAACACGAGGGGTTGTGAGTGTACTGAATTCTGGGTTTCGAAAATTTAGAAAAATTGGGGGGAAATTCGAATAATGAGATTTGAGCCGTGAGGATTGGAATTGAAGCTTCATTTAGCTTCCTGAGGTTGTGACGAGTGGAACCAGATCAAAAACGAGAAGAATTGGTGCCGTTTTGGCTCTGAACGAGCTTGGTGACAGAGGAAGAAAATCGAGCTTGAGTCGTGATCTTGGAGCAATCAAACGGTGTAATTCATGTGGGGAAACTACTTCTCAGGATCCCACGATGCTTCTGGGTTCATCAATTGGAAGAAACCGGTTGAGATTGACGGAATTCCATGGTTGCACAGTGTACGGCTATCGAGTTTGAGTCGTGGAGTTTGAGGCTTCGATTGATGCAATTGAGATGGGGAAAGAGTTTACCTATGTCCTTTGAAGCTTCTGGTTGCATCAATTGAAGGAAACCGTTTGATATCGACGACTTTCGAAGATGAACAGTGTTCGAGAGTTCTTCGATGTTCATCTTCGAGTCGTGTGATTTGAGGTAGGTTTTGGTGAAATTATTGTTACAGAACTTAAATTGAACTTAAAACGAAGCTAATTGAATGATCAATTGATGTAATGAAGGCTGAATTGATAGGATTGGAACCGGGTCGTCTCGCGGGAAAATTGGACCCGTTTACCAGACATACGGGTTAGGACGATGCACTGTAGCAGCCACTCACGGCGGCGCGTGAGGGCGCGTCCGGCCTAGTCTCAAGGTGAGGTCTTGATCCTCTCAGTGTAACGAACATTTTAACGTTGGTTTCGAGGAAATCGGATATTGTTTCGATAATGTTCCGCGTATCCGAAGTTTTGTTTTACGTTTAAAGTACGTATTTAAATTCCAGAAAAATTGGGGAAAATTATATGAAGTATTTTGAGATGTTCGTAACCCTCTATAATGATTTTGGGCAGAAGTTGTGATTTCCAGAATTTACGGAAAAACGTGCAGCTCGGAAACGAACCGTTTTGAACGGTGTGTGTGAGTGGACTTTTGGTTTTCTAACCGTGATGCATGCATATATGATTTAAAATGCCTTATTATATGATTTGATATGATTTATGTTTCAATCCGATGATTTCTCGGTTTTATGATTATTATATTATATTTTGGCACGATTTTCGAGAAATGATGAAATTGGTGTTTTGGGCTAGGCCCGGATTGAAAATGATGTTTTGACTCGGGTTATGAGTCAGGAAGTTGAAAATGATATTTGGACTCGGATTATGAGTCAGTGATTGATTTCATAGATTTATGTGATCGTGGCAACTCGGGTTTACGGTTGCACGGATTTACGTGAAATTGATATTTTGGGCTTGAGACCCAATGGAATTGTGATTTTGATTGGATTTGTATTTCCATGTGATTACATGATGATATTGATGATTTTCGGATTCATAAAGTAAATCGGGACTTGGGGCTGAGACCCTGTATTGTAAATGATTTGGTTTTCAATGCAACTGTTTTTCACTGGTTTTTGTGATGATGATATGTTGTGGATATTTAGGGCTTTCGGGAGAAAATATGTTTTTCCCCGGAGTGCACCCTGGAGATAACGCTCGCCTTCGGGATGGAAGTGTTTACCCCGAAGAGGTCACGTAGCACGATCTTTGTCGAGCAGCCGAGGGAGGCTTGACTCAGATCAGATGTGCTAGATTATATGGATCGGTAAGTGATGTGTTCACGAGATCCGGATCGTCGGCTGGTGCGGTTTTCACAGCGACGGATTGCTGACTAGTGATGTGTTCACAGCAGCGGATGCTCGGATTTTGAGCGGTCCTTGAGCCTATTGATATGCACGCATTGCAGGGATAAATGTGAATCTAAGCAACAGGATATGGAAATAAGTCCCATGGTTTTGTGGAAAATGATTTCGAGGAAACCGTGGTTTTAAATATAAATTGATTTAATGAAAATGAGTTTCAAGGAAAATGTGGACATGGAATTTAGAAACATGTTGTTTGTGATTACGTACCAGTTTTGAGTATGGGTTTTTGGTCTTTGTGACCAGGTAATGGTGTTCACATGTTTTGGCCTGAGAGCCGGGATTTGATGTTTTATAACTTGAACTGAATTGGTGAACATGAGTTTTATGGACCATGGGAAAACGTATTTTGATTTTATCGGTCCACTGTTCATACTTGAATAATTTCATACTATTACTCATGTTTTATGATATGCATGCACGTTTGTGAAAACTGGAGGGTAAGAATGTGTTTTGGAAAATGTTTTTATAAGAGGTCATTTTTGTCCACTCACACCTTTTCTGTTTTATTAACCCTTCAGGTCGTGGCGCGTTGATCGAGGCTATTCCAGAGGTGGAGGTATGAGCGGGCACATGCGCAAATATCTCTTGTCTGGCAGGTGCTGAAGGGTAGTTTCGGACTTTCAGTTGACTTGTCAGACGGGAGCAGGACCAGGCACGGTTAACTTTGTCCTTCGGGGACGGGTCCTTTCAAATTGGTATCAGAGCACTAGGTTGCTGATGCTGTTGCCATGCCATACCTCCGGAACGTGAGCCTCGTGCGCGACCTGGTAGTGAGATGGGTATATTAGGGTATTTGAGACCTTGTGATTAATCTCGGAATGTAATTGACCTTGGTTTGTGGGTCAGATATTAATTTGTGTAACTAGGGCTTACTAATTATCGAATCAGTATTCTTGTGGGTCCCAGGATTTATTGGATCCAGAGGCTTGGAAGGTAGCAAAATTGGGTAGGTTGGAACCAGGATGAGATTATTCTCAGTAAATTCCTTGTGCGAAATATGAGTTCCCAACGTCTAGAGTGTGTTGGGGTATTCCTAGGCTTTGTAAGTGGTATATGATGTGGTTCACCGGCGGTAATTTGCTAGGTGACCGGGTATGCCAGGGTTGGCATGGATGAATGAGTCAAGAATTCGGTTAGGACTCGAGATGGATCATGGTAATATCTTAAGTCTCAGGAGCTGCCGGGTTTTGAGGAACCCTAGGTAGTAATCGCGGAACCCTAAGGTGGGATGTTTGGTTCGGAAATGTGTGCTGGCGAGTGGTTTGACTCTTAATGACTTTTCGAAGTCGAGACCGAGTGACGATTGTGTCAGGTCTAGTCATGTCAGCTTTAGTGGTGGAACTGCAATCCACAGTCGGGGTTGGTACATGTCGATGGAATCCCAGAGTGGGGATACAGAGTAGTGTACGGGTACATGATTCCATTAGATGTGGAGTCTCGATACCGGTGTCTGGTGGTTAGGTCTGCACAAGTCTGTGGCAGGCACTACTACCGAGAGTGGTTGCAGAGAATTGGGGGGACGTTCAGGGGACGTTTCCTTTTTCTCACATGAGTTGTCAGGGTGACTGTACCCAGAGTTGAGAGTTGTTAGGTACGAAGGAGGCAGAGTTTCTCCTATTCGAGCAGAGGTACGGGGTCGTCGCTTGTTATGCGCGGAGATCCAGGGTTGTCAGTTTTGCACACGGTGTGCTCATACTGATCTGTGTGCTGGTGTTGGTGCCGGTGTTGTGCTGACGATGAGTCACGAGTAGGGTTGTGACTTCATCAAGATGGGTATGTGTCTGTAACCAGTCTAAATGGGACACGTGGTTGGTGTCCGAGTGCGTTGGTTTCAACATGGTTGGACCTACGGAATCGTGAGAGGTTGTGTTTAAGGTGATAGGGGAATTGCGGGTTTTCCGCATTGGGATTAGGTATTCTGAAGTCATCAGGGGTGACTTCTTATTTTCTGCTTGGTGGCAGACGATGTTGGGTTACATGGCATGGGGAGTGCAGCGAGTTTTGTTTGCATCCACGTAGGATGAGTGTTAGTGTCATTGTTTTGGATCATCCTTGGTTTTTCCCTAGGTGGGATGGCAAGGATAGATACGAGGTAATCAGTGAGAACCCGCAGTCGCGGCGTGTCTCGTCGTTGACTGAACTGTTTAATTGTGGGTGTTGGTTGTCAAACGTTGTGACAGTACGCAAATTAGATGAGGGTGTAAGACCCTATGGTTCCTAGTAGTTAACTGTGTGGATCCTAGGTGGATCGGGTTTGTGATGTCGTGGACATTGGGCATTGTGATGATCTAGGATCGTGATGTTCATGGTTGGCTGACGTCGTGATGGATCTGGGTCGTGATCCTGATGATCCAGTTGGGTTGAGAGTTTGTCACTCTTACTCCGGTATGTGAGTCGTAAATGACGGGACTGAACTTCTTTTCGAAGTGGAGCCCCTTATGGTATGTTACTCGAGCGAGTAGGTTTCAGACGGGGTTGAATTTGTTCAGCCTTAGAGCTGTGACTGATGGGATTGGCATCCCTATGAAGTCAACCGAGTATAATGAATGGGTAACCGATAGGTTCGGTTTTGGTGTGTCCGAATGCACGTGAACGAGATTTCGAGTTTTGGAATCGAATTTCTGGGTGACGATTTAGGATTCGATTTTAGAACTTGAAAGTGGAATACTGGATTTGGGTGCGGAATGATTATTCCAAATGCTAGCTTCTGGAATAATGATTTCGGATTCGGATTTGGACATGGATAAAAAATGTGATGTCTGGGTTTGGATTCGGGATTTCTTACGAAATTGCGGATTCGGATTTGGAATTGGAACTAGCTGATTGGTGGAGTTTCGATTTGTCTCTTGCTGGTTTGGGCAAATGGACTCCATTATTAGAACGTGTTTGGCTATGACCTAGGTGGTTGTAGTCTGGTCAAGGGATAGATGTATGTACCTTGTACATGGTTTGGGGTACGATATTTTGCAGACTTGTGGTGGCCAGGGTTGATGTGAATCCCGGGAGAACTAGGCGTTCTTCCCTGTGGACACATTGATGTGTCATTTTGAGTGATGTCATTTGGCGAGGTGTTTTCGGGTAGCATAGGACAAGGATTGTCGATGTTAGCTAAACCCTCAGGATTTTTAATTTTTCCTTACCTGGTTTGGGATCGACCATATTGGTCTATGGGTCGAGTACTGGGGTCCAACTGTAGGATCTTGCTTGGTGTACGATTTGCTGTATCGTATGGACGAGGGTACTTGATACCTAGTGGCAGTACATGGGATGTACCAGTGATGTGTCGATAAACGTGTTGGTGTTTGGCTTAGTTCCAATATCTTTGGTTTTGGTTGTGAACGTGAACTGGACCTTGAACACGATGCACTAGGCAGAGTGATTCGGACGCATTCAGTGATTGTTTGAGCAGGTGCTCTTAGCCATGGTTGGCTAGTGTAACTCTAGTGTTGAGTTGTGTGATCACTGCTAGGCTGGTGTTCAACGTGTTCCAGTTACACCGTCTAATTGAGTGTGATGACGGTATGCGTATACTCAGGATGAGTGAGTTGGTGGTTAGTGTGACCGCAAGTTGCTTTGCGGCGAGATGTTACCTTGTCGTGACCTTACCAGCATCTGGGATCGCTGAAGGGGTGACAGTTGTGGTTACTGCTGTTGGTATTTGTCGCAGGATTGAGTTTGCCCTGCGAGGGGAGATCATGTTGTTGATCTTGTGCTACATTGACGGACGTTGTAGTATGATGTGTTGTCACTGATTTGTTACTGATTGGCGCTTTACTAGAGTGGTAAAGCTTGGTAGTCACAGTTTGGCTTTTAGTGTCAGCATGGACTGACAGGTGAGTTTTGGTGACTCTCGATGAGAGCGGAAGTCAAGGAACATTAGTGAGTATGTGGGGCCGTCAAGCTGAAGGAGTCAGCTTAATGGTGACATTACCAATTTCTGGTAATCAATGCACTCGAGGTGGTCGAGTGTAGTCAGTACGACGTGCATCTGTGATGTGACGTCTGAGTGCAGACGAGTTCTGCATTGGCTAGTGGGTGTACAGGTGTACACATATTGTGAGGCCCATTTATTTTCCACGAGATAGTTGTGGAATACGGAAAGTTGGAATTTCGGGGACGAAATTCTTTAAGGAGGGAAGGTTGTAATGACCCGTCCCGAATATCGGGATTGAATCTTAATTAATTATGATTTAGAATGACTAATCGGGGATTAGTTGAGTGAAATCGGACGAAACGTGCAAAATGACCATTTTGCCCCTAGCGTGGGCAAAATGACCGTTTTGCCCTTGGCGTGGGCAAAATGTTGACTTTTAGTTCGGGCGGTCAAACGAACTTTGACCGATGACTGTGACGTAGTTCGGGTCGTCACGAGTTCATAGACAGATGGCACGTTCGATTCCGACATTCGTAGAGAAAGTTATGATGTTCGGAAGTTGAGGGGTATTTTGGAAATTTGGCATGTTAGGGGCCAAATGTTGACTTTTAGACCGGGAGCTCCAATGGACGAGGGCCAAGGACCGTTACGTAGGTCTCGTCGATACGAATCCAACGACAGGCGGCATGCCGAAATTGGAGATTCGACGACGAAGTTATGGTCACGGAATCGGGCTCGATTAACCGAACGAACCGGGATTAAAATAATATTTTAATATGAACAGTACCCGGTGACTGTGCACATCTGGATGAGTGACAAGTGTCACCCATCCCTTGTTTCCAGCTCCATGTTTCCCTCCCAACACTATCATTACAACATCATCATTCCTCCATCATTTTCCTTCCTTTTCTTTGTATTTTCTTTCAAACCGTGCACAAATTGGGGGGGGGGAATGAACTGGGAGAATTGGCTCCCTTCCTCTGCCGTTCTTGAGAGAAAAATGAGGGATTAAAGAATTGAGATACCAAGGGAAACACGAGGGGTTGTGAGTGTACTGAATTCTGGGTTTCGAAAATTTAGAAAAATTGGGGGGAAATTCGAATAATGAGATTTGAGCCGTGAGGATTGGAATTGAAGCTTCATTTAGCTTCCTGAGGTTGTGACGAGTGGAACCAGATCAAAAACGAGAAGAATTGGTGCCGTTTTGGCTCTGAACGAGCTTGGTGACAGAGGAAGAAAATCGAGCTTGAGTCGTGATCTTGGAGCAATCAAACGGTGTAATTCATGTGGGGAAACTACTTCTCAGGATCCCACGATGCTTCTGGGTTCATCAATTGGAAGAAACCGGTTGAGATTGACGGAATTCCATGGTTGCACAGTGTACGGCTATCGAGTTTGAGTCGTGGAGTTTGAGGCTTCGATTGATGCAATTGAGATGGGGAAAGAGTTTACCTATGTCCTTTGAAGCTTCTGGTTGCATCAATTGAAGGAAACCGTTTGATATCGACGACTTTCGAAGATGAACAGTGTTCGAGAGTTCTTCGATGTTCATCTTCGAGTCGTGTGATTTGAGGTAGGTTTTGGTGAAATTATTGTTACAGAACTTAAATTGAACTTAAAACGAAGCTAATTGAATGATCAATTGATGTAATGAAGGCTGAATTGATAGGATTGGAACCAGGTCGTCTCGCGGGAAAATTGGACCCGTTTACCAGACATACGGGTTAGGACTATGCACTGTAGCAGGCGCGTAGGTTTCACGCGCAGCCACTCACGGCGGCGCGTGAGGGCGCGTCCGGCCTAATCTCAAGGTGAGGTCAACATGACTTTTGATCCTCTCAGTGTAACGAACATTTTAACGTTGGTTTCGAGGAAATCGAATATTGTTTCGATAATGTTCCGCGTATCCGAAGTTTTGTTTTACGTTTAAAGTACGTATTTAAATTTCGGAAAAATTGGGGAAAATTATATGAAGTATTTTGAGATGTTTGTAACCCTCTATAATGATTTTGGGCAGAAGTTGTGATTTCCAGAATTTACGGAAAAACGTGCAGCTCGGAAACGAACCGTTTTGAACGGTGTGTGTGAGTGGACTTTTGGTTTTCTAACCGTGATGCATGCATATATGATTTAAAATGCCTTATTATATGATTTGATATGATTTATGTTTCAATCCGATGATTTCTCGGTTTTATGATTATTATATTATATTTTGGCACGATTTTCGAGAAATGATGAAATTGATGTTTTGGGCTAGGCCCGGATTGAAAATGATGTTTTGACTCGGGTTATGACTCAGGAAGTTAAAAATGATATTTGGACTCGGATTATGAGTCAGTGATTGATTTCATGGATTTATGTGATCGTGGCAACTCGGGTTTACGGTTGCACGGATTTACGTGAAATTGATATTTTGGGCTTGAGACCCAATGGAATTGTGATTTTGATTGGATTTGTATTTCCATGTGATTACATGATGATATTGATGATTTTCGGATTCATAAAGTAAATCGGGACTTGGGGCTGAGACCCTGTATTGTAAATGATTTGGTTTTCAATGCAACTGTTTTTCACTGGTTTTTGTGATGATGATATGTTGCGGATATTTAGGGCTTTCGGGAGAAAATATGTTTTTCCCCGGAGTGCACCCTGGAGATAACGCTCGCCTTCGGGATGGAAGTGTTTACCCCGAAGAGGTCACGTAGCACGATTTTTGTCGAGCAGCCGAGGGAGGCTTGACTCAGATCAGATGTGCTGGATTATATGGATCGGCAAGTGATGTGTTCACGAGATCCGGATCGTCGGCTAGTGAGGTCTTCACAACGACGGATTGCTGACTGGTGATGTGTTCACAGCAGCGGATGCTCGGATTTTGAGCGGTCCTTGAGCCTCTTGATATGCACGCATTGCAGGGATAAACGTGACATTAAGCAACAGGATATGGAAATAAGTCCCGTGGTTTTGTGGAAAATGATTTCGAGGAAACCGTGGCTTTAAATATAAATTGATTTAATGAAAATGAGTTTCAAGGAAAATGTGGACATGGAATTTAGAAACATGTTGTTTGTGATTACGTACCAGTTTTGAGTACGGGTTTTTGGTCTTTGTGACCAGGTAATGGTGTTCACATGTTTTGGCCTGAGAGTCGGGATTTGATGTTTTATAACTTGAACTGAATTGGTGAACATGAGTTTTATGGACCATGGGAAAACGTATTTTGATTTTATCGGTCCACTGTTCATACTTGAATAATTTCATACTATTACTCATGTTTTATGATATGCATGCACGTTTGTGAAAACTGGAGGGTAAGAATGTGTTTTGGCAAATGTTTTTATAAGAGGTCATTTTTGTCCACTCACACCTTTTCTGTTTTATTAACCCTTCAGGTCGTGGCGCGTTGATCGAGGCTATTCCAAAGGTGGAGGTATGAGCGGGCACATGCGCAAATATCCCTTGTCTGGCAGGTGCTGAAGGGTAGTTTCGGACTTTCAGTTGACTTGTCAGACGAGAGCAGGACCGGGCACGGTTAACTTTGTCCTTCGGGGACGGGTCCTGTCACTACATGCAACTGGAAAGGTTCCCAAAGTTTTTTGCCTAAATCTAAATCGTGGGCACTACATGTTCTAAATAGAATTCCAACCTTTTTTTGTTAAGAACATGACTCCACAAAAGGCATGGAGTAAGAAACCATCGGTGGTTCACTTCAAGGTATTTGGGTGCGTAGAATATGCACACATGCCTAATGAAGGAAAAACTAAATCAACGACAAGAGTGAAAAAATGTGTTTTTCTTGGTGTAAGTGAAGTTTAAAAGGCCTACAAACTATTCATTACTGTTACAGAGAAAATGATTGCGAGTCAAGATGTGTTCTTTTGATGAAGACAAAAGAATGGAATTGGGGAGTACAACCAGCAACACCAAAAAGTAGTTTGGTTGGTGATGAAGTCGACGAGGATGATGTAATACAAGTATATGAGACGCAAGCTCCTTAGCCACCAGAATCTCCATGCCACTCTCAAAATCATTCATTGATTCCATGTAAGGAGGAAGCTAAACAAAGAAAGAGTGTATAATCAAAGAAATACACAATCACTTAAGAGGCCTTAGTGGATGGTTATGGTTGATTTTGAAGCCAAATTTAGTGGATCAGATGAGGATTCTGCCAACTTTGCCTTGTTCATTGGCAGTGATCCCATTACTTTTGATTGAGCTATGAAGGAAGGAAAATGGAAGGAATCTATGGATAGCTAAATCAAGTCAATTGAGAAAAATGACACTTGGAAGCTCACTAATCTAACAAATGGTCAAAAGAAGATTGACCTTAAATGGGTAGTCAAAATGAAGCTAATTAAAGAGGAGAAATTGATAAGCATAAAGTTCGTTTGGTAGCAAAAGGGTATAAGAAGATGTGTGGCGTTAACTATAATGAAGTCCTTGCACATGTGGCAAGATAGGTGATAAGCCTTTAATTAAGTTTTATTTTATATTATTTTATACTCTTTATACTTATATTTCAATGTTAAAATAATAAAAAATTGGAGAAAATAATATATTTTGTGAGAAATTTTCAAAAATAAATAAATCTTGTAATTATGAGCATTTTGGCGAAAGAATCGTCTCAATTTGAATTATAACGAAGAAATTATGGACGAAATTCAGTGGATAGCTACTAAATCCAACCCAAATCCAATCAAGCCCAACCTATTTGTTGCAGCCCAAATATTGCAACCGGAATACCCAGGCGCATGGCCCAACAACTGCATCAATCCAAAAAGCCAAGCCCAAGCCTTCAGCCCACCAAACGCCACGACCTAGAAGCCCAAACCATTTTGGGCGAACCCAGCCCAGGTCACGTAGCAGCCTAGCTTGCAGAAACTCTACGAGCGACCCAAAAACCGTGCCTTGACCCGCGCTGCAGCAGCTGATAGATCCACGTCTGTGTTAACAGGCATGCGCCGAAACGAAACGCCCTGCCTCGCTTCAACAGGCGTGCGCTGAACTACCTGCCCTCCTCAGCGAGTCAGCCACTGAATTCCTCTATTCTCGTCAGCCAAGCCACACCGAGCTACCTACCTCCGACTCAGCAGCCCTCTACCGAAATTCAGGCCCTTCATGCCCTGCTCTCAGTTGAATCAACATATGTAAGTAACACGTAAGTAATATTGGCGTTACTAACAGAGCTAACAATCTGGAGCAATAGATGTAACAAATGGGAAGTTCCAACGGTATATTGCAATGATTAAGAGTAAATTAAAATTTGATATCTAATTAAATCAACATTTTGAATAATAAGCCAAAAATTAATAATTTCATCTTAATGCGGTATGATTTAAATTTGAATAAATAAAAATCTAAATAATGTAAATTGTAAGTAATTTTAACTTCATTTCCATCGAACTGTACTTTGTACTCCGCGAACCTCATCACTTTATCCCGGGAGTTTAAAATCACTCACTTTCATGCAGTAAATCAGTCACTTCCAGATCGAATAAAAGTATCGTGAAAGAAAATAAATTGTAATCAACTGAGGTAAGCTATCAAATTCAAGATTATGCACCTCAACACAAATTTTATGCATCTCAAAAAACATCGTACTGGACTTTGAGCATATCAGTAACACAATGACAGTAATGTATTTATTATAATATAAATTGGTAATAAATATTCCGTTCCCATCATCATCTCAAATTCCCCACATCTTACAATATATATATTTGCTGGCAATGGCAGACAAACCCTATCCACTATTCTTCTCTTTTTTCTTCACCTAACTTGTTTCTGTATCTTGTATTTGTATCTGTACGCCTCTCTATTTTGTTCGTACGTGTTCAAGGGTTCTGATCCGCAAATATGTCCAGCAGAGACAGTGCCTGCAGAAGTTAGACACAGCCATTAGAAATTTATAACTCAATTGGCTATATATATACAATCCAACAAATACCGTTCCACCCATGGTTTTAAACGTGAATTAATACTGACGGCGGTGGTGGTCTAAACAAGGACTTTGCTTATGTGGCGTCTAATTACCTCAGGCACACTAAGCTCAAGCCGGAATTTGGGGCCGTCGTAGTGGTGGAGAATTGGCCGGAATGAGTCCTCTTCCAGTGGCTCACATGTCTTCCTGGTAAAAACCCGCACCTGAGCTGGAAAACGTGACTCGCCAGGACACTTCTTGTCCTCCCACGCCGTTGGATCAAAGTTTGTACCTCCAAAACTTGCAGCCTAGCATATAAACACGCAACAAATTAAGCTTCTTTTTGTCTACAGTCGGGTGAAGAGGCACAAAATAAATTTCTTCTTCTTTTTTTTGGTTCGGTCCACCGACACTAAAAAAACAAATGTAAAAAAAGTCGCATGATCTGGTCTCTCGAATTTTGTCTTTTGGATAAAAAAATTATAAAGCTCCATCTAGAAGTTTGGCCAAAGGAATAGTCGAACAAGTAAATTCTAAGTTTCTTTTAATTTATTTTTTATTTTAAAAGTCAAATTAGTAGCTGCAGGTGGAGGGAAAAAATAAAAATGTCTTGTAGAAAATGAGCATTTCTAGAACGACAGGTGTCATCTGGAAAAAAAGCTACAAACCTCAAAAATTCCATGGAGTTGGTGGGTGGAGTAGTTGTAGAGGAAGAGGGGCAACCCCGGAGTTATCGCCCGAACTGAATCACGATAACGTGGAGGCAAACCTGCAAATGTTAGATTAAAATCCATCAAATTACCAAGTAAATCACACCCAATATTCGTAGTTTAACTTTTGGGAAAAGAAAAAATAGAAAATTAAAATTAAAATTAAAATAGCATACCAAAGAGCTCCCTCTTGAGATTTTCTTGCATAGTATCATTGTTGCAGACAAAGATATATCCACCAATGATTTCATTTCTCGGCAGCGCCTCAGCTGGTGGGAGTGTCTTGAACCGCTTATCAACGGCGGCGCCCTTGCCGTCCTTGTTATTATCATCGCTGGATTTTTTCTTGTTAGCATTCACGTTGTTCTTCTTCCCCATTTTGCCGCCGTGAACAAGATCATCCTCGTGCACCGCCTTGTTCTTGTATCCCTTCATATTCGCAATACTATTGTTGTTGATGTTGTTGTTGTTGTTGTTGATATTGTTGTGCATCATCGGCTTCGAATTCGAGAAAATCCCCTTGTTGAAGCCGCCGTTGAGGCCGACAGGGCTGTTCTGAGGGTGAAGCCCAGCGCCGAGCTTGAAACCCTCGTTGAAAGCGTTATACTCTGAAGCTTTGGGCGTGAAATTGTTCCATCTGTCGTTGAAAGCGTTGTTGAACTCTGAAGCTTTAGGCTTGAAACTGTTCCAGCCATCGTTCGACCCGTTTGGAGACGGTTTGGGGTTGAGATTGTCGATCCAAGAGTCGTTAAAGCCGTTGAAATCCGATTCGGATCCTTTTGGGGTCAAATTGACTATGGGATTGACTTCACCGCCGACCTTTATATCGAAATTCCTCCTCTCATCGGGCCTCTTGCTGTATTGATTGCTCCAGATTGAGTCGTTGATTGTGAGGTTGGCAAAGTTGGAGCCTTGAACACGAAGCTGGTCGCTGAACTGCCAAAACGACTGGTTGTTTTGATTATTCTCCATTTTTGTACCAAACACACCACAAAATTCGATCTGGGTAGTCGAAAGATTTAAGCTTTGTACGGTATAAACAGTGAAGATTTAGAATATTGAGGGGATTGAACAGGAGAGAAGAGAGAGGTAGAGGACTAGAGAAAGTATGAGAGAGGCAGTGGGTGTGGGGTGGGATTGTTAAATAAAGAGGGTATAAATTTACTATTGAGATCGTGAGGGAAGGAGATGGAAATTTCGAGGAAAGGGACAAAGGGGGTTTGAGGATTGCGTGTTGCTTTGTCAAAGTGAAGAAAGCTACAGAGATTTTTATTAACTTTTTTGGAGGGAAGAGGAAAAATCAGTGAATATTGATTATTAAGTTTGAGCAATAAAGAGGTATGATGACGCCTAAAACGCGTTATTACGTGGGGAGAGATAAAGGGTGTGGTGGCACTTGGCAGATGGAGAAGAAGAGAGAGACGGAGTGCGAGTCACTGATTACAGGGATATCTATCTATGCTCCATATTTTTATTTTTATTTTTGAAAATTTATAAATATAAGATAAATAGAGAGTAAAATATACAACAAAATACAAAATTGCATTACTTGGAATATTATTATTAATATATTCATTTTAATTTTCAGTTTATTATATGAATAACCAAGTAAAAATATATAACAATTAATAAATATAACTATCGTAATAATATGAGCGGAAAGATAACGTTACAATATTTAACCTACACCTAAACTGAGTGAGTAAACACCAAGGCTAAAGGCTAAAGGCTACAGAGGGAGATGTTTGGGAGATGTTTGGTTTGGTGGGGGGTGTTTCTAGAAGGTATAGGAGGTTCGGTGGAATTAGAGAGAGAGTTCACACTTGTGAGTGTGAGGTTTATTTGCTTAGAGGCTAAGACTTGAGCAAAAGGAATGGACAAGAGACGCGTATTATGCGACCATGTGTGCTGCTGACTAGGCCATGCGGATTACACGTGTAATTCAAGAATCTACACGTGTAAGTTTTGTCTTCAAACCCTACCAAATATTTGCTATTGTATTGTCTCATAAAATTAAAATTAAGAGTGACAATTTTTAACACGACTCGAAATCCGTACGAAATTTATTCGGGTCAACTGGCACGATTAAAATTTTGGGTCATTTTCGGGTCAACCCGTTATGACCCGTTTATTAAACGGGTGGGTTTCGGATCAACCTATTAACCCGTTTAATAAATGGGTAGATTTCGGGTTAACAGGTTAACCCGTATATTGGCTTATATATTTACCCATTTAATAAACGTGGCATTATTAACTCATATATCTACCCATTTACCTACCTAAATATCTATTAAACCTTATAATTTAAATAGGTTAAACATGTTAAACGGGTTAAACGGGTCATATGTTAATTCGGTTTTGAGTATGACATATTTATTAAATGGGTTAAACGGGTTACACGAGTCATTAACAGGTCGGGTTCGGGTTGGACATTCTTGACACGATTATTAAACTGGTCGGATTAGGGTTGGGCATAAATGGGTAAAACAGAATTCATGACACGACACGATCCATTGCCACCCCTACATAAAATTACCATGTCTATAAACCATCTCTAGTTAGTCCAGTTTATATTGTAATGTAGGGGTGGGTACGGTTCGATACGGTACAAAATTGATCGATACCAGAACTATACCATTTAATTTTAATCGGTACGGTACGGTACGGTTCGGTATTCAATATTTTGAAAGTGAAACCAGATCGTACCGTACCAATTAAGTTCGGTACGGTTTCAGTATGGTTTCGGTTTTGAGCCAAAATTTTGTTTGTGATTATAAAGTAAGGGTTAGGTTTAGGCATGGTTATGTGTGAGCTTAGATTCTCAATAATTTTGTTTTTGGTTCCCTAATCAAAAATCAAAATCAAAAGCAAACCATATATAAATAAATATTACAGACTTCATGTCCAATCCAAAAGATCAATTAGCTGGCTTTGCTAATTAAAAACTTTCAGTAGCTGACATTCAAGTAGAAACTTCTGAGTCCTCCATGTAATTTTGTTTATAATTAGCATATACAGCCAAAAGATCAATGACAAACCGTGTCTAATAATACAATGGGCGCAAGACAACATTGCATAGAGAAAAGAAAACAATAAATTAACAATTTTAACACTAATTTAGTACAAAACAAACTCCAGAAGCTTATATTCATTAGTGAATCTTAGTCCTCTAGCATAGTAAAAGACTAAAGAAAAAAGAAAACTACATTTATGAAGGACTTAAGTTTTCAAATATGTATTGAAAAAGTTGCACTAAGTTGAAAATATCAACTCTTAGAAGCTAAATTAAGACATGTATGGTCATATCAACTCTTGAAGAATGCCTCATAAACCAATAAGAAATAAATTTAATTATTAAAAAAAATTCTAATTCGGTACGGTATCGGTACGGGACGGTTTTTTAAAATATCGATACCAAAACCATACCGAATTATATGGGTACGGTTTCGGTACTGTAACAATCATACAACGGTTTTACTATTCGGTTTTATTTTGGTATGGTTTGATCTGAAACGGTACGGTTTCGGTATTTTGGTTCCATGTACCCAGCCCTACTGTAATGTGGAAAATCTTTAAATGGTAATTAATAACAAAGTGAATAATTTTAATTAAATATGTGCACAAAAATGAAAATTCATTTATCAAAGAGCAAATATACCAAAGATGGGTGTCATTGGATTGATAGAATTTTTTATTTTAACTCATATAAGAAAATTTTGAGTTGAAATCTTACTTAACAATTTAAATATTTTCTTTCTAGTTATAGGGGGAATGCCAAAGTCCCTTAAAAAAAAAAGGATCATATCAGATCTGGATGACCCTATAAAGTCCATTAGTAAGGGGAGTGTATTGAATATAGAATTTGGATAATTTTTATAGAGTTTTAGTTGATTTTTAATTTTAAGTGTATTCAATTTAGAATTTTAGAGAGTTTGTATAAGTCAATAGGTATTCAATTTATATTTTTTAAAATTTTAAAAAGCTCTACGAAAATTAAGAGGTATTCGATACAAATTTTTAGAAACTCTATAAAAGTTGAAAGTTATTCAATCATAACTTTTTAGGAGTAAATAAAAGTTGAGTAGTATTCAAAATTAGATTGACATTTATTGAATTCATTAAATAGTTGATTTTGTAGATTTGGATGTATGACGTATAAATAGTAATGGCAATTCACAATCTTAACTCTACCCCAAATATTTTCATAGACATTTGAACGTGAGTTTTTTTTTTGTGAGACATTTCGTTGAAGTTTGTTGAACTAGTCAGTGCATTTTGATTTTTTTTTTCCCTCTTGATATAAACAAGTTTCTTGGTTTTTGGTTTCTCATGATTAGAGTTTCAACTTTTGAATTTTCTCCAAGAAATAACTTTTTTCTATTGTAAAATACTAATCAATCTGGATTTGCCAATGTCGCTTATCTCTTATCAATCTTAATCTTGATTATTGGTTCTCATGACTAAGGTTTCAATTTTTGGATTTTCTCCTCGGAATAATCTGATTTTTTTTTTTGAACTTTCAAACCCTGATCAATCTTACCTCTACCCATATATTGATTATCTCTATCGAAAAACTAAATTGAAGAACTATGTCGAAGTGCTAAGATATCTTTTTTAAATACCATATTTATACTCTATCAAACCCCTATACCATCTTTTTTATACCCTGCTGAAGAACCCTGTCGAACTGTCGAACTCTATTTTGCATATTACTTGATTTTTGGTTTTTGATGGCTTCTTTGATATAAATTGCAAAATATCTCCAAGTAAGAACTATTTTTTCTTTACTCTTATTATTGCAGAATGCAACTTTGGTTTGAAGTGTTTATAAACTTGTCTCTTATTATGTTGTTTTATTTTTTGTCTATATATACACATATCATTAGGTAAATATTTCTTATGGATTGTGGATTTCCAAATCGATATCAATTCTTAGCTCCATATCGAGGTGCCAGATATGATCTCAAAAAATTTGGTGAAGGTCCTGAACCCGAAAAATCAATTGAATTGTTTAATCTTCGTCATGCTCCCTGAAGATTGTGATAAATAGGATATTTGGTATATTCAAATTGCGGTTCACAATATTCAAGACTTCATCTCTATTCCCATATAAAACTTATGCACAACTTGTAACGACCCGTCCCAAATTTCATGATTAGATTAGTGACTAATCACGATTAGTGAGGCTAATCCGTGATTAGTAGAGCGAAATCGGACGAACGATGCGAAATGACCGTTTTGCCCCTAGTGGTGGCAAAACGTTGACTTTTCAATCGGCCAGTCAAAAGGACTTTGACCGATGACCGTGACGTAGTTCGTGATGTCACGAGTTCATAGACAGGTGGCACGTTCAATTCCGACGTTCGAGGAAGAAGTTATGACGTTCGGAAGTTTAGGGGCATTTTGGTAATTTGGGTGAATAGTAGGTCAAAAGTTGACTTTTTGACCAGGAGGTCCGATGGCCGAGGGCCGAAGACCGTTATGTAGATAAGGACGATACGAATCCGTAGACAGGCGGCACGTCGAATTCGGACGTTCGACGGCGAAGTTACGGTTCACGGAAGTTCCCAGTTACTATTCACGACGGCACGTTTTATGAGACAAAAAGTGCAGTTTGTCTTTAGTGGGTCCAGTTACTTTTCAGCAACCAATGGATGAGTGACACTTGTCACTCATCCACTGGCCAACCTCACCCACTCATGCACCAAAACACTCAACCGTGCATCCATTTTTCCATTTTCCTCCAACCATTTTCCCGACCCCATTCCTTCCATCTGTGCGACCCAAAATCCATCCATTCTTCATTCAAGCAACCAGGGATGGAAGAGGGGACTGAGGAGGTGGCTGGGCGGCCAGAACCGCCATCCACGGCGGCGAGAGGGACAAGAACCCGTGAGGTTCACGGTGAGGCCCTTTTGATCCGTTTTTACATTTTTGATGTTATGATTCATTTCTAATGATTTTAATGAGTCCATTGAGTTGCTAGGGGGTGATTAGTGAGGTTTTGGTGGTTAGGGACGGCTGAGCAGCCGTGTGGGATGATCGGAAAAACAGGGACCGTGAGGTCCATTTTGAACCGTTAGGCTTTTGGGTGTTTTAGTTAGTTTGGTTAATTGGGAATGATAGGAAAGATTAAAAGATGAATTTAGGGATTGAAATGGAGGGAAACGGATGAGAAATGAGGGCGTCGGAGACTTGGACCGGTCACGCCGGTCCAGGCGGACCGGAATTGCAGAGAAAACCGGACCGGCCTGGTCGGACCGGTTCGATCGAAGGAGGACGACGGCACTGTAGCGGCGCGTGAGGCCCACGCGCAGGGGCCTTTGGGCGGCGCGTGGCAGCGCGTGCTAGGGTTTTTGGGGAAGTGTTCAACACGGGAAATCATCTATTCGATGTAACGAACATTTTGGGACTGGTTTCGAGTCGATCGGACACCGTCTCGATATGTTTCGGGGCATCGGAAGGTTTAGGTTCGGGATTAAAAATAGTTAAAAATACGGGAAAATTACGGGGCTTTAGTGAGGGGTTATATAAGTAGTTAGTAACCCTCTAAATTAATTTGGACAGGTTTGGAAGTCCCGGTGATGGTGATCGGCTCGGGGAGCCGTATGGCACGCGTATCGAGACGCGGCTTCGGACGGTCTGTGAGTGGACCTTGTTTTCTAAATTGGTGCATGCATAAATGTTTATTATATGTTTTAAATACTTGTTTGTGTTGCCATGAGTGCATTTGGATGTGTGGTTACGTATAGGCACGTATTTCGAGGTTTCGGCCCTATACGGTGCCTATACGGGGCTGTATGTCTTTATTGGTCTAAATGAAATGGTTTTGGATTTCTAAATGGATTATGAATATGATTTTATGATGTTGATTTGGATGCTTGTGAATTATATGGTTTCACGTATTTCGAGGCGATTTACGTGCTTGCACGTAAATCGAGGTTTTCCGGTTTTACACTGATTTTCCATACCTGGGGTTTTGGATATGATTTCATGAAATGGTTTTGGATTCGAAAAGGTAAACTCGGGTTCGAAACCCATTTGATTTACGGAGTCGGGCTAGAGGCCCAATTGGTTTACGATTCGGACCGGGGGTCCAGTTTCTATGTGAATTCGGGCCTAGTGCCCAGCTATGTGTTACAAATGGTTTTTATGGGTCATGACGGTTTATGGGAACCGGCATGAACCCCTGAAATGGATTTACGGGTCATGACGGTTTATGGGAACCGGCATGAACCCATGAAAGGATTTTATGGTTCATGACGGCTTATGGGGGCCGGGCATGAATCCTTGAAAGGTTTCAAGAATGGTTTCAAAAGGTTTTTCATATTCCATCCTATATATATGATTGTCTCCTCCGGGGAGGGTCGTTGGCCTGGGTGGACCCCGGAGTAGTCACGGAGCACTGACTGAGTGGAGTCGCCCCCCAGTTGGGTTCCTTACTCTCAGGATGGGCATGGTTCGTTACCTCCAGGGAGGGTCATTGATCTACGGGCATTGACCTGGGTGGACCCTGGAGAGACTTGGGTTTGAGACCCCGGTTAGCACACGTGTAGCTTTATTTTACCGTGACAGGTTCTGGATATGAATATATTGGATAAACATGATTTCAATTGGTTTTGGGAAATTGTGTTTATAATAATAAATGAATTTGGGCTGAGTTCCCACCTATGTTTATTATGTTCTGGTTTTTCTGTAAATGGTTTTGGGCAGGAGCCTGTGTGACTTGTATCTACGGAATTTGGGGCTGTGACCCTACATATGGTTGTTTGAACTTGTGTGATTGGATAAATGGTTTTACTATGCATGCATGCTTTTTAGTGGAGGGTATGAATCTCTTTTATGGCAATGTTTTTATAAAATCTTTATTTTTGTCCACTCACAGTCTTTCTGTTTTTAATACCCTTCAGGTTGACAGCGGATGTGGACTGTAGCAGAGATCGAGATATCACATGCCTCCTCCGGATCCTGGCGTACTCTGATAGCCCGGGAGGGCAAAGGTCGGAAATATCCCTTGTCTGACACTTCGTGTCAGACGGGAGCAGGGTCATCCCGCACTAATCCCGGGGGGATTGGGATGGGTCCTGTCAACGTGGTATCAGAGCGGGGTTGTCTCGATTCGAGCAACCGCGGAGCTCTTGGAGCATGTACGCTGGTCGAGGATGTGATATCTCAATGGGCTACAGTTCGTGGTCAACCTGATGTTGGGGTGCCGGTACGATAGTTAGTAGGATTGGCATGCCTTGGTTCGGCATTTGAGGCCGGGGTTGCCATAGTTCTGTCAAGGTTGACAGTGTGGGACCCTACGGAAGGATTAACGTGTTCGTATTCTGGAGTGTGTTCGTGAGACGGTTAGTTGGGATCATCTTCACGATGTCGTAGGATCGGTTCCGACTGATTCGATGTTGTGACCATTAGATGGTCAGAATATGTTGAGTAAAATGGATTTACTGCAGTCGGCAGTTAGCAGCCGGATTCGAGGATCCTGATTGGACTTACGGTATGATTGGATTGACGTCATTATGATGTCCAGACCGCGGGGTCGGTCAGATCGTGGATTTTACTGCCTTATGCAGTTGGGTTCAGAGTGACCCTAGGGCTTGATTGTGGAACCCTACCGTATGTGTATGGTTCGGAAATGGGAGTTGACGAGTGGTTTGACTTGGACGACTATTCGGATTTGGATTCGTTAGTCGGTCTAGTCATATCAGCTTGTGTTGGGACTGCACTTCGCAGTCAGGGCTGTACTTACCAGTTAGACCGAGTTGGTTGTCGTGCTACTTCAGTTGTGAGTTGGTGCAACTAAGGTCATGGATGACCTGGTAGACGACATTGGTTTAGTCAAATTACGACTGGTTAGAGATGGTTTGGACAAGTTACCAGGGTTGGTACTTGTCGATGAAATCCCTGAGTGGGATACAGAGTAGTTGGTACAGGCAGTTGATTCCGTTGGATGCGGAGTCTGGATGTCTAGTCGTTAGGTCTGCACGAGGTTGTGGCAGACGCTACTATCGATAGACGTAGTCGAATTTTATCTGGTTGAGTAGACTCAGGTTGTCGTGACGATGGTACGTGGTGCGTGAATAATGCATATGTGTGGGTAGTGATTCTGGATTCGACTTGGTTACGGTTGGGTGCGATCGCAGAATGAGACGGGGACGTACGGGGGACGTTTCCTCTTCTCGTATGAGTTGTCAGGGTAACTATACCCAGAGGTGTTGGGTACGAAGGAGGCAGAGTTTCTCCTATTCGAGCAAAGGTACGGGTCATCGTTCGGTATGAGCGGAGATCCAGAGTTGTCTGATTGGCACACTTTGTGCTGATGCTGACAGGTGGTGTACTAGTACTAGTGCTGGTGCTGGTGCCGGTGATTGTGATGACGGTGAGTTACGAGTCAGAATGTGACTCCGACGTGATGGGCTTATGATTGGTATCTGTGGTTCGGGAGTGAATCACGGGTAGTGACGGACTGGATAGGATCCAGCGGTAGTTGAGGAGTGAGGATCGAGTATTATCATGACGGATTAGTGACCGGTTGGTCAGACTCGTTCTGTCGCGGGGTTTAGCGACCAATTGGTCAGAATTAGTCAGGATTGGTTAGAGATGGTGGTTTGCAGAGATTTGACTGCAGATCACAGCAGGGGGCTGTTGTGACCTTTCAGTAGAGTGGTACATCAGATTAGGATGAATTGACATCCTTTTGGATGTACATATACGGTCGTAAATGGGCATGTGTCCATAACCAGTCTAACAGGGACACGTGGTTGATGTCCGGGTATGTTGTTTCCAATCTTGTTGGAACTTCGAAATCGCGAGAGGTTGCGATTGAGGTGACGAGAGGAATGCGGGTTTTCCGCATTGGTATTGGGTATGTCGAAGTCGTTTGGGTGACTTCTCAGGTTCTATCATAATTGATGGTGGTAGATGATATTGATGATGTAGATGTTATTGATGTTGTTGGTTGCCACTAGTACACTGATCATGTATTGGTTGGTGGACCTGTGATTTGTCTTGGGTCATCAGGTGAAATGAGTATATCGAAGTTAGGTGACTGAGATTTCTCATTTCCTGCTTGGTGGCAGACGAGGTTGGTTTACGTGACGTGGTGAATGCAGCGAGTTTGGTTGTATTCACATAGGATGAATTTTGATGTCATAGTCTTGTATCATCTTTGATTTTCCTCGGTGGAATGACAAGGATCGATACGAGAAAATCAGTGAGAACCCACAGTCTCGGCGTGTCTCGTCGTTGACTAATCTATTTAAGATGTGGGAAATGGTTGAGGACTTTGGACGTCGTGACGATCGGGGATCGTGACGTCTATGGTCAGTTGACGTAGTGTTGGATCTAGATCGTGATTTGGATGATCCAGATAGGTGGAGAGTTTATCACTCTTACTTGGTTGAGTGGAGCATGATGGGACTGAACTTCTTTTCGAGGTAAATCCCATATGGCTTACTACTCGCCTGAGTAGTTGTCCGAGGAGTAGGTGTCTGACGAAGTCGGGTTTTGTCAGACTTGGTGTTGTGTGTGATGTTGTGATTGGCTTCCCTATGAAGTCAATCGATTGTGTTGTGGTAATCGGTCGAACAGGTAACCGATAGGTTCGGTTTTGATACGTCTCGGTAGACGAGAAGGATATTTCGAGTTTTGGAATCAGATGTCTGAATGACGATTCAGGATTTGATTTTGGAACTTGAAAGAGGATTTCTGTATTTGGGTTTTGGAATCGGATTCTGGGTGACGATTCAGGATTTGATTCTAGAGCCTGACTGTGGATTTTCTTTTTACGGATTTGGGTTCGAAATGGTTATTCCAAATGCCGGTTTACGGAATGATGATTTCGGATTCGAATTTGGACATGATGTGGATATGATTTCTGGGTTTGGATTCGGGATTTCTCACGAAATTTCGGATTCGGATTTGGGGAATAGATAATGGATTGGAGTTTCGATTTGTCTAGTACTGGATTGGACAAATGGACTCCATAGTAGAAACGTGACTGGCTACAACCTAGGTGGTTGTAGGCGGGTGATGGGTAGTTGTACGTACCTTGTACGTTGTTCGAGGTACAATACTGGGCATACTTGTGGTGCCTAGTGACGGTATATAAGTTATACCGGTATTACGTTGGGGAGCGTGTTGGTAGTCGGATTGGTTCTGATACCATTGGATTAGTTGCGGTCGTGAACTAGACATTGGATACTGTGCATCGGGTCATGGTATTTCTAATGGGTCTAGTTACACACAGGTCGAGTGAAATGCTTGTGGTTAGTGTAACCACGAGTGTGTGTCATATCAGTTTGCGATTGACGACTGTCAAGTGGTGACAGTTTGTCGAAGGTGTCAGCGTGGATCGATCAGTGAGGTCTGGTGACTCCCGGTGGGAGCAGACGCTAGGATAGATTAGCGTTCGAGAAAGGAATCATCGAGTTGACAAGTGGTGTCGATTCGGAGCATATGGCTACTGTCATTCGAAGTGGTCAAGTGTAGTCGATACGACGTGAGTGTTAGGGGTACGTCTGGGTGCGGACGAGTACGTATTACTCTGGTTAGTTGGTGTACGAGTGTACACGTGTTGCGAGGTTGATTCTACATTCCACGAGCTGGATATGGAATCAGGATAATTGGAGTTCCGAGAATGAAACTAAATTAAGGAGGGAAGCATGGTTGGATTAGAGTCGGTTGGAATTTCGAGGACGAAATTAATTAAGGAGGGAAGGTTGTAACGACCCGTCCCAAATTCCATGATTAGATTAGTGACTAATCACGATTAGTGAGGCTAATCCGTGATTAGTAGAGCGAAATCGGACGAACGATGCGAAATGACCGTTTTGCCCCTAGTGGTGGCAAAACGTTGACTTTTCAATCGGCCAGTCAAATGGACTTTGACCGATGACCGTGACGTAGTTCGTGACGTCACGAGTTCATAGACAGGTGGCACGTTCAATTCCGACGTTCGAGGAAGAAGTTATGACGTTCGGAAGTTTAGGGGCATTTTGGTAATTTGGGTGAATAGTAGGTCAAAAGTTGACTTTTTGACCAGGAGGTCCGATGGCCGAGGGCCGAAGACCGTTATGTAGATAAGGACGATACGAATCCGTAGACAGGCGGCACGTCGAATTCGGACGTTCGACGGCGAAGTTACGGTTCACGGAAGTTCCCGGTTACTATTCACGACGGCACGTTTTACGAGACAAAAAGTGCAGTTTGTCTTTAGTGGGTCCAGTTACTTTTCAGCAACCAATGGATGAGTGACACTTGTCACCCATCCACTGGCCAACCTCACCCACTCATGCACCAAAACACTCAACCGTGCATCCATTTTTCCATTTTCCTCCAACCATTTTCCCGACCCCATTCCTTCCATCTGTGCGACCCAAAACCCATCCATTCTTCATTCAAGCAACCAGGGATGGAAGAGGGGACTGAGGAGGTGGCTGGGCGGCCAGAACCGCCATCCACGGCGGCGAGAGGGACAAGAACCCGTGAGGTTCACGGTGAGGCCCTTTTGATCCGTTTTTACATTTTTGATGTTATGATTCATTTCTAATGATTTTAATGAGTCCATTGAGTTGCTAGGGGGTGATTAGTGAGGTTTTGGTGGTTAGGGACGGCTGAGCAGCCGTGTGGGATGATCGGAAAAACAGGGACCGTGAGGTCCATTTTGAACCGTTAGGCTTTTGGGTGTTTTAGTTAGTTTGGTTAATTGGGAATGATAGGAAAGATTAAAAGATGAATTTAGGGATTGAAATGGAGGGAAACGGATGAGAAATGAGGGCGTCGGAGACTTGGACCGGTCACGCCGGTCCAGGCGGACCGGAATTGCAGAGAAAACCGGACCGGCCCGGTCGGACCGGTTCGATCGAAGGAGGACGACGGCACTGTAGCGGCGCGTGAGGCCCACGCGCAGGGGCCTTTGGGCGGCGCGTGGCAGCGCGTGCTAGGGTTTTTGGGGAAGTGTTCAACACGGGAAATCATCTATTCGATGTAACGAACATTTTGGGACTGGTTTCGAGTCGATCGGACACCGTCTCGATATGTTTCGGGGCATCAGAAGGTTTTGGTTCGGGATTAAAAATAGTTAAAAATACGGGAAAATTACGGGGCTTTAGTGAGGGGTTATATAAGTTGTTAGTAACCCTCTAAATTAATTTGGACAGGTTTGGAAGTCCCGGTGATGGTGATCGGCTCGGGGAGCCGTATGGCACGCGTATCGAGACGCGGCTTCGGACGGTCTGTGAGTGGACCTTGTTTTCTAAATTGGTGCATGCATAAATGTTTATTATATGTTTTAAATACTTGTTTGTGTTGCCATGAGTGCATTTGGATGTGTGGTTACGTATAGGCACGTATTTCGAGGTTTCGGCCCTATACGGTGCCTATACGGGGCTGTATGTCTTTATTGGTCTAAATGAAATGGTTTTGGATTTCTAAATGGATTATGAATATGATTTTATGATGTTGATTTGGATGCTTGTGAATTATATGGTTTCACGTATTTCGAGGCGATTTACGTGCTTGCACGTAAATCGAGGTTTTCCGGTTTTACACTGATTTTCCATACCTGGGGTTTTGGATATGATTTCATGAAATGGTTTTGGATTCGAAAAGGTAAACTCGGGTTCGAAACCCATTTGATTTACGGAGTCGGGCTAGAGGCCCAATTGGTTTACGATTCGGACCGGGGGTCCAGTTTCTATGTGAATTCGGGCCTAGTGCCCAGCTATGTGTTACAAATGGTTTTTACGGGTCATGACGGTTTATGGGAACCGGCATGAACCCCTGAAATGGATTTACGGGTCATGACGGTTTATGGGAACCGGCATGAACCCATGAAAGGATTTTATGGTTCATGACGGCTTATGGGGGCCGGGCATGAATCCTTGAAAGGTTTCAAGAATGGTTTCAAAAGGTTTTTCATATTCCATCCTATATATATGATTGTCTCCTCCGGGGAGGGTCGTTGGCCTGGGTGGACCCCGGAGTAGTCACGGAGCACTGACTGAGTGGAGTCGCCCCCCAGTTGGGTTCCTTACTCTCAGGATGGGCATGGTTCGTTACCTCCAGGGAGGGTCATTGATCTACGGGCATTGACCTGGGTGGACCCTGGAGAGACTTGGGTTTGAGACCCCGGTTAGCACACGTGTAGCTTTATTTTACCGTGACAGGTTCTGGATATGAATATATTGGATAAACATGATTTCAATTGGTTTTGGGAAATTGTGTTTATAATAATAAATGAATTTGGGCTGAGTTCCCACCTATGTTTATTATGTTCTGGTTTTTCTGTAAATGGTTTTGGGCAGGAGCCTGTGTGACTTGTATCTACGGAATTTGGGGCTGTGACCCTACATATGGTTGTTTGAACTTGTATGATTGGATAAATGGTTTTACTATGCATGCATGCTTTTTAGTGGAGGGTATAAATGTCTTTTATGGCAATGTTTTTATAAAATCTTTATTTTTGTCCACTCACAGTCTTTCTGTTTTTAATACCCTTCAGGTTGACAGCGGATGTGGACTGTAGCAGAGATCGAGATATCACATGCCTCCTCCGGATCCTGGCGTACTCTGATAGCCCGGGAGGGCAAAGGTCGGAAATATCCCTTGTCTGACACTTCGTGTCAGACGGGAGCAGGGTCATCCCGCACTAATCCCGGGGGGATTGGGATGGGTCCTGTCACAACTAGTGTTAGCATGTGTAGGATTGCACAACTAGTGTTAGCATGTGTAGGATTGCACAACTTTCTTCGCAAAGAATGTTGTTTTGATGAATTCCCTAGTGAAGAAGATATTGAATCTCCAGCATTACATATCAATGAAGAAGATGCTACGAAACCAAATTATCAAAATTAAGAGTAACAACAAGAGAATATTAATGAATAGAGAACAAGTATTGCTACTACTATGTGGAGATGTGCTCACCACAATGATAACGAAAATGACGAACAATAGATATGTTACTTTTAAATTTTTCAAGAATACTATACCTTTTTTCCTATTATTTTTTTTTTGCATGCGATTATAAATTTTACTAACAATTAGTATACTCTTTTGTGTATAATTTAAAAAAAAATTACTTTCTATATTTTCTATGATAAATTTCAATTCTAATAATGATGTCTGATTATTATATATTGTCACAATGATGGCTAGCCTTTTATTGATGGTTTGCGTTTTGAGGGTGCTATTATGATATGTTTATTAAAATATTCAAATTTTCTCAACCAAAAAAAAAAGTTCTAATTGAAAAAAAGCATATCAAATTATACAAATCTCAATACAAAACTCTATCAAATTCTATAAATATTAATATTAAAATCTACATAACTTTGTATAAATATATCATTAACTTTGTGAAAGTAAATAAAGTTGATAAGAATTTCCACTTAAACAACTGTATAAAATTCTATATAAAACTATATATAATACCCGCCCCCCCTTCCTAAAAAAAAAAATTATCATAGAATACTCTTAGTTGGCAAGAATGACTTCTAGCTCAGGAAAAGAAATAGTTGGAAGCATGATCATTTCCAACATGGTTGCAACTACTCTCGACTTAGAGGCAGGTGAACGAGACTTCTCGTTTTCTGCTCTTTGGCAGATCGTGCTGGATGCTGGAGGATGAAATGAGATGAACTTTGATGTCATTATCTTCAACTTTCCTCATGAGGATTGATGAGGAAGGAGACGACAGTGATGTCAAATGGAATTGACTTGGAGATCAGATGATTCGTAGTGTCACGTCCAGTGATGTGACAGGTGAGTACCCAAGACGAGACATCACATTCCTCCTTCGGATCCTGGCGTACTCTGATAGCTCTGGTTGGGCAAAGGATGGAAATATCCTTGGTCTGACACTTCGTGTCAGACGGGAGTAGGCACGTCCCATGCTAATCCCGAAGGATTTGGGATAGGTCCTGACAAAGTGGTATCCCCCCTAGTCTAATTAACAAAGCTCATCATGAAAGTTTATCACTAAAACTCATCATCTTGTTCAACCATCAAGGTTTTAATATTGCCTATATAAGAAGTATGAGGGGGCTCTACTCTCTAGTAGAGATCTACATTCTCTCCAACATTGAGAGATCTGTATTCTCTTTATAATTCCTATTCTCTCTCTAAAAGAATTTTTAAGTCCCTTGTATTAGGTACAAAAAAAAAACATATGTTATTAGTGAGATTGGTCTTATCCATATTGGGTGAACTATATACATGTTTGTGTTCTTGACATCAATGCGTGTCTTTTCCATCTAAGTTGGTCCATTTTATACACCAACACAGCTTGGCAATTGCTAGACAAAAATGAAATAGGTAGTGATATTTAGGAGTTAATGAGTTACCCAATTTTGGAAGATGATTAGTAGTAAAATTCTCATATCTGTAAATATACTTAAAACAATTCTTATATATGAGATATCAAATCCTCGTATTTAGTGATTAAATGTTCATAATAATATACTATTAGTAATAGAAGTGCGAATATCCTTGATTTTAATGAGTGACTCAAACAACTAATCTGTGTAGTCCCACAAAAAGGAAAATTTAACAGTCAACCCGATATATAAGCCGATAAACTTATTTGCACAAAATAAACCTCAAAAGAAAAAAAAATACAACCTAACAAAAGGTATAAATGGACTAATTTCATCGTTTTTATTGTCTCCGTAAAATTTCAAAGACAACGAGGAATATCATCCACCATCATATCGTAAATGCTATGATCTCCCATGATTGACAGTTTGGCACCACCACCACCGATGGAGGACCACTACTGTCAGGAACCGTCCCCAATCCCTCCGGGATTAACGAGGGACGACCCTGATCCCATCTGACACGGAGTGTCAGAAAAGGAAAATTTTCGACCTTAGCCCTCTCGGGCTTCTAGAGTGCGCCAAGATCCGGAGGAGGTATGTGATATCTCAGTCTCTACTACAGTCCGCACCGTATCCAACTTGAAAGGTATTGAAAACAGAAAGACTGTGAGTGGACAAAAAGTAATAAGTTTCGTAAACACATTCACTAAAAAGCATGCATGCATAGTAAAATCATTTATCCAATCACACATGTTTAAACAACCATATTTAGGGTCTCAGCCCCAAGTTCCATAAATACAAGTCACACGGGCCCCTACCCAAAACCATTTACAGAAAACCATAACATAGTAAATATATGTGGGATCTCAGCCCAAATCCATGTATCATCATAAAACACAATTTCCCCAAACCAATTGAAATCATGTTTATCCAGTATATTTCATATCACCGAACCTGACACGGTATATAGAACTACGCTCGTGCTAACCGGGGTCTCAAACCCAAGTCTCTCTAGGGTCCACCTAGGTCAATGTTCGTAGATCAATGACCCTCCCTAGAGGTTACAAACCATGCCCTTCCTAAGAGTAAAGAACCCAACATGGGGGGCCATTGATCTACGGACATTGACCTGGGTGGACCCTGGAGAGACTTGGGTTTGAGACCCCGGTTAGCACGCGCTTAGCTCTATATACCGTGACAGGTTCGGTGATATGAAATATAATGGATAAACATGATTTCAATTGGTTTGGGGAAATTGTGTTTTATGATTATACATGGATTTGGGCTGAGATCCCACATATGTTTACTATGTTATGGTTTTCAGTAAATGGTTTCGGGCAGAGGCCCGTGTGACTTGTATTTACGGAACTTGGGGTTGAGACCCTAAATATGGTTGTTTAAACATATGTGATTGGATAAATGGTTTTACTATGCATGCATGCTTTTTAGTGAAGGGTATAAAGGTCTTTTATAAAATGTGTTTACGAAACTTATTACTTTTTGTCTACTCACAGTCTTTCTGTTTTCAATACCCTTCAGGTTGGATACGGTACGGACTGTAGCAGAGACCGAGATATCACATAGCTCCTCCGGATCCTAGCGCACTCTGGAAGCCCGAGAGGGCTAAGGTAAAAAATTTCCCTTGTCTGACACTCCGTGTCAGACGGGATCAGGGTCGTCCCTCGTTAATCCCGAGGGAATTGGGGACGGGTCCTGACAGGTTGTATCAGAACATAGGATTGCTCGTAGGATTGCTTATCAGAGCACAGTTAGCTCATATCAGAGTGGGGTTGTCTCTATTCGAGCAACTGTGTAGCACTTGGAGTATTGCGTAGGTCGAGGATGTGATGTCTCAATGGGTTACAGTTCATTATCAACCTGATAGTGGTATGCCGGTACGATAGTTAGTAGGATTGAATCGTGGAACGTCTTGGTTCGGCACTCGATGCCGAGGTTGCCATAGTTCTGTCGAGGTTGGCAGTGTGGGACCCTACGGAAGGATGAACGTAATGGTACTTTCGAGTTTTGAATCGTGAGACGGTTAGTTGGGATCGTCTTTCACGATGTCGTAGGATCAGTTCCGACGACTAGTTCGGTGTTGTGACCATTCGATGGTCGGATTTTGTTGAGTTAGGTAGCTATGCTGCTGGGAGTAGTCGGATTCGAGAAATCCTAGTTGGATTGACGTCTTTAAGATGTCCAGACCGTGGAGTCGGTTAGATTATGGATTACACTGCAGTTGATAGTTAACAGTTAGGTTCAAAGGAACTCTTGGTGTGATCGTGGAACCCACCTTAGGGTGTATGGTTCGGAAAGGTCAGTTGGCGAGTGGTCTCTACTCCGATGAGACCGTCGGTCTAGTCATGTCAGCTTTAGTGATGGGACTGCACTCTGCAGTCGAGGTTATGTTGAACGGTTAGACCTAGTAGGTAGTCGTACTACCGTAGTTGTGATGGATAGTTGGTGCAGCTAAGGTCATGGGTGACCTGGTAGACGACATTGGTTAAGTCAAGTTACTACTGGTTAGAGATTGGTTGGACAGGTTACTAGGGTTGGTACTTGTCGATGGAATCCCGGAGTGGGGATACAGAGTAGTTGTATGTGCAGTTGATTCCGTTGGATGCGGAGTCTAGATCGTGATGTTTGGTGGTTAGGGCTGCACGATTTTGTGGCAGGCACTACTACCGAGAGTGGTTGTAGTTACGATTGTTGGGAATCGGGGACGTTCGAGGAACATTTCCTTTTCTCATACGAGTTGTCAGGGTGACGGTACCCAGAGTTGTTGGGTACGTTGGGTACGAGGGAGGCGGAATTTCTTCAAAACGAGTAGAGGTATAGGATCGTCGTTCGGTATGAGCAGAGATCCAAGGTGTATGTTTTGCACATCGTGTGCTGTTGTTGATGTTAGTGTGTGCAGGTGTTATTGTTAGTACTGATATTGATGCTGGTATTAGTGTGTTGATACTGATGCTGGTGGTAGTGTGCTGATACTGATACTAGTGTGGATGCATGTGTGCTAGTACTAGCACTGGTGCTGGTGTCGGTGATTGTGATGACGGTGAGTCGCGAATTGGGATGTGACTCCGTTGAGATGGGCATATGTTTGGTATCTGTGGTCTGGGAATAGATCACGGATAATGATGGACTGGATAGGATCCAACGGTAGTTGAGACGTGAGGATCGAGTACTGTCATGGGGGATTTGTGACCGGTTGGTCAGAGTCGATCTGTCGTAGGGCTTAGTGACCAAATGGTCAGGATTGGTCAGAATTGGTCAGATATGGTGGTATGCAGAGGTTTGACTGCAGATCGCAGCAAGAGTCTGTTGTGGCCCTTCAGTCGAGTGATACATCAGGATAGGATGACTTGACATCCTTTTGGATGTACATATATGGTCGTAACCAGATAGATGAGTTGATTGATTATGGACACGTGGTTGACGTCCAAGTGTGTTGGTTCCGACATTGTTGGAATTTCAAAATCGAGAGAAATTGTGATTGAGGTGACGAGAGGAGTGCGGGTTTTCCGCATTGGTAATGGGTATTTCGAAGTCATTAGGGTGACTTCTTAGGTTCTACCATGGTAGATGATGGTAGATGATGGTAGTTGATGGTTGTTATAACCAGTACATTGTTCGTGTATTGGTTGGTGGACCCGGGATTTGTTTTGGGTCATCAGGAGGAGATGAGTATATCGAAGTTAGGTGACTGAGATTTCTCATTTTCTTCTTAGTGGCAGACGATGTTGAATTACGTGACGTGGTGAATGCAATGAGTTTTGGTTGCATTCACGAAGGATGGATGTTGATGTCATCGTGTTGGATCATCCTTAATTTTCCTAGGTGGAATGACAAGGATCGATACGAGGTGATTGGAGAGAACCCGCAGTCTCGGCGTGTCTCGTCATTGACTAATCTGTTTAGATGTGGGAATTGGTTGACGAACGATGTGACAATATGCAGATTCTTTGAGGGTAAGACCCTATGATCGGATCTCAGGTGGATTGTTAGCTAAGCGAGTTTGTGTGGATCCTAGGTGGATCAGGATAGTGATGTTGAGGACTTTGGACGCAGTGATGAATCTCGATCATGACGTCTATGGTCGGGTGACGTAGTGATGGATCTGGATCATGATCTTGATGAACCATATAGGTGGAGAGTTTATCGCTCTTACTTGGATGTTTAAGCTGAGTATGTTGGGACTGAACTTCTTTTCGAAGTGAATCCCGTATAGTGTATTACTCAGGCGAGTAAGTTTCCGACGAGGTCAAATTTGGTCAGCCTTAGAGATGTATGTATAATGGGATTGGCTTCCCTATGAAGTCAATCAAATGTAATGTGTAATCGTTTAAGCAGGTAACAGATAGATTCGGATTTGGTGCGTCTCGGTAGACGAGAACGAGATTTTAGGTTTTGGAATCGGATTTCTGGATGACGATTCAGGATTTGATTTTGGAACTTGAAAATGGATTTCTGAATTTGGGTTCGGAATGGTTATTCCAAATGCTAGCTTACGGAATGATGATTTCATATTCGGATTGAGAAATGGATGTTGAGTTGGAGTTCTTGATTTGTCTAGTTCTGGATTGGACAGATGGACTCCAGAATTGAAATGTGATTGGCGACGACCTAGGTTGTTATTGTTGTTGTCGGCGTGTTATCGTTGTTGTTGTGGTTGTAGTCTGATTGATGGATAGATGTACGTATCTTATACGTAGTTCAAGGTACGATACCGGGCAGACTTGTGGTGCCTGGTAACGGTATATAGGTTACACCATAGGTACGTTGGTGAACGTGTTGGTAGTCGGATTGGTTCCGATACCATTGGATTAGTCGAGGACGTGAACTGGACATTGGATACTGTACGCTGGGTCATGGTATTTCTGATAGGTCTAGTTACACACTTATCGAGTGCTTTGTTAGTGAGTCTTTACTCAGGATTGAGTAAATTGGTGGTCGGTGTAACGACAAGTGGGTATAGTGTCAGTTTTCGATTGGCGACTGTCAGGTGGTGACAGTTTGTCGGATGTGTCAGCGTGGATCGGTTAGTGAGAGTTGGTGACTCCCAGCAGGAGTAGACATCATGATAGATTGTGATGGAGTAAGGAACCATCGAGTTGTTTATGTCAACGAAATGGTAGATTTGAGAAGTGGTGTCAATTCGGAACGTGTGATTTCTGTCATTCGACGTGGTCGAATGTAGTCGATACGATGTGAGTACTAGTGGTACGTCTGGTTGCAGACAAGTATTGTATTGGCTATTGGGTACTGGTGTACACGTGAGGTAAGATCGAATTATTTCCACGACGTGGTTGTGGAATCAGGATAGTTGGAATTTCAAGAACGAAACTAATTAAGGAAGGAAGAACAGTTGGAATTAGGTTGGTTGGAATTTCGAGGAAGAAATTAATTAAGGAGGGAAGGTTGTAACGACCCGTCCAGAATTCCAGGATTAGATTAGTGACTAATCTCGATTAGTGAGGTTAATCGGTGATTAGTTGAGCAAAATCGGATGAACGATGCAAAATGACTGTTTTGCCCCTAGCGTGGGTAAAATGTTGACTTTTTATTCAGGCGTTCAAATGAACTTTGACTGATGACCGTGACGTAGTTCGGGACGTTACGAGTTCATAGACAGGTGGCACGTTCAATTCCGACGTTCGAGGAAAAAGTTATGACGTTCGGAAGTGTAAGGGCATTTTGGTAATTTTGGTTAAAAGGGGCAAACAGTTGACTTTTGGACCGGGAGGTCCGATGACCAAGGGTCGAGGAGCGTTACATAGATCGGGACGATACGAATCCGTAGACAAGCGGCACGTTGAATTTGGACGTTCGACAGCGAAGTTACGGTTCAAGGAAGTTCAAGGGAACTATTGCACGTTTTACGAAACGACTTAACTTTTGGATTCTAGTGGGCCCCAGATATTTAATTCCTGTCCAATGGATGAGAGACAAGTGTCACCCATCAACAGACCACCCTTATACATCCATGCATCGACCATTTTCTTCATTTCAAATCCAAAACCCGATCTCATTTCATCCCTCCATCTCTGAACAACCCAAACCATTTTCCCTTTCACTTGGTTCCACTTGAGGCTGAGACAGAGGATGACTAAGGATTGAGGAGGCTGCAGGACCGCCGTCCACGGTGGCGTGGAGGAGGAAGAAACCCGACAGGTATCGGTTTTGGCTGATCCCTTTGATTTTTGGTTTCTCAATTTAAGGACGGTTTTAGGTGTTCATAATGGGTGTGTTAGGTTGCTAGGGACATGTTAGGGTGGTTTTGATGGCGGTTAAGGGCTGAGAAACCCCTGGGGAAATTCTGGCTTGTTGAATCGTGAGGAGGATAATCGGACCGTAGGTTTTGTGTAGGTTTTTGATGCTTTAATCCTTAGGTTTATATTCATAGAACATGTTTAGGAAGATTAGGAATGGTTAGGGATTAAATCGGACCAAAATGAGAAGGAAAAACCATTGGACCGGTCACGCCGGGCCAGTTTCAGAAGGTGGACCGAACCGGCTGGTTCGAACCAGCTAGAGGTTGAAGACGCGTGTACAGTACCCGGCGCGTGATCTCACGCGCAGGTGGCTTCCTAGGGCGCGTGGGGGCACGTGTCCCATCTTTTGGGAATGTGTTCAACACGTGAAATCTTCTATTCGATGTAACGAACAATTTGGGACTGGCTTCGTGTCGATCAGACACTATTTCGATAATATTCGGGGCATCAGAACGTGTAGGTTCAGGATTTAAAATAGTTAAAAATTCCGAAAAACTACGAGACTTTAGTGGGAGGTTAATTAAGTAGTTAGTAACCTTCTATTACGATTTGGACAAGTTTAGGAGTCCGGTGACCGTGATTGGCTCAGGAGAGCCGTATGACACGCAAACCGAGACAACAGCATAGGATGGTCTGTGAGTGGACCTTGATTTCTGAACTGTGATGCATGCATAAATGTTTTATATGGATTATGAATGTGATTCTATGATGTTGATTTGGATATTGGTGATTTATATGGTTTCACGCTTTACGAGGCGATTTATGTGCTTGCACGTAAATCGAGGTTTTCCGATTTTATACTGATTTTCCGTACTTATGGTTTTAGATATGATTTCATGAAATGGTTTTGGAATTGAAAAGGTAAACTCGGGTTCGAGACCCATTTGTTTGGAAAATCGAATTCGGATTCAGATTTGCAATTATGGACTCGGGCATGAGACCCATTTGATTTACGAACTCTCGGACTTGAGGTCCAATTGATTTAACGAGGTATCGGGCCGGAGGCCCAGTTGGTTTACGTATCGGGCCGGAGGCCCAGTTCGTTTATGAATTGGGCTCGGAGCCCAGTTGACTTATGTATCGGGCACGATGACAGGACCCATCCCAATCCCCCCAGGATTAACGCAGGAAGACCCTGCTCCCGTCTGACACGGAGTGTCAGACAAGGGATATTTTAGACCTTTGCCCTCTCGGGCTATCAGAGTACGCCAGGATCCGGAGGAGGTACGTGATATCTCGGTCTCTGCTACAGTCCGCGTGTGCTCTCAACCTGAAGGGCAGTCAAAACATTAAAAGCTGTGAGTGGACAAAACAAAAGTTTGTAAAAACAGTTTATTAAAAGGCATTTGTACCCTTCACTAAAAAGCATGCATGCATTCGAAAACCATTTAACCAAATGGAACCATATATGGGAACAAAGCCCAAAACCATAATCAAAAGAATCATAAAGATTCAACCATACGGGTCACTGCCCAAAACCATGTGGGACTCAGCCCAAACCATGATAACACCACGTACACGGGCCACTGCCCAAAACCTGTGCATATCACATATCATATATACATATAATTCACACAACCAATCCTACCACGGTTTCCAAAGCTATGCGCGTGCTACCCGGGGTCTCAAACCCAAGTCTCTCAGAATCCAAGGTCAATGTCCGTAGACCAATGACCCGTCCTGAGGTTACGATCCATGCCTTCCTGAGAGTAAGGAACCCAACTGGGGCGACTCCACTGAGTTAGTGCTCCGTGACTACTCCGGGGTCCACCCATGCCAACGACCCTCCCCGGAGGAGATAATAGAAGTAAAGGAAGGTATATGAACATATATATACATAACATAAAAATTCATGCCCGGTTCCCCTGAACCGTCATGATCCATAATATCCATTCCATTCATATACATATAGATAACCTCCATGCCCGGTTCCCACAAACCGTCATGTACCATAATAACCTTTCCAGGGTTCATGTTGGTTCCCATACACCGCCATGAACTTAGAAATCCATCTAGGGTCTCTACCCCGAAATCATAACCATAAAGCAACAGGGTCTCGTGCCCAAACATATGACATCAGCTGGGCGTCGTGCCCGATATCTAAGGGTCAGTCACGACTCCGATCATAGTGATGCGTGCAACCATCCATCCAGGACCGCCCTCAATCCTGGTATGTCACCGTAAACGAATCAACCGACGCGACCACTACAAGATCATGGTGCACTCATCACATATCGCTATCTTGAACCGTCAGCACTCCGAAGTCGAGCCTCCCCAGGCTGCCCGACCACGAATCGTGCATCGTGACCTCTCCGGAAGGAACACATCTCAATCCGGAGGCGAGCTTCACGTCGTCCATCGCTGTGCACCAAGCACCTGCCGTGACCACAACTCGGACCCGTAGGTCATCAATAGGGTCATATGCCTGAGACAAAACCAAATGGGTTTCATACCCGATTTTATCCTTTTGAAATCCCAAAGCCATTTCATTTAGACCAATAAAGAAATACAGACTCGTATAGGCACCGTATAAGGCCGAAACCTCGAAATACGTGCCTATACGTAACCACACATCCAAATGCACTCATGTCATCACAAACAAGTGTTTAAAACATATAATAAACATTTATGCATGCACCAATTTAGAAAACAAGGTCCACTCACAGACTGTCCGAACTGCCGCCTCAATATGCGTGTCATACGGCTCTCCTGAGCTAATCACCGTCACCGGGACTCCCAAACTTGTCCAAATTGTAATAGAAGGTTAATAACTACTTAAATAACCTCCCACTAAAGCTCCGTAATTTTCCGAAATTTTTAACTATTTTTAATCCTGATCCTAAACCTTCCGATGCCCCGAACATTATCGAGACGATGTCTGATCGACACGAAACCAGTCCCAAATAGTCACTCACGCGCCCCGACACGCCCTAGGAAGTTTACTGCGTGTGAGATCACGCGCCACTATTCACTGTCCCTAACCTTCGACTGGATCGGGTTCAACTGGTGTGAACCGCCCGAACCGGTTCATCGTTCAAACCGTCTATTTTTCGATCCATTTCGTTCCTTTTTCATCCTAATCCCTTCCTACGTTCATTTCCTACCTTTTTATACCTTAAATGTAACGACCCGTCCCAAATTCCATGATTAGATTAGTGACTAATCACGATTAGTGAGGCTAATTCGTGATTAGTAGAGCGAAATCGGACGAGCGATGCGAAATGACCGTTTTGCCCTTGATGGTGGCAAAATGTTGACTTTTTAATCGGACGGTCAAATGGACTTTGACCGATGACCGTGACGTAGTTCGTGACGTCACGAGTTCATAGACAGGTGGCACGTTCAATTCCGACGTTCGTGGAGGAAGTTATGACGTTCAGAAGTTTAGGGGCATTTTGGTAATTTGGGTGAATAGGAGGTCAAAAGTTGACTTTTTGATCGGGAGGTCCGATGGCCGAGGGCCAAAGACCGTTATGTAGATAAGGACGATACGAATCTGTAGACAGGCGGCACGTCAAATTCAGACGTTCGACGGCGAAGTTACGGTTCACGGAAGTTCCCAGTTACTATTCCCGACGGCACATTTTACGAGACAAAAAGTGTAGTTTTGTCTCTAGTGGGCCCAGATATTTAATGGAGGCCCAATGGATGAGTGACACTTGTCACCCATCCACTGGCCAACCTCACCCACTCATGCACCAAACCCTTCCCCGTTCATCCATTTCTCCCATTTTCTTCCCAAACCAACCCGATCACCATTTCTGACCCAAACACCAAACCCTTCCCTTCTAACCATAACTGAGACCAGAGGGTGAGAGAGGAGGACTAAGGACGGCAGCTGGTGGCTGGAACCGCCGTGGGCGGTGGCGGGAACCCAGAACCCGATCGGGTACCCGGTAAGCCCATTTTTCCTTATTTTTCGATGTGAGCATTATGGTTGGTTTTGAATGATTAGGGAATGATTATTAGGATGCTAGGAAGGTTTTAAGGGGGTTTTGGTGGTGGTTGACGGCTGAGCAGCCGTGTAGGCTGATCGGGAAAAATCGAACCGTGAGGTTCAAATTGGACCGATCGGATTTCGTAGGTTTTAGGTTGTTTAGTTAATTAGGATTGATAGGAAATGAATAAATAGGAATTTAGGAGTTGGAATGGAAGCAAACGGACCGAAAATGAGGGAGAAGGAGACCTGGACCGGTTACGCCGGTCCAAGTTGCAGGAAAAATCGGACCGGACCGATTCGGACCGGTCTGACCGATGTAGGGGATGACAGGTGACGTCATCCTGCTGACGTCATCATGTCAGGGATGACGTCAGCATTGTCAGATCTGACAATGTCAGCTGACATGTCAGAAAATGGACCAATAGGAGTGCGACACGTGTCACATGTCAGTGCACAGTCAGCACTGACATGTCAGTGACAAGGCCCAAACAGGGGCTGACACGTGGCACAGACGTGGACTAGTGCCGTGATGACACGTGGCACATGTTAGACTGCCACGTGGCACTGACAACACAGTGACGTGGACCAATGGGAGCAGGACACGTGGCACCTGTCAGAGTCTAACATGTCTGACCTGACAGCTGTCAGATGACGTCATGCTGACGTCAGCGATGACGTCAGCAGGTACTGTAACAGGCGCGTGAAGCCCACGCGCAGCCACTTCAGGCGGCGCGTGAGGGCGCGTGGCAGGGAATCTGGGGAAGGTTCCAACATACGAAATCTTCTATTCGATGTAACGAACATTTTGGGACTGGTTTCGTGTCAATCGGACACCGTCTCGATATGTTTCGGGGCATCGGAAGGTTTAGGTTCGGTTTTAAAAATAGTTAAAAATACGGGAAAATTTCGGGGCTTTAGTGGGAGGTTAATTAAGTAGTTAGTAACCTTCTATTACGATTTGGACAGGTTTGGGAGTCCCGGTGACGGTGATCGGCTCGGGGAGCCGTATGGCACGCAAATCGAGGCGGCAGCTCGGACGGTCTGTGAGTGGACCTTGTTTTCTAAATTGGTGCATGCATAAATGTTTATTATATGTTTTAAATGCTTGTTGTAATTCCATGGGTGCATTTGTATGTGGTTACGTATAAGTATGTATTTTGAGGTTTCGGCCTTATACGGTGCTTATACGGGTCTGTATTTCTTTATTGATTTAAATGAACTGGATTTGGATTTCAAAAGGATAAACTCGGGTATGAGACCCATTTGGTTTTGTCTCAGGCATATGACCTCAGATTCCGGGCACGGTGCCCAGTTGATGTCCTATGTTCGGGTACGAGACCCAGTCACTTTACGGTTTTGATTTCAGTTCAGGGAACCTTAAATGGATTCCCAGGTTCATGACGGTTTATGGGAACCGGCATGAACCCTTGTAGGTCATTTTGGTTCATGACGGTTTATGGGAATCGGCATGAACCTTTGTCAGGTTATTCTGGTTCTTGACGGTTTATGCGGACCGACATGAACCCTGGTTATGTTATTACGGTACATGACGGTTTATGGGAACCGGCATGTTACCTGATTATGGATATTATGGATCATGACGGTTCAGGGGAACCGGTCATGAATGTTTATGTTATGTATATATATGTTCATCTACCTTCCTTTACTTCTATTATCTCCTCCGGGGAGGGTCGTTGGCCTGGGTGGACCCCGGAGAAGTCACGGAGCACCGACTGAGTGGAGTCACCCCCCAGTTGGGTTCCTTACTCTCAGGAAGGCTATGGTTACTATTACCTCGGGTAGGGTCAGTGGTCTGCGGACATTGATCTTGACTTTGAGATGACTCGGATTGAGACCCGGGTAGCACGCGCGTAGCTTTGGATACCGTGACAGGATTGGTTGTGTGACTTATATATATGTTTGTGATGGATATATGATATATGATATGTGGTGTGTACAGGTGTGCACAGGATTTGAGCGGTGGCTCGTGTACTTGGTTTCTTTATGGTTTGGGGCCGAGTCCTTTATGGATTTGGGCGGTGGCCCGTATGGTCGTTTTTATTGTGGTCCTTTCGACCTTAGTTTATATCTGCTTTGGGCTTAGTCCCACATATGGTTTGTTTTGGATAAATGGTTTTCGAATGCATGCATGCTTTTTAGTGGAGGGTACAAATGTCTTATGAAATGTTTTATAAACTTTTGTTTTGTCCACTCACAGTTTTTAATGTTTTGACTGCCCTTCAGGTTGACATAGGATGTGGACTGTAGCAGAGACCGAGATATCACATACCTCCTCCGGATCCTGGCGTACTCTGATAGCCCGGGAGGGCAAAGGACGAAAATATCCCTTGTCTGACACTTCGTGTCAGACGGGAGCAGGGTCATCCCGCACTAATCCCGGGGGGATTGGGATGGGTCCTGTCAACGTGGTATCAGAGCGGGGTTGTCTCTATTCGAGCAACCGTGCAGCTCTTGGAGTATGTACACAGGTCAAGGATGTGATATCTCAATGGGCTACAGTTCGTGATCAACCTGATAGTTGGGATGCCGATACGATAGTTAGTAGGATTGGATCGAGAAAACGACTTGGTTCGGCATTTGATGCCGGGGTTGCCATAGTTCTGTCATGGATGACAGTGTGCAACCCTACGAAGGGTGAACGTATTCGTACGTTAGCGTTTGGATCGTGAGACGGTTAGTTGGGATCGTCTTTCACGATGTCGTAGGATCGGTTCCGACGACTGGTTAGGAATTGTGATCATCGGATGATCGGATTTGGTCGAGTTAGATGGATTTACTGCAGTCGGCAATTAGCAATCGGATTCGGGGAATCCTAGTTGCATTGTTGGTAGGATTGGATTGACGTCCTTACGATGTCAAGACCGCGGAGTCGGTCAGATTGTCGATTTTACTACTTTTCGCAGTTGGGTCCAGGGAGACCCTAGAGTCTGATCGTGGAACCCTACCTTAGGTGTATGATTCGGAAATGTGAGTTGACGAGTGGTTTGACTTGACGACTATTCGGATTTGGATTCGTTAGTCGGTCTAGTCATGTCAGCTTGTGTTGGGACTGTACCTCACAGTCGGGGTTGTACTTATCGGTTAGACCGAGTTGGTTGTCGTGCTACTTCAGTTGTGGGTTGGTGCAACTAAGGTCGTGGGCGACCTGGTAGACGACATTTGGGTTAGTCGGAGTACGACTGGTTAGAGTTCGGTTGGACAAGTTATCAGGGTTGGTACTTGTCGATGGAATCCCTGAGTGGGAGACGAAATGGTTGGTACGAACAGTTGATTCCGTTGGATGCGGGGTCCTCGATAGCGGTGCCTGGTAGTTAGGTCTGCACGAGTGTGTGGCAGGCGCTATTACCTAGTGTGGTTGTAGTTACGATTATTGGGAATCGGGGACGTTCGGGGGACGTTTCCTTTTCTCGCATGAGCTGTCAGGGTGACTGTACCCAGAGTTGTTGGGTACGAGGGAGGCAGAGTTTCTCCAATAAGAGTAGAGGTACGGGATCGTCGTTCGGTATGAGTGGAGATCCAGGGTTGTCAGATTTGCACCATGTGTGCCGATGCTGATACGGATACTAGTGTGGATGCCTGTGTGCTGATACTAGTGTTAGTGATAGTGCGTTGGTACTGGTACTCGTGCTGGTGCTGGTGCCGGTAATTGTGGGGACGGTGAGTTACGAGTCGGGATGCGACTCCGTCGTAATGGGCATATGTTCGGTATCTGTGGTTCAGGAGGGGAACTCAGATAGAGTTAAACTGGTTAGGGGACACGTGGTTGATGTCCGGGTATGTTGTTTCCAATCTTGTTGGAACTTCGAAATCGCAAGAGGGTGCGATTGCGGTGACGAATGGAATGCGGGTTTTCCGCATTGGTATTGGGTATGTCAAAGTCGTTTGGGTGACTTCTCAGGTCCTACCATAATTGATGGTGGTAGATGATGTAGATGTTATTGATGTTGTTGGTTGCCACTAGTACACTGATCGTGTATTGGTTGGTGAACCCGGAATTTGTTTTGGGTCATCAAGAGGAATCTAGTATATCGAAGTTAAGTGACTGAAATTTCTCATTTTTCTGCCTGGTGGCAGACGATGTTGGTTTACATGGCGATGTGAGTGCAATGAGTTTGGTTGTATTCACATAGGATGAATTTTGATGTCATAGTCTTGTATCATCCTTGATTTTCTAGGTGGAATGACAAGGATCGATACGAGGTAATCAGTGAGTATCCACAGTCTCAGCGTGTTTCGTCGTTGACAAATCTGTTTAGATGTGAGAATTGGTTTAGGACGTTGGTATCGCTATGGATCTGGATCGTGATTTGGATATCCAGATAGGTGGAGAGTTTATCGCTCATACTTGGATGTTTGAGTGGGGCATGTTGGGACTGAACTTCTTTTCGAGGTAAATCCCATATGGCTTATTACTCGCCTGAGTAGTTGTCCGATGCGTAGTTTTCCGACGTGGTCGGATATGGTCGGCCTTAGATGTGTTGATGTTGGGATTGGCTTCCCTATGAAGTCAATCGATGGTATTGGAGTAATCGGTTGAGCAGACAACCGATAGGTTCATGATTGATACGTCTCGGTAGACGAGAACGATATTTCAGGTTTTGGAATCAGATTTCTGGATGACGATTCAGGATTTGATTTTAGAACTTGAAAAAGGATTTCTAGATTTGGGTTTTGGAATCGGATTCTGGGTGACGATTCAGGATTTGATTCTAGAGCTTGACTGTGGATTTTCTTTTTATGGATTTGGGGTTCGGAATGGTTATTCCTAATGCTAGCTTACGGAATGATGATTTCGGATTCGAATTTGGACATAGTTATGTATATGAGTTCTGGGTTTGGATTCGGGATTTCTTACGAAATTGCGGATTCGGATTCGGATTTGGAAACGGCTGATGGGTTGGAGTTTCAATTTTTCTGATACTGGATTGGACAAGTGAACTCCATAATTGAAACGTGATTGGCTATGACCTAGGTGGTTGTAGTCTGGTTGATGGGTAGATGTACATACCCTGTACGTTGTGCGGGGGTACGATACTGGGTGTACTTTTCATGTCTGGTGACGGTACATAGGTTATACCGTTGGTACGTTGGTGAGCGTGTTGGTAACCGGACTGGTTCCGATACCATCGGATTAGTCGAGGTCGTGAACTAGACATTGGGTACTATGCGTTGGGTCATAGTGTTTCTGATGGGTCTAGTTACACACAGGTCGAGTGAAATGCTTGTGGTTAGTGTAACCACGAGTGTGTGTCATATCAGTTTGCGACTGACGACTGTCAAGTACTGACAGTTTGTCGGAGGTGTCAGCGTGGATCGTTGAGTGCGGGTTGGTGACTCCCAGTGGGAGCAGACGTCAGGATAGGTTGGGGATTGAGGAAGGAACCGTAGAGTTGTTATGTCAACGAAATGGTAGATCTGACAAGTGGTGTCAGTTCGGAGCGTACGACTTCTGTCATTCGACGTGGTCGAATGTAGTCGATACAACGTGAGTGTTAGTCGTACGTCTGGTTGCGGACGGTTATCGTTCTGGTTAGTTGGTGTACAGTGTACATAAGTTTCGAGGTCGATTCTACTTTTCACGGGGTGGATGTGGGATCAAGATAATTGGAGTTTCGAGAATGAAACTAATTAAGGAGGGAAGAATGGTTGGGTTTAGGTCGGTTGGAATTTCGAGGACGAAATTAATTAAGGAGGGAAGGTTGTAACGACCCGTCCCAAATTCCATGATTAGATTAGTGACTAATCACGATTAGTGAGGCTAATTCGTGATTAGTAGAGCGAAATCGGACGAGCGATGCGAAATGACCGTTTTGCCCCTGATGGTGGCAAAATGTTGACTTTTTAATCGGACGGTCAAATGGACTTTGACCGATGACCGTGACGTAGTTCGTGACGTCACGAGTTCATAGACAGGTGGCACGTTCAATTCCGACGTTCGTGGAGGAAGTTATGACGTTCGGAAGTTTAGGGGCATTTTGGTAATTTGGGTGAATAGGAGGTCAAAAGTTGACTTTTTGATCGGGAGGTCCGATGGCCGAGGGCCAAAGACCGTTACTTCCCCGTTCATCCATTTCTCCCATTTTCTTCCCAAACCAACCCGATCACCATTTCTGACCCAAACACCAAACCCTTCCCTTCTAACCATAACTGAGACCAGAGGGTGAGAGAGAAGGACTAAGGACGGCAGCTGGTGGCTGGAACCGCCGTGGGCGGTGGCGGGAACCCAGAACCCGATCGGGCACCCGGTAAGCCCATTTTTCCTTATTTTTCGATGTGAGCATTATGGTTGGTTTTGAATGATTAGGGAATGATTATTAGGATGCTAGGAAGGTTTTAAGGGGGTTTTGGTGGTGGTTGACGGCCGAGCAGCCGTGTAGGCTGATCGGGAAAAATCGAACCGTGAGGTTCAAATTGGACCGATCGGATTTCGTAGGTTTTAGGTTGTTTAGTTAATTAGGATTGATAGGAAATGAATAAATAGGAATTTAGGAGTTGGAATGGAAGCAAACGGACCGAAAATGAGGGAGAAGGAGACCTGGACCGGTTACGCCGGTCCAAGTTGCAGGAAAAACCGGACCGGACCGATTCGGACCAGTCTGACCGATGTAGGGGATGACAGGTGACATCATCCTGCTGACGTCATCATGTCAGGGATGACGTCAGCATTGTCAGATCTGATAATGTCAGCTGACATGTCAGAAAATGGACCAATAGGAGTGCGACACGTGTCACATGTCAGTGCACAGTCAGCACTGATGACAGGACCCATCCCAATCCCCCCGGGATTAGTGCGGGATGACCCTGCTCCCGTCTGACACGAAGTGTCAGACAAGGGATATTTCCGACCTTTGCCCTCCCGGGCTATCAGAGTACGCCAGGATCCGGAGGAGGTATGTGATATCTCGGTCTCTGCTACAGTCCACATCCGATGTCAACCTGAAGGGCAGTCAAAACATTAAAAACTGTGAGTGGACAAAACAAAGAGTTTATAAAAACATTTAATAAGGAAGACATTTGTACCCTCCACTAAAAAGCATGCATGCATTCGAAAACCATTTATCCAAAACAACCATATGTGGGACTAAGCCCAAAGCAGATATAAACTAAGGTCGAAAGGACCACAATAAAAACGACCATACGGGCCACTGCCCAAATCCTGTGCACACCTGTACACACCACATATCATATATCATATATCCATCACATACATATATATAAGTCACACAACCAATCCTGTCACGGTATCCAAAGCCACGCGCGCGCTACCCGGGTCTCAATCCGAGTCATCTCAAAGTCAAGATCAATGTCCGCAGACCACTGACCCTACCCGAGGTAATAGTAATCATAGCCTTCCTGAGAGTAAGGAACCCAACTGGGGGGTGACTCCACTCAGTCGGTGCTCCGTGACTACTCCGGGGTCCACCCAGGCCAACGACCCTCCCCGGAGGAGATAGTAGAACATGTAAAGGAAGGTAGACGAACATATATATACATAACATAAACATTCATGACCGGTTCCCCTGAACCGTCATGAATCCATAATACCCATAATCAGGTAACATGCCGGTTCCCATAAACCGTCATGTACCGTAATAACCAACAAGGGTTCATGCCGGTTCCCATAAACCGTAAAGTGACGGGGTCTCGTGCCCGAACATAGGACATCAGTTGGGCACCGTGCCCGATATCTGAGGTCATATGCCCGAGACAAAACCAAATGGGTCTCATACCCGAGTTTATCCTTTTGAAATCCAAATCCAGTTCATTTAAATCAATAAAGACATACAGACCCGTATAAGTACCGTATAAGGCCGAAACCTCGAAATACGTGCTTATACGTAACCACATACAAATGCACCCATGGCATCATCAAACAAGTAATAAAACATATAATAAACATTTATGCATGCACCAATTTAGAAAACAACGTCCACTCACAGACCGTCCGAGCTGCCGCCTCGATTTGCGTGCCATACGGCTCCCCGAGCCGATCACCGTCACCGGGACTCCCAAACCTGTCCAAATCGTAATAGAAGGTTACTAACTACTTAATTAACCTCCTACCAAAGCCCCGTAATTTTCCCGTATTTTTAACTATTTTTAATCCCGAACCTAAACCTTCCGATGCCCCGAAACATATCGAGACGGTGTCCGATCGACACGAAACCAGTCCCAAAATGTTCGTTACATCGAATAGAAGATTTCACATGTTGGAACCTTCCCCAGATTCCCTGCCACGCGCCCTCACGCGCCGCCCGAAGTGGCTGCGCGTGGGCTTCACGCGCCTGCTATAGTACCTGCTGACGTCATCGCTGACGTCAGCATGACGTCATCACTGACAGCCGCTGACAGTGACACGTGTCACGCTCCCATTGGCCCACTGTCTGACATGTCAGTCTGACATTGTCAGATCTGACATGATGACGCCATCCCTGACATGATGACGTCATCAGGATGACGTCATCAGTCATCCCTGCCTCCTCGCGGGTCGACCCGAATGTCTGCAACCGGGTCGCCGTGACCCGCGGCTTGACCCGGCCGGTTCTCCGCCGTCCGGCCACCAAAACCGTTCCCGTTTGTCCCATTTTCATCCTCTAATCCTAACCTACAGTCCTATGACATTAAAATGGAAGGAAAACATCAAAAACCATACCTTCGAGCTTGGCCATGGCGGTCGTGACTTCTCCCGCCGTTCACGGCTGTTCCAGGCCGTCTAATGCCTCGAAATCAATCCCATTCATCTCCTGGGAGTCCTAGGAACCTCACCCAATTAATGGAATCGAGTAAAACCCATTAAAACCCAATTTCGAATTTTTGAAATTTCCTTACCTCACGGGTTCTCCTCCGCCGTGTCCTCCACCGTGGGCCACCGTCCACCCTTTCCGTCCTCAGCCCTTCACCCTTCCCCCACGGTCATTCCCCGCTCATACAAGTGATGAATGGTGAAGTGTGATTGTGTGTTTTGGTTTTTGAAGGAAAAGGAAGAAAATGGAGAAAATGGTGTTATGGGGTTTCGGGTGGAAGGATGAACAAAGATGAAGGAGATGGCTGATGAGAGAAGGAGAGATTGATGGTGAGGATTAAAAGGTAGGGTTGAAATGGATGGTTAGGATTAATAGTTGTTAGGTTAAATTATAAAATAATTAAAATAATAATATTTAATTATTTAGATCCACATTTTGGGGGATCAAAGTAATGGGATGAGTGACACTTGTCACTCATCCATGGGGCCCACCAAAATATCCACCCAATCAGATTTCGCCGAAACGTCCCCGTCTCGAAGTTCGTGCATAGTGAAATCGAACTTCCGTGACCCATAACTCTCCCGTTCGAAATCCGATTTCAGTGTGCCGCCTGTCTATGGATTCGTATCGTCCTTATCTACGTAACGGTCTTCGGCCCTCGGCCATCGGACCTCCCGGTCAAAAAGTCAACATTTGACCCCATTTAACCTAAATTACCAAAATGCCCCTAAACTTCCGAACGTCATAACTTCCTCCTCGAACGTCGGAATTGAACGTGCCACCTGTCTATGAACTCGTGACGTCACGAACTACGTCACGGTCATCGGTCAAAGTCCATTTGACCGCCCGATTAAAAAGTCAACGTTTTGCCACCATCAGGGGCAAAACGGTCATTTCGCACCGCTCGTCCGATTTCGCTCTACTAATCACGGATTAGCCTCACTAATCGTGATTAGTCACTAATCTAACCGTGAAATTTGGGACGGGTCGTTACAACCTTCCCTCCTTAATTAATTTCGTCCTCGAAATTCCAACCGACCTAATCTAACCGTTCTTCCCTCCTTAATTAGTTTCGTTCTTGAAACTCCACTATCCTGATTCCACAACCACCTCGTGGAAAGTAGAATCGACCGCAAAACACGTGTACCCTAGTACACCCACTAGTCAACATAAACCTCGTTTGTAACTAGACGTACCACTAACGCTCTCGTCGTATCGACTACATTCGACCACGTCGAATGACAGAAGTCGTACGCTCCGAACTGATCCCACTTATCAGATCTACCGTTTCGCTGACACAACCAACTAGACGATTCCTTGCTCAACCACTAACTATCCTGACGTCTGCTCCCACTGGGAGTCATCAGACCTCACACCATGATCCACGTTGACACCTCCTACAAACTGTCACCACTTGACAGTTGTCAGTCGCAAACTGATATGACACACACTCGTGGTTACACTAACCACAAGCATTTCACTCGACTTGTGTGCAACTAGACCCATTAGAAATACCATGACCCAATGCACAGTATCCAATGTCCAGTCCACGTCCTCAACTAATCTGATGGTATCAGAACCAATCCGACTACCAATACGCTCTCCAACGCACCACCGGTATAACCTATATACCGTCACCAGACATCCCAAGTCTGCCCGGTGTCGTACCTCGAACAACGAACCAGGTACGTACATCTACCCATCAATCAGCCTACAACCACCTAGGTTGTAGTCAATCACGTTTCAATTATGGAGTCCATCTGTCCGATCTAGACAAATCAAAACTCCAACCCATTATCTATTTCCAAATCCGAATCCGAATCCGCAATTTCGTAAGAAATCCCGAATCCAAACCCAGAAATCATATCCATAATCATGTCCAAATTCAAATCCGAAATCATCATTCCGTAAACTAGTATTAGGAATAACCATTCCGAACCCAAATCCATAAAAGAAAATCTATAGTCAAGCTCTAGATTCAAATCCTGAATCGTCACCCAGAATCCGATTCCAAAACCCAAATACAGAAATCCTCTTTCAAGTTCCAAAATCAAATCCTGAATCGTCATCCAGAAATCAGATTCCAAAACCTGAAATATCGTTCACGTCTACCGAGACGTACCAAAACCAAACCTATCGGTTACCCGCTAAACCGATTACCCTATTACCAACGATTGACTTCATAGGGAAGTCAATTCCAACATCAACACAACACTAGGTCAGACAAAATCCGACCTCGTCAGACACCTACTCATCGGACAACTACTCAGGCGAGTAATAAGCCATATGGGATTTACCTCGAAAAGAAGTTCAGTCCCAACATGCTCCACTCAACATCCAAGTAAGAGTAATAACTCTCCACCTATCTGGATATCCAAATCACGATCCAGATCCAGCACTACATCAACTGACCATAGACGTCACGATCCCCGATCGTCACGACGTCCAAAGTCCTCAACCATCTCCCACATCTAAATAGATTAGTCAACGACGAGACACGCCGAGACTGTGGGTTCTCACTGATTACCTCGTACCGATCCTTGTCATTCCACCGAGGAAAATCAAGAATGATCCAACACGATGACATCAAAACTCATCCTACGTGAATGCGACCAAAACTTGCTGCACTCACCATGCCACGTAATCCAACATCGTCTGCCATCAAGTAGAAAATGAGAAATCTCAGTCATTTAACTTCGATATACTCATCTCCTCCTGATGATTCAGAACAAATCCCGGGTCCACCAACCAATACACAAATCAGTGTACTAGTGGCAACCAACAACATCTATATCATCAACGTCATCTACCATCATCAATCATGGTAGAATCCGAAAAGTCACCCAAACGACTTCGACATACCCAATACCAATGCCGAAAACCCGCATTCCTCTCGTCACCTCAATCGCAACCTCTCGCGATTTCGAAGTTCCAACCAGATTGGAAACAATATACCCGGACATCAACCATGTGTCCCTTAACCACTTTAACCTTATCTGAGGTCCACTCTGGAACCACAGATACCCAACATATGCCCATCTCGTCAGAGCCACATCCCGACTCGTGACTCAACGTCATCACAATCACCAGCACTAGCACCAGCACTAGTACCAATATCATCACCTATCAGCATCAACACACAAGCATCCACACTAGCATCAGTACTAACACTAGCACACCATGTGCAAACTAACAACCCTGGATCTCCGCTCACACCGAGCGACGACCCCGCACCTCTGCTCGAATAGGAGAAACTCTGCCTCCTTCGTACCCAACAATTATGAGTACAGTCATCCTGACAACTCATACGAGAAAAGGAAACGTCCCCTGAACATCCTCGATTCCCAACAACCACAGCTACAACCACTCTCGGTAGTAGTGCCTTCCACAGACTCGTGCAGACCTAACTACCAGACATCGCTATATCCAGACTCCGTATCCAACGGAATCAATCGCCCGTACTAACTACTTTGTATCCCACTCAGGGATTCCATCGACAAGTACCAACCCTGGTAACTTGTCCAACAATCTCTATCCTGTCGTAACTTGACTAAACCATTGTCGTCTACCAGGTCATCCACGACCTTAGTTGCACCAACCCACAACTGAAGTAGCACGACAACCAACTCGGTCTAACCGATACGTACAACCCTGACTGCGAAGTGCAGTCCTAATACAAGCTGACATGACTAGACCGACTAACGAATCCAAATCCGAATAGTCGTCCAAGTCAAACCACCAGTCAACTCCCATTTCCGAACCATACACATACGGTAGGGTTCCACGATCACACCTAGAGTTCCCCTAAACCCACCTGCGAAAAGCAGTAAAATCAACAATCTGACCGACCCCGCGGTCTTGACATCGTAAAAACGTCAATCCAATCCTACCGACAATCCAACTAGGATTCCCCGAAACCGACAACTAACTGCCGACCGCAGTAAATCCATTTAACTCAACATAATCTGACCATCTAATGGTCACACTCCTAACCAGTCGTCGGAATCGATCCTACGACATCGTGAAGGCGATCCCAACTAACCGTCTCACGATCCAAAACTCTAACGTAATACTACGTTAAGCCTTCCGTAGGGTTCCACACTGCTAACCCTGACAGAACCATGGCAACCCCGGCATCGAGTGCCGAACCAAGGCTTGCCAATCCTACTAACTATCGTACCGGCACCTCGACAATCAGGCTGACCACGGACTGCAGCCCAATGAGATATCACATCCTCGACCAGCATACATACTCCAAGAGCTCCGCGGTTGCTCGAATAGAGACAACCCCGCTCTGATACCACGTTGACAGGACCCATCCCAATCCCCCCGGGATTAGTGCGGGATGACCCTGCTCCCGTCTGACACGAAGTGTCAGACAAGGGATATTTCCGACCTTTGCCCTCCCGGGCTATCAGAGTACGCCAGGATCCGGAGGAGGTATGTGATATCTCGGTCTCTGCTACAGTCCACATCCGATGTCAACCTGAAGGGCAGTCAAAACATTAAAAACTGTGAGTGGACAAAACAAAGAGTTTATAAAAACATTTAATAAGGAAGACATTTGTACCCTCCACTAAAAAGCATGCATGCATTCGAAAACCATTTATCCAAAACAACCATATGTGGGACTAAGCCCAAAGCAGATATAAACTAAGGTCGAAAGGACCACAATAAAAACGACCATACGGGCCACTGCCCAAATCCTGTGCACACCTGTACACACCACATATCATATATCATATATCCATCACATACATATATATAAGTCACACAACCAATCCTGTCACGATATCCAAAGCCACGCGCGCGCTACCCGGGTCTCAATCCAAGTCATCTCAAAGTCAAGATCAATGTCCGCAGACCACTGACCCTACCCGAGGTAATAGTAATCATAGCCTTCCTGAGAGTAAGGAACCCAACTGGGGGGTGACTCCACTCAGTCGGTGCTCCGTGACTACTCCGGGGTCCACCCAGGCCAACGACCCTCCCCGGAGGAGATAGTAGAACATGTAAAGGAAGGTAGACGAACATATATATATATACATAACATAAACATTCATGACCGGTTCCCCTGAACCGTCATGAATCCATAATACCCATAATCAGGTAACATGCCGGTTCCCATAAACCGTCATGTACCGTAATAACCAACAAGGGTTCATGCCGGTTCCCATAAACCGTAAAGTGACGGGGTCTCGTGCCCGAACATAGGACATCAGTTGGGCACCGTGCCCGATATCTGAGGTCATATGCCCGAGACAAAACCAAATGGGTCTCATACCCGAGTTTATCCTTTTGAAATCCAAATTCAGTTCATTTAAATCAATAAAGACATACAGACCCGTATAAGTACCGTATAAGGCCAAAACCTCGAAATACGTGCTTATACGTAACCACATACAAATGCACCCATGGCATCATCAAAAAAGTAATAAAACATATAATAAACATTTATGCATGCACCAATTTAGAAAACAAGGTCCACTCACAGACCGTCCGAGCTGCCGCCTCGATTTGCGTGCCATACGGCTCCCCGAGCGGATCACCGTCACCGGGACTCCCAAACCTGTCCAAATCGTAATAGAAGGTTACTAACTACTTAATTAACCTCCTACCAAAGCCCCGTAATTTTCCCGTATATTTAACTATTTTTAATCCCGAACCTAAACATTCCGATGCCCCGAAACATATCGAGACGGTGTCCGATCGACACGAAACCAGTCCCAAAATGTTCGTTACATCGAATAGAAGATTTCACATGTTGGAACCTTCCCCAGATTCCCTGCCACGCGCCCTTACGCGCTGCCCGAAGTGGCTGCGCGTGGGCTTCACGCGCCTGCTATAGTACTTGCTGACGTCATCGCTGACGTCAGCATGATGTCATCACTGACAGCCCCTGACAGTGACACGTGTCACGCTCCCATTGGCCCACTATCTGACATGTCAGTCTGACATTGTCAGATCTGACATGATGACGTCATCCCTGACATGATGACGTCATCAGTCATCCCTGCCTCCTCGCGGGTCGACCCGAATGTCTGCAACCGGGTCGCCGTCACCCGCGGCTTGACCCGGCCGGTTCTCCGCCGTCCGGCCACCAAAACCGTTCCCGTTTGTCCCATTTTCATCCTCTAATCCTAACCTACAGTCCTATGACATTAAAATGGAAGGAAAACATCAAAAACCATACCTTCGAGCTTGGCCATGGCGGCCGTGACTTCTCCCGCCGTTCACGGCTGTTCCAGGCCGTCTAATGCCTCGAAATCAATCCCATCCATCTCCTGGGAGTCCTAGGAACCTCACCCAATTAATGGAATCGAGTAAAACCCATTAAAACCCAATTTCGAATTTTTGAAATTTCCTTACCTCACGGGTTCTCCTCCGCCGTGTCCTCCACCGTGGGCCACCGTCCACCCTTTCCGTCCTCAGCCCTTCACCCTTCCCCCACGGTCATTCCCCGCTCATACAAGTGATGAATGGTGAAGTGTGATTGTGTGTTTTGGTTTTTGAAGGAAAAGGAAGAAAATGGAGAAAATGGTGTTATGGGGTTTCGGGTGGAAGGATGAACAAAGATGAAGGAGATGGCTGATGAGAGAAGGAGAGATTGATGGTGAGGATTAAAAGGTAGGGTTGAAATGGATGGTTAGGATTAATAGTTGTTAGGTTAAATTATAAAATAATTAAAATAATAATATTTAATTATTTAGATCCACATTTTGGGGGATCAAAGTAATGGGATGAGTGACACTTGTCACTCATCCATGGGGCCCACCAAAATATCCACCCAATCAGATTTCGCCGAAACGTCCCCGTCTCGAAGTTCGTGCATAGTGAAATCGAACTTCCGTGACCCATAACTCTCCCGTTCGAAGTCCGATTTCAGTGTGCCGCCTGTCTATGGATTCGTATCGTCCTTATCTACGTAACGGTCTTTGGCCCTCGGCCATCGGACCTCCCGGTCAAAAAGTCAACATTTGACCCCATTTAACCTAAATTACCAAAATGCCCCTAAACTTCCGAACGTCATAACTTCCTCCTCGAACGTCGGAATTGAACGTGCCACCTGTCTATGAACTCGTGACGTCAAGAACTACGTCACGGTCATCGGTCAAAGTCCATTTGACCCGCTCGATTAAAAAGTCAACATTTTGCCACCATCAGGGGCAAAACGGTCATTTCGCACCGCTCGTCCAATTTCGCTCTACTAATCACGGATTAGCCTCACTAATCGTGATTAGTCACTAATCTAACCATGAAATTTGGGACGGGTCGTTACAACTGACATGTCAGTGACGTGGCCCAATCAGGGGCTGACACGTGGCACAGACGTGGACCAGTGCCGTGATGACACGTGGCACATGTCAGACTGCCACGTGGCACTGACAACACAGTGACGTGGACCAATGGGAGCATGACACGTGGCACCTGTCAGAGTCTAACATGTCAGACCTGACAGCTGTCAGATGACGTCATGATGACGTCAGCAGGTACTGTAACAGGCGCGTGAAGCCCACGCGCAGCCACTTCAGGCGGCGCGTGAGGGCGCGTGGCAGGGAATCTGGGGAAGGTTCTAACATACGAAATCTTCTATTCGATGTAACGAACATTTTGGGACTGGTTTCGTGTCAATCGGACACCGTCTCGATATGTTTCGGGGCATCGGAAGGTTTAGGTTCGGTTTTAAAAATACTTAAAAATACGGGAAAATTTTGGGGCTTTAGTGGGAGGTTAATTAAGTAGTTAGTAACCTTCTATTACGATTTGGACAGGTTTGGGAGTCCCGGTGACGGTGATCGGCTTGGGGAGCCGTATGGCACGCAAATCGAGGCGGCAGCTCGGACGGTCTGTGAGTGGACCTTGTTTTCTAAATTGGTGCATGCATAAATGTTTATTATATGTTTTAAATGCTTGTTGTAATGCCATGGGTGCATTTGTATGTGGTTACGTATAAGTACGTATTTTGAGATTTCGGCCTTATACGGTGCTTATACGGGTCTGTATTTCTTTATTGATTTAAATGAACTGGATTTGGATTTCAAAAGGATAAACTCGGGTATGAGACCCATTTGGTTTTGTCTCGGGCATATGACCTCAGATTCCGGGCACGGTGCCCAGTTGATGTCCTATGTTCGGGTACGAGACCCAGTCACTTTACGGTTTTGATTTCAGTTCAGGGAACCTTAAATGGATTCCCAGGTTCATGACGGTTTATGGGAACCGGCATGAACCCTTGTAGGTCATTGTGGTTCATGACGGTTTATGGGAATCGGCATGAACCTTTGTCAGGTTATTCTGGTTCTTGACGGTTTATGCGGACCGACATGAACCCTGGTTATGTTATTACGGTACATGACGGTTTATGGGAACCGGCATGTTACCTGATTATAGATATTATGGATCATGACGGTTCAGGGGAACCGGTCATGAATGTTTATGTTATGTATATATATGTTCATCTACCTTCCTTTACTTCTATTATCTCCTCCGGGGAGGGTCGTTGGCCTGGGTGGACCCCGGAGTAGTCACGGAGCACCGACTGAGTAGAGTCACCCCCCAGTTGGGTTCCTTACTCTCAGGAAGGCTATGGTTACTATTACCTCGGGTAGGGTCAGTGGTCTGCGGACATTGATCTTGACTTTGAGATGACTCGGATTGAGACCCGGGTAGCACGCGCGTAGCTTTGGATACCGTGACAGGATTGGTTGTGTGACTTATATATATGTTTGTGATGGATATATGATATATGATATGTGGTGTGTACAGGTGTGCACAGGATTTGAGCGGTGGCTCGTGTACTTGGTTTCTTTATGGTTTGGGGCCGAGTCCCTTATGGATTTGGGCGGTGGCCCGTATGGTCGTTTTTATTGTGGTCCTTTCGACCTTAGTTTATATCTGCTTTGGGCTTAGTCCCACATATGGTTTGTTTTGGATAAATGGTTTTCGAATGCATGCATGCTTTTTAGTGGAGGGTACAAATGTCTTATGAAATGTTTTATAAACTTTTGTTTTGTCCACTCACAGTTTTTAATGTTTTGACTGCCCTTCAGGTTGACATCGGATGTGGACTGTAGCAGAGACCGAGATATCACATACCTCCTCCGGATCCTGGCGTACTCTGATAGCCCGGGAGGGCAAAGGACGAAAATATCCCTTGTCTGACACTTCGTGTCAGACGGGAGCAGGGTCATCCCGCACTAATCCCGGGGGGATTGGGATGGGTCCTGTCATTAAAAACTAAGGAAAACCCACAAACCCATACCTTCCAAGTTTGGCCATGGCGGTGATGAGTACCTCCGCCGTCCACCGTCCATTCCAGACCGTCCCAGCCTTCAAAACCAATCCTAAGCTTTTCCTAAGACCACTAGAAACATTACCTAGGTGTTAGGTTCGATTAAAACTCAATAAAACCCAATTTCGAGATTTTGAATATTTTTACCTCACGGGTCGAGCTCCACGTCGTGGCCTCTGTCGTCCCCAGCTGTGGCTCGCCGTCGTCATCATCTTACTCTCTCACGGTCACACACGGCACAGAGGAAGATGAGTTAGGGTGATGATGTGTGTGGTGTGGTGTGGTTTCGGGTTTGAAGAACAAAGAAGAAGAAAATATCGTGATCGGGTTTGGATGATGAAGAAAAAAGAAGGTAATGTCTAATGAGAGAAGGGAGAAGAATGAAGGGTGAGGATTGAGAGATTAAGTTTAGATGGAGGGCTAGGATTTAGTGTTGGGTGAGATTAATTATAAAATAATAATAATATTATTATTTAATTAAGTAGATCCCCTTTTTAGGGATATTAACCAATGGGATGAGTGACACTTGTCACTCATCCATGGGTCCCACTAAAATATCTGGCCAATCAGATTAGGCCAAGTCATCATCGCCTCGAAGTACGTGCATAGTGAAATTGAACTTCCGTGACCTATAACTTCCCCGTTCGAAATCCGATTTCAGCGTGCCGCCTATCTATGGATTCGTATCGTCCCGATCTACATAACGGTCCTCGGCCCTTGGCCATCGGACCTCCCAGTCCAAAAGTCAACATTTTACCCCTTTTTAACTAAATTTACCAAAATGCCCTTAAACTTCCGAACGTCATAACTTCTTTCTCAAATGTCGGAATTGAACATGCCACCTGTCTATGAACTCGTGACGTTCCGAACTACGTCACGGTCATCGGTCAAAGTCCATTTGACCGCTAGAACGAAAAGTCAACGTTTTCCCCATTCCAAGGGCAAAACGGTCATTTTGCATCGTTCATCTGATTTCGCCCAACTAATCACGGATTAACCTCACTAATCATGATTAGTCATTAATCTAATCCCAGAATTCGGGACGGGTCGTTACACACGAGGCCTATTTGGTTTACTATATCGGGCACGAGGCCCATTTAGTTATGATATCGGGCACGAGGCCTAGTTGGTTTGCGAATCGGGCCTGAGGTCCAGTTTGTATGTGGATTCGGGCCTAGGGCCCAGTTACGTTTTACGATTGTGATTTCGGGTCAGGGACCCACAAATGGTTTTTATGGTTCATGTCGATCTATGGGAACCGGCATGAACCCTTGAAAAGGATTTTATGGTTCATGAAGGCTTATGAGGACTGGGCATGAATCCTTGAAAGGTTTAAAGAATGATTTCAAAAGGTTTTTCGTATGTCATCCTTTATATATGATTGTCTCCTCCGGGGAGGGTCGTTGGCCTGGGTGGATCCCGGAGTAGTCACGGAGCACTGACTGAGTGGAGTCGCCCCCCTGTTGGGTTCCTTACTCTCAAGAAGGGCATGGTTGGTAACCTCCACGAAGGGTCATTGATCTACGGACATTGACCTGGGTGGACCTGGGAGAGACTTGGGTTTGAGACCCCGGTTGGCACGCGCGTAGCTCTATAGTACCGTGACAGGTTTGGTGATATGAAATATAATGGATAAACATGAGTTCAAGTGGTTTGGGAAATTTTGTTTTATGATGAATAATGAATTTGGGCTGAGATCCCACATTATGTTTACTATGTTATGGTTTTCTGTAAATGGTTTGGGCAGGAGCCCGTATGATTATGATTGTTTAAACATATGTGATTGGATAAATGGTTTTACTATGCATGTATGCTTTTTAGTGAAGGGTATAAAGGTCTTTATAAAATGTATTTACGAACTTATTACTTTTTGTCCACTCACAGTCTTTCTGTTTTCAATACCCTTCAGGTTGGATACGGTGCGACTGTAGCAGAGACCGAGATATCACATATCTCTTCCGGATCCTGGCGTACTCTGGAAGCCTTCGGGCTAAAGGTTTATCCCTGGTCTGACACTCCGTGTCAGACGGGATCAAGGGCGTTCCTCGTTAATCCCGGGGGGATTGAGGACGAGTCTTGACAACTACGCTCGATCAAAACTCACTAGATGATAGGATCCGCTCCTAAAACACTTTGATAATTGCATCTGGTCCTGCTCCCGTCAGACAACGATCCCAAAATACTAAAACTACCCTAAACTCTTGTTAGACAAGGGATACTTGTACTGTCTTAATGTTCATGTCTCCGCCTCTCGTTCATCCCCGATTTTCATGCAATGGTTTTGAGGGTCATCAAAACCATTAAAAGGTATGAGTGGACAAAAATACATACTTAAAAATGCACCTTTTTTGAGAAAAATAAATGTTTACCCTCCATTTTCTAAAAATTATGCATGCATAAAGTATAACCATCAAGTTTTTATTAAGAACAAATCATAAACGGTGAATATCGAAATATGAGTCAATATCCCATAAATCAAACCAATATCAGTAAACCAAATCAGACGAAAATATCGAGTCACAAACATAAATAATCAAACACAACAATAATTGAATCTTGATTACAAACAAATCGTAAACCGTGGGACCACAACAATCATGAAACACAATAAACAACATGTGGCCCACTTTTTTCAAAACCATGATTATCAAATCATAAAAAATCACATGGACACCAATATCGTCAATGTAAACCCAATCCAATCCAAGCAAATAACAGTAAATCAAATTAACCGATCCAACATTAGTGAATCAAACCAAGATGAAAATATTTGGACCCAAACCTCAATAATCAAACACAACCAACCAATACTAGTAGATCAACCAACCAACCAATCCTCGATGCTCAAATACCATACACCATATCATATCAGTACTACCAGTAGGTAAACCATTCGAGAAAACAGAGTCGAGCTCTGAACGTCCAAGTGAAGACTCAAGAAAATAGAGTCGAGCTCTAAACGTCTGAATGCTAATCCATCACCAGTCTTAGGAAAATGGAGCCCTGCTCCGGGAGTCCGAGAACTAATCCAAATCTCTAGCCTTAGGGAAACAAAGATGTGCACTGGATGTTTGAGAGCTGACCATATTTGAGGATGGTTGACCTAGGCTACCTGATCTGATCCTAAGTGCCTCACTTTTCATCTGTTTTCATCCTTTCAACATCCATTCTCATCTAATCTAACCTAAGAAAGGTTCTATCACCTTAAAACTTAGAAAATCTTACCTTAAAACCTCAACCAAGCTTTCGAAATTTGGCCTAACGTTGTCCCTAGGTTTCCAGGTCTTCCCGTATACCAAACCTTCAGTTTTTAAGTATTCTAGGACCCTGGGAGCTTGAGGAACCTAGTAGGGATCTTGTCTCGAAGTTTGAACATCTAGAATGTGCTAGGGGCTCACGAGTGCAATTTGTCGATTTTCCGGCTTGTTGTTTTCTTCTTCCTCTGTTTTCCCCACTCTGTTTTTCCTCTCTTTTACTCTTCTCCCTTTCTTTCTTGCTGTTTCTACTTCCCATCTTCACTATGAAAGTCTCGGGTGAATGGTCTCCTCAAACATAAACCCAACACACACACACCACAAAACCCAAAAATACATATATAAACACCCCCTAACCAAGTCGGTGCAGCCAACCCAAGGAGATAAAGGCGAAAAACAAGATAAGCATGGACACACAAAAAAAAAATCTCCCTTGTAAAATTACCAAAATGGCCCTTATTCCAAAATTACCAAAATTCCCATAATCAATTTTGACTGTATCGAATTTATTCAATCTCCATAATTGGTATACCTCTTATCTATGAATTCAAGATTTTGATATCTATGTAACAGTCCTCATGAAAAGTCTAAAAAGTATCCGGACTAAAAAGTCAACTTTCTTATATGGGAAAAACTATCCATTTACAAACAAACTTTTTCGAAATTACGTTTCTTGAATTTTTGAATCTTTACACTAGATCGCATCACGAGTAAAAACCCTGTAAATGCATATTATGCTCTTGAAGACGAGTTGTAGCCAGTTGACCTATCGAGATGCTGAAACATGTGACCATAATCAAAACCATGACAATAGAATGAGAAAAGGAAGCTTGAAGAGGAACAAGCTTCGATGAACTAGGCACCATGACCAATTGGATTATGTGGCGTATTCATTACATCTTTATGGGTATCAGAGGGAATGGTAGTTCCCCATACTCGAGAACGAGAAAATGTTAACTGCTTGTTGTTTTAGGTTATGTGGGAGTTAGACAGATAAATCCCTTCAAGTCAGAATAACGATACTGGACTAGAACACGAAGATGGTTCTATGACTTAGTTAACCATATAACACGTTGGTTGGTATATTCCATATATCTAAATCAAATTTGAAGAAATATATTATATTGAAATGGATGTGAAGTACAAACACTAGAAAGTAAATTTCTAGAATACTTGAAGTGAGAAATGAATTACAAGTGCTATAAGTAAACTATCTCTAGACTAAGCCAAGAGCTAGCAGATTGGTCGATAGATTGTCAATTGGATCAACATCTGTTGGAATCATACCAAAGGTTGGCAGAGCAGTAGGAATGACGTGATGATGTCTAGGAACGGGAGTATGAAAGCCTTAAAGACTGGTTTGAGGGCAGTCAAGAAGAGATGGGTGTCTAGTATCTTTCAAAACAAGTTGTAGAAGTAAGTCAGGATGAAGTAAGGTAATAGGGAAGTCTTCAGAATCGAACTTGGAATACAAGTCAGGATGAAAGAAAGCTTGGTGCTCTTGGAGTAAGAACTGAGAACGGTTGAGAGGAGAATTGAGTCTTGATCTTAGACCGGAAGAAACATGTTTCACCAAGAATGTGAGCTTTAAAGTAACAAATAAACTTTTGAAAGTTTGCAGTTGTTGAAATTGATTGAATTTGATCAATTTGTTTGTTTGATTGAGTTGTTGGTTATCCCTTGAGTAAAAAAAACTTATTCTTCTCATGGATGAAAATATCGTTCATATCGTCTATATATCGGATTTTCCAACCGGCGACACCTAAATGGGGGAAAAGAAATTCACCAATTTTCAGCGATTTTTCTTGTTCTGATCCCACATATCTCTTTTTGAGATCAAAGGAATGAAGATAGACTATTAATTAGTGAAAATTGGATATAAAACGAAGGAGTTTGAGTCGGGTCATGTTGTCGGGTCGGAAAATCCGAGTTGCATACCCGACTGGAAGAAGAAGACGACACTACGCAGGCGCGTGACCACTACGCGCAGAGACGGTCATCCAGTTGAATGGTTAATTTGATATAAATTAGTATTATATAATATGTTTAATATGTTGAATAGTTAATTTGATATAAATTAGTATTATATAATATGTTTTATATGTCAGAATCATATTGTTTCATATTATTCCTAGTATATTTATTATATCAAAGTCATTATATAGTTTTTATTAGTCATATATAACCATTATTGAGTACTTAAGTTTTTCTCAAAATTTCATCAAAATTTTCCAAATTTTAAACTAAATTTCCATTATTTTTGTTGACCGTAAAACGATATCGATATCGATAATGATATTTGGAGCGAGATATCCGTAAATTTGACTAGCGATATATCCGTCAATATCGATATTTCAATCATTGATTCTCCTTTCATAGGCAGCATGAAAATGAGATTAATCGACACGTGCATCTGCGTGCTTCTTCTTTGCAATGACTTTGTCGCATCTTCCTTTTGCCTTCGGACGGTTTCGGCACCTTATCAGGGTGATTGCCTCAATTGCACTCTCGGTGCCCCATAATGGTGATTGCCTCAATTGCACTCTCGGTGCCCCATAATCCATCAAATGGATGTTAATTGGGCTTTGAGCCTTAGTCAAATTGTGCCTTTAATTTGGGTAATCCCCACTCTGACCTGTAGTGACCTTTTTCGGATAAAAACAAGATGATTGAGATCAACGTATGGGCCTGGATTGGCGGATCTTGTGGTACATATTAGAATCATGATTTTATCTAAACTCAATCGCTCAAAAGCCTGCTATTATACAATTTCTAGCCTAGAGGCTAAGTACTACTGGACCAAGACCAACTCTCGTTTGGGAAATTATATTATAAAAAATACTTTTTTCTTTCTTTGATGGGATGGATAAATTTACCTTTTCTTTCTTTCTTTGAATGGTTAATTTGATAATTTTACTGCGTTTTTCAAAAGAATATACAAAAACTTCAAACAGAAATTTAAAGGGGGCTTTGATAATCATTTTAAATTTTGATTTTTAGTAAAACATGTATCAATCATTATGTTTCTGTGTATATAAAACATTTAGAAATTATAGAAGAGATAAAATAGATCCTGACGAGATAGTGGTGTTGCCTATTTTTTTTTTTTTTTTTTTTAATACGTTTGCACTCAAACTTTTTCCCCATATCATTCTTTAACTTTTACCTCTTATTTTCCCACATTTCAAATAAAAAACAAATAAAAATTAAAAATAGAATGACTATCAAATAACATATGAATAATGAAGAATCATGTTCCTTTTTAGAATTACCCTCCCCTTTACAATTACGTACACATAAAAATATTTTTTTTGTTGCGAAATTGATGTTTCAATTGGGAGATGATGTGAATGGATTGCTGCAAAAATTTTGCGACCTATATACACATTCTGATGAGTGAAGTGATCAATGTGAGTGGTTAATTTGTAGGTGTCTTCTGTGTGTTTAAATTTAGTACGAAAATGAAGCAAATTGAAATAAAATAAACACCTTTTTCTAAAATAAAATTAAAACCTGGAAAAAATAACACGGACAAAGTAAGGAATCAAATTGAAATAAAATAATCACCTTTTTCTAAAATAAAATTAAAACCCCCCCAAAAAAAAATATTAATTGGGCTTCGCCCGGGTTCAAACTGGAGACCTTCGGTGTGTTTGGTATGTCGTAGTACACTCTGGATATGTTAAATAATCTGAAACCTGTATTTGGTACCTTTCGTATTAATTAGTCACCGTATAAGTTAATACGGTTGAATATTTTTATACGGTCCAGACACGCTAAAATAATACGATCGAAATTGTCCGTATTAAATAGTCGGATAACTAGTAATATAATAATAATAATAATAATAATAATAATAATAATAAATAGTAATATAATAAAAATAAAATATTAATTTAGTAAATATTAATAATAAAAAGTAATAAAGTAATAAATTCTAATAATAATAAATTAATAATTAATGATATTTTAATAAATAATAATGATAAAATTAAAAATAATTAATTAATAAAAATGTAATAAATAGTAATAATAATTATTATTAAAATAAATAATAATAAAAATAATGACATATATAATTAATATTTAAAATATAAGTATTTCGTCAATTACTATAATATAATCCGGTCAATATAATATAGTCGGCATTCTAATCCGGAAAAGTACCAAACGCCCGACTAAATAATCAGTCTATCCGGTGGACATATTAGTCTATCCGATTGAAATAGTCAGTACAGTACGACATACCAAACGAGGTCTGAGTGTATTAAAAGGACGTGATAACCAACTACACCAAAAAACTGTTGATGTTTACTCTGCTACATACCCTATTATTAATAAAATGGCGCTCTCTGACTTGGGGTCGTACAGCTGCAGTTGTAATTTGATTTGCTTTGTTAATAACTGGAGGCTAGATTTTAAAAGCCAACAAGGTTCACTTTTGTCGATGAATGATAAAACATTTGTTGAAACTGAAGTCGAAGACACTTGTAAAAATCTTATACTTGTAAGATTTGTTATTTAAAATATATCAAAAACACGTCAATTAGTCTTAAAATGAATCAAGAATAGAAATTTATTTTACTTAACGCTAAGAACAATAACAACGCCAAAAAGTTGCACTATTTAACAGATATCGTTATTAGTAGGGGTGGGCACGATGCAGTTCGATACAGATATTGACAATATCCAAATCCAAACCGTTAAAATTTTAATGGATCAAAACAGTTTGAAACTGTTTAGGAATAAAAAAAAACAAGGATAAAAAAAAAGAGACAAAAAAAAATATTCAAAATTTTATATATTAAACTTGCTAAAAATTGTATTGCAAACATTATCACTATATTAAGATTTATCAAACAACATTATTATTTAATAATCTTTTATTATACTCTTATATGAGTATGTATGTATTTATATGAATATATATATATATAGGTATCTTATTATTTTTACTTTGTATTAATAATAGATTTAAAAATCAATCAAAATTAATATATTCCTTAACGGTTCGACTTGGATTTAACAGATTTCCAAAATGAAAATGCAAATCCAAACTGTTACTAATGGAACAGTTTGGATTCTCAAACTGTTTAACTTTTATCCGATCAAATCTAAACCGTTGGACAAATAACGGTATGAAACGGATCAGTTAGCGATTTTAATGAATACGTGCTTACCCTAGTTATTAGCACCGTTAAAAACATTTTTAAATTTTTTAAATTTATGTCAAGTTGTTAAACTACATTAACTTCCTCTCCTTTCATCACTGCCGAAACACCCAAACCCAAACTTCCTCTCACTTTTCTTCGCTACCCAAACTCCAAACTTCCTATTTCTTATGATCCCAAACAAACTCACAGTAAACCATCAAAGCTTGATGATGAAGAAGAAGACGACCAAATTAATTCAAAATCCACACCCTCTGTTTTCTCCTAGCTTACTCCGCCCAAATCCCAAAATCTAAACAAGCCATTACCAATATCCCATGACCTTAATCGTTGGTTTCGAAAGGTGATGACCCGGATTACGTTGAAAAGAAAAAGATGCACGCTGACAGTAAGAAGATTCAAGATGAGAATGCAGCAGATAAGAGCGATTCAAATGTCGTCGAAGATCCAGTTCCCGAACCCAACATGAAGAAGATCCCAACCTCGTAAAGGTCTCTGAGGACCTCAACTGCTACATATTGATTTTTCCTACCGAACAAACTGAAATCAATGGTGGCTTTGGATTTCCAGAAGAAATCACTAATCTAATTGTACACTACTTAAATCTGATTGTAGATTAAGTGATCGGGAAGTGCGACGTTGGAGACATGAAGGTGAAGTGGTGCCAGTTGCCTTAGAACGAGGCGTTGTTTTGGAATGGCATTGATCGGATAGGGAGGCTGAGCAAGTGTTTCTCTTTTCTTGGATTTAAATTTGAAGAGATTCAGTGTATTGATCAACCACCTTGGAAGCCTTCAGCACCGAACGTTGCTATATTTGGAAGAAGAATTCAAGTTGCATCTAAAAGATCAAATACAAGCCAATCAATTTCCTGGATATTCATTTTGATATGAATCGATTAATATAATTGTAAATATATTTATTCTTTCCTAGATAGGTTATTATTGTAAAGACATATAAATACCTCCAATTTGAGGAGAGCAATACACACAATATTCATAACCCTAAAACTTGAGTTGGTATCAAAGCAAGGCTTCTAATGTCTCGCTTTTTTAAAATCCCTAAACCTCTATATCTCAAAATAGAAAAATTTCTACCCGTCTCTACGTGTTTCTTGCTTGGGCATCCAACGATTCAATCACTACCAATTACAAGATTGCGTCGGTGATCATCAAATACCTTCCGTGCTCATCAAATATCTTGGGCATCATAGTGGACTACCCAAGATTGCGTCCGTTCAGCATCAAATATCTTCGGTGCTCAACAAGATTGCGTCGGTGCTCATCAAATATATTGGGCATCAAATATCTTCAGTGACAGGACCCAACCTGAAAACACAAGAATAATTCACTCGGGTCCTGCTCCCATCTGACAGAAACGTTGTTAAATAAGGGATAAACACAAATTCTACTAATTCATGCTTTCACCTCTCGAGCCTCGATCTCCGTGCAGTAGCTCTGGAGAGTTACAAGCGTGTGAGTGGACAAAAAGAAACATTTTAAAAACATAATTTGAAACATTCATCATTTACCCTCCGTTTTCCAAAACCATGCATGCATGCAAAAACCATTTCAAAACCATTTCACTTCGACTAAAACAAAATACATTTTAGCATTCTCGAAGTATGTGAAACCATCACAACAGTTAAATTAAGCCAACAAATCATTTACAAACAATCAATACACTATCATCACAATGCCAAGTATTAACCACTGCCTTACAGACAAGCACACTACAAACTCACCCGGGAATCGGAGCCCCACTCGACGTCCAAGTCCAACCAATCAATAGACACAACACAACATACATCTCATCTCACAACCTTCACCTCAATCTATACAATCAATTCATAACCAACACCAACACATAACTCACATAATTCATTAAAAAAAAACAAACACCAAGACATAACTCACATATAGTCCACTCATCATCACTACATATGAACAACATCAATTATCACATCACAAGGCACTACCGGTAGGCCATCACACACTCACTCAGGATTCTGAGCCCCTTGCTCGACATCCGAGTGAGATCCGACCTAAGATTCGGAGCCCCGACTCGACATCTGAGTCACCACCATAATATAGTCTCAGGATTCGGAGCCCCGGACTCGACGTTTGAGACTCACAACCAATCTACATATAACCACATCACAACTATACACAATAACCTTCTCAGGATTCGGAGCCCCGAGCTCGACGTGTGAGACTCACATTCAAGCCACACAATTAACACACATCATCATATCATTTCACATCATGCATACCGAGAAACCATAGTTTACACCATCAATACCAACAACACATACATTCCATCAAGTATCACAAATCAAACCATAATTAGAACCTCAGCCTAAGCCCAAAACCATAATCAACATTTTTCTCGTAAAACCGTTCAAAAATTATATAAAAATCATAAGTATTTCCAAAATACGTTATTTCACATCATAATCCATATTCCATTCAAACCACCTTCAAAGCAGATCCAAAACGGAATTTTTGGGAAATCTCAAAATACGTGTAATAAAATATTAATTAAAAAGTAAAAAATCACCGAAAATCCATATAAAATCCAAATCACTTCAATATCACCAAAATCATATAAAAACACGTTTAAACCATGTAACTATGCATGCATAGAAGTTTAGGGAAAGAAAGTCCACTCACACCCTTCCGAATAGCCAAAATCCGCTTTGCACGTTTTTCCATAAAATCCGAGAAAGTCACTTCCTTCCCAAAATTTACATCTAAGGGTCATAAATCATCTCCAATAACCCCTAATTTAATCCCATAATTTTTCGGGATTTTTAAACGTATTGAAACGAACCCTAATTTTTCGGACACCCAAAATTATCCCGAAACGGTATCCGATCAACTCAAACATGTGCCAAAATGTTCGTTACATCGAATACTCAAATTTTCATGTACCACGAAAATCGAGCTGCTGGAGGTAGCAGTGATGAACAGTACCCCCCTGCGCGTGCACACGTGGGGCCCAGGAACAGGAGCTTTGCTGGGGTTGCTGGGGGAAAGAATAGTGGAAATACCGTATCTTGGCTGGAGGAAATAATAGTGGAAGTACTGTATCTTAGCACTGCAGAACAGCTGGCAGATGTGTTGACTAAGGCTGTGGGTAATGCTGTTTTTAACCATTCACTTGTCAAGTTGGGCATGTGTGATATCTATGCACCACCTTGAAGGGGAGTGTTGATATGAATCGATTAATATAATTGTAAATATATTTACTCTTTCCTAGATAGGTTATTATTGTAAAGATATATAAATACCTCCAATTTGGGGAGAGCAATACACACAATATTCATAACCCTAAAACTTGAGTATTCACGGGAAGTGATGGGCGGTCTGAACAACATAGCCAAAGAGATAATTAAGGAAGAATTTGGAGAAGTGAAAAATACCCACAACATCAGTTAAATGGTACAACATTTTTTTCGTGCTACTATTCCTAGTGCAAAGTGAGTCAAATTTCTGATATTGGTGCATTTTGAGACTAATTGGCGTATTTCTGGTGCATTTTGAGATTGACTGACGTGTTCATAGTGCATTTTAAGTAATAACCCTACTTATAATCAATCAACTTCAATTGAGAAAAAAAAAATAATACCACTACAAAAGAAGTAATGGATCGAAATAATTCAAATATGTGGAAATAACAAACACAATGATCAATCAAGAACTGTTATAATTTCAATATTCATTATAAATAAGTAAACATGTCATTAGTGTCGCATGAAAATTCCAAAAATGCAAGTAACTCTTTTTTGACTGAGATGTAAGTAACTCAAGTAGTTTAAAGTAAAGTCCCAATTCCCTGAAGTCCTCGTTTTTAGTTCCCCTTCCACATAATCACCGACCAAAGATCAAAGATTGGAGGCAAAATTAGGTGAAGAGCCCTAAAGAAGGATGATTGAGACTGTGACATGCAATTAACAGGCAACAACGTAACATCCAACAATGTAACCGGTAAGCATTGAAGAGCAAGGCACGCTCCATTAAATATTTGAATTCTTTTTCTCTTTTTCTTTTTAGGTATGTGGCATTGAATAGGTTTGACGGCCCCCAAAGTGGTTGTTTGTGGTAGTTAAGCGGCTAGAAAGAAAATTGAACCAAAACCAAAGCCACGAAGAGGGCTTTATTGGTTGCTTACATCGCCCAAAACCAAATAGGTGGCGGACTCTCCAACCCATTTCAAACCCAAAACAAACAAAACCCTCTCTTTGTTACCTTCTTCTATTCAATCCTCCCTCCTTTCTATTAAACCATAAATTTAAAATCTTGTTTTGGGAAACATACTTGGAAGAAGAGGATCAGATCAAGGGGTCATCTTCTTCATTGCCGCCGTCGTCGTCATCATGGCTGGTATTGCCGGGCCTTGTTCTTCTGGTGTTCTGTTTAAAACAAGAGAAGCAGGCAGCAATGGAGCTTCTTCCATGGCCAAGTTTGATGGCTTTAGGCAAATCGACAACATGCACATGCCAATCATTGGTAAAAACGCAAATGGGTTCTCTTTTACTTCAGGTAATTTATATTCAATTTCCATTTCCATTTTTTTTTGATGAGGCATTGTTGATCATAAAGCTAAAGGACATTAATGGTCTTGGGTTATATTATTTTTACCCTCTAAAAGTTCTGAACTTTGGTCCATGTATCTGTTTCTACATCAATTATTCATGATTGAGTATAACTTTTTCAAACGTTAGATGGTAAGGGACCCAAAATATAATCTCGATTGCAGTCTAACAATATGGGGTGCCAGATATGTCGAAAAACAACACTTCATCTTTGTATTGTGGGGATTTATATTTGTGTAGAATGAAAGAAGTGATTTTTTTCGTTGTCTCAATCGGATGAAGAGTTCTAACTTAGTTATGCAATCAGCACCGAAATGCAGGACAATCAAAGCCATGGCAACAACTCCAACTGTTTCAACTCCCAAAAGAGAAACAGATCCCAAGAAAAGAACTGTAATCACTGGAATGGGTCTAGTCTCAGTTTTTGGAAGTGATATTGACACATTCTACAACAGGCTGTTGGAGGGAGAGAGTGGGATTACTCACATTGATAGATTTGATGCTTCAACCTTCGCGGTTCGATTCGCCGGACAGATTCGTGATTTCTCTTCCAAAGGCTACATCGATGGCAAGAACGATCGTCGTCTTGATGATTGCTGGAGATATGGCATTGTCGCAGGCAAAAAGGCCCTTGAAGATGCCAACATTGGACCTCAAGTCCTTGAAACAGTAGGTGACATTCTGGCTCATTTCTACAAAATGCATTTCGCTTTTTCATTCCTAACAAAGCTGAGCCCAAATATAGTTCATATTAAAATTAAAGAGTCAGTGTAATAACCCACCACTGTTATTAAGCGGTACCTCAAGTACTTGAAACATCCGGTGACATTCTAGTTTCTGCATAATTCATTGAGCACATGTATAGTTCTATGATAAGATTTTAGAGTCTGCCCTTCGTTGGTATTGGTGTTTATAAAGATGGTTCATGTGAAGATTTCAGAGTTGATCCTTCATCGGCATCAGCGTCAACTAATTCCACATCCCTAGAGTTAATGGCGAATCAGTGATGTCAATATTTTAGAGTCAGCCCTCCACTGGTCTTGATGTTACAGGAACTAATTCCATATCCATCATGTTAGAATTTCAAAGTCGGTCCTATGGACTACCGCTAAAAACATCGTATACCTAACTTAACCAGAGGTTACATCTCCAAAGTGTCAATGTTATTATGAGTAAAACTATTCCTACGTGAGTTTCATAATGTATTTGTATATTCTAAGTTGCTGACGTGAGATTTATATTGTTGGACAATTCATTGTTGTATGTTGTAACAGATGGACAGAACAAGAATTGGAGTGATTGTGGGGACTGGCATGGGAGGCCTAACCGCATTTAGTGCCGGAGTTGAATCCCTAATTCAAAAGGGATACAAAAAAATCAGTCCTTTCTTCATCCCCTACTCAATCACCAACATGGGATCCGCGTTGTTAGCCATAGACACTGGCCTAATGGGACCCAATTACTCCATCTCCACCGCTTGTGCCACTGCAAACTACTGCTTCTATGCAGCTGCAAATCATATCAGAAGAGGTGAAGCAGATATTATGGTGGTTGGTGGGACCGAGGCTGCTGTCATGCCTACTGGTGTTGGCGGCTTCATTGCCTGCCGCGCTTTGTCACAGAGAAATGATGAACCCCACAGAGCATCAAGACCCTGGGACAAAAACAGAGATGGATTTGTCATGGGAGAAGGCGCTGGTGTATTGGTAATTCAAAATTCCTAACATGTGCATCTGATTTTAATTTTGTCGATTTTACTGAATTTTTTATTTATTTATTTTTTATTGAGGACAGGTTATGGAGAGCTTGGAGAGTGCATTGAAGAGAGGAGCACCTATCATTGCAGAGTATTTGGGAGGAGCTGTGACGTGTGATGCTCATCACATGACTGATCCAAGATCAGATGGGCTGGGAGTCTCCTCTTGCATAACCAAGAGCTTGGAAGATGCTGGAGTTTCCCCTGAAGAGGTAAGGGCATTTTGTTCTTCCATATCTCCTAAGTCAACTAGGAAAGTTGAAAGTCATTGTTCTTTAATTGATTTAGCTACGGATGATTTTGATTTTGATTTTGACGGAGGGAATTATATTTGGCAGGTGAACTATGTGAATGCTCATGCAACATCCACATTGGCAGGGGATTTGGCGGAGTTTAGTGCAATCAAAAAGGTTTTCAAGGACACGTCCGAGATGAAGATCAATGGGACCAAGGCAACAACCGTCAATCCCATTTAATATTTACTCTTTAAATTTCCAGCACACCTTAATTCTGTGAAAACAGCGCATTTTTTTTATGATACTGTTGTTCTTGTTCTTGTTTCAGTCAATGATTGGACATGGTCTTGGTGCTGCTGGTGGATTAGAAGCCATAGCAACCATCAAAGCAATCAACACTGGCTGGCTCCATCCAACAATTAACCAAGATGTATATTACTTCATTTCACAATTTTCTAACGGCCATAAAATTCAAACTTAATATAAGAACTTCCGTAATCCTTTCACCTAATTCTAATTTTTCGATTTCTCGTGGTTCATAGGATTTGGAGCCTGCTGTCACAATCGATACCGTCCCCAATATGAAGAAGAAGCATGAGGTTAATGTCGGTAAGTGTTTTGACAGTGTTTGCAATTTCCCTTCATTTCAAGCTTCGATATTCGTAGTTAGTGAGTGTTTACTAATCAAAGGTGTCCCTTTGTTTCACTTGCAGCTATTTCAAACTCATTCGGGTTTGGAGGGCACAACTCTGTGGTTGTGTTTGCCCCTTTCAGTCCCTAAACGACATTGAATCCAAGCCGAAAAGCAGCATTTTCCCCGCATCTTTTTCTAATTTAAACAATTGATTCAGTGATGTTCCCATTTCTCTGAAGCATGCAAGAGGGTTATGATTATGAAAATGGAAAACGCACCCACCGTGAGGAGCCTTCGAGCCCATTTATGCCAAATCTTATTTCATCATGATCTTCGTTATAAACAATAAAATCCACTTGCTCTATGTTGTTCCTGTTTAGTAGGGGCATGTTCCTGATTCTTTGTTCTTTTTTTCTCTGTTTGTAATGCAAATGAATTCTGTATTGAGCAGTTGAAAACATTTTAGCCTAGAAGTATTGTAGAAATAATGTTGGGCTTAAATAAAACAATCCTTCCACCTTTTTCTTGTGTGGGCACAAAAAACCCTAGGCATTGAAATGGATGCAATGGGCCAAATTGTATCATGTCCGTAAGTAAGTCCAATGGGCCGAGTGTTATGATTCAGAGCTATCATCGGCCTTGTGTTCGGCTCAACAATAGTTTATATCCAGTGTCACTTCCTATCGTAGAATATAGCATGGTATCAAAATAATTATTACACGCAGGGTTCGGCCATAAGACGCAACCCGTACTTTGAGTGGAGATTAAGCGATAAAATATCTATTAACTCATTTGAAATTACATACATAGTCAGACAAATACCCTATATATGCATAGATGAAGCATGAAAGTGATCTGGGAATTAAGCACAGCCTAAGCTTGGACTGGGGAAGTCGTCTGGAAGAGCTAGACCAACATAAATATATATAATCTCAAAAAATATCCTTCCTTTTTTCCACAAAATCCATGCCACTCATGTATAGCCATCATTCATTCATTAAGTATGCAATTGCCTTTTGCTCTTGTATACAGATGGGATGTCACTCTCTAAGTGATAGTTTATTTAACCTAACAAAGAAAGAAAAAAAAAACGAAAATTCCAATATTCAACTGACATAAACATTAAAGAAGATATTAGGGAGGGGGACTATATACGTGGGTATAATTTCGCTGTTGCAAAAATTAAATCCGAGATATTTTACTGTGTATGAATATCATTATACGAATAATACTAGCGACAATTCAATACATAGCTTAGCTATGGTGGTTTCCTAGAAGAAAAATTAAAAAATGAAGCTGAAATGGAAGTTAATTAGCCGTAGCTCCTTTCAAGATGCATCAACAAGCCAGGTGTCTCAAGTTTGGTCATCGATCCAACCACTAGGAGCAAGTTGGTTGGTAAAGACTAATGCCCTCCTTGTTCATGATTCAATTTTTTAAATTAAAAAGAAAAATGATAAGGAATCAGGTGAAGTTGGTTCAATTGATTGTGAGGAGGATGAATGTGTGGATAGTATTAGTGGCGAGATTAATTTAATTAAGCAGGCTTTAGGCCGACAGTATTAAAGTAATTATTACTGGTAAACCCACTTGCAAATTGCAAGTAATATTGGTAGCATATATAATGCTGATTACTGTTTGTGCCGTGGGTGGTGAATGAATCTGTACGTGAAAATGTGACCAACTATGATATTCCTATTCGCACATGGCATGGGTAACTTGATCGATGCTGCTGCTCACAATTAGGACTTGCTAATCACTCTCATTACTACCATTGTTTATAGCTACGCCTTCTTAATTACTTGTTTATAGGCATTCAATTATTTTAACCTTTTCTCCCTCAAAAGTTCATACTTTTGTTAAGGCTCTTCATGTTGAAGCATCATAAGGGCTTTTTTTTTTTAATTTTTTTAATTTTTTTTATACCACTATATATATTTTATAAGGATAGAAAATACATGGTTCAGCATAAAACATGCAGGAAGGTTTGTTTAATGGTAGATATTATAGGAATATGCCTGTAAAAGATCCTGAGCAGTTTACTACTTCATCACGTACGTCTCTCACCTAACATTCAAATTCAATCATCTTTGTGCCCCTGAAAAAAAACATAATTAATTTCTGTATTTATGGATGTTTTCGTTTTAAGTCGTCTCCATCTTTCCTTTCTACGTCAATGGGAAGTATATATACGGAAGGCCGAGAAATGATGAACAGGCTAGAGGCTGGGAGGACGTACTGGTCTTTATTCAGGATAAACACCACGCCTAGGTCGTTTCATGTAGACAAGCTTGAGGAGGAAGCAGTGAGAGACCTTATTACAAATGGACAAAAAATAACTAGAAAACTGATCATAATTACGAATATGAATCCTCATAAGAAATAGGCATGAATGGCTGCATAAAATGATATTCACTTTGTTGATTTTGTTTTTCTCAGGCACGCATAACAATGACATTAAGATATGTAGTAGAGTGGAGGAGAAGAACCAACTAAACTATGCAACACCAATATGACCCTACTAACCTTATTATTCTTCATTTTTGTATCGTGTCATTTAATAAAATGGCTCACCCCAACAAATGTGCCCATTAGTCATTTTCCACCTCTCAAAATCCTGCCAAATTAATGTCATTATTAATTATTCAAAACCAGACAAACCAGACATACAGAAACTGGCTTTTTTGTTTTTTGTTTTCAACAAAAGAAAAAGATATTTAAAGTAAAATAGTCAAATTTAATTTTAAAAAAAATTTAACTAAAATATATCCATATAAGAACGGGAACATATATGTAATGGATGTCATTCAATATAAATTTTCAGAAAATACCCAAAAATTTATAGCAACCTTCAGAGATCTCGGGGTTTAGTCACTGAGCGAGCGAAATATATTATGTTCGAAAAGGATGAGACAGATTCAGAGTTAAATAATACGACATGTTGGTAATACTTTACGACATATTTATGAAAAATTTAAAAGTAATTATTAATATTTTTTAGTGTAAAAATGTAATAAAAATGCATACAAAAAATGAACAAAAATGCTTAATAAATAAAGAAAATTATCATTAAATTATAAGGCGAATGGTAATTAGTAGTTTTGTAGTTGGCCTTGCTTATTGTTGCTATTTGTCATGAAGCTTGCTTTGACCAAGATATAGTCAAATACAGCAGCCCACATTGATACATATGCCTCAAACGGCTGATTATGTTTCGTCTTTCGTAGTGTTGGTAGGTAAGCTAACAATCTAACGTTAAACTCTTCGGCCTATTCATTATATAAAATAATAAATACAAGAAATACAATTTAGTGTAATTAAGCTTAAGCAATCCATCTTAACATGTATAAGATGGATTCATTCATAATATCTACGTTATTGATTAGAGATTATTCTTTTATTTACTTTATTTTGTGTCAAAGATGTTGGTAATAGTAGTAGGCTATTTTCTTGTTGTAGTGATTGGAAAATGCCAGGAAGTTTATGAAGAGTCTATGAATATGATATTGGGTGATGTAGGTGTCCATGGGGCCTAATTGAAGCACTTAATTGATTGCCAATAGGGTTTGAGATTGACCAATGGGAGCTAAGTAACATGGAATTTGACTTGATTAGTGATAATTAATCATGGTTGACCAATCTTATGGTACTAATATGACTTGCTTTTCCATTATATAGAAGCAGTTAAAATTAGGAGGAATCTTTTTTTTTTTTGGGTAAAAAATTATGAGGAATCTTTGCTTCATTAAAAAGAAAATTAGTTTATTTGTTTTTTTCATTCAAGGGATTGGTGGATTAAGTAGTTAAGTAGATTGTTTTATTTTTAACATAACCCAATCAACTCATGGCGTGTCTGCTTTACACGCGTGCATAAGCTTTATGAGGGAGATTAAACTTTGTATATATGGGAACAGCATTTATAATAAAGTAATATTATTTAGACGCACTAAATTAATAGTATTAAAGCGATAATTAATAAATATTATTATTTTAATAAATAAATTAAATAATTTTGTATTTATATTAAATCATTTATTGATTGTCATATCAATGCGGTTAATTGAGTGTATATATAACATTATTCTTCACAAAATTGCATCATATTTCACTTTGGGACCAAACTAGCAACTCACTTTTGACACAATTTTCTAAATTCATATTGTAGAAAGAAATTATGGATGTAAAACAAGTTGGATTGATAGATCGTAAAATGCACACGTATTAGGATAAAGCCTAAAGTCGTGTACAAATTATACTTCATTGATTGATTAAATTACAATGTGCATATACGGATAAGTGGTATTTGTTGGAAAAATATTATCTTAAATACGAATTAGTTTTTTTTTCTTCTAATTATGAGTTGATTTATTTACTAGATTTGATTTGATTTAGAATTCTGATTTTGTATTGTATTGGAAATTAGGTTTTGTTATCTTGGTTGATATAGGATTTGTTGCCTATATAAGACTTGACTTAGACTTGTAAACTATAACCCTTTAGAAACCTTTTGTAATCCTTTATCACAAAAAAATATACTGATTAGTGCTTAAAATGCTTGCATCCCCTATGGATGCATGGAGAATTAGAATTCACATATTGAGATTTCCACTACCTTATGTTGCAGTTATTTATTTGTTTGACATGATATAAAAGCAGGTTTGATATGTCTTTTGTACTTTTTGTGTTATGGAGTATCAATTTGATATGGAATGAACAAAAAAAACATAAAGACATAACTTATAAGGGCAAAAAATAATTGAGCCGACCTAGATATTTAAGATCAAATTAACCACCTAAGGGAGATAAAGCTGAATAAAAGCATAACACTAACATATATAACAATGTCATCAACATATAAAAGAAGAAATATGGTGTGGTAGCTATAGCAAAATATGAACAAGCGGACGTCAGCTTGGCTCCGTACAAAGCGTATTGATATAAAAAATGTATTGATGTGCCTACACTAAGCGGGGGGAGCTTACTTGAGACCATAAAATGCCTTATGTAATTTACAAATATGGCAGGGAGAGCAAGATCTATGAAGCTAGTGCTGAATATTATACATCATCTAGAATAAAATTGTGTAACAAGACATTTTTGACATTAGGTTGACAAATAGATGCCACCCACGAAAGACAACAAGACTAACATTTTGGATGGTGGTTGAAAGGACCCTCCCCGTAATCCCCCTCGATTAACGTGGGAGAAACTGTGCCCGTCTGACATGTCATGTAACATCACTAAAGTACCCTCAATGACAGGACCCATCCCAATCCCCCCTGGATTAACGCGGGATGACCTTGCTCCCGTCTGACACGAAGTGTCAGACAAGGGATATTTCCGACCTTTGCCCTCCCGGGCTATCAGAGTACGCCAGGATCCGGAGGAGGCATGTGATATCTCGGTCTCTGCTACAGTCCACACCGTATTCAACCTGAAGGGTATTAAAAACAGAAAGACTATGAGTGGACAAAAATAAAGAGTTTATAAAAGATATTTCATAAAAGACCTTTATACCCTTCACTAAAAAGTATGCATGCATAGTGAAACCATTTATCCAATCACATATGTTTAAACAACCATATTTAGGGTCACAGCCCCAAGTTCCGTAAATACAAGTCACACGGGCTCCTGCCCAAAACCATTTACAGAAAACCATAACATCATAAACATATGTGGGACCTCAGCCCAAATCCATTTATCATTATAAAACACAATTTCCCAAACCAATTGAAATCATGTTTATCCATTATATTTCATATCCAAGAACCTGTCACGGTAAAATAAAGCTACGCGCGTGCTAACCGGGGTCTCAAACCCAAGTCTCTCTAGGGTCCACCTAGGTCAATGTCCGTAGATCAATGACCCTCCCTGGAGGTAACGAACCATGCCCATCCTGAGAGTAAGGAACCCAACTGGGGGGTGACTCCACTCAGTCAGTACTCCGTGACTACTCCGGGGTCCACCCAGGCCAACGACTCTCCCCGGAGGAGACAATCATATATAAAGGATGGAATATGAAAAACCTTTTGAAATCATTCTTTAAACCTTTCTAAGATTCATGCCCGGCCCTCACTAGCCGTCATGAACCATAAAACCTTTCAAGGGTTCATGCCGGTTCCCATAAACCGTCATGGCCCGTAAAATCCTTTCCAAGGGTTCATGTCGGTTCCCATAAACCGTCATGACCCGTAAAAACCATTTCTAGGGTCCCTGACCCGAAATCACCATCACAACACATAACTGGGGCCTAGGCCCGAATCCACATACAAACTGGACCTCCAGTCCGAATCGTAAACCAACTGGGCCTTGTGGTCGATTCCGTAAATCAAATGGGTCTCGTGCCCGATTCCATATTTCCAAATCCGAAATCAATTTAAGAACTAATTGGGCCTCCGGCTCGAGAACGTAACAAAAAGGGACATCGAGTCCGAGGATTTCCGAACAAAGGGGTCTCGAACCCGAGTTTACCTTTTCAAATCCAAAATCATTTCATTAAACTATTTCCAAAACCATAAGAATGGAAAATCAGAGTAAAACCGGAAACCTTGATTTACGTGCAAGCACGTAAATCGCCTCGAAATGCGTGAAACCACATAATTCACAACCATCCAATTCACAATCATATAATCACAATCATAAACCATATAAAACATTTATGCATGCATCACAGTTTAGAAATCAAGGTCCACTCACAGACCGTTCGAAGCCGCGCCTTGATACGCGTGCCATAATCATCTCCCTGGTCAATCACCATCACCGGGACTCCCAAACCTATCCAAATTCATTTAGAGGGTTACTAATAGCCTCATTAACCTCTCAATGAAGTCCCATAATTTTCCCGATTTTCTAACTATTTTTAAAACTAAACCTAAACCTTCGGACACCCCGAAACCTATCGAAACGATGTCCGATTGACACGAAACCAGTCCCAAAATGTTCGTTACATCGAATAGATGATTTCATATGTTGAATACTTCCCCAAATTATGGGCCACGTGCCCAAGAAGGCCCTGTGCACTGTTCATCGTCACCTACATCAGCTGAACCGGTTTTCTGGTTCTGGACCGGTCTAAACCGGCGTGACCGGTTCAGCAATTTTTCCTCCCCTAATTCAGTCCGATTCAACCCCAAATCAATCCTATAATCTCCCTTGCATCTTTACGCATCTAACCATATAAATTAGAACCTTAAAAACTCCATAGAACCTGTGAACCCGAAAGCCCTTCACGGTCTCCATTTTTCCAGAAATCCACCCGGGCTTTCCCAACCTCCAACCAACCTCAAAATAATCTTAATAGGTTCCTAATAACCCCCTAAGCTCATTCTAATCACCTAGAATCAACCTTAACGTGCGAAATCAAAATAAAAAGGAAAATGGTGAAACCGAGTACCTCTCGGTTTTCTCCTCCTCTCGCCGCCGTGGACGGTGGTTCAGGCCATCCTTCAACCTCCTTAGTCCTCTCATCACTCCCTGGCCTCTCTGTCATGATCATATGGTAAGAGTTGGATTGGTTTGTTTGGGTTGCACAGAGAAGAGGAAATGAGATCGAGAAATGTTTTGGGTTTGTGTTTGAATGAAGAAATGAAGATGTTCGATGCATGAATGAGAATTAAGGGCCAGTGGATGGGTGACACTTCTCACTCATCCATTGGGCCTTGGGAAAATATCTGGGCCCACTATAATCCAAAAGTCACTTGTCTCGTAATTCGTGCAATATTGTACTTGAACTTCCGTGAACCGTAACTTCGCCGTCGAACGCCCGAATTCGACGTGCCGTCTATCTACGGATTCATATGGTCATGATCTACGTGATGGTCCTTGGCCCTCGGCCATCGGATCTCCCGGTCAAAAAGTCAACTATTTGCCCTTTTTAACCAAAATTACCAAAATGCCCCTAAACTTCCGAACGTCATAACTTCTTCCTCGAATGTCGGAATTGAACGTGCCACCTATCTATGAACTCGTGACATCCTAAACTAAGTCACGGTCATCGGTCAAAGTCCATTTGACCGCCCCGATCGAAAAGTCAACGTTTTACCCACGCCTAGAGGCAAAACGGTCATTTTGCATCGTTCGTCAGATTTCGCCTAACTAATCACAGATTAACCTCACTAATCGTGATTAGTCACTAATTTAATCCTGGAATTTGGGACGGGTCGTTACACTCAAGATATAAATATGTATGCTTACCACGTGTCAGACAAGGGATAAGGTTACATTCTAAATAAGATATTCAGAGTATGCAAAACTACGTGATGCCTCAGCCTTTATACAGCCCGTGTCCGCGATCAACCTGGAGGGTGCAAAAATCAATAAACAATGTGAGTGAACAAAACAAAGGTTTGGAAAACCATTTTCCAAAGTCAATCATTAAACCCTCAATTTAAAAAAGCTATGCATGCATAGAATTTAAGAATAAAACATCAATCTCAAAATAAGTGTAGTAACTAGAAAATCAGAAATTCTAAAACTTGCCCCATAGAAGGTCATACCAAATCCACGCCAAAGTAAACATGGCAACACAACCATATCAAAATAACCAATCATATCAACCTCGATGTCTGCTGCTGAATCATCATATCAAGGTGTACGGAGCCCCAAGAATGACGGAGTCCCAGAATTAACATTCGAGTGTGGATCATCTCAGGAATGACAGAGTCTCAGACTGGATGTCTGAGTAACGGTCCTAGACTTAGGAATTACGGAGCCCCAAGCTCGACGTCTGAGACGAGTCTCGGGAATGACGGAGCCCAGCTCGACGTCCGAGACTATGCATCATAATATCAGTCTAGGGAAAGACAGAGCCCAGCTCGACGTCCGAGACTATCACATCATATCACAGTCACATCATCACAATCATCACACATCATCTCAACATCACGATCATTGTGAATACTGAGGAACCACATGTCTAGATCAATAACAATTCAAGCCATAATTCCATATCTCGGGTCTAAGCCCCAAACCAAAGTTCAATCAAACCTCGTAAAACGAGCCATTAAAATATTTCTTAAACATTTGTAAAATTACCAAAATCCACATAAATATCACGTAAATAACCATCAAGAAATTCTCATTATAAATCGTATAAAAACCATATAAAAATGCATGCATAGAGTTTGGAAAACAAAAGTCCACTCACCTATACCGCCGCTTGCTCAAAACACTAGCCGTAAGCTAATCCTCAGCTTCTAGAACATCTGGGCCTATTAAAGTCGCACCTGAGTGTCACTAACAATCAATATAAGTCCATATAATAAACTCTCACAAACCCCGTAATAAAAAACGCACCCCGAGGAGAAATACCTCCAAAATACGAACCAAATGATCTCTGATTGACTTGAAACCTCCACCATTGGATTCAGGACGTCGAAACCTATCGAACATGATCGGGTTGACCTCGAAATTCATGCCCATATTCCCACACACACCAGTCAAAGTTTGGTCAACGCTTGTCAAGGCCGGTCAATGCTGACGTCACTGCTTACGTCATCCTGATAACCTGACATCTAACAACCTGCCACGTGGCACCCTTTGGTTGGTGCCATGTGTCACCCTTTGGTTGGTTGATAGGTCGTTAATTAAGTATTATTTTATACTCTTTATACATGACTTTTAATATTAAAATAATAAACAAATGGAGAAAAAAATTTATTTTGTGGGACTTTTGCAGAAATAAATAAGGCTTGGAATTTGGAGCATTTTGGTGAAAGAATCGTCCCAATTGGAGTTCAAACGAAAAAATTAAGGACAAAATAGGGGATGCCACCGAAATTCTCTTGAGAATTCGGTGGACTGCCACTGAACATCCCAATCCAATCAAATCCAAAAGCCCAGCCCGCACCAGTTGTTCAGCCCACTTGTTGCAGCCCTGCCGAGCACGTCTCCATCCCAGCTTGCGTGGATATCAACGCGCGTCCATCAAACGGATCCCCATGGCCTCGACGCGTGCTTCCCGAAGAACTATGTTTCTCCCCAACACGCGTGCGCTGACCAGCCCGCCTAAATCAATGCGATAGGCACCGACCTAAGCCCCCCCCCCCCCTGACCTACCTACATCCGTCAAACTACCCGCCCCCTGACCTACCTACAGCCGCCGAAATCCCTTGCTTTTTCCAGCTGATCGCCGCCGAGTCACTCCAGCATCCCTACGTGCTGATTTTTCAACCATTTTGGCTGATTTTTCAAACATCTTTCCCCCAAAAATCAGCCAATCTCATCATTTAACTTTTGAACCTTTTTTTTTTATTGTAATATATATATATTTTAGAGTTTTATTTGATTTTCTTCCCTATAAATAGGAGTTCATTTTACTTGTTTAGGGACTTGGTTTTTTGAGACACATTTTGAGCCTTTCTTAGGAGAAACTATGGAAAAATATTTCTAATATAAAATTTAAGAGTTCAAGTCCGAATTTCCCTTGTTTTATTATTTCCATCTTCACAAGGTTCCTGCCGCTGTTCGGTGTTCCTTGTGAAAAACAATCCATTATTCTCATCCATTCCGAAAGTGTAACATTTGCTCTCCATCCTTTTAAACTCTTTTATTTGTTATTGGTTCTATTTATAATGCAATATATGTGTTAGTTTTTCCTTCTATCTTTTTTAAAATTGAATACAATCTCCATGTGTTTTACTTTCTAAAAATCATTTACTTCTTACATTTTAGAGCTTAATCTTCATTTCGAAACTAAATGTTGATCCGCTGTTTCAGGCATTTAGAGTAAAATTGAAGAGATTTAATGTATGACCGCTGTTCGGCGCATTAAATCACAAACTTAAGGTAAATCGTATTATAAGTAAAAATCTGTTATTCAGTGTATTTATAATATGAAAAATGTTTGAAGGAATATGAGTTTGTGAAGGTATGATTTCGTGATTGATTCGAATATATGCAAATGCTAGTGTGTTGGTGAATTTTGTGTTTAAAGAAAGTCCACTTGTACAAATGTTAAAGTAGGAGTAGAATTAATTCCATATTTTTTTTACTTGTTTTATTGTCTATATCATGATTACAATCCCTCAAAACCCCCCATTTAATTCTTTAATTTTTTTTTATTCTTTAATTAATTTATTATTTATTCCTTTATTCATTAATTCATTAATTATTTTATTCTTTGATTATTCATTATTCTTTCTCACTAACATATTATTAATATTCCCTAATTTCTCCGGATAAGAACGATCTCTATCTACCAATACTAAAATGACACAAAAAGGGTTTAAATTACATAGTACTCAATTTACGTGTTTAATTTAATGTGTAGTTTGAGATTTATCAATTTTTGGCGCCGTTGCCGAGGAAATTAAAAATCATTCTTAATGTGTTAGTATGTATAAAATTGTTTATATGTGAAATGTTCATACTTGTGAATAAAGTGTACATATTCTTAACTTTTGTTTAGTTATTTATTTATTTATTGTTACTTGATTCCATATTACTTGTTTATATTTTTCTACTTGTTCATATTTTACTTATAATGTTCATATCTTACTTGTTTACTTTCATAGTTATACATATTAATTGTTCAAAATTACTTTATTTTATTCTTATTTATTTGTTTATTTATTGTTTTGTTAAACTCTAAATATATATATATATATATATATTAATAAATAAATTCAGAATAATAAAAAAATAATAATAAAAAAATAATAAAAATTCGGAATTAAAAAAAAACAGAAAAGGAAAAAATATATGTATATATATATTATGATTTAATTTGTTTATAATTTTGCACACTTGATTTGATAATGTGTAAGTGTATATGTTTTTAATATTCATATTTACTATGTTTATAAATGTTCCTACTTGTTTATGATTGCCTATACATAAAAATGTTCATACCTTTTCTTTTGTGTAGCATAAAAATGTTGCATATATATTACTTGTTATTCTTCATACTTGTTCATAATTTGTATTTTTATACTTGTAAATTCAAACTCTTATTACACTTGTTCATACTTTGTTTATAAATTTACATACTTGATTTATATTGTTCATACTTGTATATACATTTTTGTTCATAATTTTTATGTTTTATGCCTGCCATATTATATTAGTTCACAATCTTCATAATATACTTTTTCATAAATTATACTTAATGCCTATATTGTATTAAGTTCATGAATTGTATCTTTGACTTTCTTAAAGTGTAAATATTGTTTCATATTAAATGATTTAGAGTTGCATGAATCTCAAGGCCCATTTTTCTTCAAAATTTTACTTTCGAGAACAGGTAGCGCCCCTTTTGTTTACTTTCTCCTTAACCCTTCATGATGTGTGGATTTCATCACCACACACCATAGACCCGAATCTATGGACATGAGGTTGGGGCGGAGTTCGTAAACACTCGGGTTTGGTAATTCACCAAATCTTCCATCGGTTGATTATGGTGTCTAGGAGGGTTATGAATAGTGATAAGTTTTGGATTAAGAAAGGAAACACCAATGGAGTATATGCCCTAGCCAAGCTAACCTCGGGGTGCTCTCGAAATTATCCTTGCTTCTCGCGTTACATCTATCCCAACTGGCTATGATTAATGTTGAATGGTGGAAGGGTGGTTATCAATACGCGCAGGCCGTACGCCTAGGAAATTACTATGAGAAGTGGAATGTAATGACCCATCCCAAATTAACGGGATTAATTGAGGATTAATGACGGATTAGCGAGACTAATCAGAGATTAGACGAGGATTAGCGGACGTTCAAGGCAAAAATGACGATTTTGCCCTTGGAATGGGCAAAACGTTGACTTTTTGTTCGGACGGTCAAATGGACTTTGTCCGATGATCGTGACGTAGTTCTGGACGTCACGAGTTCATAGATAGGTGGCACGTTCAATTCCGACATTCGAGGAAGAAGTTATGACGATCGGAAGATCAGGGGCGTTTTGGTAAATTTGGCGAAAAAGGGCCGACGGTTGACTTTTGACCCGAGAGGTCCGATGACCGATGGCTGAGCACCATTACGTAGATCACGACGATATGAATCCGTAGACAGGCAGCACGTCGAATTCGGACGTTCGACGGCGAAGTTACGGTTCACGGAACTTCGAACGTACTATTGCACGTTTTTCGAGACAGACGATTATTTGAACTTTAGTGGGCCCCAGCCTTTTCCTCAGAACCAATGGATGAATGACAGGTGTCATTCATCCATTCCCCATCAGTTTCATTCATGCATCAAACCCCTTAACAGTGCATCCATTTTCCATTTTGTTCCAAACCAAACCCGATCACCATTTTACCCAAATCCAAACCCACCCTTGACCTGTGGTCATCACTGAGAGGACAGAGGGAGGAGGAGGAACTGAGGATGTGGAAGCTGGCCGGGCAGAGCCGTTGTGCACGGCGGAGGAAGAAAACCAAACAAGGTATCAGTTTTAACTTTTTAATTTCCATTTTCAATTTCGTGCATTATGGGCTTGTTTGGACGGTTGGGTTGAACTAAATAGGTCCCTAGGATTGTTTTAGGAAGGTTTTGGACGGGTTGGAACGTTGAGGAAGCCCAGGGAGGATTTTGGGTTTTGAACCGTGGAGACCAAAATTGGACCGGGCCATTTGTGTGGGTTTAGGGGTTCTAATTAAGTGGGTTAGGTTCCTAGGACGATTATAGGAAGGTTAGGATTGATTAGGATTGAAAACGGTGAAAAACTGGGCCGGAATGAGCTTGAACCGGTCACGTCGGTCCAAGATGCAGGCGAACCGGACTGGACCGGTTCAGACTGGTCGACGCGAGGTAGGGGACGACACTGTACACTAGCGCGTGGCTCCCACGCGCAGCCCCTTCAGGCGGCGCGTGCGGGCGCGTGGGGGAGAATTTGGGGAAGGTTCCAACATATCAAATCATCTATTCGATGTAACGAACATTTTGGGACTGGTTTCGAGGCGATCAGACATCGTCTCAATATAGTTCGGGCTGTCCGAAGGTTTCAAGGCGCGTTTAAAAATAGTTAAAAATCCCGTAAAATTAGGGGGCCTTAGTGAGGGGTTAATTAACTAGTTAGTAACCCTCTAAAGTGATTTGGACAGGTTTGGGTACCCCGAAGGCGACGGTTGACCCGGGAAGGCATACAGCACGCATATCGAGGCAGCAGCGCGGACAGTCTGTGAGTGGACTTTCTTTCTGAAATCGATGCATGCATAAATATTTTATATATGTTTTAATATGTGTTTTCGGATGCCTTGAGTGCATTTTGGTGTGCGTTTACGTATGAGCACGTACTTCGAGGTTTTCAGATTTTATACATGCTTATACTCGCTTACGCTTTCGGTTTTCATGAAATGGTTTTGAAAAGTAAAACGACCCATTTGGTCTTGATTATTCGGGCATGAGACCCATTTGGATTTGGTTTGACTCGGGCATGAGACCCTATTGACGACTCGTAGGTCGGAGTCGTGGTCGCGATGGGTGCTGTGTGCACGGCGACGGACGACGTGACGATCGCCTCCGGATTGGGATGTGTTCCTTCCGGAGAGGTCACGATGCACGTCCCATTGTCGAGCAGCCACTGGAGGCTTGACTTCGGAGTGCTGACGGTTTAGAGGATCGATCAGTGACATGTGCACCATGGTCCCGAGATGGTCGCGGCAGTGATGTGTTAACGGCGACATACCAGGATTGAGAGCGGTCCTGGATTGATGGTTACACGCATCGCTATGATCGAGATCGTGACTGACCCTGAGTTATTGGGCTCGATGCCCAGTTGATTTGAGTTCGTGCTCGAGGCCCAATTATTGTGAAATCGGGCGAGAGGCCCTGTTTAGTTCTATGTTCGGGCTGGAGGCCCATTTGCTTTGTGTTATCGGGCGTGAGTCCCGCTTTTATGGGTTTTGGTATACTGGTATGTATATACCCTCCTTACGAGATGATTGATTGATCTCCTCCAGCGTCGACCTGGAGAGTCACGATCCACAGACCAGAGTGTGTATCCCCATAGGGATCCCGTTCCAGGAGTGGAGGTTACTTATGATGTTGTGGACCCGGACCACATTCCGGAGAGATATGTGGACTAGATCCAGAGAGAGAGAGCTCAGACTAGATCCAGAGATTGAGCCTCCCAGATGGAGATTCCTGGGAGAAGACTCGAAGTGAGACCCCGAGTAGTGTGCACACTAGTATAGAGATGACATCGTGACTATATCGGGGATGTGATCCCTAGGGGCTGTGTGCCTCGAGTTGGCATCTTCTCCGGAAGTGCCTAGGATGAGTTATATATGTATATATGTATATGTGGACAGGTTTTCACTGAGATGGCGTTGGGCTGAGACCCACGCGTATTAGTTTTGGGGCTGAGACCCTTATGAGGTGGTTTTGGGACGAGTTCCCATGTGTTTTGGTTTGGGCGGAGGTCCCATGTGTTAATTGACTGATTTCGAGCTAAGGCCCAAATGGTTTGATGGTTCATGACGGTTTATGGGAACCGGGCATGAACCCTAGAAATGGTTTTTAAATGCATGCATATGTTTTAAACGAAGGGCATAAAGGTCTTTTATGAAATGTTTTTATAAAATTATTTGTTTCGTCCTTTGTTTTTTCCACTCACAGTTTTTATGTTTTGAATGCCTTTCAGGTTGATCGCGGATGTGGCTGTAGCAGAGACGAGACATCGCATTCCTCCTTCGGATCCTGGTGTACTCTGATAGCCCCGGTTGGGCAAAAGACGAAAAATATCCCTGGTCTGACACTTCGTGTCAGGTGGGAGCAGGTACGTCCCACGCTAATCCCGAGGGATTTGGGGCGGGTCCTGTCAAGTTGGTATTAGAGCAGAGTATACGCACAGATCGAGGATGTGATGTCTCTCTAATCGTAACAGCCCATCATCGACCTAATAGTTAGGGTACTAGTACGAGGATTCGGTAGAACCAATCCTAGTTCGTGTACGTTTGACACGTGGTGCTATCGTGTGAGTTCAGTTTGGCAGAGGAGACGTGTTTTTTGAGAGGTTGGAATCTCAAGTGGGATCGTTATTCGTGCGAATCCGACGGCTTAGAGCCGCATAGTTACTGTAATGAGATCCAGAGCATCAGTGGATGCGATAGGATACGATTGCGACGGCTAGACGTTGTACAGTATTAGGCATAGAGTATGGCAAGGTTCTTATGGCCGCCAGTGGCTGAGAGTCGTAGAGGTTCGAGAGGACGAGGTCCTTAGGTTGTGGTTACTGATTGTTGGGATACCAGTATCGGAGTACGACGATCATTCGGAGTCGAAGCGAGGGATTGCTCGAGATGGACATGCTGCAGGGAGCAGCCGCTGTAGCGAACAGCCGGGTTGTGATAACCCTAGTCGGTGATTGGTTGGACGAGTGACCAGGAGAGCGGTACTTGTCGATCGGAGTCCGAGGTGGACTGATCGGTGGATGTTGTTTGCTGAGCGATTAGTACCGGCGGTGATGCGGTGAGTTAACGAGAGTAGACGACGAGCCACGAGCTGAGGATAGCTCAATCGTGATGTGCTCATGGTAAGGTTCTACCATTACGCGACGAGAAGGATTCGTCGGATAATATAGATTTGTCTAGGCAATTGGTGTTGGCTACGATCGACCATACCTCCTGAGTGTTGGGTACACAGTTCGAGGAGAGTTTGATGGTGAGAAATATAATGGGTTACTACAATAGTTATCGATAGTTTCCATGGGTCGGAAGGATTGGACAACGTAAGGGCTCATGTTGTGACTCATTAGTTGGGTGGCACATCGGATTAGGATGAATTGACATCCTTTTGGATGTGCATAAACGGTCATAAACGGATAGGCAAATTGGATGATGTGCGGACATGCGAATGACGTCCGAGTGAGTTGTGTGACCAAGATGGTAGTCGTGCCATAGCGTAGTAGCCGTGTGAGTTCAGTGGGCACTGAGCGGGATAGAGAGGATCCAGAGTGGCTCAGTGCGAGGTATACCCAATACCTGGTTTGGCGAGGTATAGGTCGTACCTAACTTCAGGGTACCTATAGCGTGATCAATGTGGACGGACGGTACAAGTGTTAGGTGCTGGATATCGATCCCATACGGGTTGGGAAGTGCGACTTAGGTTACAGATGTGAACGGCAAAGGGAGAAGCCGGAAGTGTTTAGTCTAGAAGGAAAAGATTAACCATTACAGTAATTATCAGAGTATGCTCTTAGTCGAGAAGAAGGACTTCTAGCTCAGGAACAGAACTGTTGGAAAAGTTAGGTGTGCTTCCAACATGGTTGCAACTACTCTCGACTTAGAGACTGGTGAAGGAGACTTTTCATTTTCTGCTTATTAGTAGATCGTGTTGGTTGCTGGAGGATGACTTGGATGAACCAAGACATTTGCTGGTTCTTGGGTTTATTGGATTTTTCATTTTCAAGCGATAAATTGGATGAAAGGTTGAATCTTTAGGTCATTTATGAGCCAAACATCCCGGTTGTGGGCCAGATTTGTTGGAGTTGAGGAGAAGGTAGTGTTTGGTGTTGCCCGACGTTGATGTGTGCAACATGTATTCTCATTCATATCTGACATGGGATGACTTTGATGTCATCATCTTCAACTTTCCTCAGGTGGATTGTTGAGGAAGAATGACGATAGTGATGTCGATTGGATTGATTTGGAAATCAAATGATTCGTGGTGTCACGTCCAGTGATGTGACAGGCGAGTACTTAAGACGAGACAGATTGAGTAACGTGAGGATGATCAAGATGACAGAAGTGATTGTGACGACCTTGAAGTGTTCAGACCGAGGTCAGGTCGTCATTCGAATGAATTGCCTTGCTGATTATGCTAAGCTAGGAGCAGAAGAGAACTTTTGGGGATTCCTTAGCATAGTTGGTGAGATGACAAGACAGAGATTGAATATCGGAATATGTGAGATGAGGACGATACGTAGGTATCAATCAGGAAAAGATGAATAGCCGATGCCTCGAGATGGATTGAGAATAGAGATTGTATTGGATTGAGGCTGGCTCATGACGCGTGATTGAACATCAGACCGATGAGGACTATGATCGGATGTGTTCTGACATATTGGTGTAGTGACCAGACGTCGAATGTTGTGTGCTTGAGCAGAAGTGACAGATAGGGTTCAGATCGTTGGTGAGCCGAGAGCTTAGAGCCTTGTGGGGCAGTGGAACCCTAGTGCCTGTTTGTGTTTTCTGCTGAGACAAGTATTCGATTGGATTACGTGTACACCCAGATGGGTGAGGCGTCGATTGGTTGTCGATAGGTTGAGTAGTACAATGATTGGGACTCGAGTTGAGTCTAGATGGCAGCGGAGACCACTGAGTGATGTGAGATACGATACGGTACGAGGACTCGAGAGCGAGTCAGGATCAGAGTGTGCAGCGGGAGCACAGTGGAGCCGAGCGTACTCGTGGACTCAATGGCAGTGACGGAAGTTGGGTATCGCTCCGTGGGAGCAGTGAGGATAGTTGTCGGATCGGGTGCTGACCAGGACATCAGTTCCGATTGTAAGACTCACAGCTTTTATGTTTTGAATGCCTTCAGGTTGATCGCGGATGTGGCTGTAGCAGAGACGAGACATCGCATTCCTCCTTCGGATCCTGGCGTACTCTGATAGCCCCGGTTGGGCAAAAGACGAAAATATCCCTGGTCTGACACTTCGTGTCAGGCGGGAGCAGGTACGTCCCACGCTAATCCCGAGGGATTTGAGGCGGGTCCTGTCATGGAAGGGGAAAGTTATTCATGACACACTAAAGCTCTACTTATTGCATTATTAGATTGCATACCCTCCCTGAGATTTCATGATGCTCGGTTTCATCACCGGGCCCCCTAGACTAAGTAAATCTAGGGAAGTGAGATCGAAGGTGTAGGCCATTCTTTCATGAATTGTCACGTAACTCTTATATCTTGTGCATGTTCTAACAATTTCTCTCTTATGCATTCACACCATTCTTCATGTAGATACTTTTGTGTTGTATTAGTTTAGATGCATGTGGAACTTGTGCACTTTCTTGCCATTACCGTGACTTTTTGGTTAATTATGGCTTCCATTTATGTCATACTTTGTGTAATCCATACTTTCTAATACTCTTATGATATCTTACTTGTTTTTATGTTGAATCCGGCTTAAATTTATGTCAGTTATACTTGGTTATACTTCACATTTTCTTACTAATTGTGATTTCCTTAACTTATATTCCTAACACTAACTATAATTTTTGTAGCATTTATCTTGTTTTAATTAACTTTCACTAGCTACTTACTTGTGTATACTTGCCTTCTAACTTAGTTCTTTTGAACAATATAGGTACGTACTTATGAATGCGGGCTCATCAATCTAAGCTTGATCGGTTGAGAAAGCAACTTGACATCTCACCAAGTAACGCAACATTCAGAGGCACACTTAAGAAAACCGGCTTATCTGGACCTCCATACCCAATACTCGGTGAGTCCATAAGTAAGAAGAGTAATTAAGAAGAAGAACAGACTTTTGGAACACCATTAGCCATGGCACGAAATCTGAGTATCCGTGAGCAGACCTGTGCAAACACAAATGACACTACAAACTTCTGCATCCAGTATCTCGAGCCTAGAACCAACAAGAAAGATATTGAGCTTAAGAATGGAATCCTTCATCAGAAACGTAGATCCACACAAAACTTAACGGAGTTCCAATTCATCATTGGTAGTATGTGTACGGATGATGCGAACTTGAAAATCATGAAGCTGAAAGCTTTCCCGTTGTCCTTGGAGGATAGAGCACAGGTATGGCTTTTGGGTCTCTCGCCCAATCATATTGACTCTTGGGAGAAGTTGGTTCAGGAATTTCTTACCAAGTACTTTACTGCCTCAAAGATTACGGTTTTAAGAAAAGAGATCACTGGAATTAAGCAAAAAGAGTATGATGAGAATTTCAACCAGTACTATGAGAGGTTTAAGGAACTTTGTGCTTCATGTCCTACTCACGAGATCACTGAAGGCTATCTCTTAACCTACTTCTACGAAGGACTCAAGGGTTGGGATAGAAGACTACTTGATGCTGCAGCTAATGGAAGTTTTTTACCTCGGAGTTTAGTAGACGGTCGTGCACTACTTGAAAGCCTTGCACTCAATGATGCACAATATGAATGTGCCGAGCCTATTCCAAGGAAGGTACATGAGGTAAGTTCCCATGTTATAAATGATTCTAAGTTAGATAAGATCACCTCTATGCTTTCGAATGTGTTGGAACTAAAGTAGCAGGTAGCCCCTGTTTTCTCCATATGCTCCCAAGGCCATCTTGAGGACCAATGCCCCTACACTACAAGGGAGGAAGACCCCAGAACTGAGATGGAACACGCCATTGGAGGCTTTCAAGGAGGGCCAAGGACCCAAGGTTACAGTTGGAGAGATCTGAACAATGTCCTAAACCGTCAACACATGTTGAAAGGCCCAAACCGTGCCCCAAACCATTTCCAAAGACCCACATGGCCACCTAGGCCTCCGATTCTATTTTCTAACTTTTCTCATAATCATGCAAATAATCATATTTCTTCATCTTCTAATTTTGATTATGATAAAATGCTGGCTGCTCTTTCCCAATGGCAGCAAACACTAATGGCTTCGACTAAAGCTCTTGTCAAAGGTTAGTAAAATCAGAAAAAAGAAATCGCTGATCTCAAGGACCAAATGGGCAAGGTCGTGGACTTCATGGGTAAGATCCAAGCTAGCGGGGTGCTTCCACCTCAACCTACGCCCAACCCGAATGCAAGACCTGAAGCCAATGCGATTATCACTCGAAGTGGTAAAGTGCTCGGTGAAATAGAGCCATATCCAGCTGTTTCGGAGGCTGAAAAGCACAAGGTGGCAACTAAGACCACTATGGCACAACCGCCAGTTTAACCTACCCTGGCTACCCACACACAAGGTAATTACCTATCACTTCAATTTCGGTTATTACTAATTCCCCGTTTGTGCATGCACCATTTCCATGTAGGCTTGCCAAATCTAAGAAGGATGAATTAGATGAGGAAATCTTGGAAATCTTCAAAATGGTGCAAATCAACATGCCCTTGATCGAGCGCATCAAGCAAGTGCCGAAATACGCAAATTTTTTGAAAGAGTTATGCACTCCAAGGCGCCAAACGAGGGAGAAGGAGGTTGTGATAGTGAGTGAAACAGTTTTTGCTGTAATCCAACATCGGCTACCCCCCAAAGTTGAAGGATCTGGGGAGTTTTTTTGTTCCTTGTATGATTGGTAACAAATCTTTTGATAAAGTTATGCTAGACTTAGGTGTATCCATTAATGTTATGCCATATTCTTTATATGTTGCCCTAGGTTTAGGTAAACTGAATCATGATGATGTTATCATTCAATTAGTCGATCGTTCTAACGTGTATCTTAAGGGATACGTTGAAGATGTTCTTGTGCAGGTTAACCAGCTCATTTTCCCTGCGGATTTTTATTTCCTGGACATGGAGGATTCCCCTATGAATCAAGCTCCACTAATTTTGTTGGGATGACCATTCATGAGAACTGCCAAAACGAAGATTGATGTCTTCAATGGCACACTAACTATGGAAGTCGATAGAGAGGAAATAGGCTTCAACATTTTCGATGCCATGAGGTACCCTAGTTCCACTACTCAAACTACTTTCTCTATTGATGTGTGCACTTCTTTTGTAGAGAAACATCTTGAGTCAATTTGAGATGACACACTCAATATGGTATTTTAGGAAAGAGTTGGCTTAATCAGCCGGGGGACGCCTTGGTTGAAGATACGGATTATGAACTAGAGCCTCAGATTTGGAAAGAAGTCATGGCCCTAAATGAGGCCCCTAGAATGGTAAATCCTTATACACCTTTGTCACTTTCAGTTAGTACTGATGAAACTTTTCCTTCAGTAGTTCAGGCCTCTATTCTCAAGCTTAACGTTTTACCTGACCACCTGAAGTACACCTATCTCGGCCCTAATGACACTTTGCCCGTCATAGTGTCTTCTACATTGACTGAATCACAGGAAGAAAGATTGATACGTGTTTTGACGAAGTATAAGAAAACTATTGGATGGACTTGGTTAGACATCAAGGGAATCAGCCCTACAACCTGTGTGCATCGAATCCTGTTAGAGGATGATGCAAAACCCTCTAGTGAAGCTCAACGTAGCCTCCATCCTCCGATGATGGATGTCGTTAAGAAAGAGATAATTAAACTCTTGGACTGTGGTGTCATTTACCCGATTTCAGACAATAAATGGGTCTCACCAGTCCAAGTAGTTCCGAAGAAAAGTGGAGTCACAGTTGTTGAGAACGGTGAAGGTGAGCTCGTATCCCAGATAACAGTGACCAGATACTGAGTCTACATAGATTATCGGTGCCTTAACAAAGAAACCTGGAAGGACCACTTCCCTTTGCCTTTCATCGATCAAATGCTTGAAAGGTTAGCCGGTCACCCTTATTACTGTTTTCTTGATGGTTATTCCGGGTACAATCAAATCTGTATTGCTCAAAAAGATCAAGAAAAAATGAATTTCACTTGTCCTTTTGGCACTTTTGCCTATCGAAGAATGCCCTTCGGTTTATGCAACGCCCTAGGTACATTCCAAAGATGCATGCTTTCTATTTTCTCTGAATATGTCAAAAAAATAATTGAAGTATTTATGGACGATTTCAGTGTCTTTGGGGATAATTTTGACGCATTTTTAGAACACCTAGAACTTATCTTACAAAGATGTATTGAAACTAATCTAGTGCTTAACTGGGAAAAATGTCATTTCATGGTTAGATAGGGGATAGTCTTTGGCCATATTGTCTTTGAGAGAGGAATCGAAGTTGATAAATTTAAGGTTGATATTGTGTGCCACTTACCCTCCCTCACTTCTGTGAGAGAGATTCGTTCATTTCTTGGTCATGCAAGTTTCTATAGAAGATTTATCAAGGACTTTTCCCACATTGCAAGGCCTTTGTGCCGATTGCTTCAGAAGGAGACACCTTTCGTCTTTGATGCTGATTTTCAGAAAGGTTTTGAGAAGCTTAAAAATATTTTAAGCACTGCTCCCATTCTTAGTGCCCCAGATTGGTCCTTACTCTTTGAACTAATGTGTGATGCCTCTGATTATGCAGTTGGTGCCATGCTCGGAAAAAGGCGAGACAAGAAGCCCTACGCCATATACTATGCATCCAGAACTTTGAATGATGCCCAAATGAACTACACCACTACTGAGAAGGAGTTGCTTACTGTTGTGTTTGTTTTAGATAAGTTTCGTTCTTATTTACTTTGAACTTAAGTCATTATTTACACTGATCATGCAGAACTGAAGTATCTCGTGGCCAAGAAGGAAGCTAAACCAAGGCTAATCCGATGGATTCTTCTTCTTCAAGAATTTGACATTGAGATTAGGGACAAGAAAGGTGTAGAAAACATGGTCGCTGACCACTTGATCCGCATGATACATGAACGAGATCCTGTGGCGATTCAAGAGATGTTTCCGGATGAACAACTCTTCGGAATCGAGGTAAGTACTCATTGGTATGCTAATATTGTCAATTACTTAGTCACCAAGCAGTTATATCAGGGCCCACCCCTAATCCCCCAGGATCAGGAACAAAACCCTGCTCCCGTCTGACAACCCAATAACGAAAGACCGAAACGACCTCACGAAAACCACAAACTACATTGTCAGACGCAGGAGAATTTAAAACAACCAACTATCAACCAAAACAGTCCCGCTTTCCACCAAAAGCTTCGTCCTGATCCTAGGAATCCATTCCCATCAACCAAACACAACAATCCAACCTCTAACCCATCGTCCCAACTCGAACCCGTGACCAACACAAACTTCTGTTCCACAATCCGACCACCTGTACACTTCCCCTTCACGGCTTCACAACCAGAAGCTCCCTAGGGACTCACTGAGTCGACTAGCACTCACCAAACACTTCGACTCAGCTCCTACCTTCACGACTTTCAGTTTGAAAATTACGGAAAAACAGAGCATCTAAATGGGTTGAAGAAATTACCTGTGCTCAGGCCGCCGCCGTGAGCTCCACCGTGGTTATGCGACCCTTCTAATCCTCCTCCGTCCTCTGGACACCACCACCAGCCTCGATTGACCAAGCACGGCTACACCACCACCAAACACCCTCTCTGTTTCCCTGAGAACTCACCCCTCACCCCACACCTGTTTTCCTCACAAATGCACGACTACACATCCCAAATAATTGGAACCGTGCACACGCCTAGAACCCACTAGACATAGGGCACGTGTCACCATCCCAAGGGCCAAACTCAAAATATCCAATCTCCACTGTACACTTGTCCTCATCAGATTGTACAAATCCCAATGCACCCAAAAAGACCAAAATGCCCCTAAGAGTTAAAATTACCGTTTTGCCCTTCACCGTTCTAGACCCATATCTCGCCGTCCAATGTCCGATGAAGGCATGCCGCCTGTCATTGAACTCAGGACGACGAAACTTACCTAACGGTCCTAGGTTTATGTACCAAGACCCTGTCGTGCGAAAATTCAACTTTTCCCCCTATTTTAACCAAATTACGGTAATGCCCTCAACCTTCCGAACATCATAACTTCCTCCTCGGATGTCGGAATCGGGCGTGCCACCTGTCTACGGACTCGTGACGTCCCTAACTACGTCACGGTCACCGGTCAATATCCAATTGACCACCCGAACTCAAAGTTAAAATTTTGCCCAAACTAGGGGCAAAATCGTCATTCTACACTAACGAGCCAACAGTAACCAACTAAACACCGATTAGACTCACTAATCCGTTACTTATCACTGTACTAATCCCGGCTCTCGGAACGGGTCGTTACAACTTACCCTCCTTAAAAGAATTTCATCCCCGAAATTCCACACCTCGTACCTCACACCTGGGGTCTCCTACCTGATGGTCAACTCTCGCCCAACGATAACTACTCTGAAAAGTCGTACCCTATCATCTCCACCTTGGGTATTTCACAACACCCCCACTACCAGGTCAACACTCCTGACACCTGTACCTCGTACTACCAACTAAAACTTCATGGTGTACGCAAGGGAAACTCTATGAACATAAAACAAAGGTATTTTAAAATACCTCATATAGAGTACCCAATAGAATTCATAGAGTACATCCTCACATACAACCACCTACACTTTTTGAAAACCCAACTCAAATCCTAATCCCAGAAACAAACTAGTCCAAAAAGGAATCCTACCTACCGGCTCACTACTCAATGACTTCGACCACCTTGTCGGAATAAACCAACGAAGTCCTAAAGGCAAAATCCTAGATTGTGGGTTCTCTTCAATAACCTCATATCGATCAGTTATAGTCACTCCTTTCAAATCCTTCCGTCATCCTTCAACGGAACTCACTATAGTCCTGAACCTCATCACTCCAAGTCACCTAGGGAAAGTCCTAGACTCTATCCCGAAACCAAACGAAACTATGTACAACTCAACCAAGGATAGTAAAAGTACCTGTCACGGCACTGGGCGCTGACTGAGCCTCCTGCTGAGTCATCGCAAACACTCGGGCCTGGGGTCCAGAAGATCTACCACGTCCCCTCGAACTACTGGTGGCACCACCACCTCCTCTAGCGCTCGCAGTCCCTGACGCTGATGCCGTGCTCCGTCCTGGCTCCGCCGTTCCTCGTCCTACACCACCCTCCTATGGTAACATCGGACAGTCACGTCGGAAGTGACCTCGCTCCCCACAGTAGTAACACACATCCCAACCTGGTCCACCACTCGGTCTCCCGGTGGACGCAACAGACGTCGCATTCATTTGCGGAGTTGGCTGTGCTCGGTAACCACGGAACCCTGAACTCTGGAAACTACCAGGTCTGCCGAAACGATCATTGCCCACCGATGATGGTCCACTAAAGTTACCCCTCTTCGGTACCCTCTGGCTCGAAGTTCCAGAAAAAGGTGGCTCCCGGCGTCATACCGGCAAGCTATCCTCAACCCTCATCGCAGCATCCGACAACTCTCAGAGGGTAGCAAACGATCCAGCCGTCACTATGGCTTGTATCTCGCCTCGCAAGCCCAACTCAAACCTATGACACTTCTCGGCTTCAGTGGCCACAAACGCAGGGGCAAAACGAGACAACAACTGAAACTTTTGTTCGTACTCAAATACATTCATACTCCCCTGTTGGAGTTGCAGAAACTCAGCCTCCTTGGCATCACGGAAAGAACAAGGGTAGTACTGATCCAGAAACCGTTCCCTAAACGTCTCCCAGGTCACAGTGTGGGCGTCCCAGCCAAAAAACTTGAGGGTATACCACTACTCGTACGCTGCACCGTCTAGCAGAAAAGTAGCCAGTAACACTCGATCCTCCGGTGGGCAATGCATCACTGCGAAAATTCGCTCAAGTCGCGTAATACACCTATGGGCTTCCTCAGGATCTGCCCCACCACTAAAAGTCGTAGCCCCGAGCCGCTGGGCTCGCTTAATCGTAGCCCTCTCGGTCCCTCTCGCCGCTTCGTCTTCAGGTCGTGGATGGGGTTCACGTCTCGGAGGCATGGTCAACCGCACGCTGAAAGAGGCATAGAATCAATCAGACAACCTAACACAACCTCGCAAAAAACACCAACCACAAACCTATGCTCTGATACCAATTGTCAGGCCACACCCCTAATCCCCCAGGATTAGGGACTAAACCCTGCTCCCGTCTGACAATCCAATAATGAAAGACCGAAACGACCTCACGAAAACCACAAACTACATTGTCAGACGCAGGAGAATTTAAAACAACCAACTATTAACCAAAACAGTCCCTCTTTCCTCCAAAAGCTTCGTCCTAATCCTACGAATCTATTCCCCTCAACCAAACACAACAATCTGACCTCTAACCCATCGTCCCAACTCGAACCCGTGACCAACACAAACCTCTGTTCCACAATCCGACCACCCGTACACTTCCCCTTAACGACTTCACAACCAGAAGCTCCCTAGGGACTCACTGAGTCGACTAGCACTCACCAAACACTTCGACTCAGCTCCTACCTTCACGACTTTCAGTTTGAAAATTACGGAAAAATAGAGCATCTAAACAGGTTGAAGAAATTACCTGTGCTCAGGCCGTCGCCGTGAGCTCCACCGTGGTTATGCGACCCTTCTAATCCTCCTCCGTCCTCTGGACACCACCACCAGCCTCGATTGACCAAGCACGGCTACACTACCACCGAACACCTTCTCTGTTTCCATGAGAACTCACCCCTCACCTCACACCAGTTTTCCTCACAAATGCACGACTACACAGCCCAAATAATTGGAACCGTGCACACGCCTAGAACCCACTAGACATAGGGCACGTGTCACCATCCCAAGGGCCAAACTCAAAATATCCAATCTCCACTGTACACTTGTCCTCATCAGATTGCACAAATCCCAATGCACCCAAAAAGACCAAAATGCCCCTAAGAGTTAAAATTACCGTTTTGCCCTTCATCGTTCTAGACCCATATCTCGCCCGTCCAATGTCCGATGAAGGCATGCCGCCTGTCATTGAACTCAGGACGACGAGACCTACCTAACGGTCCTAGGTCTACGTACCAAGACCCTGTCGTGCGAAAAGTCAACTTTTCGCCCTATTTTAACCAAATTACGGTAATGCCCTCAACCTTCCGAACATCATAACTTCCTCCTCGGATGTCGGAATTGGGCGTGCCACCTGTCTACGGACTCGTGACGTCCCTAACTACGCCACGGTCACCGGTCAATATCCAATTGACCACCCGAACTCAAATTCAACAGTTTACCCAAACTAGGGCCAAAATCGTCATTCTACACTAACAGGCCAACAGTAACCAACTAAACACCGATTAGACTCACTAATCCGTTACTAATCACTGTACTAATCCCGGCTCTCAGGACGGGTCGTTACAAGTTACCCACCACCCTTACTCGTGCACAAAAAGATAAACTCAAGAAGCATGCTAGGTACTATGTTTGGGATGAACCTTATTTATGAAAACACTGTGCAGATCTACTAATTAGGAGATGTGTCCTTGATATTGAACATAGGTCAGTCCTAGAATTTTTTCATAACCATGCTTGTGGAGGTCACTTTGGATCTAGAAAAACTGCACTTAAAAATTTTAGAATCTAGATTATATTGGCCCACACTATTTAAATATGCACATTCATTCTTCTTAGCCTGTGATAAATTCCAAAGATCAGGAAACTTAGGATGAAGGGATGAAATGCCACAACGTTATGTTTTGACTGTTGAAATCTTTTATGTTTAGGGTATCGATTTTATGGATCCATTTCCTCAATCTAATGGTTATCTCTATATTTTACTTGCTATTGATTATGTATCCAAATGGGTGGAAGCTAAGGCCACCAGGACTAATGACTCTAAAACTGTTGAAGATTTCCTTAGAACTAACATTCTTTCCAGTTTTGGGATCCCACGGGTCCTAATAAGTGATGGAGGAAGTCATTTCTACAACAAGACCATTTCAGCTTTAATGAAACGGTACGGTGTCACTCACAGAGTCTCTACACCTTACCATCCTCAAACGAGTGGAATGGCTGAAGTTAGTAATAGAGAGATCAAGAAGATTTTGGAGAGAACTGTGGGCCCTAGTCGTAAGGATTAGAACCATCGATTGGATGATGAACTTGGGGCATACATGACGGCATACAAAACTCCTATAGGAATGTCACCCTATAGGTTGGTCTATGGCAAAGCATGCCACCTTCCGGTGGAACTGGAGCATAAAGCATGGTGGGCTGTCAAGACTTTCAACATCAAGCTAGATGACGTCGGGTTGCATCGAAAGCTCCAACTGAGTGAGCTTGAGGAGATCATAAATGATGCATTCAAAAATGCTCTGATCTACAAGGAGAAGACTAAGGCATTTCATGACAAGCAGATCAAGAGTAAAGCGTTTGACATTGGCCAGAAAGTTTTACTGTTCAATTCCCGGCTTAGACTCTTTCCTAGTAAGTTATGTTCTAGATGGGTAGGTCCTTTTGTTGTTACTAATGTGTTTGCCCATGGAGCCATATAGATCAAACACGTTGGAACTGGAAAAGAGCTCAAGGTCAATGACCACAGATTGAAGCCTTACATCGAGGCAATTGGAGAACACGATGTGGAGTCAGAAAGAGTGCTACAATGTCCCCTCGGTTTAACTAACTGAAGTACTTGGTCTAGGTTGACTGGACAGTAAACTTCAAGCGCTTGTTGGGAGGCAATCCAATGTGTTCCCGGATTGTGAAGGAGTCATCAACACAGATTTGCTTTCTTTCAACCCTTCACTCTCTTTTACTTTATTTATTTTATGTTTTTCTTGCTGCATTTTCGTAAATCCTCTTCCTTACTTTGATTCTATGTTCAATTATTTTCTAGTTACTTATATTAAGGACAATGTAGAATTTAAGTGTGGGGGAATGGTTTACCATTTTAATTGTACAATTAAATTGTTTTTAAAAGTTTTTTTTTAAAACATTATTATTATTTTAATTTTTTTTTTGCTTTCTTGAGTCTTTTCGTTCTTATTTAGTGTTTTTACGAGTCTTAAGTTTCCCCTTAACTTGTCAATGATAATAATGAAGGGAAATAAATATGTTATGGATATAAAGATTATCACTACAACTTGAATTTGTTTGTTAATACTTTGTGATTAAGTGTTATAACTTGTAGATAATGCATGTAAAATGGTACATAAAAAAACATGATAAGATAAGTATGAATCCTTTGAACCTTATGTGAGCTTTAGAAATTTATATACATCTTTGATGAGTGATTCATAGGTTCTTTGTTTAGGTTCTTTGTTTAAATTGATATGCCTCATAACTGCTTGTCATAGCTTTTAATGAAATCTAGAGTACTAGAACTTATTCTATGTGATTTTCAAAGCTTTTAAGTCAATAAACTCTCCGATTTTGGATATGATTAAGGCATTAGGGTTAACACAAAAAATTCAACATCCATGTTCCCTATTTTGTGCGCACAAGTTGCGACCCCCTTAGTTTTAATCCTTTTGAGCCCACATTAAGCCTTCCTTACATCACCATGATTATCTAAACACTTGAGCTTAGTATAGACATCCTTTACCCTTTTTCCAAGGACTCGGATGAAAATATGAAGATAGTGTGAAGAAAAAATGATGATGTTTTGAAATTTTTTATGTGTATTATATGAAATGAATATGAGTTAAATAAATATGTTTTCTCAATATTTGTGATGTGATTGATGGATATATGTGTCTTGCGGTGATTGGACAATCTTCCTCTGTATATAGTTATGTTTGATGCTAGGACGTCTAGAGCTGAATTCTGTTTTCGTAAGTGGTTGTTTAGTCTCAGTTGCCAAGAGCAAGGCTCTGTTTTCATGAGATGGTTATTTAGACTAGGACCCAGACGTCCAGAGATGAGCTCTATTTTTCTGAGAGGTATGGCCTACCGGTAGTGCGGATATGATATGGTTGAGATTCTAGCATCAACGATAGGTTGGTTCAGTGTGACGGTTATTGTTGTGCATTGGAATGTTCATATATGCGTTGGTGCTTTGATATGGTTTTATATGGACATGGTTTCTGGTATTACTGGTCTTTTTATAATTGTGCATATTTCGTGATTGCTGTTTTTAACGATTTATCCGATGCATGAATAGTTGCATATGTTTTTTAACTGTGTTTTAAAATATTTATTTTTATCCACTCACACGTTTTCTTGGTTTTGAAACCCTCCAGGGCCATTGCACAAAATTCGAGAATTCTCACGAGGTGGAGGCATGAGATGGCAAGAGTGCATGTATTCATTCCTAACGAGTATTAGGGGCACTTTTGGTAGCTTGGGTTACTTGTCAGATGAGAGCAGGGCCCGGGTGTGACTATCGTGGTGTTTTAGGGTCAGGTCCTGTCAACTTGGTATTAGAGCTTAGGTCTTGAGTTCTGCTTCCAATTCTCATGCCTCCAAGATGTGAGCCTCGTGCACGACCTGATAGTAAGACAAATATAGGAGACCAAGATTGTAATAAGGCTCGGAGTGGATTTCGATTGTTAGTTGAATAGTGAGAAAGTTACGTGGGTCCAGATAGTAAGTGAGCTCACTAGTGAAAGCCCGTATGCTTGTTGGTATGTTTGACCCAGATGAGATAAATGAATAAGTCTCCCCGATTCGAGTAAGTTTTGAGGATTCACGTGATGGAAGGCCTTTTGTCGGATCCGACGTGTGTAGTAATGTTTTGGTTGGTGAAATAAGTGTACTAGTAATTGTATGGGTTACGAATATGAAATTGGGACTCCAATTGTAGTCGGGATATCTGATTATGGTTTGGATGTGAGTTGCATTACTAGAATAGGACTTGAGAAAAGCTGGAAGGCAGAAATGTTGTAATAAGGTGAATACTGATTAAGGGTTTAAGATGGAACCTGAAGCGATGTTACGGGCCTGGTAAGTCTAGTTGTTGAAGTATAGAAGATCCACATGTGTAATGATTTCGAGTAGCTTAATAAGGTGGTAGTACGAATGAAATACCCCCTAGCTTGGATTAGTGATATGTCGAGTAGTAAAAAGAGGCTAATTATTTCGCATAATTGGTTTATGATTCTTATGTTTGGTAAAGAAGGATGATATTCCAAAATACCCTCTATACAAGATGAGGTTATTATGAGTTTCTAGTAAAGTTGTTTGGATTAATTCATGCCCTTGCAACACTAATGAATTTACTAGAGGCAATCAGTTGTGTATATTAAATATGTGTTAGTTTTGGCTAAGTTGTGAATTTCTTTGGGGTAAGTGATATCAGTTGACAGAATTAAGATCTAATCAAATAGAGAATGGAAGTTAAGAACTTTGGGGTTGACAGGATATTGCATGAGGGTTATTTACAATTGGGGATTTGTCAATAAGGAGGATGGAAATGAGAATTTGAGGGAAACGAAACCCTAAACCCTAGAAGTCAAATGGTTCATAAATGGGATAACAAACCATGAGATGGATTGCATTGTGCTTTGAGACCCATATATACAAAACATGTGTTTTGTTAGCATATTTTATATAGAGTGTGAGAAGCTCCTGAAGGTGACTATGGAGTTGTCAGGACCCGACCCTCCTCTGTTAGGACCCGACTCATCTAGCACGATATTGTCTGCTTTGGGCCGCATTGCCCTTGCCCTCACGGTTTTGTTTTCGGGAGCTCATGGTGCAACTTCCCAGGGTGTCACCCATCATGAAATTGCACCAGCCTCAACTCGCTTAACTTTGGGGTTCCAATTCCCCCCAAAGCCACTTGAGCTCCTAAAAGGCCTCATGCTAAATAGGTGTGTGCCTACACCTTTAAGGCACACCACCATTCCTTTCCCAGACCATTCCCCCCCCCCCCTCGCAGGAATGTGAGATCGTTCACCATTCCCTCCAAGACACGGGTCTTACAATCCACCCCCCTTAGGGCAGCGTCCTCGCTAGCACACTTCCCGGTCGGGGTCTGGCTCTGATACCATTCTGCGCGCTCTCAATCCACGCCGTAAGCCATTCTAGGGGTACTCCAACGTCTCCGGAACGTTCAAACCTGTCCAAATGATACCCAAGGTCACTAATTATCTATACAAATCTAAATCATAAACCCTCAAAACTCCCGGAACAGTAAACTTGTCCCGAACACGCTTCCTGAGGTTAAAAACCATCAAATGACCTATCAAACGACCTCTGATCAACTTGATACCACCACAATTGGATTCAGAACGTCGAAACCTTTTGAACAAGACTAGTTTGACCTCGAAATTTGTGCCTAGGTGCCCTTATGCGCTGGTCAAATTTTGGTCCACGGTGGTCAACGCTGACGTCACGCTGGTCAATGCTGACGTTAGCTGCTAATGTCAGCCTAACAACTCTGACACTTATCTGCTCTAACATCCTGCCATGTGGCATACCCTAATTAGTTCCACGTGTCACTCACACACTGCCAAGTGGGTTGCCACGTCACCCGACAGATCCTAACACCTTGCCATGTGGCACCCTTGCACTAGTTCACATGGTCTGACAAGTCTAATGTGGCACTACCACGTCAGCTACTGACTAGACCTGACAGCCTCTGATATATCGCCATGTGGCACCATCTGCTTAGCCACATGGCCTGATAAGATGACGTCGACTGCCACATCATCACTATTTTCCTTCAGACGGGTCGACCCTTTTGACTATAACAGGTCGATTTGACCCCGACCTCGACTAGGCCAGAAGTCAGCCGTCCAACCATCGTTTTTCTCCATTCATTGCCCAATCGACTCACCTACTTCCCAGAAAGGGATCTATGATCTCAAAACTAGAAGAAAGGGCCTGAAAATACCTGTTTGAACCTAGCCTCTCACGGCCAAACTTTGAACCACCACCCAAAGCCATCCCATGGTACTTTGCCATCCGTTTTGGTCCCTACAGGCTCATAAGGGCTCCCAGAACACGTTCATTGGTTCAAAACGGTTCCCAAACCTTTGAAAACCAAAAACCAAATCCAAGCTCAAATGGGTTTTATGTTTTACCTCGGTTCTCGAACCACCACGCAGCTTCGCCGTGCTCCGTCGACTCTCTTGGTCTCTCAGTTTCTCACTCACCCTCTCACGGTCTCTAAGCCTCACTCCTACTCTCAGTCCCTCTCAGGTGGAGATGATGGAATGGTTTTTAGGGAGGGTTTCCGGTTTGGATGAATGAAGGAAATGGGATGATGATGATATATGAATTAATTGAAAGGGGCCATAGGGTGGGTGACAAGTGTCACTCATCCTATGGTCCCAAAATAAATATTTTAGGCCCCACAAGTCAACACCAAAAATCAACTGTCTCAATTTTTGTGCAACTATGAATAGTATAGAAATTCGTCCTTGACCCGTAACTTTCTCGTACGATGTGTGACTTCGACGTGCCACTTGTCTTCGAACTTGTATGGTGTCGATCCACGTGTATTTGACCTTACAGGTTAAAAGTCAACATTTTCACTCGTTTAAGGGAAAATCGTCATTTCACCCCTATTGTTCGACAATCCTCAATTAATCCTTAATAAACCGTAATTAATCTTTAATTAATCTCGTAGATTCAGGACGGGTCATCATAATCTACCCCTCTTAAAAAATTTCATCCTCGAAAATCAAATTAGCTCCAATTTGTACCAAAACTGCAAAAATCTAATCTTGACTCTAACCGAAGACTCTCACATGTGTACGTACACATCCAACATCTATCCACAGTACTCGATAAAAACCAACATCACTCGACTTCAACCACAATCCAGCGGTCAATGCTAAAACTCAGCTCAGCCTCTGTGACCGTATCCAACAAGCGCGTGACCAACTATCACCGGAAATCCCAACACTCAATCTCAAGTCTTAACGAGACATCGACACTCGCCAATCTCACCTATCACTGACGCAAGTGTACTCGGAATCCAAGCTAACATTCGGCTCACCATCCAATTTTACAATCCTGCTCAATACTCAATCTCCGATATCAAGCTGAAAATCCACTTTGATCCAAGCTGACAATCCACTCAGTTGACAATCCAAAATGACAATCCCGTTCGGTATCCAATTCGACAATCCTGCTCCTACTTAGTATCATAAGTCCTCTGTCTCACTCAACGGTCTCTAACTGCAAATCACACTCACGACACGCCATCGTGCCTAGCGGTAACTCACGACTCCACTATTTCTGTTCACGTTCCTTATTTACATCTGACTTGCTCTAGAGTCCCATCGGGTTACCTCGTATCACTTAGCGACTAACGCTGTGATCCTGACTCCTCACGAGTCCCAAGCTGACACCTCACTCATCTTAAGTGTATCCAGACATCATTGAATACTCGTTCTAGCAGGGATAATCACAAACGAAATCACTAGGGTTCCTTTGACCCATCATATCCTTGAGCTCCATGCTCACACAACAACCGAACCGTCTCACAATCACTCTGCATTAGCGCACAATATTCGATGTTCGGTCCTCGTTCTCAATGTCCAATCACCATCATATCCAATCTGATTACTATAGCATGTCCATCTTGGACTCAATCTAATGATTGTATCTCATCAATCATATTGATCGATACTTAACAATCACACCATCCAAGATGCACTACTCACAGGTGCATTCAGCACAAAAACACAAGGCACTACTCAGGCCTGCTCAAGGACTGCACTCACACATCATTCGACCAAATACCATTATCCAAGGATTGAAATATCGATATCGACGGATATATCGCTAATCAAATTTACGGATATCGCGCCCCAAATATCGATATCGATATCGATATCGTTTACGGTCAACAAAAATGACGAAAATTCGGTCTAAAAGTTGGAAATTTGGAATGAAACTTTGGGAAAAACTTAAGTACCCAATGATGGTGACTAATAAAAACTATAAAATGACTTTGATAAAATAAATATACGATGAATAATATAATACAATAGAGTTTTGTCGATGACTAGTAATATAAAAATTTAAACATGAATATAAATTGAAGTGAATTACTTTAATTGAATGTTAATATAATTAAAAACATAACAATAAGTATAAAAAAATGAATAGAAAAAAAATTATAAAATGAGTAAATATATTTAAAATTGAAAAAAAGATAAAAAAAAATATAGAGTTAATCTTTGTTCAAAAATTGGAAACGATAAATATAGTTGAAAATTAGAAAGACAAATGAAAATAAGAAAATAAATAAGCAAATAAGAAAAATAAATAGAGTTAATCTTTATTAACCAAAACAAATGATAAATAGCAAGTACACAAACACAAGCACGCAGGGAAGGAAAATGGGAAGCAGAGAAGGAAAAATCAAGAAAATCAAGCCACACTCACACCTACCTGGGGTCGAACCCAGGTGGGTTTGCTTTAAAACCAAGCCACAACCAACTCCACTAGCAAGCCCAATTGAAAATATTAGTAAGTAAATAATATATAAAGTATACATATGAACATAAAACCAGTCATCCCCTACCTTGAGCAGGTCTGCGATTCGGGTTATTTTGACCCGCGGCTTGACCCGACTGGTTTAAGCTCATTTTACGTCCGTTTTCACCCAATTTAAGTTGATCTTGATCGTTTTAAGTAAATAATGAGATCTATCTCCTTAAAACAAGAAAAAATATCGAAATTTAGTGAGATATCTTCCCCCTCCCCCCCCCCCTCTTATATGCCGCCGGCCATTTTTAACGAAATATCGGCGACATTTCGCCGATATCCACCGATATTTTCATCACTGCCATTATCCACACCCCAAACATAGCTTGGATCTAATCCATCGATCGGATCACGTCAATCGCGGATTCAATCCGATCATCATCTGGATGTCCTGCCAATCGTGGTGTTGGGCCACGACAAATCACATACTAACTCAAATCTTCTCGGAGTTTGGAACCGGAAGAACTGGGTCGCCTGAACAACACTTGAGACTAATTAACTTACGTCTACCAAGACGTACCAATCTAAACCTCGACCCCTATCCTAACAATACAAATGGTCAGATCCTGCAGCCATGTTGTAAACCTCCAATCCAGTAATCCTTTCAAACCAAAATCCATTTGACTCTTTCTCGAGTCAATCATATCCATGGGCTGTAATAACAGGGAAAACCTCCACCCGACAATCAATGACACTCATCCAGTCTGAATGAATCCAATCTCAACTGTCATGGCTAGCCGACGCCAATCCAACACTATCTTTATCTTCTCGATCTTCTCGATCCATAACCAAATCAGTCCTCAACTCCCGATCTTCGACCGTCTCACTTCACAATCATCTCGATCCATAATCCAAAGCGGTCCTCACCATCTCGATCCTCTTGATCCCAACCATTTCACTCGATCCTCGGAGGATCCATACTAGCTCTATCAGCCAACGTAACATGACCCATAACACCAACATGGGTCGACCAAAACTGATACTCACTCATTACGTTACGGGACGCCAAGCACCTTCCGCTCCTCAGCTTATTCAAATTTATCCCACAGCCTAGGTGTCAAGTTCTTATACAATCTTTGGAATCAAGATAAATCGCAACCATGTTGCAAGCATACCTAGAAGTCCTTATCAAAGAAGCAAAAAATGGGAAGTCTCTTTCACCAAATAATAATATAAGTTGATAGCTACTATAGCAGTCCTCCCACGATCATATCACTCCTCAAGTCAGTTCAACTTTTACAAGCGTATACATCCATGAACGATGAAGCTAGTTCACTAGGCTGACACGTGGTAAGGAATACTCATCCCATACCATTTCACTATCCAGTTGTCTCGTCGAATCTAACTCTCGAAGTTCCATCGAATTTCAACAAAGAACACTGGGCTTCTAACAGTTACATTCCTAGTCAACTGAACCCCAAATCCACTAAGTCCTGTAACTGGACTCTCAATGATCTCAACTCAATCAGTACATGCCGACAAGGTGGTTAAAAGATGGGTTACGTATCTGGGAAAACCTCTTCTAGATGTTGCAACCATATAAATCTTTCGATGACGCATCAGGAAACTCAGCATAACCTAAATCACTCCAAGCTCACCGAGCTAACTTGAGACATCACAACATGTGTCCAACGTCCCTAACGACCTTTCGTATGGTCGAACCTAAACTGCCTTGAAGTCAAAACCTTATCTATCTTTTATCACACCTTCTACGCACATCCAATGGGTGATTCTATCACCGCACCCATCGGAGTACTGGCTCGCATGTTCCAATCCAATCGGATCAACTCCTGAACTCATCACTCGTGCAATCCATCCAAAGATAGCTAGGGTACCTGTCACCGATCCAGGCATACCTCGTGCCTCTAGTAATCCAACCAAACAAGAAGGACACTAAAATCTCATTGAGCCACTCGGGATCCTCTCTATCCAGCTCAGCGATAGTTGCACCTCGTACGGGCAGACGTATGAACTCAGAGCTAGAGGCAACCTTCATCTAAGCTCCCTGGAAAAACATCCTCTAGACTCGCTAGGTGTCAATCAAAACCATCCGACTGGTGCTGGATTCCATCCAACTCATCTCCAATGAGACGTCACACTAACACTCGAGTCTTACTCCGAAGACCCGACATAACCGACGACGCCTTAGTGCCTCAATTATCGTCGCACTTAGTGCGAACGAAGTCAAATCCAGAAATCTCTACTCATACCTAGCAACCACAAAATACCTCTGCACCGAATTCAAAAACTCTACTTCTCAGGTTTCTCGATACAACTAGGGCGTAAACAACGTTAGAATGTAAAATTGAGCAATGTAAAATTGTAAAATAATAAATGAAATGACATTTTTACTCCTATGAATAGTATGGTTAAATTGTTAACTTTTTGATTGGTAGGTCAAACGGACGTTGATCGATGACCGTGACGTAGTTCGGGACGTCACGAGTCCATAGACAGGTGGCACGTCCAATTCCGACAATCAGGGAAGAAGCTACGACGTTCGGAAGTTCAAGGGCATTTTCGTAATTTAGACAAAAAGGGGGAAAATGTTGACTTTTTGATTGACAACTAATTTTCACTTGATTCGAGGACCATTAGGTAGGTCTCGATGCCCTGAGCCCGTAGACAGGCGGCACACTAAAAACGGACGTCGGACGGTTGAGTTACGGGTCTAGAAAGAGAAGGGCATTTTGGTAATTTTTGGACAGAAAGGCAAAATGGTAATTTTGCAAGAAGGTTACTGTTTGAAACCGTTGGGAACAGAGCCTGCACCACCGTGCTTGGTGGTTCTGATCTAGGATTAGTTTAAACGTTTTAGTGGCTGGTCCAGGGTGATTGTTTATTTGTTTTGAGGTAGTGCGAAGCACAGATTTAAGACTGAACCAAGCACCAGGCACGGGCACCATTTCTTTACTAGCCTAGGTCTGTTTTGCGGGAAGCAATCTTCAGTGGGACTGAGGGGATTCCCACGGGTGATGCTGCACGGTTCAATTAACTGATAGTTGGGAAGTGAGAGGAGATCATTTCGGTGTTTGAAAGTCTGAAAACTGAGAGAAAACAGAGAACCGGAAATCTGAAAAATTGGAGGGAAAAATCGAGTTCGATTTGTGAGGCTAGTTGAACGAAACCAAGGATCTAAACGGCTTTCTGGGACCATTTGGAGTTCAACCATACCGTCCCTGAAGTGATTCTGCCATAGCTTTACCAGGAACCCAAGTTCCATTTTGGAAGAATTTTCAGAGTTGTGGACGACGACTTCCAGGTGAGTGTTCGTTCAATTGTTTGTGTATTTTGGTTCGTATTGGTCCTAGTAAGCTTCCTGGTAAGTTAATTTGAAAATGGGATTAAAACCAGTGAGTTATGATGATCGACCCGTTTGGTTGATCACGGGTCGAAGGGTCAATTTAGGACCTGTTAAGACAAATTAATGACTCAAAACTCAAATTAAATGGTTAAGGAAGATCTTAGGTTTAAAAACGAAGGAAATCGAGTGGGAATTGGTGGTTATTTGGCCGGGTCGAGTCGCGGGTTGAGGACCCGTTTATCAGACTAACGGTTGAAGGAGACGACACTGTAGCTACAGTGTCAGGCGTGTGGCTTTCACACGCAACCACTTTGAGCGGCGCTTGAGGGCGCGTAAAGCCTTATCTCCGGTCATAGTCAACTAGAGTTTTCATCCTTTCAGTGTACTGGACATTTTGAGTTTAATAATCGAGTCGATCGGAGATCGTTAAGTTGGTCAGAATAGGGCCGGTTACCTTGGGAAGCATGTTAGGGCGGCTTTCCCGGGACGGTTTCAGTTTAGGAATTCTTGGTTGACTGTTAAGAACTTGTAGTGACCTTTACGTGTGATTTTGAACTGACATGGATCGTACAATAGTACCCGGACGAGGTTATACGCGTAGTTTTGCAATAGGATTATGTTGTGAGTGGGCCCGATTTCATTAAACCCTTGCATGCATAACTGTTTTCACCTTTATATATATATATATATATATATATGCTGGAATCAAGTAATGGTTTTAATTATCTTGAAATTATGGTTATGACACGATTTACGATGTTTGGGCTTGAGACCCGTCTGGTGAAATTATATATATATATATATATATGCATGTGGATATCGATGACTATCTTTTGTACTATTGTATAGATCCACCCGTGAGATACTGTCTCCTCCGGATGTGGTACCCCGGAGTGGTCACGGCGCATTGCCTGCGAGGGGTCATTCTACGGAGGGACCGGCCCGTAGGATGACTCAAGAGCAGGATTGCTATGATTGAACGTCTGGGACGTTGAGCATCTGGGACGCTGGGCATCTGGGATGCCGTACCCGGACTGGGTTCGGGGATTGGACTCGGGATTGAGACCCCGAGTGGCACGCATAGCCTTGGGACTGTGACCTTATTAGACGTCAGGGACGTCGGACATCTGTGATATCCTATATGATTTTATGGTTTTAAATACTAATGCATGCATGTTTGGAAAACGGAGGGGTAAAAGTATATGTTTTATTTATTAAACTGTTTTATAAACTATGAGTTTCGGCCCACTCACCCTTAATGTTTTGGTGACCCCTCCAAGCCGTGCTACTGAGGTAGAGGAGGATTCTGAGGCTGAGGCATATATCTACACTATGCACCTGAACCCCTGTTGGGTAGGTTAACCCGCAGGATAACTTAGAGTCGTGCTCGGAACATGTAATTTTGGACATTATCCCTTGTCTGACATCTTTTGAATTCAGATTGTATGTATAACTTTATTTCGGATATTTATGCATTTGAACTTTTAAGGTTAAATTTGGAATGTTGGATCGGGTGTCAGACGGGAGCAGGGCACGTCCCCTTGTGGTCCCCGGGGGATCGGGGCAGGTTCTATCATAGAAAATTTCTTCGATCATCGCCTAAAACTCGGTAATCTCATCCAACACATGGATAACAATGCATGCAACCAACCTTGTGCAGACCTATCCAAAAAGCTCACTGTTATCTATACCAAACGCTCATAACGACAACTCATCGCTATGAAGATCGCGCACTTGTACGACAACTCATCGTTGTACAATCCGCTCAAAGCGTAAGATCCACGGATCATAGGTGGGCCGATCAACAAGTACGACTCTCCTGGTAACTTGTTCAACCAATCTCAACTAGGGTCATCCACGACTTCGGTTGCTAGGAGCAGCACCTCCCAACTAGTCAACCATCAGTCACGACTCTGAAAAGTCTTCATACTAGAATAACATCACCCAGTACCTACTATCTGAAGATCCCTTCTACTCGTACACTCTTCGGCCTCCAACCGTTAGGCCCATAAGAAACTCAGCCCTCCTCGAGTTTACTATACTGAAACCCAGCATCCGATGCCAAATAGAATTTATTCGGGGCATTCCCACTTAACTTTCTTATTCTCACCCTCACTATCAGGTTGATGACGGGTTGTCGTCATCGTAGAGACATCACATCCGACACATGCGCAACACCACAAGAGCAACTCCGTGCTTTGATACCAAGCTGACAAAACTCATGCCAATCACCCTGGATTATCGTGGGTTGTGCCCTGCTCCCATCTGAAATCACGTGCCAGACGAGGGATAAATCCGTAATCCGCCCGGGGTTACCAGAGTGTGTAGTGATTTGTGGAGTCCGTAGTAGCGTTTGATGTCTCAGTCTCTACTAGACCCCACATCCGCCATTAACCTAAAGGGTATAAAAAACATAAAAGCTGTGAGTGGTAAAAAATAATTAGTTGAAAATATTTATACAAAAAGACATTTATACCCTTAACTTAAAATACATGCATGCATCAAAAAACAGTATATCAAATACTTTCTTAAAAGAAACTCATATGGCTTTTCAAATCAATACTTATTGAAAACTGCTTCTTAATCAAAGCCATTTCCTCAGTAGGGTCTCATCCCAAAACCAAATAACATAACGTCTCAACCCAAATCGAAACCACGTGGGATCTCAGCCCAAAATCATCTCAATAGGGTCTCTGCTCGAACATAGATTCACATCTGTAGTCGTATATTAACATAAAGAACACATCCTCTTATCATCTCATATCACCACTAGTCACGTATCAGTGCTACGCGTGCGACTCCACATATCATCGTGAACATATCAACGATCGATCTCATAAAACATCAGCATTCCTGAGTCGAGCCTCCCTGGACTGGATGACAACAGGAAGTGCATCGTGACCTCTCTAGGATCACACATCACACAGGATGGTCGATGTTCGGAGGTGATCATCACATCTTCTCCAAGATCACACATCACATAGGATGGTCAACGTTCGGATGCTATCATCACATCCTTTCCCGGATCACACATCACATAGGATGGTCGACTTCCGGAGGCTATCATCATATCCTCTCCAGGATCACACATCACACATGATGGTCGACATCCGGAGGCTATCATCACATCATATAAGATGGTCGTTTGGAAAACATTTCACAAACATTTCAAATCATCTCAAAATATCTCAATAGGGTCCACACCGGGAATATAGTTTCATCAAATCCTTTTTCCACAAAACCGTCTTTAAAATACTATTTAATATATTTATCAAATCCAGGATTCCTCGAATCCTATCAAATCCAAACTCGTAAATCCACAACAGGGTCACGAACCCGAAGTCTCATATCATAAATCAGTATTGGTTCACAAGCCCGATATATTTCACGTTCGACTATACTCTAAGTCAAACCATAAATGAACTAGGACACAAGCCTGAATGTCAATTTCACACATCTCCATGAAATCACTCAAAACTGATAGTCAAATCCTAAATTTCACGTCTCTCTGTGAGACCATTTAAATCACATCAATCATATGAACGTAGGAAACTCAGCCTAAGCCCAAGTATCATATAAAACAAAAATCTCGAAATACGTGCAATATCACATTTTCTACGAAAATTATAATTCATCAACACAAATCATATTTAAATCATATGCAATCGATGCATCTCAAATCATGTTCATAAAACATATAAAACAGTTATTCATGCATCATTTCATAAAACAAAGTCCACTAACAGATCATTTGTGTTGGGTGCTCACAATCTGCGCCGTAAGCCACTCTGGGGCTACTCCAACGTCTCCAGAACATCCGGACCTGTCCAAATCATACCCAAGGGTTACTAACCATCTATACAAGTCTAAATCATAAACCCTCAAACTCTCGAAACAATAAACGTGTCCCGAACTCGCTTCCCGAGACTAAAAACCTTAAAATGACCTATCAAACGACCTCCGATCGACTTGAAACCACCACCACTGGATTCAGAACATCAAAACCTTGAACAATATTGATTTGACCTTGAAATTTGTGCCCATGAGCCCTCATGCGCCGGTCAAAATCCAGTCTACAGCAGTCATTGCTAACATCAGCTGCTGACGTCAACCTAACAACTCTAACACCTGTCAGCTCTAACAGCCTGCCATGTGGCACACCCTAATTGGTGCCACGTGTCCTACCACGTGGCACCATCCCACTGGTGCACGTGGTCTGCCACATCACCTGGCAGATCCTGACACCTTGGCACGTGACACCCTCTCACTAGTGCACGTGGTCTGACAAGTCTGATGTGGCACTACCACGTTAGCTGCTAACTGGACCTAACAGCCTCTGAGACATCGCCACATGGAACCACCTAGTTGGTCATGTGGCCTAACAAGATGACGTCAACTACCACATCATCACCATCTTCCTTCAAATGGGTCGACCCGGTTGACTGTAACGGGTCAATTTGACCTGCGACTTCGACCCGGCCAGAACTAAGCCGTCTGGCCACCGTTTTCCTCCATTCTTCGTCCAATCGAATCGCCTACTTCCTAGAAAGGGATCTACGATCTCAAAACCAGAAGAAAGGGCCTAAAAATACATGTTTGAACCTAGCCTCTTTTGGCCAAATTTTGAACCACCACCTAGAGCCGTCATGTGGTACTTTGTCGTCCGTTTTGGTCCCTATAGGCTCGTTAGAGCTCCCACAACACGTTCAAAGATTCAAAACGATTCCCAAACATTTGAAGAGAAAAAAGCAAATCCAAGCTAAAATGGGTTTTAGGTTTTACTTGGGTTCTCCGGCCACCACGCAGCTTCGTCGTCCTCCATCGACTCTCTTGGTCTCTCAACCTTTCACTCACCTTCTCACGGTCTCTCTGCCTCACTCCCACTCTCAGTCCCTCTCAGGTAGCCACAGATGGAGAAGATATAATGGTTTTGGGGAGGGTTTTGGGTTTGAATGAATGAAGGAAATAAGATGATGATGATGCATGAATTAATTCAAAGAGGCCATAGGGTGGGTGACAAGTGTCACTTATCCTATGGTCCCAAAATAGATATTTTGAATCCCACAAGTCAACACCAAAAGTCAACTGTCTCAATTTTTGTGCAACCATAAATAGTATAGAAATCTGTCCTTGACCCGTAACTTTCCTATACTTTGTTCGATTTCGACATTTCGTCTGTGTACAGACTCGTATAGTCTCGATCTACGTAATGGATCTCTGTCCACGTGCATTTGACCTTTCGGGTCAAAAGTCAACCTTTTCACTCGTCTAGTGGTAAAATCGTCATTTTATCCCGATCGTCCGATAATCCTCAATTAATCCTCAATAATTTGTAATTAATTCTTAATTAATCCCGTAGATTCTAGACGAGTCTTTACATAGATCCCCCCAGGTGATGTGGGATTGCTAACTATGCCTCCAAGGCACAGATCCTCACATCGAAATATATTTGGTTAGTATAATGGGATGGTGATCATCTCTTGTCTGATAGGTTTCTCGTAGTATGGTTGAAAGTCATAAGGGTAATTTCAAAACTTTGACTGAGATATTAGATGGGAATAGAATCTTGCACGGTTATCAAAATGTTTCGAGAAAGGTACTATCAGGACAATAAAAAGAAAGATGCACAAATTTCGATAAAATCGATGCCAAACGTTTTTTATTATATTTGTTTATTCATTATATTCCTACTCGTATTAGGAGAAGCCCCTTGAATAAGAAGATTATCAGTCAAAGAAAAATTTTTAGGGAAAAAAATTTCTTGAAGGTGACAATTAGATTTTTTTTCCTTCTTCTTTAATATTGTTTATTAACTAGTAAGTGGGTATTTTCTTTTCCTTTTTCTTTTCTTAATTTTTAGAGAGAAGGTGTAATATTCAATTCAATGAAACAAATCATACAAGAGGATGCTAGATTCTGTTATTTGCAAAATCGTATCGATCAAGATGTACATTATGATTTCTTGTTGTTAGTAACTTAGTATATTTATGTATGATATACGAAATTACGAATTATGCCCATATGCATTTCTTCTAAAGAACACTTTAGATTATGAATATATATATATATATATATATATATTAATTTGTACAATTAAACATAATATGTATGCAATATATAAAACTATTTAGCACTACAATATGGTGGTATTCATCTTCAAATCAAACCCGATATGTATAATATAATCCCCATCCCTATATATCATTGTGCGATAGGCACGTACTATACAAAAAATACATATTCTCATCCCCTAATTTACTAACTAGAAGAGCATCACCAATCATGCTCAAAATTTACAAGTTATATTTTAGCTAAAAACACTTTAAGTAATTTTAAGGGATTTCGAATTCTTTTCTACTCCAACCCTACTCTATATGTTAAGGGGAGTGTATTCAATATATGATTTTAATTTATTTTAATAGAGTTTAAAATTTAGGTGTATTCAATCAGGATTTTAAATACATTTTTAAAAATCTAGGTGTATTCAATTTAGATTTTAAAATTTTGTTTTAAAATATGTAGAAATTCGGGTGTATTCATTTGTGATTTTAATTGATTGATTTCAAATTCAAGTGTATTCAAAAAATCAAAATTTTATCTGATTTTAAAATTTTGTACATTTTAAAGGGTTTTAAGGAACAATTTATACATATCAACCTCCATCAACAATCCATCCATACGTCTAAAAATTTCAATGGATTTGCAAAAAATAAAATAAAAATGATCTCAGATAATGGACATCTCTCTCTTCCTCTCTCCCTCTCTCCCTGTCTCTTTCTCTCTCTATACATCTCTCTCTTCCCCTCTCTCCCTCCCCCACTCTTTCTATTTTTTTCTTCAGAAAGATACATATATCCCTTATTTCTTTGACATCATTATTTAAATTTATTATTAATCTGTTAAACGTCCATAGTTCTAACTATGAATAACTTCTAACTGCACGTGAGAAAGTCGGGGTTGCTCGTGAACATCATATTTGAAACGAATATATAACAAAAGATGACGTATGATCTTTTTTTTTCTTTCTAATTTCTGCAATTAATATCGTTTATCATTTATTCACATTTGTTTGGTTTTTGATAACTAGAATGTTTGGTTGAGTATACATGTTCTATTCCAAAGTTGTTGGATCCCGGAATGGACCAACTTGATAAGACCCGCTGGGAGATCTATGACCAGCCACGTGGTGCTTTGGGCCCGCTGGGGGCGTTGCCACTCGGCATATATCCTACAAAAAGGGGGACTTGACATCGGTGTGATGTCCTCCGAAGGGACTCAAATGCTTAACTTAGTATCTGCAAGCCGACGGACATGGAGGTAACAATAATCTGGAGGGGGTCTCAGAGCGTTACATTTTTGAACGGTTTCAAGGTACTTATAGTAGCCATAACTGCGGTAGTTGGTGTGACGACTCGTCCCGGATTAGCGGGATTAATTAAGAATTAATTACGGATTAGCGAGACTAATCGCGGATTAGACGAGGATTAGCGCACGTTCGGGCGAAATGACGATTTTGCCCCTAAAATGGGCAAATCGTTGAATTTTCTTTCAGGAGGTTAAATGGACTTTGGCCAATGACTGTGACATAGTTCGTGACGTCATGAGTTCATAGACAAGTGGCATGCTCGATTCCGACGTTTGAGGAGGAAGTTATGACGTTCAGAAGTCCAAGGGCATGTTAGTAATTTAGGCAAAAAGTTGACTTTTGACCGAGAGGTCCAATGTCCGAGGGCCGAAGACCGTTACGTAGATCGGGACGATACGAATCCGTAGACAGGCGGCACGTCGAATTCGGACGTTCGACGTAGAAGTTACGGTTCACGGAAGTTGTGAAGTACTATTCATATTAGCACGATTTTCGAGGCAAGTGGAATTAGGTGGGGCCCAGGGAATTTTCACTGGCCCAATAGATGAGTGACAAGTGTCACTCATCCACCGGCCATTCATTTGCATTCATGCATCTCCCCTTTGCATCGATCATTCATTTTCTTCATCCCAAAACCCAAACACGAGCACCCATTTTCAATCCAATCCAAACCCTTCAACCCCAAACCCATTGGTGAGAGGACAGAGGATGAACTGAGGATGCTGGAGTGCGGTTGGCGGCCCAGGAAGCGCCTCCGTGGACGGCGGAGGTGAAGGGAAACAATCGTACCCGGTTAGACCCAAAATTCATGTTTTTTCTATTTTTACATTATGGATCGATTTGGATGGTTTTAATGTTTTAAATAGGTTATTAGGACTGTGTTAGGATGGTTTTGGGAGTTATTGGACGGCTGGGAAGCCATGGGTGAGTTTTGGAAACATTGAACCGTTTGGTTCAAAATCAAACCATGGATTTTAATGGTTTTAACATAGGTTTAGGAATTAGAATTGATAGGAATGGAGAAAATAGGAAGAATGGAATCGAAAAGGGTGAAACAGACCGGAATTGAGGGGTTTGGAGAGCCGAACTGGTCACTCCGGTCTAGGAAACCAGGGAACCGGACCGGTCGGTTCGCGGCAGGTTGAAGAAGGCACTCTGCGGTGGCGCGTGAAGCCCACGCGCAGTGCATTCCTTAGGCGCGTGACAGCGCGTGGCAAGGAGTTTGGGGAAAGTTCCAACATGTGATTTCATCTATTCGATGTAACGAACATTTTGGGACTGGTTTCGTGTCAATCAGACATCGTTTCGATAGGTTTCGGGTTGTCCGAAGGTTTAGGTTCGCGTTTAAAAATAGTTAGAAATTTTGGAAAATTACGGGACTTTGGTGAGGGGTTATTTAAGTAGTTAATAACCCTCTAAATGAATTTGGACAGGTTTGGGAATCCCAGAGGCGACGTTTGACCCGGGAGACGGTTATGGCACGCTTATCGAGGCGCAGCTTCGGACGGTCTGTGAGTGGACCCTTCTTTCGAATTCGATGCGTGCATAAATGTTTTATTATTTTTTTAGAATATATTTTGTGATGCCTTGAGTGCATTTGGTTGTGGTAGCTTAGGATCGACATATTTGCACGTTTTTTCGAGGTTTTCGGCTTTATGTCGTATCTTTGCGTACCATGTTTTCAACGAGGGTTTAATAAACGGATTTTGGATTTGGAAATATGAAATCGGGCATGAGACCCATTTGATTTACAAACTCTCGGACTTGGACTCCATTTGATTTGACGAGGAATCGGACCTAGGGTCCATGTGAGCCATACGATCGGACCGAGGGTCCAGTTGGTTTACGATTCGGGTTTGAGGCCCAGTTAGTGGTACTATCGGGCTTGATGCCCAGTTGATTTATAATATCGGGCCTGAGACCCATTACGTTGAGTTATCGGGCTTAAGGCCCCATTGGATGTGAAATCGGACGTGAGGTCCTATTAGGTTATGGTTTCAGGCTTAGGTCCCTGTTGATTGTGAAATCAGGCTTGAGTCCCAGTTCGATTTATGAAATGAGAATTCGGGCACGAGACCCAGTTGAACTGAGGATTTAGGCCGAGGCCTGTGAAATGGATTTGAATCGGATTCGCGGAATCCTATTGAGATGATTCGGGTATGAGACCCAATTGAAAAGTGAATTGAGAAAGAAAGAAAAGAGTATTTGAAAATGTATATGAAACCCTCCATATTGATTATATGGTCTCCTCTAGCGTCGAGCTGGAGAGTCACGATCCACAGACCAGAATGGGTATCCCCGTAGGGATCCCGTTCCAAGAGTGGAGGTTACTTATGTTGTGGTCTCGGACCAGATTCCGGTGAGATATGTGGACTAGATCCAGAGAGAGAGCTCGGACTAGATCCAGTGATTGAGCCTCCCAAATGGAGATTCCTGGGAGAAGACTCGGAGTGAGACCCCGAGTAGTGTGCACACTAGATAGATATGATTAATCGTGACTATAGTAGGGATGTGTTCCCTAGGCTCTGTGTGCCCCGAGTTGGCATCTTCTCCGGAAGTGCCTAGGATGGGTTATACGTATGACGGTACGTTTGAGATTTTATAAAGTGAATTGGGGGCAGAGACCCCGTGTTTTATGAGTTAGAAAGTGATTTGGGCGGCGACCCCATAAACGATGTTTTGGAAATGGTTTGGGGTGAAGACCCCGTGTGGTATGTGTTGGTATTTCACGGAGAAAGGTTTTGGGCTGAGACCCATGTGACATGATTTGGGGCTGAGTTCCCATGTTTAGATTGATGGTTTTTGAGTTGTGATTTCAGGTCGAGGACCCAAATGGATTTATGGTTCATGACGGTTTATGGGAACCAGCATGAACCTTTGATAGGTGTTTGTGGGTCATGACGGTTTATGGGAACCGGGCATGAACCCTTGAATGATTTCAAGAATATGTTTGATAAATTGAATGATTTTATGAATGTTTTACTAAACGGTTTTTGGAATGCATGCGTATGTTTTTATGAAGGGCATAAATGTTTTTATGCGAAAATGTTTTTAATAAAATATTATTTTGTCCACTCACGACTTTTAATGTTTTAATGCCCTTCAGGTTGATCGTGGATGCGGGCTGTAGCAGAGACGAGACATCACTCCCCTCCTTCTACGATCCTAATGCACTCTGATAGCCCCGACGAGGGCAGAGATGGAATTTTCCCTGGTCTGACACTTGGTGTCAGATGGGATCAGGCGGGTCCCACGTTAATCCCGGGGGATTTGGGACCGGTCCTGACAGTTGGGCTACTGTTTGGGAGCAGGTCCTGTTTTGTGGCTGAGGATCGTCTGGTGATTCCTGGACATCTGGGGGAGGCGCCAACTGGTTTCCAACCTGCCCTCGTTAAGGAGTGGTTGTGGCAGAGTTGGTGTTAAGTAACTGTTGTATCTAGCTGGTGCCTATGTTTTAGCAGGTGCCGAATGGCAGGCCTGTAGAGCATGCCGATCAGCTGTCCACGATTGTGGGGGTGCCGAGCGGGGTACCGGTCGGAATCTATTCTTTCCTGGTGGTTCCTGTGCTTAGAGAGTGGTCAGTCGATATGGTATCACCATAAATCCCCAAAGTCTTTGACTGAGGAGGATTTCATCGGTCGAGGACTTGTGATTCTAGCTGATGCATGTCGACCGACCAGGGCAGTGCGCCTTGTTCCCTAGGAGCCCACCAAGTCTTGGATCGAGGAGGTGCACCTTATGTTCGAGGTTAAGGCAGTCCCTATTGCCGAGTCCTATGGTTATGCCTCGTGGATGGCCGGACAATCTTGTGATAGCGGCCGAGGGGGGATGGCGGGGACCCATTGGTCGCAATGTGTGCTTGCCGATGGAGCACGAGGAAGCATGCCGTAGCGGAGGAGGGCCAAGTGGTCACTCGACAGGAGGATCGGTTCGAGGAGGTATAATACTAGCCGATCGGCAGGCTGGAGTGAGGATAGCTTGATGTGATGTATAGGGAGAGATCGTACATATGTCGGTAGGAATATACGGTACGGATGTATATACGGTACAAAGGCGTATCCGTAGTAGGAAGGTGGCCGTATCAGCCTGGTGACCGTCAAATCGGAAGTGCACATCTCAAGGCGGGTCAGGCGCCTATAGAAGGGGTTGGAGGGGGTGGACATTTTTCACTTTTTACTCACTGCATTTTGTGAAGCAGATTTTCGTGTTGATTGAAATTTTCATCTGCCGAGAGGAAAGAAGCATTTATCATGACCAATCCTGCCGATTATTTTTTAACAGGTAAAATTCCTTGCCGAACGGCACTCTGTTTAAATATGTGTTTGGTAGGAGCATAGGTGCTTAGTCGTAGCTTCTGTTTTTGGTAATTTTGTAGATGTCAGAGTCAGAGTCAACTAGTGGATCTGGGTTTAGGTCCCCTCAAACTTTTGGTGGCGAAGCACCGTCTCACTCGGCAAGCGAGGTGTCGAGCGAGCGCAGTGGTTCAACGTCCACTTGTGGGTCCACGTCCTAATCTTCTTCATCGTCCAGCAATAGTGATAGTCTAGATAGGGCTCTTAGGTTACCGAGGAAGGAGGTGCGGCGACAGGGGGAGTGTAGTACGTCAGGGGCCGACCGATCTGCCGAGCAGAGGACACCGCCCCAAACCCCCCCGGTCGTCGTGGTTCACTCGGACGAAGAGGATAATGGGATGGAAACAACTCTCTGCTGGAGTTAGACGCAAACGGTGTGGTGAAGACGGAGTATGCCATGGACTATGAGGTGAACACCATCGGGCACGCCGACCTGGATAGGTTCTGGGAACTATACAACGTCCCGTCCAACATCATAATGACCCTGCCGCCCGGTAGCAGCAGGCCGAGCGACCCTCCGGAAGGGTTGACGTTATTCTACGTCGACTATTTTGAGCACGAAGTGAAGCTGCCCCTTCATCCGTGGCTCCAAGATATGATGGCGAGGGCCAACTTAGCCATGGGTCAGCTGAATGCAAACGACATCTTGGTCAGTGTTTACACGGCCTTCCGATTGGCGGGAGCCGACGTGGGGACAGTTGTACGCTTTTTACCGATTTAAGAGGCAGACCTACGGACCGGGGTGGTATCAAATGGAGTGTTTGCGCAAGGCAGTCCGAGGCGTGTTCATCAACGACGTGCCGACCTCGCAGAAGAGCTGGAGGCACCATTTTTGTTTGGTGTCGGGCCCTTGGGAGGGGGACGTGAGCACGGTCTGAGCGAGGAATCCCAGCTACTTTCAATCTGGAGGTTGTCCACCCTCTGTTCGGCCGATGGCCATCGTTTGGTAGCTCGGTCTGCCGAGACGGGTTCTGATGTATTTATGTTTATTTTGCAGGTCCGTCGAAGGCAACGGTGACGGCGAAGGACTAGGAGGTGTGTAACCTTGTTCGGGAGAAGCTGTCCGATCTAGAGCGCAGTCGCTGTGTTATGAGGTTACCGACCAATCTGCTTGTAGTAGGCCTGATCATCCCTCTCGGTAAGTTGTATGAGGTTAACTGATGGTATGGGGTGCCGAGTGTCTAATGCGCATTTGTTTTGCATACAGTTCATCCACAGGTTGAGCACGCTGCCAACAAGAAAATGAGTGAAGCAATTGTGAAGTATGCTCCCACTACCGACTGCAAGGGCAAGGAACCCGAGTCGGCTCCCCAGCCAACACAGAGGTAGAAATCCGTGGCCTAGAAGCCGAAAGGGACAGGTCGAGAAGAGCCCCCCCAAGGGTCGAACGTGTGTGGCCGACCGGACGGACTTCCAAAGCCGGCCAGGCCCGAATCAAGGCAGGGGGTGACGTGAAGAGTCCGGTGGTCGGTATGAAGCGGCCAATCATTGGGGGCTTGGAACAAGCCCGTGAGCATCGTCGAAAGCTGATAGAGAATGAGAGTGTCGAACGCCACCGGAAGAGGGAAGTCTGTCTCAAGACGGCGGAGGCACTGAGGGAGAAAGCGAAGCAGCCAAGAGTGGAAATGCCGCCCCCGGTTAAGGAGCGGGTGACGATCGGTGGCCTAAGCATTCGCTCATTTTTACCGAACCGCTGGAGGCTGGGGAGGTCATCCAGTCAGCCAAGGCCGGGGAAGGGTGGGTGCCAGTCACGCACCAGTTGCATAAGTCCTTGGCGCCGGTGGCCAACGCCTTCGTGCTGGGTTCGTAGGTGACTCCGACCGAGATTGAGGAGATCGGCACTGTCTCTCACCCGGATCGGTTTGCCACTGTTCTTGCCGATCAAGCTCACGTAAGAACAACATTGGTTGTTTGTTTTATTTTATTTTTGTTTTTGATTTGACAAGTGTTTCTTCTTCGGCAGTTCTTTGGGCAGACGTACGTTGCTCTGCAGAAAGCCGCTCGGCATATGCAGAGGCTGGAGGCCGAGAGGAAGTCGGTGCGACAATGGGAGAAGCGGCTGCGTACGAGGGAACATGAGAGCCAGGCCGCACGGAGGCGGGCGGCCGAACTCAAAAGGGAGCATCAGCGGCAGACCGCAAGGGCGGAAGCGGCCGAGAGGGGTATAACGCACAGGGAGGAGTCGGTGCACGCCTTCTCCCTCAAGCTGAACGAGTAGGAGAAGGCCATGGGCGAGTTGCAAGGGGAGGTGGACAGGCTGTGAGTCCTACTGTCCGCCGATCGGCAGAAAACCCTGGAGGAGTTTATGGCTGACCCGGTGTATGCCAATAACCTCGACTTAGCGTTGGTCGAAATGGAGGATGATTGCATACAGCGGGTGCTGTATTTTAATCTGGGTGTCACCCTCAACTTCCCATGGCTAGACGAGCCCCCAGCCCTGACCAAAACCTTTACCCTGGAGGGCCAAGGAAATGACAGTGTTGTGCCACGATCACACGCACCGATCGGCAAAGGCGAGAGGCCCACTAGTGGTTTGAAGGGTGCCGACGGTGCTCCTTCCACGCAAGCCCAAGGGGCGGACGAGGACGTGGAGGTGGTCGATGCGTGATCTACCTTTGTTTTTTGTTGTAATCTGGGAATGCCCCGTGTAACATGTACTTCTAGAACAAGAAATGAAATGCTTTTTTTGAGATTCAGTCATGTGTTAAACTCTACAGCATAAAATTTTTGTTGTTTTTTTTTTGAATGATGACTGCCGACAGACAAGGACTTGGCCCATTTAGTGAAGTAATCGATAGCAACGACTGCGTGCTCGACTATGCCCTTCCCCTGTGGCATGGGACCGATCAAGTCTAGGCCCCATTGGGAGAAGGGTCAGGGGCTGAGCATGGGGGTTAGGCGCTCAGCAGGAGATTGAGGGATAGGTGCGCATCTCTGGCATGCGGTGCATCGTTGGGTTATTGCCATGGAGTCCGTACGCATTGTGGGCCATTACTAGCCTTGCCGAAAAGCCTTATGTGCAAGGGACCTGGGTCCAGAGTTATTGTCACAGATTCCCTGGTGAATTTCCTTGAGGAACGCGATGCCACGGTCAGTAGGGAGACATTTTAGGAGTGGGGGTTAAACCCCCGTCGATATAAATGGTCATGTGCCATAGTGTATCGCGCAAACTAGCGCTGGATGTGCCGAGCCTCATTACAGTCTAGTGGGAGCTCGGCAGTGGTGAGGTATAATATGATAAGGTCCATCCAGGAGGGATCGTGGGCAGTGATCAAGACGGGGTGCTCGCTGGTGCTTGGGGATGCAAGAATCTCGACGGGAACGTGGCGGCCGACCTTGTCATCAATGGAAGAGGCCAAACGGGCCAGGGTGACAGCGTGGCTGTTCTCGAAGTGTAGTATCTGGGTGATTTCGTAGCCTTAAAACTTATGGAGTAGGGTCCAAGCTTTGGCTAGGTATCGGGTCATGGAGGCGTCCTTACCATCGTAAAGGTTATTGATCTGGCGCACAATGAGTTGTGAGTCGATGTAAATCTGCAGTTGTTGAGCTTGTAGGTCTGCGGCCAACAGGAGACCAGCAAGGAGGGCTTCGTATTCTGCTTCATTGTTGGAGGCCCTGAAGCCGAAACACAGTGCGTACTCTAGCTTCTCCTAGGTCGGTGTGTTGAGCACCAAGCTAGCACCGGAGCCATTATGACAGGAGGACCCATCCACATAAAGTGTCCATGTGGGTTTGGGTGGGTCCAAGGTGGATGGGAGTAATGAATTGCAGAGGGATGCGACGGGTGACGCATTGTTTGGATCAAAAGTTTTGGGCATGTGCTGCGTCGTATTGTAAGTAAATTCTGAGAGGAAGTCGGCGACGACCTGCCCTTTTTCTACTGGCCGGGGGGAAAAAGTTATATCGAACTCACTGAGCTCAACCGCCCACTTGATGAGTCGCCCAGAAGTGTCTGGCTTTTGGAGGACCTACCGAAGAGGTTTGTTAGTGAGGACTAACATGGGGTGTGCTTGGAAGTATGGGCGGAGGCGCCGGGCCATCACGATGAGGGCGAAGGCCAATTTCTTGAGGTCGTCGTACCGGGTTTCCGCATCTTGGAATGCCTTGCTGACATAGTACACTGGAAACTCGGAGCCGTCCCGATTTGTTACGAGGACGGAGCTAATGGCTGATGTGGAGACGAAAAGGTAGACGGTGAGCCGTTCGCTGGTCTCGGGTCGGGTGAACCGAGGTGCAGTGCTCATATAAGTCTTTAGTACTTTGAATGCGGCGTCACATGCGTCATCCCAGTTAACGTGCTTGCTTCGTGTCTTCATGACTTTGAAAAACGGCAGGCACTTGTCGGTTGCCCGGGAGATGAATCGGGTGAGGACGGCGATCCTGCCAGTAAGAGTTTGGACTTCCTTGATTGTTCGTGGGGGTGTCATGTCGAGGATGGCCTTATCTCGGGATTAGCCTCGATCCCATGTTGGCTAATCATGTAACCGAGGAATTTTCCGGAGCGGACGCCAAAAACGCACTTGGCCGGGTTGAGCCTCATTTGGTAATGTTTCAGTACTTGGAACATTTTCTGGAGCTTTGGCACGTGGTCGTTGGCAGTCTTGCTCTTAACGAGCATATCATCCACATACGCCTCCATGGTTTTTCCTATCTGGTCAGCAAACATGAAATTGACCAACCGCTGGTAGGTGGCACCCGCGTTCTTTAACCCGAAGGGCATGACATTATAGCAGTAGACCCCCAAATTAGTGCAAAAACTGGTGTGGATTTGGTCGTCGGGGTGCATTCTGATTTGGTTATAACCGGAGTAAGCATCCATGAAGCTGAGAAGCTCGTGGCCGCCTGTGGCATCGACTAAGAGATCGATCTTTGGACATGCCCTGTTGAGGTCTGTAAAGTCGATGCACATCCACCAGGACCCGGAAGGTTTCTTGACTAGGACGACATTTACGACCCATGTGGCGTAAATGGCTTTACGCACAAAATGAATTGTGCTGAGCTTGACGATCTCTTCCTACATGGCGAGTTGTCGCTCTGCGTCGTAAGTTCGCTGCTTTTGCGTGACGGGTTTGAAAGATGCGTCGATGGTAAGTCGGTGGCAGATGGCATCAGTGGAGATTCCAGGCATGTCAGCGTAGGAACTAGAAAAAACTTCGTTGTTGTCTTGGAGGAACTGGACGAGTTGCGCTCTGGTTTCTTGGGTGATTGCGCTTCCGATTTGCACCTGTCGCTCGGGGTGCTGTGTGCAGAGAGTGATCAACTCCGTGTCCGCCACAGGTTGTGGTTGTTAGACGGTGGAGAGGTCTCTTGGGTCCTCGAAGGAACATGCACAGATTTGGTTGAGGAGCTCGAAGTCAATGGGGTCGGCCTTGTAAGGAGCCTCTGCGACGGCCATGGTTTCCAGTTTCTCGCACGGGTTGATCTTAGTCAGGGTGGTTTGATAGCAAGTGCGGGCAGATTGCTGATTACCATGGACCTAGCCGGTGCCCATGATGGTAGGCAACTTTATGAGAAGGGACCGAGTAGAGATGACGACGCTAAGCTGGTCGAAGAGTCCTCTACCCAAAATAACGTTATAGGCCGTGGGGCAATCGACCACAAGGAAAGTGGTGATAGCTGTCGCGATCCTGGGCGTGCTTCCCAGAGAGATGGGTAAAGAGATAGTGCCAAGGGGTATAACAGATTCTCCCGAGAAGTTGAGAAGTGGGGAACCAGCGTGGGTGAGGCTCTCGGGGTTGATGCCCAACTGGTTGAAAATTTCCATGAAGAGTACGTTCACGGAGCTGCTAGTGTCTATTAAGATCCGCCCGACGTCGAAATTGGCTATTTGTGCGTTAATAATTAATGGGTCATCGTGGGGAAAAATGACCCCCCCTTTCTTCTTCCTCGGTGAAGGTGATGAGTGTCCATCCCGCCCGTGCGACCCTGGTGGCACGCCCATTCTCGATGTTGAAGATTTGGTGGTTAGATGTTGTCGCTCGCAGAAAGCTCTTCTTTGCGTGGTTGGAGGTGTAAGAGGAAGAAATGGTCGGGCCACCACTAATTGTGTTGATTTTTGGCATACCCTGCGCTGGGTGCGCATGCTGGAGGTACTGGTTGATCTTCCCTTCCCGAACGAGTGTCTCCACGATGTCAGGTAAGGCCACGCATTCGTCGATGGTGTGGCCGTTGAACTTGTGGTATTGGCAGTATAGGTTGGATTGGATGCCCGAACGAGGGCCTGGTGGTCGCGCTCGTAGCTTGGGTATTGTTCCTTCGATATTCATGAGGACATTCTCGAGGGAGGTGTTCAGGATGGAGTAAGTTTCTAACTTCGATATGGGCCCCGTGTGGGGTTTTCTTGACTGGTGGTGGTTCGGCCCACGTCCTTTGCTGTGGTACTTGTCTCTCCCCTTATAATCATTGCTATATGTCCCCTTCTGCTTACTAGAGTATGAGTCGGACTGGGGATCCGTATGCGGGCTATTGATTGGTGGAGGCAATTGTGCCTGCTGGCTGCTTGGAGGTAGAGAATGCGCATCGATCGGGGCGGGCCGGAGTTTTACTTGGGGGGAGTTAAAGTGCTCTGCCTTGGCGTGTATTGTCGCTTACCTCATAAGTTCATTATAATAGTCCCATCCTTGGGTGAAGGCATGGTATTTAAAGGTGGACTCCCGCAGCCCGTTACGGAAAGCCTGGTATGCGGCCTTATCATTTGTCTCATGGCATTTGGAGTATTCCAAGCTGAATCGAGCGGCGTATTGGCGTAAGAGCTCACTCTTTCCCTGTCGGAGGGTGCCTAGGTCCTCAGTAGTGAGCAATCGATTGGTCTGGACCATGAACTAGTTTAGGAAGACCGTATGTAGTGGGTCAAACGAGTCGATCGATTGTGGTTCCAACCGATAGAACCAGTTGAACGCGGCCCCAGTGAGGGTGGAACTGAAAATTAGGCACTGCGCCTCGTCGGAGAGGTTTCTGAAGGCTAGTGTGGAGTTGTAGTTGTTGATACGAGTGTTCGGGTCTCCATGTCCATCGTACAAGGCGATCTTTAGGGGTTTAACCTCCGTCTCGTGTCGATATCGCATGATACGGTCCGTGAAAGGGCCGATGTTGGTCAGGGGCCTGGGCAGTATTCATGCCTTTGATCTGCCAGCCTCCAGCTCACGAACGTGTTGGAGGAGTTCCTGGACCACCTCGTCTGATCGGCTAGGTTGATTTGACCGGGTCAGCTAGTCAGTGGCTGGCGGATGATCTGCACCACTGCCTCCCTTGGGTCGTCCGGGTTGTGATGGTTGTTGCCCATACTAGGCCGTAGTCGAGCTAGCATTGTCCTCCGGTTGGTGCCTTCTGACCAGCGAGGGGGGATTGCCTGACGGCTGAGTGGAGGACCGTGGGTGCTGCACCAGTCGATGTGATGATCCGGACCATAATCGAGCGCCCTGGGATAGCAGTGGCAACAGTGGTTGTGCCTGGATATGAGGGTCGTGAGCGGGGTGAGTCAGACGGTTGGCCTGGGTCTGTGTTTATCTCTGGTCAAGTAGTTCGCGGGCGTCGCGGTAGATCTGCGTACCCGAGGGACCGGGCAGGTCGGTTTGATGGAAGAGAAGGCGACTGGATGCCTCCGGTCGGAATATGTCATTGATCTCCACTCGGCAGGCGTCGAACTCCTGCTGATGGGCTGCGGTGGCTAAGGCCCGTTTGGTTGCCTCTCGCTGCTCTTCCAGTTCCTCGGGTGTGGATTGCAGGATGGAAGGGTGCTCCCATGCTGTTCTCCCCACACGTGGTTTTTGCTCTCGATGGCAGCGTTGCTTTTTTTGAGTTCGGTAACCTCTGATCGGAGGATTCTTAGCATCTTGAGCATGTCTTCGGAAGGCAGGCTGGTTCGGGCTCGGTTGTGGTCTCCCTGGGGGTGTTGTTGAGCTCACCATCATCCCGTTCGGCAGACATGGTACGTCGGCAGAGGGCTGAGTGAAGGTATGTGAGCTAGTGGGACGAAAACGACGTTCCCACAGATGGCGCCAATTGTTGGATCTCGGAATGGACCAACTTGATGAGACTCGCTGGGGGATCTAGGACCAACCACGTGGTGCTTTGGGTCCGCTGGGGGCGTTGCCGCTTAGCAGATATCCTGCAAAAAGGGGGACTTGACACCAGTGTGGTGTCCGCCAAAGGGACTCCGATGCTTAAGTTAGTATCTGCAAGCCGACGGGCATGGAAGTAACAGTAATCTAGAGGGGGTCTCAGAGCATTACCTTTGTGAACGGTTTCAAGGTATTTATAGTAGCCATAACAGCGGTAGTTGGGCTACTGTTTGGGAGCAGATCCTGTTTTGTGGTTGAGAATCGTCTGGTGATTCCTGGACATCCGGGGGAGGCCCCAGCTGGTGTCCAACCTACCCTCGTCAGGGAGTGGTTGTGGCAGAGTTGGTGTCAAGTAACTGTTGTAGCCAGCTGGTGCCTGTGTTTTAGCAGGTGCTGAATGGCAAGCCTGTAGAGCATGCCGATCAGTTTTCCACGATTGTGGGGGTGCCGAGCGGGGTACCAGTCAACAACCGTTCTTTCCTGGCGGTTCATGTGCTCAGAGGGTGGTCGGTCGATATGGTATCAACAAAAGTCTATGTGGCTAACATGTTTTTTTTTTCTTTCAAAATCTCTGCTAAGTACTAGGCATGTAATCAAGTATTATCCAATGATGAATTGGAGGTTTATAAGTATCAATAGTTTTCATCTTCGCACTCCTTCAATCTTCATCAATAAAATATAGAAATTAAAGTTTGGGAAGAATCAAAGATTGAATTAGGAATTTGAATTGGTGGTTTTGAAGGTTTACAATTTATAGTAGCAAGTAACAAAGACGAAATGATAGAAAATTCATACCATAGTTTCATAAATTATTCAAATGAAAACTCTTTGAAATAAAACAAAAGCTTTAAAATCATTACAAATGAATAATAAAAATAATACAAAATCTAGATGAAAACTCATTGAAATCAAGAAAAAGCATTTAAAATATGTTGAAATCCAACATATTTCAAACCTATTAAAATCATTTAAAACTTATCAAAATCTAAATTGAATACACCCCCGTAAGAATCATATATTATTTTTAAAAAATTATATATGCTAAAAATATTAAAATAATAATATAACAAAGTTTATTAATGGTAAATAAAATTAGAATATTAAATTTTGAAAAATCACTATGAACTCTTTTCCCTCCTAGTAATTAGGAGTGGTTTCTTGTAAGGGCTTGATACCTAGTTGGGATATAATTTTAACTCATCTTAAAATTTGATTTACGAGCTCTTTTAATTAGGTAAGATACTTTAATCCGATTGGCAAAAAGACATGAATCCTAACATTTTACCCGATGCCATTTTAATCACACAGTTGCTTGACAAATTTTTTTTTTTTAAAAAAAAGGTTATAAACACGCCCAATAATTAGTTCAAGTATATTTCAATTATCATGTTAATGGGACAGGTGTCGGACCGTAAAGTTATGTAAAGGCATAAAACAGGTACAGCCAATATACACACATAACCTAATTTTTATTGGTTTGTCCATACTCTCTTCACGTTCTCTAATCAAAAGTTAATTACGACCCAACCCAAGAGCTCCTACTTCTTACCAGTTATCGGCACCACTAATCCTATTATTAATTAAATAATTAAACAAGATTGCTCACTCCAATTCACATTGCTTTCATCAAAATATTGTGATGCATCCCCATAAACGCAATTCCAATCCACACTTAAATACAACCATATTCTATCTTAACAAAATAAATAAGCATGATTAAACTGATAAATATTAATTATTATATTTATTTATGTAAGTATTTTAAATATATATATATGTATATAAGACGTCTTATTTATAAAGAAAACAAATAGACAATGCTATTAAATGTAGCGCTAGTAAGGAATGATTTTTTTTTTATTATCAAATATATAAGAATTTCATTGATAAACAAACATTACAAAGTAATAGAAACTCACAAACAAAAATACTTAGATGAGACATAAGTATACACATAAAAACACCAAATTCATGTGTAGAAAAGTCCAATAACATGAAAATAAATAAAGCCCAAAAGCAACCCTAGATCTAAAAAATGAAAAGTCTTCATCATCCCCGCTATCAATCGTCGCCGCAGCCGCTGTGACCCTGGAAACACAGTACCACCAGAAGTAACAAAGGTGAAGGTGAAATCGAGGAAATCAGCAGAAAATGGGGGTGAGCGAGTCACCCGCGCAATGAGCACTCTCATAATTCATTCGACGAGTGCAAAAAATACTTTAAAAATACCATAATGTCAAGATAGCTACTGAGATGAGAGATGGATTTCGATGGAAAAGTGTTCAAGCAAGATCTAACAGTGTCAAAAACATCAAATGAGGAAACAGAAAAAATTTAGAGTATGGTAGAAGAAAATTGAAATGAAGATGTAAAACTATCTAAAATAACTCCGAAAGAAAAGAGAAAAATGATTTTCAATGGTTACAATTAACCAATTATTTTATGTGCTTTGCTTTTTGTAAGGAATGTAATTTAAGCCAGTCGTTAGAGTTTCAATCCAAAGGCAAAAGGGCAAAAGTAAAACTACTCTTGGGATTATTAAATTACAAAAAAATGTGGGAAGCACTCACATAGTCACATCACAATGTGGTCTCTTTCCTTTTAGACTCGTGTTTAAATTGATATTAATTTCCCAATCTTGTTTCTTATTGTATGCGGTATACCTCTTCGCAAAAGGCTATGCTAATTAGTTTTCTTAGAGTGTGTTTGGTATGCCGTATTACACTCTGGATATGTTAAATAATTTGAAACCTGTGTTTGGTACCAGTCGTATTAATTAGTCACCGTATAAGTTAATACGGTTGAATATTTTTATACGATCCAGACATGCTAAAATAAGACGCTCGAAATTGTCCGTATTAAATAGTCGGATAATTAGTAATCTTGTAAAATATAATAATAATAATAATAATAATAATAAATAGTAATATAATAAAAATAAAATATTAATTTAGTAAATATTAATAATAAAAAGTAATTAAAGTAATAAATTCTAATAATAATAAATTAATAATTAATGATATTTTAATAAATAATAATGATAAAATTAAAAATAATTAATTAATAAAAATGAAATAAATAGTAATAATAATCATTATTAAAATAAATAAAAATAAAAATAATGACATATATAATTAATATTTAGGATATAAATATTTCGTCAATTACTATAATATAATCCGGTCAGTATAATATAGTCGGCATTCTAATCCGGAAAAGTACCAAACACCCGACTAAATAATCAGTCTATCCGGTGGACAGATTAGTCTATCCAATTGAAATAGTCAGTACAGTACGGCATACCAAACGAGGCCTTATACAATTATAAACTCCATCATATGTAGTGTAGACACCTATTAGGCTATTACTGTATTACATCTTCCTCTCTCTTTCAGTCTTACATCTTATAGACATGTGCGGGCATACATATACACTAGAGATTTTTACTTGTAGTGTAGGCACCTATTAGGCTATTACTGCTTCATTTTACTTGTACTCACTGCTTTCGATCACATTTTATTTTCTCACATCTTATTTTTCAAGCTCAAAACAAGAGATTTTTATTTCTGCATTTTAAATTTGTATTGACTAGAGTTTAGAAGACCATGATCGTGTGCATAATATTTTTTTATACAGTAATATATATGTATATATTATCTCCAATGGTGCAGGCCAAGCCATGGCGTAACGACAATACCTTGTGATGTCGATGTCACGTACGCCCAAACATTGAGGATCGAGGATACCTTGTATATATTAAGTACCTCAAGGCTTCCCTATAAATAGTGAAGCTCATTTCACTTTTGAGATAATTAGATCTCAGATCTAATTTAAGACATCAGAGCTAACTTAAGACACCAGAGCTAACTTAAGACATCAGAGCGTCCTTACTTGAACAAGATCCTAGGACTTCAACATTAACCTTGATTGCTTCTTGTTAGTTGTTTATAGGGATCAAGAAGACTTTTTTCAAGGTGATCAAGTTCCGCTTCAACAATTGGTGCTTTTATTGAAAGCCGAGGTGAGAAATACTCAAGTAGTGCTCTCAAGTTCGTTCATCGTTCATAAAATTTGTTTGTTGTTCATCGACTTTATTCGTCGTTCTTGAACTTTATTCATCGTTTTTCAAATTTCGTTCATCGACTTTATATGTCGTTCTTAAACTTTATTCATCATTCAGATTTTTTTTTAACATGACAAGAACACGACGATCCACTCATTCATCCGAAGATGATGCTTTTGTCTCTGCAACACAGATTCAGAGTTTGTGTTTCAGAGTGGAGCACACACTGAAAATTAGAATGAACCACTAGGTCATTCCCTCCATATGACAATACAAGCGTCTATCGATACACAAGGACTGAGTCATGCTATTAGCTTCCGAACTTTTTTGATATTCCCAACTCCAACACCACCACCACCTGTTTAAGGATTCTTCCAACAAACAGTGGACAATTCGTGGTAGACGCATCCATGCGAACCTTAAATCAACCCCATGCAAGTGAAGAGCTCCAAAATTTTCTAAATGGTCTTCATGAAACACTAGAATAAAATCAAATGTGGAAAATCATGACATAAACCAACAACGTTGAAGCACGAGGCATATGTCTCGATGTGATACACATGATACGCGAACACCTCAACGTTTTTTTCCTCAAGACAATATGTCCCAGAAAGTCAAAAGGCTAAGCAACCAAGTACAGATGCCGCCAGAACTTCTACAAAAAATTCTGGATTATTGAAAATCATCCCAAACTGGTGGGAGACGTACTACACCTCAGATGACAGGACCTGTCCCTAATTTCCGCGGAAACCGGATCAATCCTACTCCCGTTTGACAACTCTTATTAGAGAAGGGATATTACCATTTTTAAACATAATCCTAATTTATTGAATAAACCATATTAAGTTCGCCTTTGCACGGTTACCGCCCACGTTCAACCCACTAACCCCGTCAAGAGGTAGATTATTTCATTTTTAAGCTATCAAAATCTTAACCCTCTTTAATTTAACGTACTCACACTTTCATACTCCTCGTATAATAATTCTTATTAAAATAATTTTTAAATCATGCCTTATAGGTTATCTCGGTGTACGATTCCTAAGTTTTATTGGATCTACTAACCATCAAGAATTACCGCTTAGACTCCCTCTTATCCACGTTACTAACATTTCCATTTCTTATTGTTATCATTATAAAATTTAGTAAGATATAATTTAATCACATCAAATTATATACTAACCATAAACACATGCAATCAACATAATCACCACTCATCCTTCCTCATTTTCGTCATCAACATAGCCATCATCAACATCAAGTAACGCTATATCCTCAAATAACGTGAAGTATGCATATATATATATATATATATATATATATATATATTCTCCATATCACAACTAAAAGTAAAATTACATAATTTCTCTAATGAATATAATTTGTTTTTAAGATCATTAATGATAAATTTATCCCTAAATTTATATACTAAAATTTTCCCTGAATAATTGTTAATTTTAGTATAAGCATATTATATATACATAGTAAGTATAAACTTAGACCATATAATCATATTAAGTATAAACTTATTAAACATATTAAGCATATTATCTTAAAATTCAACAATAAATGAAAACGAGGTCCAATTAATTCGAACTTTATATCATGAAATCCATAATGAAGAGAGGAAGATTTTTCATTATGGTCAGACCACCAAGAGCCATCACACGCGCCCTCTCGCGCCAGTGGAAGCTCCCTGTGCGTGGAACTCACGTGCATGCACAGTGTCATCGTCTAACTCAGGCTGCGACCCCTTTTGCTGTTATTCAGGTAGTTTGAGCCCCGCTCAAGACCCAGCCGTATCTCAGCCATTTTACATCCATTTTCAAAATTCCAGACATTAAAATTGATCTAAATTAGGTAAGGAAACAATCTATGAGGTCAAAAATGAGAAACACTTACACAAACGCACTATTAGACCTTACCGTCTTTCGCCCATGGCTTCCAAGAATAGTTTAGCAGCTTCTCCACTTCTAGAATCATTCCTTCTTAACTCAAGAGGGTTGTACGTCTTCCAAGAGCACACTAGCATGCCCATTGGCTAGTTTCCTAGCCCTAAACTAAAATCTCGAAATGGGGACCTACATGTCCCTCATTTTTCCTCACGGTTTTTCGAGTTTGAGACTTCACTTCATCCCTATTTATCCTTCTTCCTTTCTTTCCCTCTTCCCATCCTTTATCTTGCCTTCTCTCCCCTATTTTCCCTAGTTTCCATCATGTTCAACATCTTTGTCATTTTTTCTTCATTTCGATGCCACTCCACCAATGGTCGTCCTCACACCGCACAATCACTATATATTACATAATATGTCAGTGGAAGAATGAGGGAAAGGAAAAATAAAGACAAAACTAGAAGATTCTAGATTCTTCATACCAAATTACCAAAATACCCCTATGTGCAAAAGTACTAAATTGCCCCTAAGCATTTCTGTCCCATAATGAACCTATTTGACCTCTATTTTCTGCACACTGCTTGTCTATGGATTCAGAATCACAAGACCTTTGTAACGGTCTTCTCAGATCATACAAAAAGCATTTAGGTAAAAAAATCAACCTTTGAACCTTATAGGGGCAAAATGGTAATTTTCCTCTCTATATTTCAATTTTACTTTTTTCTCGAAATTTGGGTCAATACAATTTACCCTCCTTAAAGAAAATTTCATCTTCAAAATTTTAAATAACCTTAGATAGACACTATGCTTTTACCCTGTCCACATATGTCAAAATACCACCTCATATCGACTTATACATATCTACAAATCCATCTTAATTTTAAATTAGACAATTGAGTTGCTCAACGTTAACAGATCTTTCAATTCCTTCCTTTCCCTGAATCATACACAAATTCAAGCTCTCGTATAGCCTTAAATCACATAAACACTTTCATACCAAACATTTCGTGTTACTTTCACGAATCTAATAGTATTGGCCGCACCTAAGATATCACTAGTCCATAATTAAACTTAACCAATTTTAATACCAACCATGCCACTACGCGTAAGCCTTCACCACAATATCATCTGGGTCAAACCCAAAAAACAACACCAATATACCATCCAAACAGTCCACCAGGGGTATCTGTACTACTGGTGGCTACTCGGGAACTAGAGCCCTACTCAACGTCCGAGTGTAATCCCACTAAGAAACTGGAACCCTGCTCGACGTCTGAGTGAAAAGTGACTCATGAACTGGAGCTCAGCTCGAAGTCTAAGTCATCACACCACTAGTCTCAGGAACTAGAGCCCAGCTCAACGTCTGAGGCTGACTATCACCACACTAGTCTCGGGAACTGGAGCCCAACTCCACGCCCGAGACTAACCAACCACTACCGACTTAGGAACTGGAGCCTAACTTGACATCTGAGTTGTCACCTCACCATGCCAGTCTCAAGAGCCAGCAACTGTTCATAACCACAATAATGCAATAACGAGAAACATATATATATATATATATATATTATAAATTACTCAAATTTTCATTCACAACATATATTCATTCCAAAATTATCAAAATTCATCATTTATCATTTGGAAAAACCAATTCCGAATCATTGTCACATAGATCATCCATTCACCATGACGTCTCTATTCAAACCGGAGTTTCGTTCAAACACCACTCCTAACAAATCTCGTAACTTGTATACCTCAAATATTTTCATAACATTATCAATGCATTTTAAAATCACAATTAAATTCACATTTATATCATATCATTCCATATCACGAATATCGAGAAAAATATACTTATACTATATAATCATCCTTTAAACCATAACCATATTATCCACATGTCAAACTCCGAGATTAAGCCCAAAACACAATTCACACTTAACCTCAAAAAACGTACCATATAATAGTTTCCATAAAAAATTTGCATACTCATAATTTATTTAAGATTCCCAAAACACATTAATGATCATTCGAAAACTAAATTTAAATTATTATTACATAAAACAAACTAAATTCAAACTGAATTTTAGCCAAAATCATGTTTATAGAAAATCTTCTATAATTCAGTAATTCCATAAAATCATCAAAATTCCTTAAAATTCAATAACAAAATATATGATACTTAAGCTCTGATACCAAGTTGACAGGATCTGTCCCTAATTTCCGTGAAAATCGGAACAATCTTGCTCTCGTCTAACAACTCTTGTCAGACAAGGGACATTATAAATTTTAAACATAATCCTATCTTATTGAATTGACCAAATTAATTCCACCCTTGTGTGTAACGACCCATCTCGAATCTACAGGATTAATTGCGGATTATCGAGGATTATCGGGCGATCAGGGTAAAATGACGATTTTTCCCCTAGACGAATGAAAAGTTGACTTTTGACCCATGAAGTCAAATGCATGTGGACCGAGATCCATTACGTAGATCAAGACGATACGATTCGTAGACAAGCGACACGTCGTAATCAGACATCGTATGGGAAAGTTACAAGTCAAGGACAGATTTTTGTACAATTTACGGTTGCATAAAAATCGAGGAATTGAATTTGTAGCTTATTTTCAAACAAGTGTCACTCATCCCATTGGCCCATCATCCCACATTCATGCATTTCCCTTCCCTTTTGTTTTCAAACACCCGAAACCTCATCCCCCTTTCCTTAATCCATTTTGCTGCCGCTTGAGAGAGACTGAGAGAGGCTGAGGGTGAGACTGAGAGGCTGAGATGATGGTGGTGGACGGCTGAGCACGACGGTGGCCTGAGGAACCTGGAAACCGGATAAAACCCGTGAACCCCGTTTTAGTTAGAATTTGGGTCTTGGATTTTAGGGCATGAAACCCAGTTTTCTTATCACTTTTATCTTCTTTGAGTTCTTGCGAGTGAGTAGGACCAAAAATCAGAGAGATTGGTCACTTGGACCAGCCATGGTGGAAGCTTGAAGTTTTGCCGTGAAGGATTGAACTTGACAGGTAAATTCTGGGCATTTTCTATTTCTTTTGACGTCGTAGAATGGTTTCTAGGTGAGAGACGATGAGTTTGGTGAAAGAATGGAGGAAAACGGTGGACAGATGGCGGAGATACGACCGGGTCAAGGTCACGAGTCAAAAAACCGGTTACAGTGACTCGGGTCGACCCGTCTGGAGGTTGAAGGTGATAACGTGGCAGTCGCGTCATCCCTGTCAAACCATGTGGCCAATCAGAGGGTGCCATGTGACAAGGTGTCAGGATTTGTCAGGCTTACATCGCAGCTAACGTGGCAGGTCCACGTCAGCATTGTCAAATCACGTGGACAAGTGAGATAGTGCCACGTGGCATGGTGTCAGGAGCTATCAGGTGACATGGAAACTAACATGGCATGTCCAAGTCAGCGATGTCAGACCACGTGGACCAATGGTGAAGGGTATAAATGTTTTTTCGTAAAATGGTTTTATAAACTGTTTATTTTTTTTCACTCACAGCTTTTGTGATTTTTTATATCATTCATGTTGATCGCGGATATGGGCTGTAGTAAAAACAGAGATATCACACGCCGATGTGTACTCTGAAAATCACAGCACACTCTGGAAACCCCGAGCGAGTTACAATTTTATCCCTGGTTTGGCACGCGGTGTCAGACGGGAGCAGGGCACATGCCACGATAATCCAGAGGGATTGGGATGGGTCCTATCATTTCACGTACTCACACTTTCATACTTCTCGTATAATAATTGTTATTAAAATAATTTTTAAATCATACCTTACAGGTTATTACTGTATACCATTCTTAGGTTTTATTGGATCTACTAACCATCAGGAATTACCGCTTAGACTGCCTTTTATCCACATTACTAAAATTTCCATTTTTTTTTGTTATCATTATAGAATTTAGTAACATATAATGCAATCACATCTAATTATATATACTAACCATAAACACATGCAATCAACATAATCTCCACTCATCCTTCCTCATTTTTGCCATCAAGATAGCCATCTTCAACATCAAGTAATGTCATATCCTCAAATAAAGAGAAGTATGCATATATATATATATATATATTCTCCATATCACAACTAAAAGTAAAATTACATAATTTCTCTCATGAATATAATTTTTTTAAGATCATTAATGGTCAATTTATTCCCAAATTTAGATACTCAAATTCTCCTTTAATAATTGTTAATTTCAGTAGAAGCATATTATATATACATAGTAAGTATAAACTTAAACCATATAATCATATTAAGTATAAACATATTAAACATATTAAGCATATTATCTTAAAATTTGGCATTAAATGCAAACAAGGTCCAATTATTTCAAACTTTGTTTCATGCAAACCAGGTCGAACCACCGGGAGCCACCGCACAAGCCCTCACGTGTCGGTGGAAAATTAGCAGCTTATCCACATCTAAAATCATTCCTTCTTAACTCAGAAGGATCACATGTCCTCCAGGAGCACGCTAGCATGCCCATTGGCTAGTTTCCTGGCCCTAAACTAAAAACCCGACATGGGGACCTACATGTTCCTCAGTTTTCCTCGCAGTTTTTCGAGTCTGAGACTTCCCTGTTTTCCCCTACTTCCTTTCTTCCCCTTTCTTCTCATCCTTTAACTTGCCTCCTTTCCCCCATTTTCTCTAGTTTCCATCACGTTCATCATCTTTGTCATTTTTTCTTCATTTTGGGGCCACTCCATTGATGTTCCTCCTTACACTCCACAATCACTATATTTTACATAATAGGTCGGTGGAAGAATGAGGGGAAGGAAAAATAAAGACAAACCTAGAAGATTTTAGGTTCTTCGTACCAAATTACCAAAATACCCCCATGGGTAAAAGTACCAAATTACCCTTAAGCATTCTTGTCCCATAACAAACCTATTTGATCTCTGTTTCCAGCATACTGCCTGTCTATGGATTCAGAATCATGAGACCTTCATAACGGTCTTCCCAAATCGTACAAAAAGTATTCAGTTCAAAAAAGTCAACCTTTGAACCTTATAAGGGTAAAATGGTCATTTTTCTCTCTATTTTTCAATTTTACTTTTTTTGCTCGAAATTCAGGCTGTTACATCAAAGTAGACAAGATGGCATTCATTCCAAGGAATCGTGACAAAGAAACGGTCTGATGCTAGACAACATCATGTGATACATCACCAAGTAACTCTGGTGAGGAAAGTCACACAAGCGGGCCAAAAAAATAAACAACGTTCGAGACTCTCACCACACAATCGACTTGGAAAGCGCATTGGCAATTTTTCAAGAATTGAGCATTCGCATGGAAGTCGGAGGTGACATGTAACTTCCCAAGACACTTACAGAAGCATGAGGCGTACTAGCTATTGTAGTGAGGAGGATGAGACATACTCACCAACACGCTTTTAGAACTTGGACACTAAGGTCTGAAAAGGTAAATGACATTTGGTCTGAAATGACTCCACACCTTATCAAGGCACGATGCAAGCTAATGATATCCAATAAATGTTGGATCGACTCCCCTGGGGCATCTAGCATGATGAAGATCTTGACGATGCTCTATGTCATCAAATTCAATCATCTTCAACCTCACCTTTCGTGAGGGACATCGAAGAAGAGCTATTTCCTTAACAGTTTGCAACTCCGAACTTTAATCAGCTCAAGGGGACCTCTGACCCGATGAAGCATATTGACTATAATCGAGGAGTCATGGTACCTCATTGATAGGTTGTTATTTATGCATGTTTTAGTTATGATTCAATATCCTTTTTGCTTAGCTTTTGCCTAATTATGTCATAAAATATGAGAAAATGACCCTTCTTGTGAGCCATGTGCAGATTAACAATGTGGGACTAATTCTAAGCCAAAATGAAGAAAAAGGTCTAATTCCTGAGTCCTAGTCCCTAACAAGGTCCCAAGACCCAAGTTGAGCCCAAAGTTCCTAATCGTCTCCAGAACTAGGACCTGGTCTGTGTGCCTGTCCCGGGACTTGCTCTAAGAACTAGGACCTGGCCTGTGTGCATGTCCCAGGACCTGCCCCAAGAACCAGGACTTGGCCCGTGTGCCTGTCCCAGGACCTGGCCCCTATTCCTGTTCCATATATCAGGTCCTTCTTCCAGCCCCTGTGCCAACCAAAGGCCAAAACATGTCCTTAATATCATGTCGTTAGGTCTTGTTCCACCTTGTGCCATCAAAAGGCATCACTGTTCCAAATTTCCAGCTTTAGGCCTAGTCGAGGACCAATCCCAGGACCAGGCCGTGTGCTAGTTTTCTGGCCCGTGTGCTTTATTTTCAGGGTCTTAGGCTAGAAATTCCTGATTTTGGCCTCTTTGTTCCAATGGGTAAATGTCTATCTCTGGCCACGATTTTTATATAGAATGACCTACTTTTAGTACTCTGTCTAATGGTACATTCAAGGCCAACTTTGGTGAACATTTTCTTTTATGGATTTTGAGGGCCAGTTCCAAGGCTGTGTGCCAGCTCGTGTGCTAAGGACATGCCACTAGTGACATGTCCCCTGAAGGACCTACTTTTATTCCAGCAGCTATTCATTCCAGAACCAGGCCCTGCACCAACCAAAGTCTAAGTTACATCCCTAATGGTCCATTTTGAGGTTTTGTTCCAGCTTGTTCCATTGAAGACTTCAAAAGTTCCACAAGTCCAAAATAGGCCCCAACCGAGAACCAGGATTAGGTCTCTGTGCCAGCCTGTGTGCCAGTTTTCAGAACCAGCTCCAAGTTCTCTGACCCAGGCCCTGCATCAACCAACGTTCAACACATGGTCTTAATGCTCCTTTTTGAGGCCCTATTCCAACTTGTTCCATCGATGTCCTCAAGAGTTCTTTAGGTCCAAGTGAAGGCCCAACGCCTTATTCTAGCACCAAGGCCCAGCTTCAGTTCTAAGTACAGCAGCTGACTTTGACAGGACCCATCCCAACTGGACTTTGATAACCGTGCCTGGTCCTGCTCCCGTCTGACAAGTCAACTGAAATCCCAAAACTACCCCTCAACACCTGTCAGACAGGGGATAACTACATTGATTTCCGCTCATGCCTCCGCCTCTCGATCAATCCCGAACGTCGTACCACAGCCTAGAGGGTCACCAAAACAGAAAAGGTGTGAGTGGAAAAAAATAAGATCATTTGAAACACATTTCAAAATACATCATTTACCCTCCAGTTTATTAAACCATGCATGCATAGGGAAAAACATATGGATAACAATCACTGGCTTTCCTGCCAAATCACATAATAAGTATCAAATCCCGGCTCTCAAACCAAACATATGAAAACATAATCACCTGGCCACAAAGACCAGAACCCGTACTTAATACCAGTACGCAATGACAATCAACATCAAACAGCACTACTCACAAGTGCACAATCAATCAATCAATACATCAATCCGCACTACTCATAAGTGCACAAACAATCACACAATCATATCCGCACTATGCGTAGGCCAACCAGGAGAACTGCACTCAGGCACCATCCGAGTCATATCAGCCATGTATAGGAACTGCACACGAACCATCTAGACATACCACATACTCGGGAACTGCACTCACGCAACATCCGAGTCACGTCTAGGAACTGCACTCGCACCATCCAGAACATGATCCAATATCGACAATCACAAACACAATCCATTCCACAAACACATATCAATAATATCCATGACTTCAAACCAAGTCAAAAGCATTCCCGACAGGGTCTCAAGCCCAAATGCCATTTACATGTAAATCCGTAAAATCTCATTTTAAAATAATAAAATAATCCAGAAATCATCTTTGACTCATCAACTAAGTCACAATATCCTTTTAGAAACCTTTTTTACTCTGGGCCTAGCCGAAAACATCAATTGCAAATTTCTCGTAAAACGTGCCCAAAAGACCGATTAAAATAATCATTAAATCAAAAATAATCATGCCACATCATCAGGACATCATTGCAACTCAAATCATGCAATCAATCATGTAAAACATTTAACTATGCATGCATAATGGTTTATAAAACAAAGTTCACTCACACACCGTCCGAACTACTCGCTTTCTGAGCTGTACGCGTTTCCGTAATTTCTGATACCTTCCAGGAATTCCAAGTCCTGCCCAAATTCATCATTAAGGGTCACTAGTGACTTAATTAACATCATATTAATTTCCCATAATTTTTTGGGAATTAATTACTAATTAATAACGTAACATAAACCTTTGGACCCTCGAAACAATATCGAAACGGTGTCCGATTAACTCGAAACCAAAACCAAAATGTTCGTTACATTGCATAGAACAAAAGTCATGTTGAACTCACCTCGGGAATCGAGCCCACGCGCCCTCACGCGCCACCGTGAGTGCCTGCGTCTGAAACCCACGCGCCTGCTGCAGTGCATCGTCCTTACCCATTTAATTGATAAACGGATCCTACAATCCGCAAACAGACCCGATTCGATTCCCATCAATTCTGCATCAATTTTTACAATTGAACCGTCCATTAGCATCGTTATTCATCTAATTAAGGTTCTGTAACCTCAATTACATAAACACTAACCTCGATCCTTCGAATAGAACTCGACTTTTCGAAGAACATAATCGTACTGTTCATCCCTCAATCTCCATCAATTCTCAGTGTTTTCTTTCAATTGGTGCATCAGGAAGCTTCATGGGATCCTAATAAACATATTTCCAAGTCCAATTTCATCGTTCCCTGTCTCCAATCCATTTTACTTAAGCTCGAAAATCCAAAGTTCTCACCCTTTCTGTTCTAAGGAAATACGACCTCAATTCTCTTCACAATTGATCTGGTCCTAGTAGAAAAGATCCCAGAAGACTTAATTCAATCTCAATTTAAAGCATCTCGCTCAATAAATTCAAATTCGAATTTTTGAAAGGTATCTACTTCACGGATTTGGGTCTTCGGGTTTGGGTGTTTTCTTTCAGTCTTCTCTTTTCTTTTTTCTTGTTTTTCACTCTATATTTCCCTTTTTATTATCTTTGTTGAGTCTCTCAACATCTGGAGTTAATTTGATCAACCATGATCAGCAATGGATATGTATATCAATGTGTATATGTTTATCCTTATTCAATTTCAAGCGGCAACAATTGCCACCCAGCACCATTTCTCAGTGACAGGTGTCACTCAACAGCACAATTTTGTCACCAACCTAGCAGATTCACCAAATGGCCCAGTAAAATTACCATTTTACCCCTGCACCAATAATTACCAAAATACCCCTCACAATTCTAGACACGTAACTTCTACGTACGAACTCCGATTGACGCATGCCGCCTGTCTACGGATTCAGCGTCAAGAGACCTATCCAACGGTCCTCTCGGAAAGTCCAAACAAGGTGTCGATCAAAAAGTCAACTTTCGGCCCTTATAACCAGGGGCAAAATCGTCATATCCTTCCAATTTTTCCAAATTTTCCTTTTTCGAATTTTCGGGTCATCACAAACTTTCCCCCATTTTCCTATTCGATCAAGGACTCAAGAAGGGAACAAATCAGTGTAGCTCCGAAAAGATATAAGGCATGTCCTATTTTGTAGGAGATGATTTCTAATCTGTTGGTTTTGAAGGCTTTGTGCGGCTAGGATGCTAGGGCTAGGTCCTTGGCTCTCCTATAAAAGGACCAACATTTTATTCATAAAGAGACCTCTTCTTTGACTCTTGAGAGTGCCGAAACTCTGCAATAACAAAGCCTCAAACACTCCTAAAGCCTCTTCACGTTTTACATTGTTTCCCTTCAAGTTTTACATTGTTGTCTTATTGCCTACAGTTTTTATTCAACACTGTTTCTTTTACGTTCATTCAAGCTCTTATTCCTTACGTTTTGGATGCTTACTTTACTTCTTGTTGTCGTATTCATAGTTAGTATCTACGGTTCTCTAAGCACTTGTTCTTTACATTATTTCCATACAATTACTTTGTTCTATTTACGTTTTCTTATTTTATGCACTTAATTCATTTATGTTCTTATGATCATAATTTATTTATGCAATCTCATTTCTCTTATCACTTGTTCTCGCTTTGGATTCAAGATTCTTAAACTAGTTCCTTTGAATCTTGGGTTCATTGTACTAGGAAGGTGACTATCTTGTGGAAGTTCATCCTTCCTTTTTAATTGTGGTTCATTACTTCATACTTACTTCTTTATTTCCTTAATGTTTATTTTAATTATGTCATTTAATTCAAGCATGAGTGAGTAGTCTTTACGGATTATGGCTACTTAAAGCCCTAACCATGAGTTGTTGTAATTAGTTCTTGGTTTGTTTATCTTCATTATGTTTGTTGAAATTGAATCAATCTACCATGCTTAATGAACTCACTGGATTGTATGTAAGAGTAATTAACTTATATGTATGAAATTGTAGATGACATGAGCTAGGTAAGACTAGGATATCTATCTAGTAAATGTAAGCATCAAGATTAAAAGGTGGACTTTTAGTTGTAGATTGAATCCATGAAACCTAAGTGTATTTATATTCTTAGGCTAATGCGGTGTCATGAAATCCTTTTTGTATGCATTGCATCACCAAAACGTGTGGTAGGTTCCCGAAAGCATATGTCTTGCCTCGGGAATACAACTAAGAAATGATGAATGTGTTTAATGAGCATATACCTTGCCTTAAGCACAGGCACCTAATTTGAGCATTTAATGAAGATGGCTAATCAGGACTAAAGACAATAACAAGTGGTAGGGTGGTTCATATCCTTAATCTATCTTTAAAAGCTACTTAATCATTCCAGTAATCACTTCACTTGCAAATCGACCAATTAAATGATAACCCCCCATTGCATTTACATCTCACCTAAGTCAACATAAACTAACTTAATTGGACACTTTTGAACAAGTCTCTGTGAAATTCGACCTTTGCATATCACTATACTCTCAAAACGACTTGTGCACTTGCAAAGTATTACACGTGGAAAGATTGCACCACAATTTTTCCAACACTCATAGACACATTGATGCATTTACGTGCATGGTGTTTCAAGCTTCTCTGTAGGGCTAGGCCACAATATGGTTCAACCATCTCCCACTAAGATCTGTTGCCTCTTTTGAAGAGCTATCTTTGTTTTTGTGAAGGAGTATTCACAACATCACAATGTCGAAGTGAAAGATGATCATGACAGGACCGCCCCCAAAATGGGCATTGATAATCGTGCCCGGTCCTGCTCCCGTCTGGCAAGACGACTGAAATTCCTAATTTACCCTCAGTACTTGCCAAACCAGGGATAGCCACACGTACTTACTCATGCCTCCGCCTCTCGATCTGCCTCGATCAACGCGCCACGACTTGGAGGGTCAATAAAAACCAAAAGGTGTGAGTGGAGAAAAATAAATCAGTTTACAAAACAGTTACAGAAAGACTTTTTACCCTCCACGTAAAACCAATGCATGCATTCAAAAAAATCATTTCGAAATCCTTACATTTTCAACGTAAGAAAACAGTGCATGAAATCAAATCATTTTCCTTTTCTGAACCTTCGGGTCTTAGCCCGCGATCATAAACACAGGGCCTCAGCCCAAACCCATGAATCTAAACCATATACACAACATGATCCAAAACCATCAACCACATATACCGGGCCACTGCCCAACTCAACCGAAACATCAGAAATTAACAATAAATCACAAGTCAATCACTTTACTGGATATCAAGTGCGCCCGAGTCTTTAAACTCAAAACCATGAGCATAATCAGGCCTTCCCGAGATTTCAACGAGTCTTTAAACTCAAAACATAATCAATAGGCCTCGGGGGTATCACAATAATCGAGTCTTTAAACTCACGAGCCTTTAAACTCATTAAGGGTCCTCCCCCGTCATCAATTAACTGAGTCTTTAAACTCAAAACGTGCTCCAGCAATAGCACCGGGTCTTTAAACCCAAAACAGTTTTCAGCAGGTCTTTAAACCCAAAAAATTTGTCAATCACCACAACTCGAGATTCATCCCGAAATCACATTTTGTCATAACAGGACTCATGGTCCGAATTTCCACATTCAAATCCCCAAACTTTACTTCACAAAACATAATCAAATCATCATTACACACGGGGCATGTATAATCATACCAAATCACATTATTAAATCCTCTTCCATTCCCGAATTCGAATTCACAATAATGATTCCGTAAGCCGGCATCCAGAAACATCATCCCGAACCCAAACCAAGAATTAGATTTCAAACCTCCCAAAACCGAAATCTCGTTCATCAAAATTACTTTTATGCCCCGAGCATCAAGCCCGAAATCACCTTTTTTCAAAATTGATTTTAAATCCTTGAAATCACATCATTTTTCAAATCCCAAGGTCAAAGCATCAAAACCACAATTATAATCACCAAAATCACGGTCAAATCACAACATACTCGAAATCTCGTAAAACATGCAAATTCGTGCCATTCTCGAAATACGTGTCAAAACCATAAACCATACTCACAACCGCAATCAAACATCTTAATAACATGATACACACAAATCATATAAAATCATTCGTTAAACCATCATACAAAACATACAGGAAACCATAATCTCGAAATACGTGCAATTTCGTGTGCATATAAAAAATACGTATAAATACGGGAATCGAAATCATCACAGTTCGTAATCATAATTATAGAAATCATAGAAATATTTATGCATGCATTAAATTTTGAAAGCAATTTCCACTCACACACCGTTTAACCATGTGCCTCGATACGCGTGCCATCGGCCTTCCCGGGCCTCGTCACTAACACCGGGACTCCCAAACCTGTCCATATCACATTAGAGGGTTACTAACCTCTTCATTAACCTCCTATTCGAGTCCCGTAATTTTCTCGAATTTTTAACTATTTTTAAACTCGACTTAAAACCTTCGAACATCCCGAATAATGTCGGAACGGGGTCCGATTGACATGAAACCAACGCTAAAATGTTCGTTATATTGTATAGGATAAAAGTCATGTTGACCTTACCTTGGAATTCGTGCCATCACGGGCCATCACGGGCCGCCATGAGTGGCTGCGCGTGACACCCACGCGCCTGCTACAGTGCTCAGCACTGTTCATCTCTTTCTTCACCCGTTTCCTGCAATACGGGTCTGCAACCCGTGTGTTCGACCCAATCAATTACCCTTCAATTCATGCTCGATTCCTTCCGTTTTTTATCCTAAAACATTCATTAACCATCTAATTAAAGTTTTGTGTCAATAATCAACCTCAACCATCCCTTAATCTAACCGTCGACCCGTGATCAACCAAACGGGTTGATCACCCAAACTCCATGGTTTCTAAACCAAACTCAAATTAACTTCATAGGTAGCATATAAGGACCCAAACGAACCAACACATCTAACCAATTGAACGAACCGTTACCTGGAAGTAGTCGTCCACAACACTGAAAATCCTCTTAAACTGGAACTCAGGTTCCCGGCCAACCAGTGCTCCACCTCCTTCGATTTTTGCACTGTTGTGTTTGAACTGGACTCAGAAGACTAATCCCACTCACTGTCTAGCTCAACTCACCTCAAAACTCAACCTTCGAATTTTCCCTCCATTTCTGGTTTTTCTCCACCCGACTCAGTTCTCTCACTCTCGGCTCTCTCTCAAGTGTAAAATTATCCTCTCACTCACCAACACTCAGCTAATGGTTCAGAATGAACGGCAACCCGTGGGAATCCATCTGCTTCCCCTCTGAACTTGTTTCCCGCAAACAGAACCCAAAGCCATTTTCAAAGCTTCCCGTGCACTGATGCAGTCCACATCAATCAACCCTGTCTCCATTATCCTCAATCCAATTAAACAATCCATTCTGGCCAGCCACTAACGCCCATAAACAATTGCACGCTCAGGGCACTCACGCCATGGTCGTGCAACCTGTTTCCACCGCATCTGAACAGTACCATGCACAAATTACAATTTTGCCCTCAGTTCAATAATTACCAAAATGCCCCTCACGCATCCAGGCCCGTAACTTGTCATTCGGACTCCGATTGACGTGTGCCGCCTGTCTACGGACTTAAGGCATCGAGACCTTCCTAACGATCCTTGGCCCTTGGCCATCGGACATCCCGATGAAAAAGTCAACGTTTTACCTACAACTAGGGGCAAAATGGTCATTTTGCACCGTTCGTCCGATTTCGCCCAACTAATCACCGATTAACCCCGCTAATCATGATTAGTTACTAATCTAATCTCGAATCCCGGGATGGGTCGTTACAGATCATCTTTTTACTATCAAAAATAGATTGAAAGGGACCTCACGTAAATTCATTCAGAGATATTGCGAAAAAAGTCGTAGTGATCTAGTCGCGAAAATGACATTCAAGTAAGGGTTTCTCTGATACAGTCATCCCAAGCTACAGTCGTCTAGGAAAACACACATAGCTTCGACCTTCTGGTAAAGTCGACACAACAACAATAGACATAATCCATGGAATAAATCACACAAGTATCATAACCAATTTTCGAACTCAAATACCAGTCACCATGAACAACAGCATTACGTGTAGGCTAACTCAGGAACTGCATGTAGCACCATCCGAGTTACATCTGAAATTGCACTCACACACTATCTGAATTGTAGCAGTATCCTAAGAGGATGACCTCTGTGGAAAACAATTCACAAGCCAAACAAACTCGTTTAACACCAATCCTTGACTCAAAACCAAGTCAAAACACATTTGATCCTGGGCCTAAGCCGAAAATATCATTACCACAAAATATCGTAAAATACATGTCCAGAAACCAATAAATAAATCGGAAAATTATTGAATAATAATTTTGAAGTCATATTCAAACCATTTCAACATAAATCATGAAATAAAGTAATTAAAATATTTAACTATGCATGCATCATAATTTATAAAAATAAATTCCACTCACACATCGTCTTTGGAGTTCAATTCCAAGCTGTGCATTCCTCCGTAATTCTGAAAGCTGTACAGCCCGTTATAAATCATCACCGAGGGTCACTAATTTCCCATATAATCTTACATCTAAATCCTCTAATTTTTGGGATTAAATAAAAATTAAAAACCAACACTTCAAACACCTAAAATTACCCCGAAATGATGGCCAATCGACTCGAAAATTGTACCAAAATGCTCATAATTTCGATTATATAGAAATATGTGTTCATCAAAAATTGAGACGAGGAGGCACATGCCCCCATGCACCACCAATCTCTTTGCACATGCGCCCAGACACTATTCATCATCTTCTTCCTCTCGCGAGTTGGCCCTTAGGTCTGCATAGTCTAACCTGACCTAAACAAGTTGACCTAGTTATATCTTCACCATTTCTCATCCATTTTTCATGTTCTAATAACCAAAATTTATCTAATCTATCCTAGGAAGAGTTCTATGATGTATAAACATCGAAAACTCACCTCAATTTTCAAAAACAATCTTTTACATGTTCAACATAGTCTAACCTGACCTAAACAAGTTGACCTAGTTATATCTTCACCATTTCTCATCCATTTTTCATGTTCTAATAACCAAAATTTATCTAATCTATCCTAGGAAGAGTTCTATGATGTATAAACATCGAAAACTCACCTCAATTTTCAAAAAAAATCTTTTACATGTTCAACCAAAGTTCAAGCTTGGTTTCCATATTTTTCTTGCGTCCAAAACTTCAAGTTTATGACCCAAATTATTCCCAGGAACTCAACTAAGATAGTAATGGGCTTGGTTGCAAGCTAGGAAGCTTTAAACGATTCAAACGATCGATTTCTAGTTTTCCAGTTTTTCAAGCTCTCAAGTTTCGGGGTTGGGTCTTTCTTCCTAGTTCTTCCATCCCTCTCTTCTCCTTTGTTTTTTGTCTCGCTTCCTTTCTATTCCTCTCTAGCTTTCTTCTCTTTTCTCTTTGTTTTTCCTTCACGGTTGCTCACGGGTTTTGGGTTTCAAAATACACACAAATACACACACACACACACACACACACACACACACACACACACACACACACACACACACACACACACACACACACACACACACACACACACACACACACACACACACACACACACACTTATACACATGCACACATGTCACTCGGTGCACAAAAATATAAGAGGGGGGGGGGGGGGGGGTCACCATGATAGACAATATCTCCACTTATGAAATACCAAAATGCTCATAGTGTCAAAATTACCAAAATACCCCTAGTAATTTCAGACCCATAACAAATCGGTCCAATCTTCGATTCCAACATATTGCATATCTACGAACTCAGAACTCTAAGGCCTACCTAACGGTCCTCATGAAAAGTCCAAAAAGTATAGGAGGCAAAAAGTCAATTTTTGACCTTCATTGGAAAAATTATCAAATTCTTTTTAAATTTTCAAAATTTCTAGGTCGTAACATTCCCTGCGATAACCAGCTTTAAGGAGACATTATTATGAACAATACTTGCAACCTCACCAAAATGCTTTCTTTGGCAGAATGACATGCATGTTGGGAGGATGAGAAGAATGTTAATTATGCGCCAGATCATGCCAGAAGAAGTGAGAAAGCCTCCAAACCATCATCACCCACAAAGAGGATGTCGACATTAAATTTCCATATAGGGGGTCCAACAAGCGCAAGACGAACCAAACTTCCAATGCCTTAACTATTGGCAAGCCTTTGCAATTCTCAGTACCAATCCCACTATATTTATAATGAGATCAAGGACAATCCATGATTCAAGAAACCAGGACCCGTCAAAGAAGATCAGGAAAAGGATGATACAACCAAATGGTGTACCTATCATGAATGCTATGGGCACAACATCAGCGCATGTACATCTTTTGAGAGATATCCCAAAATTCTGTGAAGGAAGGACATTGTACTAATTACATAAAAAAAATACCACGAATTATCTAGAAAACAAAGTACCCAAGGAGCCTGCATCAAAAGTGATTCGTATCAACACAATTATTTCATAATCAAAATTTCTAGGAAAATCTTCCGAGAAGAAAAAAAAGGAAGATCTGTAATGCCTTGCTCGTGGCTCAAGTCTCCCATATCTCCACCTTCGAGGTATCCAACGACCTTGTCATTGGTTTCTCATTGAAAGACAAGGTGGGACTTGATTGGCCATATGATGACGCTCTTGTCGTATCAATCTAGATCGTGCACGCTTACGTTGATTAAATCCATGTTGATGAAGAAAGCACAACAAATATTCTCATGCTAGATTATATATGCAAAATGGGTTTGAAGAAATTCATCACTAAAAGGGTTGTCTCGCTACGGGGTTTTAATGGGTGATTAAGCATGACCGTAGGTACTCTTTAGCTATATGTCCATTCATCACCCATCGTCACATCTCAGATGTTCTATACCATGGACAAGTATTCTCGATATAATGATATATTAGAATAATCGTGGCTTCACAATATCCTAGCAAACACATCAAGCCTTTTTCAAAAAATATTATTCCTACTCCCCAGATGAGGTATTACAGAGATAAAGGTGGATCATTCTATGGCTCGATGGTGCCTCACCGAAGGGTTGAAGAGATAAATGAGACAACATTTACTCCTTATGTTGACACAAACATTAGGGGCAAATTTCCTTCTTCTTCTTCTAAATAGCAAGTAATTGCATGTCAACAGAATCGATCCTATCATCGCTTGCCACAAGCTACATGTCAATCCACGTGCACCAAAACCAAACAAGACATAGATGCCTAGGAAAGTTTCTATTTTTTTTATGTCGTCTTCTAAATTCAAGAGCCATGTATTTGAATTATCAATAAAATTATCAAATTTTTCTTAATTTGTACACACATCCTCACATCATACACAATTTTCAAGACTTCTTCCAAGAAGTACTCAAAACAATCCAAGCCTTCCTCCGGGTAGCACCTAAAGACTTACACTAGGAAGCATTTCAAACATTTTACTTGAAAGTATTCAGGGCTTCCTTCAGAAAGTAATTAAACATTCCTTTGGCAATCAAAGCCAGCATTTCTTGAGGAATCAAAACTTTTGCCCTGCGAGGAATCTAAGCCTTCATTCTACGAAGTATCTAAGCCTTTGTCCTGTGAAGCATTTAATCCTTTGTCATGTGATGCATTTTAAGCCTTCGCCCAATAAAGTACCAACTACTCGTACTAACTACTCCATATCCCCACCCTGGGATTTCATCGACAAGTACCAACCCTGGTAACCTGTCCAACCAAACTCTAACCAGTCGTAACTCGACTAAACCAATGTCGTCTACCAGGTCATCCATGACCTTAGTTGTACCAATCCATCTATCACAACTAAAGTAGCACGACAACCAACTGGGTCTAACCGATACTACAACCTCGACTACAGAGTGCACTCCCATCACTCAAGCTGACATGACTAGACCGATCGACAGTCTTGACTCCGAAAAGCCACTTGCCAACTCACCTTTCCGAACCATACATCCTACGTTAGGGTTCCACGATTACACCCTAGGGTTCCCCTGAACCCAACTGCAGAAGGCAGTATAATCCAAAATCTGATCGACCGCACGGTCTCGACATCGTAAGGACGTTAATCCAATCCTACCATCAGTTATACTAGGGTTCCTCGAACTCGGCTGGTCCTAGTAGCATAGCCAACTAAGTCAACAAAATCTAACCATCTAATGGTCATAACTCCTAACCATTCGTCATAACCGAGCCTACAACATCATGAAAGACGATCCCAACTAACTGCCTCACGATCAAAACTCTAAAGTACCATTACGTTCATCTCTTCGTAGGGTCCCACATTGTCAACCACGACAAAACTATGGCAACCCTAGCATCAAGAACCGAACCAAACGATCCGCAGTTCAATCCTACTAACTACCGTATCGGAATCCTAACTATCAGGTTGATAACGAACTGCAGTTCACTGAGACATCACATCCTCGACCTGCGCGATACTCCAAGAACTACACGGTTGCTCTAACAGAGACATCTCCGCTCTGATACCACCTGTCAGGACCCGTCCTAATTCCCCCCGGGATTAATAAGGAACGCTCCTGATCCCGTCTGACACGGATGTCTGACCAGGGAAAATTAAAACCTTTAGCCTTCCGGCTTCTAGAGTACACCAGGATCCAGAGGAGGTATGTGATGTCTCGGTCTCTGCTACAGCCTGCACCATAATTAACCTGAAGGGCATTGAAAAGCAAAAAGACTGTGAGTGGACAAAAATAAAAACGTTTATAAAACATATTTCATAAAAGACCTTTATACCCTTCACTAAAAAGCATGCATGCATAGTAAAACTATTTATCCAATCGCATATGTTTAAACAACCAGATCCATACGGGCTCCTGCCCAAAACCATTTATAGAAAACAATAACATAGTAAACATATGTGGGATCTCAGCCCAAATCCATTTATCATCATAAAACACAATTTCGAAAACTAATTGAAATCATGTTTATCCATATATTTCATATAACCAATCCTGTCACGGTATCTAGAGCTACGCACGTGCTACCCGGGGTCTCAAATCCAAGTCTCTCCAAGGTCCACCCAGGTCAATGTCCGTAGATCAATGACCCTCCCTAGATGTTACAATCCATAGCCTTTCTGAGAGTAAGGAACCCAACGGGGGAGACTCCACTCAGTTAGTGCTTCGTGACTACTTCGGGGTCCACCTAGGCCTACGACCCTCCCCGGAGGAGACAATTCATATATAAAGGATGGTATACGAAAAACATTTTGAAATCATTAGTAAAACCTTTCAAGGATTCATGCCCGGCCCCCATAAGCCATCATGAATCATAAAAACCTTTTGAGGGTTCATGCCGGTCCCCATAAACCGTCATGAACCAGAAATTCATTTATGGGTCCCCGACCTGAAATCACTATCTTAAAACGTAACTGGGCCCTAAGCTCGAATCCACATACAAACTGGGCCTCGTACCCGATTTCGTAAACTAAATAGGCCTTGTGCCCGATTTCGTAAACCAAATGGGCCTCGTGCCCTATACGTAAGTCAACTGGGCTCCGAGCCCGATTCGTAAACCAACTGAGCCTCGAGCCCGATGCGTAAACCAACAGGCCTCCGACCTGATGCCTTGTTAAATCAAATGGACCTCAGGTCCGAGAGTTTGTAAATCAAATGGGTCTCGTACCTGGTTGATATTTCCAAATCCGAAATCGATTTAAGAACCAATTGGGTCTCTGGCCCGAGAACGTAACTAAATGGACTTCGAGTCCGAGGGTTTCCAAAACAACTGGGTCTCGAACCCGAGTTTACCTTTTCAAATCCAAAACCATTTCATGAAATCATTTTCAAAACTATAAGCATGGAAAGTCAGTCCAAAACCGTAAACCTCGATTTACGTGCAAGTACATAAATCGCCTTGAAATGCGTGAAACCATATAAATCACAATCATCCAAATCATCATCATAGAATCATATTCATAAACCATATAAAACATTTATGCATGCATCATAGTTTAGAAATCAAGGTCCACTCACAGACCGTCCTAAGCTATCGCCTCGGTTTGCGTGTCGTAAGCCTCACCGGGGTAATCGTCGTCACCGGGACCTCCAAATCTGTGCAAATCTTAGTAGAGGGTTACTAACTACTTAAACAACCCCTCACTAAAGCCCCGTAATTTTCCGGAATATTTAACTATTTTTAATCCCGATCCTAAACCTTCGGACACCCCGAAACCTATCGAAACGATGTCCGATTGACACGAAACCAGTCCCAAAATGTTTGTTACATCGAATAGATGAAATTACATGTTGGACGTTTACCCAAATGATTGTTCACGTGCCCCAAGAAGGTCCTACGCGTGGGCCTCACGCGCTAGGGTACTATTCACCTTCTTCAGCCTTAAGAAACCTGGTCCACTGGTTTTAAACCGGGACGAACCGGTCTGGACCGGCGTAGCCGGTACAACATTCAATCTCGTCTATTTTCAATCCAATCTTTCCCTTTTTGATTCCTAAACCATCCTAACATCAAACCTAATCTTCCTAGTTATTAAAAACACTTGAAAACCCAATAAAAACTCACCTTCTATGAACAAGCCGTGAGCTTGATCTTCAAGCTCGATCTCATAGCTTCCTAGCCACTCATTTCCATCCAAAACGATCCTCCTCAAGTCTCCTTGGTCCCTAGGTCATATTAGGATCAAAAGGAGCTCAAAACCATGGCCAAAAATCAATTTTCGATTTTTGAATATAATAAGGGCTCTCGGGTTACTCACCTCCGCCGTCCACCACCGTGGCTCGCCGTCCATCCCGTGCCGTCCTAGCCTCTCTCATTCTCTCCTTAACCCTCACAGAACGTATGGATGCAAGTGGGGTAGTGGTGGTGTGTCGTGTGGGTTGTTTACTAAGTGAGAATGGAGGAAATGGAGGGGAAGCTTTCGGGTTTGTTTGAAGAAGCAGAGAAGAGATGATGATCAGGTGAGAGAGGGAAGGGAATGGAGGGTGAGGATTGAGAGATTTGTTGAAATGGAGGGTTAGGATTAAGAGTTGAGTGAAGTGAGAAATATAAAATAATAAAAATATTATTATTTTAATCCAATCTCGCCAATCAATGTGAGATCCACAATTTGGGGTTAATGACCAATAGGATGAGTGACACTTGTCACTCATCCATGGGTTCCACTTAAAAAGTCAACCAATCAGATAATGCCAAGTGTCTTCGCCTCGTAATACATGCATAGTGCAATCGAACTTCCGTGACCCATAACTTTCCTGTTCGAAGTTCGATTTCAGCGTGCCGCCTGTCTATGGATTTGTATCGACTCGATCTACGTAAAGATCCTCAGCTGTCGGCCATCAGACCTCCCGGGTCAAAAGTCAACTATTTTCCCCTTTTAACCAAATTACCAAAATACCCATGAACTCCGAACGTAATAACTTCTTCCTCGAATGTCGGAATCGGACGTGCAACCTGTCTATGAACTCGTGATGTCCCAAACTACGTCACAGTCATTGACCTAAGTCCATTTGACCGCCTGATTTAAAAATAAACGTTTTACCCATTCAAAGGGCAAAATCGTCATCTTGCACCGTCCGTCCGAAAGTACCCCACTAATCTCCAATTAACCTTACTAATCCTTGATTAGTCACTAATCTAATTCCGAAATTTGGGACGGGTCGTTACAAAACAATGAGTCATCGATATCAGGATTATCATTGTTTACAACTTCAAATTCAGGCTCCAACTCCCAGTTGGTGACACCACTACCATTTTCCATATCAAACCTTAGCTCCAAATTTTCTTCATTTTGAAGCAAAGTTTTGGGCGCACATAATGGAAAAGGGTGTTCAGATTTCAATGATCATATTTCAGCCTCCAAGTGTCTAATTTCCTCTTCTGATTCCTGCAAATGTCCGTGAAATAAAATAGATTCATTAAGAGCGACATCACATTCGCTCTCTATTTGCAACTTCTCAGCATGAGTAGTCTCTAGCTCGCACACCTTTCTTTCTAAAGTGTTAATCCTCACCCTCAGGAAGTTGGTATTCTGCCTTGAATGATCTCGAAGACGTATTCACTCTAACTTCAATTTCTTATTTGCCTCTTCAAGGCTAGTGCCCTCACGAAGTATTCCCACTCGCTTATGGCCCCCAGCTATGATGACCCGGAAATTCGAAAAAGGAAAATTTGGAAAATTGGAAGGAAATGACGATTTTGCCCCTAGTTATAATGGCCAAAAGTTAACTTTTTGATCGGGACCTTATTTGGACTTTCCGTAAGTATCGTTGGATAGGTCCAGGGACCCTGAATCCGTAGACAGTCGGCATGCGTCAATCGGAGTTCGGATCTGAAAGTTACGGGTCTGCGAAGGCTAGGGGCATTTTGGTAATTATGCAAGGAAGGGCAAATTGGTAATTTAGGGCAGCCGGGTTAATTGAGAGATTAATTGGCTGATTCAGCCATGTGGGTGAGTTAGCTGGGTATTTCAGCGACATCTGTCACTTGCTAGTTGAGATTGGTGGCAACTGTTGCCGTTTGAAATAACAATGTGATTGAGGGATAAAAACAGAACTGCCTTCATGGTTGATCATCAGACAACAGAGAACAAAATGGGTGCTTGATCGATTGTCCCAGCAACCCATTGAGAGAATATGAGAACATGAGCTTATTTGAGAGGGTGAATTCGTGAGAGGAAAGAAAGGAGAGGGGAGAGAAGAAAACTGGAAAATACCTCAAGAACCCGAGAAGGTGTTGTTGAAATTGAGAATCAAAATTTGAGTTTGAGACGTTAATTGGACAAACTCAGCTTGAATTAAGCTTCTGGAGGAAGGAACGAGTTGAACCACCATTGAATTCGAGGGAAATTGATGAACAAACACTAAGACCACACGCTACGACATCATCGAATTGCGAAGGTTGAGTTCAAGTAATTGGAGGTAAGAACTCTTGAAATTGGCTTTGAATTCATGTTTATAATGATCTTAAGACACTTTCTAGTTGATTAGATTCTCGAATTGAACTCAAATTGGATACAATTGGACTTATAACCAACCGGGTATCGACTTGGAAATCGACCCGTTTATGATGTTAATTCGTGAAAGTAAGAAGACAGATCTCTAATTAAGTTAGATTAAATGAAAATTGATGAAAGAAACAAAGAAATTGGGGTCGAATTGATTGAGAACTAACCGGGTTAAATCGCGGGTTACCGGACCCGTTTGCAGGCTAAACAGGAGAGAACGATGACACTGTTCCCTGGCAAGTGGCTTTCACGCGCAGCCGCTTGCGGCGGTGTGTGAGGGCGTGTGGTGACTTTTCTAGGGAAGTGTTCAACAGGTGTTTTACTCTATGTAATGTAACGAACATTTTGGCGTTGGTTTCGACTCAATCGGACACCGTTTCGATATTGTTTCAAGGGTCCGAAGGTTTATGTTATGTTTTAAACTAATGTTTAATTCCCGAAAAATTATGGGAAATTGATATGATATTCATTGAGTCACTAGTGACCTTTAATGATGAATTTAGGCAGGACTTGGAATTCCTGGAAGATACCAAAAATTACGGAAATGTGTGCAGCTCGGAAAGCGAGCGGTTTTGACGGTGTGTGAATGGACGTTTGTTTTATAAACCATTATGCATGCATAGTTAAATGTTTTACATGATTGATTGCATGATTTGAATTGCAATGATGTCACGGTGAATTTGCATGATTATTTGTGATTTAATGAGTATTTTAATCGGTCTTTGGGACACGTTTTACAAGAAATAAGTAATTGATGTTTTTGGCTAGGCCCAGAGTCAAAATGGTTTCAAAATGGATATTTTGACTTAATTTGTGAGTCAAGGATGATTTCTGGATTATTTTAATGTTTCAAATGAGATTTTTCGGATTTGCGTTTAAATGGTATTTGGGCTTGAGACCCGATCGGGAATGCTTTTGAATTGGTTTGAAGTCAAGGATTTGATTGAAATGTTTTGGGATGTAATCCCGGGATGGTTTTCATTGTAATTGTGGATACCCAGACGGTCGAAGCTAGGGGATCACCGAGCCGACCAGAGCTTGAGGGATATGATTGTGAGTTGTTATAGTAAGCCAGCTTCTCGGTCGCGACTGAGCCTGGATGTACCACTCGGATGTGTCTGAGCCCGGGGATGTGTTCGCCCAGATGTGACTGAGCCCGAGGGTTGAGCCCTGATGTGTCTGATCCCGAGAATGTGGCTGGATATTAGCCTACGCATAGTGCGGATGTAACTGTGTGATTGTTTGGGCACTTGTGAATAGTGCAGATTGATTGATTGATTGATTGATTGATTGATTGTGCACTTGTGAGTAGTGTTGTTTAATGTTGATTGTGATTGTGTACTGGTTTTGAGTACGGGTTCTGGTCTGTGTGTCCAGGTGATTATGTTTTCACATGTTTGGCTTGAGAGCCGGGATTTGATACTTGTTATGTGATTTGGCTGGAAAGTCGGTGAATGTTATACATATATTTTATCATATTCATGCCTGGTTTGATAAACTGGACGGTAAATGTGGTATTTTGAAATGTGTTTTAAATGATATTATTTTTGTCCACTCACACCTTTGTTTTTTATGACCCTTCAGGCCGTGGCACGAAATTTGGGGCAAATCGAGAGGCGGAGGCATGAGCGGAAATTAGTGCAGTTATCACTTGTCTGACAGGTGTTGAGTGGTAGTTTTGGGACTTCAGTTGACTTGTCAGATGGGAGCAGGACCGGGCACAGTTATTAAAGTCCAGTTGGGACGGTCCTGTCACCAGCTTTGTTAATTCTAAGGTCTCTAACGACCTTATCATAAGTCCCTTGTGACACACATTTCAAATATCCTTCCACAACAATTTGGGCAACTTTCCCCATTCCTTCCTTGGAAGATGGTCCCGTTTCCTCCACAAATTCTTTTGAGTCTTCGTCCCTCAAGGTCTCTATTATTTTAGAAGAAGCTGAAACAACTTTTAGCTTCTTAGGATGTTTAGCTACATGCTCTGTAGGCTCACTCGATAGTCGGTGCTTGTTGAGAGATCCTAAGGTGATAGCTTGGGAAGGCATTTCAGAACCTGGCATCATATTTGATGGCATAACAAGTCTTTCCTTGTTTTTCTTATTCAGGTTGAAAACTCTCTTCAAATGCAATGAAGCGTTCAACCATTCCTTAACCAAGTTGTCAAATGGATTTCCACCGTCGAAATCCCTAAGTGGACAAAGTAGCCAACTCATTTCACGAAACTTCCTTATCAGGGCCCTATCAATCTTCTTAAGATCAGGGTGGCCTTCAAATTAGAATACAGCTCTTTTCGAGTGTGAAGGCCTGAAGCAATTCTCAGGCAGTTGGATAAATTGTGGTCTTAAGAGCCTCCCACTTCAATGCAGTTATGTATATATATCTCGTCATCAAAAGATATTTTCTTGAATAACTCCACTTTAGGAATAACCTGAGAAAGCCATCCGCTAGGGACTGCTTCATATGATACGGTGTAGAAAGTTGAATAACTCATTGAGCAACTTGAAATATATGATGTGTCAATAGGCTTCAATATCCACCTGAGTAGGGCAACATTCCATTTGACTTATGATCTTTGAAAAAAAAAATATGAGAATAGGAACTTGAAAACCCTAGTTGATGACTAAGGGGTGGAATATGGTCCATCGTCTGATGTTTGAATTTTTGCCTGTTTGTGTCTAAGAGCCTTCATGGAAGAACCTTTGTCACCAAGCTCCACAAATATGTCGTCCAGAAAGGAAATTTGGTTCCAGGATTTGAAACCTTCAAGTCCATCAAACTCTAAATTTTTCCTGTTGAATGGATTCAGACTGTACGAGCTTCCAGGTTCCAATAATTCAAGTTTTTTGGACTTCTCCAGAAGTGTGCCGACATGCATCTCGAAGCGATCACTCCGTAAAAAGAAGTCTTTTTCCATTGGAATCATCACTAACGGACATACCGAACTCCCGGAATCCTAAAAAATAAAGCTAAAATAAAAAACTTACTAAATTGTTTATAAATATTATATATTATATATTATATATAAAAGCTGTAGAAAAAATATAAAAAGCTGATGGGGAGTCGCTAAGGAGCCGCGCTGCAAAAGCTAAGTAGATCGCAGAAGAAAGGCCTGACGCAATCTGTCGCCTGACACAATCTGTTGCAAGGGCCCTCGCAGAGAGCCACTCGCGCTTGTTGGGAAGTGGGGCGTACGCGTCTGCTCCCTCCTCCTCTTCGCTCACGTGTTAGTTGGAAAAGGGAAAAAGCTGGTGCTTCAGGTGCAGGGTGGGACTAGTCTGTTAGTGCTACCACGCGCCACGCGCCCATGCCTGCGCATGAGGTCCACGCACTGAGGCTCCTCTAATCCCCTTCACACATGTGTCAACTGGTACAAAAAAGCTGACATAAGTTGACATCAGCAAATATCTTTGACACTACCCATCTGTCTTCTGCACACATATTTCTTGGGATTGCTTTTTGGCATATCATCCTTTTGCTCTTACCAATAACAATGGAGCTCAAAACCCACTTGGCAATGATGGTTTTTTTGTTACTTAATGGTAGAAACTCTTGCTACCCCATTTATAGAAATAATCATAAGAAAAAAAAATATAGAAGAATACCTCAACAATCAGAAGACTTTACTTCAGCAATCAGATTAATTCACTCCTTCTTGACCAAAGCAACCCTCAGTTTCCAATTTATTTTTCTTAGGTGAAGACAACCAATTCTAGGCGGAGGCTACAGATTTGAGATGAAGGCTCCTTTTAAATAATTTTTTATTTTATTTTAATTGAGTTAGTTATAAGGGAGCCCATTTTCATCTCTTGGTTTTCCCACATCAATGACCAAGCAAATGAAGGTTTTGTTTGTTTTTTCTTTTTTAATAGATGTAACAAACTTCCATTAAGTAAAAGAAAAAGAAAAATCAAGAGTTTATTGGGGGAAAAAAACTATTTTTTGTTGAGTCACAAATCAAAGCTCAGAGACTACTTACATCAACAATTAAATGTTATGTTTTAGGCCCGACAAATTTTTTGGACACAAAAATAATACAAGATAAGATAGAGTCATATTCCAAAATGATTTATTGGGAATGCATAAACTTACATCTCTTAGAATTCCCTGAATTCCTAAGTAATGTAGGGGTATTTATGGAACCCAAAATTACCTGAAATATCCAAATTGCCCCTAGTAATGACATTAATGGCTCACAAACATACATGCATTGAATAATATATTTACCAGTTAAATCTATTATTTAATCATATTAAAATCTAAATAATAATAAATGTTCATCATAAGAATTAATAATAATTATTATTATTATTAATCAATTATTAAATAATATATTTTTATCAAAAATGAATTATTTATTAATTACAAATTCAATCGACCAATCAGAACACTCTGTTACTCTCAAGGCTTCTCTATAAATAGTGGAGCTCATTTCACTTTTGAGGTAATTCGATCTTTGTTTCTAAAGTTCTTTTCGAATTCTCTCTCACAAAGTTAACTTAAGTATCAGAGTATTTTTAGTTTAACAACCCCTGAGGCTAACCTTGATTTCTTCTTGTTTGCTATTTGTAGGAATCAAGAAATTTTTTCAAGGACAATCAATTTTTACTTCAACAATTATTATCTCTGTGAAAATAATTATATGCACTTTATATGGACTTGATCGATGTATATATCGCATGAACTAATATGGTAGTAATAACAAGAAGTCACGGACCCAAATGAAATTTGGATATGCTTGCCATTACATAAATACGTTCAATCACTCTACTCTTCAAACAGCTTAATTGAGACTTCAATAAGTTGACATTTATATTACTCTTCAAACAACTTGATTGAGACTTAAATAAGTTGACATTTTAATATAAGTTTTGTTCTCCTATGTTTTGTCAAATGTCATTTGTTGTTTACTATATCTATCCATAACGAGTAGGATATGCATGCCTTTTAAGATTAAGATCGAGACCGTTAATAATTTAATGTCCTACTTGGTTACAAGCCCATATAACTATGCTCATTTATTTATTTATTTTTATACAACTCTATATGTTGGAAAATGATTTTCACACTCATTTGTTTCCTTTTATACTCCTCTATTTGTCCATTTTCATTGGTTTTGTTTTGATTTACTCTTAATTTTGTTTTGATTTACTCTTAATCTAAGGATTTGAAAAAAAAACAAAAAAAAAAAGGTGCATAAGGTGAAGATGGGAGTGTGAATATCAATTCCCTATATGTAAAAAAAAAAAATGGTTGTCATTTTTATAAAATAGCTGGGGTGGATGGATAAAAAATACTATACCTAATTTTTCTCATCGTCTCAAATTATTCTAGTTATAGTTAATATACCTCCCTACATTAAGTCGTAATGTTGATGATTAATATACCCAAATACATTGAAACTAAAGATGGTATATTCAATTAGGGCATTTAAATGTTATTAAAGACTTTAAAATTACTAGTGATTTAATTAAGATATTTAAATGCTTTAAAAGATTTTTAAAAAGTTCTGGTATATTCAATTAAGACTTTTAATATTATTAAAAATGTCAAAATAAATTTTCAAGTATTTAATTAGAACTTCTTTTTAAAAAGACTTGTATAAATTGTGGACTTTATGAGGTTGAGTATTATAAGTATACATATGAGTATGAGACTTTATTACTTGTTTAAATGTAATAAGTGTGATTGGTGTAATAAATCGGCTCCAAAACAAAGGTGAGAAATTTTAGGGCCAACAAGCGAGGCATTCACTAGCTTCTACTTCTTCCTCTCTACAACATCCATAATAAGATGGGATAGTTTTTCGAATCAGAGAACAAACAAATACGAAGATAGAGGATCTCCAAGTCTCAATCCCTGACCTGGACTAAAAGCTTCAGTCAATTCACCATTAACCACAACCTGCGATGAAACTATAGTAACACATTGCATAATTAAGACAATCAAATTCTCTGGGAGACTCACTTCCCACAAAACAAACTTCAAGAAGTCCCAATTCACCTTATCATAAGCCTTTGACAAGTCAATCTTTCAAGCCATGTAGCCCTTATGACCTTTTGCCCGACCAAACTCGTGAAGAAGCTCCTGAGCCGCCAAAATATTGTCCATGATTTTCCATCTAAAACCACCCTCGATCGATTCCAAAGCCTCTAACATTTTCAAAAGCATACAATAGATCAATACTAAGGTGCAATCAATTCTAATAAAAAAAATTGTAATAAGTGTGAGTGGTGTGATACCATCCTCTGCTAAATATGTGACTCAAAATGATGATGATAGAGTGATATGTGAGACCCGTGTCCTGCAGGGAATGGTGAACGATCCCACATTCCTGCGAGGGGGAATAGTCTGTGAGGGGAATGGTGGTGTGCCTTATAGGTGTAGGCACACACCTATCTAGCACGAGGCCTTTTGGGAGCTCAGTAGCTTTGGGTTCGATTGGAACTCCAGAGTTAAGTGAGTTGAAGTTGGTGCAATTCCATGATGGGTGACCCTCTGGAAGTTGCACCGTGAGCTCCCGAAAACAAAACCGTGAGGGCGAGGAGGACCAAAGCGGACAATATCGTACTAGAGTCGAGTCCTGACTCAGGATGGTCGGGTCCTGATTGATATGTTTAATCATTAATGTTCAGATGAAAAAAACTATTGCAAGAAGAGAGAATAAAATAGAGAAATAATGATGTCCACCAAAATTTGTTAATATATGTGCACCAAAATTGTCCAAATAAAGAGAAAGTTTAGAATAAGATTTATAAAAAGTGTTTGGATGATACTTAAATATCCGTACTAGTTTATAGAATTTTTAAAATTTATCATTTAAAAAAAATTAAATATTCTAATCGAATGCACCCCTAAAAATAAATAGTTTTGGATTTAAATAGAATATGATGGATGAATCTTATAGCTAGCACCATAAAAATAAAGGTTAATAGTACTATAGTACTAGTTGTATGATGATGGATGTGTGACATTTAAAAAAAAAAAAGAAGATAGGGATTAAACTAATTAGAGAATAAGAGAGAGCATAAAAAGTGGTGTGTGTGGAAGGCATCTTGGATTTGATAATCATATTCATAAATGATAAGATATATTCTTGTAGGGGGGGCAGGTGCAGTAGCTAGAGGGAGGAGTGAGAGGTGAAGACTAGTTAATTAGACTAGTCATTCATTTTAATTAATTAACCCTAATCATAATAAAGCTGGGTTTAAACTAATCCATTAGTTCTTGTTTATTGTTCTTCCGAGAAGAGGGAGGACCAAAGCAAACCCTAATCTGACGTGTCGTGCATACTTTCTCATTATTTATTTTTACAATTTACTGTGGTTGTCAAGCTGCTTGCTGGTGCTACTTTTTAAATCTTACGGTTTTAATTGTATACAGATTTGTTTATGTACTTTGCTAAGTTTTACGAGTTTTTTCTTAAACAAATAGTTAACATGTAAGACTTTTTAGCTGTTAATAAAAATTTACTGTTGTCTAATAGGGCAGAGATATGCCTTATAAGTCATGGTCATGAGTTTGAATCCTATACATATTCGCGGAGTTGTCAATTTTTTTTTATTCAAATAAAGGCAACCTAGAGTGCAAGAGCTTAACAAAAACATGAGTAAATACATCTAGCCATTAGAATAGCTAACTCGCTAGATCAAAGGTATTGTGATCCACCGTGATTGACACCACCACCACTGATGGAGGACTAGGTCAAAACCCATAAGGCCGCATCATGATAAAAAAACCTTGTGAAGATAGATCAAGCTCCTGAAAATAAAAATTTCACCAGAAACCTAAACCATCAGGGAGCCAAAATCTACCATGATTGACACTATGACGATAGAACGAGAAAATGAAGTTTGAAGACGAACAAATTTCGGTGAACTCGATCTCAAAATTGAATTAATCAGTTCATTCATTATATCCCTAGGGTACTAAAGGGAAATTCCTTAAATCCGAAGAAAATCCGTCGAAGTAGAAGTTTTTGGGAAATTTCTTTTTAAGAGATGGTTTCTTTGAAGAGGTCTAAAAGCGAATTCTTAAATAGATGATTCGGTATATTATTTCAAGCCTACTTGTTTATAATAACAGAAACATAAAATGATATTGAAAATATGAAATACAATCAAATTAAAAATGATTTGGTTTTGGTTTTGAACTTTAGGTGACATATGCATCAGCAAAAATTTGGCATATACGTTAGAAAAAAATTATAATTCAAATATGTGAGACAATTTAAGTAGCTAGATAGTAATTAATGCCAGTATTGTCACCAAATAATATTTTAGGTGATACGACAACATGCTAGGTGTAGTCATGTTTTGAGATAATAAAACCTAAATCCCAAATGAAAGCATGCCAAGTCTTAATCCCTAACATATGTCGTGGGAATTTACATCACCATTGTATTTGGTTCAATAATAATTTCGTTACAACGACTTATCGAGTGGCTTCATCTTTATAACAACTAAACAAAAAGGGTCATTGCAGTCATAACATCCTAATTTTACATAATTACCTAAATTCAGTGATATTAAACATCCATTTTAAAAACATAATCCACGTGTTGATAATTTTTTTTCATTTTATAATAAAATATTATAACTTCATATACATTGTGTAAAATTCAATATTTAGTAATTAAATTATTATGTGATTTGGTTGATATCTATTATATTATTTTTGAAAAATAAAATAAAATACGGCAGTTAAATTTTATAATCTCACAATTCAGATTAAGCGAGGATGAAAACCATGTTACTGTATATGCTTTTGTTTTTTTTTTGGTTTTTTATCAAAAGGATAATTTCATTAAAACTCTTATCATAAAACGCAGTTAGTTTGGGAAAAATCTGATGAGAGAAAAAAAGTACCCCCTAAAACACAGAAAAGAAACAATGAAAATTAATCCTCCCTATCCCTCTCAAGCAGTGGTGTTAACCACGGTGGGAATATAGGATGACAGAACCCTCCCCGTAGTACCCGTCAATTAGCGTGGGAGGGCCTGCTCCCGTCTGACACGTTCATTAGAAAAATGATCCAATTACCCTTGGGAACCGAATAAACATGCTAACCACGTGTCAGATAAGGGATAAACTTACTTTATAACTCGGATACTCAGAGTAAGCAACTTCACGTGATGCCTCAGTCTGTATACAACCCGCGTCCACGATCAACTTGGAGGGTGCCAAAACGAGTAAAAAGTGTGAGTGGACAAAAACAAAGGTTTGAAAAACTTTTTTTCGAAATTAGACATTAAACCCTTCGTTTAATGAAGCTATGCATGCATCGATTTTACGAATAAAACATCAATCTTAAAATATGTGCAGTAACTAGAAAACCAATATTGTCATAAACCTTACTAACATGAAATCATATCAAACATCACCGCATATACGACTAGACCCAAGTATATAATCAACAAAATAGAAAGCCAGCCATGTCAATATCTCAACAAAGACATAACCATATCAGTGCAGAAGCATACTAATCATATAGTACCAACTATACTGAAATATCCAACATACCGAACCAACCAATTATATCAACCGATGTTTGCTACTAAATCATCAGATCAAGGTTCATTACCGGTAGGCTGAATATCACTCGAGAAAGACGGAGTCCCAGACTCGACGTCCGAGTGTGGACAGGCTCAGGAATGAAGGAGTCCCGAACTCGACGTCCGAGTCAAGGTCCTAGTCTCGAGAATTACGGAGCTCGAGGCTCGACGTCTGAGACGAGTCTTGGGAATGAAGGAGCCCAACGTGACGTCTGAGACGAGTCTCAGGAATGACGGAGCCCAGCTCGACTTCCGAGACTAACTATCACGATCAACATCTCAAGTGGGTCACCAATCAAATCTCATATCATCACAATCATCACCTTCATCATAACCCAGTCACATCATCATATATTCACAGTCATATCATGTCAGGACCCACCCCGGTTTCACCCCGAAAACCGAGGTAAATCCTGCTCCCGTCTGACACCCCGACACAACACCAAACCAAACCACTAAAAATACACCGTCATACGCATGAGAAAAATAAATACAACACCCTGAAGTCAAGTTTTACAGAGCATAGTACTGAATACAACAGAAAGAAAACTGGTAACTAGATACACGCACACGGAAAACTTTACAACACTCCGGGTCACTCTCGTGACTTCTATGCCTCAGACGTTGCCTCGACACCGAAACCCCGTGCTAGCTCCACGACCTGGAGGGAAATTTAAAACAGAAGGTGTGAGTGGACCATAAATAAAAGAAAAGTTTCCAAAACCATTTATAAGAAAACCGGGTTTGGCCCTCCGTTTTCAAACCACATGCATAACCTAGTTATTAAAACAGTTATCAATCACGTAAACCTCATCATAAAAACAGAAACACTATAAAAAAAACAGTTGTAGAAAGCATATCATCAGTGTCATAAAACTGTATCAGAAAACATAAGTACCAAGCCATAACCAACCGATCAAACCTGCTGGATCTATCCGAGTCTTTAAACTCCCGAGTCTTTAAACTCAATCCAGGCCTCAGTATAATCCGAGTCTTTAAACTCCCGAGTCTTTAAACTCAACAGGCCTACGGGGGGAAATATCAATATATCCGAGTCTTTAAACTACCAAGTCTTTAAACTCAATCTGGGCCCGTCCCCCGTCAAATCAATATCCGGGTCTTTAAACCCAATATCCAGATCCAGCAAATCCAATCAAAACCAATTGAAAACCATTTCGAAATCCATATCCAAACCCGAATCCGAAACCCCTGGTCTGAAGCCCTTCCGGCGTCCAGAACCGTCATTCCGAACCCAAATCCGGAATTCCACTTTTCAACCTTAAAACCAAATTCCGTTTCTCGAAATCCAATTTTAAAACCGAAACCCTTGCTCATCGAAATCATGTTCCAAAATCCCTTTACAATCATTAAAAACCATTTATCATTTAAAAATCCCGAAACCATAACATTCTTTTCAGAATCAATATTCCTCGTAAAACGTGCTGAAAACTGAACTTTCTCGAAAAACGTGCAATTATGTAAAATCCACAAAGCATATCCGACAAACATAAAATTATAATTAAAACTATAGAAAAACAGTTATGCATGCTCGAGTTTAAGGAAAGGGTCCACTCACAGTACCGAGCCCTCAATCGCGTCCCGAACGTCTCGTACGTTCCTCAGCTTCCTCGGGAAGTCCTGATCCTGTCAACAATTGCCAAAGTACGTTACTAACATATCTACGAAAGTCCACCTAATTTTCCCCAAAAATCCCCGGATCCTAAACGAAACGAACTTAAACCCTAAACCTTCACCCTCGCGGAACTAACCTCAAACAACGTCCGAACAACTCGAAACCAATCCCATTAGACTCGTCACAACTCCTATACCAAAAACCATATTGACTGTTTCCCCAACCGCCGCCGCACGCGCCCCCACGCGCCGCCCAAAGTGGCTGCGCGTGGCCCTCACGCGCCAGCTATAGTGTCACCAGCAACCTCTGGTCGACCCGGTTCGAAACAGTCCCTGCAACTCGAACCGGCGTGACCGGTTCTCCGCCGTGCCTGCACCAAAACTGTTCCTCTCTTCACCATCTGCTTCGTCCCGTCCTAAGGAACTCATCCCCCTCACTCTAACACCTCGACTCATCCTACAACTCGTCGACTCAAGCTCGAACAAAACTCGAACCAGTCCCCTATTTCACGATCCCTTCAACCTGGTCACCCCCATGTCACGGTGACTGTCTCAAAACTCTTCCTAGAACCTCTCTGAGTCTTACCCAACTCACTAAAACCGTCGACTCAAGTCCAAAAACCACGACTCAACGTTTGAAGTAAAACGAAAAAAACAGAGCACACCGGTACTCTCCGTCGTTCTAGCCTCCACCGTGCACTTCCCCGTCACAGCTGCTCAACCAGCAGCTACCTAGGACCCTACTGAGTCCCCTAAACCTCACTAGACTCCTCGATTCAACCCCTAAAGCCACGACTTTCGATTTGAAAATCGACGGCAAAACAGAGCACAGAGAGGAAAGAAGAAAGATTACCTGCGGTCGATCGCCGCCGTGAGCTCCGCTGGGGCTAGTAAACTCCTCTCACCCCTCACGACACCACCACGAGTCCAATTGCACCGTACACGGTCACACCGCCACCACAAGCTCTCACCTTTTCTCTGTTTCCTCTGAGGACTCAAACCTCTCACTCCTCTGATTTCCTTCACAATCCTCACTCTCAAATCACTCACCACTTTCCTCCCTTCTCTCAGTCACTGTCATAACTCACCAACCTCTCACCCACACACTCAATCGATCAATTCCTCTCCCAATTTCACTCTCTGTTTCTGTTCTTCTCTCTGGTCGAACAAGCACGAACACACACACGGGCACCCAAAATAATTGGGACCGTGCACACGCCTAGAAGCCACTAAGCCCTTGCCACACGTCACAATCCTCTCACACTCTCTCACAAGTGGTTCAATCTCAGCCCTCCATTTGTCCCTCTCTGTTGCATAAATCCCAAGTGCAAAAGACCAAAATGCCCCTTCTTAAACCCCAAAATTACGATTATGCCACTAACTTTCTAGACCCGTAACTCACACATCGTAAGTCCGATGAATACGTGCCGCCTGTCATCGAACTCAGGACGATGAGATCTACCTAACGGTCCTAGGTCAACGTACAAAAGCCCATTCGTACGAAAAGTCAACTTTTCCCCTTAATTTAGACAAATTACGGTTATGCCCTCAACCTTCCGAACATCATAACTTCCTCCTCGGATGTCGGAATCGGGCATGCCACCTGCCTACGGATTCGTGACGTCCTAAACTACGTCCTGGTCATCGGTCAAAATCCAGTTGACCGCCCGAACTAAAAGCCAACTTTTTGCCTAAACTTGGGGCAAAATCGTCATTCTACACTAACGACCCCATCGAGACCAACTAATCCCCGATTAAGCTCACTAATCTCATCTTAATCACGGTTTTAACCCTAATTCCCGGGACGGGTCGTTACAACCTACCCACCTAAAAAGAATTTCGTCCCCGAAATTCCACAACTAAGTCCCGACACCTAGGGGTCTCCTACCCGATAATCCGCACTAACTCAACAACAACCACTCCTGGGTTTTCCTGTCTATCATCTCCACCTTGGGTATTTCACACCATCCTCAACTACCAGTTGCACTTCATGGTGTACGCAAGGGAAACCCTATGAACAGAAAACAAAGGTATTTTGAAATACCTCATATAGAACACCCAACAGAATTCATAGAGTACATCCTCACGTACTACCACCTCACTTCCTAGAGTCCACTCAAGTCCTAACCCAGAACAATCTAAGCCAACAGGAAAACCTATCTGTTAGCTCACTCCCTCGACTACTACTTCGACCACTTGTCGGAATAAATCTACAAAGTCCTAAAGGCAAACTCTAGATTGTGGGTTCTCTCCTTCAATAACCTCATATCGATCAGTTATAGTCACTCCTTTCCTTATTCTTCCATCCTCCGTTAACGGAACTTACCGTAACACTCCAGGTAACCTAGAGAACATCCTAGGCTCTACCCCGGGATCCAACAACAAAGTAGGTACAACACAACCAAGGATAGTAGAAATACCTGTCCCTGCACCTGGTGCCGACTGAGCCTCCTGCTGAGTCATAAAAAACACTCGGGCCTGAGATCCAGACGCTCTACCACGTCCCCTCGAACTACTAGTGGCACCACCACCTCCTCTAGTGCCCGCTGTCCCTGACGCTGTACTCTGTCTGGGCTCCGCCACTCCTCGGCCTACACCACCTTCCTGTGGTAACAGTGGACACTCACGTCGGAAGTGACCTCGCTCTCCGTAGTAGAAACAAACATCCCGACCAGGTCCACCACTCGATCTCCCCGTCGACGCAACAGACATCGCACTAGCTCGTGGAGTCGGATGTGCTCGGTAACCACGGAATCCTGAACTCTGAAAACTACCAGGTCTACCGAAACAATCATCGCCCGACGACGACGCTCCACTGAAGTTACCTCTCTTCGGTGTCCTTTAACTCGAAGCTCCAGAAAAAGATGGCTCCCGGTGTCGCACCGGCAAGCTAGCCTCAACCCTCACCGCAGCGTCCGATAACTCTCGGAGAGTAGTAAACGATCCAGTCGTCACTATGGCTCGAATCTCACCTCGCAGGCCCAACTCAAACCTACGGCACTTCTCGGCTTCAGTGGCCACAAACGCAGGAGCAAACCGAGACAACATCTGAAACTTATGTTTGTACTCAGCCACACTCAGATTCCCTTGTTGAAGCTGCAGAAACTCAGCCTCCTTGGCATCTCGGAAGGAACGAGGATAATACTGATCTAAGAATCTCTCCCGAAACGTCTCCCAGGTCACAATGTGGGCATCCCAGCCAGACAACTCGAGGGTATACCACCACTCGTACGTCGCACCATCCAGTAAGAACGTAGCCAATAACACTCGCTCCTCCGGTGGACAATGCATCACTGCAAAGATCCACTCAAGCCTAGTGATCCACCTCTGGGCTTCCTCAGGATCAGCCCCACCACTAAAAGTAGTAGCCCCGAGCCGCTGGGCTCGCTCAATCGTAGCACTCTCTGTCTCTCTAGCTGCTTCGTCTTCTGGTCGTGGAGAGGGACGTCTCAGAGGCATCGTCAACCGCACGCTGAAAGAGGCATAGAAACAGTCAAACAACCTAAACACAACCTCACAACCCGACAAACTCGACAAACCTATGCTCTGATACCAATTGTCAGGACCCACCCCGGTTTCACCCAGAAAACCGAGGTAAATCCTGCTCCCGTTTGACACCCCGACACAACACCAAAGCAAACCACTAAAAATACACCGTCAAACGCAGGAGAAAAATAAATACAACACCCCGAAGTCAAGTTTTACAGAGCATAGTACTGAATACAACAGAAAGAAAATTGGTAACTAGATACACGCACACGAAAAACTTTACAACACTCCGGGTCACTCTCGTGACTTCTATGCCTCAGACGTTGCCTCGACGCCGAAACCCCGCGCTAGCTCCATGACCTGGAGGGAAATTTAAAACAGAAGGTGTGAGTGGACCATAAATAAAAGAAAAGTTTCCAAAACCATTTATAAGAAAACCGGGTTTGGCCCTCCGTTTTGAAACCACATGCATAACCTAGTTATTAAAACAGTTATCAATCACGTAAACCTCATCATAAAAATAGAAACACTATAAAAAAAACAGTTGTAGAAAGCATATCATCAGTGTCATAAAACTGTATCAGAAAACATAAGTACCAAGCCATAACCAACCGATCAGACCTGCTGGATTTATCCGAGTCTTTAAACTCCCGAGTCTTTAAACTCAATCCAGGCCTCAGCATAATCCGAGTCTTTAAACTCCCGAGTCTTTAAACTCAACAGACCTATAGGGGAAATATCAATATATCCGAGTCTTTAAACTTCTGAGTCTTTAAACTCAATCCGGGCCCGTCCCCCGTCAAATCAATATCCGGGTCTTTAAACCCAATATCCAGATCCAGCAAATCCAATCAAAACCAATTGAAAACCATTTCGAAATTCATATCCAAACCCGAATCCGAAACCACTGGTCCGAAGCCATTCCGGCGTCCAGAATCGTCATTCTGAACCCAAATCCGGAATTCCACTTTTCAACCTTAAAACCAAATTCCGTTTCTCGAAATCCGATTTTAAAACCGAAACCCTTGCTCATCGAAATCATGTTCCAAAATCCCTTTACAATCATTAAAAACCATTTATCATTTAAAAATCCCGAAACCATAACATTCTTTTCAGAATCAACATTCCTCGTAAAACGTGCTGAAAACCGAACTTTCTCGAAAAAATCGTGCAATTATGTAAAATCCACAAAGCATATCTGACAAACATAAAATTATAATTAAAACTATAGAAAAATAGTTAGGCATGCTCGAGTTTAAGGAAAGGGTCCACTCACAGTACCGAGCCCTCAATCGCGTCCCGAACGTCTCGTACGTTCCTCAGCTTCCTCGAGAAGTCCCGATCCTGTCAACAACCGCCAAAGTACGTTATTAACATATCTACGAAAGTCCACCTAATTTTCCCCAAAAATCCCCGGATCCTAAACGAAACGAACTTAAACCCTAAACCTTCACCCTTGCGGAACTAACCTCAAACAACGTCCGAACAACCCGAAACCAATCCCATTAGACTCGTCACAACTCCTAGACCAAAAACCATATTGACTGTCCCCCCCCCCCCCCCCCCCCCCCCCCCCCCCCCCCCCGCGGGGATTAACGCGAGACGACCCTGATCCCGTCTAACACGAAGTGTCAAACAAGGGAAATTCCAACCTTAGCCCTCTCGGGCTTCAGAGTACGCCAGGATCCGGAGGAGGTATGTGATATCTCGGTTTCTACTACAGTCCACATCCGCGATCAACCTGAATGGCATTCAAAACATTAAAAGCTGTGAGTGGACAAAACAAAGAGTTTATAAAAACATTTCATAAGAAAGACATTTGTACCCTTCACTAAAAAGCATGCATGCATTCGAAAACCATTTAACCAACAGAACCATACGTGGGAACTAAGCCCAAAACTATAACCGAAAGAACCATAAAGAACCAACCACACAGGCCACTGCCCAAATCCATAAAGTAACTAACCATACGTGCCACTACCCAAATCCATACGGGACTCAGCCTAAAACCTGTACACATCATATATCATATATCATATATACATATAAATCACACAACCAATCCTGTCAAGGTTTCCAAAGCTATGCGCGTGCTACCCGGGGTCTCAAACGCAAGTCTCTCAGGGTCCAAGGTCAATGTCCGTAGACCAATGACCCTCCCTGAGGTTATAATCCAAGCCCTCCTGAGAGTAAGGCACCCAACAAGGGCGACTTCATTCAGTTAGTGCTCCGTGACTACTCTGGGGTCCATCCAGGCCAACGACCCTCCCCAGAGGAGACAATCCAAGTAAAGGAAGGTATATGAATATATATATATATATATAGAAAACATCCTTAAAACCTTTCAAAGGATTCATGCCCGGTCCCCATAAACCGTCATGAAGTCATGAACCATAAAAACCTTTCAAGGGTTCATGCTGGTTCCCATAAACCGTCATGAACATGGAAATCCATTTAGAGTCCCCGACTCGAAAACATAAACGTAAAGTAACTGGGTCTCGTGCCCGATATCTCAGGGTTAGTCACGACTCCGATCGTAGTGATGTGTGCAACCATCCATCCAGGACCGCCCTCAATCCTAGTATGTCGCCGTGAACGAATCAACTAACGCGACCACCGCTAGATTATGGAGAACTCATCACCGATCGATATCCTGAACTGTCAGCACTCCGAAGTTGAGCCTCCATCGGCTGCCTGACCACAGATCGTGCATTGTGACCTCTCCGGAAGGAACATATCCTAGTCCGGAGGCGAGCGTCGTATTGTCCGTCGCCATGCACAAAGCACTCGCCGCGACCACGATTCAGACCCGTAGGTCACCAATAGGGCTACATGCCCGAGACAAAATCAAATGGGTCTCATGCCTGAGTTTATCATTTTGAAATCCGAAACCATTTCATAGAACCCAACAAAAAAAGTACAAACCCATATCGGCACCGTATAGGGTCGAAACCTCGAAATACGTGCCAATACGTAACCACACACAAATGCACTCATGGCATCACAAAACATGTATAAAAACATATAATAAACATTTATGCATGCACCAATTTAGAAAACAAGGTCCACTCACAGACCGTCCGAGCTGCCGCCTCGATACGCGTGCCATACGGCTCTCCTGAGCCAAACACCATCACCGGAACTCCCAAACTTGTCCAAATTGTAATAGAGGGTTACTAATTACTTAAATAACACTTCACTAAATCTCCTTAATTTTCTAGAATTTTTAACTATTTTTAATCCTGATCCTAAACCTTCTGATGCCCCGAACATTATCGAGACGGTGTCCGATTGACACAAAACTAGTCCCAAAATGTTCGTTACATTGAGTAGATGATCTCACATGTTGAACACATCCCCAATATTTTGGCCACGCGCCCTCACGTGCCCCAAGAAGCTCCTGTGCGTGGGCCTCACGTGCCAGGAACTGTAGCACCATCTTCAACCTCTGGCTAGTCTGAACCGGTCGGTTCTGTGCAGTCTCATCCAGCTGGACCGGCGTGACCGGTCCGGCCTATTTCTTCCCTTGTTTTCGGTCCAATCTTTTCCTTTTTAATTCCTAAACTTTCCTAACATCAAACCTAATCTTCCTAATCATTAAAATCATGAAAATCGGGTTTGAAAATTACCTTGAAGGTTCATGTTTGAACCGGTCACCTGCAAGTGACCACCGTCGTAGACTACGGTTGTCCTAGGCCTCAAAATCGATCCATCTTGACTCCCCTAGGTCCCTAGAAGTCAACCCAATCACTGAATACAAACAAAAAGCTCTCAAACTCGACTTGGATTTTCAAACATACTTACCCGCCAAACCGAGTTTCCCTCCGCCGTCCACCACAGTGAGCCGCCGTCCATCCGGTCACCGTCCTGCCCTCAGCTCACTCTCTCACGGTCACACACGAGCACTGACGATCATGGTGGTGAGGTGTCGTGTGAGTTGTTTGGTTGTTTGTCACTCATCCATGGTCCCACCAAAATATCTGACCAATCAGATTATGCCACTTAATCATTGTCTCATAATGCGTGCATAGTGTAACCGAACTTTTTAAGTATTCGATGTAACGAACATTTTGGGATTGGTTTCGAGTTGATCGGACATCGTCTCAATATGTTTTGGGATGTCCAAAGGTTTTAGGGGTCGGTTAAAAATAGTTAAAAATTCGAGAAAATTACGGGGCTTTAGTAGAAGCTTAATGAAGTAGTTAGTGACTTTATTATGGAAGTTGGACAGGTTCGGGAAAGCCGATGGTAGTGGATTAGCTGGGAAAACATAAGTTTACGCCTATCGAGGCGGTGACGCTAATGGTCTGTGAGTGGACTTTGCTTTCGAACTTATGATGCATGCATATATGTTTTATATATTTTCTATACGTGATTTCTATATTTGTGAATTGATATTGATGATTTACGATTTTGCACGAATTTCGAGATAAGCACGTATTTGCACGTTTTACGAGTTTTCGATTTCTATTGTGATTTGATCATGGTTTTGATGATTTGATTTTGGGATTTGAACTATGAGTTGATTTCAATGATTTACAATGGATTTTGGAAAAGTGTTTTTGGGCTTGAAGCCATGTTCATGTGATTTCGATAAACAAGATTTCGGTTTTGGAATCGGATTTTGAAAAGATGATTCTTGATTCGGTTTTGAAACTTGAAAGAGAAATTCTGGATTTGGGTTCGGGATGATGGTTCCGGATGCCGCCTTATGGAATCATTATTGGGAATTCGGATATGGATTTTCTATGGTTTTCACTTGATTGAAAAATGGTTTTGGGTTTAAAGACCCGGAAAAAGAAAATGGCTGGATCTAGTTTTGAATTTAAAGACTCGGTTGATTGACGGGGGAGGGCCCTGGATTGATATGTTTTGAGTTTAAAGACTCGGTATATATTTTGAGTTTAAAGACTTGGTTATTGTGATATCCCCCGAGGCCTGTTGATTGCGTTTTGAGTTTAAAGACTCGTTGATATCCTGGGAAGGCCTAATTATGGGCATGGTTTTGAGTTAGAAGACTCGCAACTCGCATGATTGATGTTTTTCACTAGTTTTTCACTGGTTTTCCGATGTTTTGGGCAATGGCCCGAATGAGATAGCTTTTGGTGAGTTTTGGGGCTGAGTTCCCGTACTTTGATGTTTGATTTATGATTTTGGGCTGAGGCCCTAGATTTGAATTGCGGATTTGAGGAAAGAAGCGATTCAGGTTTTCAATGATGGTTTTGGATATGAAATAGTTTTGTGAATTGGTTTTCATATGCTTGCATTGGTTTTTGCGTGGAGGGTATAAATGTCTTTCTGATAAACTGTTTTTTGAACTTACTATTTATTTTTGTCCACTCACAGTTTTTATGTTTTCAATACTCTCCAGGTTGTTGTGGTGCGGGCTGTTAGTAGAGAGAGACGGAGACATCACACACGTGATCCACAGTATACTTTGCGCGCTCTGGGAAGTCCAGAAATTTTGGCCAGTTTGTTTGGAAATCCCTTGTCCAGCTTACGTGTTACATGGAGGTTGGACGTCGGTTTAGCCTTTGTATCACGCGTAAGTTAGACGGGAGCATGACTTAACCCTTAATCCCAGGGGATTGAGGGTGGGTCGTGTCAATAACTCTATGAGGATCTGGGGTCTAATAAACCAAATTTCCTTGCAAAACGTTTTTATATCAATTTTTCTTAAATATTCGTAAATATTCCCAAAATTCATATAAATAAATGCTCATTATAAAACATATAAAACCCATATAAAAATGCATGCATAGGGCCAAGAAAACAAAAGTCCACTCACACGTACAGCTGCTTGCTCGAAACACGAGCTGTAAGCCAATTCTAAGCCTCCAGGACATTTGGGCCTATCAAAGTCATACCTGCGGGTTACTAACAATCCATATAAGCCCATATAATAAACCCTCACAAACCCCGTAACAGAAAAAGCGTCTTGAACATGCTTCCTGAGGAGAAAAACCTCTGAAACACCAACTAAATGATCTCTGATTAACCTAAAACCTCCACCATTGGCTTAAAATAGGCTGAAAATAGGAAGATAATACCTAAAATTCACCTGGCCAAGCTCTAACCTTCACGACCAAACTTCCAACTCCCGGTCAGGTTCATCCCGCCGTCCAAACCTTTTCGTTTTGGTCCCTACAACCTCGCACAAGCTCGAGGAACAAAACCATGGCCTCAGAACACCCTCACAACCATCCAAACCCCAAACCGAAAGCAAACATACACACGAATTACTTGTTTTTCGGGTTCCCGACCAGCCACTGTGGCTCCGCTATCTCTACTGCCTCACTCAGTCCTTCTCGACCTGACAACCTCTCTTTGTCTCTCTCAACTAGCACCAGCTGGTGAAAACCAAGAAGAAAAATGATAAGAGTGAGGTTTCAGGGTGTGTTTAGAAAATGGGAAAGTGAGGGAGAAATAAGGATGAGAGGATAAAGGGGCATGGGACTTGTCACTCATCCTGTGATCCCCACTGAGAAATTTTTGAGCCCCACAACAAACAAATACAATATCTCGTAATCCATGCACTGTACAAATTGTCCAAAACCTTCCGTGACCCGTAAAATCATCGTTCGACGTCCAAATTCGACGTGCCGCCTATCTACGTTATCGTAAATCCATGATCTACGCAACGGGCCTCGATCAACGTGTCTCGGGTCAAATGTCAATATTTTCCCTCTCCAAGGGCAAAATCGTCATTTTACCTCGACTAATCCTGATTAATTGTGCTAATCTCCTGGTAATCCCATGATTACGGGGTAGGTCGTTAGATAGGTCCCCATCCCTGTTCTCTCTTGGGTGCTCCTACCCTCCTAAGCTAAACCATGAGCAACCGAATTCGCCGCTTATGGTACCGCAACTAACCTATCTAAGGGGATCCCAAGGGCCTCCAACAGATCTGCAACCTTTCTAGTAGCCAAATCAATGGGTGTCCACAAATTGTATGTCGCTCTGATAGTACTAACAGCCATAGCTGTTAGTACTCTGAGTGCGCGGCCATAACTGCCTTATAAACCGCTTTCGGGCTCACCACCTACTAATCATACACCATTTTATTCCTCCAATTCCATGCATGCTAATTTATAAAAGAAAATTGCTCCAATTTAGTAGCAGATAAGTGAGAAATAACATAAGCAAAAAAATCAATAAAACCAACTAAGATGGGAAAACTAGTCAAAGAGAACAAGATGAGTCTCTACACCCTCTTGCTGCGTTTACAACCCCAAACTGCGTGGAAGTCATGACAGGACCCATCCCAATCCCCATAGATTATCGTGAGATGTACCCTGCTCTCGTCTGACACCACGTGCTAGACTAGGGATAAAACCGTAACCCACTCAAGGTTTCCAGAATGAGCAATGATTTCCAGAGAACGCAGCTGTCAGGACCCGTCCCAAATATCACCTCGATACCCGGGATGAATCCTGCTCCCGTCTGACAATCACACTTACAGTACCAAAACATGACCTTAATACAACTATAAGCATAACTATCAGACGAAGGAGTAAATATATACAACAGTAAGCCAGAGCATAGTTCTACAAAATGGGCACCAAAAGTCCTACAAGTCTAAGTCCGCAACGGAAGAACGTCGGAAGCTCTATGCCTCGATATCTGCCTCAACGTTCACCCCAGCGCTATCACCACGACTTGGAGGGAATTTGAAAAAAAAAAGGTGTGAGTGGACCGAAAGGAATAAAAATTTTAAAACCGTTTCCATCAAATCAAAGTAAAGAAATATAATCATTTGTTCCCTCCGGTTTAAAACCAGGCATGCCCAACGAAGTATTAGAAAAATCATAATATGAAACATCATAAGAAACAGAAACACTATAAACATCATAAGAAACAGATACACTATAAAACTGATATAGAAACCAGAGCATAAACATCAAACCACTTTTTCCGATCAAACCTGCTGGACCTATCCGAGTCTTTAAACTCAACCAGGCCTCACATATAAATTCGAGTCTTTAAACTCCCGAGTCTTTAAACTCAATAGGCCTATGGGGGTAATATCGTAATATCCGAGTCTTTAAACTCCCGAGTCTTTAAACTCAATCCGGGCCCGTCCCCCGTCAATCAATATCCGGGTCTTTAAACCCAATATCCAGATCCAGCAAATCCAATCCATATCCAGTGTAAAACCAATTCAAAATCCATCGCCAAATTCAAATTCGAAATCCCCAGTTTGAAGCCCTTCCGGCGTTCAGAACCGACATTCCGAACCCAAATCCGGAAAAAGATCCATGTTCATAACAAAACCATAGGAAAATCCTAAATCAGATTCCACAACCCATTTAGGTTAAATTTCTAAATTATAACATCAAAATCTGAAAACCCGCTTTTTCTCGAAAAACGTGCAAAATCCCGAAAATGTCTCGAAAAACGTGCAAACGTCTCAATCACATATAATCATCATCAGGACATAAAAACACACATAAAAATCATAAAACATTAATAAAAACAGTTAGGCATGCTCGGAAGTAAGAAAGAGTCCACTCACAGTTCAGAGCAAGTCACTCGCGCCCCGTGCGCTCCTCAACCGTCTCTGGTGTCTCCCGTCCTGTCAATAGATACCAAATAGGGTCACAATTATATCACGGATACTTTCCCTATTTTCCCCAATTTTTCGGGAATTTAATAATATTTTAATCCTAATCCCTAAACCGTACGGATTCCCGAACCATCCCGTAACACCGTCCGATTAACCCGAAAACTATACCATTGGATTCGTTAGAACATTTAGGACTAAACTCATGTTGGAAGCTTGGCCGGATTCCTCCTCACGCGCCTCCACGCGCCGCCCAAAGTGGCTGCGCGTGGGCCTCACGCGCCTGCTACAGTGCCACCGTCTTCCTTGCCCGAACCCGGTTCGCACCAGACGGCAACCCGGACCGGCGAGAGCCGTTCTCCGCCGTCCGGCCACCATTTCCCCTCCTATCTTCACCTAAAGCTTCGTCCACTCTCAAAGAATCCATCCCCCTCACTCTCTTGGTTCGACTCGATCCATAGCTTCACAACTGAAGCTCGAAAGAAAAACCAAACAATCCTCTGTTTTTCTTCCCGGCCACTCCGCACTTCCCCCTTCACGGTGGTCACTCCAAACTCCTTCCACGACTTCACTGAACCACACACAACTCACGGGAACCCTCGATTCATCCTCCAACTCTACGATTTTTCCGTTTAAAAATCACGGCTAAACAGGGTACAGAGTACCCGCCGTCGAACCACCTCCCACCGTGAACTTCCCGTCACGGCAACCACCATAAACGACTCCTAGGACCTCCCTAAACCACACTTCACTCACCAAACCCTTCGATTCTAGCTCTAGGTCCACGACTTTTAAAATGAAAAATCTACGAAAAACAGAGCAAAAGAGATTACCTTTCGATTCCGGCGCCGCCGTGAGAACCGTCACCCACCACGGTGCTCGTGGGACTCCCCGTAGCCTCCTGAGTCTTCTAGTGGCTTGAATCGGTCCACCACACAACACAACAGTCACCACCGTCCACTGCCTCCTCTGTTTCTTCCAAATATCCAGCCGTCCACCACGTCGCCTCCGTGCACGGTTGCAACTCCAGACCACGATCACCAGCTCCTCCTTGCCTCACTGTCTCTCTCTCGACTCACACTTCACTCTCCCTAGCATCAAAATCGATCACCGCCTCACCCAACTCTTCTCTCTGTTTTCTGTTTCCTTCGAAGGTGTGCACGGTTCAAATGAGGATAACGTGTGGCCGTGCACACTTGAGAACGTAGTGGAACCATCCAGTCCCCTGCACGTGTCCACTAACCATAGGCCAGCCCAAAAAATCTCTGCCACTTGCCCTCATCTAATTGGGCTGAAGGGAAATGACCAAAATGCCCCTCCTGCACAAATTACCATTTTTCCCTCAGACTTTCCAGACCCGTATCTTTTCCGTCCGACGTCCGATGACAGCGTGCCGCCTGTCGTTGAACACAGGACGTCGAGACCTATCCAACGGTCCTTGGTCTACGTGAAAATCACAAGTCCTCCAAAAAGTCAACATTTTCCTTATTGACTCAAAATTACGGTAACGCCCCCAACCTTCCGTACATCATAACTTTTCCTCCGGTTGTCCGAATCGAACCTGCCACCTGTCTACGGACTCGTGACGTCCTAAACTACGTCACGGTCAAGGGCTAACACTCATCCAATCGATAGTACAAAAAGTCAACTTTTCGTCTACTATTAACAAGGGCAAAATCGTCCTTTTTACAAAACTTCACAAAAATTACATTTTTTTACCCTTCCCGTAGGTACGGGTTGTTACAATCTACCCCCCTAAAAAGAATTTCGTCCCCGAAATTCAGTGAAATAAGTAAGGGTACTGTTCCCGCATCAAGGCCTCGGGTTCCCAAGTAGCTTCTTCGACTTGATGATTTCTCCACAATACCTTCACTAAGGGAACCGTCTTCCTTCGCAAAACTTTATCCTTCCGATCCAAGATTGCAACAGGCTGCTCTTCGAAACTCAAGTCTTCCCTCAGTTCCACTGGTTGTGCTTCCAGAACATGCGAATCATCTCGAATGTACTTCCGAAGCATAGAAACATGAAAGACATTATGTACCTTTTCCAAATCTGCTGGTAAGGCCAAACGATAGGCTACAGGACCAATCCGCTCCAAGATCTCATACGGTCCAATGTAACGAGGACTCAACTTCCCTCGTCTGCCAAATCGTACAATTCCTTTCCAAGGGGATAGCTTCAGGAAAACCCAGTCTCCAACAGCAAACTCCAACTCCCTGATCCTACGGTCAGCGTAGCTCTTTTGACGGTCCTGCGCTGCCTTCAATCGATCCCTAATCAGTGCCACTTTTTCCTTAGTAAGCTCCACCAGCTCAGAAGTAGTCAACCTCCTCTCACCAACCTCAGTCCAACACAATGGAGTCCGACACTGCCGCCCATACAAAGCCTCGTAAGGAGCCATCCCAATGCTCTCCTGATAACTGTTATTGTAGGCGAACTCCATCAAAGGCAGATGTGATTCCCAAGTACCCTGAAACTGAAGCACACAAGCTCGCATCATATCCTCGAGAATCTGAATAGTCCGCTCAGACTGCCCATCAGTCTGAGGATGAAAAGCAGTACTGAAGTGTAATTTAGTCCCAAAAGCTTCCTGTAAGCTCTGCCAAAATCGAGAAGTGAATCTCGGATCTCTATCAGATACTATCGACTCCGGAGTCCCATGTAACCGAATAATCTCATTTATAAACAACTGTGCAAACTGTTCCAACCTGAAGTTCTCCCGTACTGGCAAGAAATGAGCAGACTTCGTAAGTAGATCCACAATAACCCACACACCATCATGTCCCTTCGGTGTTCTCGGAAGCTTGAACACGAAATCCATAGTCAGGTGATCCCATTTCCACTCGGGGATCGGCAAAGGTTGCATTGCTCCATAAGGTCTCTGCCGCTCGGCTTTTACCTGTTGACAAATCAAGCATCTACTGACATACTCTGCAATTTCACGTTTCATCCCTGACCACCAGTAATGCTCTCGAAGTGTACGATACATCTTGGTCCCACCAGGATGCATCGCATAAGCTGAACAGTGAGCCTCATCCAGTATCACCTTCTTCAAAGCTTCATCCTCAGGTACACACAACCGTCCATTCTTAACCAATGCTCCATCCTCACGAATCTCAAAATCCTGTCTCTCTCCAGCCTCGACCTCAATCCGAATGATGCCCAGAATAGGGTCCTCAAACTGAGCATCAATCACCTGATCAATCAAAACAGGTCGCACATGGAAACTCGCTAGGAGTGCTCCCTGATCATCCACAGTCAACTCTACTCCCAACCTACGGAGCTCAACCAGCAAAGGTAATCGTACTGTCCTCAGATGCGACAAAGAACCAGCTGACTTCCTGCTCAAAGCATCGGCTACCACATTAGCCTTCCCTGGATGATACTCAATAGTACAGTCGTAGTCCTTAAGTAACTCCAACCAACGGCGCTGTCTGAGGTTCAATTCCTTTTGAGTGAACAAATACTTTAAACTCTTGTGGTCCGTAAAGATCCTGCACCTCTCACCGTACAAGTAATGTCGCCAAATCTTCAATGCATGAACCACCGCAGCCAGTTCCAAGTCATGTGTAGGGTAGTTCATCTCATGGGGTTTCAATTGCCGGGAAGCATAAGCAATCACTTTCCCGTGCTGCATCAAAACACAACCCAAACCTTGTAAAGAAGCGTCACTGTACACCTCGAACTCCCCACTATCATCTGGAAGGGCCAACACAGGAGCAGATGTCAACCGCCTTTTAAGCTCCTGGAAACTCTGTTCACATTTATCGTCCCACTCAAACCGAACTCCCTTCCGTGTCAACCTCGTCAACGGTGCTGCAAGAATAGAAAAGCCCTCAATAAAACGTCGGTAATACCCTGCCAAACCCAGAAAACTCCGAATTTCCGTTACCGTCTTAGGCTGTTCCCAGTTGGCTACCGCCTCAACTTTCTGAGGATCCACACGAATACCCTCGGCCGAAATCACATGGCCAAGAAATCCAACACTGGTCAACCAGAACTGACACTTACTGAGCTTCGCATACTACTGATGCTCCCTCAACGTTTTAAGCACGATCCTCAGATGTTTCTCATACGCCTTCGCACTCTTCGAATATACCAAAATATCATCAATGAAGACAATCACAAAACGATCCAAGTAGGGCCGGAACACTCGGTTCATAAGGTCCATAAAAGCTGCTGGGGCATTAGTCAAACCAAAAGGCATCACAACAAACTCATAGTGACCGTACCTGGTCCGGAAAGCTGTCTTCGGTATATCCTCCTCTTTAACCCTTAACTGGTGATAACCGAAGCGAAGATCAATCTTCGAGAAATACTGTGCTCCCTTGAGCTGGTCAAACAAATCATCAATCCGGGGTAGGGGGTACTTATTCCGAATAGTTACCTTATTCAGTTGCCTGTAATCCACACACAATCTCAATCCTCCGTCCTTTTTCTTGACAAACAAAACAGGTGCTCCCCAAGGTGACATACTCGGTCGAATAAATCCTATATCGACCAACTCTTGCAACTGGGCCTTAAGTTCCCTCAATTCTGCAGGTGCCATACGATAAGGAGTCTGAGAAATAGGCTGTGTACCTGGTAGAAGCTCAATCGTAAACTCAAGATCTCGGTGTGGGGGTAGTCCTGGCAACTCCTCGGGAAAAACATCGGGAAACTCCCGTACCACTGGTATATCCTCCGCCCTTTCTGGCGTAGCACGCGTATCCACCACATGAGCTAAGTAGCCCTGGCACCCCTTACGTAACAATTTGCTAGCCTCGAGTGCCGAAATAACTCCCGTAGGAAGTGCACGCTGATCCCCCTGAAACGTAGTCTCTGATAATCCGGGACTCCGAAAAGTCACTCTCCTATCGAAACATTCGATAGAAGCATGATGTCTCGTCAACCAGTCCATACCCAAGATCACATCAAAGTCCCGTAAATCCAAGAGTAACAAATCTGCCAGTAACTCCACCTGGCCTACCATCACCGGACACTCTCTCAAAACCTGAGTCACTACCAACATCTCCCCAATAGGTGTACTCACGCATAACGCACAATCCAAAGTAGACACCTCCCTCTCCTTAACCAAACTACAACTCCGAGCTATAAATGAATGGGTAGCCCCGGGATCTATCAAAGTAAAAACAGTATGACCAAGTATGGTGAGTGTACCTGTCACCACTCCCGGTGTTGACCTAGCCTCCTGCTGAGTCATCGTAAAAACTCGCGCCTGAGGTCCCGATGACCTACCGCGCCCTCTGGAACTGCTCGTGGCACCACCGCCACCCCTAGGGCCTGCCGCCCCTGATACTGAAGCCGTACTCCGCCCGGGTTCTGCTGCACCTCTGCCTGCTCCACCCTCCGGAGCTAACAATGGGCACTCCCGACGGAAATGTCCTCGCTCTCCACAATAGAAGCAAGTGTCCCTACCGGGTCCACCGGTATGCCTCCCTGTAGAAGCCACTGAAGTCGCACTCGCCTGAGGAGTCGGCTGTGACCTAGCTCCTCGAAATCCTGAGCCCTGAAAACTGCCTGGTCTGCCATACCGGGCTCCACCAGCCGATAATGATCCACCAAAATTACCCCGTTTCGGGGGCCTCTGACTCGATGCTCCTGGAAATGACTGCTCTCGGCGTCGAACACTGCCCGAATACTGTGGTCGAGCAGGTAAACTGGCCTCCACCCTGACAGCAGCATCAGACAACTCTCGGAATGTAGAAAAAGAGCCGGCTGTCACTATAGCCCTGATCTCTCCCCGGAGGCCCAACTCAAACCGGCGGCACTTCTCCGCCTCAGTCGCCACAAATGCAGGAGCAAAACGAGATAGCATCTGGAACCTCTGCTCATACTCAGCAACTGTCAAGTTCCCTTGCTTCAAGTGAAGGAATTCCGCTTCCTTCGCATCCCTGAAAGAACGGGGATAGTACTGATCTAGAAACCGCTCCCGGAAAGTCTCCCAAGTCACGGTATGTGCATCCCAGCCGGACAGCTCCAGCGTGTACCACCACTCGTAAGCAGCTCCATCCAACAGAAAAGTAGCTAACAATACCCGATCCTCGGGAGGACAGTGCATCACCCCAAAAATACGTTCTAATCGGGTGATCCATCGGTGAGCTTCCTCGGGATCAGCCCCACCGCTGAACGTAGTAGCCCCAAGCCTCTGGGCTCTCTCAATCGAAGCGCTCTCAGTCCCTCTCGCCGCTTCGTCTTCAGGTCGTGGAGGGGGTTCACGTCTCGAAGGCATGATCAATCGTACGCGGAAAGAGGCATAGAGTTAGTATAACAACCTAGACCCAACACAAATTAACACAACCTATGCTCTGATACCAATTGTCAGTACCCGTCCCAAATATCACCTCGATACCCGGGATGAATCCTGCTCCCGTCTGACAATCACACTTACAGTACCAAAACATGACCTTAATACAACTATAAGCATAACTATCAGACGAAGGAGTAAATATATACAACAGTAAGCCAGAGCATAGTTCTACAAAATGGGCACCAAAAGTCCTACAAGTCTAAGTCCGCAACGGAAGAACGTCGGAAGCTCTATGCCTCGATATCTGCCTCAACGTTCACCCCAGCGCTATCACCACGACCTGGAGGGAATTTGAAAAAAAAAAAGGTGTGAGTGGACCGAAAGGAATAAAAATTTTAAAACCGTTTCCATCAAATCAAAGTAAAGAAATATAATCATTTGTTCCCTCCGGTTTAAAACCAGGCATGCCCAACGAAGTATTAGAAAAATCATAATATGAAACATCATAAGAAACAGAAACACTATAAACATCATAAGAAACAGATACACTATAAAACTGATATAGAAACCAGAGCATAAACATCAAACCACTTTTTCCGATCAAACCTGCTGGACCTATCCGAGTCTTTAAACTCAACCAGGCCTCACATATAAATCCGAGTCTTTAAACTCCCGAGTCTTTAAACTCAATAGGGCTATGGGGGTAATATCGTAATATCCGAGTCTTTAAACTCCCGAGTCTTTAAACTCAATCCGGGCCCGTCCCCCGTCAATCAATATCCGGGTCTTTAAACCCAATATCCAGATCCAGCAAATCCAATCCATATCCAGTGTAAAACCAATTCAAAATCCATCGCCAAATTCAAATTCGAAATCCCCGGTTTGAAGCCCTTCCGGCGTTCAGAACCGACATTCCGAACCCAAATCCGGAAAAAGATCCATGTTCATAACAAAACCATAGGAAAATTCTAAATCAGATTCCACAACCCATTTAGGTTAAATTTCTAAATTATAACATCAAAATCTGAAAACCCGCTTTTTCTCGAAAAACGTGCAAAATCCCGAAAATGTCTTGAAAAACGTGCAAACGTCTCAATCACATATAATCATCATCAGGACATAAAAACACACATAAAAATCATAAAACATTAATAAAAACAGTTAGGCATGCTCGGAAGTAAGAAAGAGTCCACTCACAGTTCAGAGCAAGTCACTCGCGCCCCGTGCGCTCCTCAACCGTCTCTGGTGTCTCCCGTCCTGTCAATAGATACCAAATAGGGTCACAATTATATCACGGATACTTTCCCTATTTTCCCCAATTTTTCGGGAATTTAATAATATTTTAATCCTAATCCCTAAACCGTACGGATTCCCGAACCATCCCGTAACACCATCCGATTAACCCGAAAACTATACCATTGGATTCGTTAGAACATTTAGGACTAAACTCATGTTGGAAGCTTGGCCGGATTCCTCCTCACGCGCCTCCACGCGCCGCCCAAAGTGGCTGCGCGTGGGCCTCACGCGCCTGCTACAGTGCCACCGTCTTCCTTGCCCGAACCCGGTTCGCACCAGACGGCAACCCGGACCGGCGAGAGCCGTTCTCCGCCGTCCGGCCACCATTTCCCCTCCTATCTTCACCTAAAGCTTCGTCCACTCTCAAAGAATCCATCCCCCTCACTCTCTTGGTTCGACTCGATCCATAGCTTCACAACTGAAGCTCGAAAGAAAAACCAAACAATCCTCTGTTTTTCTTCCCGGCCACTCCGCACTTCCCCCTTCACGGTGGTCACTCCAAACTCCTTCCACGACTTCACTGAACCACACACAACTCACGGGAACCCTCGATTCATCCTCCAACTCCACGATTTTTCCGTTTAAAAATCACGGCTAAACAGGGTACAGAATACCCGCCGTCGAACCACCTCCCACCGTGAACTTCCCGTCACCGTAACCACCATAAACGACTCCTAGGACCTCCCTAAACCACACTTCACTCACCAAACCCTTCGATTCTAGCTCTAGGTCCACGACTTTTAAAATGAAAAATCTACGAAAAACAGAGCAAAAGAGATTACCTTTCGATTCCGGCGCCGCCGTGAGAACCGTCACCCACCACGGTGCTCGTGGGACTCCCCGTAGCCTCCTGAGTCTTCTAGTGGCTTGAATCGGTCCACCACACAACACAACAGTCACCACCGTCCACTGCCTCCTCTGTTTCTTCCAAATATCCAGCCGTCCACCACGTCGCCTCCGTGCACGGTTGCAACTCCAGACCACGATCACCAGCTCCTCCTTGCCTCACTGTCTCTCTCTCGACTCACACTTCACTCTCCCTAGCATCAAAATCGATCACCGCCTCACCCAACTCTTCTCTCTGTTTTCTGTTTCCTTCGAAGGTGTGCACGGTTCAAATGAGGATAACGTGTGGCCGTGCACACTTGAGAACGTAGTGGAACCATCCAGTCCCCTGCACGTGTCCACTAACAATAGGCCAGCCCAAAAAATCTATGCCACTTGCCCTCATCTAATTGGGCTGAAGGGAAATGACCAAAATGCCCCTCCTGCACAAATTACCATTTTGCCCTTAGACTTTCCAGACCCGTATCTTTTCCGTCCGACGTCCGATGACAGCGTGCCGCCTGTCGTTGAACTCAGGACGTCGAGACCTATCCAACGGTCCTCGGTCTACGTGAAAATCACAAGTCCTCCAAAAAGTCAACATTTCCCTTATTGACTCAAAATTACGGTAACGCCCCCAACCTTCCGTACATCATAACTTTTCCTCCGGTTGTCCGAATCGAACCTGCCACCTGTCTACGGACTCGTGACGTCCTAAACTACGTCACGGTCAAGGGCTAACACTCATCCAATCGATAGTACAAAAAGTCAACTTTTCGTCTACTATTAACAAGGGCAAAATCGTCCTTTTTACAAAACTTCACAAAAATTACATTTTTTTACCCTTCCCGTAGGTACGGGTTGTTACAGCAGCGGCATGTGATGTCTTGGTCTCTGCTACAGCCCACATCAGCGATCAACCTGAAGGGTATAAAAAACCATAAAAGCTGTGAGTGGGAAAAAATAAGCAGTTTCAAAAACCATTTATCGAAAAGACATTTATACCATTCAATTAAAAGCATGCATGTATAACAATTTAAAACCATTTCTTTCCAACAAAATCGTATATAAGAAAACCAATGCAATCATCGTAAAACCATCACATGTTTAAAAACATCTGGACACAAATCAGTAAGTCAAAAACCTCGGGACACATTCTCATATCCAACATCCGTCTAATACTGTCAAATTATCAATTGTCACGATTTGAATGTTATGCGTGCAACTCAGGGTCTCATCTCCGAGTACATCCCCAGGATGTACGATGTCTGGGGTGATATCAGCTCCATGATCTACGACGTCTGAGTGATATCAATGTCTACCACTCCTGTGCCTGAGCCTCCCCAGGAGCTACTCACCTCCAAATAGTGGATCATGAAGACTCCAGGATCTACGACGTCTGGAGGAGGCAATCATCTCATAGGGTCATCTCCGAGGAAACACATTCCTACCAGAGGCCCTCTCTGGGGAAACACATTTCTACCGAAGTCCCTTTCCGGGGAAACACATTCCTACCAGAGTCATATCCATCATCTTGGAGAATAGTCATAATAAAAAAAGTGGAAAGACATTTACAAAACTGTCGTTCTCCAATCAAAACAGTTATTTCTCATAGGGTCTCAGCCCAAAACCAGTTTCCACAAATCTCATAAAATCAATGTCCAGTATCATATCCAATGGGGTCACAAGCCTGAAATCTCATATCACAAATCATAACAGGGCTTCAAGCCCGATATCATATCATAAACCAAAATTGGGTCACAAGCCTGAGTTATCATTTTCAAATTTGAAAACCATTTCACTGTCAAATCATTGTTCGAGTTCCTGTTGACTATACTCTAAGTCAAACCTTAAATCAACTGGGTCTCAAACCCGAAATACTGATTTCACGCATCCCTGTGAAATCATTCAAAATTTAATATCAAAAAATCGTTCAAATCATTCAAATCTTAAGTATGTAGAGAACTCAGCCTAAGCCCAAATTATGATATAAAACATAAATCTTGAAATACGTGCACAATAACATTTTCCACGAAAATGGTCAACAAACATACTCAAATCATATGCAACAATTGCATTTGAAACCATGATCATAAAACATATAAGAAAGTTATGCATGCATCATATTTATAAATCAAAAGTTCACTCACAGACCATCTAAGTTGCGCGCTCACAATCCGCGCTGTAAGCCACTCCGAGGCTAATCCAACGTTTCCAAACGCCTGGACTGTCCAAACCATACCCAAAGGTCACTATCCATCTATACAAGTCCAAATCATAAACCCTAAAAACTCCAGGAATAGTAATTGTGTCCCAAACAAGCTTCACGATGCTAAAAATCTCCAAATTACCTATCAAACGAACTCCGATCGACCTAAAACCACCACCATTGGATTCAGATTGTTGAAACCTTTCAAACAAGATTAATTTAACCTTGAAATTTATGCCCACGCACCCTCACGCACCGATCAACTGCTGACATCAGCCTGACAGCTCTGACAACCTACCACATGGCACACCTTAATTGGTGCCACGTATCACCTCTTAACCCGGACACGTCACGTGATGACGTCATCTGCTGACATCATTAATTCCACGTGTCAATGACAAGTGTGACACCTCTTTGATGTGGAACCATCCCACTGGTCCACGTGGTCTAACAATACTGACGGGGGACCTACCACGTAAGCTTGACAGATCCTGACACCCTACCACGTGGCACCCACTTACTAGTCCACGTGGTATAAAAAGTCTAACGTGGCACTAGCATGTCAGCTGCTGACTAGACTGACACCTGGCCATGTGCCACCTTCTAGTTGGCCACATGGCCTGACAAGGATGATGTGGACTACCACATCATCACCTTCAACCTTTGTCGGGTCAACCCGAACCTCTGTAACGGGTCGTTTGACCTGCGACTCTGACTCGGCCATATATGCGTCGATTCTTTATAGTTTTCCCCCATTCTTTTTCCATTATGTTCGTAATCTACCCAGGAATGGATCTATGAGGTTGAAAGTAGGAAACCTAAAAATCTTGGCCCTGATCGAAACATCACGGGTCCAGTTTTGAACTAGAACCCAAGCCCCTCTGGTTGTCCTTTCTCTTTCATTTTTGGTCTAAAAAACTCGTAGGGATGCAAAGAAGATGAAAAGGATGAAAATCAGGGCTTCCAGGTCTTTAAAACCAAACCCCAAAATCTAAACTTGAACGGGTTTCAGGTTTACCTGATTTCACAGGTTTCTTAGGCCACCGCCGTGCTCAGCCGTCCACCACCATCAACTCAGCCTCTCAGTCTCACCCTCATCCTCACTCTCAGTCTCTTTGTAGCCCTCAAATCAAAACAAAAGCAAAGGGAAAATGGGGAAGGGTTTCGAGTGTTTGAAAACAAAAGGGAAGGGAGAATGATGCATGAATGTGGGATGATGGGCCAATGGGATGAGTGACACTTGTCATTCATCCATTGGTCCAGAATGGATATTTTGGCTTCCTTCTAAGACAAGCTAAAAATTCAGTTCCTAAAAAATCGTGCAACCATAAAACTCAATCGAACTTTCTGTGACCCGTAACTTTCTCGTACGTTGTCCGATTTCAACATGTTGCCTGTCTATAAACTCGTGTCATCTCGATAAACGTGATAGACCTCGGTCCACTTGCATTTGACCTGGGAGATCAAAATTCATTATTTTCATGGAAAAATCATCATTTTACCCTAACCGTCCGATAATTCTTGATTAAGTCACGATTAATCCCTGATTAATCCTTAATTAATTTTTACTAATAAAGAAATTTGGGACGGGTCGTTACAAGCCATCTTCCAATTGCTTCCCCTATCGACAATAGAGAACTGAAGTAGCCACCTTGCATATGACCAAATTATAGGTCATGTGCAAAATCTCAGAGCAGGCTCTCCAAGCAAACGTTTTAATTTTATTCGGAACTCTCATCTTCCAAAGATGTTTCCAAAGACACGTGCTCTGAGATTCATTAGAGCACTCAACACCCCCACCATATCAACCCAATAGAATATACAATGTGATAATCAGATTTGGCCATATAGTTTTCCTTTTTTGAGTAATAGCAGTAGCGGCCGTGAAGGAAAGAAGCACGTCTATACAAGGAGATGTTGCATATGTCCCGAACATCTCCCACACAAAAAATTGACTCTAATAAGTTAAGGTTCCACCCTCATCAAAAAGAAGCAGAGAGGACACTAGGTCATCACCAAGAAGTCCTCGATTCAGTATAGGCTGAAAAGTGCTAAGGCGTGGTATCCACTTAATAGGAAACACTCCCACTAAATCTCACATAGTCACTCTATAGAGCAAACCTTGCTTGATAACATTCTGGCCCCATAGAATAGATTGCCACACAAAAGAGGGGGCCAACTCCGCCTTAGCCTCCATAAATCCTTATCAAGATAGTATCGAGCTTTCATCATCCGAGCTACAAGGGAACCCAGTTATTCAAACAACCACCAGGCTTGTTTAGCCACCATGGCCTGATTACACAACTCAAAATTATTAAAACCCAAACCCCCATCTCTTTGTTTATGGGCTGCATATCTTGTCCTAGTGCATTTAATGGATGCTTCTCTTCCCAGATTGATTCCACCAGAACCTAGCAATTTTAGTTGAGAGCTCACAAAAAGACCTTGGAAGGCAAAATACACTAATGTACCTCTCCGTTCACGGTCGGTACGACCCCATTACCCTTCATTTCTGATTGGGTTCAACTCGCCTCAATCCCAGAAAGCTGAATTCAAGGTCAATTCGGGTCCTCAAGGTCCACAACTTCAAATTCACGATCTCACTTTGTTCATCAATTCGGGTCTTCACTTTGTTCATCAATCTTGGTTATTCTTTCTATCCTTCGTGTTTTTGTTTCTGTCTCAAGCTCTAAAGACTCTCAATTGCATCCAATTACATTAGTTTCCTCACTTGGTTCCTGGGACGATCGATCAAGTAGTAACATGTTCTCTGTTTTTCCCCCTGCTCAACAAACTGTTTCATTTTTGTTTTAAAAACGATTACTAGGCATCAAGTCATGCCACCAATCCTTCAATTGTGGTGACAGATGTCACCAAGTGGCTAATTCTCATCCAAATCAGGGAGGGTTAGATGTCCAAGTACTGCTAATTTCCCTGATGAGTCATCAAACAGGTAAAAGGACCAATTTGCCCTTCCTTGCATAATTACCAAAATGCCCCTAGCCTTTGCAGGCTCGTAACTTTCACATCCAACCTCCGATTGACGCATGCCGCCTGTCTACGGATTCAGCGTCCCAAGACCTATCTAACGATCATTTTGGAAGGTCCAAACAATGTCCCGATCAAAAAGTCATATTGCGGCTCTCAAAACCAATGGCAAAATCATCATTTCCTTCCAATTTTTCCACATTTTTCTTTTTCGAATTTTCGGGTCGTCACATTTATTGTATCTCGTGATCATAGGAAGCCGAAGATATTTTTCGTAAAATCCACAATCTGAACACCCATCATATTGAAGATCAGATGTTTCAAAATCAGATAAGTTCCTAAACTAAAACATGTAGAAGACTTCTCAAAACTAATCAATAGACCGGGAGCCCGCTCATACCCATCCAATACCTCCTAAGGTTTTTGACATTCCCCCAGCCACGCATTATAGAACAGCAAACTATCGTCAACAAAAAACAAATGAGAGATGGAAGGGGCCCCTAGGGTCACTGACACCCCATGAATCTGCCTCTCCCCATGTGCTTTAGAGAGGAGTGTCAAGAGACCCTCAACACAAATCGAAAAGTAGATAAGGGGACAATTGGTATCCTTACCTTAATCCCCCTAGTCGGCACTATGAATCCACCACATCAGCACTATGCATTGCATCCCTCAGATGTCACCCAAGCCTCCTCAAAGAAAAAATCTGCGGTCTCCTACCATTTGTCACATGAGGAGTGAACTGAATCAAAATTGGAAGGTGATCAGATGCCCAAGACTTCACATGGTATGTGAGAACCCCCGAGTACAGTTGGAAAAAAGCATGGTTAGCCATTGCCCGATCAAGACTAATCTCAACCTATCCCTTTCCCTCCTACTTATTACTCCAAGTAAATTCGTAACCCTGGTAAGGTATAGTCAGAAGTCCACAATTCTCTAAGGCATCACAAAAACCTCTTATATGAGCAAGTGGCCAGGGTCTACAACCCAGCTGTTCCCTGGAAACCTCAATTTCATTAAAATCCCCTCCAAAAATCCATGTCCTTCCAACATCATAATTAAGTCTACGCAACAGTTCCCAAGAGCATTTCCATAGGATCACATTCGGTTTACCATAAAATCCTATAAATTGGACAGAAATATCTTCCATACCCTCAACCATAACATCAATATGACTATGAGAATAAGACCAAACAGAGACCCTAACCCCATAGGCCCACAACAATGCTAGACAATCCCATAATCCTTCTTTGCCCACACAAAAACCACTTGCCACCCCCAAGCATGCTTAACATAATCCATCTGCCTAACAATTGTTTTAGTTTCCATTAAAAATATAATACCTGAATACTTGGCTTTGAAAAATATGATTCATTTCCCTCATGACCCGTGGGCATCCCAGCCTCACTCTATATGCCTTTGTTGTAGCCCTCACCATTTGGCCGAGAAGCCCATGGGCTTGTTGGGCTTAGGGTGTTCAAACCTGATAGGCTCGAGCCCGATAAGGCTCGGTAAGCTCAGCCTGGCCCGCCTATATAAACCCGGCTCATAAGCCTGAATATATTAAATAATTATGGATTGAGTGATTCTATGATTATGAGGTCATAGATGAGAAATGAATATATGATATATGTAGGTTTAGGTTTAGGCAGGATGATATATATCATATTAATATATTTATATATATTTTCCAAAGGATGAAGCAGTAGATAATCAAATTTAAAAGCGTTCATAGTGCAATTTACATCATTGTCAAACTAAAACTAATTAATTAATTAAATTTGATATGATTAAACACAACATAAGCAGAGATTTTCTGTTTATTAGTCAACGTATTTGCCTAATATTAGGATGGAGCAATACTTTTTTGACATACATAAATATAATATTCGATGAACTATATTGTAACTAATTTCCCCATCACGTGCACCAAATAGTGATAGATGTTATTACAGCATCTTGAAGATATATATATATATATATATATATATATATATTTTCTAGCTTCATAATTTGTTAAATAAGTTATTTTTAAAAACCCAATTGAGCCCAACCCAAGTGGGCTTATTTGTCCCAGTCCATGAAGCCCGATAAAAGCCGGTCTAAACCCAACCCGATAAAAGGTACATGCTTTCATATTTGTGATCAAACTCGCCCGGCTTGGTTCGAAATTTTTCAAATTATGAGATAGATTGGCCCGACCCGGCCCAAGCTCAACAAATTTAGGCCGTGCTTGCTCCATCCGGCCCAATGACGATGGCTACTTTGTTGGAAGCAAGGATGAAAATATCGATATCGACGGATATATTGTTAGTCAAATTTACAGATATCTCGCCCCAAATATCGGTATCGATATCGTTTATGGTAAAAAAAAATGACGGAAATTCGGTCTAAAAGTTGGAAATTTGGAATGAAACTTTGGGAAAAACTTAAGTACCCAATGATGGTTATATAGGACCAATTAAAACTATAAAATGATTTTGATATAATAAATATATGATAATAATATGATAGAATATAGGTCTGACGATAACTAACGGTATAAAAGCTTAAAGATAAACTTAAATTAAAACATAATTTTATTGATAATGTTGCACTAAGAATACTTTACACATTGAACTTCATTAAAAACAAGTAGAGTGTCTATTAGATTGAAAATTGGATTGGTCTCTATCTATCAAAGTATCTATCAAAGAGCAAATTATAATCACGTTATTTAAATTCTTTCAATTAGAACATATATTAGTTAGATTTTGATGATGATAAAAAGTTAAAGAGCAAAAACACATATATTCTAAATTAAAACATATATTACTAAATATGTAAGTTAAGTCATATTTCACATTAAAACATATTTCTAAATTAAAACATATGTTACCAAACCATTTATTAGCAAATAAACATAATAATAAATTAAAATCACGTTATTTAAATGCTTTCAATTAGTACATATATTATAAGTTAGCCTTTGATGATGATAAAAAATTGAGAAAAAACACATAAATTATAAATTAAAATATATATTACCAAATATGCAAGTTAAGCCATATCTTACATTAAAACATATTTCTAAATTAAAACATTTGTTTTAAATTATTACATATATAACTAAATATGTAAGTTAAGTCATATTTTACATTAAAATATATATTACCAAATAATAAATTAGGGATTTTGAAAAAAAAAAACAAAATAGGTTAAGCAAAAAAAAGGTTATGATCTGATAAAAAAAAAGTTATGAAATAATTGAAAAACACAGAGTTTTGCATGTCTTTTACAACTAAAGAGAGACTAAGAGGGTTCGATCGTTCATTCATTCCAGACTTCTCTGGAACTCTCTCTTGGCTGAGACTCCTCTGAGATTGTTTCCCTGTCCTTTCTACTGGAACGAAATTGAGAGGGGTGGGTGAGAGCTGGAGAGTCGTTGATGAGGCCGTCGGCGGAGAGAAACGGGGAAACGTAGCGTCCCGGTCGTCGTCGAAGGTCGAGCAGGAGGCTGAGAGGAGTCGTCGTGCCGAGGGTCGATCGAGGAGAAGTCGTCGTCGAGTCGAGGAGTGTTGTGCAGCCAAGGTTCTCTGTCGAGGAGGTTCGGCCGTCGCTGTGCTTCGAGGTCGAGGGAGGTAGACCCAAATTTCTTTTTCCCTGAATTTTACTATCTTCTCTCTCAATTTCTTATTGCTGTAATTTGTAGATTGGTTGAGTGAAGTGAGTGTTTGAATAATTGTAATTTGTAGGCTTGAATAATTGTCCCCCTTTTCTGTTAATCCACAGATGATTTTGGTTTTGAATTTTGAGTTTGGGCGTTGGCGACTATCGTCCGAATGAGAGAAAATCACTAATATCGATCAAAATCGGCGATACTCGCTGATTTTTGTCGATATCATCGATTTTCCGGGATGATTTCTCTTACTCCCTCTTAAGTGTAGTTATCCCAAATAACGATATATCGGCGATATATCAACTATATCGTATGATATTTCAATTCCTGGTTGGAAAAATGGTTGGTCTTATTTGACTTGCTAATCAACGTTTCTTGGAAAAAAGTGAGAAAGAAAAAATTACGTGGAAATAATTAGAGGAATGCAATTCCACGTGGCCAGGACCGCACCCGATTACCCAATCACGTGGAGCCGCAAACGGGACACTGCTGACGTGCGTGAACAAGGACCACCGAACCGTTCGCACATTGTCTGGGAAAAAAAAAAAAGTACTGAAAAAAGGATCAAGATCCAAACGCTTACCAAGTGTTCAATTGGGCCCCGCCCACATTACTGAGTGGCATGTAACGTAATTATCAAACCAAAAGGCGCAAAAAAGGAAATTAATTCTAACCTCCACGAAAACCCAAAAGTTAACAAAACAAATTAAATTAAAAATCCCACCCCAAATTCTGCCGGTTTAACTCGAGCCAACCCTGTTGCCTGCTTCGAAGCAGACAACGAAAGGGACGGCGACAAACGGAGCAGCACCAACTTAACGTCCTCCGTTACCCCAAGCCACACGCATCCCGAAGCGCAGTTCGCATCAGCAAATCATTGATGATTAAAAAACACCCGTGATGAAACGGCGTCGTGCTTCTCCCCTCTATGCAGCCCGCTGGGACCCGCATTTCCGTTACGAGGTCCGTCCAGTTAACCCTAACTCCGGTTGGATCAGAGTTAAAGCGAACAAAGTCTCTCTCGCGTATAATAAGACGCGCGCAAAGCGTTTGAGGATTCTCTGTAACGGCGTTTTCTTCACCCCGATTCTCTGTAAGGGTTTTCTAGAGAGAGAAAGTGAGCAAAGGCGGTTTTGCGAGCAGATATGGCGGTATTGTAACGGTTGCAGAGAGAGATTTGGTGGTTTTCGGTAACGGATTTCGATCAGCGAGGAAAAAGTAGCTGTGGTGGGAGCTTTTCTGATTAAAATCGCAATAACGGCTGATTAAGAGTGGATTAAGAGTCATTATTGGTGGTATTATTTTGCTTAATTTTAAGTACATATTCAGCTCAGCTTTGTCTGTTTAGGCCGAGAAAGAGAGAGAGAGAGAGAGAGAGAGAGAGAGAGAGAGAGAGAGAGAGAGAGAGAGAGAGAGAGAGAGAGAGAGGGGGATTATCTGAGCTTGTTGGGTCATTTTGGACTTTGCTGACTCTGGAGAGTTTAAGTTCAACCATGGCTAATCGAGAAGGTGAAATGGCCGTTGATTTTCTTAACTTTCTTTGATTTTCTCGGAAATGAACTTTTTTTTTTCTGAATTTTTTTGGGTGTTTTGGTTTGCAGGTGGTGATCTGTATCAGGAGCTATGGAAGGCGTGTGCGGGCCCCCTCGTTGATGTCCCTCGCGATAACGAGAGGGTCTTCTACTTTCCTCAGGGGCACATGGAACAAGTAAGCTCTTGTTCTTCTCCTTTTGATTTTTGATTTTAATTAATTGTTTTTTCTGTTTATAGAATTGTTATTTTTCGTTGAATTGAACCTTAATTTGTGCTATTTTTGGTTTGTATTTTTTTTTTTTAACTTGTGTGTGTAGTTGGAGGCATCAACACCATCAAATCTGGAACTGAATCAGGGGATTCCGCAGTTTAACCTTCGCCCAAAGATTCTATGTCGTGTAATCAACGTTCAGCTCTTGGTATTTGCTCGTTCCTTTTAGTTTCTAAACTCTATTTGGTTACTGAGAAAATGAAGGGTGTATAATAGTGAGTCCCTGTTTCTGATTCTCGAAAATGATGAGATAAGATGGATCTATTAGTTAATTTTAGCTCCAGTTATGAGGTCTTTTTGGAAAGTCATTAATTTTGGTGATATATATAAGAAGTTTATTTTATATTTTCTGGAATAAATTGTGAAAATTGTTTATTTGGCAACAACTTACCTTGAGTTTCCTGCAATTTTAGGCTGAACAAGAAACAGATGAAGTTTATGCGCAAATTACTTTAATTCCAGATGCAAATGTAAGAACCAATCGAGCTTCTTTCTTAAATGAACAGCATTGCAATATGTGGGCATCCCACTTTCTGTCACTGCTGTTTTTTTTTTAATAATTTCAATATTTGTATGTTTAGCAAACCGAGCCTACTAGCCCTGATCTGCCCCTTCCTGAAGCTCAACGAGCTACGGTTCATTCATTCTGCAAGGTTTTAACTGCTTCAGATACAAGTACCCATGGTGGGTTTTCTGTTCTACGGAAACATGCAACTGAATGTCTTCCTCCACTGGTACCTGTTTTTCCTGTTCTACCTTCTTGTTTTGACTTTTCTTTCCAGGTCTCAATACTTTCTTGAATGTTGCCTTCCTTGTTTGCAGATTTTTTAATCATGTGTCTTAATTTCAGGACATGACCCAGGCAACTCCAACTCAAGAGTTGGCTGCAAAGGATCTTCATGGTTATGAATGGCGATTTAAACATATTTTCAGAGGTAGTCCTCATCTGCTTTGCACTTTTGCAGTTATAGCAAATATATGATTTCATACTAAAGGAAGAGGAATTTTTTGTTTTGGTAATTTCTCTTGAGTTGGACAGTCAGTCTTTTATGCAAAACTCCAGACATGCTAGTGTTTTATTATTGACCATATCAATCCTAACTCATGGTTCCTCAAATCTGTGATTTACTCAACAGGTCAACCACGGAGGCACTTGCTCACAACAGGATGGAGTACTTTTGTTACTTCTAAGAGGTTAAGTGCTGGGGATTCCTTTGTATTTCTCAGGTTAACATTTTTCTTTTGTCTATTCTCCTCTCTTCTTGCTTCCTTTTTATCAGTTGTCAACTATATTTAACAGTGTAGCCTGGAAATTTACAGTTATATGGGGAATGTGGAATCTATGTTTTTTATCTAATCCAAATAAAATTGTTTGCTCAGGGGGGGACATGGGGAGTTGCGTGTTGGAGTTAGGCGTCTTGCTCGTCAACAGACCAGCATGCCGTCATCTGTGATCTCAAGTCAAAGTATGCATGTAGGGGTCCTTGCAACGGCATCTCATGCTGTTGCGACCAAAACTATCTTTGTGGTTTATTACAAGCCGAGGTATGTATTATATTGTTTAACTTGATGAATTTAGGGTGATTTTATTTAATTTTTTTATTTTTGTGTTGAATTGTTTCCACGGGTTTCTTGATATTCTTGATGATTTTCTTTTAAATATCCAGGACTAGCCAGTTCATTATCAGTTTGAATAAGTACTTGGAGGCTGTTAACAACAAGTTCTCAGTTGGCATGAGATTCAGGATGAGGTTTGAGGGGGAGGATGCTCCTGAGAGAAGGTAAAAGAAATGTTCTATACAGGAATCCTCTAATAACGTTTTCTCTCTTTTCTGTATGAGTTTTCTAATGCGTACGTATCCTATTTCTTTTAATTTTTTCAGGTTTTCAGGCACAATTATTGGTCTCGAAGATATATCTCCTCATTGGTCAGATTCCGAATGGCGGTCAGTTAAAGTAAACTCTTCTTGCCAGCTCCCTTTTCTCTTTCTTGTTATCTTGTCCTTTTCTCTGTCTGAAATTCTGACATCAACTCTTAAATATCTCCCAGGTTCACTGGGATGAGTCTGCATCAATTCCAAGGCCTGACAGGGTATCACTTTGGGAGATAGAACCTTTTGTGGCTTCTGTACCTGCTAGTCTTCCTCAACCAGCTGCTGTAAAGAACAAAAGGCCACGGCCACCCACTGACATCCCAGCTCTTGGTAAAACCCCTCCCTCCCTCCATTTTTCTTTGTGGGAATGGATATTTTAGTGGACTTATTTTTTTAATTTGATAATAGATACAAGTTCAACTGCATCAGCTCTCTGGAATTCTGGGTTGACTACAAATGACATTTCACCTCTGAGTGTGACTGCTGAAGGCAAAAGAAATGAAAACCATGCTGTATGGAATCAACAACAGGCGGACGTGATCAACAATAACAACTCTATGCCAAGGACTCAAATTGAGGATGGATGGCTTCCTCATGCAGGTGGTTGTCACCCTATGTTTCAGGATATAATGGAGGACAGTAAGAGTGTTTCTGCTTGGCCTGTTTTCTCTGGATATGCAACTTCAAACTCATCAAATCCGAAAAATGACTCGATTTCTGACCATGGTGAAAAGGGGAAGAAAAATGAGGCAGTTGCTAGTTGCCGAATTTTTGGTATAGATTTCATTAATCATTCAACAAGCTCCCCTTCCATGGAGAAGCCGCCTCCACAACAACTTAGTGGATCTACTGGAACCACTGAAGGACGTGTTAGTAGCTCTCTTGCAGCTGAGTCTGAGCAGAAATCTGACCTGTCAAAGGCTTCTAAAGACAAGAAACCTGGGCAGTTTCAAGTTTCCCCTAAGGAGGCACAGAGCAAGCAGAGTTGCTCTACGTCCACCAGAAGTCGCACCAAGGTACTGAAAGTGAAACTTTTGCTTTCTTCTGAATTTTTCTTATTTATATTCTATGTTTTGGTGGTCATTTGCCAAATGCTGATTGGTGGTGTTTGTACATCCAAAAGGTTCAAATGCAGGGGATCGCTGTTGGCCGAGCAGTAGACTTGACAATGTTGGAGGGATATGACCAACTTATAGACGAACTGGAGGAGATGTTTGATATAAAGGAACAGATTCGCCCTGGCAACATGTGGCAAATTGTCTTTACTGATAATGAAGGAGATATGATGTTGATGGGGGACGACCCATGGTCGTAAGTATTCTTTATTACGAGATACCACAAAGGATTTGTGTTTGGAATTTTCTATCATGCCCGTTTGCTTAGTTTCAAATCCTTGTATCATTTTGTTTGCAGGGAATTCTGTGACATGGTGAAAAGAATCTTTATATGTTCGAGTCAGGACGTGAAGAAAATGAGCGCAGGCTGCAAACTTCCTTTGTCTTCACTAGAAGTCGAAGGGACCTTAATAAGCTCGGACTAACATCGATCAGGTCATTCTTTTTTTTTTCATTTCCTCCTTTGTTTATTCGGTTTCGGGGCATGTCTTTCGGTTGTTTTTTTGTGGAATGTGGAGGGCGACTCTTAATGTTGGGCAATGGAAGAAGTTTGAAGTTGGAAGAAGAGGACATCGGCTAATCGATAGCTCGTTTTTTAGAGCTAACTTAGACATTTGACCGGGTACTAAAAGGTCTAATGCACCTGTTTGGTAGTGGGTAGGATTAGAATCTGTGAATATTAAAAGCTATTTGCGTTGGTCGGTCGGTCGGTAGGTCGCGATTGGGGTTTGTGGATGAGGAGATAGGGTGCGTGGGGAGTCTTTGTTTCATATTGTTGTATATATGTACCCTGGCAGTGTAATCCTTTTGGAGGTTAGTGACAGTGACATTATATGCAGTTTGCATTCTTCTATTGCTGCATTTAGCTTTTAACGATTGATAATAATAATAATCAGTGCCATTTGTTTCTTTCTCATCAACATTCCTTCATTTGTCGTTTGCATATTTCAATAAGGCCCAACGAACCGTTTCGGCCCATTAGCTTTTGTCGATTAAAAAAAGGGTGCTCTTTTTTTTTTTGGGAGTAAATAAATTAGAGCAACGAATAAGCTCTGGAACAACCACAATCTGAGAAGTTGAACTTCCAAGTCATAGAAGCCGCATAAGGCAAGGCATTTCTCCAAAATTGACCCTCATTATTCTTATGACCTAAGAGTTAAGGCATCCGCAATAAAATGGGCTTCAGGAAGGAAATAAAATGGAAAATGCCCCCCTCAATCTCCTTTGCTGAATTGACTATGCTTCTTACTCTCCGGGAGGCAAAATTTTAGCTAGGATAGAGTCGACAAGAATCTTGAAGTCTCTTTCCACAAGAAGATTATGGAAACCTAAATCATATGCAGCTTTAAGACCTTCGAAGAGACAACCCGTCAACTAACAGGCTATTACTTTACATAAATTCCTAGTACCGTTAAGACTCCAATCGAGGTTGCTACGGTTCTGAGGTGGGACAAGAATGGCCGAAGGAAATGGCAACCCAATTGCAAGCCCATAAACTAATATCCTTTCCACTACTAACTAACAATCCATCGGATTCCCTTATGTAGAAGGTTCTTATTGTGTAAATTCCCTTGCAAGCCATAAAATGATTAGCTCTTTTACTGGGAAGCAAAAGAGGGCTCTGACGAAGGTACTCAGCTCTCATAATCCGAACCCACCAATTCTTACGCTCAGTTAGAATTCTCCATCCCAACTTGGTTAAAGCAGCAGAGTTAAAGTGTTCCACTTTCCAGAGTCCTAAACCACCTTTGTCAATTGGCGAACAAACCTCCTTCCAAGCTACAGGGTTGCAATACTACGAGCCGCAGAAGAAATTCCTGCATTCTTTGTTAATTTCCTTTAAACTTTTCCTAGGGCAAGGAAAACAAGAAAGACCATGATTAGGAGAGCTAAAAATGCTAGACTTTAATACAGTAAGCTTGCCTACTCTGGGTCCAACTTGCCGATACATCCTGTGATTGGAGCCTCTGGGCACACTCACTATCCGGGTCCACACAAATCCCCATATACTTGAGCACGTTATTAAATATCCGACCCAAATAATTCAGGGTTCGTCCAATCCCAAATCTATCCTGGGACCAAGCATACTCCTCATGTATCTATCTCGTCACCAGGCCGTGATAGAGCTCACATCTTGAAGACATGACAATGGAAAACATAATTCAATACCAACCTGGCTGTGATAACAAGTTGATAGGGCTTGCTCTTAAAATGCTTTGATATCCATGCCGATCTTACTCTCTTCTGAAAAACAATCTAAAATACCAAAACTACCGTCACCACATATCAGACAAGGGATACTCGTACTGCTCCTTCTGCTCATGCCTTTACCTCTCGATCCGCCTCGATTTCCATGAAACGGCCTAAAGGGACATAAAAAACATGGAAAAGTGTGAGTAGACGAAAAATAAATATTTTTAAAATACATTTTTCAAGGAAAAAATATTTACCCTCTATTTTCTAAAACATGCATGCATGGAATAAAATAACAACAAACGAATAGTCATATCTCAATTAAGAATAAATCATAAACCGTGGCACCACAAAATCACGAAATACAAGTAAACAACCCGTGACTCACATTTCTTTAACATCCCAGTCATAAAGTCATAAAATTATATACTATAACATGGACACAAATATCCGTAGATCAAACCAAATCCAACCAATCCAATAACAGTAAATCAAACAACTTGATACCAACATCAATAAATCAAACCGATCAATGTAAAAATAATCAGAACACAAGCATCAATAATCAAACACAACCAATCAATCCTTGATGCTTGAATATCAGTCACCATAAGAAAACTGCACTAACGGTAAGGAAACCACTAGAAAAAATAAAGCCGAACTCTGAACGTTACAGTAGAGACTCAAGAAAACAGGGCTTAGCTTTGGACGTTTGAGTCCTAATAACATCATCAATCTCAGGAAAACGTAGTTGTGCTCCAGACGTCTGAGACATAATCAAATATCAAGCCTCAAGAAACGAGTGTGCTTTAGATGTCTGAGCGCTGATCATATCTGAGGATGGTGGACCGTGGGTTACAGTCCATAAAACAGAGAAAAACTCATTAAAAAATATCATTGACTTAATACCAAGTCTAACAATTTCAAAACCCGAGAAAAAACACCATTTCCTCAAACAATCGTAAGACCATGTCTGGAAATCAATAAAGAAATCCGAAAAAATCATCAATTAATAATTTCAAAATCATATCAAAACATTGCAATATAAATCATGCAATAAAGAAATTAAAATATTTAATTATGCATGCATAATAATTATAAAATAAAATCCCACTAACACATTATCCTCATAGTTGATTTCCAAGCTGTACGTTCCTTCGTAAATTTCGGGGTGTTGTACTGTCCAAAATCACTACCCAATCCTCCATGATTTTGACCCAAAGCCAAGCTTCATGTTTCAAGATTCCCACATCCAAAACTTCCATATTTTTGTCTCAAATCAATCCTAGGGACTCAACTATAATATGGAGGTTAGTACACCTACCAAGGACGTATTGGTGGTAAACTTAACGATTTGAGGTGCCCTAGTATTAGTAGTAGGGGAAATAGCCTCAAAGTAGACTTAGTCCTTATAGACCTTTATGACTTTGATGTGATATTAGGTATGGATTGGTTAACACCCATCGAGCTTTGATGGAGTGTTTCAATCGGAAGGTGATACTTTGGAGCCCAGGGCTACCAAAGGTAGTATTTCAGGGAGATTAGGGAGTCTTACCTGCTGGAGTGATATCAGCTCTAACGGTTGAAAAACTATTGAGGAAATGTTGTCACGGTTACTTGGCTCATGTTTTCGATAATAAGAAGGCCCCAATGAGTATTGGGGAGATATTTGACATGACCCATTCGAATCCCCCCGAGATTAACGCGGGATGTGTCATTCTCCTGTCTAACCCCCATGTGACACGAAGGGCCAGACAAGGGATAACCCAAAACCTTAGCCCACTTGGGGCTTCCAGAGTGCGCTAGGATCAGTGGAGGACCATGATGTCTTGATCTCTGCTACAGCTCGCGTTCGCGATCAATCTGAAGGGCATTAAAAACCATAAAAGTTGTGAGTGGACAAAAACTTATAATTTAATAAAACATATTTCATAAAAGACATTTATGCCCTTTACTAAAAATCATGCATTCATTCAAAAACAATTTAACGCAAATATAATAAAACCGTTTATTTACCAAAGCCATTTCCTTCCTCAAACTAGTAGGGCCTTAGCCCAAAACCATAAAACCGATCGTGCGGAAACTCAGCCCAAAATCGTAAATCCAAATCATGTGAGTCACTGCCCAAAATCCATAAACACAAAAATCCGTAAATCAGTAAATCCAACAAACACAGTTATACCAATCCTTGGCATCCCAAATGCCTAGCGTCCCAGACGCCTGACGTCCCAGAGGTCATGTCACAGGCTAAGGCTACGCGTGCCGCTCGGGGTCTCTCCGAGCCACTCTATCACATCCTAGATGTTTGACGTCCCAGACGTCTAATAATAGCAACCCTGCTTTTGAGTCACTATACGGTCCGGTCGCTCCGTGCAGTGACCCCTCGCATGCAATGCGCCGTGACTATCCCAGTGTCCTAGACAGCTAGAAGAGACCATCCACATATCCACTTATAAGGATGGTATATGGAAAATATTTTATAAAATCATTTCAAAACCGTTAGAAAGGGGCCCTTTCCCTGAATACCATTAAATCTATTTCCTTTCTATAAACCATAAATAGGACTCATGCTCAATATCATAATCAACTGGACCTCCAGCCCGAGAGTGCATACTAAATGGGTCTCAGCCCGATACTTCATTAAATCAATTGGACTCCAAGTCTGATAGTTTCCATATCAAATGGGTCTCATGCTCGATTCCATATTTCCAAATCCAAAACCATTTCATTAAACTGTTACTGAAATACCAGCACATATAAACACAGTATAAAACCATAAATCTCGAAGTACGTGCGAATACGTAAATCATAAATACTACAATCATAATCATATAAAGCACATATGTAAAACATATAAAACAGTTATACATGCACCATATTTTGAAAACAAAAGTCCACTCACAGACCATCCTAGCAGCATCTCGATATGCGTGCCGTAAGCCTCTACGGGGCTAATCCACCATCTCTGGAACTTCCAGACCTATCCAAATCATACCAACGGTCACTAACGGACTCTATAAGGACATACCTAAGACCTATGAATAGTACCAACCCGGGAATGAGTCCCGAACACATTTATCGAGGCTCCAAACTTCGATTTGACCAACTTAACAATATCCGATCGACTCGAAACCACTGCCATTGGATCCGAATTGTCGAAATCTTTAAAATGACACTAATCTCCAGACCTGTCCAAATCATACCAACGGTCACTAACGGACTCTATAAGGACATACCTAACACCTATGAACAGTACCAGCCCGAGAATGAGTCCTGAACATGTTTCCCAAGACTCAAAACCTCAATTTGACCAACCTAACAATATCTGATCAACCTTAAACCACCGCCATTGGATTCGGATCTTTGAAACCTTTAAAATGACACTAATTCCACCTTGAAATTCGTGCCCAAACGCCACACGAGCGTAGTCAACGAGGAAGTCAACTCTGCCAAAAATTCAACGCTGATGGCAGCAAAAGTCAACGTTGATGTCATGCTGATGTCATGTCTGACAACTCTAACAGTTGTCAGATCTGACGCCACATGTCAGCTAGCCACTGGTCCACGTCACTGACATGTTAGTGACACGTGGTAGCCGTTGATTGTGCCACGTCACTAACATGTCAGTGCTGACTGGGCACTGACATGTGACACGTGTCGATCTATAATTGGTCCACCTCTGACACCTGTCAGATAATGAAGTTAGATGATGATGTCATCATCATCTTCAACCTCCGTCTGGGTCACCCGTTTCTCTGACTGGGTCGTGCAGACCCGCGACCCTGACCCGGTTCCAAAAACTTCATCCGACCACCGTTCAACTCTGTTTTTCTTCCATTCTTTCGTCTCACTCCCTAGATTAGTTCTATAAACCCATAATTCCAAGATAAGGGCTCTAAGCTGCATGGGGAATGATGAACAGTGATCGTCGTTTTTCCTCCGGCATATCTAGCCGTCACAGGGCACCGTTTCCTTCGAAACCAATCCCAATAGACTCTTCTCACTTCTTAGAACATCACCCAAGCAACCAGATCGATCAACAAACCTTAAAATCCAACTTTGAAATTTTGAACATAAAACTCACTGTGTCAGTTTTCTGGCCACTGTCATGATCGTATCAGCCTCTTCTTTCATTTTCACGTTCACACTATCATCAATAAGTAGGGATCGAAGGGTTTTTGTGTGGGATTGGGTGGTATGGTGTATGGCTTTCATAGGTTAAGGGAATGAAAAACAGATGAAGATGAGCATGAATGATGGAGATAATATACCCCAATTTGGGGATTTGGACCAATCAGATGGGTGACACTTGTCACTCATCTGGTGGTCCCCACCATATATTTATCCAATCAAAATAGTCCACGTGTCCAATTACTAAATGTACTAAATAGTACCGTTTTCTGTTCTAGACCCGTAACTTTTTCGTCGAACATTCGATTTTGACATGCCGCCTGTCTACAGACTCGTAACATCCCCATCTACATAACGGTCCTCGGTTCCCGGGCATTAGACCTCCCGAGTCCAAAGTCAACTTTTTACCCAATCCTAGGGGAAAATTGTCATTTTACACCGTCCCTCCGAATTCTCTCGACTAATCATGGGTTAGTCACGATAATCCTTAATTAATCTCCAAATTAGGGACGGGTCGTTACAATCTTCCCACCTTAAACCAATTTAATCCTCGAAATTTAAACTCATCCAAGTCCATGTCCAAACTAGTGGAAATACAAACCTGCCTCATAATCAAGCCTCACATCTAGCGCACCCACATGTAAGTCCTCGTGTATAAGTACAAGTTTAAAAATTGACCACACCTTCCGAGTTGATACCACTTTGACAGTCGTTAAATCAAAATGACATTCCGCTCTCAATGGGGTTTACCAAATCTCACAATTTTCCTACAATTCATGACTTTTACCATGCCGACATGACATGTCCCATCTCACCATCTGTTTCCATATGTCGTATATAGCCGGCCCTCACGGCTTCCACTATCACTATTCAAGTTACTAACACAAACCTTGACTCAATCTGGAGTCTTACTGAGGTACCTCGTACCCAATCTCCCTCGAGGTCGAGTAAGATCCTGTCGTCACAATGGTACAAATCTCACCTCGCAGCCCAAGCTCAAACCTGCGGCATTTATCCGTGTCGGTACTCACATCAGTCAACTCCCTCGTGTTCCATACTCAACTGACTCTGAATAGAGTCTCACCACAATAGCTTATCTCCCTCAGCGATCCACACTGACATCATACTCAACCTGTGGTTACAGTAACCACCCATTCATTCAACCTGTGGATACATAATCCACGTCTCACTCTACCCATGTGTAACTGGACCCCATCGAATACCTGCTTAGCAGTGATAACACATTTCCTCTCCAGGGTTCCACTAGCCAACCACGGCTTTGAGCACCCGTTCATACAATCACTGAACCCTAAAAGATCACCCTGGACTCGCGCATAGTATTCAATGTCTAGTACATGTCCTCAACAAACCAACTACATCGAAACTAAGACGATTACCAACACGTCTCTCACAAACACTACTGGGGCATACCATACATCGCCACTAGGCACCACTCATGCGTGTTCCAGCATTGCTCTCATACAACGTACGTAGTACGTACAAACACATGCAAACCAAACCAACTACATCCTACTCATTCAATCACCATCTCATACCAGATTGACTTCAAAAGGAAGCCAATCCCATCAATAAACCACAATCATGGAGATAGCCTCCACCCGACAGTCACTGACACTTCCAGTTTGAATGAGTGAATCCATGATCCATACTCACTCACGTATCCAACCTCTATCTTATATTCTCCTACCTCATCATTCATGCGATCCAAAATCGCTTCGGTTTGCTCGACTGTGAGTCGACACGATCATCATAATCATCTCGATCCACTCGTGTTCCAGCCAAATCGACCAAAACTCGTCTACACATCTCGTTCACCGTGATCATCACAAAACTGGATCCATTTGATCATCCTAACACCACCTGATCCATAAAATCTCGATTACTTCGATCGTCACAACGTCACTGCCCGATCCATTGGATCCTGATCCTAACAGCACCACCTGGTCCATTCGATCCTGATCCACCTAGGATCCACCCTAACTCTTTCCCAGATAACGACCAGATTTCGGTTCATAGGGTCTTACACCCTCTTTGAATCCATTAAATGTCATATCACTCCTCATCAAATTTTCGCATCTGATCAGATCGCTCAAAGACAGAGCACGTCTAGATCGTGGGTTCTCTTCAAGTACCTCATATCGATCCGTTATAGTCACTTCTTTCATATTTGCACATCTGATTAAATCACTCACCACTTACATTATAACTCAAAGATTTCCTTCACTTAGCCCATGGTAATGTCCACTTAGGATAATCCAAAATGATGACATCAAAATTCATCCTACGTGAGTGTAAACACAAATCCCACTACACTCACCACGTCTGGTGACATTAAGCACCATCTGCTAACGGGCAAAAAATGTGAAGTCACCCTTAGTGACTTCAGATTCATCCTTCACCAACTTCTCTTGTTCAATGACCCAAAGCCAATCATGGGTCCACCAACCAATGCATGATCAACGTACTGGTGAAACCAAGCATCACCTTCCAAGTACAACCACTAGACTAGCCAGGTCATCAACTCCCTCGGGCATCATTTACTCGGACATCCACCGATGTGTCCCGTAAACAATCTAACTTAAGACCCAACTCGCTTGTCCGATTATACCATTTATGCACATCCAAAAAGATGTCATCCATCACTACCTGATTCTTAGGTTTCCACCTTTATGTTTACAACACCTGAGCACGCAAGGGTGTGCTTCTAGTATCACAACCACTAAGTTACCGATCACCAAACTCTAGGGACCACCAGTCACCAAACCAGGTATCCCGTACCTTAGGTAAACCATGTAAAATCTAACTCAGTGATCCATTCGGGACCCACAATGTCCAACATGGTTGAGCGGGACTCTACCCAACACATCTCAACCACAGCTGGATTCCATCCAGTTCATCTCTATCTGAGATTCAGTTGTAGAATCTAAAATACCAAACACATGCACCTCACGACTGAGTCACACCCTCAACTCGTGGCTCTTCATCTTCTATCGTTATCGCAATCGCTGTCACACTGTTTGCGAACCAAACCAAACCTGAATCTATGCTCATACTGAGCAACAATCATGTACCTCTACTCAGGTTGGAGGAACTCTCCCTCCCTCAACTCACCAAATCCCAGGTAAAATCACTATGACAAAACCACCCTGACAAATCATACAAGAAAAGAAACTAGGGGCGTCCTTGAACGTGATCCCATATATCATCTCATAATGGTACACGTGCATCGGATCCCACAATTTCACTTAATGTCAGGCAAACCAATCTCCATAGTCTCAACTAGACTCAACCAGAGTCGTTCACTAGGGTCATCCACGACCTTAGCTGCTCCCTGCAGAACAATCTCCAATCTGACTGATCCAACGGTCTCGAATTCGTAAAGTCGCCAAGTCCAAAACAACTTGCTGACTCATATTTCCAAACCATACATCACAAACTAGGGTTTCTCGAACCCTGCTGCTCTCTGCAACACAATTCCCAACTCAACATAATCGGACCTCACCGTTGGATGGTCATTACTCACACTATCATCATATCGAACCCAACTATCGAACCCATATTGTCCAGACCATCAAACTAAAATAGTCTCCTCGAACTCGGTCACTAGGAGTAGCATCACTAGCCAGACATGACCAATAGATGGTCTCAACTCTGTAAATCGTCATATCTAACCTTAAAGAGGGTTTAATCATACTATAAAACATGGTATAGATCGACCCATGGCACATCTACGACCTAACTATGGCATATGGCATTAGATGCCAAACATATCCTATCCACAAAACATTTCCACTAACTCTCATACTCTTTACGCTCACTTTCAAGTTGATGACGGGCTGATTCCACGTAGAGACATTACATCCTACACCTGCGCACATATTGATCTGGTTCCACACTGACAACCCTGCTCTGATACCACTTTGGTATTGGAGTACCACATGTTAACCTTGCTCTAATACCACATTGACACGACCCATCCCAATCCCCCCGGTATTAAGGCGGGATGTGCCATGCTCCGGTCTAAGCCCTGTGTGACACGAAGGACCAGACAAGGGATAACCTTAGCCCACTTGGGGCTTCCAGAGTGAGCTAGGATCAGTGGAGGACTGTGATGTCTCAGTCTCTACTACATCCCGCATCCGCGATCAACCTGAAGGGCATTAAAACTATAAAAGTTGTGAGTGGACAAAAATAAATAATTAAATAACACATATTTCATAAAAGACATTTATGACCTTCACTAAAAACCATGCATGCATTCAAAAACCATTTAACTCAAATATAATAAAACCATTTATTTACCAAAGCCATTTCCTTCCTCAAACCAGTAAAGCCTTAGCCCAAAACCATAAAACCGATCATGTGGGAACTCAGCTCAAAATCGTAAATCCAAATCATGTGGGTCACTGCCCCAAATCCATCAACAGAGAAATACATAAATCAGTAAATCCAATAAAACACAGTTATACCAATCCTTAGCATCCTAGATGCCTAGCGTTCCAGACGCGTGACGTCCCAGACGTCATGTCACGGTCTAAGGCTACACATACAGCTCGGGATCTCTCCGAGCCTCTCTATAACATCCCAGCTGTCTGACATCCTAGACATCTAATAATAGCAATCCTGCTCATGAGTCACTGTACAGTCTGTTCGCTCCGTGCAGTGACTCCTTGCAGGCAATGCGCCGTGATTACCCCAGCGTCCCAAATAGCTGGAGGAGACCATCCACATATCCACATATAAGGATGGTATATGGAAAACACTTTATAAAATCATTTCAAAACCGTTAGAAAAGGGCCCTTGCCCTGAATATCATTAAATCTATTTCATTTCAATAAACCATAAATGAGACTCATACCCGATATCATAATTAATTGGGCCTCCAGTCCGAGAGTTCATACTAAATGGGTCTCAACTCGATACTTCATTAAATCAAATGGACTCCAAGTCTGATAGTTTCCAAATCAAACGGGTTTCATGCTCGATTCCATATTTTCAAATCCAGAACCATTCCATTAAACCGTCATTAAAATACCAGCACATATAAACACAGTATAAAACCATAAACCTCTAAATACGTGCGAATACGTAAATCATAAATACTACAATCATAATCATATAAATCACATATATAAAACATATAAAACAGTTATACATGCACCATATATGAAAACAAAACTCCACTCACAGACCATCCTAGCAGCATCTCGATACGCGTGTCATAAGCCTCTACGGGGCTAATCCACCATCTCCGGAATTTCTAGACCTTCCAAATCATACCAACAGTCACTAACGGACTCTATAAGGTCATACCTAAGACCTATAAACAGTACAGCCTAGGAACACATTTTAAACACGCTTCCCGAGGATAAAAAAACTCAATTTGACCAATCTAATGATCTCCGATCGACCCAAAATCACCACCGTTGGATCCGGATCGTCAAAACCTTTAGAATGACACTGGTCCCATCTCAAAATTCACGCACACTCGCCCCCACGCGGAAGTAAACTCTCCTAAAAAGTCAACGCTTACGTCAGCAGTCAACGGTTAAAGTTAATTCTAACCTCACGTCTGACAACTGTGACAGCTGTCAGATCTAACACCACATGTCAGCCAGCCTTTGGCCCACATCACTGACATGTCAGTGACATGTGGTAGCCTTTGATAGGGCCACGTCACTAACATGTCAATGCTCACTATGCACTAACATGTGACACATGTTGATCCATGAATGGTCCACATTTTACACCTGTCAGATGTTGACATCATCATCGTCTTCAACCTTCATCCAGCTCACCCGTTTCTCTTAATTGGGTTGCGCAGACTCACGACACTGGCCCGGTTCCAAAACCTTCATTCGACCACCATTCAACTCCGTTTTTCACCCATTCTTTTTGTCTCACTCCCTAGTTAGTTCTATAAACCCATAATTCCAAGATAAGGGATCGAAGGTACCTGGGGAAAACGATGAACAGTGATCATAATTTTTCCTCTGTCGTATCCAGCAGCCAAAGGTCACTATTGCCTTCGAAACCAATCACAATCGACTCGTCTCACTTCTTAGAACATCACCCAAGAAAACAAATCGATTAACAAACCCTAAAATCCAACTTTGAATTTTTGAACATAAAACTCATTGTGTCGATTTTCCAAGCACTGTGTACTGCCGTCCATCCCGTTGCCATCATCATGAATGTCTAAGCCTCCACTTTCATTTTCACGTTCACACCATCATCAACGGGTGAGGATCGAAAAGTATTTGTGTAGGATTGGGTGGTATGGTGTATGGGTTTCACGGGTTAAGGGAATGAAAAACATATGAGATGAGGATGAATGATAGAGATAATATCCCCCAATTTGGGGATTTAGGCCAATCAGATGGGTGCGACTTCTCACTCATCTGGTGCTCCCCACCAGATATTTATCCAATCAAAATAGTCCACGTGTCTAATTTCTCGATATATGTGAATAATACCGTTTTCCATTCTAGACCCGTAACTTTCCCATCGAACGACCAATTTTGACGTGCCGCTTGTCTACGTACTCATTACAACCTGATCTACGTAACGGTCCTTGGTCCTCGTGCATTAGACCTCCCGGATCAAAAGTTAACTTTTTTCCTAATCCTAGGGGTAAAATCGTCATTTTACACCGTCCCTCCGAATTCCCTTGACTAATCAGGGGTTAGTCACGATAATCCTTAATTAATCATTAATTAATCCCAAAATTCAGGACGGTTCGTTACAATATTTGTGGTAAGAGAGTTTTGAATGTGTTTCCGGAGGAGTTACTAGGGTTACCACCTCATAGGAAGGTGTACTTTACTATTGAGTTATTTCCGGGCACTCGACCGATATCACACACTATAGAAGAGGCTTCAGTTGAGTTGAGTTGAGGGAGCTGAAGGTACAGTTACAAGAGTTAGTAGATATGGGATTCGTCTGACCAAGTTCATTACCTTTTGGAGGCCCGGTGTTACTTGTAAAGAAGGAAGATGGCAATTTACAATTTTGTATTGATTACAGACAGCTTAATATGGTGACTATACAGAAGAAATACCAAATGTATTGGAAACCAATCATAATCGACTCGTCTCACTTCCTAGAACATCACCCAAGCAACCAAATCGATCAATAAACCCTAAAATCCAACTTTGAATTTTTGAACATAAAACTCACCGTGTCGGTTTTTCGGCCACCGTGCACTGCCGTCCATCCCATTGCCACCATTATGATCGCCTCAGCCTCCTCTTTCATTTTCAAGTTCACACCATCATCAACAGGTGGGGATCAAAGGGTCTTTGTGTGGGATTGGGTGGTATGGTGTATGGGTTTCACGAGTTAAGGAAATGAAAAACAGATGAAGATGAGGATGAATGATGGAGATAATATCCCCCAATTTGAGGATTTGGACCAATTAAAATGGGTGACACTTGTCACTCATCTGGTGGTCCCCACCAGATATTTATCCAATCAGAATAGTCCACGTGTCCAATTTCTCGATATATGTGAATAATACTGTTTTCCGTTCTAGATCCATAACTTTCCCGTTGAACGTCCGGTTTCGATGTGCCACCTGTCTACAGACTCGTAACATCCCGATCTATGTAACGGTCCTCGGTCCTTATGCATTAGACCTCCCGGGTCAAAAGTCAACCTTTTGCCCAATCCTAGGGCAAAATAGTCATTTTACACCGTCCCTCCGGATTCTCTCGACTAATCCGGGTTTAGTCACGATAATCCTTAATTACTCCTTAACAAATCCCAAAATTAGGGATGGGTTGTTACAATCTTCCTACCCTTAAATAAATTTGGTCCTCGAAATTTAAACTCATCCAAGTCCACATCCAAACTAGTGGAAATACAAACCTGCCTCATAATCAGGCCTCACATCCAACGCACCCACGTGCAAGGATGAAAATATCGATATCGACGGATATATCAAAAATTAAGGAAAAAATGACAAATATAATTCAAAATAAGGAATAAATGAAAAATATTGTTCAAAATAAGGAATCAATGAAAAGAAAAAAAAAAGCCGCATGCGCGCCTTTTGGGGGTCGAACCTAGGTGGTGGGTGCAATTGTTTTAAAATGAAAATAGCCCACAACCAACTCTACTAACTTGCCTAATTGAAATTTTACTCAACCAAGTAATATATAAAGTACACTTACTGACTTAAAACACTCATCTTCTACCTTGTGCGGCGGGTCTTCTATTCGGGTTTTTTGACCTAACGGCATGACCTGGCTATAATTCGATGGTTATACGTCTAATTTTCATGAAATTTGTTCCTATCTCGATCGTTTTAATGAAATAAGGAGATTGATGAGCTTAAAACAAGGAAAAAGGTCGATATTTCGCTCATTTTCTTTCCCCCCTCTTAGCTGCCGCCAGCCAATTTTGACAATATATCATCGATATATTGGCCCTATCAGTCGATATTTCAATCCATTCCCACGTGTAAGTCCCCGTGTATAAGTACAAGTCCATAAATTGACCAAACCTTCTGAGTTGATACCACTTTGACAGTCATTAAATCAAAACGACATTCCACTCTCAATGGGGTTTACAAAATCTCACAATTTTCCTAAAATTCCTGATTTCTACCATGCCGACACCACACGTCCCATCTCACCATCTGTTTCTATACATCGTATATAGCTGGCCTTCATGACCTCTACTGTCACTATTCAAGTTACGAACACAAACCTCGACTCACTTTGGAGTCTTATTGAGGTACCTCTTACCCAATCTTCGTCAAGGTCGCGTAAGATCCTGCTGTCACAATGGTACGATTCTCACCTCGCAGGCCAAGCTCAAACCTGTGACATTTATCGGTCTCAGTACTCACATCAGTCAACTACCTCATGTTCCATACTCAACTGACTCTCAATAGAGTCTCATCATAATAGCTTTTCTCCCTCAGCGATCCACACTGACATCATACTCTACCTGTGGTTACACTAACCACCCATTCATTCAACCTGTACATACATAATCCACGTCTCACTCTACCCATGTGTAACTGGACCCTATCGAATACCTGCCCAGCAGTGATAACACATCTCATCTCTAGGCTTCCACTAGCCAACCACGACTCTGAGCACGCACTCATACAATCACTGAACCCTAAAAGTTCACCCTGGACTAGCACACAGTATTCAATGTCCAATCCACGTCCTCAACAAACCAACTACATCAGAACTAATCAGATTACCAACACGTCTCTCACAAACACCATTGAGGCATACCATACACTGCCACCAAGCACCACTCAGGTTTGTTCCAGTATTTCTCTTATACAACGTACGTAGTACGTACAAACACCTACAAACCAAACCAAGTACATCATAATCATTCACCAAACATCAGCCAATCTCGTCAATAAACTTTAATCACGGAGATACCATCCGCCCGACAGTCACTGACACTTCCAGTCTGAATGAGTGAATCCAAGATTCATACTTACTCACATATCCAACCTCGGTCTTGTATTCTCCTACCTCATCATTCCTGCGATCCAAAATCGCTTCAATTTACTTGACTGTGAGTCGACACGATCATCGTAATCATCTCGATCCACTCGAGTTCCAGCCAACTCGACCAAAAACTCATCTACACATCTCGATCACCTCGATTTCCACAACACTAGATCCATTTGATCATCATAACATCACCTGATCCATAACATCTCGATCCTAAAATCTGGACTTCTTTGATCGTCACAACATATCTGCCTGGTCCATTCGATCATGATCTACCAGGGATCCACACAAACTCTTTCCCAGATAATGACCAGATTTCAGCTCATAGGGTCTTATACCATCTTTGAATCCATTAACTTTCATATCTCCAATCTGACAGATCCAACGGTCTCAACTTCGTAAAGTCGCCAAGTCCAAAACAACTCGCTAACTCATATTTCCAAACCATACATCACAAACTAGGGTTCCTCGATCTCGGCCGTTGGGAGCAACATCACTAGCCAGACATGACCAATAGATGTTCTCAACTTTGTAAATCATCAAATCTAACCTTAATGAGGGTTTAATCACACTCTAACACATGGTACCGATCGACCCATAGCACAACTACGACCTAACTATGTCATATGGCATCAGATGCCAAACATATCCTATCCACAAATCATTTCCACTAACTCTCATACTCTTTCCCTCACTTTCAGGTTAATGATGGGCTGATTCCACGCATAGACATCACATCCTGCACCTGCGCACACACTGATCTGGTTCCACACTGACAACTCTGCTCTAATACCACTTTGGTATCAGAGTACCACATTTTAACCTTGCTCTGATACCACTTTGACACGACCCATCCCAATCCCCCGGATTAATACGGGATGTGTCATGCTCCCGTCTGACCCCCGTGTGACACGAAGGGCCAGACAAGGGATAACCCAAATCCTTAGCTCACTCGGGACGCCTAGAGTGTGCCAGGATCAGTGGAGGACTGTGATGTCTCAGTCTCTACTACAGCCCGCATCCACGATCAACATGATTGACATTAAAAACCATAAAATATGAGAGTGGACGAAAATAAATAATTTAATAAAACACATTTCATTAAAGACATTTATGCCCTTCACTAAAGACCACACATGCATTCGAAAACCATTGAACTCAAATATAAAAAAATCGTTTATTTACCAAAGCCATTTCCTCCTCAAACTAGTAGGGCCTTAGCCCAAAACCATAAAACCAATCGTGTGGGAACTCAGTCCAAAATCGTAAATCCAAATCATGAGGGTCACTGCCCCAAATTTGTAAATAAGTAAATCCAATAAAACACAATTATACCCATCTTTGGCATCCCAGATGCCTGGCGTCCCAAACGTCATGTCACGGTCTAAGGCTACGCGTGTCGCTCCGGGTCTCTCCGAGCCTCTCTATGTCATCCTAGATGTCTGACCTCCCAGACGTCTAATAATAGAAATCCTACTCCTGAGTTACTATATGGTCCGGTCGCTCCGTGCAGTGACCCCTCGCAGGCATTGCGTGTGACTACCCTAGTGTCCCAGACAGCTAGAGAAAACCATCCACATATAAGGATGGTATATGGAAAAAATTTTATAAAATCATTTCAAAAAAGTTAGAAAGGGGCCTTTGCCCTGAATACCATTAAATCTATTTCCATTCAATAAACCATAAATGGGACTCATGCCCAATATCATAATCAACTAGGCCTCCAGCCCGAGAGTTCATACTAAATGGGTCTCAGCCCGATACTTCATAAAACTAAATGGACTACAAGTCCGATAGTTTTCAAATCAAATGGGTCATATGCCCGATACCATATTTTCAAATCAAAAACCATTCCATTAAACCGTCATTGAAATACCAGCACATATAAACAGTATAAAACCATAAACCTCGAAATATGTGCAAATACGTAAATCATAAATACCACAATCATAATCATAGAAATTACATATATAAAACATATAAAACAGTTATGCATGCATCATATTTAGAAATCAAAAGTCCACTCACTAACTGTCTTAGTTGCGTCTTGATATGCGTGCCATAAGACTCTCGGGGCTAATCCACCATCTCTGGAACATCTGGACCTGTCCAAATCATACCAACGGTCACTAACAGACTCTATAAGGTCATACATAGGACCTATGAATAGTACCATCCCAGGAACGCTTCTTGAACATGCTTTTTGAGGCTTAAAATCTCGATTTGACCAACTTAACGATCTTCGATCGACCCGAAACCACCACCGTTAGATCTGGATCGTCGAAACCTTTAAATGACACTAGTCTTTCCGTAAAATTTGTGCCCACGTGCCCCCACGCACGTGGTCAATTCAGAAGTCAACTCTACCAAAAAGTCAACGCTGACGTCAACAGTCAACATATAAAGTCAATGGTGACAACATGCTGACTTCACGTCTGACAACATTGACAGCTGTCAAATCTGACACCTGTTAGATCTAACAGTGACATGTGTTAGCCAGCCACTAGTCCACGTCACTGACATGTCAGTGACACGTGGCAGCCGCTAATTGGGCCACATCACTGATATGTCAGTGCTGACTGGGCACTGACATGTGACACGTGTTGATCCATGACTAGTCCACCTCTGACACCTGTTAGATGATGACGTCAAATGATGACGCCACCATTGTCTTCAACCTCAGTCCGAGTCACCCGTTTCTCTTAATCGGATCGTGCATATCTGCGACCTTGACCCGATTCGAAAACCTCTATCCAACCACTGTTCAACTCTGTTTTCTCCCATTCTTTTCGTCTCACTCCCTAGATTAGTTCTATAAACCCAGAATTCCAAGATAAGGGCTCGAAGGTACCTGGGGAACGATGAACATTGATCGTCGTTTTTCCTCCGTCGTATCCAATAGTCAGAGGCCACTGTTGCCTTCGAAACCAATCACAATCGACTCGTCTCACTTCTTAGAACATCACCCAAGAAACCAGATCGTTCAACAAACCGTAAAATCCAACTTTGAATTTTTTAACATAAAACTCAGTGTGTCGATTTTCTGGCCACTGTGTACCGCCATCCATCCCGTTGCCATCGTCATGATCTTCTAAGCCTCATCTTTCATTTTCACATTCACACCATCATCAACGGGTGAGTATCAAAGAGTGTGTGGGATTGGGTGATATGGTGTATGGGTTTCACGGGTTAAAGGAATGAAAAACAGATGAGATGAGGATGAATGATGGAGATAATACCCTAATTTAGGGATTTAGGCAATTAGATGGGTGACATTTCTCACTCATCTCGTGCTCCCCACTAGATATTTATTCAATCAAAATAGTCCACGTGTCTAATTTCTCGATATATGTGAATAATACCATTTTATGTTCTATACTTGTAACTTTCCCATCGAACCACCAATTTTGATGTGTCGCTTGTCTACGGACTCGTAACAACCTGATCTACGTAACAGTCCTCGATCCTCATGCATTAGACCTCCCGGGTCAAAAGTTAACTCTTTTCCTAATCCTAGGGGAAAAATCGTCATTTTACACCGTCCCTCCGAATTCCCTTGACTAATCAGGGGTTAGTCACGATAATCCTTAATTACTCCTTAATTAATCCCAAAATTCGAGACGAGTCATTACAATATTTGTAGTACGAGAGTTTTGAATGTGTTCCCGGAGGAGTTACAAGGGTTACCACCTCATAGGAAGGTAGACTTTACTATTGAGTTATTTCCGAGCACACGATCGATATCACACACTGTAGAAGAGGCTCCAGTTTTTGAGGGAGCTGAAGGTAAAGTTGCAAGAGTTAGTAGATATGGGATTCATCTGATCAAGTTCATTACCTTGGGGGAGCCCCAGTGTTACTTGTAAAGAAGGAAGATGGTAATTTACAATTTTGTATTGATTACAGACATCTTATGTTAGGACCCGACCCTCTTCTGTCATGTCCCGATTCATCTAGCACGATATTGTCCGCTTTGGGCCTCGCCCTCACGGTTTTGTTTTCGGGAGCTCACGGTGCAACTTCCCAGGGGGTCACCCATCTGGAATTGCACCAGCCTCAACTCGCTTAACTTTGGGGTTCCAATCCCCCCCAAAGCCACTGAGCTCCCAAAAGGCCTCATGCTAGATAGGTGTGTGCCTACACCTTTAAGGCACACCACCATTCCCTTCCCAGACCATTCCCCCATCGCAGGAATGTGGGATCGTTCACCGTTCACTACAGGACAAGGGTCTTACATCTTAATAAGGTGACGATACAGAAGAAATACCGAATGTCTTGGATAGATGATTTGTTTGATTTGTTGAAGGGAGCTAGATACTTTTTGAAAACTAATTTGTAGTTCATATATCATCAATTAAGGATTAAGGAGGAAAATATTCCGAAGACAACTTCCCGAATGAGGTATGGTCATTATGAGTTCTTAGTGATGCCATTTGGGTTAACAGTACTCCAGCAGCATTTATGGACTTGATGAACATGGTATCTCAACCATTTTTGGATTGATTCATGATAGTGCTTATTGATGAAATCTTAGCATATTGAAAGAGCAAAAAGGTACATGAAAAACACTTAAGGATAATATTGAATACACAAAGGGAGAATCAGTTATATACAAAGTTTAGCAAATGTTAATTTTGGTTTACTATTGTTAAATTTCTAGGGCATGTGATATCCGCTTACGGGATTAGTGTGGATCCCTAAAAGATAGAGACATTGGCTAATTAGAATCAATCAAAGAAGGTGTCTGAGGTTAAGAGTTTTTTGGGATTGGCAGGTTACTACATACAGTTTGTAGAGGGATTCTTTACGATTGCAGCTCCATTGACCTGTTTGACGAGGAAGAGAGTGAAGTTTGTTTGGGACGGGGATTGTGAGCGAAGTTTCTAGAAACTAAAGAGACATTTGACTTCCGCTTCGATATTAACCCTTCCTCATCATAGGGGGGAGTTCGAGATTTTTAATGATGCTTCATTACAGGGTTTGGGATGCGTATTAATGTAGCATGGGAAAGTCATTGCTTATTCATCTAGATAATTAAAACCTCATGAATTGAACTACCTCGCATATGATTTGGAGCTAGTTGCACTATCTATATGGAGAGAAGTGCAGAATTTTTACGGATCACAGGTGTTTGAAATATTTCTTCACCTAGACAGATCTAAATTTGTGACAACGAAGATGGCTAGAATTAATCAAGGATTATGATTGAACTATCGACTATCACCCAAGAAAAGCCAATGTATGGCTGCTTCTCTGAGCATGTAGTTATTGGGTTCTATAGCTCACATGTGGGTAGTATATCTACCACTTCTTCTAGAACTCCGGAAGACGAGAGTTAAGCTTGGAATTAATGACCAAGGAGTACTCTTAGCAAGTTTCCACGTAAGGCATGTTCTTATTGATCAGATTATTGAGGCTTAGTTCCAGGATCCTATTCTGTGTATTATTAGGATAGAGGTGGAAGCAGGGGATATGTAGGATTATACGCTTACTAATGACGGAGCTTTGAGGGGCTGAAGAAGGAGATTCTTTAGGAGGCCCTTAGCTCGGATTATGCGATGCATCTTGCAAGCACCAAGATGTATCATTCTTAGAGAACATTATTGGTGGGCCTGCATGAAACGACAGATAGCGGATTTTGGAGTGAATTTTTTACATGCTAGCAAGTAAAGTCTGAGAGACAGAAGCCATATGGAACTTTACAGTCACTTCCGATTCTTGAGTGGAAATAGGACCATCTAACGATGGATTTTGTGTTTAAACTTCCAAGGACGTAAAAAGGTTCTGATGGGGGTGTGGATAGGCTTACAAAGTCAACCCATTTCTTACCAGTAAGGGAAGATTTCCACATCGAATAGTATACTAAGTTTTTCATTGATGAGATTATTAGACTACTACACGAGACCCCGAAGTCAATTATATCGAACTGAGATATGAGTTTACATCGAGATTTTGGTAGAGTTTACAAAAAGATTTTGGAACAAAGTTGTATTTCAGTACTGTCTTTCACCCTCAGAGAGATGGTTAGTCTAAAAGAACTCTTCAAATCTTAAAAGACATGATGAAGGCATGTGTATCATAGTTCCATGGGAATTACTAGAAAAAAATAAGAGACTCCATCGCTTTTTTTTTCCACAAAGAATAGATGATCATATTTTACTTCGTTGATGTGAAGCTGTGAATACTCCTTCATGAAAGTAAGTTTCAGTTCCACAAATAAGTCAATGAATATCTTAGGGAGCTAGTTAAACCAAGTCATTGCATGACCTTGAAGTAATGCTTGAAACACTTTACACATGAACGCCTTGTTGTGCCAATATGGAACTATTACATCGTGATAATAGTCCATGTGTTTCACTAGGTCTGAAGTACCTTTACATTGATTGAAAGTTGAAGTGGAGAACCATTGCAAGAACAGCTCTTTCTTACTTTAGTAAACAAATGAAGAAGTTGAAGAAGTTCTATGTTTGCGGTATAGATCTTCCACAAAGTTTTCCTCGCGTTGGACCCATTGAAGTTGTTGGTCCAATATTATTCTCATGTTGTTAGCATGAAGCTGATTTCGACAAAGGAGCAGAGCTCGGTGGCCAAGGTGCTGCCGACTCCCTTATGTCATCGAATCTAAGGCAGAGTGTGATGGATTGTACATCTTATCTTCACTTCCTTAGTCCGTTGATTCTCAGAAGTTAGTAACAATTCTTCCGTTTGAATGAGTTTGTGTAATGACCCGACCCGTAAATTCGGGATTTATAGGAATTTTTTGAGATTTAATCTGGATATTGCAAAATTTTTATGGAGAGTTCGATGATTCTACCCCTAGGTGGTGTGTAGACTTTTTATTTTAGGAAAGGGAAAATTTTGGATATTTTGGTTGTAATGGATAAGGTTTGGGGATTGTGTTTAACCTCATCTCTCTCCTCTCTCCCATCCAAACACAAAAACACACACACGAAAACCAAAGAAAAACACCCAAACTTGAACTTTGAGTTTGAGGAGCTATTGTGTGAAACTACGGTTGGAAATGCGTTCTAAGGCACTCCAGGATCAAGGGGAGCTCAAGCTTGAAGGGTAGGACTGCGGGGATTGCACGGGCTGGGAGTTTGAAAACTAGTCAAATCTTTCGAGGCTTTTATCTTCAAATCCACGTAGATTTTCTAAATTCTGGGTCATTTTGGATTCCTTGACTTGAGTAGGTGAATTTCCATATAAATTTTGTGCGATTTGGTTGAGAAATGAGGGAGATATGGAGGTTTGAAGTTTCAGGCAAAAATGGAGTTTTCCAGTAGATGAATGGTGGCGATGACGGCGCCGGTCATCTTCTCTGGCAAGATGATGACATCAGCAGATGTCATTTGACACATGTGAGAGGCTGTCAGAGTCTGTTAGAGGATGATGTTAGCATGTGACGGTAAGATGATGTCATTTAGCACATGTCAGAAGGTGTCAGGGTGTTAGAGGGTGACATCAGCATCACGATAGTAGGTGACACATGGCAAGGGATGTGTAACGACCCGTCTCGAATTATCGGGATTAATTAAGACTTAATGACAGATTAGCGAGGCTAATCGGGGATTAGACGAGGATTAATGGACATTCAGGGCGAAATTACAATTTTGCCCCTAGACGAGGGTGAAAAGTTGACTTTTGAACCCAGAGGTCCGATGGCCGAGGGCCGATGACCATTACGTAGATCGAGGCGATACGAATCCATAGACAGGCGCCACGTCCAAATCGGACGTTTTACGGAAAAGTTACGGTTCACGGAAGTTCCGAAGAATTATTGGGCTTTTTACGAGATGTCTTAACTTTTGTCTCAAGTGGGCCCCAGATATTTTCTCAATCCCAATGGATGAGTGACAAGTGTCACTCATCCGTTGCCCACCTTCCCACATACATGGATCAATCATCTTCTCTGTTTCATTCCCCAAAACCCGAAACCCACGTACAAACCACCCCAAAACTCAGACCCAACTTCCCCAATCCTCACCTACTGTTGTTGGGCCATGAAGAAAGGTTAGAGAGGAGGCTGAGACGATGAGGATGGTGGCAGGATCTGACAAGACCCATCCCGATTATTCCTCGATAACCGTGAAAGATCCTGCTCCCGTCTGACAATAACTCGAAAGTACCAAAAATAGTTTAAAATATATACATATAAAACATACAAACGATAAACATTGTCAGACAAGGGATAGTTCAGTATTCCGAGACCGTTGACCTAGTCAACATGGTTTACAGAGCATAGGAAATATTTACAAGTAGGGATCAAAATCCTACGCTGCAAAGTGTCTGAGTACGCAACGGTCTGTTTATTCCTCTGCCTCGATATTAGCCTCAGTACCTGTGCACTGGCCTGGAGGGCAAATAAAACATCAAAGGTGTGAGTGGACAAAAATAAAGTTTAGAAATACATTTATCAAAATATAGTCTTACTCTCCAGTTTCCACAAACATGCATGCATATCATAACTTATAAATCAAATAATTAAGATATGAACATAAATCTCAAACATCAATAAAAACACAGGATCCAGGTCCAATATATAGTCATGTTATCCCTGCAACGCGTGCAAATAAATAGGATCAAGGACCGCTCAAATCCCGAGCATCCGCCGCTGTGAACACATCACCAGCCGGTAATCCAGGTCGTCATGAACATATCACTGACTGACCTCCATATAATTCAGCACATCTGGTCTGAGTCGAGTCTCCCTCGGCTGCACGACAACAGACCGTGCTATGTGACCTCTCCAGGGTAAACACTTCTATCCCGGAGGCGAGCGTTATCTCCAGGGTTCATTTCGGGGGAAACATATTCCACACCGAAAGCCCTAATATATCATCATCATGAAAATCAGTGAAAAACAGTTGCATTTAATATCAAAACCATTTATCAACATCTGTAAACCAGTTTCACGCAAATCTGTGCAATCACAATCTCAATCATAATATAAATCCATCAAATCTAGTGCCAGACTCATAATCCGAGTCAAAATCAAGCTCAAATCCTGGGCCTTCTCCCAAAACATCAATTTTATAGTTTTCTGGAAAATTTTGCCCAAAAGCATATAAAATAATATACTATTCCAAAAATCCGAAAATCATCATATCGAAACATTAATCATACTAAATCATTTCAAATCATATTATAAGGCAATTAAAACATATATGCATGCATTCTTGGTAGAAAACAAAAGTCCACTCACACACCGTCCAGATTGTTCAGTTTCGAGCTGTTAGTTCTCTTCCGACATCCTGGAAATATTCGGGCCTGTCAAACAAGTAATATAATATCACTAGCTTATCACATAATTCGCTGTACGAATTTCCTAATCGTCGGAATAAAATATTATTATTTTAAACGTAATCTATACGCTTCGGTTATGCAAAACTACTCTAAGTTCATATCCGATTGACCCGAAACCAACGCTAATAGGTCCGTATCATCGAGAGCTTCAAAATTGTTGTTGGACCCAAGGGGAAGTTCCAGGCCACGCGCCCTCACGCGCCGCCGCAAGCGGCTGCGCGTGAAAGCCACGCGCCATGAACAGTGCACTGCTACAATGCTTCTCCCTCTCCCGTTTCTCTGATAAACGGGTCTGCAACCCGCGATCAGACCCGGTGCAATCTCCTTCGATTCAACCTTAATTTTGTCCATTCTTTCACTCATTAGCATCAATTCAATCTAGATTACGGTTCTGTGACTTCAATTTAATCAAACAAACCCTAAAACTCCTCGACTCAAGATGAACACCCGACGGATCCTAACTCTGGTTCGACCCCAAATCGACCTGTTTCCTTCAATTGATCACACCAGAAGTATCCTAGGTCTATTATAAACACAATTATGAAGTCAATTTCACAGTTCCTTACCTCCAAATAATCGAACTCAAGCTCCAATTTTTAAAACAGTCGCAGGGCCTGTTTGTCACCAATTCTCCTCCAATTTCCTTCCCAATTGATTCAGTTTGATTCGTTTAGCTCCCAGAAGATGAAATATCACCTCACTTTCACACAAAACCGTCTCAGAAATCAAAATCGATAATTAAGGTTTTGGGTGGTTTTTCGGGTATTTCCAGTATGTGTTTTCCTTGGGTTCTCTTTGTTTCCTTTCGGTTTATCTCTCCAATATACACTAATTGGTCACTTTAATTGCACTGAGTTTCCTTTGTTTGGCTGCTAATCGATCACAAGGTTTTTTGAGGAAGTTTAGTGTTCTCTATTTTTAGTCGAAGACAAACCATATGATAATTATACAATAGATTAATTAATGTCGTTTAATGTGAGTAATGCAACCAAGTGCCACTAAGAGGGCTCTTAATATAAAATGTGTCATTAGCTGAATTCAAATGAATTGAATCAGCACTTTAATAGCAATCCTCATCACCGTTTAATTAAGGCCCACATAAAATTACCATTTTACCCTTGAGGTCACAAATGACCATTTTGCCCCTGAACTTCCCAGACCTATAACTTTTTCATACGAGCTCCGTTTTTCAACGTGCTACCTGTCAACGGATTCAGCATCTCGGGACCTACACAACGGTCCTCGAAAAATGTACAAAAAGTATTCCAAACAAAAAGTCAACTTTTAGCCATATCCCTTCAAGGGTAAAAATGTCATTTTCACAATATTTTAATATTTTACATTTTTTTGGATTTTTTGGGACGTTACAGGATCGACCGGGCTGCCGTGCACGGCAGAGAGGAGGTATGCACGCGGTTTTAAGCTTTTCATTCCAATTATTGATTAGGGCATTATGGACGATTTTGGGTGTTTGGATGATGCTTATTAGTTTGCTAGGAAGGGTTAGATGAGGTTTTGGGCGGTTGTGAAGGGCTGAGCAACCGTGGGTGCTATCGGGGAATTTGGACCGTGAGCAAGGTTTTGGAACCAAGGGGTTTTAGGGAGTTTTGATAGGTTTTCTTTATATGAATATGTAGGAAATGATGAAATAGGAAGAATGGAATCGAAAGGGGAAGAAACGGACCGAAAATGAGGGAGGAAAATAGGTGAACCGGTTACGCTGGTCGGACCGAACCAAAAACTAGGCGGACCGGTCGGACCCAGTTTGCAGAAGTTAGGGGATGAACTGTTCACAGGCGCGTGAGCCACACGCGCACCCCCTTTGGATGGTACGTGGGGGCACGTGAAGCATTTCCTAGGGGTGGTTCCAACATGCAATTTCATCTATTCGATGTAACCAACATTTTGGGACTGGTTTAGAGCCGATCGAACACCTTTTCGATATAGTTTGGGTCGTCCGAAGGTTTAGGATCGACTTTAAAAATAGTTAAAAATTCCAGAAAATTTCAGGGCTTTAGTGAGGGGTTATTTAAGTAGTTAGTAACCCTCTATTACGATTTGGACAGGTTCAGGAGCCCCGGTGATGGTGAATGGCCCAGGAGACGTGTATGGCACGTGTATCGAGGAGCAGCTTCGGACGGTCTGTGAGTGGACCCTTCTTTCTAAATTGATGCATGCATAAATGTTTTATAATTATTTTAGAACATGTTTTGTGATACCATGAGTGCATTTGATTGTGGAAGCTTAGGATCGACCTATTTGCACGTTTTTCAAGGTTTTCGGCTTTATGTCGTACCTTTGCGTACTGCGTTTTTAATGATGAATTGATGAATGGATTTTGGATTTAGAAATATGAAATTGGGCATGAGACCCATCTGATTTATGAACTCTCGGGCTTGGAGTCCATTTGGTTTGACGAGAATTCGGGTTGGAGGCCCATTTGAGTTACACGCTCGGGCCGAGGGCCCCATTGATTTACGAATTTGGGCTTGAGACCCTTTTGACTGTAATATCGGGCGCTAGGCCCCGTTAGTTGTGAAATCAGGCTTGAAGCCCCGTTTATTTATGGTATCAAGCTTGAGGCCCCGTTCGTTGTGATTTCGGGCTAGAGGCTCGTTGGATCGTGAAATCGGGCTTAAGTCTCATTTTGGTTTATGAAATGAGAATTCGTGTTTGAGACCCTATTAAACTGTGGATTTAGGCCGAGGCCTGTGAAAGTGGATTTGAATCGAGTTCGAGGCATTCTGTTGAGATGAATCGGGTATGAGACCCAGTTGAAATATGTTTTGAGAACGACCCAGTGAAAATGTATATACCCTCCGACGTGATTTGATTGGTCTCCTCTAGACGTCGACCTGGAGAGTCACGATCCACTACCTGGAATGAGTATCCCCATAGGGAACACATTCCAGGAGTGGGAGTTATGAGATGGTCTAAGACTGAGTCCGAAGACAGTTATCCAGACGTCGTAGATCCTGAATGTTAGACAGAGCCTCCCAGATGGAGAATTCCTTGGGGTAGACTCGGAGTGAAACCCTGAGTAGTGTACACACTTATATGTAGATGAATCATGACATATATCGGGGATGTGTTTCCTAGGGGTTGTGTGCCCCGAGTTGGCATCTCATCGAATGTGCCGAGGATGGGTTATACGTACGTCTATACGCATGAGGTTTTCTTACGGAAAGTGGTTTGGGGCGGAGACCCCATGTTCTATGTTTTGGAAAATGGTTTGGGGCTGAGACCCCGTGTTATATGGTTGGTTTTCACTGAGAACAGTTTTGGGCTGAGACCCACATGACGTGATTTGGGCAGAGTCCCACATGATTTGTTTTGGGGCTGAGTCCCCAGATATTGATTTACGGTTTCAGGCCAAGGCCCAAATGGTTTTGTAAATGTTTTGATAAAACGGTTTTCGAATGCATGCATGTTTATAGTGAATGGCATAAATTTCTTCTTGTGAAAATGCTTTTATTAAAACTATTTTTTTATCCACTCACGACTTTTGATGTTTTTGAATGCCCTTTAGGTTGATCGTGGATGCGGGCTGTAACAGAGACCGAGACATCACACTCCTCCTCCAGATCCTGGCGCTCTCTGGTAGTCCCTGTTGAGCTAAGGAAAAAATTATCCCTGGTCTGACACTTCGTGTCAAACGTAAGTAGGCACGTCCCACGTTAATCCCGGGGGATTTGGGACGGGTCCTGTCAAGTGGTATCAGAGCGTGTTTTCCCTCAGAGTGACACACATGTCGAGGATGTGATGTCTCTGCAGTGGTAACAACCCGTCATCAGCCTGATAGTTAAGGTATGAGTGAGAGGAACCTCGTGCCAAATGAAATGAGATGCGATGGTTTAGGGTTCGATTGGCATAGGATGCTGCGTGTTTCGAGGTAGTATATCCTGAGTCGGATCGATATTCTTGTAAAACGAATGGCTTAGAGCCATAGTGTAACTAGAAATAAGATCCAAAGGACCAGTAGACGCTGTATGACGACCTGAGAGTCGAGACCGTTGAGCGGTCATTTCAAAAATGGATCGGACCAAGTGGGATCAGTGGAGGTTGGACGTTAGAGTTGTCCATGATAAAAGCTCTAGGATCGGAGACTGTGTTGCGGGGAGTAGTCAGGAATACGATGACCTTAGTATGAGACTGGTTGGAATAGGAACATTGACCCTATTTGGTGTAGGATGCCATGTTTCTGTGTGTCGAACTCCAGGGGATGTCAACTGGCAGGAGATGCCCTAGAGTGGTTGTCGTGTGGGAAAATAGGAGGCGTTTGTGAAATATGGTGCTTGTACAACGTTAGGAACGAAATATGGCCAAGTTCTTGTGGAGGCCCGTAACTAGGAATTGTAGCATTACGAGGGGATGAGGTCCTCAGATCGTAGTTACTGGTCGACAGGACACTAGCAGCGGAGTATGACGACTCTTAGAGTCAAGGACGATTGATCGGTTAGGGTGGGAGTGCTACAGGGAGCAACCTGGTTTTCAATAGCCTTAACCAATGATTGATTGGACGAGTGACCTGGAGAGCGGTACTTGTGGATCGAATTCCGAGGAGGACCGATTGGTGGTTGTTATGTGTTGAGCGATTGGTGCTAGCGGTGAGTTAACCGCATAGGTTCGGAGTCTCGGCGTTGATGTGTGTGGGTTGTGTCTGCGCGAGGTCGCGGTAGTTATCACCATCGAGACTGGATTTGTTGATGGTTGTTGAGAATCGGGGAACATCCAGAAAACGTTCATTTTCTCGTACGGATCATCGGGATGGTCATACCCGGAATCGTGGGGTACAAGAGAGACGGAGCCCTTCCGACCCGAGCAGAGATCAGTGGTGATTGCTCGATATGAGCAAGGTTTTAGGATTGGTTTGATTCGGACTCCATGTGGAGGCGATGCGATGACGATAACGAGGAAAGACGACGAGCCACGAGTTGAGAGTATCTCAGTCGTGTTGTGCTCATGGTTAGTTATACCACTACGCGATGAGAAGGATTCGTCGTGTAGTGTAAATTCATAGGAGTTGTATCAAGATGACATGTACAATGGAGATGAACCGGGTGGAACCCAGCAGTGGTTGGACTAGACGGGGACTCTGTCCCAATAGCGACTGAGAATGAGTGGGAGTTGTCAGAGAAGTGTTGAAGGTCGTTTATGTACATCCAACAATAGTATACAGAGGATATACAGGGTTTAACCTTGAGTTGAGTAAATCCCAGTGAAATGAATGTACCTACATAAACGATCGTAGACGGATAGACGAGTTGGATGATTTACGTACATGTGGATGATGTCCGAGTAAGTTGAAGGCCTAGTTTGTAACCAAGTAGGTAGACGTGCCCTAGAGTAATAGCCGTGTGAGTTTGATGGGCACTAAGTGGGATAGAGAGGATCCCGAGCGGATCAGTGCGAGGTACAGTGTTAGGACCCGTCCCAATCCCCTCGGGATTAACGCGGGACGTTCCTAATCCCGTTTGACACAGAGTGTCAAACAAGGGAAATTCTGACTTTAGCCCGCTCGGGACTTCAGAGTACGCCAGGATCCGGAGGAGGTATGTGATGTCTCGGTCTCTGCTATAGCCCACATCCGCGATCAACCCGAAGGGCAGTCAAAACATTTAAAAGCTGTGAGTGGACAAAATAATAATTTATAAAAACATTTTCATAAAGACATTTGTACCCTTCACTAAAAAGCATGCATGCATTCGAAAACCATTTACCAAACCACTAGGGCCTTGGCCCAAAATCGTAAATGAAACCAAGTACACGGGCCATTGACCAAAACCATGTAGGACTCAGCCCAAAACCAGTACATCATATATCATATAACATATACATATAAATCACATAACCAATCCTATCACGGTATCTAAAGCTACGAGCGTGCTACCCGGGGTCTCAAAGCCCAAGTCTCCTAGGGTCCACCCAAGTCAATGTACGTAGATCAATGACCCTCCCTGGGGTTATAATCCATAAGCCTTCCTGAGAGTAAGGTACCCAACGAGGGCGACTCAATTCAGTTAGTGCTCCGTGATGACTCCGGGGCCCACCTAAGCCAACGATCTTCCCTGGAGGAGACAATCCAAATAAGGAAGGTATATGAATATGTATATATATAGAAAACATTCTTAAAACCTTTCAAGGGATTCATGCCCGGTGCCCATAAACCTTCATGAAACCAGAAATCCATTTAGGGTCCCCGACCTGATATCATAAATGTAAAGTAACTGGGCCTCAAGCCTGAACTCATGACTCAATTGGGCATCGAGCCCGATATCTCACGGTCAGTCATGATTCCAATCGTAGTGATGGGTGCAGCCATCCGTCCAGGACCGCCCTCAATCCTGGTATGTCGTCGTGAACCAATCAACATACGCGACCACCTCTAGAGTATAGTGCACCCATCACCGATCGATATCTTGCACAGTCGGCACTCCGAAGTCGAGCCTCCATCGGCTTCCCGACAACAGATCGTGCATCGTGACCTCTCTGAAGTCGAACGTCGTATCGTCCGTTGCCGTGCACAAAGCACTCACCGCCACCACGACTCAGACCCGTAGGTCACCAATAGGGCTACATGCCCGAGACAAAACCAAATGGGTCTTATGCCCGAGTTTATCCTTTTTAAATCCAAAACCATTTATTTAAACCATCGTAGAAATACAAACCGTATAGGCACCATATAAGGCCAAAACCTCGAAATACGGGCCAATCTGAACACACACAAATGCACTCATGGTATCACAGAACATGTATTAAAATACATAATAAACATTTATGCATGCATCAATTTAGAAAACAAAGTCCACTCACAGATCGTCCGAGCTACCGCCTCGATATGCGTGCCATTTGGCTCTCCAGGGCCAATCACCGTCACCGGGACTCCCAAACCTGTCTAAATCACTTTAAAGGGTTACTAACTACCTTATTAACCTCTCACCAAAGCCCCGTAAATTTCCAGAATTTTAACTATTTTTAAAGTCAATCCTAATCCTTCAGACACCCCGAAACCTATTGAAACGATGTCCGATTGACAAGAAACCAGTTTAGATGATTTCACATGTTAGTACCTTCCCCAAGAAATGCTTCACGTGCCCCCACTCGCCAGCCAAAGGGGCTGCGCGTGTGGCTCACGCGTCCTGCTACAATTTCCTTCTTCCTCGGTCAGACCGGTCGAAATCGGCCGCTCCGGTTCAATCGTGCAACTGGACCGGCGTGACCGGTCCAGCCTCATTCCCTCTCCATTTTTCGTTCATTTCTTCCCCTTTTGATTCCAATCTTCCTATTTTCATTCTAGTAACCTTCCTATGTAAAGAAAACTAAGAAAAACAATCAAAACCGACCTGTTCAAAAACCCCTCACGGTCTCTATTTTTCTGGCCACTCCCCTGGGCCGTACAGCCATCCACCACCACTATAAACTATCCCTAACTCTCCTACAAACCCATTAGACATCATCCCTTTCCTCCAAAACTATCCATAACATCCAAAACAAAAAATGGGATTTTGAAACCAAAACTGTACCTTGTCGGGTTTTCCTCCCCTCCGTCATCCACGGCGGTTCAAGCCACCCTGCAGCCACCTCTCAGTCCTCAGCCCATCACTATCTCTTCTTGGATTGAATCTAATGAGGGGAAAGGGATTGGGTTGTGGTCTATGAGAATTTGTGTGAGATCGGAGAAAATGTATGGAATGAGGAAATGGGGATATGCATGTATGTAAACATACTGGGAAACGGATGAGTGACACTTGTCACTCATCCATTGGGCCTGCACAACAACTGGCCCACTTGAGGACAAAAGCTCCCCGTTTCGTAAAACGTGCAATAGTGACCCGAAACTTCCTTGAACAGTAACTTCTCCGTCGAACGTCCGATTTCGATGTGCCTCCTGTCTACGGATTCGTATCAACCCGATCTACGTAATGGTCCTCGGCCCTCGGCCATCGGACCTCCTGGGTCATGAGACAACATTTTACCCACGACTAGAGCAAAACAGTCATTTTACATCGTTCGCCCGATTTCTCTCAACTAATCACCGATTAACCTCACTAATCCTTCATTAGTCACTAATCTAATCCTGAAAATTTGGGACGGGTCGTTACATATGGGGTATATGTGGTATGGTGAACTACAGTTGACCATACCCCCCAAGTTGAGGACTTGGCATTAGTTTCCTTTACGATGTGAATACCTGTGTAGAGAGTAAGCTGAGTAATCGGAAAAGAAACATGTTTACAATGTGATTGGAACTTCGGAATCAAGAGAGGCTATGATTGAGACCAAGAGAAGGATACTTGATCCCGAAGTTAGTTGGAGATAGGTATTCCGATGTGACAGTTAAGGGTTTCAAGAGGGCGTAAGAACCGAAAGGCAGATGGTACGTAGCGTCACCAGATGTGACGAGTGAGTGACTGAGTTAGCAAACCAATGTTGGTCGTATGGGTCATCTTACATCGGCCAAGGAAGCTAATAGTGGATCCTAAGTGGATCCAGTGTTGAGCTAGTCAATTGAAATGACTGAGATGATTATGCCGACCGGGAGGCGAGTAGATCGAGGTCAGGTCTCTATTAGGGAGAATCGTGCTATTGATTATACGAAGCTAGGAGAATAGGAGAATCGTTTTGTGCGGCAGTTGGAGAATCATTGGAATGGGAGAAATGACAAGATTGAGGTTGGATATGTGATGTGTGGTATGATCTGTCTTGGGTATGAGAGCAGATAGTGTGCTGGATTGAAGTCCGCCGGGTGACGAAAGGTTGAGGTCCGAGTAGTGGTTGGAGCGCGGACAATAGTGCGTGCTTGGACGTTACCCGAGTGCAGGGCTAGATAAGGCCGAGTAGCGCCTTGTTGATTGATGTGATGGGGATGCACCGGTGTGTTGTGCACGTTGGACAATGGGATTGACCACGGTCAATCGGTATGTCGGGTCAAGAGTGCCCGAGAGTATGACTGTGTTGTAGGTTGGATAGAGTCCTAGATGGACATGAGTGGCGATCAGATTATATCTGATAGTGACAATTTGGGACTCGAGTGAGTTAAGATTTCAGCATCAGTTGCTGAGTGACACAATGTATGATGTGAGGACTCGAGAGCGAGTCGAGATTAGAGTAGCACAGTGGAACCGGGAGTTATCGGCTAGTTACGATGGTTGTGACCTATGATGGTAATGGATTTAATCGGTATCCGATGCGTTCAGATTGGTATGGACTTATGGGACTCTGATGAGAGTTAGCTTGGAGTATGGGAAAATGAGATAGTTGATTCGTGTAAGTATTGAGGTCGATTAAACCCGCGGCTTTGGTTTGAGGATGATCTGCGAGATGAGATTCATGCCACTGTGAGGGCAGGCATTAGAGGATGTTGTCGGATCGGATGCTGAATAGGATATCAGCTCTGGTTGTTGGATGAGAAGGGTCGTCAGACTGAAAAGATGACTTTGGGTGTCAGATAAGAAGAACCATCAAGCCGAAGAGCCAATTTCATGACCACTTAGTATAACTGACATGTCAGAGGGAACGACATGCAAGATCGGTGAGACGTCGACATTCTGTCTCGAGTGAGACGTACAGGCTAACGTGTAGTTCATGAAAGTGAGTTGGAGCTTGGGAAGCTCCGGTGACGGTATGTACTGACGAGTACGACAGTTGTGTCAGATGTCTAGGTGTATACGAGAGTATCTGAGTAGTGGGACACGATTGGATTTCCACAGTTTGGTTATGGAATCGGGTCCGTTTGAATGTCAAGGACGAAATTCTTGAAGGGGGAAGATTGTAACGATCTTTCCTAAAGTATCAGGATTAATTAAGACTTAATAACGGATTAACAAGGCTAATTGGGGATTAGATGAGGATTAACGGACGTTCAAGGCAAAATTACAATTTTATCCCTAGACGAGGGTGAAAAGGTAACTTTTGACTCGAGAGCTCTGATGGCCGAGGGTCGAGGACCGTTATGTAGATCGAGGCGATACGAATCCATAGACAGGCAGCACGTCGAAATCGGACGTTCGACTAAAAAATTACTGTTCACAGAAGTTCCGAGGAATTTATTGCGCATTTTACGAGACGACTTGACTTTTGTCTCAAGTGGGCTCTAGATATTTTCTCAGGTCCAATGGATGAGTGAAAAGTGTCACTCATCCATTGCCCACCTTCCAAAATACATGCATTAACCATCTTCTCTGTTTCATTCCCCAAAACCTGAAACCCACGTTGACACGACCCATCCCAATCCCTCTTGGATTAACCTGGGATGTGTCATGCTCCCGTCTGATACGAAGTGTCAAACAAGGGATAATACGTACCTTAGCCCAAACGGGGCTCCCAGAGCGCGCCAGGATCGGTGGTGGAGTGCGATGTCTCGGTCTCTTCTACAGCTCGCAACCATGATCAACCTGAAGGGCAATAAAACCATTCAGAACTGTGAGTGGACGAAAATCAACAAGTTCATAAAAAGACATTTCATAAAAATATTTATGTCCTTCACTAAAAAGTATGCATGCATTAAAAATCAGTAATCAAAACATTTACTCAATAGACCATTACGGCCTTAGCCCAAAAACTGTAACTCGAAACCAAGTGTGGGAACTCAGCCCAAAACAGTAGAATACCAAATCCGTAAACACAAACCAAGTGGGCCACTGCCCAAATCCATAAGAAAAACCATTTCATAGATCCAATCATCCATATTTACCACATAACCATCCTAGGCATCCCAGATGCCTAGTATCCCAGACGCTTGACGTCCCAGACGTCATATCTCACGACAATAAGCAACGCGTGCTACTCGGGGTCTCTCCGGGTCAATATCTCTGAGATCCCAGATGTCTGATGTCCCAGACATCTAATCATAGCATTCCTGCTCCTGAGTCACCATACGGTTCGGTAGCTCCGTATAATGACGCAAAGCAGGTAATGCACCGTGACTTCCCCTATGTCCCATACATCTGGAGGAGACCATCACATGTCCTTGTATCAAGATGGTATATGGAAAACAGTTTTACAAATCCATTTCAAAACATCTCAATGGGCCCTGCTCGAAATCTCCATAAAACATCTCAATGGGTCTCATGCCTGAGTTCATCTTTCCAAAACCAAAATCATGCCATAGAATCATAATTAGACTCACTATCACATAGCCAGAACATAAACTCGTAAACCTCGAAAAGCGTGTAAATACGGGTTTACCTCGAAATACATGCAATCGTATAATCCACCAGTGTCACAATCATCATCATAGAAATCACATGTGTAAAACTAATAAAATAGTTATGCATACGAACCGTCGTCCCCACTGTGACCAGCACACTGTCATGTCGTCCGCGCAACTCTCAGCCTCTCAATAGTCCTTCACACGAGCACATGGATGCAAACATGGTGGTGGTGGGGTGAGTCGTGTGTTTTGGTGGGTGAAGAGTATAATGGTGATCGGGTTTTTGGAGAAGAAATTATAAAGGCTGAAGGGTGATGGTTGATAATGTCATGGACGGCCAGGATGGGATGGAGAGATAGAGATGAAGATAATGAATGGTGGTGATGAGAGATGAGTGAATTAATAATTTAATTAACGTAATAATATTTTAATGTTTAGATCCACCTTTTAGGGGTATTGACCAATGGGATGAGTGACAAGTGTCACTCATCCAAGGGTCCCACCAAAAATACCTTCCCAATCAGAATTAATTAATATTTTATTTGGATCCCGAGACGTAGATCCCCGATTTCGTTCCAGTGACCATAACTTTTCAGTCGGACCTCCGATTTCGGCGTGCCACCTGTCTATGGATTTGTATCGACTCGATCTACGTAACGGTCTTCAGCCCTCGGCCATCGGACCTCCCGGATCAAAAGTCAATATTTTTCCCACGCCCAGGGGTAAAATAGTCATTTTGCACATTTCGCCTGATTTCTCTCAACTAATCCCCGATTAGTCATTCTAAATCATAATTAATTAATATTTAATCCCGATACTCGGGACAGGTCGTTACACACATACAAACCATCCCAAAACTCAGGCCCACCTTCCCCAATCCTCACCTACTGTTGTTGGGCCATGAAGGAAGGTTAAACAGGAGGCTCAGACGATGAGGATGGTGGCAGGATTGGCCGGGCCGCCGTGCACGGCGGAGAGGAGGTATGCATGCGGTTTTAAGCTTTTCATTCCAATTATTGATTAGGGCATTATGGACGGTTTTGGGTGTTTGGATGATGCTTATTAGGTTGCTAGGAAGGGTTAGATGAGGTTTTGGGCGGTTGTGAAGGGCTGAGCAGCCCTGGGTGCATTCGGGGAATTTGGACCGTGAGCAAGGTTTTGCAACCAAGGCGTTTTAGGGAGTTTTTATAGGTTTTCTTTATATGAATAGGTAGGAATGATGAAATAGGAAGAATGGAATCAAAAGGGGAAGAAACAGACCAAAAATGAGGGAGCTAAATGGGTGAACCGGTCACGCTGGTTGGACTGCATGGATCCGGTTTGCCGAAGGTAGGGGATGAACTATTCACAGGCACGTGAGCCACACACATAGTCTTTTTGGACGGCGTGTGGGGGCACGTGAATCATTTCCTGGGGGTGGTTCCAACATGTAATTTCATCTATTTGATGTAACGAACATTGGGACTGCTTTCGAGTCGATCGGACACCGTTTCAATATAGTTCGGGACGTCCGAAGGTTTAGGATCGACTTTAAAAATAGTTAAAAATTCCAAAAAAATTTGGGGCTTTAGTGAGGGGTTATTTAAGTAGTTAGTAACCCTTTATTATGATTTGGACATGTTCGGGAGCCTCGGTGATGGTGATTGGCCCGGGAGAGGCTTATGCCACGCGTATCAAGGCGCGGCTTTAGACAATCTGTGAGTGGACACTTCTTTCTAAACTGATGCATGCATAAATGTTTTATAATTTTTTTAGAACGTGTTTTGTGATGCCATGAGTGCATTTGTTTGTGGTAGCTTAGGATCGACATATTTGCACGTTTTTCGAGATTTTCAGTTATATGTCGTACCTTTGCGTACTGCATTTTCAATGATGAATTGATGGATTTGGAAATATGAAATCGGGCATGGGATCCATTTGATTTACGAAGTCTCAGACTTGGAGTCCATTTGGTTTGACGAGAATTCGGGTTGGAGGCCCATTTGAGTTACACGATCGGACCGAGGGCCCCGTTGGTTTACAAATTCGAGCTTGAGGCCCTGTTAGTTGTGAAATCGGGCTTGAGGCCCCGTTGATTTATGGTATCGGGCTTGATGCCCCGTTCGTTGTGATTTCGGGCTAGAGGCCCGTTGGATTGTGAAATCGGGCTTAAGTCCCAGTTTGGTTTATGAAATGAGAATTCGGGTTTGAGACCCTAGTAAACTGTGGATTTAGGACGAGGCCTGTGAAAATGGATTTGAATCGGATTCTAGGAATCCTGTTGAGATGAATCGGGTATGAGACCCAGTTGAAATATGTTTTGAGAAAGAAAGTATTTTGAAAATGTATATACCCTCCGACGTGATATGATTGGTCTCCTCCAGACGTCGACCTGGAGAGTCACGATCCACTATCCGTAATGAGTATCCCCATAAGGAGCATATTCCAGGAGTGGGAGTTATGAGATGGTCTCGAACTGGGTCTGAAGACAATCATCCATACGTCTTAGATCCTGGATGTTAGACAGAGCCTCCCAGATGGAGAATTCCTGGGGGTAGACTCGGAGTGAGACCTCGAGTAGTGTGCACACTTATATGTAGATGAATCATGACATATATAAGGGATGTGTTCCCTAGAGGCTGTGTGCCCCGAGTTTCCATCTCCTCAGAGGTGCTGAGAATGAGTTATACGTATGTCTATACGTATGAAAAGTGGTTTGGGGTGGAGACCCCGTGTTCTATGTTTTGGAAAATGGTTTGGGGCTGAGACCCCGTGTTCTATGGTTGGTTTTCACTGAGAACAGTTTTGGGCTGAGACCCACATGACGTGATTTGGGCAGAGTCCCACATGATTGATTTTGGGGCTGAGTCCCCATGTATTGGTTTATGGTTTCAGTCCAAGACCCAAATGGTTTTGTAAATGTTTTGATAAAACGGTTTTTGAATGCATGCATGTTTTTAGTGAAAGGGCATAAATGTCTTCTTGTGAAAATGCTTTTATTAAAAATATTTGTTTTGTCCACTCATGGCCTTTGATGTTTTTGAATGCCCTTCAAGTTGATCGCGGATGCGGGCTGTAACAAAGACCGAGACATCACACTCCTCATCCAGATCCTAGCGCTCTCTAGTAGTCTCGGTTGGGCTAAGGAAGAAATTATCCCTGGTCTGACACTTTGTGTCAGATGGGAGTAGGCATGTCCCACGTTAATCCCGGGCGATTTGGGATGGGTCCTGTTAGGATGTTAGAGGCTGTCAGTGCCACGTCAGAGAATTGTTATGCATGCATGTTTTTCCAAAAAGGAGGGTCAAAGAACTGTTATGAAATAAACGGTTTTTCTAACTTGTTGTGTTTTGTCCACTCACGATTTTTAATGGTTTTTCTTACCCTTCATGCTACTTTGGGGACGAGGGCTGGTTTGAGGGTGGGGCACCATCTAGCTGAACTACGCACTTATTTTGAACCGAAGTAGGACATTAGCTTTCATTGTAAGTCTATCTTGTGCTCTTGAAACCTAGTTTTAAATTACGTTAATGTTGACACGTGGATTTATCCTTGGTCTTATTAGTATGCTTGTTTCCTATCTTAGCTAAGGGTATTTTGGGTATATTAACTTGTTGAGTCTTATGGGAGAAGGGCCTGTTCATGTAAATCAAGGCTTTTTTGGGGAGGGTCCTGTCAATTTAGTATTAGAGCCCTAGGTTACTTTTCTGTGGGTCGCATGCTCGTTGTGCAGAATCATTTTGTTACTAATGTGTGCCTTTTTTCAGATACTATGCCTTCACGACGACAACCCCGCCCACCGTCTGGCGACGAGGATAAGGGGCAAGATAGCAGATATAATCATACCATGGATCGGTTTGGTCAGGCATTAGATGCCATGTTTCAGGGCAGAGGCACCCAGTAGAGGCCAGATATTGAGAAGGACCAGCGGCTTGGAGTCGTGGAGTTCCCCGGTGTTGTGGACCAGGCAGAAGCGAAAGCGTGGCTTGCATGGTTTGATCAAATCTTTCGGGTGATGAATTGCCCTCCAGAGCTTAAGGTTGTGAGAGCTACGTTCTATTGAGACCATGTTGTCAACTGAGTTAGATAAGGCCACCATAACTGGGATTTTTTAAGCAGCTTTTCATGCAGCAGTTTCATCCCCAGTTCTACCAAGACTAGAAAGAGCCATAGTTCCTCTGACTTGACCAGGGAGACTTATGTGTGACGGTACGCTTTTGACTCTGTGACGACCAAGGCAATCAGGATTCACTGGTTTATGTACGATCTTAGGACCGAACTACGGGTTGTTGTACTTGCGGGGACTTATAATTCCCTATGGGTCTTATCAGATGTCGCTGCACATGATGGGACGACTTTAGCACTATCGCAGTAACAACAACAACAACAATAACAACAGCAAAAAAAAACAACAACAACAATAGTAGTATCGAGGCTCGAGTCGACATCGGGAGCGACAGTATGCCGAGTCCTCCTTCCAGGGAGCATCGAAGAGGGGCACTTCTAGCTACGGTTCTTTTAATGACAACCACTCGGGTCGCAATGATTGTGGTGCAGAACAGATATGGTTTTGATGGGGTTGGGAAGGACACTCGAGATTTCAGTGATCAACCCATTTTATTAGGACTTCTGGAGGTCGTAGTGGATAATCTGCTCGGAGCAGTGGTGAGAGTTGTTTTTATTACGGCGAGCTAGGACACATCAAGATGAAGTACCCTCATCTCCCAGTGAGTGAGATTCCATAGCAGGGCCAAGCGGAGTTGGGATAGCAAATGATTGCTTCTTTTTTGAACATAGCTATTGGGAGTCAAAGTCAGACATCCAACCATGGGGGCGGAAGGTATGGAGGCGGCCAGAGGGGACGTGGCCAACCCGAAGGAGGACAAACCCGCTTATTTGCACTCACTCAACAAGAGGCTCAAGCAGCACCGGGGGTGGTGATAGCTACTTTAGCTATCTTTGGTCGGGAAGCTAGAGTGTTGATGGATCCCGGGGCCACACACTCTTCATTTCTAGGGGGTTTGCACTATTTTCTGATCGGGAGTTTACCCCACTGTGTTGGGACATGGGTATCTGCACTCCAATAGGGTCTATGCTAGTTTCTAGCACAGTGATCCGAGACTGCTTGATTTGGATAGAAGGTTTTCATCTTAAGGCCGACTTCATTTTGTTAGACATCTATGACTTTGACGTGATACTGGGAATGGATTGGTTGGCTACTCATCATACCTCTGTTGAGTGCTTTGAGAAGACAGTTGTCTTTCGTAGTCCTAACTTACCACTGTTCGTTTTCCTAAGGGATTAGAGAATACTACATTTAGGGGTTATTTCGTCTTTGGAAGCCGAAAAGTTGCTGAGAAGTGGGCGTCTGGGGTATTTGTCCCATGTTGTGATGCCATCGTATGCCTCCATACGTTTAGACGAGATACCGGTTACACGATAATTTTCGGAAGTGTTTCCTGAGGATTTACTATGGTTGCCACCCTAGAGGTAGAGTTTACGATCGAACTTCTTCCAGGTACTCAACCTATTTCACAACCGCCGTACCGGATGGCACCGACAGAGTTGAGGGAATTAAAGGTACAACTCCAAGAGTTAGTGGATTTAGGGTTCATGCGGTCCAGCATGCTGCCTTGGGGAGCCCTAGTGCTGTTTGTGTGGAAAAAGGACGGTAGTTTGAGACTCTGCATAGAGTACAGATAGCTAAACAAGGTAACAGTGTGAAACAAATATCCACTACCGAGGATTGATGATTTGTTCGATCAGTTGAAGGGTGCAAGGTACTTTTCCAAGATTGACCTTCGGTCTAGCTATCATCAGTTAAGGATCAAGGAACCAGATACTCCTAAGACCGCTTTCCAGACTCAGTATGGACACTATAAGTTTTTGGTCATGCATTTCGGGTTGACGAATGCCTCCGCTGCATTTATGGATTTGATGAATCAGGTCTTTTTAAAGTATCTGGATCGCTTTGTGATTGTATTCATCGATGATATTCTGGTGTACTCTAGGAGTACAAAGGCACATGAGAAACATCTGAGGATAGTTCTGAGAACACTCAAGAGGGAGCATCTATATGACAAGTTGAGTAAGTGTCAGTTCTGGTTAACCAGTGTTGGATTTTTGGGTCATATGATATCAGCTTAGGGGATTAGTGTAGATCCCCAGAAAACCGAGGCAGTGGTAAATTAGCATCAACCTACTACAGTAACCGAGGTGAGAAGTTTTATTGGACTTGGGGGATATTATAGACGATTTGTAGAAGATTTTTCCAAGATTGCGGCATCATTGACCCGGTTGACTTAGAAGGGATTTGATTTTATTTGGGATGACCTGTGTGAAAGAGCTTTCAAGAGTTGAAGGTTAAGATTAACTACGGATCTAGTTTTGGCTCTTCTGGACGGTAATGGGGAGTTTGAAGTCTACACTGACGCGTCCCTGTAAGGTTTTGGTAGTGTATTTATCCAGCATGGATGGGTTATTGCGTATGCATTTAGGCAATTAAAACCACACGAGAGGAAATACCCTACACATGATTTAGAACTTACAGTGGTGGTGCATGCTCTGAAGATTTGGAGACACTATTTATATGGGGAGTCGTGCAGAATCCTTGCGGATCACCAGAGCCTTAAGTATCTATTCACTCAGAGAGAATTGAACTCAAGGCAGAGGAGATGTTTAGAGTTGAAAAAAGACTATGACTATACTATCGAGTATCATCCAGGAAGGGCAAATGTAGTGCCTGATGCCTTGAGTAGGAAAGCTGAAGGCTCGCTGTCTTACATCCATACGGTTCTGCTACCCTGATTGTTAGAACTTCAGAAGGAGAGATTCGTACTTGGGTTTGATGATCATGGTGCGTTATTGGCCAGTTTTTACATGAGACCTATGTTGCTTGACCAGGTGATTATGGCCCAATTTCAAGATCTGATGCTATATATCATCAGGATGGAGGTCGAAGTTGGTAATCGACCCAATTTTTCGCTCAGGGACGACAGAGCCTTATTCAAGGCGAGTCGATTGTGTGTACCCGATGATTTACAACTTAAGAGGGAGATTCTTTAGGATTCACATAGTTTGGCTTATGCTATACACCCCGAAGGAACCGAAATGTATCGAAAGTTGTAGGAGTATTATTTGTGGTACGGGATGAAACGAGATATTACTGAGTTTTTTAGTAGATGTTTAGTTTGATAGCAAGTTAAGGCGGAGTGGCAGACACCCTATGGGAGATTACATCCACTACCCATTCCAGAATGGAAATGGGACCATCTTACCATGGATTTTGTGATTAGGCTTCCTAGGACCCAACGGGGCCATACCAGCGTATGGGTGATTGTAGATCAACTTATGAAGTCAAAACACTTTTTTCTGGTACAAAAAGGGTACCGGTTGGACCAGTTAGTTCAATTATTTATGGATCAGATTGTTTGGTTACAAGGGGTACCTAAATCCATTGTTTCAGATCATGACCCAAAGTTCACTTCAAGATTTTGGCAGGCGTTCACATAGTCCTTAGGCACCTGGACACACTTAAGTACTGCTTTTCATCCTTAGACTGACGGGCAGTTGGAGAGGAATATTTAGACATTGGAAGATATGTTGAGAGCGTGTGTACTAAAGTTCGGTGGAAGTTGGGATACTTACCTGCCTTTGATAGAATTTTCTTATTATAAGAGTTTCCAGGCTAGCATTGGGATGGCTCATTTTGAGGAATTGTATGGTCGTTAGTGTAGGACACCTATTTGTTGGACGGAGGTGGGGGAGAAGAAACTACATCCACTAGAGTATCTTGATATGATGATTGAAAGGTCCAAGTCATCAAAGAAAGGTTGAAAGCGGCGCAGGATCGTCAAAAAAGTTATGCGGCTCGACATACTCGAGTCATGGAGTTTGAAGTCGGTGATTGGGTATTCCTGAAGTAGTCTCCTTGGAAGGGTGTCGTACAATTTGGACGATGGGGTAAGCTGAGTCCCCGGTTCATAGGACGCTATGAGATTGTGGAGAGGATTGGTCTGGTAGCCTATCGGCTAGCCTACCCTTCAGATATTTCTCATATCCACGATGTGTTCCATGTCTCTATGCTTTGCAAGTATTTGTACGATGAGCCCCATGTACTAGAGGAGCAACCCATCAGACTTAGGGAGGATTTGAGCTATGAGGAGCAGCCAGTTATGATCTTGAACTAGAAGGATAAGGTACTTCGGGGAAAGACTATTCATCTGGTTAAGATGCTGTGGCACAACTCTAACATGGAGAAGGCCACGTGAAAACCCGAGACGTTGATGCATGACCAGAATCCATACCTCTTCCAATGATAGGTACGAATTTCGCGAACAAAATTATTTAAACAGGGGTAGATTGTAACGACCCGACCCGTAAATTCAGGATTTATATAAATTTTTTGAGATTTAATCGGGATATTACGTAAATTTTACGGAGAGTTGGACGATTCTACCCCTAGGTAATGTGTAGACTTGCAATTTGGGGAAAGGGTATTTTAGGAAAGGGAAAAGTTTGGATATTTTGGGTGTAATGGATATATTTTGGGGATTGTGTTCAACCTCATCTCTCTCCTCTATCCCGTACAAAACACAAAAACACACACACAAAAACCAAAGAAAAAAACCCAAGCTTGAAACTTGAGCTTGAGGAGCTATTGAGATAAACTAGGGCTGGAAACATGTTCTAGGGCACTCTAGGATCAAGGGGAGCTCAAGCTTGAAGGGTAGGACTACGGGGATTGCACAGGCTGGGAGTTTGAAAACTAGCCAAAGCTTTCGAGGCTTATATCTTCAAATACAGGTACATGTTCTAAATTTTGGGCTCGTTTTTGGATTCCTTAGCTTGAGTAGGTGAATTTCCATATAAATTTTGTGTAATTTGGTTGAGAAATGAGGGAGATATGGAGGTTTGAAGTTTCAGACAAAAATGGGGTTTACGGGCTGGCGAGCGGCGACGATGATAGTGGCGAACGGCGGCGCCGGTCATCTTGTCCGATGAGATGATGATGTTAGCATGATGTCATGATGACATCATCTTACACGTGTCATAGCTGTCAGAGTTTGTCAAAGGATGTCGTCAGGTGACGTCATGATAACGTCATCTGACACATGTCAATAGGTGTCAGGGTGTTAGAGGGTGACGTCAGGATGTGACATGTGGCAGGGGATGTCTGAGGTTGTGAGTTCCACGTCAGCTTAGGGCTGACGTCAGGCGTGTGGAGACAGGACCTTCCCCAACCCCCCTGGATTATTGTGGGACGCGCCTGCTCGCGTCTAACACCACGTGTTAGACCAGGGATATGCTCGTCACCTGCTCGGGGTCCATTAGAGTACTCCAGGATCGACGGTGGCATGTGATGTCTCGATCTCTGCTACAGCCTGCATCTGCTATCAACCTGAAGCGTATTAAAACCATAAAAGCTGTGAGTGGATAAAACAACAGTTTATAAAAATCATATATATCAAAAAGATATTTATACCCTTCACGTAAAAGCATGCATGCATTATAAAACAGTTATTTCAATTGCTTTCTCGGAAGCATGACGTATTCCTTCGCAAATCAAAACACAGTGAAAACTGCTTCTCAATCGAAGCTAGTACTTCAGTAGGGTCTCAGCCCAAAACCAGAATATAGAAACCAAGTACGGGTCTTAGCCCAAACAAAAAACACATAGAGAACCTCAGCCCAAATCATAGAACACGTGGGAACACATCCCATGGGAACTCATCCCAATGTCAGTCACAATTCTAATCCTAGCACATGTGCATATAGCTCAGGACAACTCACAATCCTAGCATGTCGCCGTGAACGCATCAATCATCGCGACCCTCTCTAGATCATCGTGAACACATCATCGACTGATCTCAGAGACTAACATCAGCATTCATAAGTCGAGCCTCCATTGGTCATTGCTTCCCGCGGCTACTCGACAACATGCAGTGCATCATGACCTCTCCGGAAGGAACACATATGAAGTCCGGAGGCAAGCTTCATATCATCAGGGACTCAAACCCCGAATGCCATCATCAATAGGGCCTCAAACACTGAACATCACCAATTGGGGCATAGCCTGAAAATCCAGTGTCTAACGACAATTCATATACCAGGATTCCTTGAATCCTATCAAATCCACAACTGGGTCTCATGCCCGAAATATCTTTCATAAAACTCATAATTGGGTCACAGCCCGACTTATCTCACGTTAGACTATACTCTAAGTCAAACCTCAAATCAACTGGGTCATACGCCCGAAAGATATTTCCAAAGTTGAAAACCAGTTCTCATTTCTAAAACACTTTCAAATCATCTTTTAATTGGGACTCATGCCCGAATCTCGATTTCACACATCTCCGTGAAATCCTCAAAAATCAAAATTAGTTCCTCAATTTCACGCCTCTCCACGAAACCTTTGGAATCACATAAAACACAAGCACATAGTACACTCGGCCGAGGCCCAAACATCATATAAAACAAAAATCTCGAACTAAGTGCAATAATGCATTTTCCTCTGAAAATGCCAAACAATTCATATTGAAATCACATGCTTTCTTGGCATCTCAAATCATGTTCATAAACACATAAAACATTTATGCATGCATCATATTCATAAAAAAAAGTCCACTCACAGACCGTCCATTCTGCGCCTCGATACGCATGCCATAAGCCTCTCTGGGCTAATCCGACCACTCCGGGTCATCCGGACTTGTCCAAAGCATACTCAAAGGTTACTACTAACCTAGACAAGTCCTAATCAAGAACCCCCAACATTCTCGAAAAAGTCAACGTGTTCCATACAAGCTTCCCTAGGCTTTAAACCTCAATTTGACCAACCTAATGATCTTCGATCGACTCCAAACCACCACCATTGGATTCATATTGTCAAAACATTTAAAATGGTCCTAGTCTCACCTCAAAATACATTCCCATATGCCCCCACGCGTGGGTCAAAGTGGCTGGTCAACGTTGATTAAAAAAGTCAACGCTTACGTCAGCAATGACGTCATCACTGACACCTATCAGTCTGACATGTCAAAGCTAACATGATGACGTCATCAATGAAATCATCATCGTCCTTTTCCTCTGTTAGGGTCGACCCGGATTCCTGCAACCTGGTCACGCGAACTCACGGACCCGACCCAGTAAGTTCTTCTAGCTCCGACCACTATTTTCGAAGTTGTTGCTTCCGACGTGATCGTCCAATCCTATACAATCGATCTATGGATTCAAAATCTAGAAAAATCGTCTAGAAATTACTTGGGTAATCGATGAACAACGGCCTTGTTTTCCAGCCTTTTGTCTAGGCTACTCAGCCATCCTCCTCCGTCCAAAATCATCCCCACACATTCGTACAAGCTAAAAAAAAAACACCGCAATCAGTAGAAACCACCCCAATGTCCAAAAGTGAAAATCGAAATTCGAATTAAAAAAGGGGTTCTCGGGTTTACCTTTCCTCCGTCGTCCACGACGGTCCTACCACTTCCTTGTCGTCCCTTGATCCCTCAGCCATCCTCTGTCACTCTCGTAGGCAGCCTAGCTGTTGGTTTCAATCGAAGGAAATGAGGAAGGGATAAGTTTATGGGCATCGGGTTTGAATGAAGGAATGAAGAAGATGGTATGCATGTATGTATGTTGGGGAAGCAATGGTTGAGTGACACTTGTCACTTATCCATTGGGGCTGAAACAAAATATATGGGCCCCACAAAAAGGAAAAAGTCAACTTGCCTCGTAAAATATGCCATCGTAAATAGTACCTCGAACCTTCTGTGACTCGTAACTTTCCCACCGAATGTCTGATTTTGACGCGCCGCCTGTCTACTGACTCATATCGACTCGATCTACATAACGATCCTCGATCCACGTGCATTAGACCTTCTAGGTTAAAAGTAAACTTTTTTCTCTCGTCTAGGGAATAATCGTAATTTCACCCTGAATATCTAGAAATCCTCGACTAATTCCCAATTAGTCTCACTAATCCTCAAATAATTCTTAATAAATCTCTTAAATTTGGGACGGGTCGTTACACGTGGGCTTTTGACCAGAATTTTAACCCATGCGCCCGGGCGCAAATCTCGAGGTGAGGTCATTCTTGTTCGAAAGATTTCGACGTCCTGAATCCAATAGTGGTGGTTTCAGGATGATTGGTGGTCTTTAGATGGTAGTTTAAGGCCTTTTGCTTCTCGAGAAACACGTTTGTAGGGCGGTTATTGTTCTGGGGCATGGGGATGTTTACATGTGCACTTGTATGGATTGTTAGTAACCCATGGGTAATTATTTGACATGTGAGAGTCCTCTAGGAGCCTCTGAGGAGCATTCGACGCGGGATTGAGCTATCGATAATGCTTGTGAATGGACATTTGTTTTCTAAACGTGATGCATGCATATTTACTGCTTTTTTACTTGAATTGTAAAATGTTTTAGAATGATATGAGTTTGTGATTACGGGAATATGATTTGCTGCACTGTTATTGGTTTTGTATTTCTGGATTGATATTTGAATACAGGTGATTGTGCTTATTGTGAAAACCTCTGGATTTTGGGTTGAGCCTAGACAGTTTATGTTTCAAAGGTTATCTATATTGCATACAAGGTATGACATGTATTTATAGATGGTATTTTATATTCGGTTATAGCCTCCTCAAACGATTGGATCACTTTAAGTGGAGTTGGACTCCGTGGATTCCCAGAGACGGGTTCAGATGTGGCCAGTGCTGGGCTAGACACGTGTCGATGGGGTTGGGTCTTACAAAACTGTTCTCGACTACCAGTAAATTTGATAGGATGCCAGTTGAACTGGCCAGATGGTTGGACCAGCGGGAGGAGGTTGTTGACGTGGGTCTGTGGGCCCTAGATTCTATTGACACTATGAGATGCCTATATTATTGTGAAATTATGCTCATTTAGTAATGTTTTCTCTCATGATTTATTGTTGATATGCATGCATATTTTTCCAAAAAAGTAGGGTCAAATAACTGTTATGAAATAAACGGTTTTTCCAACTTGTTGTGTTTTGTCCACTCACGATTTTAAATGGTTTTTCTTACCCTCCAGACTACATTGGGGATGAGGGCTGGTTTGAGGCTAAGGGTATAGTGCTCTTGAAACCTCCAGGCTACTTTGGGGCTGAGGGCTGGTTTGAGGCCAATGGTTTTTCATTAAAAGTCTATATAGTGCTCTTGAAACCTCATTTTAAATTTCGTTAACGTTGACATCTGAATTTATCCCTGGTCTGATTATTATGCATGTTTCCTTTCCGAACTATTGGTATTTTGGGTATATTAACTTAATGAGTCAGAAAGGAGCATGGCTAGTTCATGCGAATCGGGAGATTTTCGGGCAGGGTCCTATCAGTTTGTGTACTCCACGAGATTGCTCATTGCGAAGAGTTTCGATAGGGGATTCCAATTTGAGATTGATCCTCAACTTGTTTCCCAATTAATCATGGATCGATTTCCTGGAAATAACTTCCGCCACGAGAACTGTTGATGGAATCGCCAAGCTAATGCCTCACGACATAGGATGGCTTCGAACATGGTCTTTACTGTGCCTGTGAGGAGCATTACCATGAGGATTCTGTGAATTAGTATGTCACAACCCATCCCAATCCCCCGGGATTAACAAGGGATGTGTCAACCTCTCGTCTAACACGAAGTGTTAGACAAGAGATAATTCAAAACCTTTACTCCGACCGGCTTCTAGAGCTCTCCAGGATTTGGTGGAGGAGTGTGATGTCTCGGTCTCTGCTACAGTCTGCATTCGTGATCAACCTGAAGGGCATTAAAACACCGAAAGCTGTGAGTGGATGAAAAGCAATAAGTTCATAAAAATACATTTCATAAAAAGATTTATGCCTATCACTAAAAAGCATGCATGCATACGATAACCATTTATCGAACTATATATTCAAATAACCATTATTAGGGTCTTAACCCAAATTCCGTAAAACCAACTCATACGGGCCCTTGCCTAAAACCATTAAACACAAATCCGTAAACACATCAGCCATGTTTGGGAGCTCAACCCAAAACCCTAAATCCGAGTATGTGGGTCATTGCCCAAATCCATTTACTATTCACAAAACACAATTTTACAAATCCAAGAAGTTAGTGCTTGATTCCATATATGCCTTTCTGAGAGTAAGGTGCCCCACGGGGCGACTTCACTCAGTTAGTGCTCCGTGACTACTCTGGGGTCCACCCAGGCCAACGACCCTCCCTAGTGGAGACAATCCATAAATACAAGGATGGCATATGAAAAACCATTTCGAAATCATTCTCAAAACCTTTCAAACCTTTCAAAGGATCCATGCACGGTCTCCATAAACCGTCATGAAACGAGAAATCCATTTAGGGTCTCTGAACCCGAAATTACAATTATAAACCATAAATGAGACTCATGCCAGATATCATAACCAATTGGGCCTCAAGCCCGATCATGTAAACCAACTGGACCTCAAGCCCGATTTCATAAACCAACTGGGCCTTGAGCCCGATTTCGTAAACCAACTGGACCTAGAGCCCGATTTTGTAAACCAACTGGGCCTTCGGCCTGATGCCTTATTAAATCAAATAGACTCTAGGTCCGAGAGTTCGTTAATCAAATAGATCTCATGCCCGATTCCATATTTGCAAATCCGAAAATAATCCACGAACCAATTAGGCCCCTCGCCCGATAATGAAACTAGAATGGACTTCAAGTCCGAGGGTTTAAAAAACAAATGAGTCTCATGCCCGAGTTTACCACTTCAAATCCAAAATCATTTCATTAAACCATTACCGAAACCATAAGCACATATAATCAGTGTAAAACCATAAACCTTGATATACGTGCAAATACGTAAATTGTCTTGAAATACGTGTAATTATGTAAATCACCAATCCATAATCTTCATGATAGAAATCATATATATATAAAACATATAAAACATTTATGCATGCATCACAGTTTAGAAGTCAAGGTCCACTCACAGACTGTCCTAGCTTACACCTCAATATGCATGCCTATACGCCTTCCCCAGCTGATCACCGTCACCGGGACTCTCAAACCTATTCAAATCACACTAGAGGGTTACAAACTACCTTATTAACCTCTCATTGAAGCCCCGTAATCTTCCTGAATTTTTAACTATTTTTAAACTCGATCCTGAACCTTCGGACATCCCGAACTTTATCAAAACGATATCTGATCGACTCGAAACCAGTCCCAAAATGTTCGTTACATCGAATAGACTAAAAGTTGTGTTGACAACTTCCCCAGAAAATTTGCCACGCGCCCTCATGCGTTGGCCAAAGGGGTTACGTGTGGGCCTCACGCGCCAGGTATAGCCGTCTTCAACCTCTAGCCGAACCCGATCCAGACCGGTTCAGACTGGCCCGGTCCAATCGAACCGGTGTTCACGGTTCAACGCCATAACTTGTCCAATTTTAGCCCGATCTCAACTTTTTTTTTTCATTAGCCTCGTCTAGTCTTATTCTATCGATGTATGATTTCAAAAACTCGAAAACAAGCTAAGATCATACCTCCTTGATCGATTCATGAATCGGTTATCCTTCCTTCGACGTGTCCTCACGACTCCGGCCACCTCAAGCCACGGTTTCAAGCCCAAAAGCCTTATTTCATCCTCCTAAACCTTTCCTAAGTAATAGAAATGAGCAACAACCCCTAAACCATGGTTTACCATTTTGAACTAAAACAAAACATATCTTGGGTGTTACCTCCTCTCGCCGCCGTGGGCCACCGCCTTGACCACCGTCACGGTCGTCTCGACCTCACGAGAAACCTCCAAAACATAGAAACGATCGATATCCCCTACTTCAAGCCTTTTCCATTTTTGAATTCCAAAAACAGGTATTTGGTGCCTAGCCTTCGAACCAGGCCACCGTGCATCGCCGTCCCCGATGGTCGACGTCATCGACACCATTAGACTCGTCTCCATTCACTCTCACTTTTTCCTTCACAAGTCATATGCCAAGGAGGATGTTTGGAAGGGGTTTGAATGGTTTGTTTCTCATAGTTTGGATGTTCGGGTTTTTAGAAGGAAAAAGAAGAAGATGATCGCTCATAGGAAAGAGAGAGAGATGAGAGATGTGAGTTTGATGATGATGATGATCAGATGAGATAGGATGGATGGTAAGGAAAATGGACGGCTGGGATTAGGAGAGAGTGTGTAAGTTTAATAAATTAATTAATTAATGGATAAAGGACATAGATCCCCTTTTAAGGAAAGTGACCAATGGAATGAGTGACACTTGTCACTCATGGGCCCCACCTACAAATATCTGCCCAATCAGAATTAATTATTATTCTATTCGGATCCCAAGACGTAAATCTTCGATTTCAATCCCGGGACCATAACTTCTCCGATCGACGTCCAATTTCGACGTGCTATCTGTCTACGGACCCATGACGTCCCGATCTATGTCTCGGTCATCGATCCTCATTTGGTTTGACTTCTCAAGTCAAAAGTCAACATTTTGCCCAAAGACCAGGGGTAAAACGATCATTTTACACCGTCCGTCCGATTTCTCTCAATTACTCACCAATTAATCTCACTAATCCTTCATTAGTCACTAATCTAATCCCAAAATTCGGGATGGGTCGTTACAACCTTCTCTTCTTAAATAATTTCGTCCTCGAAATTCCAACTATCCCAATTCCACAACGACTTCATGAAAAGCAAAATCGGCGCCACAACATGTGTACATTTGTACACCCACTAACCATCACAAAAATTTTCCTGCACTCACTCGTCTCACCAATACTCATGTCGCATCGACTTCACCTGTCAATCCTACCATTACGCTGACACATTCAACTAAACTGTCACCACCTAACGGTCGCCAGTCGAAACTGACATCATTTTCGCTTGTGGTTACACTAACCATCAACTCCTTTAACCTAAGTATAACTGGACCTTATCGAATACCTGCCCAGTAGTGATACACCTCTCCACACTAGGATTCTACTAGCCATCCACGGCTCTGAGCACCTGCTCATACAATCACTGAACCCATCAAAATCACTCTGGCCCAGCGCACAATATCCAATGTTCAGTTCACGCTCTCAACCAATCCAATGATATCGGAACTAAGCTGATTACCAATACACTCACCAACGTACCCCTCGTATATCTCATATACCGTCACTAGGCACTACAAGCTTGTCCAATATCAACCCTCGTACAACGTACCGCGTACATACATCCATCCACCAACCAGTCCACAACATAGCTCGTAGTCAATCACGTTTCAACTCTGGAGTCTATCAGTCCAATCTCACAGGAGACAGACTATACAGTCCCAATTCTATGTCCATTCCAAGGGTCACCCGACCAGAATCAATACGTCTACTCTCATTCACGTCATCCAATACTTATCAATCCGAATCACGCCCACCAAGGCGTACTCACTCATGCCAACTGGGCATCCAATCTCACCCACGTCTACCGAGACACACCAACTCCGAACCGATCGGTTACCTGCTTATGTGATTACCATCTCATATTTGATTGACTTAAAAAGGAAGCCAATCACATCATTCACACATCTATGGCTAACAAAACTCGACCCCGTCGGACACCTACTCGTTCGATTAAAACACCATACGGGATTTACCTCGAAAGGAAGTGAGTCCCATCATTCCCATATCCAAATATCCAAGGCATCGAAATAAAATCTCCACCTAACCTGGTCATCAAGATCACGATCCAGATCTATCACCAGATCACCCGACCATTAACATCACAATCCTAATCCAAATCGAGATCCAGATCCACCTAGGATCCGCACATGCTCACTCAGCTAATAATCCACCTGAAATCCTATCATAGGGTCTTACACCCTCTTGAATCCTTCGTTAGTCACATCACTCCTCAACCATTTCCCACATCTCAACAGATCAGTCAAAGACGAGACACGTCTAGATTGTGGGTTCTCTCCAATTGCCTCATATCGATCCTTGTCATTCCACCTAGAAAATTAAAGGATGATCCAAGACAATAACATCAAAATTCATCCTACGTGATTGCAAGTAAAACTCACGACATCATGTAACCCAACATCGTCTGACACCAAGCAGAAAATGAGAAATCTCACTTAACTTCGAAATACTCAACTCTTCCTGATGAAAAAAAAAATGAATTGTGGGTCAACCCACCAATACACGATCTACGTACTGATGATAGCAACCATCATCTGGCATGGCAGAACATGAGAAGTCACCCTAAATGACTTTGAAACACCCATTACCAATGCAGAAATCACGTACTCCCCTCGTTGCCTCAATCACATCCTCTCTCGATTCCGAAATTCCAACTATATGGAAACCAACTCACTCGGACATCAACCATGTGTTCATAACCAGTCTAACTCATTGCCAAGTTCGCTTATCAGTTTATACCGTTTATGCACATCCAAAAGAAAGTGATCCATTACTACTCGATTCTCACGTCTCAACTACTGTTGGATCCCATCCAGTCCAACTCTATTCGATATCCATTGCCGGATCACAGATACAGAACATATGCCTATCTCGACGACGTCACATCCTGACTCGTGACTCATCGTCATCACAATCACCGGCACCAGCACCAGCACATTAGCACCAGCACACTAGCATCAGCATCAGCATCAGCATCAGCATCAGCATCAGCATCAGCATCAACATCAGCATCAGCATCAGTACACATTGTACGAATCAGACAACCCTGGCTCTTTGCTCATACCGAGCAACGACCCCGTACCTCTGTTCAAGTTGGAGAAACTCTTCTTCCCTTGTAACCAACAACTCTAAGTACAGTCACCCTGAAAACTCATACAGGAAATGAACGTTCCCTGAACGTCCCCCAGCACACAACAACCACCGCTACGACTACTGTCAACAAAAATGCCTGCCACAACTCGTACAGACCCAACCATCAGACATTGCTATCGACACTCCGCATCCAATGGAATCAATCGCCCCTACTGACTACTCCGTATCCTCACTCCGGGGTTCCATCGAAAAGTATCAACCCTGGTAACCTGTCCAACCAATCTCTAACTAGTCTCAACGCGATTGACCTTTCCGAACTAACATCAAACACTAGGGTTTCCCACCAAGGTCATCAAATAACTCGGATGCACTCATAATCTCCAACCCTTAATAACCACTAGGGTTCACATTTTCAGACTATCCATCCTGATTTAGGGTTCCATATTCACATCCTAGGGTTCGTCTGAACTCAACTGCCCTCTGGGGTATAATCCACAATCTGATCGACCCCGCGGTCCTGATATCGTATGGACGTCAATCCAATCCTACCCTCAACTCAATTGGGGTTCCCCAAACCTGGCTAATCCCCGCAACACAATTTTAAACTCGATATGACCTGACCAACTAATGGTCACAACTCCATACTATCGTCATATCCGATCCTATAATATCGTGATAGACGATCCCGACATAACCTTCCCATGGTCAAAACACTAAGATACTATTACGTTCAACCCTCAGTAGGGTCCCACACTGCAAAAGCACGATAAAACCATGGCATACTCAGGCATAGATTGCTGAACTAACACACGATTCATTCCCACTAACTATCATACCAGCATTCTAACTATCAAGTTGATAACGAACTACAACCCATAGAGACATCACATCCTCGACCTACGTGTAGCTCAAGAGCAAACCTGCTCTGATACCACTTGTCACGACCCATCCCAATCCCCCCAGGATTAACATGGGATGTGCCATGCCCCTATCTGACACGAAGTGTCAGACAAGGGATAATTCAAAACCTTCAGCCTGACCAGCTTCTGGAGCGCGCCAGGATCTAGTGGAGGAGTGTGATGTCTCGGTCTCTGGTGCAGTCTGCATTCGTGATCAACCTGAAGGGCATTAAAACACCAAAAGCTGTGAGCAGACGAAAAGCAATAAGTTCATAAAAACACATTTCATAAAAAGATTTATGCCCTTCACTAAAAAGAATGCATGCATACGATAACCATTTATCAAACCATATATTCAAATAACCATTATTAGGGTCTCAACCCAAATTCCGTAAAACCAACTCATACGGGCCCCTACCCAAAACCATTAAACACAAATCCGTAAACACAACAGCCTTATGTGGGAACTCAGCCCAAAACCGTAAATCTGAGTATGTGGGTCATTTCCCAAATCCATTTACTATTCACAAAACACAATTTCACAAATCCAAGAAATCATGTTTACCAAATATCATATAACTAATTCTGTCACGGTTTCTAAAGCTACGCGCGTGCTAGCTGGGGTCTCAAATCCCAAGTCTTCCCAGGGTCCACCCAGGTCAATGTCCGCAGATCAATGACCCTCCCTGGGGGTTATAATTCATATATGCCTTCCTGAGAGTAAGGTACCCCACGGGGGCGACTCTACTCAGTTAGTGCTCCGTGAACACTCTAGGGTCCACCCAGGCCAACAACCCTCGCCGGAGGAGACAATCCATAAATACATGGATGGCATATGAAAAACCATTTTTAAATCATTCTCAAATCCTTTCAAACCTTTCAAAGGATCCATGCACGGTTCCCATAAACCGTCATGAAACTAGAAATCTATTTAGGGTCTCTAAACCTGAAATTCCCTTTATAATCCATAAATGGGACTCAAGCTCGATATTATAACCAATTGGGCCTCAAGCCTGATCATGTAAACCTATTGGGCATCAAGCCCAATTTCGTAAACCAACTGGGCCTCGAGCCCGATTAAGTAAACCAACTGGACCTCGAGCCTGATTTCGTAAACCAACTGGGCCTCCGGCCCGATGCCTTATTAAATCAAATAAACTCCAAGTCCGAGAGTTCGTAAATCAAAAGGGTCTCACGCCCGATTCCATATTTCCAAATCCGAAAACAATCCACGAACCAATTGGGCCCTTGGCCCGATAATGTAACTAGAATGGACTTCAAGTCCGAGGGTTTCCAAAACAAATGGGTCTCATGCTTGAGTTTACCTTTTTAAATCCAAAATCATTTCATTAATCTGTTACCAAAATCATAAGCACGTATAATCAGTGTAAAACCATAAACCTCGATATACGTGCAAATACGCAAATCACCTCGAAATACGTGTAATCATGTAAATCACCAATCCATAATCATCATGATAGAAATCATATATATATATATATATATATAATATAAAACATTTTTGCACGCATCACAGTTTAGAAATCAAGGTCCACTCACAGACCGTCCTAGCTATCACCTCGATATGCGTGCCAATACGCCTTCCCGAGCTAATCACCGTCACCAGGACTCTCAAACCTGTCCAAATCACACTAGAGGGTTACTAAATGACTTATTAACCTCTCATTGAAGCCCCGTAATCTTCCTGAATTTTTAACTATTTTTAAACTCGATTCTAAGCCTTCAGACATCCCGAACTTTAACGAAACGATGTCCGATCGACTCGAAATCAGTCCCAAAATGTTCGTTACATCGAATAGAATAAAAGCTATGTTGACAACTTCCCCAGAAAGTCTGCCACGCGCCCTTACGCGCTAGGCATAGTCTTCTTCAACCTCTCACTGAACCCAATCTAGACCGGTTTGGACTGGCCCGGTCCAACCGAACCGACGTTCACGGTTCAATGCCATAACTTGTCCAATTTTAGTCCAATTGCAACCCTTTTTCTTCCATTAGCCTCGTCTAGTCTTATTCTATCAATCTATGATTTCAAAAACTTGAAAACAAGCCAAGATTATACTTACTTGATCGATTCATGTACCATTCATCCTTACTCCGTCCTGTCCTCACGACTCCGGCCACCTCAAGGCACGGTTTCATGCCCAAAAGCCTCATTTCATCCTCCCAAACCTTTCCCAAGTAATAGAAATGAGCAACAACCCCTAAACCATGGTTTACCATTTTGAACTAAAACAGAACATATCTCGAGAGTTACCTCCTCTCACCTCCATGGGCCACAGCAGTGACTACCGTCACGGTCGTCTCGACCTCACGAGAAACCTCCAAAACATACAAACGATCGATAGGCCCTACTTCAAGCCTTTCCATTTTTGAATTCCAAAAACAGGCATTTGGTGCCTAGCCTCCGAACCAGGCCACTGTGCACCGCCGTCTACGACGATCGACGTCAGCGACACCATTCAGCTCATCTCCATTCACTCTCACTTTTTCCTTCACATGTCACAGACAAATGAGGACGTTTGGAAGGGGTTTGAATGGTTTGTTTCTCACAGTTTGGGTGTTCGGGTTTTTAGAAGGAAAAAGAAGAATATGATCATGGGAAAGAGAGAGAGGAGAGAGATGTGAGTTTGATGTTGATGATGATGATATGAGATAGGATGGATGGTGAGGATGAAGGGGCTGAGGAAAATGGACTGCTGGGATTGGGAGAGAGTGTGTGAGTTTAATAAATTAATTAATTAATAGATAAAGAACATAGATCCCCTTTTTAAGGAAAATGACCGATGGGATGAGTGACACTTGTCACTCATCCAAGGGCGCCACCTACAAATATCTCCCTAATCAGAATTAATTATTATTCTATTCGGATCCCGAGACGTAAATCTTCGATTTCGATCCTGTGACCATAACTTCTCCGTTCGACATGTCGCTTTTCTACAGACTCGTGACGTCCCAATCTACGTCACGGTCATCGGTCCTAGTACGTTTGACTCCCTGAGTCAAAAGTCAACATTTTACCCAACACTAGGGGCAAAATGGTCATTTTATACCGTCCATCCGATTTCGTTCAACTACTCATCGATTAATCTCACTAATCCTTCATTAGTCACTAATCTAATCCCGGAACTCGGGACGAGTCGTTACACAGTACATCTCTCCACTATTTCTGAAGTGCTTCCTTCGTCCAAGTATTCTTGTCGAAGTTTTTCTTGAATTTGAACTTGGTTGCTATGTTAGGACACCTATGCGACAAACTGGCTTGTGAAAACGATCAATGCAAAATGCGATGAGTGTTATGTTGTGATTCCCCTACCAAGCAGCATTTGGGCTCCCTTCCTTCATGATTATTTTGATTTCTAGTGGCACAAAGCTCATCCAGAATAAATCTATATCTTCGCTAGCATAATGAGACACATCTATTGTGAATCGGTCGTCAGTATGCTGAAATTTGGCATGAACTCTTGGATCCCGTGTTAGTGCATCAAATCTAGAAATACCCAAAGGCGTAAGTCCTTAGGTGTGAAATTGCGCTGATGGTTCACCATGGGTTGTGGAGCTCACCAAGAACGTCTTGGGTGGGTTGCAGAAAAGATGTCATATTTGGGGGCTAGCCTAATGCCTTGGGGTTCGACAAGTCCTTCATCTAGGACATGTGGTGGTATATCCTTCCACATTTGGCTGGCAGTGAGTGCTCATCTTGGGACATGTGTGTCCCTCTGTTCTTGGCTAATGATGTGTGTTGCACTTGGGACACGAGTGTCCCCTAGTGCTTGGCTTGTTATGCGTGCTCCATGAGGGGCATTTGGGGCTATGTCCTCTCCAATGTGATCAGAGTGTGCTTGACAAGATCTATCCCAATCCCCCATGGGATTATCGTGGGATGTACCTACTCCCGTCTGACACCGTGTGTCAAACAAGGGATAAATACAATAACATGCTCGAGGTTACCAGAGTGCGCCAAGATATGAGGAGTTTCGCATCGGCATGTGATGTCTCGATCTCTATTACAGCCCACATCTGCGATCAACCTAAAGGGTATCAAAAATCATAAAAGCTATGAATGGACAAAAATAGTAGTTTATCAAAACACTTTATCTAAAATACATTTATACCTTTCACGTAAAAGCATGCATGCATCAGAAAACAAGTATTTCAAATACTTTTTTAAAAGCCAATCATTTTGCTTTTCAAAATAAGGCACAGTGAAAAATGCTTCTCAATCAAAGCCATTTCCTCAGTAGGGTCTCAACCCAAAATCAAATCACACAAGGTTTCAATCCAAATCAAATCACTTGAGGTCTTAGCCCAAAATATGAAACCATGTGGGATCTCAACACATCGTCATCATCAGTCACGATTCCAATCCAAGCAACGCGTACCCATAAGCTCAAGGACTACTTTGATCCTGAGCGTGTCGTCGTGAAACATCACCGTCCGACAATCACCAGATCGTCGTGAAGATATCATTGATCGATCTCATATACCGCACTTCTGAGTCGAGCCTCCCTCAGCCGTTGCCACTCTCGGTTGCTCGACAGCAGGCGCATCGTGACCTCTCCGTACCTTGGAGGCAAGCATTATCTCCAGGATGCTCTCCGGGGAAACATATTCACAACTGGAGGCCCACTCATAAAATTCTAGTCTTTACACTCCATAGTCTTTTAACTCAAAATCATAATCATCACTTTGAAAAGAGTGGAAACATTTTCTAAGTGTTGTACCTCAAATTAAAACAGTTGTTTTTCATAAATTATCTCAACAGGATCCACGCCCGAAATATAGTTTCATTATATCCGTTTCCACAAAACCATCATTGAAAACAATGTCAATCAACACTTCATAAACCCAGGATTCCTCGAATCCTGTCAAATCCACAACTTAGCCTCATGCTCAAAATATCTTTTATAAATATTTTAACTAGGTCACAGCCCGATATATCTCACGTTTGACTATACTTTAAGTCAAAACATAAACAAACTGGGTCATACACCCGAAAGATATTTCTAAATTCGAAACCATTTCATTATTCAAACCATTTTCCAAATCTCAATAATCAAAGGGGATTTCTAATTAGGACTCATGCCCGAATCTCGATTTCACACATCTCTGTGAAATCTTTCAAAATCGTAAATCAAATCCTCAATTTCACGCCTCTCCGTGAAACCTTCAAATCATATAATCACATACAAATAGTATACTTGGCCTAAGCCCAAATATCATATAAAACATAAATCTATAACTACGTGTAATATCGTAGAAAATGTGATATAAAACATATTTAAATCATATGCACTCAAGGAATCTCAAATCATGTTCATAAGACATGTAAAATAGTTATGCATGCATCATATTTCATAAAAAAAAGTTCCACTCACAGACCGTCCGTGCTGCGCGCTCCGAAACTCGTGTCATAAGCCACTTCGGGGGCTAATCCATACTCTCCGAGGCGTCCGGACCTGTCTAAATCATACTCAAAGGTTACTACCAACCTATACAAGTCCTAATAAAAAACCCTCAAAACTCCCGGAGTAGTCAATGTGTCCCAAAAATGCTTCCCAAGTCTAAAAACCTCTAAATGACCTATCAAACGATCTATGATCGACATGAAACTACCACCATTTTATTCAGAAATTCGAAACCTTTTGAATAAGACCATTTTGATCTTGAAATTCTTGCTCATAAGCCCCTACGCACGGGTCAAATTTTGGTCAACCAAAAAGTCTAGGGTCAACGCTGATGGCATCGATCAACGGTCAAAGTCAACGCTGACGTCAGCTGGTCAACGATCAATGTTGATGTCATCAGACTCGCTGGAGACGGTTGTTGGCGCTATCGTCTGGTTCGACCACCGGTGGCCAGAATCCGCCATTTTTGTCCAGTTTTCCAAACCTTCATAACTTTCTCATTTCCCAACCAAATCATACGTTCTATATATGGAAATCATGCTACTCGAGCCAAGGAATCCCACTAAAGACAAACCAATTTGAAAGTCGTACAACCGTGAATAGTTTTCGAAACCTTTCTTAACCCATAACTTTCCCGTACGATGTCCTATTTCGACGTGCCGCCTGTCTACGGACTCGTATCATCTCGATCTACATAACAGTCCTCGGTCCACGTGCATTGGACCTTTCAGGTAAAAAGTCAAATTTTTTCCCTTTTCAAGGGTAAAATCGTCATTGTACCCAAATCTTCCGATAATCCTCGACTAATCTCGACTAGTCCTTAATTAATTCTCGATCATCAGTTATAAACCTTAATTAATCATGTAGATTAGGGACGGGTCCTTACAGTGTTAGTGACGAGATCGATGACTGGTGATTGTGGCAAGGTTGTTCTAGAGGTGGTTTGGGGGTTCTATAACAATGGGGCTGGTGTTGCTTCTTGGTTACGGAACCCAGTGTGGCCTAGGCTGCTCCATGTGGTGGTCTCGCTGGTCCCTCCTTGGGTGATTTCCGTCTCATCGAGTCTAGCAACTTTCCTTATTCTCACCATTATTATAAGCAATTTGGATGAATTATGATTAAACAACGAATTTGATGAGGAAAGAAAGATTTGGATTGAAGAGAACGCTTTGAGAATTTCTCAATTTAGCTTTCAATGAAAGTATCAGTTGTTGATGCGGAAATTGACCATGTAGGAAATTGACCCTTCGATCTCTACAAACACATGAAACACTTGAGGTTGAGATTAAATCCCAAGCTGGGAAGGGGGGAAGGGGGAGGAGCTTCAACCAAAAACACTATGATACTTAAGTTAGTTTAATCGATGTAATAAACTGAAAAACTAATTACGAGAATAATTATGAGGTACCTGAATTATGAGGAGATGTCCTCTATTTATAGTGGAGATGAGAGGGTGCATTCAGAACTTCTAATTTGTTGAAAGAGTTTGCAATTAATCAGTATTTCTAGTTAGGTAATACTTAGAATCTAGTTAGGTAGTACTTAGAATTGGCTTTTAATAATAAATAATTCGTTGTGAAGTTAATTATTACGGGTACGTAGGAAAGAGATTTCTAATTAATTATGTAATATTTTATGGAAAGTGAGTTTACTTATTAATTGAATCCTCATTAAATAAGGATCTGAAAATAAGGATATGAAGGAGATTTTTATTTTGGTGATATAATTACTTATTAATCAGTCTATTTGGCTGGTAAATATATTTAATTAATGCACAATAATTATATCTAATAATGATTTCACCAATGGCTAAAAATTGTCATTATATAAATTATGGACCACATAGGCGCTCTGCAATTTTTGGACAAATTATAGTTCCAAAGTAGCAAATGTCCTCGAACAATGTTTAAAGTGCAAGAGTAGTTTTTCTCTTAGATTTTATAATGATTTTTGTTAAGAATAAGGGCGAATTGTTCTATCTGGATATTTTTTAAATAGAAATAGTTGAAGAAAATTTAACGGGTAGACTATTTTTTTACGTTTCGATATAGTTTAAGAACATCTATTACTAATAATAAAATTTAGAAACGATAACTAAAATCAGTTTAAAATTAAAGGACACTAACAATCATTTTTGTTAAAAATAGATATTCATACACGATCTTCCATTAAGTTGATAGGAATACCACTAAATTAGTAAAATTGGTGGAAGTAAGCGCTAATAATAACCCTTTTAATTGGTGTTTGAGAAATTTTGAGTAAAATTGTCGGAAAAAAAATTCTATTTTCATTTTGAATGTCAAATTAACTGTGGATAGCAAACATCAGAGACAATTACCCCCTAAAACAATTTTTTTTCTCTTCCTCGAAAATTAGAGATTTGACCCGGATTGTTTCGAAGTGCCAAATCGGAAAATTGACCGGTAGCCGGTGGATATAATCAAGGTAGAAAGTATCGTTGTAATCGATGGTGGCCCATGGAAAACACGGATCTAGTCACATTGCTCTCACTGCTGAAACATACGGCCATGGCTTCCATTGTTCATGGCTCCACCATTCCCACAGCTCATCAAATAATTGAGCCTGCGGGACCAAGGAAAACTTTTCGTCTTCTTAATAACTTTGATTAAACGACTAAAACCCAATCATTATCCGATGATCGTTATATTCCTAGCCAGAAGAATTTTCTAATTATTTGTTTGATTGCTGAGAAAGTGTGGCATGTTTAGGTGTTTGCTAGTACAATGTCATACTCGTTGTGTCCATTTCTGTTTTCTGACAAGAATCCAAATTATTGGGAATTTGTGAGACGGATACGATCGACTTGACTTGGGCGGCTGCTTCGTCCCATTTTCCAAGGCACAAAAAGAATCAAGGCAGAGATATACATTAATTTCCTTACAATTAATAAATATAATCATGGAGACTTGGTGGACTCGATCAGCTCTCTTTCATCATAATCTTATCGTATAGAGGTGCTCCATCTTACTTTCGTTTTCCATCATCTTTTGACAATGTCCGTTCCTGCAGCTAGCTAGTATTGAGTGCTAACCATGTAATCCATCCATCATGAACTTAAAAAATAAAAAATCATGAATTTAAATATTCCTTTATAGGATAAAATTTAAATGAAAAACGTTTTCACAAATTTTTTATTAATTAATTTACAAAACTAATATGTTTGATTTTTATTTATTTTTATTGGTATTAAGTACCATTCATTTGCTATTTGTGCTGTAAATTTAGAATAATACTTATATCCCCTCTTTGACCATTTATATGTATAAACTAAATGAACAGCTCACCATAAAAATTTTCATTATATCGATACGCACTATTGATTTCTTTAATTGGTACATTATATAAATTACTAAACGACCTCCAATATTATTAATTTTTTTTTAAAAGGTTTTAATAAAAATTGAACGATTCGAATTAAGATATATATAAATTTAAAGCCATAAATTAAACTAGCTCATCCAATTAAATATCCAAGCTTAACAAGCTAGCAATATTTGTGCGTGGGCTTGAACAAAGATTTTATAATATAAAACAATAAATACCTTTAATCATTGAAGTGTAATTAAGTCCAAATTAAACTTTAAACCCTTGGATAATTTTTTTTATTTGCCAAATAAACCTTAGATACGACTAGAATATATTTTATTGTTTGTATTGTGATTTGTTGAGAAAAATTTAGGGCTTGATTGATTTCCCATGACTTCCATCTCATATGCATACAAAAAGTCGTTTTGTTGGCTTGACCCACCAGCAATAATATATTGTATTCTGATGGAGATGTAAATCCGTATTGAATATGAAATATATATTTTATCAAGTGAATTATTCTGGCAGTATGTATAAATCAAAAAAAAAGTATTTGTGTTAAATGAATGCTCGTTCTAGCTTGCAATACATATTGGTATTATTGCTTACAAAAAAAAAATACATATTGTATCATTACATATTGCCCTAGAGATTGATTGATTTCCTCTCTTCACCATATATATATAATATATGTATATATGCAAGCTGAGGCTCAAACTTATTAGGGAGTAGCCTGTAAGAGTATCCACTTGCACCACCACCATGTCCACTAGTACCCCACTACTTAACACCCACAAACCATCTCGCCGAACCACCGCAAATCGTATTTTTGCGGTGGTTCACGCATGTGGCATCCTAACCCTACTCTACCACCATGCACTCTCTCTCCTTCACTCCACATGCGTCACCTCATTCTTCATAACCCTAGCCTTTTTCATCTCCGACTCCATCCTTACTTTCATGTTGAGCACAACTCAGTGTTTGCGCACGAGGCCGATCTTCCGCGAGGAATTCCCCAAAAACCTGAAAGGGGTTGTTGATGAATCGGAGCTTCCTTTACTGGACGTGTTCATATGCACTGCCGATCCTTTCAAAGAGCCGCCTATGAACGTGGTGAACACCGCTTTATCGGTGATGGGTTATGATTATCCGAGAGAGAAGGTTTCGATTTATGTTTCGGACGATGGGGGCTCTGCTCTGACTCTGTTTGCTTTCATGGAGGCTGCCAAGTTTGCAAGCCATTGGTTGCCGTTTTGCAGGGAAAACAACATAGTGGAACGATGCCCAGAAGCCTTTTTTGAAATGGACCATTCTCGGTTTGCTCAGGCTGACAAGATAAAGGTAAGTTTTTAAACATTATTAATATGTACTTGCCATACCATATATCATAACATTATTTCTTCATATATACTAATTGTCGTCTAATAAGAGTTTTTACTTATTTTTTTACTTTATGTGCATATATTTACAGTGGTGTAGGCAAGATATTTATCTAGCGGCCGATACGTACTTTATTATATATAATATAATGCTAAGGTGGTGTTCGATGAAAACGGATTAGAAATAGTATTATGGTTTCATTTCTGAAGAGGGGTACTTTATAATATGGACAGTACTAATAGTGGAAAAATTAAAAATTATGACAGTGAGGGAATTAATTTTTTTTAGTAGGGAAATTAAATTTTATGAGGTATATATATATATATATATATATATATATATTTCAATTTTAGAATAAGCATTTGTAGCGTTATCTATGTTGAATGTCCAAAAATATACGAATTAATTAAGTAAATCCTCATGCAGTTAATTAGCTTCGATACATATTTATTAAATAGTGAGTGATACTGACATGTTTATGCAGAAATATAAAAAATAAATTAAAAAAATTAACTTCAAACTAATATTGATCTAATTTACACGTGTTACACGTGCATATACAAATAAAAATTGTCATAAATATAACCACAAATGTACAGTGGCCTGGGGAAAATTATGATTTATAGATTGGAGTTCATTAATAATATTGACAATTGATTTCAATTTGTCAAATAATCCTTATGCATAATGAAATAATTTAACTCTTAAATAATTATTTCAAGAATATCTCCTTAAAAAAGATTGACAATATTAGAGATTGTTTGCTATGTATAAAAATCAAAGTACAGTTCCAATAAAAATTCCTCATCGTGAACCATAATTCATTCATTGTAGATGTAGAAATTGAGGTTCCACCCCAAAACCAAATGGCTATGAGGTGGAATCTCAATTTTTACATGGTATCAGAGCGGGTTGTCCCACGTGTGAATATTCATGGTTGGTTGTACGTGCCACGTGCACCCACTTGTTCCCAATTTGTGCTTATATATGTTTGGACTACTTCCCTCATTGTCAATTTATTTTGGAGTGAAACCTTAATTTCTACTGTAGATATATGAATATATAGATAATTGATTTCAAATTTAATTAACTTTTTTATAAATAATTTTGAAATAATTGAACGGTATACGTAGAAGAGGACAAGAGAACAAATTAATAAAGAGGCCTGTGCGATTCTTTTATGAAGAAGGGGTCATATTATTCTTATCACTTGCTGCGATTGTGTGATATCAATTGCCTTCTTTTTTGTTCTGAAATCTGAATGAACGCACATCATTATCAATTCCCAAATAAGAATATATATATATATATATATATATATATATATATATATATATGGTGAAACGTGACGTTGGCAAAGCCTCTACATATAGCACCCAAACTTGTTTGTGGTACCTTTTTTGGCCCTTATCCTCTTCAGTCTTCACAATGCATGGCCCCGATGCTGCTTGACATAATAAAATTAAGTACGTAGTTTGTAAATAAGTTATTATAAAAGTATACTAAATTTTTATATATTTTGAGAGCCATGTTTGAAATCAAATTCTCCCTTCTAATTTTATTATTAATTAGTGGACATTATATTCAATAATATAAATATTACGTGTTATAATAAAAATAAAATATTACTTTATGTGAAAATCTTATTTCAATACTTTTAAAATAATTTGGAAACAATATTACCAAAAGCTTAATACATTATAACCACGTGCTATATATATATATAGCTGATCTTCATAACACAAAATTATATCATGGAAATAATTGGATAACACAAAATTATTTTGAAATGTATTTATAAGAGAGGGGGATTATCACCACATAGTATCTCATGTTGGTTCGAGTTTGAGATTGTTGATCAGTAAGTCAGAGTTCATGCTAATAGCACTAGACATCTTGAGGAATTATAGAGGTTATAATATTATTTAGGATACTATGGCAGGATTATATTGTCAGATTATATTATAATAAATATAATTTAAATATATTACATTAATACAAATATATGCCATCCATTTATACATATAAATTAGAAAGTGTAAGCAATTGTTTTTTTATTTTCTGCGAAATAAAGATTAATTAATTAATTAATTGTGTTCTGAAAATGTTGGCACAGAGTATGTACCAAGGCATGAAAGTCAGGGTAAACAACGCAGTTGAAAGGGGCGAAGTCGGCCGCCAATATACAAGCGGACCACAAGAATCTCAAGCTTTCAGCAAATGGACGGATGGATTTACCCGCCAACATCATCCCACCGTCATTCAGGTAATTTTCTATTTGTAAATACATCCATATGATGAATTCATCTAAAAATATAGAAATTATTATTTAAAAATAAAAAAAAAATTATCAAATGAGCAAGCATGGGTTCAGAGGGGTCTTGCGCTCACTGAATTTTATATATTTTAATGTAATATATGTATAAATATATTATAATATATTTTAATTAATTAAAATTTTATTAATGACTAATAATTATTATATAATTATAGTTAATTATATATTTTGGGATTCATATTGAATTTGACAATATAATTTTCGGTTTTCTAATGCACATGTATATCATTATTATATATGATTTATAAAAATCATAGTAATATTTTGATATAAAAGTATATAATTCGTATTATAATTTTTTTTTCAATTTTCAATATTTTACGGATGTATACATTATTTTAATATTTCAATTATAATTTATTTTGAGTATACAATGATTTCAAACTGAGAATCCGCTGAAAAATAATTGTATACATTTGTAATAAATTAGTAGCCTGATATGAAATTTTGTTATAATTTGACTAATTTAACATATATTATAATGAGTTGAATTTTATTAATTTTTTAAGTATTTAAAAAATACCAAAAATGAATTTTTAGTTACGCCACTGAAATGAATGTACTTACCAAATCACCATTTAAAAAAATCAATTGCATAGTTTATACTTGATATAATAATTTCAGTCATATTATAGAAATTATATTATAAGATGGATTTAATATATGGGCAGGTTATTTTGGAGAATAGCAAAGATAGAGACACGACAGGCAGCTCCATGCCAAACCTAATTTATGTCTCGAGAGAGAAAAGCAAGACATCACCCCACCATTTTAAAGCCGGTGCCCTTAATGCCCTCGTAAGTCGTAAGCTTCCTCAATCGCAACCATCCATCTCTTTAATTATATATATTAATTAATTCCTTCATTAACTGACTCGTTCATTATTTTTTTGGTTCAATGGTGTTAATTACAAAGCTTCGAGTTTCAGCTACCATGAGCAATGCTCCAATTGTGCTAACCCTAGACTGTGACATGTACTCTAACGACCCTCAAGCACCTCGTCGTGCCCTATGCTACTTATTGGACCCCGAAATTCGACCCAAAGTAGGGTATGTGCAGTTTCCTCAACGTTTTCGTGGAATCAACAAAAACGACATATATGCATGTGAAATCAGGCGCTTGTTCGAAATCAATCCATGGGGATTTGATGGGCTGCGAGGACCAAATTATGTAGGAACTGGATGCTTTTTCTCTAGGCGAGCATTTTTTGGAGGACCATCCAATTTTTTACCTCCTGAAATGACCCAACTAAACCCAAACAATGTTGTGGACAAACCCATCCAGAATCAGGAGCTTATAGAGCTGGCACATCACGTTGCTTCTTGCAATTTTGAGAACAATACCACTTGGGGATACAAGGTAACCAAGCCCACTCCTCATTATTGTTATTTTGTCTCGTAATTTGGAAACCAAAACTCAGAACTCAGAACACAGAACTGAAAATGAAATGGTTAATCGTGAAGTGTTTGATTTGTGCAGATTGGTGTGAGATATGGGTCATTGGTGGAGGACTATTTTACTGGTTACCAATTGCAATGCGAGGGATGGAGGTCGGTGTTTTGCAATCCAGAAAGGGCAGCATTTTATGGAGATGCCCCAATCAACCTTGTTGATGCGGTTAATCAAAACAAGCGATGGGTCATAGGCCTGTTTGAAGTGGGTTTCTCTAAATTCAGCCCGGTTACATTCGGCGCTCTGGCCATGGGGCCTCTTATGGGCCTCGGTTACGCCCAGTATGCATTTTGGGGCATTTGGACAGTTCCGATCACCACCTACGCCTTCCTCCCTCAGCTAGCCCTCCTGAATGGACTTGCTATATTTCCCAAGGTAAGACCATCTTTACTAACATAAATAAATAAATAAATATATATTTTTAACGATTTAATTTCTTTTTTTGTAAATTTAGTGTTTTATATGTCACCTATCCTATTCCATTGTCCTCTATCGTGATTAGAGTCGGTATATCCCGAATGAATTAGTTGTGTTTCTATTTGACGCTTTGATTTCCTTTGTGAAGGTTATCTTAGGAGCTTTCTACGATACTTCCAATTAGGGGTATGGTACGTTCGATATGAATATTGGTAATATCAAAATTTAAACTATTAAAATCTTAATGATTCGATATGGTTTTGATTACTAAAATTAGAAACGAAACCGTCGCAATTCAAATCGTTAGTATCGGTTCAGTTTGGATCAAAATTGTTTGAAACCGTTTAGACATAAGAAAAAAAAAAGCAAAGATATAAATAAAATTAAATAACAATGATACAAAAAATAGCATAATAATCAATACTTAAAATTTTGTATATTAAGTTTGCGGATAATTAGATTACAAACATTACCACTATATCAAGATTTATCAACAAACATTACCACTAAATAATCTTTTATTATATTCTGATCTAGGTATACATGTATTTTTTTCCTGTGTATATCTAGGTATCCTTTTATTTTTATCATTTTTATTTTATATTAATAATATATTTAAAAATGAATAAAGATTAATATATTTCTTAACGGTTCGGTTTGAATTTAACGGATTTCCAAAATGAGAATCCAAATCCAAATCGTTATAACAGAGTAGTTTAACTTTCAAACTGTTTGACTATTACTCGGTCAAATCTAAACCGTTAGATAAACAATATTTTAAAGCGGATCAGTTAGCCATTTTAACGGATTCGTATCCACCCTTAGTTCTAACTTGATCCTTTCTAGCAAACAAGATTTGTCAGCTAGCTCGATGTCTAAAAAAACGTTGGTAACTTGTGTCTATTGGTGTGGGTTTGGGCTGTTTGGCGATGAATTCTTTCTTTCTCCTCCTCCCTACATATGGCAACTTGTTTTATTTTCCTAAAGTGGCCAATTATATAAGGAGGTGGCTGGAGTGACTTTTGAATTTGCAACTATTTAGCTAAATTAGGTCAAAAGTTCTGGATAATAACTCAACTAGCGTGGTTCTAGACTTCTAGTAATGTACATTAAACATGTACCCTTCACAAATTGCCCGCTTACTTTGAATTGCAATTGATGTTCCATTGCAAGACTTATTATATATACCAACAAAACTTTTAATTGACTTAACGAAAGTTCAATTTACATTCTAGCTGCATAACTATATATTTAACGGCTTATTGCAGGTTTCAGAGCTGTGGTTTCTTTTGTACGTATTTCTTTTCCTTGGAGCCTATGGTGAAGATCTCCTAGATTTTTTGTTAGCCGGATCAACATTCTATAAGTGGTGGAGTGACCAAAGAATGTGGATGATTAGGGGACTCTCAAGCTCCATGTTTGGATCAACTGAGTTCTTCCTGAAATCCTTAGGCATTCCCACACAAGGGTTCAATGTGACAAGCAAAGTCCTAGACGAAGACCAAAGCAAACGATACGAACAAGGAACCATGGAGTTTGGAGTGTCATCGCCTATGTTCGTGCCATTAACAATGGCTGCCATTGTCAACTTGGCTGCCTTTGCTTGGGGGAATGTTGAGGTTTTCAGAGGCAGCAATAGCCTAGAAGGAGTGTTCATGCAAATGCTTATAGCTGGCTTTGGCATTGTCAATTGCATACCGATTTATGAAGCCATTTTCTTGAGAAGTGATAAAGGAAAAATTCCTACAAAAACAATTCTGGTTTCGTCATTTCTAGTATTCGATCTCTATACTGCAGCTTATGTTATTCTAAGGAGCTGAACCGCCAAAATGTGGTGCATGTAGCCTTAAAATTTAATTTACATATAAGTGTACGTGCCAATAAATCATTTATATTTATACTACTGATTTAGTGATACTCCTATGGAATGAAAATCTCGAATTTGATTTTTCGTCAAAGAGTGATACCAATCTCATTATGTTGAAGACCAGATTGAAATCTTTATTTTGATGAAAACGGTGCTATTTTGGAGTCACATCTTCAATATTGTCAAAGACTTCTCACTGAATCCCCACTTCGTCTCCTTCACTTTTTCGATATTGTCGAAGTTGAAGACTCCTCAAAGAGTCACAACTTTCACTACTCACTTCCACTTAGTCGAAGACTTCTCATGCTTGTCTCGTTTCTCCCTCAACCTCAATCTCTCTATCACTTAGCTCCCTCACTGCCATTGCTCTTAGTCTCAATCTCTCATGCCTCACCACCTCCCTGTCTCACTCACTCTCACCCTCATTAATCTCAATCTCTCATACCTCATCTATCTTAATCTCTCACGCCTCATCAATCTCAGTCTTTCACACCTCATTGATCTTAGACTCTCACACCTCATCGATATCATTGATCTCAGTCTCTCACGCCTCATTGATCTCAATCTCTTATGCCTTATCGAATGTCAGGACACGACTCATCTAACACGATATTGTCCACTTTGGGCCTCCTTGCCCTTGCTCTCACTGTTTTGTTTTCGGGAGCTCACGGTGCAACTTCCCAGAGGGTCACCCATCATGGAATTGCACCAACCTCAACTCGCTTAATTTTGGAGTTCCAACCGAACCCAAAGCTACTGAGTTCCCAAAAGGCCTCATTTAGATTAGAGTTGCGCAACGACCCACTCTACCTAACACGATATTGTCCCCTCTAGACTCACTGGCCGAACCAGCCCAGCCCAAAGGTTTTTGTTCATGGGAGCTCACGGTGCAACTTCCTAGTGGGTCACCACTCATGGGATTGCACCAACCTCCATTCGTTTAACTTTGGACTTCCTCAGGAATCCAAAGCCAGTGAGCACCAAGAAGGCCTCGCGCTAGATAGGTGTGTGCCTACACCTTTACGGCACACCACCATTCTCTTCCCAGACCATTCCTCTCTTGCAGGAATGTGGGATTGTTCATCGTTCCTTACAAGACATGGGTCTTACAATCCACCCCCCTTAGGGTCCAGCGCCTTCGCTGGCACACTGTAATGACCCATCTCGAATTCCGGGATTAGATTAGTGACTAATGAAGGATTAGTGAGGTTAATCTGTGATTAATTGGGCGAAATCGGACGGATAACGCAAAATGACCGTTTGCCCTAGTCGTGGACAACATTTTGACTTTTGACCCGGGAGGTCCGATAGCCGAGGGCCGAGGACCGTTACATAGTCCGGGTCGATACAAATTCGTAGACAGGCGGCACGCCGAAATCGGCCGTCGGACGGGAAAGTTATGGTTCATGGAAGTTCGGGAAAACTATTACACAATTTACGAGACGGATTACATTTGTATCGTGGTGGGCCCAGATATTTAATTCATGCCCAATGGATGAGTGACAAGTGTCACTCATCCCATTGGCCCATAACCCCAATTTGTGGATCTCTTTCTTGATTGGTGAGTTTTTGGATTAAAATAATATTATTTTTTATTATTTTATAATTCTCACTCCTCTCATCTCTTAATCTCAGCCACCCATCCTTATCTTTACCTCTCATCTCCACCCTTCATTTCAATCATCTTCTTCATCATCTGACCACTAGAAACCAAAGGTAAAAATTGTCCTTTCCCTCTAAAATTTCCAAATTTCACTTTTTCGAATTTACAGGTGGTCACAACCTACCCCCCTTAAGGAATTTCATCTCTGAAATTCGAATGTATCCCTCTAACAACCATGGAGACGAATTCTGCAACGCTACCTCGGGTTTCCACCTAAATCCTCATTCGCAATGCGCAACCATAATCACATTTTCAATTTCCCAGCTCTTCCCGAGCCCTGCTACAATACAATGACTCATTCCGAGTCCTAAACCAAAATCGCGACTCCTTCCGAGTCCAAATCCAACATCCACTATCAATGTCACCATCGGCATATCCGGTAACCTAACGAACACCTCTAGGTGAACCACATCCTATTAAGGATCTTCCATCACACACTAACCATCAAACATGCATTCCAACTGAGGAATTCACTAAATCATCTCATCCCGGGTCCAACTCGCCCATTTATGCTACATTTCTAGCCACTGGGTTCAAATACTATCAGGACCCACACAAGCCCGACGCGACCAAAGTGCAGTATTCAACATCCGACCCCCAATCTAGGGTCAATTTCATCCCGACATCTATCTTGGGATCTCAAATAGCATCGTATTCTCATCTCATTGCTATGCCATGTACGGGGCTCGCATCTTGGAGGCATGACATAGCAACACAAATCAGTAGCCAAATGCTCTGATACCAACTTGACAGGACCCATCCCAACTGAACTTTGATAAATGTGCCTGCTCCTACTCCCGTCTGACAAGTCAATTGAAGTTCCGAAAAAAACCTCAGCACTTGTCAGATAAGGGATGACTGTACTTATTTCCACTTATGCCTCCACCTCTCATTCAGCCCCGAACATCGTGCCACAACATGAAGGGTCTTTAAAAACATAAAAGGTGTTAATGGACAAAAATAATATAGTTTGAAAATACATTTTGAAATGAATCACTTTACTCTCCAGTTATAAAACATGCATGCATAGAGTAAAATATACGAACAACCGGCTCTCAAGCCAAACCACATGAAAATCATCAAACTAGTCACAAAGACCATCAACAACAGTACTCGTCACCAGTACTCAAATATCAAGCACAATAATCAAACATCACTTCTCACAAGTGCACAGTCAATCACACAATCACATCAGCACTACGCGTAGGCAACTAACAATAAGTCAACAACCCCGAGCATCAGCTGTCTGGGAACACCCTTAGCTTTGGCTGCTTGGGAACATAGATATACCCCGAGCATCAGCCGTCTGGGAACACCCGTAGCTTCGGTTTCCTGGGAAACAATCACAATCACCCCAAACTCCGGTCATTTGGGAAATACCCTTATTTTCGACCATCTGGGAACTCATCACAATCACAATGCAAACCATTTGGGGATTATATCCCAAAAACATTTCAACACAATGCTTGATTTAAAACCAAGTCAAAACACAATTTTCAAACCCGGGCCTAACCCAAAACATCGTTTTCACCATTCTCATAAAACATGCCCGAAAATCGATTAAATAATCTATAAAATCAACAAACAATCATATCGAATCATCATGAAATCATTGCAACTCAAATCTTGCAATCAATCATGTAAAACATTTAACTATGAATGCATAACAGTTTATAAAACAAACGTCCACTCACACACCGTCCAAGCTGCTTGATTCCGAGTTGCGCTCTTTTCTGAAAATTCCAAGAATCACGAATCTTGTCAAAAAGCACCACTAAGGGTCACTAACACCTCAAGTAATGTCATATTAATATCCCATAATTTTCCGGGATTAAAATACGTATTTCAAAAGAAACATAACACTTCAGACCTTCTAAACTATATAGACACGGTGTCCGATCGACTCGAAACCTGTGCCAAAATATTCATTACATCGAAAGCATCAAATCATATGTTGATTGTACCTCGAAAATTGGGCTCACGTGTCTCCACGCGCCGTCGCAAGCTGCTGCGCGTGAAACCCACGCGCTTACTACAGTACCCCCAATTACCATTCATCGTTATCGCCAGTTTTCCTGCAAAACGAGTCACGCGACCCGGTTTCCTAACCCGGTTGTAATTCTTCAATTTCATTATGTTTTTCATATTTCAAACCATCAATCTACTCGGAATCATCCTATACACAAGTATATGAGCTCAATTTCGTGGATTTTCTTACCCAAGTCCATCGATTTGTTCAAACTCTGAACTTCAATTTCAAACACTGTTATTGGCTCGTCTGTGAGCAATTTTCTTCAACTTCTCCTCAGTTCGACTCGTATAAGTGTCAGAAAGAGATTCCTAACCTCAAATTCACTCACTAATTCGTCTAACTCGAAAATTGAATTCAAATTGAAATGATAGGTTTCGGGTTTGGGTGTTTCGGGTCTAGGGTTCTTTTGGGTTCGAGGTTAAATTCCTCGTCATGTTCTTCTATTTTCCTACTGCTTCGTCCCTCCATCTCTCTGTTTCTCAGTGTCCCCCTTGAGGTTAGATCAATTGAATCCTTTTTAGTTTCCAGTTCAAAGAAGAACATGTGACAACACAAAATTCATACACTTATAGGCCAACAATCAGTCTCGAATGGTGACAGGTGTCACCACCTAACAAAAACCTGTTGACTCGCCTAAATTAACCAAATGACCATTTTTCCCTTTGGGCTTCGAATTACAAAAATGCCCTTGTCATTCTTAGACTCGTAACTATCACGTCAAAAACTCTGATTTTGGCGTGCCACGTATCTACGAACTTAGAATTCCGAGACCTACACAACGGTCCTCATAAGATGTGCAAAAAGTATTCGAAATGAAAAGTCAACTTTTGACCACCAGAAACCAAAGGTAAAAATCGTCCTTTCCCTCTCAAATTTCCAAATTTCCCTTTTTTGAATTTCAGGGTCGTCACAATTAGAATATCTACAACAAATGCAATTGAATGATCCCAATTTCTCTCATGCTATATAAGTAGATGAAGATGATTTGGTCACTAATATATTTTGGGCGATGGTAAAATGATGGTGGATTATGATTACTTTGGTGATGTGGTATGTTTCGATACTACTTACAGAAAAAAATAAAGAAGGAAGACCTTTTGCAATGCTGTTTGGTGTCAACAATCATAAGCAGTCAGTCATTTTTGGTGCTGCATTATTGTATGCTGAGATAACTAATACTTTCATTTGGCTATTTGATATCATTGTCAAGGCTATGTCTGGAAAAAAACCAAAAACTATTCTGATAGAACAAGATGCAGTAATGGCTAAAGCCTTACATGTCACCATTTGTGTATTTGGCACATATATCAAGATGCTTCCAAGCATCTAAGTAGTGTTTTTGAGGAGTTCAAAGATTTTACCAAAGACTTTGCTACATGCATATATGATTATGAAGATGAAGATGATTTTTAAATGCGTGGAATAACGTACTTATCAATATAATCTCATAGGAAATGAATGGTTCAGTCGATTGTTTGATATAAAAGAGCAATGGGCATTAGTTTATGGGAGACAAACTTTTAATGCTGATATTACCACTACGCAACAAAGTGAAAGCATGAATAGGACTATAAAGAAGTATGTTAGTTACAAATATGATTTGCTCAGATTGTTTCAACATTTTCAAAGGTTGGTTGAAGATCGTCATTATCAAGAGTTGAAAGTTGAATTTAGAGCAAGTTAAAGCTCCTCTGCATTGGGATTTCCAGTGGAAATATTAAAGTAAGCAACAAAAATTTATACACTAGCAGCGTTTCAGTTGTTTAAAGATGAGTTATGTAAAGTTCATGACTGTCTTGAACGGTGATGAAATTGGAAGTGTCAGCAAATATGAAGTTATCCTTCATAGGAAGAATTAGCACCACAAAGTGACATTCGATTCAACGAATAATACAGTTTTATGTAGTTGCATGAAGTATGCGTTTGCAAGAATCTTGTGTGCACATGCCTTAAAGGTATTCTCAATGAGAAATGCTAAGAATATTCCAATTCAATATATCTTGAAGAGATGGACAAAAAATATCAAGGCTGGGAGTGCAAAAGTTACTAGCAAGATCACAAGTGAAGATGACCCAAAAGAAGAAACTTTAAGGCGCTATAGGGATTTATGTTGATTGCACACTCATTTAGCGACACTAGTAGCAGAGTCACCAGAAGCATATGAAATTGCTATATTGGGACTTAATGATACAATGGGACAGGTGGATGCATGTTTAAAGTAGAAAGCAAGTGAAAAATCAATTCAAGTGGCGAAAACTATTAATAGTATATCTCCTCTTAATGAGTGTCTTCGTAATGATAATAATACCATTGAAGTTAGAGGAATCAAAGCAGTAAAAAAAGGTTGTTGGTAATTCTTCTGCAAAGCCAAAATATGCTTTGGAAAAGTTTATTACGAAGAAAAAGGCTTGTAATAAAAAATTACGATCTGTCAATTGCTCTACTTTCGATTCTTGGATTAGAGCATAGTAATGAACCCAACTTGATGCATGGGCATTTTGGACAACCACTTCCATTTTTAGAGGTAACTACAAAGTATTTCACTTTTATATACAAGATTGTTGTGTTTATTATATTAAGTATGATGCTTTTTTTTTTAATCCATTCTAAACTATGTTAATGACTTGACTTAAAAGTTATCTTTCACGTGTTTATCATATACTAGCAATACTATATAGGAAGCCATGATACTACAAGAAATTATCAGCAAGGACATACAAGTAGCATGGTTAATTTATTGCAGGTAACTTTTGGTAATTGGTTAATATTTTTGTTAATCCTAATTGCTTTTTCGATTTAGTATTAATATATATATACACATCCAGGCACAATTACCACTAGAAAGATTTGGATTTGATTCACTGAGCTCTCAATTGACAAGCACCATGAAAATGAGTCACAACATGGGAGGACAAGATAATGAATGAGATGTCCAGCATAATTTGTTTCGGGTTGAAAATTTCAATTGATATATTTTATTAAATTAAGTTTATTTCTTTGATGTTTAGATTATAAATAGTGATGTTTAAGCCAAACACATTTGTTTTTATTATACGTCTCAATGAATTGGGAGGATCATTACTTTAACTAGTCCCCGTGTTTCTCGAATGGATCTTTTAGTTGTTGAGATGATTGCCCAAAAGCAGTATATAAGGCATACCCAGTAAAACTTACAAGTAAAGCAGATAAAAAGATGGCAACTAGGGTGGGTTGTTGTTTCCATTATTATATAGTTTTAAGATCACAATGGATCTATGATAAAATCATTTATTTACAACGGAATGGTATACAAAGTCAACAGATCTTACTGAATATAAAATATTATGACTACACAAACCGTCGAGGGTAGTTCTAGATCTCGCCGCCCAAAACGAACTAATGCAGGGAGTTTATTGAAACCATTGAATTCAGAATATGGTAAAGTAGCTCCCGCTTGGGATGAGACACTTTTTTCATTTGTGACCCGAGATTATAATTTTTGAAAGGCGACACAACCCCCAAAGCTAGCGAAGAACGCTCGATTTGAGATTAAACTGTGAAATAACGACTGTGAGTAAGCTTTTATTTTTTAATTAAATTATTATGCATGCATATTTAATCATTTTAATTTCTTTATCATATGATTTATGTTGCTATGGTTCAATTATAAATTTTAAATGATTTTTTTTATGATTTTTGGGAAGTATTGATTGATTTTGAGTGCACGTTTTACGTTGCTTACATAAACTGTATTTGGGTTTAGGCCCGAATTTTGAAATATGTATTTGGCTTTAAGGCATTGATATGTTTTTATATATATATTTTCTCGATATTTGTTAACTGTTTTGTTCGCGGACAACCGTCCTCAGATAGCTGGTTATTTGGTTAGTCTCAGATGTCTAGAACTGAGCTCTATTTCTCTGAGACTCGTGATTTGGTTATGACTTAGAAGTCTAGAGCGGGTTTCTATTTTCCTGGGTCACTTTTTACGCGGACATCTTGAGTTCAGCTCTGTTTTCTAGAGTAGTTGGCATGTCGGTAGTGCTGTTTGATCATGATGATCAATATTCGAGCATCGAGGATGGGTTGGTTATGTGCGATCATTGTTGTGGTATCTTGATATATTTTCATATTGACTTTCTTACTGATATTGATGATTTTATGTTATTCTCGCGTATTTCGGGATTTACTGTCACGCCGAGACCCACTTGCATGATATTGTTTGCTTTAGGCCCAATCCTCACGATTTTGTTTTTGGGAACTCACGTGCAATTTCCCTGTGAGTCACCAATCCTGGGATTTCCATCCCAATCTCTCTTAACTTTGGAGTTCCAACCAAACCCGAAACCAGTGAGCTCTCAAAAGGCCTTGTTATAGATGAATATATGCCTACACATATAAGGCGTTTCACCTTTCCCTCCCCGAGCGATGTGGGATTGTTCATTGGTCTTGCTTCTCAAACTCACGGGTCTTACTCACCATTCTTGCTTCCCAAGTTTATGGATCTTACAATCCACCCACCTTGCGGCCCAGTATCCTCGCTGGAACACTTCTAGTTGGAGTTTAGCTCTAATACCATTTTGTCACGACCCGACCCCCTAGCACGATATTGTCCATTTTAGGCCCAGCCTTCACGATTTGTTTTTGGAAACTCATGCTCAACTTTCCAGTGGGTCACTCATCTTGGGATTGCTCCAGTCTCATCTCGCTTAACTTTGGAGTTCCAACCAAACTCAAAGCCAATGAGCTCCCAAAAGGCATCGTTCTAGATAGATATGTGCCTACACATATAAGCCACTTCACTTTTCCCACCCCGAGCAATGTTGAATTGTTCGCCGGTCTTACTTCCCAAGCTCTCGGGTCTTGCACACCGTCTTGCTTTCCAAGCTCACGGGTCTTACATTTCAGTTTATATTTTGTTATAATCGAGATTTGATGGCTTTACATATGTATGCATAGTTTTAGAAAACGAATGGTAAACAATTTATGTTTTTCAAACTATGTTTTTAATTTTTAATTTCTTCCACTCACATTTTTATGGGTTTTACTAGCCATCCAGGTTGTGATATGAAGATGGGGACCTATCTTGGAGCCAGAGGTATAAACCAGACACTACGCACTCATTGACATCTTAAGGTAGGATTTAATGTTTTGAGTTGTATTATGCTACTTGTGCTCTATAAACGGTTATGTAAAAGATACTTTGTCCGATATTTGGTTGGTTTCATCGATATTATGTAGAACTTTTAAGGTTAGTTAGACCTTTTAGTATTGACTATCAGATGAGAGTAAGATCCTTCACTATTACCGAGGTGTTTTTGGGAAGGGATCTTGTCAACTTGGTATCAAATGATAGGTTTACTGTTCTTGACTACCCTTGTGAGGTGCATGGTATGTACTAGGGTGTGTTTGTTATAAGAAATCGATAATTATGCCTCCGAGATGAGATCCGCGCGCACAGCATGAATATGAGACGGAGAGGGTTAGAGAGGGACCAAATATTGAGAAAGATCAGCTACTAGGGGCTACTATTTTTACGGGCGAGGTGAGCTCAGAAGTGGTAGAGAAATGGATTACCAACCCGGAAAGGATTTTCCAGGTTATAAGATGCCCACCGGAGAACATAGTACCGTTCGTCACTTTTTAGCTAGATGGCTATGCATACCGATGGTGGTGGGGGTATGGAAGACAGGATGGGATGCGCAGACTTTGATGTGGGAGAAATTTAGAGGTAGATTTCTGGATTAAATCTGTCAACGTTTATCCTATGATGCTAGTGAGGTGGAGTTCGTGCGTTTGCAGTAGCGAAGTATGACGATAGCCTAGCATGAACATAAGTTTCTAAGTCTATCTCTGCTCACCACGACATTCGTGACAACCTAGGCTGACAAGTGTTAATGGTTGGAGTTGGACCTATGAGATGAAATCAGGGCTAACGTGATAGTAGGATCTTTTGCCACCCTGAGAGAGTTATCAGACACTCCCATTCGAGTAAAGGCGAGTTTACCAGTGTGGTAGTAGGGTGTGATTTCAGGTCAAAGATGTGAACGCTCGTATACTGATACTTCTAGTCAGAGGGAATCGAAGCGTGGTAACATTAGTTATGGATCTTTTGGTAGTTATCATGATGGTTCAGGCAGTAGAGAGACTAGACCGAGAGGTATACAGATTTTTGGGTCGAGATCGCAGACGTCTACCTGGTCTAATTGAGTTTCAGTACAGTCCAAATGTAGATAATAGAGTAGACCTACGCAACCCTATATGATCCATTGCTTTGCTTGTGGAAAGCCCATTTACATTCAGAGCAATTTCTTGAACCGCCCAGACGGTGGTATGATAGGGCATGATGTTGTAGATTATGGTCAAACTTTTGGTATGTCCGGAGGGAGTCTGACACAAGCCAGTAGGACCGGGACTAGATCAAGAAGGCGTGGCCAATCTTCAGGGCTGCAGATTAGAGCATTTGCTATTACTCGACAAGAGGTTCGAGAGACACCAGGTGTGGTGCCACATATGCGATCTATCTTTGGTCAGGATGCGCATTTTTTGATAAATCCCAGGGCTACACAATTAGTTGTTTCTCCAGAATTTACATTATTGTCATACGAGGAAGTATCACCTATTGGTTATGATATACAAGCTAGTACATCTACTAGGGATATATTGGTTGTGAATTTAAAGATTCGAGGTGCTCCAGTAGTAATAGAGGGAAATTGGCTCGAAGTAGACTTAATCCTCTTGGACCTTCATGATTTTAATTTGATATTAGGTATGGATTGGTTAACTACCCATCGAGCTTCTATCCAGTGTTTCGATAAGAAGGTGATACTTCATAATGTTGCTAGAGTTAGTATTTTAGAGGGATCAATGAGTGTTACCTGCAGGAGTGATATTGGCCATAACAACTAAAAAGCTATTGAGCAAAGGTTGTCAGGGCTACTTAGCTTATGTTGTCCCTACTAAAAAGGCCCCAGTGAATATTGAGGAGATACTTGTAGTATGAGAGTTTCCAGATGTGTTCTCGGGCTTACTACCTCATAAAGAGGTAGACTTTATTTTTAAGTTACTTTCGGGGACTTGACCGATATCACAGACGCCATATAGGATGGCTCCAGTTGAGTTGAGGGAGTTGAAGGTACAGTTACAAGAGTTTGTAGATATGAGGTTTATTTGACCAAGTGCATCACCTTGGGGAGCCCCAGTGACAAGACCCAACCTAGAAAATCTATAAAACTCATCTAGGGTCTTAATCCCATCTAACCTAAAGCTAGTGGCTAACCCCAAAATGCCTCTTAAACATGTCAGACAAGGGATGTTTTACTTAAATACAAAATTTTAACATAGTAACAGAGCCCTAAGTTGAAAGGAAAAGTGATAGTAAGTACAAGACCCTACACTAAGGATCAAACATGTGCAGACAAATCTGAACTGAGCCTCTGTCCTAGGTATGCCCCGCCACCTACGCCATAGTCTGGAGGGGGAAATGGAAACATAAAGCCATGAGTGGACCAAAAATAACAGTTTAAACACATTTATCAAATAAAAGAGATTTATCCCTCCGGTTTTCCAAAACATGCATAAGAAATACGATCAAACCAAAGTTAATCCATACCAAATACATAGAAAACACCCAAGGCCAACATTTCCCTTCAAATCGCCAAGTAAACCACCACGAAGAAACATCCTAGACACCACAACTAGTAACCATGATACCTATCCTTCATACTTGACCATGCCAACCAAACCCTGTAATACGCGAAGACAGCCCTCTAGGAATTGGTATAGACAAACTCCAGATGCCAGTCTGAAAAAATATAAGCCCGAAGTACTGCTGAGACACACTCTAGATGCCAGTTCGAGAAAAGGTAATAAACATAGGTATCCGTCTCAGGATCTACGGAGCCCCGCTCCAGATGTTTGAGAACTGGTCAAACTCTGAGGATGGGCAATTGTGGAAATAGTCATAGTCATAAAATCCAAAAAACATCATTTAAAACATATATCATTGACTCTAACTCCAAGCCAAAAGCATAAACCCGGGCTCAAGCCCAAAACACAGTTTGCGCACGCAATTTCGTAAAATTGGTGTCCAAACCATATCTAATAAGTAACTGAAATCATACACCCGCATATCAAAACAATAATAACCAGAATATGTATTCAAATCATGTAAAGTAGTACTATATTCATGCAAGACAGTTTGAAAAAAGGTCGACTCAAAGTATGTCTGAATAAGCTCATACTTGAACTGTGCGCTCCTCCAAGGTCCCTAGAGCGTCCTTGCCTGGATTCCAAGTTATAAGGCTCCAACGTTTCAGCCTTCTTCCTCTTCTCACACCACACACCACCATGTCATTCAACCTTCAAATCCTAGCTTATCTTGCTCGTGGGAGTCTCTAGAATCTGATTCTAGCCTTAGCTCACTCCAAAAACATCCCAAAATCTAGGTGGGAATTTTGGTTGTAGTGTGTGTGTGTGTGTGCATGAGAAAGAGAGAAAGTGAGAGTGAGAGATGAGATAAGATGATAAATCCTTATCCAAAATCCCAAAATATCCATACTTTCGCATTTCCAAAAGTATCCCTACCTAAAATAGAAAGTCAAGTATGATTACAAGGGCAAAATGGTCCAGGTACACTAAAATAAAACTGTAAAATTCTGAAAATTCTCGAAAAAAATTCCCGATTATACGTAATTCAAAATTCGGGTCGTCGTACCCAGTGTTATCTGTAAAGAAGAATGATGATAGTTTACGATTGTGTCTTGATTACGGGCAGCTTAATAAGGTGACGATGCAGAATAAATATTTGTTGCCTCAGATGGATGCTTTGTTTGATCAGTTGAGAGGGGGCACTTTTTGAAAATTGATTTGCTATTTAAATAGCATCAGTTAGGAATAAAGGAGGATGACATACCGAAAACAACATTCTGGATGAGATATGGGCATTACGAGTACTTAGTGATGCCATTTAGTTTGACCAATGCCCCATCGACATTTATGGACTTAATGAACAGTGTATTCCAACTATTCTTAGATCAGTTTGTGACATCGTTTTATCGATGACATCTTGGTGCATTCAAAGAGTGAAAAGGCGTATGAAAAGAATTTGTGGATATTTTTGAATACACTAGGGAGAAAACGGAGGTAGTGGCAAATTGGACTCAACCAAAGACGGTGTCTGAGGTTTGGAGTTTTCTGGGATTAGCAGGTTACTATAGATGGTATGTAGAGAGGTTCTCTACTATTGCATCTCCGTTGACTCGTTTGACTAAGAATGGAGTGAAGCCTTTTTGAGATGAGGATTGTGAGCGGAGTTTCCAGGAACTAAAGAGATATATGACTTCCGTTCCAATATTGACCCTTCCTCACAATAGTGGAGAGTTCGAGGACTATAGTGATGCTTCGTTACATGCTTTTGGGATGCGTGTTGATGTAGCATGTGAAGGTTATTGCGTATGCATCCAAAAAATTAAAACCTCATGAGTTGAACTACCCCACACATGATTTGGAGTTGGTTGTAATAGTACATACATTAATGATCTAGAGGCACTATCTCTATGGAGAGAAGTGCATGATTTTTACGGATCATAAGAGTTTGAAGTACTTATTCATCTAGAAAGATCTAAACCTAAGACAACGAAGATGGCTAGAATTGATCAAGGATTATGATTGTACTATTGAGTATCACCTAGGAAAAGCCAATGTGATGGCTGATGCTATGAGCAAAAATTCTATGGGTTCTGTAGCTTATATGCTGACATTATATCTACCACTTCTTCTAGAACTTCAGAAGATGGGAGTTAATCTTAGGACTGATAACTAGGGAGTACTCTTTGCCAGTTTTCAAGTGAGGTCTATCCTTATTGATCGAATTATTGAAACTCAATTCCAGGATCCTATTTTGTGCATCATTAGGATAGAGGTGGAAGCAAGAGACATGTATGATTATACACCTACTGATGATGGAGCTTTGCGAAAAGAGGGTTATTTATGTGTACCTATGGATGAGGGGCTAAAAAAGGAAATTCTCGAGGAGGCCCACAACTCAGCCTAGGTGATGCATCCTAGAGGAACTAAGATGTATCGTACTCTCAGAGAACATTATTGGTGGGATGACATGAACCGAGAAATAATAGAGTTTATTAGTAAGTGTTTGATATGCTAGGAAGTAAAGGCTGAGAGATAGAAGCCAAGCAGAATTTTACAGTCACTTCTGATTCTTGTGTGGATGTGGGATCATTGGATGATGGATTTTGTGTTTAAACTTTCAAGGACCCGTAAAGGATATGATGGAGTTTGGATGCTCTTGGATACGCTTACAAAGTCATTCCATTTCGTACCGATAAGGGAAGATTTCTGCATGGAACAATATGCTAAGTTGTTCATTGATGAGATTATTAGGTTACACAGGACCTCAGAGTCAATTCTGTTCGATTGAGATCCGTAGTTTACATCAAGATTCTGGCAGAGTTTGCAGAGTTTGCAAAGTTATTTTTGGAACTAAGTTGTGTTTCAATAATGTTTTTCATCCTCAGACGGATGGCCAGTTTGAGAGGACAATCTAGATCTTGGAAGACATGATGAGGGCATGTGTATTATAGTTCCATGGGAATTGCGATACCTACCTACCATTGATGGAGTTCAGTTATAACAACAATTATCATTCTAGTATTAGGATGGCTCCGTATAAGGCATTATATGGGCTACAATGCAAGACACCCCTATGTTGGACTAAAGTGGATGAAAGGAAGCTGCTGACACCTAAGGTTATGGATATAACGGAAGAAAAGATCATGATTATTAGAGAATGAGTAAAAATGGCTTAGGATAGCCAAAAATGCTATTCTGGCTGCCGAACCAAAGACCTTGAGTTTGAGGTAGGAGATCGAGTTTTCTTGAAGTTATCTCCTTGAAATGGTATTGTACGGCTCGTAAGGTGAGAGAGGTTGAGTCCCCTCTATATTAGTCCATACGAGATGTGTTTCATATGGCTAGTAGCCTATAGATTGGCATTATACCTAGAACTCTCTCGAGTTCATGATGTGTTTCATGTTTCGATGCTTAGAAAGTACGTACCTGATGAATCACATGTGTTGGAATAGCAGCCTATTGAGATTTGAGGGGATTTGAGATTTGAGGAGCAGCATTTGCAGATTTTAGACCGAAAAGATAAGGTGTTGCCCTAAAGCATTGATGCTGACTCAACATCCACACTTGTTTACTTAAATTTTGAGGTCGAAATTTTTTTAAGGGGGGTAAGTTGTAACCGCCCAAAATATCGAAAAACATAACTTTGAGAACTTTTAAGGAAAATTGACTATTTTTCCCTTAATGATATTAAAGTTGACTTTTGACTCATATTGTTGTTTGGAATTTTCATGAGTACTATTGTGTAGGTCTCAGAGTCTTGAGTCTTTAGGAACGTGGCATATCAGAATGGGAGATACGATAATTGTGCTATGAATCTATACTTGTTAGGGGTATTTTGGTAATTTGGACTTAAGTGGCATTTTGGTTATTTTGAAACCATGATTTTTTGAGGGATTTTGTAGGATTCTGACAAGTGTCACCCGATTTGGACAATGGATGCATCAACTTTCATGGGAGAAGGATGAATATATGTGTTGTGTAAATGTTGTATGGTTTTTGTGTGAGTTTTGCGTTAGGAAACCACCCACACCCGAGAACCATCAAGCAAGAAGAACAAGCAACAACCAGAGAGAGAGAGAGGAAGGTGAAAGAAAAGACGAACTGAAGGAGAAGGAAGGAATGAGGAGGAAACCAAAACCCGAAAATTGAATTTTTGCATCGCAGGCACCTAGACTGTTTGAGGAGTCCAAAATTCAAACTAAAGGTCCTAACAAGTTCCTTAAGTTCCCAACAACCTAAAGTAAGAAAAAATAAAGGCTTGGCATGCAGGAAGGTTGGGAAACCATGAAGGATAGATTGGCCTAAACTTGAGAAGTAAGTATCTTGAATTCTAGTACGATTTCATTGGTTTTGAGGACATATGCTTATTTTTGGGAGTCAGTAGATGAAGATCAGTGTTTAGAATGTAAAAAAAGGATAAGAAACTATGAAGATAGAATCGGGTCAGACCGCCGGGTTAAAAAATCCGAAACTAAAGAAATGGGTTAACCCGCCACGAGGGAGAAGAAAATGCAAACGTGGCTACTAACGAGGTGCCACATGTGCCACGTGTCAGGCCATGTGTCACCACGTGAGGCCACATGTCATGCCACATGTGCAACCTATCAGGCCTGCTAGGCTGACTCAGCGCCCAATCAATGCTGGACGTGTGCGCATCGACGAACGTGTGACGAGAGTGGCGGCGTGTGGGAAGGCTACCAGTCTTCCACTGGCTAATGGCGACACGTGGGAATGATTTTCAAGACACGACGATGTGTGTCAGACAATTCTCGACGTCCAAAAAAGAATGGTGATGGTTTTGAGTCAACCGCACACTGTCTCGGGGAAGTTTTGGGTGTCTGAAGCGTATGTTTAGAACTTAAAAATTCGTAGTTATATTCCGAAAATTAGGGTCTATATTGTGAGGATGTGACACCCCAAAAATTTGAGAAATGTAACTTTGAAAGTTTGAATGTAAAATGACGATTTTGCCCTTAGTTATATGGGTAAAAGTTGACTTTTTGTTCGAGACACTTTTTGGACGTTCCGGAAAGACTGTTGGATAGGTCCCGAGACGCTGAGTCCGTAGACAGGCCACATGCGTCAATCAAAGTTTGGACGTGGAAGTTACAGGCCTAGAATTATGAGGGGCATTTTGGTAATTATGTGCTGCAGGGGAAAAATGGTCTTTTGGGCAGGTGAATGGCTGATTCAGCCGTGTAGGTGAGTTAGTTAAGTACTTAAGTGACACATGTCACTATGCAGATGACAATTAGTGCCATTGATGCCATCTGATATTTGAATAGGACAAATTCGTCATATATATGCTGAAGTTCAGCTAAAATAGTATGTGTGCTTCCCTTATACAAAAACAGAGCAATAGGAATTGATTTCAGGACAAAAACAAACTTCCGTAAGCTAAAAATCTGAGAACCTGAGCGTATTGAGAGGGTGAATTCGTGAGAGGAAAGAAAGGAGGGGGAAGAGAAGAGAAAACTGGAAAACACCACAAGAACTCAAAAATGTGTTTTTGAAATTGAGAATTGAAATTTGATTTTGAGACGTTAATTAGACAAACTAAGCTTGAATTAAGCTTCCGGAGGAAGGAACGAGTCGATCCATTTTTGAATTCGAAGGAAATTGATGAACAAATACCAAGAACACACCTTGTGACATCTTCGAATTGTGGAGGTTGAGTTCATGTAATTGGAGGTAAGAAATCTTGAAATTGGTTTCGAAATTATGTTTATAATGACCTTAAGCTACTTTCTGGTTGATTAGTTTTATGAATTGGACTGAAATTCGTTACAATTGGAGTTATAACCAATCGGGCATCGATTTAGAATTCGACCCGTTTAAGATATTGTTTCATGAAAATAAGAATACAGATCCCTAATTAAGATTGATTAGATGATAATCAGTGAAAGAAACGAAGGAGTTGAGGTCGAATTGATGAAGAATTTATTCGGTCAGCTCGCCGGTTTACAGACCCGTTTACCAGGTGATCGGGTAGGGACGATTAACAGCGGCTCGTGAGTTCACGCACAACCTAGTTAATCGGGACGTGAGGGTGCGTGGTTGACCTTCTGGGGAAGTGTTCAACACCCTTTTTCATGTAATTGATGTAACGAACATTTTGGTGTTGGTTTCGAGTCGATCGGACACCATCTCGATATTGTTACGAGGGTCCGAAGGATTATGTTACGTTTTAATTCGCATTTAATTCCCAAAAAATTGTGGGAGTTTAATATACTATTATTAGATTCATTAATGACCCATAATGGTGTTGTTTGATAGGATTCGGGATTTTTAGAAATTACAGGAAGGCGTGCAGCTCGGAATTGAGCGATTTGGACGGTGTGTGAGTGGACGTTTGTTTTATAAACTGTTATGCATGCATAGTTAAATGTTCTACAAGATTGATTGCATGATTTGGTTTGAAATGATGTCATGGTGATTTGGCATGATTAATTGTGATTAATGATTATTTTAATCAGTTTTTGGGTATGTTTTACGAGGAATGTGCAAATGATGTTTTGGGCTAGGCCCGGAGTCAAAAAGGTTTCAGAAAGGTTATTTTGACTTAGTTGCTGAGTCATGGATGATTTCGGTTTTTTAATGAGATTTTATGGATTTACGTGCAAATGACATTTTGGGCTTGAGACCCAATTGGATAAATATTTTCACTTGGATTTGGAGTCAAATGTGAATAAATGATTGAATTGATATGCGTTTGTGGTATGGATTGTGTTTGTGATTGTGAATACTGGTACATGTCTGGATGATGCGAGTACAGTTCCTGGACATGACTTGGATGTTGCGTGAGTGCAGTCCCCGAGTATGTGGCACGTCTTGATGGTGCGTGTGTAGTTCCCAGACATGACTCGGATGGTGCGTGAGTGCAATTTCCTAGTTGGCCTACGCATAGTGCGGATGTGATTGTGTGATTGATTGTGCATTTGTGAGTAGTGCTGTTTGATGTTTATTTGATTTTGATTCTTTGCGTACTGGTAATGAGTACGGTTTTTGGTCTTTGTGGCCAAGTTAGTATTTTCATGTGATTTGGCTGGAAAACGGGTGATTGTTATTCATATATTTTACCCTATGCATGCATGGTTTGATAAAATGGAAAGGAAAATGGTCTATTTGAAATGTATTTTCAAAGGATATTATTTTTGTCCACTCACACCTTTTATGTTTTTATGACCCTCCAGGCCTTGGCACGACGTTCTGGGCTGACTAAGAGGTGGAGGTATGAGCGGAAATCAGTGCAGTTATCCCTTGTCTAATAGGTACTGAGGGGTAGTTTCGGGACTTCAGTTGACTTGTCAGACTGGAGCAGGACCGGGCACGGTTATCAAAGTACAGTTGGGATGGGTCCTGTCAAATTGGTATCAGAGCATTGGGTTACTGATTTGTCAAGCCTCCGAGACACGAGCCCCGTGCACGGCCTGGTGATGAGCTTGAGGGTCCAGATGTTGAGAGAGCCCAACGTCTGGGAGCTACTAGATTTACCAGCCAGGCATACCTAAAAGAAGCCTATGGGTGGCCTATTTTTTTTGAGCGTATCTTTGAGGTTATGAGATGTCCACCAGGGGATATGGTTCTGTTAGCCACATTTATGTTGAGTGGCAATGCCTGCCGGTGGTGGTGTGGGTTACAGATGACTGGTTTGAATGCCCGCACTTTGACTTGGGAGGCTTTCCGGGAGCGCTTCCTGGATCAGTTTTATCCCCGCTCATTTTGTCATGCTAAAGAGGTTGAGTTCCTGGAACGACAGCAGAGGAACATGTCAGTGGCTAAATATGAACAGAAATTTCTGAACTTATCTAGTTTTGCTTCATTGTATGTAGAAAATCAGGAGGATAAGTTTCGCAGATTTGAGTATGGGTTGAAGAATGAGATACGGTCCGCTATGACAGTCGGATATTATTCCATACTTCGAGAGCTATCAGATGCTGCTGCTCATGTGGAGGCCAATTTACCTACACGAGAGCACTCTGGACGACGCCGAGAGCGTCAAGGTACCATATTGATGTGTCATGGACCACCAAAGAGAGGTAGTGGTAGCCTTGGCTCTTCTGGGGGATCTCGATTCAGTTCGGACGATGATGGAAATGGGCAAGGGAGTATTCAGGGTTCTGTTCAATCACATGGAGTTCCTAATCAACGGTGTAGGGCGCGAGGAGGTAGACCTGGATGACTCGGCACGGTTAGATGTTTTTTCTGTGGGGAAGTTGGGCATATTAAGAGGAATTGTCCGTACCAACCAAATGGTGGCACCACAGAGCAGGGCTCGGGGACGGCCTCGACCTCTGGAACCGCAAGTGGGAGGGGAACTGATAACACTAGGGGTACACCACGAGGACGTGGTCTAGCTTCAGGCCCACTTGCTCGAGTATTCTCTCTTAGCCAACAGCAAGAAACCAACAAACCACCCGAAGGTAGTTCAGAGTAATGGTAGTACCCCATGGGTTGCTATTTTGTATATATTGTAATGTATGTTATTGTACAGGTGTACTGGTATACGTTTGTTTAATAAATAACGTGATCAAATTTCGGGGACGAAATTCCTTAAGGGGGTCGGTTGTGAAGCCCCGGAAATTCGAGAAACGTAACTTTGAAAGTTTGAATGTAAAATGACGATTTTGCCCTTGGTTATGTGGGTAAAAGTTGACTCTTCGTTCGAGACACTTTTTGGACATTCTGGAAGGATTGTTGGATAGGTCCTGAGACGCTGAGTCCGTAGATAGGCGACATGCGTCAATCAGAGTTCGGACGTGGAAGTTACTGGTCTAGAATTATGAGGGGCATTTTGATAATTATATGTTGCAGGGGAAAAATAGTCTTTTGGGCAGATGAATGGCTGATTCAGCCGTGTGGGCGAGTTAGTTAGGTACTTAAGTGACACATGTCACTATGCATATGACAATTAGTGGCATTGATGCCATCTGATATTTGGATAGGACAAATTCGTCACATATATGCTGGAGTTCAACTAAAACCATGTGTGTGCTTCCCTCAAACAAAAACAGAGCAATAGGAATTGATTTCGGGACAACAACAAACTTCCGTAAGCTGAAAATATGAGAACCTGAGCGTATTGAGAGGGTGAATTCGTGAGAGGAAAGAAAGGAGAGGGAAGAGAAGAGAAAACTAGAAAACACCCCAAGATCCTGAAAATGTGTTTTTGAAATTGAGAATTGAAATTTGAGTTTGAGACGTTAATTGGACAAACTAAGCTTGAATTAAGCATCTGGAGGAAGGAACGAGTCTATTCATTATTGAATTCGAAGGAAATTGATGAACAAACACCAAGAACACACCTTGCGACATCTTCGAATTGTGGAGGTTGAGTTCATGTAATTGGAGGTAAGAAATCTTGAAATTGGTTTCGAAATTACGTTTATAATGACCTTAAGCTACTTTCTGGTTGATTATTTTTATGAATTGAAATGAAATTTGGTACAATTGGAGTTATAACCTATCGGGCATCGATTTAGAATTCGACCCGTTTAAGATATTGTTTCATGAAAATAAGAATACAGATCCCTAATTAAGATTGATTAGATGAAAATCAGTGAAAGAAACCAAGGAATTGAGGATGAATTAATGAAGAATTTATCGGGTCAGCTCAAGGGTTTACAAACCCGTTTACCAGGCGATCGGGTAGGGACGATGAACAGTAGTGGTACTGTTCACCGGCGCATGAGCTCCCGCGTAGCCCAGTTAATCCGCGCGTGAGGGCGCGTGGTTAACCTTCTGCGGAAGTGTTCAACACACTTTTTAATGTAATCGATGTAACAAACATTTTGACGTTGTTTTCGAGTCGATCAGACACCGTCTCGATATTGTTTCGAGGGTCCGAAGGATTATGTTACGTTTTAATTCGTATTTAATTTCCGAAAAAATTGGGGAAGTTTAATATACTATTATTAGATTCACTAGTGACCCATAATGATATTGTTTGATAGGATTCGGAATTTCTGAAAATTACGGAAAGGCGTGTAGCTCGGAATTGAGCGATTTGGATAGTGTGTGAGTGGACGTTTGTTTTATAAACTATTATGCATGAATAGTTAAATGTTTTATATGATTGATTGCATGATTTGGTTTGCAATGATTTCATGGTGATTTGGCATGATTAATTGTGATTAATGATTATTTTAATCGGTCTTTTGGGCACGTTTTACGAGGAATGTGCAAATGATGTTTTGGGCTAGGCCCGGAGTCAAAAAGGTTTCAGAAAGGTTATTTTGACTTAGTTGATGTGTCATGGATGATTTCGGTTTTTTAATGAGATTTTATGGATTTACGTGAAAATGAAATTTTAGGCTTGAAACCCAATTGGATAAATATTTTGACTTGGATTTGGAGTCAAATGTGAATATATGATTGAATTGATATGTGTTTGTGATTGTGAATACTGGTACATGTCTGGATGATGCGAGTGCAGTTCCTGGACATGACTCAGATGTTGCGTGAGTGCAGACCCCGAGTATGTGGCACGTCTTAATGGTGCGTGTGTAGTTCCCAAAGATGACTCGGATGGTGAGTGAGTGGTTTTCCAGAGTTGGCTACGCATAGTGCGAATGTGATTGTGTGATTGATTGTGCACTTGTGAGTAGTGTTGTTTGATGTTGTTTTGATTATGATTCTTTGCGTACTGGTAATGAGTACAGATTTTGGTCTTTGTGGCCAAGTTAGTGTTTTCATGTGATTTGGCTGGAAAACGGGTGATTGTTATTCATATGTTTTACCCTATGCATGCATGGTTTGATAAACTGAAGGGGAAAATGGTCTATTTGAAATGTATTTTCAAAGGATATTATTTTTGTCCATTCACACCTTTTATATTTTTATGACCCTCCAGGCCATGGCACGATGTTCAGGGCTGACTGAGAGGTGGAGGTATGAGCGGAAATTAGTGCAGTTATCCCTTGTCTGACAGGTACTGAGGGGTAGTTTCCGGACTTCAGTTGACTTGTCAGACGGGAGTAGGACCGGGCACGGTTATCAAAGTCCAGTTGGGACGGGTCCTATCAGAGGATGCAAGAGACTTTTGTGACCCGTTATTATGATTTTTGACAGGTGACACAGCCCAGTTGCTGGCGAAGAATGCTCGTTTTCGGATTAAACTACAAAATAAAGAGGGTGATGGGACTTTTATTTTTAATTAAATTATTATGCATGCATATTTAATAATTTTAATTGCTTTATTATATGATTTATGTTGATATGGTTTGATTATGATTTTTAAATGATTATTGATGATTTTTTGGGAATTATTGATTGATTTTGAGTACATGTTTTACGATGTTTTGTATAAACTGCATTTTGGAGTTAGGCTCGGATTTTGAAATATAAATTTGGTTTTAAAGCATTGATATGTTTTATATTTATATTTTCTCGGTATTTGTGAACTATCTTGTTCATAGACAACCCTCATCGGATAGCTAGTTATTTGGTCTAGAGATAGGCTCAGTTTTCTTGATACTGGTCATTTGGTCATAACTCAAACATCCAGAGCAAGATTCTATTTTCCTGGGTCGTTTTTTACTCGGACACCCTGAGCTCGAATCTTTTTTTTCGAGTGGTTGGCCTACCAGTAGTGCGGTTTGATTATGATGATCAGTATTTATGCATCGAGGATGGGTTGACTATGTGTGATCATTGTTGTGGTATCTTGACATATTTTCATATTGACCTACTTACTGGTATTGATTGATTTCCTGATATTTGCTCATATTTTGAGATTCACGGTTTTTATTTCGTTTTAATCGAGATTTGACGGTTTTACATATGCATGCATAGTTTTAGAAAAATGAGGGTTAACTATTTATATTTTTAAAACTATGTTTTTAAATGTTTAATTTTGGCTCACATTTTTATGGGTTTTAATTGCCCTCCACATCCTGACACGGACATGGGGACCTACCTTGGAGCAAGAAGAATAAACTAACAATGTTCAAAACGGTGGTCTAGGCGCCAAGGACGCACCTAGGCGCTAGGCGAAGAAGTGCAGCTGCAAATATGGCCTATGTGGTAGTTGTAGGTAGTTAACGAATTACGCGGCACCTATGCGACCTAGGTGGTGCCTGGGTGTACTTGGGGCCACGACCGGCTAGGCGGTTTAGAGATTAAAAAAAAATCTTACAAGCAGAATTGATTCAATTTCAATTTCACCCAAAATCAAATCACTCAAATTCTTGAATTGCATAATTGATTCAATTAAAAACTTTGAAATCCTAAAATTGAAACCCAAATTAGAAATCAAATTCAAGACCCACCGATACCATCGTTGACTCTCTATCATATGACTCACACAATCGTCGTCGACCATCGCAGGTCGCACCTACGAACATCACACCTTATGTGGTCTTCATCTTCGGTCGACTAGGAAAGAAATTGGACATGTGAACATTGTACCTTCTCTGCTCTTCGTCTTGGTCTGATGAGGAAAGGAATTGGACTTGCGAACATCACACCTTGTCTTCAACTTCATTCGATGAGGAAAGAAATTGGACATGCAAACATTTCACCTGCTCGTTCGTCTTCGATTGATGAGGAAAGGATATATTGGGTTTGAGGATTTGAGGAATTGATTGAGTGAGAAATTAATAGGATGGGTTTGAGGAATTAATTGGTGTGGACCGTGTGGTCGAAGATTGGTTGGGTTTGAAGGATATATTGGGTTTGTTATTGGGTACTTGGGTTTGTAATTGTATATTGGGCTTGTAATTGTATATGTAGTATATATTTATGTATATATAATTATATAATACATAATTTATTAATTTTTGTCCTTTAAAAAAACCGCCTAGGCGTCTGCCTAAGCCCCACTTAGCGGCCTAGGCACTAGGCCCTGACCCGCCGCTCTGGAAGTGCCTAGCGCCGTTTGGAACCTTATAAACTAGACATTGCGCACTCGTTGACGTCTTAGGGTAGGATTTAATGTTTTTCGTTGTATTATGCTACTTATACTCTGTAAACGGTTATGTAAAATATCCGTTGTCTGACAGTTGGTTGGTTTCATCGATATTATGTGGAATTTTAAGATTAGTTCGACCTTTTAGTATTGACTGTCAGACGGTTCAGGATCCTTCATAATTATCAAGGTCCTTTCAGGATGGGGTCCTATCATATATATATATATACGATATGTATATATATATATATATATAAACTTGATGAAAATGTTCAAGAATTTGAATGGAAGAGGTCATGCTCTTAAATTTCGCGATTGAATTGTATCATCAAACTTGGAAAAACCTACTTCAATATCAATACATGATTTATATTCTGTGAAATTTCCTATCCAAAGTCAGTAATTTCATAGAGTTGTAGAATAAAATTTGATATGTAACAACAAGACACCATGGGACATGAAACTGCTCAAGAGAAGAATATAGAGTTGATGAAGCCTAGGTAACTCGGGAACAACAATGCCACCAGCAATTGTCACGCCACCAATATGGCTCGATGAAGTCTTAGAAATTCATAAAAATTATACAAGTAGTGATATCAGTTGCTTTTGGCAGATTAGTTGTAATGACTCGGACCTCCAACAAGGGTAAAAACAAAAACGTTGGATGAAATAGATCATTTTGCCCCTGGAAGTCAAAGGTTGACTTTTTGGTCAAAGTCAAAGGGATGACTTTGACTAAGGTAAAAAATGTTATTTTTTTTACCGGGACGGTTTTTGGAAATTTCGAAAATGTTGTTAAAAAGGTCTCGGATTGCTGAGTACGTTGGTAGGCGGCATACCGAAAATGGGGTTCAGTTGGATTCTTTTTTTTGTCTAAGTTATATAGGGGCATTTTAGTAATTTTGCAAGAAGGGGCATTTTGGTAAATTATTTTGAGGAGATTTTTCTGGTGGCCATTGGGATAGGAACAAGTGTCCCTTATCCCTTAAATCCTTGTGCACCGACTTGGGTTATGTGTGTTTTTAAGTGTTTTGTGTGTCCATGGTAATGGTTCTAGGCTGTGAGGGGAAAATGAGAGAAAATGAAGGAGAACAAAGAGAGGAAGACCAGAGGAGGAAATTAGAGATGAAGGAAGAGAAAACAGAGGAGGAAGAGAAGAGGATTCAGACCCAAACCGGGAGGGAGAGAGAAAGATAATAACCTATGGGTTATTATCTGGTTTGGAATTGTCCAACCCATGTTTTGACTAGAATGCTTGGGAAAAAGCTTTTTATCATCTTTCTCATATCTCTACCACCTTAGCAAGCCTTGAGAACATGGTTTTAGACGTTGAGAACACCCAGGTATCAAAGTTGGTGGAAGGTTATGATGGGAGAATCAGACGACGAGGTTGGGTAAGGTCATTTCGAGTTTTGAGTATATAGATCAACTCCTAAGTTAATGTAGAGTATGTTGGTCGAATTAGAATTGAAAAGAATGAAAAATGAAGGACTTAGGATCTGGTCGGGTCGCCAGGTCGGGTGACCCGAATAGCAAAGAAGTCGGGTAACAAGGATGATGAACATCACCTGAGCCCTGTTACTGTAGCTGGTACGTGAATCCTAAGCACATCCACTTTGGGCGGCGCATGGTGGCTTATTGTGCGTGTCATCGATTTGTGTGCTACACGAAAGTTTGAGTATTTGATGTTACAAGCATTTTGGCAGAAGTTTCGAGTTAATCGAACACCATTTCGAGATAGTTTTGGGTGTTCAAAGGTTTAGGTTTTTTTTAATTACGTTTAAAAATCCCAAAAAATTATGGGAATAAAATAGGAGTTAATGGAGATGATTTGTGACACTTAGATGTGAATTTCGGCAGGAAGCGACATTCCCAAAAACTACGGAAGTGCATGCAAAAGGGGAATTCATAGATTTGAATGTGTGTGAGTGCACGTTTTATTTTATTAAAATATTGTACATCATATTTATGAGTTTAAGTGCTCTAATATGTGTTTTTATGATAGTTGTGTGATTAGGAATTTTATCGTATTTTCGGTGATTTTACGAATATGATTTCCATTTGATTTTTTGAACTGTTTTACAAAAGTTACTTTCATGTCACGTTTTACGAAATATGGTGTTTGAGTTGTGTTTGGGGCTTGGTGAATATTATAGTAATATTTTATATGGATTGGTTGATGTGTTATATGGATTTTGGAACCTGAGGGTATATTAGAGTAATATTTTATATTTTGCGAGGAAATTGGGTATGTTATATCCTGAAGTGTTACTGAGTTTTGGAAAGTGGCTTTATGCTTACTGTGTTGTGGAATGTTGTGATGATGTGTGAGATTGTAATTGTGATATCGGTGTGGATATGTTCTAGCATTATGATGGTAGTCTCAGCCGTCGAGTTGGGGACTCCAGATCCTGAGACTAGAATTATGTATAACTATGATTATGATGCCGATATGGTTTCATGCGGATATATTCTGGTATTGTGTTGTTTGGATGACTCAAACGTCGAGCAAGCCTTCAATTCCCGAGTTTGTGTCACTCGGACGTCGAGTAGGGCTCCAGTTCCCGAGTATATTGCCTACCTGTAGTGCACTTGTGAAATGATGATTGGCATGATGATCAATATGGTGCATATGATGAATAATGTGGTGCATATGGTGATTTGTGTGATGTTTGTCTATTGATGATGCATTGACTATATGCGTGTTTTGTGATGATGTTGGTTATGGTTGATTGTGTGGACTGATGTGACGGTTTGCGAGATGTGATGTATGTTATGATGTGCCTGCTAGTGGGGAAGTGGTTTCATGTGTGACATTATTGCACGTTTTACGAGGTTTCGAGAAATGATGTTTTGAACGTGATTTTGAATGGAATGTGGATTATGTCATGAAATAATGTGATTTGGAATATTTATGATTTCGATATGATTTTCTAAATGGTTTTTCAAAAGTAGCCTTAATGGAACATTTTACGAAAAATGGTGTTTGAGTTGTGTTTGGGGCTTAGCCCCGAGATTTCGATTATGGGTTTTGTTTGTGATTAGGATGAAGATGATGGTGATGTTGGCTAGTGGATTTTTTACATGGATTTTGGAAACTTGGTGAATATTAGAGTAATATTTTATATTTTGCGAGGAAATTGGGTATGTTATATTTTGATGCGTTATTGAGCTAAGGAAAGTGGCTTTGTACTTATTGTGTTGTGGAATGTTGTGATGATGTGTGAGATTGTGATTGTGATATCGGGTGTGGATATGTTCTAAAATTATGATGGTAGCCTCAGCCGTCAAGCCGGGGGCTCTAGATCCTAAGACTGGACTTATGTATAACTATGATTATGATGCCGATATGGTTTCATGTGGATATATTCTAGTATTGTGTTGTTATGATGACTTAGATGTCGTGCAGGACTCCAGTTCCCGAGTCTGTGTCCCTCGGACGTTGAGTAGGGCTCCAATTCTCGAGTATATTTCCTATCGATAGTGCACTTGCGATATGATGATTGGCATGATGATCAATATGGTGCAAATGATGAATAATGTGGTGCATATGGTGATTTGTGTGATGCTTGTTTATGGATGATGAATTGACTATGTGCGTGTTCTGTGATGATGTTGGTTATGGTCGATTGTGTGGACTGATGTGATGGCTTGCGAGATGTGATGTCTGTTACGGTGTGCTAGTGGGGAAGTGGTTTCATGTATGACATTTGCACATTTTACGAGGTTTCCGTAAACTATGTTTTGAACGCCATTTCGAACGTGATTTTGAATGGAATGTGGATTGTGGCATGAAATAACGTGATTTGAAATATTTATGATTTCCATATGATTTTCTGAACGGTTTTTACAAAAGTAGCCTTATTGGTACGTTTTACGAAAAGTGGTGTTTGAGCTGTGTTTGGGGCTTAGGCTCGAGATTCCGATTATGGTTTTAGTTTGTAATTGAGATGAAGTTGATGGTGATGTTGGCTGGTTAAGTTGTTATATGGATTTTGGAACCTTGGTGAATATTAGAGTAATATTTTATCTTTTGCGAGGAAATCGGGTATGTTATATCTTGATGCATTACTGAGCTATGGAAAGTGGCTTTGTGCTTATTGTGTTGTGGAATGTTGTGATGATGTGTGAGATTGTGATTGTGATATCGGGTCTGGATATGTTCTAGCATTGTGATAGTAGCCTCAACCGTCGAGCCAGGGGTTCTAGATCCCGAGACTAGACTTATGTATAACTATGGTAATGATGCCGATATGGTTTCATATGGATATATTCTGGAATTGTGTGGTTGTGATGACTTAGACATCGAGCAAGGCTTCAGTTCCTAAGTTTGTGTCACTCGGACGTCGAGCAGAGCTTCAGTTCCCAATTATATTGCTTACTGGCATTATGATCAATATGGTGCATATGATGAATAATGTGTGCATGTGGTAATTTGTGTGATGCTTGTGTATTGATGATGAATTGACTATATGCATGTTTTGTGATGATGTTGGTTATGGTCGATTGTGTGGATTGATGTGATGGCTTACGAGATGTGATGCATGTAACAACCCGTCCCGAGAATTGGGATTAGTAGAGTGATTAAGGTGTGATTAGTAAGGTTAATCAGGGGTTAGTTGGTCCCGATGGGGTCACTAGTGGAGAATGACGATTTTGCCCCTACTTCGGGCAAAAATGTTGACTTTTATTTCGGGTGGTCAATTGGGGATTGACCAGTGACCAGGACGTAGTTTAGGACGTCATGAACCCGTAGACATGTGGTATGTTTGATTCCGACATCCGAGGAGGAAGTTGTGATGTTCGGAAGGTCGAGGGTATTATCGTAATTTTGGTAAAATAGGGGGAAAAGTTGACTTTTTGTATAATCGAGTTTTGGTAGGTTGACCTAGGATGGCTAGATAGTTCTTGTCGTCCTGAGTTCGATGACAGGCGGCACGTATTCATCGGACTTACGAGGTGAAGGTTACGGGTCTAGGAAGTTTCGGTAAAACCGTAAAAATGTGTTAAACAAAAGGGTATTTTAGTCTTTTTGGGTTTATGGGGATTCGTGCAGAGAGAAAGGAATGGACGGCTGGGGTTAAAGCAGATGGGACAAAGATTGAAGGGATGGTGACACATGGCAAAGGGCTAGAGGATTCTGGTGGAATCCTGTGTGTTCACAGCCCAATTATTTGGGTGGAACCGTGCATACCCGTGTTTGTTCTTCGACAAACACAGAGAAACAGAGTGTGAGAATTGAGGGGAATTGATCGATCTGGGTGCAAGGGTGAGTGATTAGCGAGTTGTGAGAGTGACAGTGAGGCAGGGCGGAGCTGGTGGTCGTGATTTGGCGGTGCAATCGTGCACGGCGGAGCTGCACTCGAAGGTGAGATTCCTGTGCTCTGTTTTCCCGTGGAAATTCAATTTGAAAGTCGTGAGTCTAGGCTTAGAGTCGAAGTGATTGGAGGTCAGGGTTATGTTCAAGGAGGTCCTAGGAATGATTTGGGGTGGTCGCCGTGACGGGGGTGTCCACGGCGGAGCTCAGTCGCAGAGGGGTGCTCTGTTGCTCTGTTTCGGCCGTGAGCTTCGAACTCAAAGTCGACGAGTTTGGGGCTGAGTCGAAGGTAGAGGAGGTGTGGTCTAGGTTCAGTGAAGCCTTAGGGACCGTCTGGTGTTGCCACCGTGACGGGAGGTGACCGGAGTTGAGGAGTCGTGAAACAGGGGGACATTTAGCCGTCTGGTTTTGAGCTTAGTCGACGGGCTAGGGACAGTGTCGAGGTGAACGGCGTTGGGGATTGGATTCGTGGTGTCTGGACGAAGCTGCTGGTGAAGGAAGGGATCGAATTGGTGGCCGGACGGCGGAGATCAAGTCTCGCCGGTTCAGCCTGCGACGGCCGGTTCAGCACAGGTTGAAGGTGGTACTGTAGCTGGCGCGTGGGGCCACGCGCAGCCACTTTGGGCGGCGCGTGGGGGCGCGTGCGGCGGCGGTTGGGAAAGTGGTCAACATGACTTTTGGTCTAGGAGTTGTGTTGAGTTCAATGGAGTTGGTTTCGGGTTAATCGGACATCGTATGAGTTCGGTTCCGCGAGGGAGAATGTTTAGGGTCCCGGGTTTTCGGTTTTCGGTTCGGGGATTTTGTTTAGGGAATTTAGGTGAGTGTTTGTAGACGTATTAGTGACGTAATTTGACGGTGTTTGACAGGATCGGGATTTCCCGAGGAAGCCGAGGAACGGGCTGGACGTTCGGGACGCGAGTAGGGCTCAGTACTGTGAGTGGACCCTTTTTCTAAACTCGATCATGCATAACTGTTTTTATATACGTTTTGATTATTGCATAGGTTATGATGGTTTTACTTGATTATACGTGATTGAGATATTTGCAAGTTTTTCGAGACATTTTCGGGATTTTGCACGTTTTTCGAGAAAATGCTGGTTTCGGATTTTGATGACACATTTGGGGATTTCCACCTATAAAGGTTTTCTGATAATGATAAATGGGTTATGAAATATGATTTGTGATTACATGTGGTTTTGGTATGAAAATGGATATTTTTCCGGATTTGGGTTCGGAATGACGGTTCTGGATACCAGAAGGGTATCAGACCAGTGATTTCGGATTCGGGTTTGGATGTGGATTGGTAAATGATTTTCAAATGGTTTTGGGATTGGATTTGCTGGATCTAGATATTGGGTTTAAAGACCCGGATATATGTGACGGGGGACCGGCCGGATTGGGTTTAAAGACCCGGATTGAGTTTAAAGACTCGGGAGTTTAAAGACTCGGATATATATATTGATTTCCCCCGTAGGCCTTGAGTTTAAAGACTCGGGAGTTTAAAGACTCGGATATGATTAAGGCCTGGATTGAGTTTAAAGACTCGGGAGTTTAAAGACTCGGAGAGGTCCAGCAGGTTCGATCGGGAAATGAGGATTTGATACGGTTTCTGATACTCATGCTATGGTTTCTTATGATATTTTATAGTATTTCTGTTTCTTATGATGTTTTATAACGATTATTTTATAACTGTGTTCATAACTGTTGGTTATGCATGTGGTTTCAAAACGGAGGGTTAAACTCGGTTTTCTTATAAAATGGTTTTGAACTTTTTTGTACTTTCTGGTCCACTCACACTTTTGTTTTAAATTGCCCTCCAGGTTTTGGAGCTAGCGCGGGGTCTTGACGTCTAGGCAGTGTCCGAGGCATAGAAGTGCCGTGAGGGATCCTAGAAGAGTTTAAAGGCTTCTGTGTGCGTGTACTTTATCGGTTTTTATTTTCCTTGTAATTTAGTGCTATGCTCTGTAAACGATAAGGTTGGGGTATTTTGTAATTACTCCTGCGTCTGACTGGGTTCGAGTGAGTTTTACTTGAGTTTTGTGTCGGGGAGTCAGACGGGAGCGGGATTTACCTCGGGTTTCGGGGTGAAACCGGGGTGGGTCCTGACAATGCATGTTGTGGTGTGCCTGTTAGTGGGAAGTGGTTTCATGTGTGACATTATTGCACGTTTTATGAGGTTTCGGTAAACTATATTTTGAACTCCGTTTTGAAAGTGATTTTGAGTGGAATGTGGATTATGGCATGAAATAACGTGATTTGGAATATTTAAGATTTCCATATGATTTTCTGAACGGTTTTGACAAAAGTAACCTTAATGGAACGTTTTACGAAAAATGGTGTTTGAGCTGTGTTTGGGGCTTAGGCCCGAGATTCCGATTATGGTTTTAGTTTGTGACTGAGTTGAAAATGATGGTGATGTTGGCTGGTTGGGTTGTTATATGGATTTTGGAACCTTGGTGAATATTAGAGTAATATTTTATATTTTGCGAGGAAATTGGGTAGGTTTTATCTTGATGTGTTACTGAGCTATGTAAAGTGGCTTTGTGCTTATTGTGTTGTGGATATATTCTGGTATTATGTTGTTATGATGATTCAGACGTCGAGCAGGGTACCTGTTCCCGAGTCTATGTCACTTGGTCGTCGAACATGGCTCTAGTTGCCGAGTATATTTCCTACCGGCAGTTCACTTGTGATATGATGATTGGCATGATGATCGATATGGTGCATATGATGAATAATGTTGAGGGTATGGTGATTTGTGTGATGCTTGTGTATTGATGATGAATTTAATATATGTGTGTTTTGTGATGATGTTGGTTATGGTTGATTATGTGGACTGATGTGATGGCTTGTGAGGATGTGATGTATCTTGTGGTATGCCTGCTAGTGGGGCAGTGGTTTCATGTGTTACATTGTATTGATGGTGATGTCAACTTACTAAGATTTAGATGGACTAACGTTACTGTTGAGTTATTTCTTGTATTTCGAAATATATATTGTGTTTCATTTTAATCGAAGTAAATCGGTTTTGAAATGATTTTCGTATACCTGCATGGTTTTATAAACCGGAGGGGAAGAATTGATGTTTTCAAATTATGATGTATAATATTCAATGTCTGACAAGGTTTCTGTCAGATGGGAGGAGGGTTTGGGTGTACTATACTTGTAAACACCCTAGAAACTCAAAGGATGTAAATTTGTAAAATGATAAATGAAATGACGTTTTTACCCTTGTAAATAGTAAGGTCAAAGTTAACGTTTTGTGTGACACGTGTTTTTCACGAACTTCAAGGACCATTAGGTAGGTCTCGATGCCCTGAGTCCGTAGACAGGTGTCACGCTGAAAACGGACCTCGGACGGATAAGTTATGATTCTAGAACGAGGAATGGCATTTTGGTAATTTTTTGAAGGAAGGGTAAAATGGTAATTTGGATGGTGGAATTTGAAATCAGCCGTGATGGTTTGTTGAGTGAATTGTTTAACTAATTAAGTGACAATTGTCACTAACAGAGGATGGATTAGTGGCAGTTTGGGCTGAGTGGATTTTCAGGCGTACTGTGTGGACTGTGAAGAGCAGAGCACGGGCACATTTGTCATTGTTTTGGGTCAGTTATGGGAAATAGAGTCACAGTGGGACTGAGGGATTCTTTTAGTTTGCTGTGAAGGACGGATTGAAAACAGAGAGGTTAGAGTGAGTCGAGAAAACCAATTGGAGAGGAAAGAACCGAGAAACCAGAGAGAAACCAAAATCGTGAAAACTGGGAAAATGGAGGGAAAATACGAAATTTAATTTGTGAGTTGAGAGGAGCTAAATAGAGGTTAGAAACAGTCTTCTAGACTCATTTCGACTTCAACCACACAAAAATCGAAGGGGATTGATTGTGTTTTGGCCAAGAACAGAAGTTCCAGATTCTGGAAAAATTCGAGGTTGAGAACGACTACCTACAGGTAAGGATTTGTGAAATTGGTTATTGTCAAACGTTCATTTACATCTTAAGATGCTTCAGTATCATTTAATTAGAAAACTAAGTCGATTTGAGTGAGTTTCGAAATTTAAAACCGTTTGTTTGATCATGAGAGAAATGATGGATTACAGGCTTGATGTGTGTAATTGGTAATGGAGAACTTAAATTACGATAGAATGAAAGGATTTTGGTGGAAGAATTGAAAGAATTAAGTTGAAATTGAAGGAGTTTGAACCGGGTCGTGTCGCGGGTCTGTAATCGTTTAGCAGGAAAATGGGTAGGGACGACGACACTGTAGTGTTACTGTGGATGACGTGTGGCTTTCACACGCAGTCACTTTGGGCGGCGCGTGAGGGCGCGCGAGGCCATATCTCCGGTCACGGTCAACATGTGATTTGATCCTTTCAATGTAACGAACATTTTGAGACAAATTTCGAGTCGATCGAACATCGCGGGTCAGGTTGGGGACAGCGAGTACTAGAGGAGATGCTGGAGCTACCAGTGGACAGAGGGGTCGTGGCCGAGCATCAGGACCACATGCCCGAGTTTTTGCGATTACACAGCGGGAGGCTTGGGCAGCACCTGGTGTTGTGATAGGTACGCTTACAATCCTTGGTCATGATGTATGTGCTTTGATAGAACCCGGAGCTTCTCATTCTTTTATATCACGGAGTTGTGGTTTGTTAGCAGATAGAGAGGTGTCCGCACTGGGTTGTGATATGGGTGTGAGTACGCCCACATGGGAGGTATTTGTGGTAAACCAAGTGTTGAGAGAGTGTCCCGTATTGGTAGGTGATGTTGGGTTGGTAGCTGGCCTGATACTCCTGGACTTGCATGACTTTGATGTTATTCTGGGGATGGATTGGTTGACATTACATCATGCTTCTATCAAGTGTGTCGATAAGAAGGTTACTTTTCGGAGTCCAGGGTTACCTGAAACTACCTTTCAGGAAATACAACGAGCAATTCCTGTTGGGGTGATTTCAGCTCTAAAAGCAAGTAAGTTGTTAAGGAAAGGGTGCCTGGGATACTTCGATCACGTAGTGAACACACGTGCTGCACCATTGAAAGTGGAGGATATATCGATAGTACGGGAGTTCCCGAACGTCTTTCCGGAGGATTTGCTGGATTACCACCCCACTGAGACATTGCGTTCACCATTGATCTTGTTCCAAGTACACAACCTATTTCTCAGACTCCTTATCATATGGCGCCAGCTGAGTTGAAGGAATTGAAGGTGCAGTTGTAAGAGTTGGTCGATATGTGGTTTATTCGACCGAGTGTATCTCCTTAAGGAGCTCCAGTTTTGTTTGTTTTTAGGTAACTAAATAGGGTAACAATACGGAATAAATACCCCCTGCCACGGATCGATGACCTGTTTGATCAGCTGAGAGGAGCTCAACACTTCTCTAAGATCAATCTTCGTTCTGGGTATCATCAATTGCGAGTTAAAGAAGAGGATGTACCCAAAACAGCCTTTAGAACCCGATATGGTCATTATGAGTTCCTAGTGATGCCGTTCGGGTTAACTAACGCACCAGCGACATTTATGGATTTGATGAATCGAGTGTTGCAGCCATACTTGGATCACTTTGTTATTGTATTCATTGATGACATTTTAGTCTACTCAAAGAGTGCGAAGGAGCACGAAAAGCACTTAAGGATAGTGCTTGGTACCCTAAGGAAGAATCAGTTGTATGCAAAGCTTAGTAAGTGTCAATTTTGGCTGACCAGCGTAGGTTTCTTGGGACATGTGATTTTCGGCTGGAAGAATCAGTGTAGATCCCCAAAAGATTGAAGCAGTAGCAAAGTGGGAACAACCAAAGATAGTCACTGAGGTTAGAAGTTTCTTAGGGTTAGCTGGTTATTACAGGTGGTTTGTGGAAGGATTTTCTACTATTGCTGCCCCATTGACACAGCTGACAAGGAAGGGAGTCAGATTTGTTTGGGATGAGGATTGCGAACAATGTTTTCAGAAGTTGAAGGAAAAGTTGACATCCGCTCTTGTATTGACCCTTCCGGATGATAGTGGGGAATTTTAAGTGTACAGCGATGCATCCTTACAAGGATTGGGATGCGTGTTAATGCAACATGGGAAAGTGATTGCCTATGCCTCCTGCCAGTTGAAGTCTCATGAAAGTAACTATCCTTCCCATGATTTAGAACTATCTGTAGTGGTATATGCTCTAAAGATTTGGAGACATCATTTATATGGTGCGACCTGTAGACTGTTTACTGATCATAAGAGCCTAAAGTACTTGTTCACACAGAAGGAATTAAATGTGAAGCAAAGACGATGGTTGGAGCTGATTAAGGATTATGATTGCACGATTGAGTACCATCCTGGAAAATCTAATGTGGTAGCTGATGCTTTGAGTCAGAAATCAACACATTCTGTGGCACACCTACGGATGACCCATTTGCCCCTATTGGTTGAACTCCGTAAGACTAGCGTTAATTTGGTACTTGATAGCCAAGGTGTCTTACTAGCTAGTTTCCAGGTGCGGCCAATCCTAATTAACCAAATCATCAATGCTCAATTCCAAGATCCTGTCTCATGTATTCTTCTGATCGAAGTGGAAGCAGGAGAACGGCAAGATTATACAGTCAGAGATGATGAAGCCTTACTAAAGGAAGGACGGTTGCATGTGCCTAGAAACGTCACATTAAAGAAAGAGATTTTGGACGAAGCACATAGCTCGGCGTACGTTATGCATCCAGGTGGAACTAAAATGTACCGTACACTTCGAGAACATTATTGGTGGCCAGGTATGAAACGAGAAATCGCTGAGTATGTCAGTAAGTGTTTGATTTGCCAGTAGGTAAAGGCTGAGAGGCAAAGACCCTATGGAGCGTTGCAACCACTTCCTATCCTAGAATGGAAATGGGACCATATAACGATGGATTTTGTGTTTGGACTTCCTAGGACACCCAGAGTCCACGATGGAGTTTGGGTGGTTGTGGACAGACTCACTAAGTCAGTGCATTTCTTACCTGTTAGGGAAGACTTCCAGATGACACGGTATGCCATATTGTTTATTAATGAGATTATACGATTACATGGCACTCCTGTCTCTATCGTACCGGATCGAGATCCACCGATTTACATCCAGATTCTGGCAGAGTTTACAGGAAGCTTTTGGGACGAGATTGCATTTTAGTACAGCGTTCCACCCTCAGACGGACGGACAGTCAGAGCAGACTATTCAAACCTTGGAAGATATGATGAGAGCCTGTGTTTTACAATTCCAAGGTACTTGGGAGTCACACTTACCATTAATGGAATTCGCTTATAACAATAGCTACCAAGCGAGTATTGGGATGACGCTTTACGAAGCCTTGTATGGACGACAGTGCAGAACCCCTTTGTGTTGGACTGACGTGGGCGAAAGGAAGTTGACTAGATCCGAATTGGTGGAATTGACGACAGAGAAAGTCAAAATCATCAGAGATAGACTCAAGGTAGCCCAAGATAGACAAAAGAGCTATGTGGACCGTCGGATTAGAGATCTTGAGTTTGCGGTCGAAGATTGGGTATTTCTGAAGCTATCTCCTTGGAAAGGTATAGTGCAGTTTGGCAGGCGAGGGAAATTGAGTCCCCGTTTCATCGGGCCATACGAGATTGTTGAGAGGATTGGCCAAGTTACATACAGATTAGCGCTACCTCCAGAACTTTCTAAGGTCCACGATGTATTCCACGTGTCGATGTTACGGAAGTATGTGTTTGATGCATCTCGTGTACTAGAAGAGCAACCCATTGAACACAGAGAAGACTTAAGCTTTGAAGAACAGTCCGTACAGATTTTGGATCGAAAAGATAAAGTACTTCGTCGGAAGACCATTCCCCTAATAAAGGTTCTGTGGAGAAATCAGAATGTGGAAGAGGCCACATGGGAACCCGAGGCACAGATGCGAGAGCAGTATCCATACTTGTTTCACTAAAATTTCGGGATGAAATTTCTTAGGGGGGGGGGGGGGGAGGGGAGGGGTTGTAACGCCCCGGAAAGTCAAAGGATGTAAATTTGTAAAATGATAAATGAAATGACGTTTTTACCCTTATAAATAGTAAGGTCAAAGTTGACTTTTTACCTGACATGTGTTTTTCACGAATTTCAAGGACCATTAGGTAGGTCTCGATGCCCTGAGTACATAGACAGGCGGCACGCTGAAAACGGACCTCAGATGGATAAGTTATGATTCTGGAACGAGGAAGGGCATTTTGGTAATTTTGCGAAGGAAGGGTAAAATGGTAATTTGGATGGTGGAATTTAAAATCAGACGTGGTGGCTTGTTGAGTGAGTTTTTTTAACTAATTAAGTGACAATTGTCACTAAGAGAGGATGGATTAGTGGCAGTTTGGGCTGAGTGGACTTTCAGGCGTGCTGTATGGACTGTGAAGAGCAGAGCACGAGCACATTTGTTATTGTTTTGGGTCAGTTGCGGGAAACAGAGTCACAGTGGGGCTGAGGGATTCTTTTAGTTTGCTGTGAAGGACAGATTGAAAACAGAGAGGTCAGAGTTAGTCGAGAAGACCAATTGGAGAGGAAAGAACCGAGAAACCAGAGAGAAACCAAAATTGTGAAAACTGGGAAAATGGAGGGAAAATACGAAATTTAATTTTTGAGTTGAGAGGAGCTAAACAGAGGTTAGAAACAGTCTTCTGGACTCATTTCCACTTCAACCACACAAAAATCGAAGGGGATTGATTGTGTTTTGGCCAAGAACAGAAGTTCCAGATTCTAGAAAAATTCGAGGTTGAGTACGACTACCTACAAGTAAGGATTTGTGAAATTGGTTATTGTAAAACATTCATTTACATCTTAAGATGCTTCAGTATCATTTAATTAGAAAACTAAGTCGATTTGAGTGAGTTTCGAAATTTAAAACCGTTTGTTTGATCATGAGAGAAATGATGGATTACAGGCTTGATGTGTGTAATTAGTAATGGAGAACTTAAATTACGATAGAATGAAAGGATTTCGGTGGAAGAATTGAAAGAATTAAGTTGAAATTGAAGGAGTTTGAACCGGGTCGTGTCGCGGGTTTGTAACCCGTTTAGCAGGAAAACTGGAAGGGACGACGATACTGTAGCGTTACTGTGCATGACGCGTGGCTTTCACGCGCAGTCACTTTGGGCGGCGCGTGAGGGCGCCTGAGGCCATATCTCGGGTCACGATCGACATGTGATTTGATCCTTTCAATGTAACGAACATTTTGAGATAAATTTCGAGTCGATCGAACATCGTTCGGGATGGTTTGGAGAGTTCGAAGGTTTAGGATTTTAATTTAATTACGTTGAAAAATCCTGAAAAATTGGTGAAATTAATATAAGCTTAATGAACGTGTTTTGTGACCCAAATTGTGATCTTTGACAGGCAAGAACATTCCCGAGACAGCCGAGGAGCGTACGGGACGCGATTGACGCGTTCGAACTTCGTGAGTGGACTTTTTATTTCTAACCGAGCATGCATAACTGTTTTTACTCACTTGTTTTATGTTTCTATATATGAGTTTATGTTTATAATTATGACATTTCTGCTTTACGTGATTACACGTTTTTCGATGTGATTTATCACATTTTACGTATTTCGAGACTATGGTTTCTGCGATGCTTTGATGATGGGTTGATAAGTGATTTTATATGATTTGTGCGTATCACGTTTTTATGATGATTTGTGAGTAAGATTCGGGACTTGGACGTGAAATTCGGACATAAGTCCTATTTTGATAAAATGTGATTTCAAATTGGTTTTGGAATTTGGATCACGATGGATCCTGAATTTCTTATGATTTACACATGATTTTGGGTTTAAAGACCCGGTACGATTGCTGGATCTGGTTTTGGGTTTAAAGACCCGGTTAAGTTATGACGGGGGAGGGCCCTTGATTGAGACATGTTGAGTTTAAAGAATCAATTACTGTGATATCTCTCGAGGCCTATTGAATGTGTTTTGAGTTTAAAGACTCATTGATATCTCAGGAAGGCCTGATATATGAGTTTAAAGACTCGGATGGATCCAACAGATTTAATTCCTTGATGTTACGTTCGGTTTTACATGATTTTATAGTTATCTACTGTAACAGTTTCCATACAGTTTATATAAGTGTTTTTCGGATACTTAGTTATGCATGCGTGTTTTGAAACTGGAGGGTGAACCCTGATTTCCTTAAGACTGTTTTCCAAAACCATTTGTTTTAGTCCACTCACACTTTTCTGTTTTAATACCCTCCAGGTCGTGGTACAAGTTTTGGAGGCTAACGTTGAGGCAGAGGTAGAGGTAGAGGCATAAAGTTTTCCCGTTGCTGTGTAGTTAGTTCACAGAGTAGGGTTTTATCCTTATCTTGTTTTGTAACCATGCTCTGTGATACGGTTGACTGGTTGTACCATTGGTTGTATCGTACTTTCTCCCTAGTCTGACAGTACGTGTAATGTATTATTGTGTGGTTATTTTTGATTGTTTGTGTTCAATTGTCAGACGGGAGCAGGATTCTTCCCGATTATCGAGGCGATAATCAGGGTGGGTCCTGTCAATACTAGTGTATTCGGATGGGGCCCTATCAACCCATCCTATAATCACAAGATTATCGTGAGGTTATCAAGACTAATTGGGATTAATCAAGGTGAAATGATAATTTTACCCTATAAGGGAAAATGCTGACTTTTGACCTGGGAGGTTATTTGGATTTTGACCCAAGCCCATTACGTAGATCGAGAGATTTCAATTACGTCGATAGACAGGACGTCGAGTTTGGACATCAGCCGGTTATTTTAGGGTTTAAAGAAGGTTTTAGTCGGTTTTACGTGGCACATTTTATGAAAAGGGTTTACTTTAGTTTGTTTGTTTGTGGGGCCCAAAATATCTACTCTGGACCAATGGATGAGTGACAAGTGTCATGATGATCTCAGCATGTGGCATGTGACAGGTGGTTACACAAGGCACCTATTGGGTGGTGCCACGTGGCAGGTTATCAGGACCGTCATATGTTAGAATGATGTTAGCCCTAACTAACGTCAGCGTTGACCAAACTTTGACCTGCTTGTGTGGGCGGGCGGGCACAAATTTCGAGGTTTAACTAATCTTGTTCGAAATGTTTTGACGGCCTGAATCCATTGGTGGTGATTTAAGGTCTATCAGAGATCGTTTGATTGGTGTTTTATAGGTTTTTTCTCCCTGTGAAGCGTGTTTGGGATGCGTTTTCAGTTCTGGGGTTTTTGAGGGTATATTGTATGGACTTATATGGATTGTTAGCGACCCTCGGGTATGATTTTGATATGCCCGATTGTCTCAGAGGCTTTGGACTAGCTTACGGCTCGTGTTTTGAGCGTGCGGCGGTACTGTGAGTGGATATTTTCTTTCATAACTCTGATGCATGCTTAAATATATGTTTTTACTGATTTTATGGCATGGTATAGTCTGATTATAATTATGGTTATGATTATTGGATAATGAATGGTTTGAGTATATTATAGCTATAATCTCTGGTTATTGATTTTATAATGGTTTTTGGAAAACTTGGAGTTGGGCTAGCGCCCTAGATTTAAATGTTTTGTGTTGGTGCCAGTGTGTAACTGTTTTGGACTGGGCCAGTGTGATAATTGTTTTGGGCTGGTGCCTATGTGATAACTATTTTGTGCTGGTGCCCGTGTGATCACTGTTTTAGGTTGGTGCGTGTGTGACAAACTATTATTCGATTTGGATACTATTTGCTGGATTAGCCAACCTCAGGCGATTAGATCGCTATATTTGTAGTTGGACTCCATGGATCCACAGAGAGGGGCTCGAATGTGGTTAGAGATGGGCTCGACACGTACCGACGGGGTTGGACCTTGTAGGACCCGTACTCATCTATCGGTAACACATATGGGATGCTAGTTTGATTAGTTGCTGGTTGGACCAGCATGACGAGGTTTGACATTAGGCTGGTTGGACCAGCGAGATCAGGTTTGGTACTTAATTATTGTGATTTGTGCAAATTTTTTCAAAACGGCTAAGAGCCGGTGATTTCAATAAAATGTGGACCAAAAGGTCCTTTCATTTTTTTTGTGACTTCCGGTTGGACCCACTCTTTATAAATGTTTATGCTTTATTGATTTTCAAATAATAGTTTATTTGACTAAGCATGCATGTTTTATAAAAGGGAGGTTTTAATGATTTATTTCGGAAAATGGTTTTTCTAAGCTCTGTTTTTGTCCACTCGCACTTTGTTTTTTGTTTTGGAACCCTCCAGGTTGATCGCAGACACTGGATGTATGGCTGAGGCATCACGTAGATTTGCGTACTTTGAGTATCCAAGGTAGGAAGTAGACTTATCGTTGGTCTGAATCGTGGTTAGGAAGTTTATTTTAATCACATGGGAAATATGGTTATTATACAAGGTTGTGCCAGACAGGAGCAGTTCCTCCCACGCTAATCGAGAGGGATTACGAGGAGGGTCCTGTTAATTTGGTATCAGAGCACTAGGTTTTTTTTTCGGAATTCCACACTAGGCGTGTAAAATAGTTTTGTTTAGTTTCGGATGTAACAAGGATAAAGATAGAAAAGGTAAATGGGAAAGGACCTTGGATTGGTTCTGTTAAGCATTGGATGTCGTGTTTCAGTCGGGTTGGACCCTGTTAAAGGGTCGGTTATCTTGTAGGCCTAACGGCTTGGATCCGTGGAGTTACTGGTTGATTAGATCCCAATATGGTGACTATTCGGAGTTGTGACTGATGGTCGGTCATAGTGGATGTGCTACTGGGAGCAGGAGGAGTTATTGATGACCCTTATTCGGGAACGGTTGAACAAAGTTACCAGGAATGGGTACTTGTGGATCAGATCCCGGGGTGGCTGATCATTGGATTACACTATTGGAATGGATGTACGAGCGATGGGTTGCCCTCATAACCGTTTGATTTCGATAGCAGTGTTCTTCTTGGATTAGTCTGGACCTGGTTGGTGGCAGGCATTGCTATTTACCGATTTGGATGAGACTACCGATATTTAGGCAATGTTCTAGGAACATTTCTTACATCATTTTTTGCCCCAGTCTTATCGGCATACTTGAGAGACGGAGTTCCTGAGCCTAGAGTAGGGGAACTTGACGGTTGCTAGGTATGAGCAGAGATTTCTGGATTTGGCTTGATTTGTACTGGGTGGAGCGAAAATTTAGACGATGAGGGTTTGTCTGTTTGTGTTGGGTCTTTGGAGTAAGACTCGAGTGAAAACTTTGTCGAATGTGGCATCTCAAATGGAGATGAGTTTGTCGGAATCCCAGTAGTGACCGGATGGTTCTGGGAACACCGTGGGCATCAGGAGGATACATTTGCCTAGGGAGCTTTGGAGAGGGATGTTTCTAGCTCCGATTCTTCGAGTGGCAGACTTGCGTATCATAGTGGTCGACGAGCGGGACAAAGCACATCCCGAGAGGTTTGGTTGAGATTTCATTCATCCTCCCAATCTACTTGGATTTTTGGAGGCATGTGTTATTCCTGGAGTGGAGACAGGTACCCCATCCATCTTTGGTCGAATTGCATGAGTGCTGGTGGATTGCGGACCCACACAATTTTTATTTCGAGAAGAGTTACACTTTCTGTTTGAGAGTTGGTCCCACTAGTTAGGACATTGATATCAGTACTCCAATCGGTACTATGTGTCAGGACCCACCCCGGAACCCGAGGTAAATCCTGCTCCCGTCTGACACCCCGACACAACACAGTCAGACGCAGGAGAAACTATATAAAAAGCCCGAAGTCAACAGCTTACGGAGCATAGTACTCAATACAAAAGAAAGAAAACTATTAAACTAAATACACGCACACGGAACTTAAAAAAAATACTCTGGGATCCCTCTCGTAACTTCTATGCCTCAGACGCTGCCTCGACGCCGAAACCCCGCTCTAGTTCCACGACCTGGAGGGCAATTTAAAAACAGAAGGTGTGAGTGGACCATAAATAAAAGAAAAGTTTCCAAAACCATTTTATAAGTAAACCGGGTTTTCGCCCTCCGTTTAGAAACCACATGCATAACCCAGTTATTAAAACAGTTATAAATCAATTACCATAAAACATCATAAGAAACAGAAACACTATAAAACAGTTATAGAAAATATAGCATAAACATCATAAAGCCGTATCATAAACCGTGAATATCAAACCATTCTTTTCCGATCAAACCTGCTGGACCTATCCGAGTCTTTAAACTCCCGAGTCTTTAAACTCAATCCAGGCCTCAATAATATCCGAGTATTTAAACTCTCGAGTCTTTAAACTCAACAGGCCTACGGGAGAAATATCAATATATCCGAGTTTTTAAACTCCCGAGTCTTTAAACTCAATCCGGGTCTTTAAACCCAATCCGGGCCCGTCCCCCGTCAAATCAATATCCGGGTCTTTAAACCCAATAACCAGATCCAGCAAATCCAATCAAAACCATTTGAAAATCATTTCTAAATCCACAGCCAAACCCGAATCCGAAATCACTAGTCCGATGCCCTTCCGGCTCCCCGAACCATCACTCCGAACCCAAATCCGGAAATCCGCTTTTCAACTTTAAAACCAAATCTCGATTCTCGAAATCCGATTTGAAAACCGAAAATCCTTTAATCAACAAATCATGTTTCAAAATCCCTTTATAAGTATTCAAACCATTTATCCTTTGAAAACCCCCAAAACATGACATTTTACTCAGAAATCGACGTTTCTCGTAAAACGTGCCAAATACCGAATTTCCTCGAAAAAAGTGCAACAATGCAAAACCAACAAAACATATTCGATAAAAATAGAATCATGATTAAAACCATAAAACAAGTATTGAAAATAGTTATGCATGCTCGAGTTTAGAGAAGAGGTCCACTCACAGTACTGAGCCCTCAATCGCGTCCCGAACGTCTCGTACGTTCCTTAGCTTCCTCGGGAACTCCCGATCCTGTCAACAACGACCAAAGTACGTCACTAACACGTCTACGAAGGTCCACCTAATTTCCCTCAAAAATCCCCAAGTCCTAAACGTACCGAACCGGAACCCTAAACCTTCACCCTCGCGGAACTACATTGAATCGACGTCTGATTAACCCGAAACCAACGCTAAAAGACTCGTCACAACACCTAGACAAAAAACCATGTGGACAACTTTCCCAACCACCGCCGTACGTGCCCCCACGCGCCGACCAAAGTGGCTGCGCGTGGCCGTCACGAGCAAGCTACAGTACATCTTCAACCTCGAGCAGACCCGGTTCATCACAGTTCCTGCAACTTGAACCAGCATCCACGGTTCTCCGCCGTACCTGCCCCAAATAGACTCCTCTCTTCACCCACTGCTTCGTCCCGTCCTAAGGAACTCATCCCCCTCACTCCAATACCTCGACACGGCCTAAAACCTGTCGACTCTAGTTCGAACAAAACCCGTACCAGTCCCCTGTTTCCTTTTCCGGCCACCCAAGTCTCCCCCGTCACGGTGGCTACCCAAAACTCTTCCTAGGACTGTCCTAAACCTCACCCAACTCACCAAGACCGTCGACTCTCACCCAAAACCCACAACTTTCAAACTGAACAAAATGGATAAAACAGAGCACACAGGGTACTCTCCGTCGTCTGGACTCCGCCGTTCATTCCTCCGTCACGCCAGCACAACCAGCACACTCCTAAGACTCCACTGAACTCCCTATACCTCACAAGACTCCTCGATTCTATCCCTAAAGCCACCACTTCCACTTTGAACTTCCACGGCTAAACAGAGCAAACAGAAGAGGATGAGAAATTACCTGTCCTCCTGTCGTCGTCGTGAGCTCAGCCGGGAGGCAGCAGCTCCTCCCGTCCACCGCCAGCCTCTGGACACCTCCACGAGTCCAATTGCACCAACACACAGCTGCACCACCACCACGATCTTCCAAGTCCTCTCTGTTTTCCCTGAAAACCGACTGCCCCGACCACCGTGATCTTGCACGATTTCTCTTCCCCAAGCACTCACCAGTTCACTCTTCCACCTTCTGATCACTCCTCACTTACCAAAACACACCAACACTCACCATTGTCTCTCAATTTCTCTCAACTCTCTCCCTCTATTTCTGTCTGGTTCAAACAACACACACAGCACGGTTGCACCCCAAATAATTGGACCGTGCACTCACTAAAACCAACCAGACCTCCTACACGTGTCACCAATCCCTCAACTTCTCTCCCAAGTGGCTCAATCTCAGCCCTCCATCTGTCCCTATCTGTTGCACACAGCCCAGAGCACAAAAGACCAAAATGCCCTTTTGTTTTAACCAAAATTACAACTGTGCCACTACCTTTCTAGACCCGTAACTCCCACATCGTAAGTCCAATGAATACGTGCCGCCTGTCATCGAAATCAGGACGACGAGATCTATCTAACAGTCCTAGGTCAACATACCAAAACTCGATCGTACGGAAAGTCAACTTTTCCCCCTATTTTAACCAATTTACGGTTATGCCCTCAACCTTCCGAACATCATAACTTCCTTTTCGGATGTCAGAATCGGGCGTGCCACCTGTCTACGGATTCGTGACGTCCTAAACTACGTCCTGGTCATCAGTCAAAACCCATTTGACCGCCCGACCTAAAAGTCAACTTTTTGCCTGAACTAGGGGCAAAATCGTCATTCTAAGCTAATGACCTTACCAGGACCAACTAACCCCCTATGAAGCTTACTAATCCCATCTTAATCACTGTTTTAACCTAAATTTCCGGGACGGGTCGTTACACTATGCCAGTTGTTTGTCCGAGATTATTCGCTTTAGATATAAGGTTTTGACCTTAGGACAAATTGGATTCCGTGGACAATTATGAGTTAGACATGATTCAAAGGATGGATTGGTGGACTACCCATTACACCTCTGTTGAGTGTTTAAGGAACCATTTTTCTTTGGTAGCGTGACTTGCCACAGTTTGTCCTTTGTGGGGACTAGAGGATACTTCATTCGGGAGTGACAGCTTGGAGGCCGGGAAGATACTAAAGAATGAATGTTAAGGATATTGGACACGTGTCTTGAGGTTCCCAGATATCTTAGTTAGCTTGGGGAGATATCGGTTATGCAGAAGTTAGAGGATGCATTGTAAGAGGATTTACGTGGTTGCCATCTTGGGGGGAGGTTTCCGGGTACTTAACCCATTTAACAACCACCGTGTCGGATAGTACCGGAAGAATTGAGGGTTCAGCTACAAAATTTAATGGATTTGGGGTTCCTTTCAATTGGTCACCTTGGGGAGCCTAGTGCTATTCAGGTGAAAGTTATATGGAACTCTGAGTTTTGGAATTGACTATTGGCAGCTGAGCAGAGTGTTAGTGCAGAATGAGTATTCCTTATCATGGAAGTGTTTAGTGAACTTTCTTCTCTTCATCACCTCTGGATTTCATGGATGTATAAGCTTATCAAAGTTGAGCTGGTTTAAGGAGTGCTACGATTGTGAGAAATAAAATGGATCCCTATAGTAGCTATCACTAACTATTAACAGTTGGTGAAACAGACTTTTCAGTTCTGATCCTTTGGCAAGGACTTCTAGGTATGCTTGCAACATGGTTGCAGCTTCTCTAGATTCTGAAGGTCATTTAAAGGCTTAACACCCATGATGTAGGCCCAATTTCAATAAGTTGAGGAACATAGGATACTTGGTGTTGCATAGCTTTGATTGGTGTAGCTTGGATTCGTATTCGTATCCACGTTGGATGAACTTAGGTTTCATCAGTTGACCATCAAGGAAATGGATATTCCTAAAACCATTCGAACTCGATATGGGCATTATGAGTTTTAAATCGTGCCATTTGGGTCGACTAACGCCCCAATGACATTGATAGACTTGATGCACCGAGTCTTCCGAAAGTGTCTGCATCGTTTTGGAAATTGTGTTATGAAAAATATCTTGATGTGTTCAAGGAGTGCGATGGCACATGTGGAATACTGAAACCTAGTCTCGGATACCCATAGGGGAAGCAACCGTATACCAAATTGATTGAGTATTGGTTTTGGTGAATCCATGTTGATATTATGGGTCATATTATTTCTACTAGAGGCCTAGTACGGATCCTCGGAGGATCGAGATGGTTTTGGATTGGCGTCAACCAACCATGGTAACTGAGATTTAGAGTCTCTCAGATTAGTTGAGTATTATGGGAGTTTGGTAGAGGATTTCGTCGTGATTTCAGCCTGTTGACGCAAATGACTCGAGAGGGAGTCAAATTGGTTTGGTTTGAGCACTTATGCTACACGTGAAGGTTTTGCTTATGAAACTAGGCAGATAAGATGTCTTGAGATGAACTATTTTACCCATGTTTTGGAGCTTGCCGCAGTGGCGCATGTACATAAGAGTTGGACTCATTATCTTCTGGGGAGATGTACAAGATCTTTATAGATCAACCGAGTCTTATGTATCGGTTTACTCTGAGGGATTTGAACTCAAGGCAGATGAGTTGGCTGGAGTTGGTTAAAGACTATGATTGTACATTTTAGTATCGTACGAAAAATTGAATATAGTAGCCGATGCCTTGAGTAGGAGAGTTGCATGCTCATTATCTCTTATTTGTACCATTCATCTACCTTTAATATTAGGGCTCCAAATGGAGGGATTATGTTGGAAGTAGATAACTGTGGAGAATTATGGGGTAGTGTTCATGTGAGACTTGCATTGCTGGATTAGATGTTTACAACACAACTTTAGGATCCAACCCTTCACATCATAAGGATGGGGGTCGAGGTAAGTAACTGACGGGATTTTTCACTCAAATAAGGTACATCTTGGAAGATGTAGGTCGGTTAACCTTGGGGGTTAACTGGGAGCTTGGATTGGCTAGTGAACAGTTTATCTCTGGAGTTCTAGGGGAATTTGTGTTGGACACGTCTAAAGAGTTGGTCAGGTTACCAGGAGACCTCAGAAAGGATTTTGAGTATTAGTATGCGATTTTTCCAGATCTGGGATTGGACAGACAAGGTCCACTATTGGGCCACGATTGACATGGTAGCAATATGATGTTCGGATTGGATGGGAGATTGATATGGTATGAAAGTTGGATTGGATCCGAGATTGATGTAGTATGATAGTCGAATTGGATTCGAGATGAACACAGTATGGCAATCGGATTGGATCTGAGGTTGACTTTGCATTGAGACATTTGTACCAGGTGTTGAATACTATGCTCTAGAGGAAAGAGGCTATAGAAGGTTCAGTTGTTGTACAAGCTTGAAGCAATGGGCCATGGTTGTTGGCAAGATGAACCCTAGTAAAACTGATTTGTGATTATTCTCGGCTAGAGCAAGTATTCGATGTAGTCAAGATACACTCCAGATGAGGGAGTTGTCGGATTGGGACTCGAGAGTGGCTAGGATCATAGAGTTGTTCTCCAGGCGAGTCGAGATAGTGTAAGAGGACTCTAGTACAAGTTAGATTTTGATAGGAAACTCGGACGGAGACAGTGGAGCCGAGGGGCTACTAGCTTGTCATGACGGTGCATCGTGGGTGTTGTTGACTGTTGAGACTTTATAGTGGAAAAGGACTTGTGATTTCTCAATGGGAGCAGAGACATCAAATTGGGTTCTGAGTGCACCTACGTGGGTGGCAGGTGAGGTTGACAAGTATAGATGCCTTGAGCGAGACTTGGGAGTTGATTTTTGGAGTTCTAGTGGCAGTTTGACCACTCACTTATTGGGTACGGCCATTGAGGATGAGCAGAATTTCAGCATTAACTGTTGTATTGCAATTGACGTCGAGTGACGTAGTTTCCTATGTGTATTGTCGATGGAGGTTGGACGTGAATGTGGACACGTGGGAGCCTCGAGTTCGAGGCATGATTGGTTTTTCCACAATTTTGGATTTCGGTCAATGTGAATTTCACGGAAGAAATTCTTTAAGAAGGGCAGATTGCCCCGTAATGATGGGATTATCAGGAGGTTATCGAGACTAATCGGAATTAGTCGAGGTGAAATGACAATTTTCCCCTAGATGGGGAAAATGTTGACTTTTGACCCGTGAGGTTATTTGGACTTTGACCGTTGACCATTACATAGATCGAGAGATTTCGATTATATAGACAGACGGCACGTCGAGTTTGGACATCAGATAGATATTTTACGGTTTAAGGAATGTTTTAGTTGGTTTTACGTAGCACATTTTATGAAAGGAGTTCACTTTAGTTTGTTTGTTTGTGGGGCCCAAAATATCTATTATGGACCAATGGATAAGTGACAAGTGTCACTCATTCCATTGGCCCATATCCCTACACCATAATTACACTTCTCTTTCTCCTTTTAAACACATATACCCGAAACCCACCCCATTCCATTATCATCTTCACCTTATTCTACCTTTAAGGGAAAATTGAGAAAAGGGTGAGGTTGAGAGACTGATAAAGACGACGGTGGGAGGCGGAGCCACGGTGGCTTGCCAGAAAACTGCAAAAAAACAGGAAATCGTGTGTGTTGATTTTCGGATTCTTTTTTGGTGTTGTGAAACCGTCTTCTGAGGCCAAGGGCTTGTTCTACGAGGTGTTGCGAGTGTGTAAAGACCAAAATGGAGGAGCTTAGGTGGAAACTCGAAGGTGGCCAGCGAGGTTTCGAGCTTGGCTCAAGGACTTTCAGGTATGTTTTCACAATTTTAAGGCCTTAGAACATTTTTTGGGTGAATTAGGATTAGACTGGTGAAAGAATGGCTAGAAATGGACTTGATTTGAGGGCGAACAAGTCGGGTTTGGAACTGGGTCGAATAACCCGTTACATGGATTTGGGTCGACCCGGTGAGAAGTTGACGATGATGACATGGTAGACCACCTCATCATGTCAGGCCACATGGTAGACCTGGGTTGGTGCCACGTGGCATCATGCCAAATAGGGTCAGAGGTAACGTGGCATGTGGTGTGGCAAGATGACGTCAGTATGACGTCAGCAGGTGACGTCATGACGCTGTCAGCAGGTGATAACATGACGATGTCAGCATGAGACATATGGCACATATCAGGTGGTGACACATGGCACCTATGGGGTGGTGTCGTATGGCAGGTTTTCAGGAAAGCCAAATGTCATGATGACGTCAGCTAGGGCTGACGTCAGCGTTGACCAACGTTGACTTGTTCAAAAGGTTTTGACGTCTTGAATCCAATAGTGGTGGCCTCAGGCCAATCAGAGATTGTTTACTAGGTGTTTTTTGGAGGTTTTTTCTCCTCAATAAGCGTGTTCGAGATGCTTTTTCCGTTCCGGGGTTTTTGAGGATTTATTGTATGGACTTATATGGTTGTTAGTGACCCTCATGTATGACTTTGACAGGCTCGGACATCCCGGAGATTTCATTTTGAACGAGCGGTGCTACTGTGAGTGGACATTTTCTTTCATAATTCTGATGCTGCTTTAATATATGTTTTTATCGATTTTATGGCATGTTATGACGTGATTATGATTATGGTTATGATTATTGGATAATGAATGGTTTGAGTACATTGTAGCGATAATATCTGGTTATTGATTTTATGATGGTTTTTGGAAAACCTAGATTTGGGCTGGTACCCTAGAGTTAAATGTTTTGGGTTGGTGCCCGTGTGTTAACTGTTTTAGGCTGGGCTCGTGTGATAACTATTTTGGGCTGGTGCCTGCGTGATAAATATTTTGGCCTGGTCCCCATGTGATGACTATTTTGTGCTGGTGCCCGTGTGACAAACTATTATTTTATTTGGATATTGTTTTTTGGATTAGTCAGCCTCATGCGATTGGATTGCTATATCCGGAGTTGGACGCCGTGAATCCCCAGAGACCGGCTCGAATGTGGTTAGAGCTGGGCTCGACACGTACCGATGGGGTTGGATCCTGTTGGACCCGTACTCATCTACCAGTAGCACATATGGGATGCTAGTTGGACCAGCATGACGAGATTTGACATTAGGGTGATTGGACCAGCGAGATCAGGTTTGGTATTTAATTATTGTGATTTGTGCAAATGTTTTCAAAATAGTTAAGAGCCGGTGATTTTAGTAAAATGTGGGCTAGATGGCCCTTTCATATTTATGTGACTTCGGGTTGGACCCACGATTTATAAATGCACAAGTTGTATTGATTTTCAAATAATGTTTTGTTTGACTAAACATGCATGTTTTATAAAACGGAGGGTTTAATGATTGATTTCGGAAAATGGTTTACCTATGCTTTGTTTTTGTCCACTCACACTTTTTTTTTTTTAGTTTTAGCACCCTTTAGGTTCATCGCAGATGCGGGCTATATGATTGCTGAGGCATCACGTAGATTTTCGTACTCTGAGTATCCGAGGTAGGAAGTAGACTTATCCCTGGTCTTACACGTGGTTAGTAAGTTTATTTTAATCCCAAGGGTAATATGGTCATTATACAAGATTTTGTCAGACGAGAGCACAGGTCCTCCCATGCTAATCGATGAGGATTACGAGGAGGGTCCTGTCATTTGTAATCAAAATAACTAGTGCTGCCTGGCTTTCTAACATGGCATCACATATTCTTAATTCTGATATTGTCTTCATGAAGTTTGGTTTTGGTCTGGTTACTCATGATTTTCTTCCACTTAATAATACTTTTGTAAAAAGATGTGAAGATTCATGGTGATGCTGAATAAGAAAGGAAGAGGAGATGATACCTGACAAAGAGGAAACCAAGCGATTGTTGCTTTCCAAATAGTCACCTAGCAAAAGTTATACATGAAAAGCAAAATGACCACCAGCCCAAAATTCCAAATTTCACAATCAAGCACATGATTTCCTTATCTAAAAAAATAACGAAAATAGATTATAGCAGCGGAACCCCACCATAAGCAGAGCATGATGGATATATTGCAAAATTAATTGTCTTAAAAACCCAAAATCCAAACAATCAACACCAAACCCACCAAGAAAACATGCAAAATAAGCACAGGACCTTCAAGAAGAACAAAATTGAGAAAATGGGTAATGATATGCCAGCTACAGGAGGCTTTCGAAGCGCCTGTCGTGCTTGATGTTGAATTGGTGAAATCCAATTCGATGGGACCAAAGAGCTGATTTACGTTCTTTCTTCAGTTGTGCAGACCATCGACGAGATGATTGAAGCCTCCCACACGATTCTTGTTGGTGGGTGCCCCTTTTATCACCAAAAAAACTGACGAGAATCTTGCGCTTTGCATGAAGTAGATTATTGAAGAATACTAAATTCAAGGTTTTTCTTTGAGAAATAATGTAAGAGACCATGCTAGACTCCCAATGGGATGAGAAACTAAATTCAAGGTTTTTCTTTGGGAAATAATGTAAGAGACGATGCTAGACTCCCAATGGGATGAGAAATAGCAATCGTTTCAATTTTTGTTTTTGTCTTTTAATTTTGTTTTCTGACTTTTTAGTTTTTCATTTTTAAGTAAAAAAGTTAACAAATTAACTTTCAATTAAGTTAGACGACACATTCATATCATATTTTTAATATTGACACATGGAGGGAAACACCGAAATGGGACAGCGGATCCGCTCCCGCCCTTAGAATTTGTTGACAATTAGATATGTAGACAACATTAAGGCTCGCTAAAACACGCTGATCGATATTCTACAATTACCTAGTTCGAAATCCAACTACTCTATTGATCTACCTAGTTGTACTGCCAAAACTGGACTAGTCGGTATTATTCGACTATTGTGCTACTCAGCGATGTCATGTGACAGAAATAGTTCCCCCAAACATTTTCCATATATGCCATCTTATTTATGAGATGAAAAGCATATCACTTGTGTCATGTTTGGATATAGACAGTAACTGGTTCTCTTAAATCTTGATTAGTATAAGGTCCAGACAATCTTCTTGTACCATTCACCTCACTTGACGATGAACCTTCAACTGATGATGTTGTCACATTTGAAATAATGCCACTATTTCCCAATTGATGACCATTATCTTGTTGTTGTTGATGGAGATTTTGGTGGTCCAATATTACAATCCCAGGACTGTCAGTGGAGATTATTATGCTGTGGCTTTGCTGTAGTACTGGACTGGACACACTAGGTGCCTGTGGCTGTGGTGCAGGACTATCATCAACTTTGGCACTAATGGGAATTATAGGGCACCTACAAAGAGGGCATGTTGTGTTGTTGTGCAGCCAGTGATGTATGCAATCAATATGGAACACGTGTCGGCACGATAGAACCTGCAGCAGCTCCTCTTCCATTTCAAATTCCCCCAAGCAAACGCAACATCTGTACGTATCACAAAATAAAGTAGGGTTCTATTAGTTACGTTTAAGTTTTGAGTACGAATTTAATTCTTCTTCCAATCGTTGACGAGAAGCCAACTAAACAAGTTATTAGGTAGAAAATGTGTTGCAAAATTTCAGACTCGGTGCCGGAAGAATCATAGAAAGCAATTGAACATAATTATTATTTAGCTTTATTCACATTTTGTTTGCTCCAAAGACGCCACTTGTTATATATTCTATTTCTGAAAGGCACTTTCGAGAAAAATATGTAGCGGTTGCTATGAGATGTTCTAAATAAACGATCCATGTGGAGAGAATGAAAGGGTTCTTAATTTCTAGTTGGAAGGCCTTTTTAGGCCATAGCTGGTTGCAAGAATAAAATTGCATGATGATCGACTGACTACTCACTGGGGTATCATATCTATGCCCTTATCTATGACTCGTTGACATGGAAAACGTACTCCTACTCGTTTTAATTTTCCTTATTAGGGTTTTCTTTTATTAATTTGATCAAAATGTACTCCATCGATTGCACAACAAATATGAAAACTCTCCTTGGTTGCCGTTTATGGTAATTCAAGAGTGGTTGATAATTGCATTCAATTAATTAATACTGGGTTTTGATCAACCTCAAGATGTGATGATATCTGACACCATCTTGTTGGCACATGCGCGCCACTTGTTGTAGGGCGTGTTTGATTATAGACCGCATTGCCATTGGTGTCTCTGATCAATTCAATTTCTTTTAGGTGTGGCATCAAAACTCATCAATGGATAAAGGAAAATCAAAGTAATGGTAAAAAGTTGTTTAATTGGAAACTTACTGTGAATCCTTTTTCCTCTGTTCTTCATTAAATAAAATTGTTTGAAGCTTCTCCTTCAGCTCCCCCTTCAAACCCACCGGACAAGCCTATTACATCGAATATCGATCAGTGAAACAAAAAAAAAAAAAAAAAAAAGAATTGGCATTTCGATGGTTAATCATATGAACATAAGCTATAATTTCCACGAGCTAGCATGATGAATGGATACTATATATACTTATATACGTAGGAGGAAAATGATGAACTCAATGTTACTATATTCATAAACAAAGTTACTGTACGTCTTCATGCGTAGATCGAGTTACGAATAAGAGAAATAACTTACAGACGAAACGTGATATGTGGCAGGTGCAGCTTGATTATGACGGGTGGTTCTTGGAAGAATTGGTGCAGAAGATGAAACTAGAGTGGAAGCCCTTCTTTTGAGGTAGAACAAGTAGAACAAGAGGAAGAGAATGATGGAGAAAAGGATTGGTATTGAGAATATGAAGGCCTGGTAAAGTTTGAGTTGCAGAGCTTGAGGATAAAGGTGAGAATTTGTAGTGCTCGTTGGGTTTTGAGGAAGACTACCCATCTCGATCTCCAAATTAATTCAAGCTAGTTACCCATCGGATGCTCACCGTGCCTTGTAAATTATTAAACTTGGGACTATATATGCATACAAGTTAGATGAAGATGAAGGGAATTAAGTATAAAACCCTTGTTGTACGTTGATTATATTTATGGAGCAAGCTAGCTATAGAGCATTAGAACTTGTGGCCGGGGTGGGTGGGACTATTTAATTATTATTAATGTACGTACCTATTAGTTTCCCACCAACAAGGGTGCTCAAACATTATTTCCACTTTTATATTCTCTTATCAGGCACCATATATTTTGCGTGTTATGTTGTTAACTAGTCAATTAATATTTTAAATTGTTAATAAAGTAAAATTTTATTGAATTGTATAGATAATTCAAATTGACTGATGTATATGATGAGGATATATATATATATACATATGTATGTATGTTATCCCGTATTTTTAATTTGTATATTCAAGACTCGATGAAAAGATTGCTAACAACATAGAAATGGTTGTTCTTGGGTGTGCATCAATGACTATTTTTTAGGCAAGTATGATCTACTTAGGGCATGGTTGATGGAAAGAAGTAAGAAGTTACAAGGGCAAAGGTACATAATGATTGCTATTAGATTGGGAAAGGACACATCACACGTACCTTTGTTAATATAATAGGAACCATCATCTCCCATCAAAGAAAATAAACTTATAGCTAGCCAAATAAATATATAAAGCTTTTGATATCATGAGATCAACTTGGGGTGATGCCATGGTGGTTTTAATTATATTCCTCCTTTCATTCCATGTCTATCGCTAATGCATGGGGTCCTCACACCAAGCATTCAGGCCCAGATTTATCCACTATAACACCGTGGACCCAAACATCATCCAATCCTTCAATGCTATTTAAGTTAAATATAAATTAAGAAGAAGAAAAATATGTATATATATTAGATATAAAATCTAGAGAAATTTTTTCGTATATATATATATATACAATCGAATCAGCTATTTCCGCACCTTGGAAAACCTGATACTTGGTTCTGCTTAAGCTGTTGATCCATGTGATCGTCATCCATGGTTGGCATATCGATGACCTACCAAACCTATAAAGTGATATACAAGTATTATGTATTATATATTAATTAGGGGTTAGTCTGTTAGCAAGGTGGTTTCTCTCAACTTCAGCTAATTGAAACGTCACTACCTTAAAGATATTAATTTGGTCCATATATTATCATAAGCAAAGTTACTCAACCCATAATCATATAAAAGTAGGCCTGCATGTTCACCAATAGACATCAAGTAGTTGTTGCCATGTTAATTAACATGTCAACATGATTAAGATTCCTAATCTTTATACATCTGCTCCTAATATTGATCAATAATGACAAGTGTCTAAATTATTAAGTACCAAACTCACTAAAAGAAAATCTCCCTTGCCCATCCAAAGTTTGCCCGACGAAGGGAATTTCGCCGGTAAATTAGCCTTTGTCGGCCGAATGCAGGGAGGCTCGCCAGGAAAACCACACGCTGGAAGCCGTGGTTGTTGGTTCGCAAAAGGGGAGAGGTTTTCCCGGCGCAAAGTGGACTTAACAGAGAATTAGGTTCGCCGGGCAAACCCTTTCCGTTGACCCGGCACGAATGTATTTTGGCGCCTAAACTTTGCCCGGCGGTTTATTAAAGTTTGCTACGAATCCTTTGCCAAGCAAAGGTCCTAAACTAATTAAATGCAACAAGCATATGCATTTCTTTATCTTCTTCCTCATAACTCTCTCCCACTCACTCTCACCTTCCACACATAATTTCATAATTATTTCATCATCGTTTCTTCATCACTTGATCATCACTTCATCATTCATCATTCATCATTACTTCATCTAAGGTTTATGATTTTATTTTATTTTGTTTGTTTTAGTTTTTCAAATTTTAATTGTTATTCGAAGCTAAAATTGTTTTTTGTTTTAGGTAATCTGTTGTTAGAAGCTAAAATTGTTTTTTGTTTAAGGTAATTTGGATTTAACTATGTTAGAAAATTGTGATTTATTGTGGAAAATGTGTAGAAATTTTTTAGAATTCTGGATATAATTGTGCTAGGGAATTGGGATTTATTCGTAATGCAAAGTTAATCGGGTTGATTAACATTGTATAACGAAATTCAATAGAAAATCTTAGATCTGTTTGAGTTAGTGAATCAGATTGATTGACTAACTCTTAAATTGTCCATTTATTGGGATAGTTTGGGAGTGCCCAACTATGTGTTGTGTAGTTTCCTATCTATGCGGTTAGGTTTGGATCGTTGGAAATTCAGTTTATATCCTCTCGACGTTCTCCGAATGCATACTAGATATTCGTTTAAAATATCTAAGTTGTGCATTTAGAGAACTGCAGGGTGATGTTGCTGGAATTTCCCTCAATCGAATATTTGCCTCGTAGGTTACAAACTAGATAGCATAGAATGTGCACTCTCGAATAAGGTAAGGCCAAATCATCGGAGGCGTAAGGAGGCGAGCGGGTTTTGATATTCATTTGTTCCAACTACGGGATAATATTTAATTATTTACTTACATTGATTCTATTTTGTGGAAGCAGGCACAACGAACAGAAGTTGGATGCAAATGTTGGATAGATCTTCTAATCAGTATTTGGATGAGATCGACAGCTTCATCACCTTTGCACGTAGTCATTGTAGTAATCAAAGACGCATCTTATGTCTGTGTCGTAAATGCAACAACTGTTGTTGGATGTCGTTGAGTGATGTCCATTTGTATCTAGCACGGAACGAGATTGTACATAACTACAGTAATTTGATTTATCACGGTGAACAAAATTTTACTGCATCTACACGTCAGTTCACGGGACCTACTGAGATGACAGTGATTCGAATAATCGGTGTGATAATGATCATTTTTTTTTGAGATATTAATCGATGTTTTTCCTCATGCATCTGATGATATAGATGATGATGCCCCTATGTCTTAACCCGAAGAGTCAGATCTCCATTACAAGAGGTAGTTGAAAGAAGTTCAGTGCGAATTATACCCTGATTGTAAATCATTTTCGGTTCTAGGGAAAGTTGTGGAATTGATATATAGGAAAGCTGAGTATAATCAAACAAACAAGCATTTTTATTACATGATGGACATCATCATCCAAATACTCTTTGAAGATAACAGTCTCCCTAAATATCATTATAGCTCGAAGAAGATCTTAAAGGATCTCGGTTTAGGGTATGCGAAGATTTATGCATGTAAGAACAAATGTGCATTATTTTACAGTGAATTCGAGAAACTCAAAAAATGTCTTGTGTGCAATGAGCCTAGGTTTAGAAAGAATATGATTCCGAACAAGGTGTTGTTCTATTTTCCACTAAAGCTAAGGTTACAAAGATTCTTAATGTCATCTCTCACAGCTCGTGATATGAGGTGGCACAAAGATGAAAACACTGATGACGATTCACTTAGGCATCTAGTTAATAGAGATACTTGGATGGAATTTGATAACCTGTATCTCAATTTTACCACGAAGCCACGAAATCTCAGATTAAGATTTTCTACTGATGGTTTTAATACTTTTGGAAGTTTTGCAAGGTCCTATAGCACTTGGCCGGTAGTTGTAGTTTCATATAACTTGCCTCCTTGGAGATGCATGAGGAAAGAATTCATAATTCCCAATACTTTGATACTGGGGCCCACATCGACATTTATTTGCTGCCATTGATTGATGAGCTTGTGGATTTGTGGGGAAATGGTGTCGAACCTATGACAAGTGCAGTGGAGGAATGTTCACTCTACGAGCTGTTGTAAGGTGGAAAATTAATGATTTTTCTGCTTACGGTATGCTGGAGGGATGGAGCGCCAATGGCTATTTTTCTTGTTCGACATATAGACCAAACACAACATCCTTTTTGCATGCATAAAAGGTATGCTATCTAAGCACGAGAAGTTTTCTACCTTGGGATCATTGGTGGTGTATGTAGTCAAACTCATTTGATGGTAAAATATGGCTACAGGCATGCCTAAGGGAAAGGTCTAGTGATGATGTATTCGACATTTTAAACAAAATTCCCACACTCATTGCAAAAGATCCAAAACCTGATGAACATGAAAATTAGACGAAAAAAGTATATTTTTTCGGTTACTGTATTGGTCAAAATTAAAAATCTGCCACATTGCAGATCCTATGCAAATTGATAAGAATGCTATCAAGAGTCTTGTAAGAACAAATTTACCTATTGAGGGCAAGTCAAAAGACACAAAAAAAAAAAAAAAAAACTTGTCTGGGTATGCAAGACATTGGCATTTGACGAAATTTGTGGCCAAAAATTGTGAATGGAAAATATATCATGGCTCATCTATGTTATACATTTATGCCAAAGAATAAGAAAGTTTTTTAAGTGGTTGTAGAGTGTGAAATTTTGCAATGGTTATGCCGGCAATCTCTCGCGAAATGTTAGCACCGATGATGGCACCCTATCTGGCATGAGAAGTCATAACTATCACGTTTTGTTACAACGATTTATTCTGATTGGCATTCGGCATTATTTGGAGCCTAAAGTTGTTAAGATGGTAGTTTATTTGCCTCAATTTTTCCAAATAATATGTGCCAAGTCACCAGAAAAAGGTGGGTGGACCTCAAAAACAATTAAAGAGGATATTATCTATTTCATGTGTCGACTCGAGCAAATATTTCCACTAGCATTCTGTGATGTAATGATAAACTTACTAATACATATTTCAGACGGGGTAATGCTAGCTGGCCCAGTTCATTATCATTGAATATACCCAATCGAAAGGTATAAAATATCCTTAATATTGGTAATATTTCCATAATATTGTATATATGTGATTTTTTTTTTTGTGTATTACGTTGTAGAATGTTAGGTACCTACAAGCGGTACGTCCGCAACAAGACACATCCTGAAGGCTTCACAGCGAAGGCATACATTGCAGAAAAATCATTTACATTTTGCGCAATATACCTTCGAAATGTTGAAACTTTTTTCATAGGGCCCCTCGCAACGAGGATTGTGGTCAACGTCTATAGACTCTATCTGTATTTGCCTAACTTGCAATACCGTTCAACAATGGTCTAGTCTCAAAGCCCTTTATTGATAGCGACATGGCAGTGACTCATTGGTTCATATTGAAGAACTGTGATGAAGTCTGGCTTTTGCACGACGAGCACGAGACATTGATGAAGGTTCAATATCCTTCTAATTGGGAGGAAATGGATAAAAAATTGTTTCCACATTGATTTTCTACACATGTAAGTCAAATGTTGTATTAAATTATTTTTAAATGAAGAAGACTAACATTTTGTGTTCTCGTACCAAATGGCACAGTTGAGGGCTGGTACCTCGCTAAAGTTCTACAAGGAATTGATACAGCTTGCAATTTTCCCATTTCGAGGAGAAACATACGCTAGTTGTCACGTTAACGGAGTTAAGTTTCATGTGCACATAACAAGACGACAAGTTGTTTACTAAAAATAGTGGGATCTTCCTGCCAGAGGAAGGAGTAAATGCTGATACGGGGGTTTTATGATAAATTATTATGTGTGGTGAAGGTGTTTTATGTGGACCGCAAGGTAGTAGTCTTGTTCAAGTGTCATTGGTTCGATACGAACCCAAGTATCCCAAGAACGATCATTAAGGATCATTAATGTCCCTCTTTCAACACAAACAACCGGTGGTTTGAGAGTGACACATACATCCTAGCTAGTACAACAAAACAAGTTTTCTACGTTGATGATCCAAAAGCTGGTGCTAGTTGGAAAGTAGTTGATATGGTGAAGAATAGAAACATATGGAACATGGATGACAGGAAACATGAAGATGGTGGAGAAATAGAAAATGACGAAGTTGTTTACCAAGAGGATTCCTCAGCACCCGCCATAAACGTGGAAGGAGTATGCACTGGCGATCACACACCACTAGTTGCGATTGATGGCATTTTTATTGAACTCGATACCTTAGGATCAATTGAATGTGGTGCTAAGGAAACAACTAGTACGCATAGCTCATATGACTAGGGTGATTGGGAGGGGGATAGTGAAACCAACATTGATTAACAATTGTCCATAAAAACCTTCAATGTATATGTCACATATTTTATATTCTATTTACTATTATTATTTTGTATTTTGATTATAGATTAAATATACATAATAATAATAATGTCAATTATATGTATTTTTGTTAATAGAAAATATTGAGCTTGCCTGGCGAACATCCGTCTTGCAAGAAAACCCACGCTTGACGAATGAACAACATTCACCGAGCAAGGTGAATATTTATGTAACGGCCCAGACTTTCAACTAAGGTTGGAAATGACCATTTTGTCCTTAAGGTCAAAGTGTTGACTTTTTAACCGGGATGGCTTTTGGAGTTTCTGTAAACACCGTTGTAAAGTTCTTGGCCTTCGGAGTACATTGGCAGACAACATGCCAAAAATACGTTGAGTTTTGAGAGAGATATGACTGGGTCGGATCGGGCGAGGAAGACGATGAATAGTGTCCCAGTGCGTGGGCTTCTAGCGCAGCCGCTTCTAGCGGCTGCATGGGGGCACGTTCCAGGGAATCTGGAGATGCGGCCAACATGTTTTTTTTTCCTTTTGATGTTACGAACATCTTGTCACAGATTTTCAAGTCAATCGAACACTGTTTCGGAGTAGTTTTGGATGTTCGAAGCGCATAATTAACGTTTAAAAATTAATATAAAATTTTCGGGAGTTAGAGTTTGTATTAGGATGTTACTTGAAGGTTCTCGGGACTTTAGTAACCTAAATTTGTATTTTTTACAGGACATATAATCATTGAAGCAGACGAGGAACGTTCAGATCACGAGTAATCAGTGACTTTACATTGTGAGTGTAAGTTTTATTTTATTAAAATATTGTGCATACATATTTTTTGTGATTTAAATGATTTTGTATGTATTTTGGTGATATTTGAGTGATTGAGAATTCTATAAGATTTTTTGGTGATTTTCTATTTAATTATTATTTTATGCCACGTTTTACGTGGTTTCCTTGAGTATATGTTCTCGAATTTTGTTTTAATTGTGGATTTCATTAAAGTGTGATTAAATAATATTTTCTTGATATTTTTTATGGAAATGGTTGAGATGTGGGATTGTTTGATTATTGGATATTTTTCGTGGAATAGGCTATTTATGCATGTTTTACGAGGTTTAGCAAAAAATTTGGTTTTGGGCTTAGGCCTGGGTTTCGGAAGGGTGGTTTTGATTACGAAGTTGATGTGTGATATAAATGTGTGATTCCTCAGTATTTGTGCACTATGAGGAGATTCTTGTTTGTGTGTGAATAACCGTCATCGTGATGCGTGTTGACTAGTTGGGTAGTCTCAGACGTCGAGCGGGGCTCCAGTTCCTAGGACTAGTGACTCAGACATCAAGCTGGACTCTATTTCTCAAGTGAGTATGTGGTGTGACTACTGGTAGTGCAGTTGATTGTGTTGATTGATATTGTGCATCGAGGATGGGTTAGCTGTGATGCAATGACTTTGTGGGATAGTGGATATGGATCAGTTATGTGGTATTGATGTGATCTGTTGGTATTTCATATTTGAGCTGGTTTTATGAATAACGAGTGATTTACAATTAATTGCTTTATGTATGTTTTCACATGTTACGAGATCATAAACTGTATTATGTTCCACTGAGTTTTTATAACTTATATGCATGCACTTTTTTCTAAAATGATGGGTAAGATCGTATGTTTTCTAAAATGTATTTCTAAATCTTATCTTTCGTCCATTCACATTTTTCATGGATTTTATTTCCCTCCATTTCGTGGCATGACGACGGGGACCCGTTTAGGAACGGAGGAATAAGCGAGGTTTTGGTGTATGTAGGGTAAAAAGTGTTGTATTTTAAGTTGTAATAAAACTTGTGCTCTATATATAATGAGTTGATTGACAGGACCCGCCCCAATCCCCCTGGGGACCATAGGGGCAGGGCCTGCTCCCGTCAGACATAAGACCCACACTACCACAGCTGCCCTTACTAGGGTTAAACTATCATAATTACCCTCAACAGTGTTCCAAAATACACACCAGTATTTAATTTACAACAGTATCGTCAGACAAGGGACAAGAGCATTATGTTCATACTAATAAAGTAATTATCCAACACCTACCCTGTAGGATGGACAGAGCTCAACGGTACTATCTATGCCTCAGCCTCGGAATCGATCCCCTGCTCCGTATCACCGCCTGGAGGGTCATGAAAACAACCAAAGTGTGATTTGACCAAAAATAAACCAATTAAAAACACATTTCGAACAAAATATATATATACTGACCCTCCGTTTTAGAAACATGCATGCATTTAAGATAACAATATAAGCACAGTCAAATCATACGTATAAATTCTATACATATACACATATTCATAAGCAAATACATCTGGACGCAAACGTCAGTGAAACACAGTAATACATATATATAGCCCATCCTCGACATCTTGTATGCCCAACCACTATAAGTCACGATTTCTCTACAATACGCGTACTACTCGGGGTCTCATCTTCGAGTCTACCCCCAGGATCTAGACGTCTGGGGTGGACCTGCCTCAGACACTTTCATGTCTGAGATAATCTCATACTCGCTCTCCTGAGCCTGAGCTCCTGCTCGGAGTCACACATCCCAAGCAATGGATCGTGACAACACCAGGATCATCGACGTCTGGAGGGGACTAACCGCACATACAGGAGGGTATATAGATACATATCAATATAAATGTGAAACATACGATGAAATAATATCATATTTGAAATCCATATTTCCTGATGCCCAAACAATCTCCGTTAAAAACTGGGACTAAGCCCGCACTTCCCAAATCTACGTCCAGAATCTCTTTCTTAAAACCTGTTACTCGAAAAATGCTCATACCGGATGATTGGTCAAATCATTTGAATCAATCATTCTTTCAACACTCCGATGACCCCAGAATCTAGATCAATCAGTCCACTATATGGATCTCAAGCCCGAAAACCTCTTTTGCACGCAAATCCATGACCAATGACTCTAGTATGTAAATTCCATAGCTTCAAAGCATTTATCTTAAATCATTTGAGAAAACAAGTAAAGTAGTTATGCATGCATTTCAATATAAAACAAATAGTCCACTCACAGTCAGTCCTTACTGGGCTACGCGTTCAACCCTCTACGTCGCCGTTCAACCCTCTACGTCGCCGTTCAACCCTCTCTCTGCCACTCTTCAAGCTTACTTAAAGGAGGTGATAGTTTAGGGAGGGTGGTAAATGGCAGGGTGTGTGTTTGCTCAAAATGGGTGCACGAGTGAACGAACAAAGGAGAGATGGAGTTAGCAGATACATGCATCCAATCTTTTGGGTAAATGGGCTAGTTAGATGAATGACACTTGTTACTCATCTGATTGGTCCAAGACCTCAGCTGACTAGCCCAATAATGCCACACGTCCCAAACGTCTCGAAAATTGTAATAGTACTTTGTGAACTCCGTGGCCCGTAACTTCCGATACGAGCGTCTGAAATCGGCATGCCGCCTGTCTACGAACTCATGATGACATGATCTACGTAATGGCCAAGAGTTAACATCCAAATAGTGTCTCGGGTCTAAAGTCAACATTTTGCCCTAACTTGGGGCAAAATAGTCATTTTACATGGAATTTCCCAATTTGTATAATAAAGAAAATCCTAGTCGTTACAAACTACCCAACTAACAAAAATTTCATCCTCGAAATTACGCGAACGAGTGCGGGTGTTGCTCTTGCAACAAGGCTTGTGGTTCCTATGTGGCTTCCTCCATAAGAGAGTTCCTCCATAGCACTTTTACCAACGAGATAGTCTTATTCCTCAGGAGCTTTTGGTTCCAATATAGGATCCAAATGGGTTGCTTTTCGAAGCTCAAATCTGTTCTAAGTTCCAAGAGTTGCTCTGCCAACATATGTGATTCTTCTCGTATGGAGCAGCAATCGTAGAGAAACCTTCCACGAAACATCTATAATACCCAGCCAAGCCAATTTCAGACCTCTGTCACAGTCTTAAGTTGTTCCTAGTTGGTGATCGCCTCAGTCTTCTGGGGGTCCACACTAATCCCTTCTGCTGAAATGATGTGGCCTAGGAATCCAATACTGTTTAACCAAAACTGACACTTACATAACTTAGCAAAAAGTTGGTTTCTCCTAAACCTTGTCAGTACCAACCTCAGGTGTTTCTCGTGCGCCCTGGCTCTCTTTGAATACACCAAGATTTCGTCAATGAACACGATCACAAATCGGTCCAGATAAGACTTGAACACCTGATTCATTAAATCCATGAATGTCGCTAGTGCATTCGTTAATCCGAAAGGCATCACCAGAAACTCAAAATGCCCGTAACGGGTCCTAAAAGCTTTCTTCGAAACGTTGTCCGCGACGATCCGTAACTGATGGTATCCTGACCTCAAATCAATCTTGGAGAAAAGCTTTGCCCCTCTCAACTGGTCGAAAAGGTCATCTATCCTCATCAATGGATACTTATTCCTTACTTTCACTTTATTTAACTACGGGTAATCTACACACAATCTGAGACTACCCTCTTTCTTTCTTACGAATAAGACCGGTGCTCCCCACGGTGAAGCATTAGGTTGGGTGAACCCCAATTTCAGTAACTCCTGTAATTGTTCCCTCAATTCCCTCAATTCTACAGGTGTCATACGGTAAGGTGCTTGTGCAATAGGTCCCGTACCTGATAGTAGCTCGATCGTAAACTCGATTTCTCGGTGTGGTGGCAATCCTGGTAGATCTTCTGGAAAAACATCCGAGAAGTCCCGTACCATTGGTAAATCGTCCGCCCTTGGCGAGGTAACGCTTGTATCCACCACGTGGGCTAAGTAACCCTTAAAACCCTTCCTCAGTAGCTTCCGAGTTGTAAGGGCCGAAATGATTCTAGGTGAGGAACTCAACAAGTCTCCCTGGAACGTCACCTCAGGTAAGCCTGGACTTCAAATCAGCACACTCTTGTTGCTACAGTCCATCAGGACACCATGTTCTAAAAACCAGTCCATGTCGAGTATCACATCAAAGTCGTGTAAGTCTAGAAGTATCAAGTATGCCAACAACTCAACCTCCCCCACTCTTACGAGGCAATCCCTCAGTTGCTCGTTTACCACGTGAACCTCGCCAGTCAGGGTACCTACACCCAACTCACCCCCAAGTGCAGATAATTCTTGATCTAGTAACCCAGCATAGCCCCGTGAAATGAAAGAATGTGTAGCTCCCGAGTCCATCAATATACATACAGATACATAAGAGATAGTAAGTGTACCTGTCACCACTCTAAGAGTAGTCCTGGCCTCCTGCCTGGTAACTGTAAAGACTAGAGCCTGAGGTCCCACTGCACGACCACGCCCTCGCGATCCCCCATAGCCGCCTCTAGCTCCGTCCTGGCCTCTATCCCTAGTAGCCTCCGACGTGGTACTCTGAGTCTATCCAGTCGCACTGCCACCAGTCCACTGTGGACAAACTCTCAAGATGTGGCCTCGCTGGCCACAAGTGTAGCAGGTAAAATCCCATGACCTATCAGTGGATCCAACCGAAGAGCTACTGTACTGAGCTGCTCTATAACTTGATTCTCGGGGTCCCCTGAATCTGGCAAAGAGGTCACTACTCAGTCGTTCACCACTGGATGACGAAGATCCACCATTTTACCGACCTCCCTTCGGAGCTCTGTGGCCCGAAGATCCCGCAAAATAATGATCTCTGCGTCGTCCACCATCAAAGTCGTGCTGGTAGGCTGTCCAGCTCTCCTCCACCCTGATCGCAGCATCGATCAACTCCCAAAGTGTGGAGAAAGAACCTGAAGCAGATGTAACCATGGCTCCGATATCACCTCTCAGACCTAGTTCAAACCGTATACACCTGTCTTCCTCCATCCCCACAAAAGCAGCTGCAAAGCGCGACAACCTGTGAAACTTCTGCTCATACTCGGAGATGATCATGCTCCTCTGTTGGAGCTGTAGGAACTCAATTTCCTTGACGTCACAGAAGGAACGGGGATAGTACTGTCCTAGGAACCGCGTCCGAAACGCATCCCAAGTCACCGTCGTGGCATCCCGACCTGACAACTCTAAAGTATACCACCACTTATGAGCATCCCAATCAAGTAGGAAGGTGGCCAATAGAACTCTTTGTATAGGATGGCAAGGTATCGCTAGGAAAATCTTTTCCAGCCTCACAATCCAACGGTGGGAAATCTCGGGATCAGCCTCACCACTAAACAGAGTAGCACCCAAATGGAGTGCCTGTTCAATGAAAGAACTCCTAGCACTCGAACCCCCTGAGTCTCTCTCGAGACCCATGTCCGGTGGCGGTGTAGGGGCAGCTTGATAGGACCTGTCCCTGAAGGACATAGATAACCATGCCCGGTCCTGCTCCCGTCTAACAAGTCAACTGAAGTTCTGAAATTACCCTCAGCATTTGCCAAACAAGGGATAACCGTACATGTGCCCTCTCATGCCTCCACCTCCCGAATAGCCTCGATCATCGCGTCAAGACCTAGATGGTCAATAAAACAGAAAAGGTGTGAGTGGACAAAACAAAGTTTTAGAAATACCTTTATCAAAATACATTCTTACCCTCAAGTTTCACAAACATGCATGCATATCATAAAACATGAGTCATAATGTGTAGTAAATCAAGTATGAACAATGGACCGATAAAATCAAAACATGTTTTCCCATGGTCCATAAAACTCATGTTCATCAAATCAGTTCATAATATAAAGTATCTAGACACAAATATCAATAAATCATAATACCACCAATCTTCAATATCCAATCTTAATATCCAAGTAACCCGTCACGATATCAATGCAACGCGTGCAAACTCGGGTGTCTCATGTCCGAGTACCTCCCCAGGATCTACGACGTCTGGGTGATATCATCTCCAGGATCTACGACGTCTGGAGGATATCATCATAATCTTCCATTCCTGAGACTAAGCCTCCCTCGGAGCTACTCATCTCCAGGCAGTGGATCGTGACTACTCCAGGATCTATGACGTCTGGAGGAGACTATCAAATCACAGAGGATGGTATATGTGGAACAATCACCAAATCCAGTAATCTCATTTTAAATCTCAAATCAAGTAAAAAACATTTCAACAGGGCCTCTGCCCGAAACATAGCTTTCACAAAGCAAGTTCCACAAATTCATCATAAAAATAGTGTCCAGAATATATTTTATAAATCAAAATCATCAATTTAATCATATTCACATGTGACTCTAAATCCGAGTCAAAATTACTATCCAATTGGGTCTAAGCCCAAAATATCATTTTCACACAAATCCGTGCAATCGCAACCTCAGTTGCCACTTTCATATAAATCCACAAAGTATATCCAAAAACATTACAATTTCACCAAATCCATTTCTAGACTCATAATCCGAGTCAAAACCAATCACAAATCCCGGGCCTTCTCCCAAAACAACAGTTTCACAAGTTTCTCAAAAATCGTGCCCAAAATCATATAAAATAATATAATATTCCCAAAATCCAGAAATCATCATATCAAAACATCAATCATACCAAAGTATTTCAAATCATATCATATAAAACATATATGCATGCATTCAGGGTAGAAAACAAAAGTCCACTCACACACCGTCCATATCGCTCGTTTTCCGAGCTGCACGTTTTTCTGTAATTTTCGGAAGTCGTCATTCCTATCCAAAATCATTATCGAGGGTCACTAACATCTCAATATACCTCATATAATTTTCCCCAATTTTTCTAGGGTTTAAATACCTATTTTAAACGTATATTAAAACTTTGGATACCCTGAACACTATCGAAACGATATCCGATTTCCTCGAAACCAATGCTAAAATTTTTGTTACATTAAATAGGACAAAAGTCATGTTGAACTCACCTTGGTATTCGATCCCATGTGCCTTTACGCGCTGCCGTGAGTGGCTGCGCGTGAGTCCACGTGCCTGTTACAGTAAAAGCTACAGTCGTCGTCTTTGCTCGTTTGTTTGTAAAACGGTTCCTTTTGCCCGCGTGTTGACCTGGTTGGAATCCTGTCCATTTCCAGTTAATTCCTTCAATTGATTGAGCTAATGGCATCGGTTTAACCTTAATTAAAGATTTGTACATTCAATTTTGTGATTCCTTACCTCGAAGTCATTCGATCAAGCCTCAAGGATTCAAGGTCTGTTCATCGTCTAAGTTCCTCAAATCATCATCCAATCCTTCAATTAATTAGTCACACAGCATCGTAGACTCATTCTAAGGATGATTTCGAAATCAATTTCATCCTTCTAACCCTTCTATTGCACGACTCAATTCTCGAATTCCTTTTCTGTCACTAGGTCTGTTCAGAGCCAAAACAACATCAATTTTCTTCATTCTTGAGGTGGTCCTGATCGAGGCACTCCCAGAAAGCTCAAACAAATCTCAATTTGGAGTATCAAGACCTACCAATTCAAATTCGAGTTTTGGAGAATTTGAATTCCTACGGGTTTGGGTTTCGAGTTTGTTTCCACAATCTCATAATCTTATCCTGCTCACCTTCTCTGTTCTTTATCTCACAGATCTATCAAATAGGGAAAATTGAGGTGGATAAAGCTCAATTATCCTTTGTCTCTTATTTTCCTTCAAAACACACCCATGACTTTGATAATTCAAACCTATATATCCAATGTCAAAATCCAGGCCACTAATCCACATCTGATTGTGACAAATGTCACTCAAGGAATCAACCGACCCACCAAATTGGTTGAATCAGCCATCACAGCCGTACTGACTCATTAAACCCCAGTCAAATTACCATTTTATCCCTCTTCGACAAATTACCAAATTGCCCTTCACTTTCTCAAGCCCATAACTTTTTCATCCGAACTCCGTTTGGCGCATGCCGCCTATCTACGGATTCAGCGTCTCGAGACCTACCCAACGGTACTTATGGAAAGTACAAACACGGTCCCGATCAAAAAGTCAACAAATGGCCCCTCTTAACCAATTTAGCAAATTACCCTTAAACTTCCGAACATCATAACTTCCTCCTTGAATGTCGGAATCGGGCATGCCACCTATCTATGAAATCGTGACGTCCCGTTCAAAACAAAAGTCAACTGTTCGCCCAATTCTAAGGGCAAAATCATCATTTCCTTCAAATTTTCCAAATTTTCCTTTTTAGAATTTTCGGGTCGTTACACAACTTGTCTTGGGGGCATAGTAAACTGTTAAGGGGCATAAATAACAATATTAGTATGACATAATACGCGTATCTATGTACCAATTACAGACTGCTAGCATAATGCTCTACTCTGATACCAACTTGACACGACCCGCCCCAATCCCCCTAGGGACCACCGGGGGCAGGGCCTGCTCCCGTCTAACATAAGACCCACACTACCACAACTTTCCTTACTAGGGTTAAAATATCATAATTACCCTCAATAGGGTTCCAAAATACACACAGGTGGTTAATTTACAACAGTATCATCAGACAAGGGACGAAAGCATTATGTTCATACTAATAAAGTAATTATACAACACCTACCCCGTAGGGTGGACTGAACGCAACGAATCTATCTATGCCTCAGCCTCAGAATTGGTCCCCTGCTCCATATCACCACCTGGAGGGACATGAAAACAACCAAAGTCTGAGTGGACCAAAAATAAACTAGTTAAAAACACATTTCGAACAAAATATATATATATATATATATATATATATACTGGTCCTCCGTTTTAGAAAAATGCATGCATTTAAGGTAACAGTATAAGAATAGTCAAATAATACGTATAAATTCTATACATATACACATATTCAGACGCAAATACATCTGGACGCAAACGTCAATGAAACACAGTAATACATATATATAGCCCATCCTCGACATCTCGTATGCCCAACCACTCTCCGTCACAATTTCTCTACAGTATGGGTACTACTCGGGGTCTCATCTCCGAGCCTACCCCCAGGATCTACGTCATCTGGGGTGGAGCTACCTCGGACCCTTTCATGTCCGAGACAATCTCATACTCACACTCTTGAGCTTGAACTCCTCCTCAGAGTCACCCATCCCATGCAATGGATCGTGATAACTCCAGGATCATCGACGTCTGGAGGAGACTAACCACACATACATGAGGGTATATATATATATATACATATCAATATAAATGTGAAACATAAGATGCAATAATATCATCTCTAACATCTGACACTGACACGTGTCAATCTAACAGGTGCCACATGTCAGCAGCACACTAGTCCACGTCAATGACAAGTTAGTGATACTTGTCACCCTCTGATTAGGCCACGTCACTGATATGTTAGTTCTGACTGTGCACTGACATGTGACACATGTCCTGCACTGAGTGATCCACGTCGTCTGGCAGCCTGACAGGTGATGACGTCAGCTGATGATGTCATCACCACTAACCTCTCGACGGGTCTGAGTTCAGGTCGCCCAAACCCGCGAGCCAGACCCAGCTATAACTCACTCAATCCTAACCCATTTTCAAAACCGTTTTATCCTATAGAATCATCTAGGTTCCTAGGTTAGATCTACGGTTTCAAGATCATCTAAAACCCAGTAAAATCATACCTTAGTCCATGAAACTGTATTGCCCAGATTTCTGGTCAATTCTCCGTCGATCAGGGTACTGTCCAGTCTGGTTCCTGGTTCCAATCTCCTCGTGCATGTCCTACAAAGCATCTTGGAGGCTTAAACTCACTCAACAGGGCCTAAAAATCTAAAACTACATTGGACAGGATCATGGGGAGTTCGGGTTTTTACCAGTAAACGTGTTCCTGCACCGTGCGCCGTTGTTCTCAGCTCTGCGTCGCCGTTCAACGCTCTCTCTGCCACTCTTCAAGCTTACTTAAAGGAGGTGATGGTTTAGGGAGGGTGGTAAATGGTCGGGTGTGTGTTTGGTCAAAATGGGTGCACGGGTGAACGAACAAAAAAGAGATAGAGTTAGTAGATACATGCATCCAATCTTTTCGGTAAATGGGCCAGTTAGATGAGTTACACTTGTCACTCATCTGATTGGTCCAAGACCTTAGATGACTAGCCTAATAATGCCACACGGCTCAATCGTCTCGAAAAATGTAATAGTACTTTGCAAACTCCGTTACCCGTAATTTCCGCTACGAGCGTCCGAAATTGGCATGCCGCCTGTCTACGAACTCACGATGACACGATCTACTTATTGATCAAGGGTCAACATCCAAACAATATCTCGGGTCAAAAGTCAACATTTTTCCCTGACCAAGGGTCATTACATTGACCGTTTGTACAAACATCCCTGGTCGACAGTTGAACAGTTTTCTTGTTGTTATACTATCTTTTAAGATTTGTCTTAATGTTTTTTAATAGTAACTATTAGACGGGAGTAGTATCCCTCATGTTGGTCTAGTCATATTGAGGGTGGGGGGGAGGGGGGGGGGGGGGGTCTTGTCAACTTGGTATCAGAGTATAGGTTATTGTCTATTGACAACACTTGTGAGTGCAGGGCGTGAACTCAATGTATGTGTTTCATGCATTAGAGAAACTACTATGCCTCCAAGATGAGATCCCCGTGTTTGGTTTGAAGATGAAGTAGAATAAGTTAGAAAAGGCCTAGACATAGATAGAGCCTAGAATTTTGGGGCTACTACTTTTTTCAAGCGAGTTGAGACCAGGGCTGGTAGATAAGTGGAACTCTCAAATGGAATGGATTTTCAAGGTTATGCGTAGTCCACAAGAGGATAAGGTGTTGATAGCTACATTTCAATTGAGCGAGTATGCTTATCAGTGGTGGCGAAGGTTGTAGATGATGGGCTTCGTTGCCTAAGAGGTGACATGGGAAACCTTTAAAGATATATTTTTGCATCAATTTTTTCCTCACTCTTATCGGGATGCTAAAGAGGTAGAATTTCTACGACTAGAACAGGGAAGTATGGCAGTGGTCGAGTACGATCAAAAATTCTTTAGTTTATCTCGGTATGATTCAGAACTTGTAGCAACTGAGGCAAACAATAGCAGACGGTTTGAGTTAGGATTACGATGTGAGATCCGAGCTGTTGTGACAATAGGTTTTTTTGTTACACTGAGAGAACTGGCAGATGCCGTTATCCGGGTAGAGGTAAGTTGATGATGGAATATCAGGGAGCTAGTTCTGGAACATTTGGTAGTGGTGGCACAATTTCAGACAATAAATACATGGAATTGGAAGGTACCCAAAGGTTGAGGTCGAGGTCACAGACACCCACATGGTATAGTTATGTTCCATTGCAATCATCAAACATACAAGAGGGTAGAACTTTCTGGAATTATTTTTTTATTGTGGAGAGCCTGGGCACTTTTGTAAAGATTGTCCAAACCACCCGAGGGAAGGAGTGACATGGCAAGATGTAGCTGATTATGGCCAGACTTCCAGAACGTCAAGGAGAGGTCAAACCCCAACTAGTGAAGCCGAAAGTACATCCAGAGGACGTGGTCGTTCTTCCGGGTCACAAGCTCAACCATTTGCCATGGCATGACCAGAGGTTCGTGAGCCACTAGGCTTGGTGACGGTGTGTTATTTACTATTGAGTACGATTTATGTGTTTTAGTAGTTTTGGAAGGCTTATTTATTGTTGCTTAGGCAATTACGAATCCCGAGTTAGAACCAAAATATATTCGCTAGGATATAGAATGATGGGATTAGACGTACCCGTTTAAATTTTGAGGATAATTTTTTTTTAAGGACGGTAGGTTGTAATGTCTCGGACTTTCATCTAGAGTTGGAACTGACCATTTTGACCTTGAGGCCAAAGTGTTTACTTTTTGACCAAGAAGGATTTTGGAGTTTCCATAAATTCCGTTGTAAAGCTCTCGATCTCCGGAATACGCTGACAATCAGCATGCTGAAAATGGAGTTCTAATCGTTTATTTTTGGGTCTAAACTTGGCAAAGGCATTTTGGTAATTTTTCCTTAGTGATTTTTTCTATGGATTGTTTAAGGAGGTGACAAGTGTCCCTATCCCTTAGGGATGTGTGTGGTGACTTTGTGTGTATCTGTGTGTGTGTGTGTGTGTGTGTGTGTGTGTGTGTGTGTGTGTGTGTGTGTGTGTGTGTGTGTGTGTGTGTGTGTGTGTGTGTGTGTGTGTGTGTGTGTGTGTGTGTGTGTGTGTGTGTGTGTGTGTGTGTGTGTGTGTGTGTGTGTGTGTGTGTGTGTGTGTTGTGTGTTTGTGTGTTTGTGTGCGTGCTTGTGTGTGTGAAATAAGAGTTATTGTGCTCGGCTGAGAGAAAAGGAAGAAGAAAAACGAAGAGAAGGAGAGCAAGGAAGAAGAGAGGAGAGTAAGAGGGGAGGGAGGAAGAGAAAACAAAAAGAAGAAAGGAAGTGTTGGACTCATACAGAGAATTAGATATGGAGAGTGACTCGAGAAGGAATTTTTCGGTTTAGAGTTGTCCAACCCAGTTTTCGATTGTGAACCTTGGAGACTAGGTTGATATCATCCTCTTGGAGTCCTTACAGTTTTGACAAGGCCCCTATATCATGAAATGGACGTAGAAACTACCCAAGACCGAAAAATAAGTTTTGGCTAAAATAATAAGTATGGTTCTTTGCTTATCATATTTTTTTTTTAGTTTTAAGATCATGGATCCATTTGTTAAGTGCATTAGACGGTAGTGGTTGAAAATGGACTGAAAAAGTTTTATTTTTAAGAGAGATATGACCGGGTTGGGTCGCCTGGTCGGGCAACACAAAAACTAGAGAAAATGGGCGAAGAAGACGATAAATAGTGTCCCGACGCGTGGGCTTCATGCACAACCACTTCTGGCAGTGGGTGGGGGCGCGTCCAGGGAATCTGGGGATGTAGCCAACATGTTTCTGTTTCCTTTAGATGTTATAAACATTTTGGCGCAGGTTTTCGAGTCAATCAGATACTGTTTTGAGGTAGTGTTGGGTGTTTGAAGCGTGTAATTAACGTTTAAAAATTAATATTAAATCTCGAGTTAGGGTTTGTACTAGGAAGTTATTTGAAGGTTATCGGGACTTTAGTAACCTAAAATTGTATTTTTTACTGGAGATATAATCCCCGAAGCCTACGACGAATGTTTGGATCACAAGTAATAGGTGACTTTGCACCGTGAGTGGATGTTTTATTTTATTAAAAATATTGTGCATGCATATTTACATGTTTTAAATGTTTTATTATGTGTGTTGGTGATATTTGAGTGATTGGGAATTTTATATGATTTTTGGTGATTTTATATTTAATTATTATTTTATGGCACGTTTTACTAGGTTTACTTGAGTATATGTTCTCAGGTTTTTTTAACTGTGGATTGGATAATGTGTGATTAAATAATATTTTCTCGAGATGGAAATGGTTGTGGTGTGGGATTGTTTTGAATACCGGATAATTTTCATGGAAAAGACTATTTATGCACGTTTTACGGGGTTTAGTGTAAAGCTTGGTTTTGGGGTTAGGCCCGGGTTTTTGAAATAAGATTTTGATTACGAAGTTGATGTTCGATATAAATGTGTGATTCCTAGGTATTGGTGCACTGTGAGGTGATTTGCGTATGTGTGTGAATAACCCTCCTCGTGATGTGTTAACTGGTTGGGTAGTCTTAGACGTCGAGCAGGGCTCTGATTCCTTGAACTAGTGACTCGGACGTTGACCTAAGCTCTGGCTCCCGAGTGAGTATATGGTGTGCCTACCTTTAATGTAGTTGATTGTGTTGATTGATATTGTGCATCGAGGAGCGGTTAGCTGTGATGCACTAACTTTGTGTGATAGTGGATATGGATAAGCTATGTGGTATTAATGTGATGAATCGGTGTGATTGACTATTGTATCTATGATGTGTTGGTATTTAATATTTGAGATGGTATTATGAATAACGGGTGATTTATAGTTAACTGCCTTATGTATGTTTTCACGTGTTATGTGATCATAAACTGTATTATGTTCCATTTAGTTTCTATAACTTATATGCATGCACAGTTTTCTAAAACTGAGGGTGAAGTCGTGTGTTTTATAAATTGTATTTCCAAAGCTTATTTTTTCATCCACTCACATTTTTTATGGATTTTCTTGCCCTCCAATCTGTGGAACAACAATGGGGTCCCATTTAGGAGCGGAGGCGTAAGAAAGTTTTAGGTGTATCTAGGGTAAAAGGTGTTGTATTTTGAGTTGTTGTACAACTTGTGCTCTGCATATAATGAGTTGACCGTTTGTGTAAACATCCTTTGTCTGACTGTTGAATAGTTTTTTGTCGTTAAACTATCTTTTCAGACTCGTCTTAACTTTTTTGAATAGTAATTGTCAAACGAGAACAAAATCCCTCATGTTGATCTAGTCATATCGGGAGGGGTCTTATCAACTTTGTAAGACATGTGGGCTTGGGCCGCAAGAACGGTGAGTAAGACCCGTGAGCTTGGGAAGTAAGAATGCTGAACAATAACACATCGCTCGGGAAGGGAAATCTGAAGTTCCTTATATGTGTACGCATGTATCTTCCTAGTACGAGGCCTTTTGGGAGATCACTGATTTTGGGTTTCGTTGGAACTCCAAAGTTAAGTAAGGTTGGGTTAGAGCAATCCTAGGATGGGCGACCCATTGGAAAGTTGCATGAGCCCCCAAAAATAAAGTCGTGAAGACATGGGTCCAAAGCGGACAATATCGTACTAGGGGAGTCAGGTTGTGACATAATGGTATCAAAGCTAGATCCCAATCGGAAGTTTGCCAGCGAAGACGCTGGGCCCCTACTCGGACGTCGAGATAAGCTCCTTTCTTGAGTGGTGTGTCTCCCAGTAATTCAATGGTTATGATGATTGATATTATTGTGCATATGGATGTGTTGACTATACGTGATTTCTGTGGTGATGTTGGACATAGATTGGTTGGGTGTGATTGCCGTGTTGGCTTAGTGTGGACTGTAATGGTGACTTGGGTGTTGTTTGCATTAGATTATTGGTGCTTTTAAGATGAGAAATCTTTTCACATATTTCGAGGACACAAGTTTTGTTTTGTTTTAATCGTATTGAAATGACTTTTCGGATGCATTCATGGCTTTAGAAAAAGGGAGGGTAAATGTCGATTGCTTTTATATTATGCTTTTGGAAATACTTGTTTTTGTCTACTCACACGTTTTCTTGGTTTTGTAACCCTTCAGGGCCGTGACACGAATTTTGGGCCTTAACGAGAGGCGGTGGCATGAATGTTAAGGAGTACAAATATCCCTTGTCTAGCAAGTTTGAGGGTAACTTCGATATTTTGGGTTACTTGTCAGACGAAAGTAAGGCTCGGATGTACTTTTCTAGTGTTTCTAGGGAGGGGTCCTGCCAATTTATGAGTATTTTTTTTGTTTGATTTTTGTCAAACACAGTACTTGTTAATAAGTTATTGTTAATTACATATATATATATTAATATTTATCATAATATATATTAATATATCTCATAATATATATATATATATGTTAATATATAATTTAATATAAATATATTAATTTAATTATACGTATTTTTGTTAATAAAAAATGTATAATTAAGCTTGCTCGGCGAACATCCGGCGAAAAAAAACACCCATCCCCGACAAATAAACAACATTCGCCGAGCAAGGGGAATATCTATGAGTTTTTTTTTGTCAAACACAATATTTGTTAATACATATATATATAATATTAATGTTAATTATATGTATTAATGTTAATATATATAATAATTATATATATTAATATAGATATAGATATATGTATTTTGTTAATATAATATATATTAAAAGTAATTATATATGCTATTGTTAATTATATATATTATATATATAATTTAATGTTAATTATATGTATTTGATGGTTATTATAATGTATAATTCATCTTGTTCGGAAAACATCTGTTGTGTCAAACACATTTAATGTTAATTAGCGATATGAGCCACACTCATAGATCTTCTACACAAAAAATTAGCGAATTTGTAAGTCCTGAAATTGGGTAACGGTGTGCAACAAATCGACAGTAACTAAACGTTTTTTGTTGATCCAACGACTTTAAGTCCTTGAAACATCACGATTTTCGACGGGGGAAATCTAGGCACGTCGTATTACAAACTGAACGATCGAATTTTTCAAATCCACTTGTTCGCATATCCAAGTGTTAATGAGTTTAGTGGTTTTACAATTTTCTATGAATTTCTTTCATGGTTCGTTTGATCTAACTATCCAAATTAATGAGCAACACTCCTAGATCATCTCCACACAAAAAAATAGCGAATTTGGAAGTCCTGGATTACGTAAAGGTGTGCAACAAAATCGACGGTAACAAAACGTTTTTTTGTTGATCCAACGACTTTAAGTCCTCAAAACATCTTGATTTTCGACGGGTGAGGTCTAGGCATGTTGTATAAAAAACTGAGCAGTCAAATTTGTCGAATTCACTCATTTGCATATCAATCGAACAAAAAAATGAAATGACTATTGAAGTTTCCATCAAAAGTTTCTAAGCGTTAATGAGTTTGGTGGTTTTACGATTTTCTATGATTTTCTTTCATAGTTAGATTGATCCAACCATCCACATTAATGAGCAACACTCATAGATCATCTCTGCAAAAACAATTAGCGAATTTGGAAGTCCCAAGATTAGATAACGATGCACAACGAATCGACGATAACAAAACGTTTTTTGGTGATCCAATCAAAACATCATGATTTTCGATGGGTGAGGTCTAGGCACATAGTATCACAAACTTCACCGTCAAATTTTTCAAATTCACTCATTTTCATATTTATTGAACAAAAAAAAATATGAAATGACCATTGAAGTTTTCTTCAAAAGTTTTGAAGTGTTAATGAGTTTGGTGGTTTTACGATTTTCTATGATTTTTTTTCAAGGTTCGATTGATCCAACTGTCCACACTAAATAGCAACACTCATAGATTATCTCTGGAAAAAAAAATTAGCAAATTTGGAAGTCCCGAGATTAGGTAACAGTGGAGAACAACAAAACCTTTTTTGTTGATCCAATGACTTTAAGTCCTCAAAACATCGCAATTTTCGACAGGTGAGGTCTAGGCACATTATATCACAAATTGAACAGTCAAATTCACTCATTTTCATTTTCCCAAAATTTCTCAAAAAAATGAAAGTCCAGCCCAACGTTGCCCGACGAATCATTAAAGCTGACCCGACGGAGTCATTAGCCGAGCAAAGTCCCCACTCAGTTAAACACAGCTGGGACCCTTCTATTTCCTTCTTCCTCTTCTTTTTCCCAAACACACAGCCTCCTTCTACAACTCAATCTCACTCTCTCACTCAAACTCCATCTCTCACTCAAACTCCCTCTCTCACTCACCCCAAAACCCAACCCCCCTAAGCCTTGAACTCACCGACCCCCAACCCAAACCGTTCACCCAAGACCCCAAACCCCAAACTCCGACCAGCCCTCTCGCTCCTCTCTCTCTCTCTCTCTCTCTCTCTCTCTCTCTCTCTCTCTCTCTCTCTCTATATATATATATATATATATATATATCACTCTCTCTTGGCTCCTCATTGTAAGTCCTCAATTTTAATTTTTAATTTTAGTTAGTTGTTGTAGTAATTTTTTATTATTAGATTGATATGAATATTGTATAGATTTTTTATTATTGAATGTTATGTTGGATAATGGATATTATTGGATTGGTTATTAGATATTATTGAATTGATTTTTGATTATTGGAAATTATTGAATTTTTGAAATTATTGGAAATTATTGAATATTATTGGAAATGATTGAATTATTGACATTTTTTTAAATTATTGGAAATTATTATAAGTTATTGAATTATTGAGATTTTTGGAAATTATTATAAATGATTGAATTATTGGCAATTTTTGAACTTTTGGAAATTATTTTTGGAAATTATTGAATTACACCAATGGTTGGTGGTTCAAGTAGAAAAGGGCATTGTTCTCCTTAAGCAAAGTCTCGAGTTCGAGCATTTTGAATGAAGTAACCAATATTAGGACGGACTCCCCCTCTATCGGGGTCCTATGCGGCTTGAGAATTAGTTCTCGTCTATGTACAAAGGATACCTTGATTTTTACAACAAAAAAACATTATTGAATTACTGACATTTTTGGAAATGTTTGGAAATTATTAGCAATTTATATATATTTTTGGAAATTGTCAATTTTTTCGAAAATTTTGAAAATTATTGAAAATTATTTAATTAGTGAATTTTTGGAAATTGTTTGAAATTATTAGAAAATTTTGGATTATTGCAATTTTTGAAAATTATTAGCAATTATTTTATTATTATTTTATTTATTTAGTATTAATTATTTAGAATTTTATATTGCACATGTCTTTGTGTAGATTTGTGACGACCCGGAAATTCGAAAAAGGAAAAAAAAAAATTGGAAAAATTGGAAGGAAATGACGATTTTGCCCTTGGTTATAGGGGGCAAAAGTTGACTTTTGATCGGGACCTTGTTTGGATTTTCTGGAATGACCATTGTATAGGTCTCGGGACGCTGAATCCGTAGACAGGCGGCATGCGTCAATCGAAGGTCCGATGTGAAAGTTGCGGGTCTGCGAAGGTTAGGGGCATTTTGCTAATTAGCCAAGGAAGGGCAAAATGGTAATTTAGGGCAACATGGTGAATTGGACAGTTAATTGGCTGATTCAGTCGTGTGGATGAGTCAACTGCGTAATTAAGTGACACATGTCAATGTGCAGATTACAATTAGTGGCAGTATTGTGTTAATTGGATGATGACGGTGAAATGAAGTTAAATGGGATTACCCGTGTATTTGGTCTAAGGGAGAAAACAGAGTCTGAGAAATCAAAACCATATTTCAACAAATCATTACCAGTTATTCGACTCAATGAGAGGAATTAGAGAGATAACGAGATTAGGGAGGAGGAAAGGGAGAGAACCAACGAAGAAAGGTGTTGAAATCGTGAAAGAATACCCAAACCCGAACGTTGACATTCAATCTGATCAATCTTGAATTTGGGATTAAACCTCATAATTGACAGTGGATTGAGCTTATTGTGCTCAAACCGAGTTGAACCCAATCAAAACCAAAGGAAATCGATGGTGCTTTGGTCAAGAACAGACGCCTTAAGCCTCTTGAAAATTCGAGATTGTGTTTGAGTAATTAGAGGGGTTGAAGGCTGAAATTGGCCTTGGAAATATTCTTAGTAGGCTTCAACGAAACTTGTCGATGCATCAATTGAAAGAAAACAAACGCTTTTGAAAGAATTGGGGCGATGAACAGTATTTGGTGTTCTTCGAAAGTCGAGTTCGAATTAAAGGATTAAGGTAAGTTTGATTCAAATTGAGTTTACAGATCTCTAATTCAGATGTAAACGATGCTAATGGACGGTTTAATTTTAGAAATCAAGCAACAATTGAGGGGGATTCAACCGGGTCATCTCACGGGTTGCAGGATCCGTTTAACAGAGAAACGGGTGAGGACGATGCACTGTAGCAAGCACTGTGCAGGCGCGTGGGTTTCACGCACAGCCGCTCATGGCGGTGCGTGAGGGCACGTGGGCACGATTCCCGAGGTGAGGTCAACATGACTTTTATTTTATGCAATGTAACGAACATTTTGGCGTTAGTTTCGAGTCAATCGGACACCGTTTCGATATTATTTCGAGGGTCCGGAGGTTTATGTCACATTTTTAATTCATAATTAATTCCCGGAAAATTATGGGAAATTAATATGATGTTAATTAAGTCATTAGTGACCCTGAATAATAATTTTGGAGAGGATTCGAGTTTCCTAGAAAGTACCGAAAATTATGGAAACGCGTGCAGCTCGGAAAGCCAGCGGTTTGGACGGTGTGTGAGTGGACGTTTCTTTTATAAACTGATATGCATGCATAGTTAAATGTTTTACATGATTTATGTCATGATTTGATTTTCAATGATTGCATGATTTGATACGATTATTTACAAGATTTAATGATTATTTTAATCTGTGTTTTGGGCACGTTTTTCGAGAAACTGTGAAATTGTTATTTTGGGCGAAAGCCGGGATTTGAGATTGGTTTTGACTCGAATTATGAGTCGGGAAATTTATTTGATGGATTTGTAATACTTTTTGGATATATTTTATGGATTTATGTGAAAATGGCAACTTAGGTTGCGACTGCACGGATTTGCGTGAAAATGAGATTTGGGCATGAGACCTCGTGATAAATAGTTTTGACGTGGTTTTAATGATGATTTTGTAATAACGATTTTGATTTTGTATTTATATTCAGTGCCCCCAAATGTGTAATTCCTAGGTAGACTTCGGATGTGTAATTCCCAGAGTGACTCCGGATGCGTAATTCCCGGAGGGACCGGATGTGTAATTCCCGGTGAGGTGCAGGGCTGGACATGTAATTCCCAGCAGGTTGATAACTCTGGATGTGTAATTCACAGAGGACCCTCGGATGTGTAATTCCCGAGTTATGTGCTTTATTTTATGATAAAATGGTTTCGTGAAATGATTCATATGTTTGATTCTATGCATGCATGGTTTGATAAACTAGAGGGTAAATGATGTATTTTGAACTGTGTTTTTTAAATGATATTATTTTTGTCCACTCACACCTTTCCTGTTTTGATGATCCACCAGGCCGTGGCACAACGTTCGGGGCTGATCGAGAGGCGGAGGTATGAACGGAAATCAGTGCTGTTATCCCTTGTCTGACTGGTGCTGAAGGGTAGTTTGAGGACTTCAATTGACTTGTTAGGCGGGAGCAGGACCGGGCACAGTTATCAAAGTCCGGTTGGGACGGGTCCTGTCAAGATTGATCATTTCCAGAGTTCGTCCCACGGTGCCAGTAGAGCACTTATCTCTAGGATTAGCACCTTCCTCGATGGAGCGACCATCTTTTGTTGGTGCACCATAATCAATAGTGCATTCTACCCCTTCCTCAGTATCACATGTCATTCATAACCATTGGGTGATACCAGAAGCGTAGTCAACGAGGAGCCGCACCAACTAGAATTGAGGGCAGCTCCATACCGACCCCGGGGCCTTTAGAGCTGATGTTCAAGATGAGGTTTATGGACAGCTCCGATCGGATATGTTCAATATCTGATTGAATTTCAATTTTTTTTTAATCAAAATATGTACTAATGCTAACCGAATTTGCAGACAGAACCATAAAAGTACGCGACATCAACAAGGGGTTAAAGTCCAAGCGGATTTGCAGGCCGACAAGCAACAAGATCCAAGTCGTGTGGATGGAACAACTGCATGCACCATACCCAAACGTGCACACTCTGCTAGTGCAAGACATGGATAAGATCATTCGCACCAAAGCGAAGATGGCGACAGACACCTTCAGAACACAATCCCCGACGGAGCTCAAAAATGTGTTGGTCTGCTTTATGGGTATGACTTTTTTCTTATGATTTTTATTATTTTTAATAAGTCAACATACTTTAATAGATGGTTGCATATTAATTTTGAATGAGATGAGACCAACTTAGGTCTCATGGCCCATACAAACCACCATTGGCAGAAGCGGTACTCAAACTAGAAGTTTGAGCTACATACGTACTACGAACTCTAGAGTTCGCAAGATGAAGTTAAGGAAAATATTCTAGGAGAGATGCAAGGGGCCAAGCTGGTGGGGTGGCTCTGGTTATGGAACCATTAGACAACCGAACAATTTTTGGTAATTTAGCGTTTTATTTATATTTATCAAGAATATTACTTACGCAGTTTCGTATTAGTAATGATTGTTTTTCTAATGTGCACATAAAATTAAGGGTCAACAAGGCGAACTAGGAAAAGAAGAAATTTAAGCACCACGAGGATCAAGCCCCTTGTTGGGTCGACATGAGTCCTGTCACGTGGCTGTGTCACTGTTCCCGAAAGTAGACACTTGGGGGAGGTTTATCCTAGACGAGGCAGTTAGGTGGCTGACGCTATTTATGTAAGTTCAATGTTTGTGGTTATTAAATATTTAATTTTTTAATTAATTAGTTTTTCCATTATTAATTTATTTCAATTTGTAGGTGAAGAACATGCAGCAAACTCAAGAATATCTGACCCAGCAACACCCTAAGGTCCCGTTGTAGGACCAGCTACTAGATCCTGGGAGGTCGATTGCCATCCTGTAACGCTAGCTTAGTAGGCGTCCTGGGAAGGTTGTCTGGGGCGCTGGGGAATGGCTCTTTTGGGATGTCTCAAATTAATCATTAAGTTCTTCCCGGGGAGTCCATCCCAAGGAGGCCTCTCAGTTGAGGGGCAACATGGAGAACCATCAAATGGAGAATTCCGAGCTTAAGGCCTATTACACGCGCCTTGAGGCCCACTACACGCCAATGCAGGCCCAAAATGTGGCAATCTAGGCCCAACTTTCACTCATCTTCATCCAAATAGGTCAGCGTGTGCCAGATTGTCTTATCTCGCAGTCTTAGGACTCGAGTCAATAGCTCACCTAGGACGATGATTCGCTTGGCAAGTATTTCAATTTTGAAGTTTGCCAGACAGAGATTTGCCGGGCAAAGTCCTACTATTCAACATCTGCACGACGGACCTTCGTCAGGCAAACATTGAAAGGATGCTCATCCATGTTGTTTTCGATTGCTTTACTCGGAGAGTACGTCCGTTGGGCAACCATCGTTGACTTTGGTCTTACTTGGTAGAAAATCTTCGTCGTCGAGCAAGACCCTAACCCGACGAGGCTTGCATGATGTAACAGTGCTTCGCCGGTGAACCTCTTGTTTGGCAGATGGTGGTGCTTGCTCGAAGGCGAACCTTCGCCGAGCCAGATGGATTTCCTTGTAGTGACTAGACATATATAATAAACATTCCTGATATTTATTAAAGTCGAGTTTTAAAATGTTTCACTTCAAAATAATATAATAAGCACCGATAGACGTATTATTATTATGTTTTGTGATAGTTATTAAAATATTATATATATATATATAATATGGAAGGAAAGAATTGTTTCCCTTCCTAGTTTTTTAAGCGCGAGTTAAAAAAGATGAAGAATTTGATGCATTCCATGAAATTGAGGTTGGTTCTTTGAACTTTTCATCATTATATATATAGGTTTATTACTCACTTTACTTTTCTAACCCGACATTAAGTATCACTTTGTTTTTTGAAACGGATTTAGTATAAATGTACTGTCACAACTGCACTTCTGTTAGCACCGTTACTCTATTTCGTTAGTCAAGTTAGTGACGGTGTCAATATTGCCACGTGTTAATCCCTAATTAGTTGTTTAATTATTTATAAAAAATTATTAAAACTAAATATTTGAAAATTAAACAATCAATCAGAGATTGACATGTGGAAATATTGACGTCGTTATTAACTTGACTAACGAATTGAAGTAACGGTGCTAACAAAAGTGCAGTTGTGACAATATATTGGTACTAAATCCGTTTCAGGGAGCAAATTGATATTTAATGTCTGATTATGAGAGTAAAGTGAATAATAAGTCATCTATATATATATATATATATATATATATATATAGCAAATCACTCAAGCATAGAAAGCCTTGCACTCAAAAACCATGGCATCTTCAATATCAAAGCCTAAGATCCTTAGTGACCAAACTTAAGAAGACAGCAGAATATTAATATTGATGGAGTAGGGAGAGAATCAAAATGCATTTTAGTTACCCTATATATATCAAGCAATCAAAAACAAGATGCGGAGACTTTTTTTTTCCTCAGAAATAGAAGTTTGAATTTTTGAAGGAAAATAAATAACTGAGGAAGAGATAAATAAATAAATTTGAAAAGAAGAGAAAATAGAGAATGAAGTCATATGGTTTAAGCATTATTTGATCTTCGTTTAGTTCAAATGATATGTTTGCATTGCGCTCTTAAAACCTAAAAAGTGAAGAAAATAATATTGTATATTTTCTCTTTTGTGATTCACCGAATTTTTTATTTACTGAATGTTGATATTTCAATCTGAATAGTTAAAAAAAATCAAAATTTGATCGTCTAACAATTTCTTGCACCAAAATTGCGATGTGGCGAACTGTTTGAGTGTTAAAAAGAAAATGGAATAAAGTGAAAATTAAGCGTCCATGTTGTTGTCTTGTACAAAAGAGCATATAAAAAATCATTCTTTAATTCAACTACTTATGCCAGCATGACCAAAAAGAAGTAAGAATCTTGGTCTACAGAGATTATATAAAAAAAAGTTTGGTAGTTCCTCACTTGTTTTCTACACGTTTGTAAATATATTTTATCTTCTTCGTTGGTGCAACTTCAACTTGTGTCTTTTTTATGATTTTTGTAAGATGCAATTTGGTTTGGGTGTGTCCTTTAACTCAATCGAGGGGATTTCACTGCTAGTTGTGGATCATGAAGAAAGCTCCCTCTCACAAAGTGGGTTCAAGATCATATATCATGCTACACTACAATCAGATATTCTTGCTATTTAAAAATCGCCCATGACTTCTTATACATATATATAGGGGTGGCAATGGGTCGTGTCGTGTCGGGTTCGTGTCGTATCATGAATTATATTTCACCCATTTATGCCCAACCCGAATCCGACCCGTTTAATAATCGTGTCAAGAATGTCCAACCTGAATCCGACCTGTTAATGACACGTGTAACCCGTTTAACCCATTTAATAAACAAGTCATACTCAAAACTCAATTAAAATATGACCCGTTTGACCCGTTTCACCCCTTTAACATGTTTAACCTATTTAAATTATAAGATTTAATAGATATTTAGGTAGGTAAATTGGTAGATATATGAGTTAGTAATGACACATTTATTAAATGATTCAATATACGGGTTAACTTGTTAACCAGAAATCTACTCATTTATTAAACGGGTTAACATGTCATTATACGGGGTTAACATGTTGACCTGAAACCCACCTATTTAATAAACGGGTTGACCCGAAAATGACTCGAAATTTTAATCGTGCGGGTTGACCCGGATAAATTTCGTGCGGGTTTCGAGTCGTGTATCGAGTCGTGTCAAAAATTACCACCCCTACATATATACTTTCTTTGGGAGTGATCAACAAACGCACTAAATGGATGGTTTTCATTAAATACATCAACAATTAAAAATTGTAATTAATTCTATTAATAATCAAAAGATGCTCTATGCCAAAAAACCAAAAAAAAAAAAAGCACATGATAAATTATCCCAAATACTCGTTTTGTTTTACTTGAGTAAAGTTAGGGATGGCCAAATGACTTTTTTTTTTAATATATGGGTAAGTACAATTGTGTTTTATACCCATCTACACTCTTCTTCATTTTTTGAAGATTTACCCAAACCCTATCTATTGGGTAATACCGTAATAGATACCCATGACATTTTACATTTATTTTCTCCTTTCAATTTTTTTTCCTTATGTTTTATTTTGTTTTAACTTCTAATATTTTATTCCTTTTAATTTCTTTTGTTTTTTCATTTTTCTTTTGCTTTTTTATATTTTATATTTTCATTTTTCCTTAACTTTTTTATTTTTAACTTCTTCTTTTTTTCCTTTTAATTTCGTTTGTTTTTTTTTTTGCTTTTCCATTTTTTTAATCCTCTCAATTTCTATTATAGTTTATGCTACAACACGTCCTAGAATTAAAAGTGGGAGTCGGTAAATGACCAATTTACCTTTCTACTCGTAATTATCAAAATCTTGCCGAGTTGACCACGGCTAGTGAAGAAGTCATTTGGGAAATTTGACTCCAAAACTTTCAAATTAAATGAAGATGAATAGAAATAATCGACCTGGAATTCAAAACTTCAAAATCAAACTCGTTAAAATTTTCATTATAAACCATTTTTAAGAATTTATAAAATTCACTTTAAATTATTTCATTTTTATTTTTAATTTCCATTTATTTTAATTAATTATTTATTTTATTTCCTTTAGCTCTAAAACTAATCTCACTAATCACTATTTCTCATATATGCTCTCTCTCTCTCTCTCTCTCTCTCTCTCTCTCTCTCTCTCTCTCTCTCTCTCTCTCTCTCACTAATCCCTTTCTCTCTCCCAAAACTCATTGCCAATACTTCAATCGGTAAGCAAGAATATTGCGACCGATCAGAAGCATCTGGCGAGGTGCTCTTGCGACCCTGATCGGTAAGCAAGAACATTGCGGCCGATCAGGAACCACATGCGAAGTACCTTCACATGCCAAGGCTTCAATCGGTAAGCATGAACATTGCGACTAATCAGCAGCTTCTGGCATGCTCTCGTGACCCTGATTGGCAAAAGGGAACATTGCGACCGAGCGACAACCTTTGCGAAGATCCCTGTCATGTTAATTCTTCAATCGACAAGTAGGAACATTGCATTGGATTTGAAGCATCTGGCAAGGTGCTATTGCGGTTATGATCGGAATGCAGGAACATTGCGACCGATCATTAGCCACTTACAAAGTACCCTCTTATGTTAATGTTTTGACATCTGGAGAGGTGCTTTCACGACCCTGATTGGAAAGAAGGAACATTACAACCGATCATGAGTGTCACGACCCGACCCATTTAGCACAATATTGTCTACTTTGGGCCTAGCCCTCATAGTTTTGTTCCTGGGAACACAAGTGCAACTTTATAGTAAGTCACCCATCCTAGGATTGCACTAGCCCAAACTCGCTTAACTTTGGAGTTCCTAAGGAATCCAAAGCCAGTGAGCTCCCAAATGGTCTCATGCTAGATAGATACGAGCCCACACATATAAGGCACTTCACCTTTCCTTTTCTGAGCGATGTGGGATTGTTCATCATTCTTCCCAAGACATAGATCTTAAAATGAGCCACTTGTAAAGTACCCTTACATGTTAATGCTTTGATTAGTAAGTAGGAACATTGTGACCGATCGGAAGCATCTGGCGAGGTGCTCTCGTGGCCTTAATTGGCAAGCAGAAACATTGCGAACGATCAGAAGCCACTTGTGAAGTACCCTCTCATGCAAATGCTTTCATCGGAAAGCAAGAACATTACGACTGATCAAAAAACTCTAGTGAGGTACTCTCGCGGCTCTGATCGACAAGTAGGAACATTTCGACAATCAAAATCCTATTACTATAGCCTTTCTCACAATCTTTTGGCATGCATGAACCATCCTAACCGACCCAACACTGGGGACTAGTGTTACACTAGCTGACCAAGGTACACTTCCTCCATTTAGTACTTGTGGGACTAGTAGGTACATTCCCCTAGTCGGTCGACACATATCAGCCAGGGTTATAAGTTCTCGACCCAGGCAATCGACCTCCCTCAATGACTCAGGGGACTTATGTTGATACCATATCGACCAAGCAGACTCTATATGAGCAACACCACTGCAAGTATACAATCTACCGCTAGGTGATCGGCAGACAGGTCAATCGGCATGCAACACCAGTGGTGCCAATCGGCATGAACCGTTAGTACCGCAGTTGGTAGGAAACGCCACTGCTGCCAATCCCCATGTCGAATCAGATATGCCACTTGGTAGGATATACAAATAGCATGTTCTCTATAAGCGTCAAGTCTTAACCACTCGGCATGCGTATTCGACAAGAATGATCAACACCCTCAGTTCGATCAGCTAGCTATCAGTACCAACTCCTTGACATGCTAGGAGATCCATCGCCACTTGGCACACATCTCGAATCTGCGAGACATGTGGTAGCATCTCCTGCTATAGCTTGAAACCTATTTCAATAGCGTTCAACCATCATATTCATTGCTACTATAAAGAACCCCAAAACTTTTTCATAAAGGTACTATCTTTCATCTACTTCTCTCTCGAAACACACACAACCTTGACTCTTCAGTCTTTATAGTGTGATCTACCTATTGGATCTCCATTACGCTTACTAACTTCAGCATCGGAGCCTCTTAGGCTGACACCCCACTAATGTCTAGTATTTCCTCAATGTCTCTATTTACACACGAAAAAAATCCCTGCTGGCCCCAAGATGATGGCTTAAGGAAATTAAAAATTCAAGATAAACAGAAGTCCAATCCAAGAAGCTTTGAACGTGGAGAAGAAGAAATAGTAGGTGGCGCTGGCAGAATGTAAAGAAAATGGAGGTAAGGGTGGAGTATCCCAACGGAAAATGGTAAGGCGGGCCCCATGCAGTGTAAGGACCATTCTGAAATTATAGATTAATTAAGAACTAATCAAGGATTATCGAATGATTTGGGTAAAATTATGATTTTTCCCTTAAAAAGAAAAAAATGTTGACTTTTCACCTGGGAGATCCAATGCACGTGGACCAAGGACTATTCCATAGTTCGAGACGATATGAGTCCGTAGACAGGCGGCACACCAAAATCGAACAACGTACAGGAAAGTTACGGGTCACGAAAGGTTTTAGGAACTATTCATGGTTGCACAAAAATCGAGACAGTTAACTTTTGGTTTGTGCTTATTGCGCCCAAAGGATTTGGCCTGGAGCAATAGATAAGTGACAAGTATCACTCATCCTTTGGACCAAACCCATAGATACATGCATCATTCCCGATTCCCTTTCATTTATTCATCCAACCCGAAACCCACCCCTAAACCTCTATCATCATCTTCTTCAGCTGAGACCAAAGAGAAAGAGAGGTTGAGAATGAGTGAGAGACTGGAGACGGTGAGGAACGAGGCAGAGCCGCCGTGGATGGCCAAGGAAACTGGAAAAAGGTATAACCTGAAACCCATTTATGTTTGAATTTTCGAAATTGGGTTTTAGGACGTTTGGGAATGGTTATGATGATTGGGTTGTGTTTTCTGAGTTTGGACGAGTTCGTAGGATCAATAATGGACGGGAATGAACAGATGAGCAGCCCTGGGTAGAGGTTCAAAGGTTAGCCATGAATGTTCGTTGGTGACAGGGAATTTCTAGACCTATTCTCTTGATTTTGAGGGCATAGGGATGCTTCTGGGTGAGAGCCGAAGAGATTAGTGAAAAATGGTGGAAATGGTTGAGAAATGAAGAAGATAGGATCGGGTCAGGGTCACGAGTCGAGTAACCCGGTTGCTGCAAAACAAGTTGACTCGTGAGAGGTTGACGACGATGACGTGGCAAGACACATTATCATGTGCCAGGCCTGTCAGCCCACGTGACCAATTAGGTGGTGCCACATAGCGAGTTATCAGAAACTGTTAAATCTAGTCAGCAGCTGACGGGACAGGTCCACGTCAGCCATGTCAGACCACGTGGACCAGTGGGGTATAGAGTGTGAAAGATGACTAGGCAGGTCCACATCAGCATTGTTAGACCACGTGGACTAACTAGGTGGTGCCACGTGGCAATGTTTCACATTGTCAGAGCTGACGTGTCAGTGACACTTGGCACTGGTCGGGGAGTGCCACGTGGCAGGTTGTCAGATCTGGCAAGTGTCAGACATGTTAGGTTGACCTCAGCGTTGATCCGCGTTGATTGGCGCGTGTGGACTTTCACCAGTGTGTGAGGGCGCGTGGGCATGAATTTCAAGTTGAAACCGATCATGTTCGAATGGTTTCGACGATCTAAATCCAATGATGGTGGATTCATGTCGATCGTAGATCATTTGATAGGTCATTTGGATGTTTTTTGCCTCGTGAAGCGTGTTCAGGACACGTCGACCATTCCGAGATGTGTGAGGGTCTTTGATATGGACTTGTATAGGTTGATAGTGACCTTTGAGTATGATTTGGATAGGTCCAAACGTCTCGGAGAGTGTGAATTGGCTCTGGAGTGGCTTAAGGCACGGGTTTCAGTGTGTGCAACACGAATGGTCTGTGAGTGGACTTTGTTTTATGAAATATGATGCATGAATAACTGTTTTATATGTTTTATGAACATGAATTTAGATGCCTTGAGTACATATGATGTAAAAATGTTTTATATTTCATTATCAATGATATTGCACGTAGTTTGAGATATATGTTTTATATGATATTTGGGCTTGGGCCGAGTATTCTACGTGCATATGTGATTTCGATGGTTTCATGGAGAAGCGTGAAACCGAGGATTTGACTAAAAAATTTGAATGATTTCACAGAGATGCATGAAATCGAGATTCGTGCATGATTCCTAGTTGATAAGACCTTAACTTAGATTGAAGTCAAGGATGATTTTGGAAAGTGTTTTGAATCGTGAAATGGTTTTCTGGTTTGGAAAAATATTTCAGGCGTATGTCCCAGTTGATTTATGCTATGACTTAGAGTATAATCAACCGTGAGATATATCGGGCTGTGACCTATTTATGAGATTTATGAAAGATATGTCGGGCATGAGACCCAGTTGTGGATTTTATAGGATTCGAGGAATCTTGGGTTTATGAAGTATTGCTAGACATTGTTTTTAATGATGTTTTTGTGGAAAAGGATTTGATGAAACTATATTCCGGACGTGGACATTGTTATGATGATTTATGAGAAATAACTGTTAAATTTTTCCACTATTTTAAAAATGATGATTATGCTTTTAAGTTTAAAGATTCGGGAGTTTTGAAGACTCAGATTTTATGAGAGGGCCTCCGGTTGGGAATATGTTTCCCTGGAGAGCACTCTGGAGAAAATACTTATCTACGAGGTATAGATAGGTCACGATGCGCCTGTTGTCGAACAGCCGAGAGAGGCAGCAATCGAGGGAAGCTCAACTCAGAAGTGCGGTATATGAGATCGATCGTTGATATGTTCACGAAGATCTGGAAATTATCGACCGGTGCTGTGTTCATGGCGACTTTCTTCGGATCAAAGCAGTCCTTGAGCTTATGGGTAAGTGTTGGTGGGATTGGAATTGTGACTGATGATACTGATGATGATGATGATGATGATGATGGGCTAAGATCCCATGTGTTTTATATTTGGGCTGAGACCCTACTTGATTTGATTTGGGTTGAGACCTGTATGATTTGGTTTTGGACTGAGACTCTACTAAGAAAATGGCTTCGATTGAGAAGCATTTTTCAATGGATTTTGTTTTGAAAAGCAATACGACTGCATTTGAGATACTGTTTTATGATGCATGCATGCTTTTACGTGAAGGGTATAAATGTACTTTCGACAAATTGTTTTGATAAACTGTTATTTTTGTCCACTCACAGCTTTTATATTTTTCATTCCCTTCAGGTTGATAGTGTATGCGGGCTGTAGTACAGATCGAGACATCACATTCCGCCACAGATCCTTGCGTATTCTGGATAACCCCAAGCAATTTACAGTTTAATCTCTTGTCTGGCACATGGTGTCAGACGGGAGTAGGCACATCCCACGATAATCCGTGGGGATTAGGATGGGTCCTGTCAGTTTGGTATCAGAGCACTAGGTTGCTCTTATGGTGTTGCGCATGTGCTGGATGGGACACCTCTACGATAAGAACAGCCCGCCATCAACCTGATAGTGAGGGTAAGAATAGGAAAGTTAAGTAAGAATGAACCCCATATAGATTCTATTTGGCATTAAATGTCGTGATTTAGTAGTGATGGACCCGAGTAGGGCCCAGTAGACCCCGAGGAGGGTCGAGTTTCTTGTGGGCCCAACGACTGAGAGCCATAGATTTATGAGTGATTGAGATCCTCATATGGTAGTTATAGGTTGGTTATACTCCAGTTACCCCAATATGACGATTCTTGGAGTCGTGACCAATGATTGGTTAGGATAGATGTGCTGAAGTGAGCAGCCAAGGTCGTGGATGACTTGAGTCGAGATTATTGGACAAGTTATCAGAAGAGTGGTACTTGTGGATCAGATCACGAGGTGACCGATCAGTGGATTATACGCTTTTGAGCGGATGGTACAGGTAGGGAGCTGTCCGCACTCATACGGAGTCTCGATAGCAGAGTGTTTCTTGGTTGGTCTGCACGAGGTTAATGGCAGACATGGCTATCTATGGACGTAGATGAGTCTTATTGACCTTGGTATGCTCATGTAACGGTGATGACTGAGATGATCAAGAGTCGTCAGTCGTGTCGGGTGCCGAAAGGTGAGGATCCTGCAGTTGATGCAGAGGAAATGATGACAGTTTGATAGTTGATGCACAGCTGGAAACGGCGATGCATCATGAATGTATTGGACGTTGTGAGTGTGATTTACGGTTGGAGACCATCAAGTAAGACAAAGGACTTGTGATGCTCCTACTGAGAAGGATTATCAGAAGGATGCTGAGTAGGATGAGGAACATGATTGAACCGGACTGAGCAGGATGTTAGCTTAGATTGTCAGTTGAGAAGGATCACCAGGCTGAAAAACTGTATAAGATGTCAACTTGATATAGCAGGATTGTTTTCCTAGATTTTCAGCCAAGCAGGACGACGAGAAAGACTTGTCAGATCGGATTCTGAGTACACCTGCGCGAGGGACAGGCGAGATCAACGAGCGTCGATGTCTCGTTCGAGACTTGAGGTTGAGTGTTGGGATTTCCAATGACGACATATCACTCTTGGATAAAGTCACAGAGGATGAGTACGGTCGATGGATATTGGATATGTACCTCGGGTTGCAGGTATGATTGGATTTCCTGTCAGGACCCGACCCTCCTCGATCAGGACCCGACTCTAGCACGATATTGTCCGCTTTGGGCCTACTTGCCCTCACGGTTTTGTTTTTGGGAGCTCATGGTGCAACATCGTAGGGGGTCACCCATCATGGAATTGCACCAACCTCAACTCGCTTAACTTTGGAGTTCCAACCGAACCCAAAGCCACTGAGCTCCCAAAAGGCCTCGTGCTAGATAGGTGTGTGCCTACACCTTTAAGGCACACCACCTCTCCCCTCCTAGACCATTCCCCCATTGCAGAAATGTGGGGTCGTTCACTGTTGCCTCCATGACACGGGTCTTACAATCCACCCCTCTTAGGGCCCAGCGCCCTCGTTGGCACACTTCCCGGTCGGGGTCTGGCTCTAAAACCATTCTGGGATTGTAAGATCCGTGTCCTGGAGGGAACGGTGAATGATCTCACATTCCTACGAGGGGAATGGTCTGGGAGGGGAATGGTGGTGTGCCTTAAAGGTGTAGGTACGCACCTATCTAGCACGAGGCCACCTGCGAGCGCGCTGAATGAGGTTGTGTACCCCCAGGCTGAGGTTCCGTGTTTAAAACTCAGTGAGCACACTGGATGTGGTTTCGTACCCCCCGTGGCTCGGTTTGGGACAATATCGTGTTAGGTAATGTGAGACACTACACAACTCTGATCTAAACGAGGCTTTTTGGGTGCTCAGTGGCTTTGGGTTCGGTTGGAAGTCCAAAGTTAAGCGAGTTGAGGTTGGTGAAATTCCATGATGGGTGACCCCCTAGGAAGTTGCAGCATGAGCTCTCGAAAACAAAACTGTGAGGATAAGGGCAAGTAGGCCCAAAGCGAACCATATCGTGCTAGATGAGTCGGGTCCTAATAGAGGAGGGTCGGGTCCTGACAGAATGGTATCAGAGACAGACCCCGATCGGGGAAGTGTGCCAGGGAGTACGCTCTGCCCTAAGGTGGGTGGATTATGAGAACCATGTCCTGGAGGGAACGATGATTGATATCACATTCCCGCATGGGGAATGGTCTGGGAGGGGAATAGTGGTATGCGTTAAAGGTGTAGACACACACCTATCTAGCATGAGGCCACCCGCGGGCACGTTGCATGAGGTTGTGTACCCCCAGGTTGATAGGACCCGTCCCCGAAGGACATAGATAACTGTGCCCGGTCCTGCTCCCGTCTGACAAGTCAACGGAAGTTTTGAAATTACCCTCAGTACTTGCCAAACAAGGGACAACTGTACCTACGCCCACTCATGCCTCCACCTCCCGACCAGCCTCGATCAACGCGTCACGACCTGGAGGGTAAATAAAACAGAAAAGGTGTGAGTGGACAAAACAATGTTATAGAAATACATTTATCAAAATATATTCCTACCCTCCAGTTTCACAAACATGCATGCATATCATAAATCATGAGTAAAACAAATCTGGGCACAAATAGTTATAAATCATAAATCTCAATGAAACCACGGGACTCATTTCCATATCCAGTCTCATATCCAATCTCATATAGTCACGTTATCCCTGCAACGCGTGCAAATCAATAGGCTCAAGGACCGCTCAAAATCTGAGCATCCGCCGTTGTGAACACATCACCAGCCAGCAATCCAGATCGTCGTGAACGCAACACTGACCGATCTCCATATAATTCAGCACATCTGATCTGAGTCGAGCCTCCCTCGGCTGCACAACAACAGACTGTGCTACATGACCTCTCTGGGGTACACACATCCATCCCGGAGGCGAGCGTTATCTCCAAGGTTCATTCCGGGGAAACACATTCCCAACCGGAAGCCCTAATATCCAGGGTGCACTTCGGGGGAAACATATTCCATCATGAAAACCAGTGAAAAACAGTTGCATTTGAAATCAAAATCATTTTCATCACAGGGTCTCAGCCCAAAAACATAATCCGTAAAACCAGAGTCCCGATTATGTCATAAATTCGAAAACCATCAATATCATCGTGTAATCACATGGAAACACCAATCCAATCAAAATCTCATTTCTATTGGGTCTCACGCCAAAATATCACTTTCACGCAAATCCGCGTAACCGCAACCTCAGTTGCCATTCCCACATAAATCCACAAAATATATCCACAAAAGCATTACAAATCCATCAAAGCATTTCCCGACTCATAATCAGAGTAAAAACCAATCTCAAATCTCGGGCCTTTGCCCAAAACAACAATTTCATGGTTTTCTCAAAAATCGTGCCCAAAATCATATAAAATAATATAATATTCCCAATATCCAGAAATCATCATATCCAAACATCAATCATGCCAAATCATTTCAAATCATATCATAAAGCATTTAAAACATATATGCATGCATTCTGGGTAGAAAACAAAAGTCTACTCACACACCGTCCATATCGCTCGCTTTCCGAGCTGCACATTTTTCCGTAATTTCCAGAAGTCACCATTCCTGTCCAAAATCATTACCGAGGGTTACTAACACTCCAATATACCTTATATAATTTTCCCCAATTTTTCTAGAATTTAAATAAGTATTTTAAATGTAACATAAACCTTCGGACCCTCGAAACAATATCGAAACGGTGTCGGATTTCCTCGAAACCAGTCCCAAAATGTTCGTTACATTAAATAGGACAAAAGTCATGTTCAACTCACCTTGGGATTCGAGCCCACGCGTCCTCAAGCACCGCCGTGAGTGACTGCGCGTGAGTCCACGCGCTTGCTACAGTAAAAGCTACAGTCGTCGTCTTTGCCCGTTTGTTTGTAAAACGGGTCCTTTTGCCCGCGTGTTGACCCGGTTGGAATCCTGTCCATTTCCAGTTAATTCCTTCAATTGATTAATCTAATTGCATCATCATAGACCCAATTTAAATTCTGTAAACCGAATTACATCAATTCTTACCTCAATCCAGTCTAATCAATCTCGACTATGTGAAGAACACCGAATATTGTGCATCTTCAAACTTCATCAATTTCAATAGAATTCTTGCAATTGATCCACTCAGAAGCTTCGCAGGAACCATATAAACGTAATTCTAAGCTCAATTTCATCCTTCTAACCTTTCAATTGCACGACTCAATCTTCGAACTCCTTCTCTGTTACCAAGTCCGTTTAGAGTCAAATGATCGCTAATTTCCTTCGTTGTTGAGGTGGTCCTGATCGTGGCAATTCCAGAAAGCTTAAAACAATCTCAATTTAAAGTATCACGGCTCACAAATTCAAATTCGAGTTTTAGGAGGATTTGTATTCTCATTGTTTTGAGCTTTCGGGTTTAGAGGTCTAACCTCTCCAAATTAGTCCTCACAGTTCCTTCTCAATCGTTTTCATTTTTCCTTTCAATTCCTTTCATTATTCCTCTCACAGATTGATCAGACAAGGAGATTGAGCTTACTTCTCTGTTCTTTCTTCACAAGTATACACACACGATTTTGTTAACTCAACACAAAATATCCAATTAAATAAGATTTCAGGCCACTAATCCACAATATGATTGTGACAGATGTCACTCAAAAAGCTAACCGACTCACCAAATTGGCTGAATCAGCCATCAGCCGTACTGACTAATCAAAACCCAGTCAAATTACCATTTTACCCTTTCCTTCAAAATTACAAAATTGCCCTTCGCCATCTTAAGCCCAAAACATTTTCATCCGAACCCCGATTGATGCATGCCGCCTGTCTACGGATTCAGCGTCTCGTGACCTACCCAACCGTACTTACGGGCAGTCCAAACATGGTCCTGATCAAAAAGTAAACAAATGGCCCTTTTTTAAACCAATTTACCCAATTACCATTAAACTTCCAAACATCATAACTTTCTCCTCGAATGTGGGAATCGGGCGTGTCACCTGTCTATGAACTCGTGACGTCCCAAACATCGGTCAAAGTTCATTTGACCGCTCAAACCAAAAGTCAAATGTTCACCCAATTCTAGAGGCAAAATCGTCCTTTCCTTCAACTTTTTCTAAATTTTCCTTTTTCGAATTTCTGGGTCGTTACACAGGCTGAGGTCCCTGGTTCAAAACCCTATGAGCGCATTGGATGTCGTTTTGTACCCCCAGTGGCTCGGTTAGGGACAATATCGTGTTAGATAGGGTGAGCCGTTGCGCAACTCTGATCTAAATGAGGCCTTTTGGTAGCTTAGTGGCTTTGGGTTCGGTTGGAAGTCCAAAGTTAAGCGAGTTGAGGTTGATGCAATTCCATGATGGGTGATGTAACGACTCGTCCCGAATTTTGGGGTTTGATTAGTGATTAATGAAGGATTAGTGAGAGTAATCAGTGATTAGTTAAGCGAAATCAGATGAACGGTGTAAAATGACCAATTTGGCCCTGGTCTCGGGACATCATGAGTCAGTAGACAGGTGGAACGTCAAAATCAGACGTTCGACAATAAAGTTATGGTTCACAGAAGTTCGGGGAAACTATTACACGGATTACAAGACTGATTACATCGGTACTCTTGTGGGCCCAGGTATTTAATTCAGGCCCAATGGAAGAGTGACAAGTGTCACTCATCCCATTGGTCCTTAACCCAAAATTGTAGATCTCAATCTTGATTGGTGGGTTTTATGTTAAAATGTTAATATTTAATTATTTTATATATTCCCTCACACACTCTCTCCCAATCCCAGTAGTTCATTTCCCTCACACCCCTCATCTTCACCATTCATTCCCTCATCTGATCATCACCACCAAACCTCACCTTCTTCTTTATCGATCAACTTTACCATTGCTGAAAAACCGTGAACCCCAACTTCTCACACACCCTCAAATCCTCACATATCACCCTTAGTGTGTGAACGAAAGTTAGAGTGTGAGGGCATATGAATCGAATGGTGTCAACAACGATGACCATCGTGGACGGCGGTGGTGGCTAGGAACCGAAACCCGAACTCTGTTTCTGGGTTCAAACTGGTAAGATATATTGTGGGGGCAGTCGAACGTGTTGGGTGGTGGGAGGAGGTTTCTGAAGTCGAGGCGACCGTGGTTGTGGCCACGACGGTGCACGACGGCGACGGTAAGTTCGAAACCGTGAGATGCCCTATTTTTGTTCATAAATGGCATTTTTGATTCTAGCATTTGTTGAATGTTTCTAACGATGGAAACATATTCTAGAGGTTGCAAGGAGACGTTAGGGACCGATTTCATGGCCTATGGTGGCGTGTGGTCACCGGAGACAGCGGATGAGGTTAGCCATCTATTTTTCAATCTAAAAGGTAAATTCCTAGGCCCTTTTCGTATGTTTTTAGGACATAAAACGATAGGAAATGGTTAGACGAAGGTGTAGGGATTAAAACGAACATTTTGGGATCGAGTTTAAAAATAGTTAAAAATTCGAAACTTATAGAGCTTCAATGAGAGGTTAATAAGGTAGTTAGTAGCCCTCTAGAGTGATTTGGACGGGTTTGGGAGTCTTGGTGACGGTGATTAGCCCGGGAAGGTGTATTAGCACGCATATCGATGTGGCGGCTCGGACGGTTTGTGAGTGGACCTTGTTTTCTAAATTTATGCATGTATAAATGTTTTATATGAGTTTAAATACATGTTTTGAGATGCCCTGAGTGTATTTGGTTGTGGTAGTTAGTATTTACGTATTTACACATATTTCGAGGTTTTCGGTTCATACGGTGCTTATACGTTCTTGTGGTTTCGTTAATGGCTTAATGAAATTGATTTGGATTTGAAAAGGTAAACTCGGGCATGAGACCCATTTTTTTTTTGGAAATCCTCATACTCGAAGTCCATTTTAGTAACATTATCGGGCTAGAGCCCCAATTGGTTCGTGGATTGATTTCGGATTGGAAGTATGAAACCAGGGATGAGACCCAGTTGATTTATGAACTCTCAGGCTTGGAGTCCATTTGATTTAATAAGGCATCGGGTTGGAGGCCAAGTTGGTTTACATAATCGGGCTTGAGGCCCAGTTGGTTTACGAAATCGGGCTTGAGGCCCAGTTGGTTTACATGATCGGGCTTGAGGCCTAATTGGTTATGATATTAGACATGAGTCCCCTTTATGGTTTATAAATGTGATTTCGGGTTCGGAGACCCTAAATGGATTTGGAATTGGTAAACATGGATTTCTGGTTTCATGACGACTTATGGGGACTCGGCATGGATCCTTTGAAAGGTTTGAAAGGTTTTGAGAATGATTTCGAAATAGTTTTTCATATACCATCCTTTATTATGGATTGTCTCCTCCGGGGAGGGTCGTTGGCCTGGGTGGACCCTAGAGTAGTCATGGAGCACTAATTGAGTGGAGTCGCCCCCCTGGGAAGGTCATTGATCTGGGGACATTGACCTAGGTGGACCATGGGGAGACTTAGGATTTGAGACCCTGGGTAGTATGCGCGTAGCTTTGGAAACCGTAACAAGATTTGGTTATATGATATTTGGTAAACATGATTTTCTTGGATTTGATGAAATGGTGTTTTTTGAATAGTAAATGGATTTGGGCAATGACCCACATACTCGGATTTACATTTTTGTGCTGAGTTCTCACATATGGTTGAAATGAATTTTGAATTTGTGTAAATGGTTTTGGACAGAGGCCCGTATGACTTGAATTTACAGAACTTGAGGCTGAGACCCTAACAATGGTTATTTGAATATGTGGTTTGGATAAATGGTTTTCGAATGCATGCATGCTTGTTAGTGAATGGCATAAATGTCTTTATGAAATGTGTTTTTATGAACTTATTGCTTTTCGTCCACTGACAACTTTTGGTGTTTTAATACCCTTCAGGTTGATCATGGTTGCGGATTGTAGCAGAGACCAGGACATCACATTCCTCCACCGAATCCTGGCGTGCTCTAGAAGCCGGTAGGGCTGATACTTTTGATTTATCCCTTATCTGACACTTTGTGTCAGACGGGAGCATGGCACATCCCATGTTAATCCCGGGGGGGATTGAGATGGGTAGTGACAAGTGGTATCAGAGCAGGTTTTCTCTTTAGCTACATGTAGGTTGAGGATGTTATATCTCTATGTGCAGCAGTTCGTTATCAACCTGATAGTTAGGATGCCGGTATGATAGTTAGTGGGAATCAATCGTGAATAGTTTTGGTACGGCATTTGATACCTGAGTATGCCATTGTTTTGTCGTAGCTTGGCAGTGTGTGATGTGACGACCCATCCCAAGTTAGCGGGATTAAGTAAGGATTAATGACAGATTAGCGAGACTAATCGGGGATTAGATAAGGATTAGTATACGTTCGGGCGAAATGACGATTTTGCCCCTAAAATGGGTGAATCGCTGACTTTTCGTTCAGGCGGTCAAATTGACTTTGGCCGATGATTGTGTCGTAGTGCATGACGTCACGAGTTCATAGACAGGTGGCACGCTCGATTCCGACGTTCGAGGAGGAAGTTATGACGATCGAAAGTTCAAGGGCATTTTGATAATTTGGGCCAAAAGTTGACGTTTGACCCAGGAGGTCCGATGGACAAGGGCTAAAGATTGTTACGTAGATCGGGACGATACGAATCCGTAGACAGATGGCACGTCGAATTCGGACGATCGACGGCGAAGTTACGGTTCACGGAAGTTCGAAAGTACTATTGTGTGAATTTCAAAATGGATGACTTTTGGACTTAAGTGGGCCCAGATATTTTGGGGCAGGCCCAATGGATGAATGACACTTGTCATCCATCCATGGCCCACCCAAATTGATTTATGCATCCCCCATTTCTTTGTTCATGCAAACCAAACCCACCAAACCGATCTCACCCTTTGAACCCAAACCCATCCAAAACTTACCCTTTGATCATCTTGGTGAGGCCCAGAGGCTGAGAGGAGGAAGTGTGGATGATGGTGGTAGGCAGGAAGCATCGCCGCCGTGGACGGCGGCCATAAACCCCAGCAAGTACCCGGTAAGACCCATTTTCATTTTTATTTGAATTTTGATGTTATGGACGGTTTTGAAGAATTAGTAAGGGTTTATTAGGTTGCTTAGGGAGTTTAAAGAAGGTTTTTATGGTGGTGGGAAGGCTGTGGAAGCCATGGGTGGAAAATGAAAACAGAGGCCGTGAGCCTCTTTGAACATGGTTAGGTTTTAGGGAGTTTTGATTAGATTTAGGGATTGGAACGGATAGGAAACTTGAAAAGAAGAATTTTAGGATTGAAATGGAGGCAAACGGACCAAAAATGGAGGAGGAAACAGCCTGAACCGGTCACGCCGGTCCAACTGGACCAGCCAACCAGTGAACCGGCCAGTTCGACCAAGGAAGAAGAAAACTGTTCTGGCGCGTGAGGCCCACGCGCAAGCCCTTCTAGGGGCACGTGCAAGCACGTGAGACGTTCTTTGAGGGTGGTTCCAACATGTGAAATCATCTCTTCGATGTAACGAACATTTTGGGACTGATTTCGTGTCAATCGGACATTGTTTCGATATAGTTCGGGCTATCCGAACGTTTAGGTTCGGTTTTAAAAATAATTAAAAAATCGAGCAAATTATGGGACTTCAATGAGAGGTTAATAAGGCTATTAGTAACCTTCTATTACGATTTAGATAGGTTCGGGAATCCCGGAGGCGATGATTGACCCGGGAGACGATTATGGCACGCGTATCGAGGCGCGGCTTCGGACGGTCTGTGAGTGGCCCTTTCTTTTGAATTCGATGCATGCATAAATGTTTTATAGTTGATTAAATATATGTTTTGTGATTCCATGAGTGCATTTGGTTGTGGTAGCCTAGGATTTACGTGTTTGCACGTATTTCGAGATTTCCGGTTTTATACGATGCTTATACGTTCTAGGTTATCAACGAGGGTTTAATAAATGGATTTCAGATTTAGAAAAGTGAACCCGGGCGTGAGACCCAATTGATTTACAAACTCTCAGACTTGGAGTCCATTTGATTTGACGAGGAATCGGACCCAGGGTCCATTTGATATGATTCGGGTTTGAGGCCCAGTTATTTGTACTGTTGGGCTTGATGCCCCGTTGATTTATGATATCGGGCCTAAGACCCATTTGGTTGAGATATCGGGCTTAAGGCCCCGTTGGTTGTGAACTCCGACGTGAGGTCCTGTTGAGTTATGTTTTCGGGCGTAGGGCCCAGTTAGTCGTGATATCGGGCTTGAAGCCCTGTTGATTGTAACATCGGGCTTGAGTCCCAGTTCTGTTTATGAAATGAGTATTCGGGCATGTGACCCTGTTGAATTGAGGATTTAGGCCGAGGCCTGTGAAAGTGAATTGAATCGGATTCGAGGAATCCTGTTGAAATGAATCGGGCAGGAGACCCAGTTGAGAAATGAGTTTAGAGAAAGAAAGAGAAAAAGAAAGAAAGTATTTGAAAATGAATGAACCCTCCATATTGATTATATGGTCTCCTCCAGACGTCGACCTGGAGAGTCACGATCCACAGACCAGAGTGGGTATCCCCATAGGGATCCCGTTCCAGGAGTGGTGGTTACTAGATATGATGTGGTCCCGGACCAGATTCCAGAGAGATGTGTGGACTAGATCTAGAGAGAGAGCTCGGACTAGATCCAGTGATTAAGCCTCCCAGATGGAGATTCCTGGGAGAAGACTCAGAGTGAGACCCCGAGTAGTGTGCACACTAGTATAGATTCGATATCGTGACTTATATCGGGGATGTGTTCCCTAGGGGATGTGTGCCCCGAGATGGCATCTTCTCGGAAGTGCCGCGGATGGGTTATACGTATGTTGATACGTATGTTCTTCTGATGGAAAGTGGTTTTAGGGCGAAGGCCATGTGTTCTAAGTTTTAGAAATGATTTGGGGCAGAGACCCTGACAGGGACCCGCCCCGATCCCCCGGGGACCACAAGGGGACGTGCCCTGCTCCCGTCTGACACCCGAACCGAAAATCCCAATTTTAGCCTTAAAAACTTAAATGCATAAATTTCCGAATTATAAAGTCATACATAACCCAAATTTAATAGATGTCAGACAAGGGATACAATCCAAAATACAAAATCCGAGCACGACATCCGAACCGACAGGGGTTCAGGTGCGCAGTACGAAATCTATGCCTCAGCCTCGGGGTCCTCACCAACCTCAGCAGCACGACCTGGAGGGGTTACCAAAACATGAAAGGTGAGTGGGCCGAAACTCAGGTTTATAAAAACAGTATGATAAGTAAAAGATATAATTTACCCCTCCGTTTTTCCAAACATGCATGCATCGGTATTTAGAAACCATAAATACATGTAATATATCACAAGCATCATATTAAGCCAGAAATGTAATATAAGCCTAGCTACTGCACTATACACTCCGATATTGACATCCCAGATGTCCGACGTCCCTGACGTCCAATAATGGTCACAGTCCCAAGGCTACGCGTGCTACCCGGGGTCTCAAATCCTGAGTCCAAACTCCGAACCCAGTTCGGTTACGGCATCCCAGATGCCTAGCGTCCCAGACGCTCGACGTCCCAGACGTCCAATCATAGCAATCCTACTCTTGAGTCATCCTACGGTCCGGCACCTCCGTAGCATGACTCCTCGCAGGCAATGCACCGTGACCGTTCCGGGGTACCACATCCGGAGGAGAAAGTATTACACGGTGGATTATACAGTGCAGTACCTAAGATAGTCATCATATCCACATGCATACATAAATATATATATATATATATATATATATATCATATAAAACAGTATTCAATTTCCGTAAAACGGGTCTCAGCCCAACACCGTAAAATGTGTCACATCCGTAAATCGAGATAATCAAAATCCATTATTGATTCACGCACACATATAGATATACGAAAATGAAAACATTTATGCATGCAAGTGTTAATAAAAACGGGCCCACTCACTGTACGCTCCCGCTGCGAATAACGCGCGTACGAACTTGTCTCCGGAATTAACGTAAGTTTCCTGTCATTTCAAATCACACACAAGTGTCATTATAGGTCCTTAATATACCCTCAAAAATTCCAAAACAGAAACCGGTTCGGGAAAGCTGGCCAACACGCTTCCCGAGACATCCGGCCCTAAACTGACCTTCCTCACTATCTCAGATCAACATGGTTATTTCACAGAAAATGTTCAAAATGATGAAAGGATTAAAAGTCATGTTGACCGTGAACCGAGATAGTGCTCAACGCGCCCTCACGCGCCGCCCAAAGTGGCTGCGCGTGAAAGTCACGCGCTGCTACAGTGACACTGCTACAGTGTCGTCGTTCCTGCCCGAATCACTGATATTTGGGTCTTCAACCCGCGGTGTGACCCGATTGATTAACCTTCCATTTCTACTTAATTTCATTCATTCTTGATCCTAACATGTTCTATCATCAATCAATTATAGTTCTGAGTCCTCCAATCACCTCGACAATCACTAAACCGTCCTATCCAAACCCGAATAACTACACAGGTCAATTCCTAGAACTCCCCCCAAACTAGTTCCATTGTCCAATTAACTCATACAGGGGCATAAGAGGACCTAGACTAACAAAATGGAACCATCAATTGAACGAAACATTACCTGGAAGTAGCCGTCCAAACACTGTGATTTCCTCTGCACACGGCGGTCACCGTCCCAGCTCCTCTGTGGCTAGTTGCCGTCGATTCCGATATGGACGAGTTCCAAATGCTCCCAGAAGGCTCAATCAGTGATTAGTTTTGTCCAACAGGCCGTAGAAATTGAACTTGGATTTTTCCCTCCAAATTGGTTTTCTCTTAACTGGAACTTGGGTTCCTGGGCACACAATGATCATTCCCCTTCAATTATTGCACGTTCATGTTTCTGTCACTCCCAGAAGGCTTCCACAGTGCATAGATTGGTCCCAAAACCCGTAGAAATTGAGGTCCGAAATTCCCCCCCCAAAAACCCGAAAATGTTCTTCACGGTTTTCTCTCTATCTCTCACAATTCCTCTACTTCAGACTAACGCCAAATGAACCCTTCTCTCACTCCCCTACTCAGTTAAGCGATCAAGAAGGCCAGCACCCGTGGGAGACACCCTCAGACCTCACTGAACCCTGCTTCTCGCACACAGAGCCCATAACCACATTTTAATTCCTACCCGTGCTCTGAACAGCCTCAATCCACACTCCCAATATCTCAAACTACATAAACAATGCTCACAAATCAGTCCACTAGTGCTTTAAACAATTGCACGCCCAACAATACCACGGCATGGCCGTGTACCCTGTTTTTTTCACGGTTGTGCTACAGTAACCGTGCAAAAAGACCAAAATGCCCTCAGCGCAGAAATTACCAAAATGCCCTCCAACTTCCGTGATCCGCAACTCGGTCATCCGATGTCCGTTTCACGCGTGCCGCCTGTCGTTATACTCAGGGGATCGAGACGAATCCAACGGTCTTCGGGTCGTGTGAAAATTCACGGTCTGTCAAAAAGTCAACTTTCTCCCTTATTTTGTCCAAATTACGGTAATGCCCCTGAACTTCCGAACGTCGCAACTTCTCCCCAATTCGTCCAAATTGGACGTACCGCCTGTCAATGGACTCGTGACGTCCCGAACTACGTTACGGCCATCAGTCAAGGTCCGGTTGATCCACCAGTCAAAAAGTCAACAATTTGACCCAACCATTCACAAGGGTAAACATGTCATTTCATTCCATATTTTACAATATTACAATCTACGAATTTCCGGGGTGTTACAGACCCCGTATTCTGTGTTTTAGTGTTTCACTGAGAATGGATTTGGGCTGAGTTCCCACATGTATGGATAGTTGGTTTTTGAATTGTGATTTCGGGTCAAGGACCCAAATGGATTTATGGGTCATGACGATTTATGGGGCCGGGCATGAACCCTTGAAAGGTTTTGAGAATGTTTTCAAGTGTTTTTATGAATGTTTGATAAATGGTTTTGAATGCATGCGTATGTATTTATGAAGGGCATAAATGTCTTTATACGTAAATGCTTTTATTAAATTATTATTTTTGTCCACTCACAACCTTTGATGTTTTAATGCCCTTCAGGTTGATGGCGGATGCGGGCTGTAGCAGAGACGAGACATCACTCCCCTTCACCTACAATCCTGACGCACTCTGATAGCCCTAGTGAGGGCTAGAGATGGAATTTTCCCTGCTCTGACATTTCGTGTCAGACGGGATCAGGCGGGTCCCACGTTAATCCCGGGGGATTTGGGACCGATTCTGACATAGGACCCTAATGATGGATGAATGTAATAGTATCTTAGAGTTTTGACCGTGGGATGGTTATGCCGGGATCTTCTATCACGATAGTGTAGGATCAAATGTGACAATAGTATGGATTTGTGACCATTAGAGGGTTTGAGTTGTGAATTGTGTTGAGGGAGCAGCTAGGTTTAGGGAACCCTAGTTGAGCTGATGGTAGGATTGGATTGACGTCCATGCGATGTTAGGACCGTGGGGTCGGTCAGATTGTGGAGTTTACTACCCTCTACAGTTGGGTTCAGAGGAACTCTAGGGTATGATTATGAACCCTAAATATGATGGATGGTTTGGAAAGGTGAACCCTAGTGGTGATTGATGAGTTAGAGTACATAAGTACAACGGAGTTAGTTGATGACCTTGGCGGGAAACCCTAGTGTATTATGTTGGTTCGGAAATGTGAGTCGAGTAGAGACTAGTTTGGGATTGGTTGGACAGGTTACCAGGGTTTGGTACTTGTCGAGGGAATCCCAGAGTGGGGATACTGAGTAGTTAGTACAGGTGGTTGATTCCGTTGGATGCGGAGTCTCGGGGGCGATGTTAGGTGATGGGTCTGCACGAGTTATGGCAGACACTACTATCGAGGATGGATGCAGTTATGGTTGTTGTGAATCAAGGCATGTTCAGGGAACGTTCATTTTCTTGTATTAGTTGTTAGGGTGACTGTACCTAGAGTTGTTGGGTACGAAGGAGGCGGAGTTTCTCCAATTTGAGCAGAGGTACGGGGTCGTTGCTCGGTATGAGCAAAGATCCAAGGTTGTCTGATTTTCACACTATGTGCTCGTGCTGGTGATGGTGCTGGTACAGGTACTAGTGCTAGTGCTAGTGCTGGTGATTGTGATGACTATGAGTCACGAGTCTAGATGTGACTCCGTAGAGATGGGCATATGTTCGATATCTGTGGTCCGGCATTGGATCACGGATAGAGTTGGACTGGACGGGATCCAGCAGGGATTGAGACGTGAGGATCGAGTGGTAATGGATCACATCCTTTTGGATGTACATAAACGGTATAAGTCTATAGGCCAACTTGGTAGTGAGTTAGACTGGTTACCAACATGTGGTTGATGTTTGAGTGGGTTAGTTCCAATCTGGGTGGAACTTTGGAAGCGAGAGAGGTTGTGTTTGAGGCGACGAGGGGAGTGCTTTTTTCCGCATTGGTAATGGGTATTTCGAAGTCATTTTGGGTGACTTCTCATGTTTTTCCATGGTAGGTGATGGTTGTTGTCACCAGTACGTTGATCGTGTATTGGTTGGTGGACCCGTGATTTGTTTTGGGTTATCATGAAGAGTTGGGTATTTTGAAGTTAGGTGATTGAGATTTCTCATTTTCTGCTTATTGGCAGACGATGTTGGGTTACATGGCGTGGTGAGTGCAGTGAGTTTCAGTTGCATTCACGTAGGATTAATCCCACGTTAATCCTGGGGGATTTAGGTGGAATGACGAGGATCGATATGAGAGGACCCATAGTCTAGACGTGTTTTGTCTTTAACTGGGTGATTAGATGTGAAAGTGGTTGAGGAGCGATTTGGTAGTAAGTGGATTCAATGAGGGTGTAAGACCCTATGACCTGAAATCTGGTAGTTTACTGAGGGAGAACATGTGTGGATCCTAGGTGGATAGGGATTATGGTGTTGTGGACATTGGGCATTGTGACGATCTAAGATCGTGATATTATTGCTCAGGTGATGTTGTGGTGGATCAGGATGGTGTGGATCGTGATGTCGTGCCGGTGCTGGCAGACTTCACCTTGCTGATTATGCTAAGCTAGGAGTAGAGGAGAATCGTTTTGTGAGACATTTGAAGAATCATTTGGTATAGTTGTGAGATGGCAAGATAAAGGTTGGATATGAGAATGTTGGGACGACTTCCTTTCGAAGTCAACCCCGTATGAGACGGTAGCTGAGTGAATCGAGCTGTATACGATTTGTCTTGGATATTTGGATATGAAGATGATAGGACAGGCATCCTTTCGAGGTTGATCCCGTATGATATAGTAATGGAACGAATGGGTATCCGACGGGGTCGGATTGATCATTTTGGATATGGGATTGGTGGGATTGGCTTCCCTGTGAAGTCAATCTAATGAAATGTGGTAATCGATTGAGCAGGTGCCTGATAGGTTCGGACATGGTGTGTCTCAGTAGATGTGGGTGAGATTAGATGCCAGTTGGCATGAATGGGTATGCCTTGGTAGGTGTGAGTCGGATTGGTACGTGTTGGATTATGTAATTGAGAGTAGACGTTGTGATGTTAATCGGGTGACCATGGGACTCGGAATAAATGATGAGTTGAAGTATTCGATCTGTTTAGTACTGGATTGGACAGATGGACTCTAGAATTGAAGCGTGATTAGCGACGAACTATGTAGTAGGCTTGTTGGTGGATGGATGTATGTACAGGGTACGTCGTGCGAGGATCGATACTGGACATGCTTGTGTTGCCTAGTGGCGGTATATAGGATATACCAGGGGAAAGTTGGTGAGCGTGTTGGTAATCGGCTTAGTTCCGATATCATTGGATTGGTTGAGGACGTGAACTGTACATTGAATACTATGCAACTGGGTCAAGGTGATTTGGATGGGTCCAGTTACACATAGGTCAAGTGAGACATCGGTATACGTGTACTCAGGTTGATTGAGTTGGTGGTTAGTGTAACCAAAAGCAAATATGATGTCAGTTTCGACTGGCGACTCTCAAGTGGTGACAGTTTAGTTGAATGTGTCAACGTATTTTTAGGATTGACGGGTGTAGTCGATGCGACGTGAGTATTGGTGGGACATCTGGGGGCATGCAAAATTTTGTGCTGTTTAGTGGGTGTACAAGTGTACACATGTTATGGGGCCGATTTTGCTTTCTGCCAGGTGGTTATGGAATCAGGATAGTAGGAATTTCGAGGACAAAATTATTTAAGGGGGGAAGGTTGTAAAGACCCGTCCCGAATTCCAAGATTTGATTAGTGGCTAATGTAGGATTAGTGAGAGTAATCGGTGATTAGTTGAGCGAAATTGAACGAACGGTGTAAAATGACCGTTTTATCCCTAGTCTTGGGAAAAATGTTGACTTTTGACTCGGAGAGTCAAATGTGCGAGGACACATGACCGTGATGTAGATCGGGACGTCATGAGTTCATAGATAGACGTCACGTCGAAATCGGACGTTCAAAGGGAAAGTTATGGTTCAGGGAAGTTTGGGGAAACTATTGCACGAATTACTAGACGGATTACATTTGTACTCTTGTGGGCCCAAGTATTTAATTCAGACCCAATGGATGAGTGACAAGTGTGACTCATCCCATTGGTCCTTAACCCCAAATTGTGGATCTCAATCTTGATTGGTGGGTTTTATGTTAATATATTATTATTTGATTATTTTATATTTTCCCTCACACACTCTCTCTCAATCCTAGCCATTCATTTCCCTCACACCCCTCATCCTCACCATTCATTCCCAAATCTGATCATCACCACCAAACTTCACATTCTTCTTTATCGATCAACTTCACCATTTCTACAAAACCGTGAACCCCAATCACTCCCACACCCTCAAATCCTCACCTATCACCCTTAGTGTGTGAATGAAAGTTGGAGTGTGAGGGCAGACGAATCGAATGATGTCAACGACGATGACCATCGTGGACGGACGTGGTGGCTAGGAACCGAAACACAAACTCTGTTTCTGGGTTCAAAATGGTAGGATGGATTTTGGGGGCAGTCGAACGTGTTGGGTGGTGAGAGGAGGTTTCTGAAGTCTAGGCAACCGTGGTGGTGGCCACAGCGGTGCACGACAGCGACGGTGAGTTCGAAACCGTGAGATGTCCTGTTTTTGTTCATAAATGGCATTTTTTATTCTAGCATTTGTTGAATGATTCTAACGATGGAAACATATTCTGGAGGTTGCAAGGAGACTTTAGGGACTGATTTCATGGCCTATGGTGGCGTGTGGTCGCCGGAGACAGCGGATGAGGTTAGCGATCTATTTTTCAATCTAAAAGGTAAATTCCTAGGCCCTTTTCATATGTTTTTAGGACATAAAATGATAGGAAATGGTTAGACGAAGGTGTCGGGATTAAAATGGAAGAAAATGGGTAGAAAATGGGTGAGGAATGGCAGTGAACCGGTTCAGCTGGTCTCGTTGGACAAAAAACCAGTAACCCGGTTCAGATCGGGTCTGCCGAAGGTTAAAGACGGTCCTGTGTAGGGCGCGACACGCAGCCCCTTTGGTAGGTGCGTGAGGGCGCGTGGGTCCTCTTCAAGGGAAGTTTCCAACATGACTTTTAATCTATTCGATGTAATGAACATTTTGGGACTAGTTTCGTGTCGATCAAACATTATTTCAATATAGTTCGGGGTGTTCGAAAGTTTAGGATCGATTTTAAAAATAGTTAAAAATTTGGAAAAATTATGAGGCTTCAATGAGACGTTAATAAGGTAGTAACCCTCTAGTTTGATTTGGACAGTTTTGGGAGTCCTTGTGACAGTGATTAGCGAGGGAAGGCGTATTGGCACGCATATCGACGCGGCAGCTCGGACGGTCTGTGAGTGGACCTTGTTTTCTAAATAGTTGCATGCATAAATGTTTTATATGAGTTTAAATACATGTTTTGAGATGCCTTGAGTGCATTTGGTTATGGTAGTTATTATTTACGTATTTGCACGTATTTCAAGGTTTTCGGTTCATACGGTGCTTATACGTGCTTGTGGTTTCGGTAATGGATTTGGATTTGAAAAGGTAAACTCAGGCATGGGACCCATTTTTTTGGAATTCCTCGGACTCGAAGTCCATTTTAGTTACATTATTGGGCTAGAGGCCCAATTGGTTCGTGGATTGATTTTGGATTGGAAATATGAAATCAGGCATGAGACCCATTTGATTTATGAACTCTTGGACTTGGAGTCCATTTAATTTAATAAGGCATCGGGCCGGAGGCCCAGTTGGTTTACATAATCGGGCTTGAGGCCCATTTAGTTTACGAAATCGAGCTTGAGGCCGAGTTTGTTTACATGATCGGGCTTGAGGCCCAATTGGGTATGATATCAGACATGAGTCCCCTTTATGGTTTATAAATGTGATTTCGGGTTGGGAGACCCTAAATGGATTTGGAATTGGTAAACATGGATTTCTGGTTTCATGACGGCTTATGGGGACCGGGCATGGATCCTTTGAAAGGTTTGAAAGGTTTTGAGAATGATTTCGAAATAGTTTTTCATATACCATCCTTTATTATGGATTGTCTCCTCCAGGGGCGGGGGGGGGGGGGGGGGGTCGTTGACCTGGGTGGACCTCGGAGTAGTCACGGAGCACTAACTGAGTGGAGTCGCCCTCGTGGGGTACCTTACTCTCAAGAAGGCATATATGGATTATAACCCTGAGGGAGGGTCATTTATCTACGGACATTCACCTGGGTGAACCTTGGGGAGACTTAGGATTTGAGACCCCGGGTAGCACGCGCGTAGCTTTGGAAACCGTAACAAGATTTGGTTATATGATATTTGGTAATCACGATTTCTTGGATTTGATGAAATGGTGTTTTATGAATAGTAAATGGATTTGGGTAATGACCCACATACTCAGATTTACGATTTTGGGCTGCATTCCCACATATGGTTGAAATGAATTATGGATTTGTGTAAATGGTTTTAGGCAGGAGCCCGTATGACTTGAATTTACAAAACTTGAGGCTGAGACCCTAATACTGGTTATTTGAATATGTGGTTTGGATAAATGGTTTTCGAATGCATGCATGCTTTTTAGTGAAGGGCATAAATGTGCTTATGAAATGTGTTTTTATGAACTTATTGCTTTTCGTCCACTCACAACTTTTGGTGTTTTAATGCCCTTTAGGTCGATCACCGTTACGGACTGTAGCAGAGACCGAGACATCACACTCCTCTACCGGATGCTAGCGCACTTTGGAAGCCGGTCGGGCCTGAATGTTTTGAATTATCCATTGTCTGAAACTTCGTGTAAGACATGAGCATGGCACATCCCGTGTTAATCCCGGAAGGATTGGGATGGGTCGTTACAGATGTCCCCTTGGGAAGTTGCACCGTGAGCTCCTGAAAACAAAACCGTGAGGTCAAGGGCAAGGAGGCCGAAAGCGGACAATATCGTGCTAGATGAGTCAAGTCGTGATAGAGGAGGGTTGGGTTCTGACATTTCCGCAGTTTGGATGTGGAATTGTGCCGATATGAATTTCGAGGTCGAAATTATTTTAAGGAGGGTAGATTGTAAGGACCCATTTCAAATTTACAAATTAATTAAGGAATAATCGAGGATTATCGAACGATTTGAGTAAAATTAGGATTTTGCCCTTAGAAAGAGTAAAATGTTGACTTTTGACCCGGGAGGTCCAATGCACATGAACCGAGGACCATTACGTAGATCGAGATAATACGAGTCTGTAGACAGATGATGACAGGACCCACCCCGATTATCGCCTCGATAATCGGGAAGAATCCTACTCCCGTCTGACAATCGAACCCAAAAGACCGGAAAACTAGTTAAAATTTCAACACACCCATTGTCAGACCAGGGAGATTAAACAATTACATGCGACTGGACGTCAAGTCCACAGTTTCACAGAGCAATATTACAAAACAAATTAAAGAACAAGTCCTACTCTGTGAACTAACTACTCCGCAACGGAAAACTTTATGCCTCCGCCTCTGCCTCGGCGCTTGCCCCCACGCTTGTACCACGACCTGGAGGGAAATTTAAAACAACAAGGTGTGAGTGGACCGAAACATAAGTTTAACGGGAAAAACAGTTTTTCCGAAAAAGGGTTCGCCCTCCTGTTTTGTAATCCGCATGCATAACCAAATATTCAAAATTGTGTATTGAACTTTTGAAAACTCTTTTTCCGAAACACATGAAAAACGTTATGTAAAACCATTTAATAATACCAGATTCCAGAAACCGTCATTTTGAAATATTATTTGCACAAATCAAGTAAAACGCAAATCAATAATCATGATTATGCCGTTGGATCCATCCGAGTCTTTAAACTCAACATTAGGCCTTCCTGGGATATCAACGAGTCTTTAAACTCAAAACACGATTAGTAGGCCTCGGGGGTATCATAAATATTCGAGTCTTTAAACTCACGAGTCTTGAAACTCAATTTTCGGGCCCGCCCCCAACATCAACATACCGGGTCTTTAAACCCAAAACCAGATCCAACCATCAACCGGGTCTTTAAACCCAAAACCGTTTTTAAAACACAATAAACCATGATTCATCACAACTGTTTTCCAATATCATTCCGAAATCATATCACAACATAGCAGGACTTATGTCCGAAGTCACATGCAATTTCCAACACATGCAATTTCCGAAAATTACTTCACAATATGATCAAACATCATAAATCCGAAGCATGCATATTCATAACCAGGTACTTCATCAAAATTATCACGCATGCATAGGCAAAAACCGAAATCTCGAAATGCGTGAAATACGATAAATATCTCGAAAAACGTGAAAACAGGTAAAACCGATATATCATCTCACCATCATAAAATCATACGTAAACCATGAGATAAATAAGCAAAATAGTCATGCATGCCCAATTTAGAAATCAAAAAGTCCACTAACAGTCTTAGGACACGTCAATCGCGTCCCGCGCGCTCCTCCGTAGCTTCGGAAGTGTCCGGGCCTGTGAAAACGTACAAGAAGGGTTACAAACATCCCAAAATAACTCGTAGGATTTTTCCTAATTTTTCCGGATTTTTCGGCGAAAATAAACTTAAAGACTTAATCTTCCGGACTCCCGAAATTATCCCGAATGACTCCCGATCGATTCAAACCCTAAAGATAAAATGTTAGTTAGACTGTAAGGATTAATTCTCATGTTGACCGTGATCGGAGTTGACGTCACACGCGCCGTCACGCGCCGCCCAAAGTGGCTGCGCGTGAAGGCCACGCGCCAAGCTACAGTGTCATCTCCCTTACCCGAACAGCCTGCTAAACGGGTCTGATACCCGCGACTCAACCCGATCAGTTAGCCCTCAATTCTCAGTCAATACTACCCGTTTTCAATCCTATTATCTTCCCTAACTCATTTATTTTAGGTCTGCAACAATGGTTAACCTCGACTTACACCAAATCGACCCAACCCAAGCTCGAACAGTCGAACAAGTCGACTCCTGGAACTCACCCTACACGGTTCCATTCCCAAATTAACTTCACCAGTAGCAATAAGGGACCCATACGCACACAATGGCACTAACAATTTAGCTCACCGTTACCTGGAAGTCGTCGTCCACAGCACTGGTTTTCCCCTGAAACTGAGACTCAGGTTCCCGGCCAAACTGTCCTCCTCCTCCTTCAATTCTTGCATGGTTGTGCACGAAGTGACCCCAGAAGTCTAACACGGCCTTTGGTTTCGATCAACAGGCTCCAGAAATTGAATGAGATTTTTCCCTCCAACTGGTTTTTCCTTCGAACTGGACCTTGGGTTCTTGGGCAACTCGTGCTCGAATCCCTTCAATTCTTGCACGGTTGAGACTCTGTCACTCCCAGAAGACTCACTGTGTGTTTAGATTGATCCCTCGACCCTTAGAAATTGAACTCTGTGATTTCCCCCCAAAAAAAACCCGAAACAGTTGCTCACGGTTTCTCTCACAATCCCTCTCAAGCTCAGCTTCCAAATTGAACCAAAATGATCCTAACTCCAACCTCACTCCATTCCCATACTCAGTTATTCGATCGGTATGGCCAACAGCCCATGGGAGACCAACTGAGGCCTCTAAAACCGGTTTCCCGCATACACAGAGACCACAGCCATTCTCGTTCCTCCCGTGCACTCAGTCTCTGCCCAGACACGTCTGGCTGCTTCCTACAACCTCAAAATCCATAAACTAAACCCACTCACCAGTCCACTTAGCCTTAAACAAATGCACGCTCAAAAACTCCACGGCCGCACTCTGCTTCTCACGGTGGTGCTACAGTAACCACCGTGAAATGACCAAAATGCCCCTCTGTGCAATAATTACCAAAATGCCCTCCAACATCCGTGACCCATAACTCGGTCCTCCGACGTCCGTTTCAAGCGTGCCGCCTGTCGTTGTACTCGGGGTGTCGAGACGAACACAACGGTCTTCGAGTCAAATGAGTATCAATTGTCAAACAAAAAGTCAACTTTTCCCCTTATAACGCCCAAATTACGATAATGCCCCCGAACCTCCGAACATCATAACTTTCATTCCGAGCGTCCGAATCGGACGTGCCACCTGTCTATGAACTCGTGACATCCCGAACTACGTCACGGTCATCACTCAACGTTCGTTCGACCTCCAAATCAAAAAGTCAACAAATCGACCACACAAACACAGGGGTAAAAACGTCATTTTATTCAATATTTATAATATTACATTTCCAGAACGTCCGGGGCGTTACAATCCTCCCCCCCTTAAGAAATTTCGTCCCGAAATTTCAAGGAGACAAGTAGGGAAACTGTTCTCGCATCTGCGTCTCGGGTTCCCATGTGGCTTCCTCCACATTCTGGTTCCTCCAGAGAACCTTTACCAGAGGAACGGTCTTCCGACGTAGTACTTTATCCTTTCGATCCAAAATCTGTACCGGCTGTTCCTCGAAGCTCAAATCATCTCGAAGTTCAATGGGCTGATCCTCCAGTACATGAGATACATCGAACACATATTTCTGCAACATCGACACATGGAAAACATCGTGGACCCTCGAAAGCTCTGGCGGTAGTGCCAGCCGGTAGGCCACCGGGCCAATCCTCTCGGTAATCTCATATGGTCCAATATAACGAGGGCTCAACTTTCCTCGCCTGCCGAATCTCACTACACCCTTCCAAGGGGACAATTTCAGAAATACCTGATCTCCGACCGCAAACTCTAGATCTCGAATCCGATGGTCCACATAGCTCTTTTGTCTGTCCTGGGCTGCCTTGAGCCGATCCCTGATGAGTTTGACCTTCTCGGTCGTCAGTTCCACCAATTCGGATTTAGTCAGCTTCCTTTCACCCACGTCCGTCCAACACAACGGAGTTCTGCACTGCCGTCCGTACAAGGCTTCGTACGGAGCCATCCCAATGCTCGCCTGGTAGCTGTTGTTGTAGGCAAATTCCATCAAGGCTAGATGTGACTCCCAAGTGTCCTGAAATTGCAAAACGCAAGCTCGCATCATATCCTCCAATGTCTGGATGGTCCGCTCAGACTGGCCGTCAGTCTGAGGATGAAATGCAGTACTGAAACGAAGTTTCGTCCCAAATGCTTCCTGCAGACCCTGCCAAAATCGAGAAGTAAACCTCGGGTCTCGGTCAGAAACTATTGATTCCGGTGTACCGTGCAGACGAATAATCTCGTCGATAAACAACTGGGCCAACTGTGTCATCCTGAAGTTCTCTCGCACTGGCAAGAAGTGAGCTGATTTCGTAAGCCTGTCCACAATCACCCAAACTCCATCGTGACCCCTGGGTGTCCTAGGAAGTCCAAACACAAAATCCATCGTCAAGTGATCCCATTTCCATTCTGGAATAGGTAGTGGTTGCAAGGCTCCATAAGGTCGTTGTCTCTCAGCCTTCACTTGCTGGCAAATCAGACACCTGCTGACAAACTCGGCAATCTCCCGTTTCATCCCCGGCCACCAGTAGTGCTCTCGCAAGGTACGATACATCTTGGTCCCACCAGGATGCATCGCGTAGGCCGAACTATGAGCTTCGTCCAAGATCTCCTTCTACAGTGCCTCCACACCGGGCACACACAACCGTCCTTCTTTTAGCAAAGCTCCATCCTCCCTGACTGTAAAATCTAGCCGTTCACCGGCTTCCACTTCAATCCGAAGTACACATGAGACAGGATCTTGAGATTGAGCCTCAACGATCCGGTCGACCAGAAGTGGTCTCACATGAAAATTAGCCAGCAAGACACCTTGGCCATCCAAACCCAAATCAATGCTATTCTTACGGAGTTCAACCAAAAGTGGTAAGTGAACCGTCCGTAGATGTGCTACAGAATGCGTTGACTTCCGGCTTAGAGCATCAGCCACCACATTGGCTTTTCCCGGGTGGTACTCAATCGTGCAATCATAATCCTTAATTAGCTCTAGCCACCGTCGCTGCCTCACATTCAACTCCTTCTGAGTGAACAAGTACTTCAGGCTTTTGTGATCCGTGAACATTCTGCAAGTCGCACCATACAGGTGATGTCTCCAAATCTTCAATGCATGCACAACAGCAGCTAACTCCAAATCATGCGTAGGGTAATTGCGCTCATGCGGTTTCAACTGGCGCGAAGCATAGGCGATCACTTTCCCATTCTGCATTAGTACACATCCCAAACCCTGTAAGGATGCATCACTGTACACCTCAAATTCCCCACTATCGTCCGGAAGGGTCAGTATGGGAGCAGATGTCAATCTTTCCTTTAGCTCCCGAAAGCTACGCTCACAGTCGTCATCCCACTCAAACTTGACTCCCTTCCGCGTCAGTCACGTCAACGGGGCAGCAATGGTAGAGAAACCCTCTACAAACCTCCTGTAGTAACCAGCCAAACCTAAGAAACTTCTGACTTCAGTGACGGTCCTCGGTTGTTCCCACTTCGCCACTGCCTCAATTTTCTGAGAATCCACACTGATCCCGTCCGTTGAGATCACATGCCCCAAGAAACTCACGCTCGTCAACCAAAACTGGCATTTGCTGAGCTTCGCGTACAACTGGTTTTCCCTCAAGGTACTTAGCACCATCCTTAGGTGCTCCTCGTGCGCTTCCGCACTCCTCGAGTAGACCAGGATATCGTCGATGAACATGATGACGAAGTGATCCAAGTAAGGCCGCAACACTCGGTTCATCAAATCCATAAACGCTGCGGGTGCGTTGGTCAAGCCAAACGGCATCACAAGGAACTCATAATGACCATAACGGGTCCTAAAGGCTGTCTTGGGTACATCCTCATCCTTAACCCGCAATTGATGATACCCAGAACGTAGATCAATTTTGGAGAAGTACTGCGCTCCTCGCAGCTGATCGAACAAATCATCGATCCGAGGCAACGGGTATTTGTTCCTGACTGTTACTTTATTCAGTTGCCTGTAATCGATGCAGAGTCTCATACTCCCATCCTTTTTCTTCACAAACAACACCGGGGCTCCCCAGGGGGATACGCTCGGTCGAATAAATCCCATCTCAAGTAATTCTTGTAACTGCGCCTTCAGTTCTTTCAACTCGGCTGGCGCCATACGATACGGAGTCTGAGAAATAGGTTGCGTACCTGGAACCAGATCAATAGTGAACTCAACATCTCGATGCGGTGGCAATCCCGGTAGATCCTCCGAAAAGACATCCGGGAATTCCCGTACAATCGGTATATCCTCCACCCTCAATGGTGCAGCTCGTGAATCCATCACTCGGGCTAAGTATCCCTGGCACCCCTTCCTCAATAACTTACTTGCCTTCAGGGCAGATATCACTCCGACAGGAGTTGCTCGCTGAATTCCCTGAAAAGTGGTTTCCGGTAACCCTGGGCTCCGAAAAGTAACCCTCTTATCGACGCATTCGATAGAGGCATGATGGAGCGTCAACCAATCCATACCCAAGATGAAATCAAAGTCATGCAAGTCCAAGAGTATCAAATCTGCTACCAGACCAACATCACCTACCATTACGGGGCACTCCTGCAACACTTGATTCACCACAAACACATCTCCGGTGGGCGTACTCACTCCCATGTCACAGTCCAGTGCGGACACCTCTCTACCCGCCAACAACTCACAGTCCCGTGAAATAAATGAATGAGTAGCTCCGGGATCAATTAAAGCACAAACATCATGTCCAAAGATCGTGAGTGTACCTGTCACAACACCAGGCGCTGCCCTGGCCTCCTTCTGCGTAACAGCAAAAACTCGGGCCTGTGGTCCAGCTGCTCGCCCACGGCCCCGGCCCCTCTGTCCATTAGCCGCTCCGGTACCACCTCCTCGAGTGCTCCCAGTCCCAGAAACTGCAGCTGTGCTCCGTCCCTGCTCTGCTCCACCCCGACCTGCGCCACCACCCTGTGGCAAAGATGGACAATCCCTCCGATAGTGGCCCAGCTCGCCACAGAAGAAACAGATGACACTGGAAGCATCTCGAACAAAACCACCACCCTGCCGTCCCGTGGAAGCAACAGATGTCGCGCTCGCCTGCGGAGCAGTCTGCGCCCTAGGCGCTCGGAATCCGGAACCCTGATAGTTACCAGGCCTGCCATAACGATCATTGCCTGCAGATGAGGCTCCACCATAACGTCCCTTCTTCGAAGCTCCCTGACCATACGACCCAGAATATAAACGCCCGCGACGTTGTCCACCCCCAGAATACTGTGGACGTGTCGGGAGACTAGCCTCAACCCGCACCGCGGCATCAGACAACTCCCTAAGAGTAGCAAAAGCTCCGGCCGTCACAATGGCCCGTATCTCACCCCGTAGACCAAGCTCGAACCTACGGCATTTCTCAGCCTCAGTAGATACAAAGGTAGGAGCAAAACGAGCTAGCATCTGAAATTTCTGTTCATACTCAGCTACGGACATGCTCCCCTACTGGAGCTGCAGAAACTCGGTCTCCCTAGCATCACGGAATAACGGGGATAATACTGATCCAGAAACCGTTCACGAAAGGTCTCCCAAGTCACTGTACGGGCATCCCAACCTGACAACTCCAGAGTATACCACCACTCATAAGCAGATCCATCAAGTAGAAATGTAGCCAACACCGCACGCTCCTCAAGAGGACAGTGCATCACAGTAAAAATCCGCTCAATCCGAGAAATCCAACGGTGAGCATCCTCGGGATCCGCTCCACCACTGAACACCGTAGCCCCAAGACGCTGGGCTCGCTCGATCGAAGCACTCTAGGCATCGCCATTAGGTCGTGGAGGGGGTTCGTGTCGCGGAGGCATGGCCGGTCGTCCTTCTCTGAAAGAGGCATAAGTTAGTACAGTAATCAAGGCACACCCGAGTGCCGGACACGAATCGTAAACCTAGGCTCTGATACCAATTGACAGGACCCACCCCGATTATCGCCTCGATAATCGGGAAGCATCCTGCTCCCGTCTGACAATCGAACCCAAAAGACCGGAAAACTAGTTAAAATTTCAACACACCCATTGTCAGACCAGGGAGATTAAACAATTACATGCGACTGAACGTCAAGTCCACAGTTTCACAGAGCAATATTACAAAACAAATTAAAGAACAAGTCCTACTCTGTGAACTAACTACTCCGCAACGGAAAACTTTATGCCTCCGCCTCTGCCTCGGCGCTTGCCCCCACGCTTGTACCACGACCTGGAGGGAAATTTAAAACAACAAGGTGTGAGTGGACCGAAACATAAGTTTAACGGGAAAAAAAGTTTTTCCGAAATCGGGTTCGCCCTCCAGTTTTGTAATCCGCATGCATAACCAAATATTCAAAATTGTGTATTGAACTTTTGAAAACTCTTTTTCCGAAACACATGAAAAACGTTATGTAAAACCATTTAATAATACCAGATTCCAGAAACCGTCATTTTGAAATATTATTTGCACAAATCAAGTAAAACGCAAATCAATAATCATGATTATGCCGTTGGATCCATCCGAGTCTTTAAACTCAACATTAGGCCTTCCTGGGATATCAACGAGTCTTTAAACTCAAAACACGATTAGTAGGCCTCGGGGGTATCATAAATATTCGAGTCTTTAAACTCACGAGTCTTGAAACTCAATTTTCGGGCCCGCCCCCAACATCAACATACCGGGTCTTTAAACCCAAAACCAGATCCAACCATCAACCGGGTCTTTAAACCCAAAACCGTTTTTAAAACACAATAAACCATGATTCATCACAACTGTTTTCCAATATCATTCCGAAATCATATCACAACATAGCAGGACTTATGTCCGAAGTCACATGCAATTTCCAACACATGCAATTTCCGAAAATTACTTCACAATATGATCAAACATCATAAATCCGAAGCATGCATATTCATAACCAGGTACTTCATCAAAATTATCACGCATGCATAGGCAAAAACCGAAATCTCGAAATGCGTGAAATACGATAAATATCTCGAAAAACGTGAAAATAGGTAAAACCGATATATCATCTCACCATCATAAAATCATACGTAAACCATAAGATAAATAAGCAAAATAGTCATGCATGCCCAATTTAGAAATCAAAAAGTCCACTCACAGTCTTAGGACACGTCAATCGCGTCCCGCGCGCTCCTCCGTAGCTTCGGAAGTGTCCGGGCCTGTGAAAACGTACAAGAAGGGTTACAAACATCCCAAAATAACTCGTAGGATTTTTCCTAATTTTTCCGGATTTTTCGGCGAAAATAAACTTAAAGACTTAATCTTCCGGACTCCCGAAATTATCCCGAATGACTCCCGATCGATTCGAACTCTAAAGATAAAATGTTAGTTAGACTGTAAGGATTAATTCTCATGTTGACCGTGATCGGAGTTGACGTCACACGCGCCGTCACGCGCCGCCCAAAGTGGCTGCGCGTGAAGGCCACGCGCCAAGCTACAGTGTCATCTCCCTTACCCGAACAGCCTGCTAAACGGGTCTGATACCCGCGACTCAACCCGATCAGTTAGCCCTCAATTCTCAGTCAATACTACCCGTTTTCAATCCTATTATCTTCCCTAACTCATTTATTTTAGGTCTGCAACAATGGTTAACCTCGACTTACACCAAATCGACCCAACCCAAGCTCGAACAGTCGAACAAGTCGACTCCTGGAACTCACCCTACACGGTTCCATTCCCAAATTAACTTCACCAGTAGCAATAAGGGACCCATACGCACACAATGGCACTAACAATTTAGCTCGCCGTTACCTGGAAGTCGTCGTCCACAGCACTGGTTTTCCCCTGAAACTGAGACTCAGGTTCCCAGCCAAACTGTCCTCCTCCTCCTTCAATTCTTGCACGGTTGTGCACGAAGTGACCCCAGAAGTCTAACACGGCCTTTGGTTTCGATCAACAGGCTCCAGAAATTGAATGAGATTTTTCCCTCCAACTGGTTTTTCCTTCGAACTGGACCTTGGGTTCTTGGGCAACCCGTGCTCGAATCCCTTCAATTCTTGCACGGTTGAGACTCTGTCACTCCCAGAAGACTCACTGTGTGTTTAGATTGATCCCTCGACCCTTAGAAATTGAACTCTGCGATTTCCCCCCAAAAAAAACCCGAAACAGTTGCTCACGGTTTCTCTCACAATCCTCTCAAGCTCAGCTTCCAAATTGAACCAAAATTAGCCTTAAACAAATGCACGCTCAAAAACTCCACGGCCGCACTCTGCTTCTCACGGTGGTGCTACAGTAACCACCGTGAAATGACCAAAATGCCCCTCTGTGCAATAATTACCAAAATGCCCTCCAACATCCGTGACCCATAACTCGGTCCTCCGACGTCCGTTTCAAGCGTACCGCCTGTCGTTGTACTCGGGGCGTCGAGACGAACACAACGGTCTTCGAGTCAAATGAGTATCAATTGTCAAACAAAAAGTCAACTTTTCCCCTTATAACGCCCAAATTACGATAATGCCCCCGAACCTCCGAACATCATAACTTTCACTCCGAGCGTCCGAATCGAACGTGCCACCTGTCTATGAACTCGTGACATCCCGAACTACGTCACGGTCATCACTCAACGTCCGTTCGACCTCCAAATCAAAAAGTCAACAAATCGACCACACAAACACAGGGGTAAAAACGTCATTTTATTCAATATTTATAATATTACATTTCCAGAACGTCCGGGGCGTTACAGATGACACGTCGAAATCGAATATCGTACGGGAAAGTTACGGGTCACCGAAGGTTTTAGAAACTATTCATGATTGCATAAAAATTGAGATAGGTGACTTTTGGTTTGTCCTTAGTGGGCCCAAAAGATCTAGCCTAGACCAATAGATGTGTGACAAGTGTCACTCATTCTTTGGCCCAAACCCATACATACATGTATTATTCCCATTCCCTTTCATTTGTTCATCCAACCCGAAACCCACCCCCAAACCTCCAATATCATCTTCTTTCAGCTGAGGGTGAGTGAGAGACTAAGAGACGGCGAGGAACAAGGCAGAGCCGTTGTGGACGGCGGAGGAAACTGGAAAAAGGTAAAACCCGAAACCCATTTATGTTTGAATTTTTGAAATTGTGTTTTAGGACGTTTGGGAACGATTCTGATCATTGGGTTGTGTTTTCTAACGTTGGACGAGTTCGTAGGATTGAAAATGGACGGGAATGGACATCTGAGCAGCCCTGGGTGGTGGTTCAAAGGTTGGCTGTGAATGTTCATTGGTGACAGGTAATTTCTAGACCTGTTCTCTTGATTTTGAGGGCATAGGGATATTTCTGGGTGAGAGACAATGAGATTGGTGAAAGAATGATGGAAAATGGTTGAGAAATGAAGAAGATAGGATCGGGTCAGGGTTGCAGGTCGAGTGACCCGATTACAGTATAACAGGTTAACCTACGATAGGTTGACGACGATGATGTGGCAAGCCATATCATGATATGAGAGGCCTGTCAGGCCACGTGGCCAATCAGGTGGTGCCACGTGAGTTTCTAGAAGTTGTGGGGTCTAATTAGCAGCTGACGTGGACTTTCCACGTTAGCCATGTTAGACCACGTGGACTAGTTAGGTGGTGCTATTTGGCAACATGTTGGAGTGTGTTAGATGATGTGGCAACTAACATGGCAGTCCACGTCAACATTATCAGACCACGTGGACCAACAAGGTGGTGCCATATGGCAATGTGTCAGGTTGTCAGAGCTGACGTGTTAGTGGCACATGGCACCGGTCAAAAATTAGGGCCGATACACGTGTCCTAGTTGATTTACAATATGCTGCCATAAATCCTTGCGTACTCTGGATAACCCCAAGCCAGTTACGTTCCAATCCCTTATCTGGCATGTAGTGTCAGACAAAAGCAGGCACATCCCACGATAATCCAAGGGGATTGGGATGGGTCCTGTCACACAGGACCTAATTTATCATGTTGAGAGCTCCTTCGCTGTCTATAAATATAAAACGACCCAATTTCTTAAAGGATCGACAATCAACCAATTAAACTTAGAAAATTGATCTCCATCAATTTCTGAACCTATGAACACCTTTAACCAAGGTTTCATGGTTTAAAACAGCTAGCCCTTGTAGCAAAAACCACTTCTTTCGGCCTAAAAAATCTAGATGCAACTTCTCTACTCACCATTTTGAGGCATTTAGCAACTTCCTAACCCTCTTTATGACCACTCAAGCGGCAATGTCATAATGGTTGGCTTCATTTCCCAGCACAAACCTTCTTTCTAACCGATTAAGTGTCAAAGGTTACCCTCTTTTCAACTAACCAGTTCATGGACTTTCAAATAAGGTTCGCAGAACCTTCTTTTTGATCCTTCAGTGTCAAAATAGTTGATATTATCGAATAACGGCTCACGGAAAGTCATTTCGACTACTAGCTCACGTATAGTCTTCTGCCATCGTTTCACATAAAGCTTTCCCAACTACCAACTCATGGCTAGTCACTGAGGAACTCAAACTCCTTTTCGACATCTTTCCATCACATTTGAGTGCTCTGTCATTTCATGGCATGATTCCAACTCATATTAATTTCAATTGATAATTTCCGAAATTTCTTACTTGTTACGAGCTTGAAATGCGAAGGAACTAATTTACTTTCCTGTACTTGTAATTTCATCTATTATTCAATTGCAGTACTTTTAAATTTATGTACTCGTACTTCCATTTCCATTTCAATACAAATTAGATTTTCTTAAGTAGTAATTGGTACTCTGGATACACCAACCAAACATGGTTCATGACTTACCAAGTCGGCATACTATCTTTGTGCACTGGTTCGAATACTTCGATTCTGACCTGAGAGAACCTAGGACCATTTTTCATTTAACTACTGAAATAACGTCGCCAACATGTATATCATGGCGAAATAAACTTCTGATTTAGGCATGGCTAGAAGGAAAATATTTTAAGTCATTAAAAAAAAAAAAGAATAGCGCAGGAAATTTCGTGTCCGCCTACCTCACAATCACTTTGATCAGATGAAAGGTTCTTGGGCCGAAACCAGAACTCATTTACATTGTTTAGTAGCAGTTTCTACTAGTGGCATGCCTACATTTGAGTTGAAAGGCCTGCTTGCCCCCTGGTCTACCCATCTAGGGATCGACCGTGACTAAAGGCCCAGCACACTCGGCCTATTCAGCATCTCTACACCTCACCATTCACAGTAAAAGAGATCTCCGCGAGTGGTCTGCCTCCTTCGCTTCATAGACAAGATTCCGCACTGAGGTCCGACAAGGGTTGCCTCAAGACATTGGGATCCTAAAAAGAGAAAAACATTCTGGGTAGGAATAGCCTCGCAGGTCACTCAAAAGACTTAAGTAGGATTTGAACCAGCACCCCTCTACCGGGTCCTAAATCCCTGAACGGGTTTCATCACACTAGGTCTAGTTTTGGATCAATCATTCATCGTCATCTTTTCTCTATGACTACGAGTGCCAGCAACCATCGACGTGCCCCATCTCCGACTACCACCAACCTCATCACCACATCCAATCGTCTCCTTTCATCAGAATGATCTCGTCCCCGCCACCATCATTGTCGATTTTTTTTTGTTTTATTTTTTAAATTTTTTTTTCTCCTCTATTATATTAAACAACACACAAAATCTAGATTAAATTTTAATAAAAAAAATTGAAAAAATCTAATGTAAAAATATTAAATTCAGTTAGAAAATACAAATAAAATTTATTTTTAATTTAGAACCTATTCTCCCCACATCGTCCCTCCGCGCAGAAAATCCATTTCTTAAAAAATCAAACGTTGTAATTGTCTCATCCAACCATCACCATTATCAGAATCCTCTTCGGTGTCGGCTCTGCTGCCGTTTTTATAAATAGGGACGTGGGAAAGAAAGAAAGAAAAAATTGCCCCTAGAACCTCAATATTTCCATAGAATTCGCTCACTACAGGTCTAGGAACTAGTTAATACGATATTAATGTGTTAATGATGGATCAGAATCAGCGACATACAAACAGCCACATGTAAGGCCATGGTTGTGAAATCCTAAAACTTCTATATCTTACGTTGATTTTTGTTGAATCATTTTAAATGAATGATTTAAGTTCTCAACAAAATTTTGATGTTAATAAAAATTTGTAATAGTTTTGTGTTTAATTTTTCTGATCAAAACTGAAATAACTGGGTATTGAATAGAAAGAATAAAAAATAAAATTAGTAAAGGGAAGAATGTGTGTTGAAAATTAATAGATAATTTGAATGATAAATAAAAAATTTACTTTTAATTTAATGGGTATTGAATAGTCATGAATAAACCTTTACTCTACTCAACATATGATGCTTAAATTTTTATCTATTTTAACAATATTTATGGCTATTCATGTCTATGAACAATTATGCCCCATCCCTAAATAAAGTGTTCCTATTTTAGTTCTCGAGATTGAAATTACACAGTGAAACATTGCTAATAGAAGAACTTAATTTTGCAACAAATCATCTCGCCTATGATCTAAAATCGAGATTCATGATTACTTATCATGTCAGTAATTGAATTTATCCATTGCTGCGTGGCATGGTATATTCACCCAAAGAGCTGGTTTTGTTTTTAATGAGTAAAGTGCTACCACTTTAGGTTATGAATAAATCTATTATTTAGCAGCTGTGGGTCTGCTTGTACAAATGGAACAGAATGAGTTGAGACTTGACTCCAGCTTCTATTAGGCGGCGGCTTGGGACTCTGCCCATCATTATGCTTAGCTTAATTATGTATCACCACAAAAGGCAGACACCATAAGCTCCTGTGATGATTAAAACCTTAAGTGATCCATGTTTAATTAGTGCTCCCCAAGAAGGGGAGAGGTTTATTTATGAGTCAATGGCCATAACATGGTTGATGAAAATGCTAAGCATGTTTATCGGTGACTCTTTTAATATAAAAAAATTAGTGTTGTAAATAAATTGGATTTTAGTGGTTATTATATGTAAATGGTAGAAAACAGTTTAGTTTTTGTATTTTTATGATAGTTTAGTTTTTTCACTTTACTTTTACCCCTTAATATATTTAAGGGCTTTATTATTTTATTCTATAACTACTCAATACATAATACACATTTATATCTACTAAAACCCGTATGTCGGGTTACTATTCCGTGAACAATGCTATAAATAGTGAATTTACTATATTGCCCTTTCTTTAATCCTTTTATGAACAAGACATTTCCTATTATGCCGTCCTTTATTGAAACTCTATTTCAGCCATAAATCATGCCTCTATTTACTAATGAATTCATTTGGTTGGTTTGGTTGTAGATTGGGTAATCAGTTGCAAGAGGAAGAAGCAGTTGTCTCTATGAGGTACCATGTACACTACAATTAATTTTCTCAATTTGTTAAATTTGACAAATGATATGTTGTCTTTTCTTCAATTACTTCATATTTGATTGCTATATTTTCTTCAAGTTGACCTCTCTTCCTCGCTTCATTTTTAATCATTCATTATTCATGGATTTTTGCAGGTCTGTTTTTTCAAAGGGCGAGGAAGAAATTCTAGGGTTTTGAAGATTTTTGAAGTTGAACTTTTCTTCCACTTTCATTTAGATGTCCGTTTATTGTCTTCTTTTATTCTATAATATTTAAATTAATTGTTGAATGATATTGGCTTTCGTTGTTCTTTCTGCATTGTATTGGCTTCTCTTGGATTTTATTGGTTGTTTGTAAAAAAGTTCTATTTTTTTTTTGTGAGGACCGAAAAACATGATGTTGGGTTCCATCTAATTTTGAGTGGTGATTCGATTTCCATTCATCATATAGTGATAGGTTAATAACTTTTCCTATGGGTTCTATAAATTAGTTGTACGGTTAATGATTAAGTGATCTTTCCATGTTGTCCCATAATCTAAGTTTTAGTTTTTTTGTGCAACTGCAGCTCTACTTAAGTGGTCTTCATTTATTGTATCCTTATACAAAGTCATATAGAAAGTCGTATGGAAAAAAGTTAGCTTAAGATTTGCTGATGTTGAGGTATAGGTCATGAAACCTGCAGTGGTTTTGTGGATTCTCTTAATTTATAGAATTATACTAAGAAAGTGGACTGTAATTTAAGTCAGTTAAATATCTTGAACCTCAAATCAAATTGGCTGCTAAAGCTGGTAAGTATAAGAAGGAATATAAATTGTCAATGATGCAGATAGAATATTTGAAAAAGGTCCATACATTGGAGGAAGCTCCTATATCGGCTATTTTTACACACCTCAAAAGGTGCAAGTCATATACTATTTACCTATCTCTGTATGTTTGTTCTCTTTGTTATCTTCTTTCTGATTTTAAATTTTGGAACACTTCAAAACCCAATTTGAAAGTGGGAAGACCTTAGAGGGCTGAGCATATCACGTTTTGTTCTCCAATTTTGTGTCTTAATTCCTATTAAATTGTTGTTGATCTTGATATTCATTGTTATTGTTTCCGCATATTCTGTGTAATTTGCCTATTTTTCTCAAAAAGAGCAGGTCTTACTAGACGTTTTTTCAATTCTCTATTTCAGTTTTTTTTTCCTAATTCCCCAACTTCTTTCAAACCTTCTTAATCTTTTCTGGACATTAATTTGCTCTCTTCTATGTGCAGAGACTTCCTAAACAGATATTCAATCAATCTTGGACATTTAGTAAATTTGTTGACTACATTGATGGAGCTTGATTAGCAAGTTTCACAATTATGGGTTTCTTAGTTCTCACATCTCAGCCCTTCGTTTGGCTATTGATTGAGCTTGGTTTTGCATGATTTTTGTTCTGATACTTCCATAAGGAATTTTTGTTCTATTGATTTGCTAAATCTGAACCTTTTGGGGTGATTTTTTGTGGAATGAGGCATTATTAAACCACATCTCTGTTTGACAAGCCACTGCTTAGGTTTTTTTTATCAATGATTTTCCATGTATGGTTGACTTTTTCATTTTGTGGGGATCCAATATCGTAGTATGCTACTACAATAGTAAAAAAAAATTGGAATTTATGGATCTTTGGCGTGAGGTGTTGCTATTGTGACGACCCAGAAATTTGGAAAAGGTAATTCAGAGAATTTGAAAAGAAAATGGATGTTTTTACCCTTATGTTATGTGATCAAATGTTGACTTTCTGTTCGGAATACTGTTTGGACTTTCTATGAAGACCGTTGTGTAGATCTCGGAGTCCTGAGTCTGTAGATCTACATTGATTTTCTACTTCTGCCCCTTTTTTTTTCCTTTTCCTTGATTTTTTTCCTTTTCCTTTATACATATCAAATTTTTTTTTTCTGCCTCTTTTTTTTTCTTTTCCTTTATTTTTTTCCTTTTCCTTTATATGTTTTTTTCTTTTTCTTTTTTTTTCTTTTCCTTTATACATATCATGACAGGACCCTTCCCACTAAAGAGCATAGAACCCAGGCGCTGGGCCCGTTCAATGCTCGCAGTGTCTCCATTCCCTCCATTGCCCTCGTCAACACGTGCACGGGGATCACATCAGGGAGGCATATCCAACTGTTAAGAGGCAAACAGGTTAAAAGACATCGAAAGCGACCATGTACAAAGTACAAACCACTAACCTAGTACTCTGACTGCTAATCCTAATGCTCTGATACCAAATTGTCAGTAAAACAAAGAGTGAGTTTCTTCTAGTTTTCTTCCAGTTTTGAGGTTACAGAACCATAGAACAGACCTAGACGACCCTATAGGAATGAACCCCGTCAAAAATGGTGGCCGAAAACGTACGGTGGAATCGGGTCAAGCCGTGGGTCAACGGCAACCCGGTTCCAGTAAAACGGGCTGACCCGGTACTGTAGCAGTGATGACATCATCATGCTGACGTCACTTCTGACCGTCATGATGACGTCATCCTGTCAGAAATTGTCAGACCATGGACCAATCAGAACATGCCACGTGTCACCTGACAAGGGATATTTCCGACCTTTGCCCTCCCGAGCTATCAGAGTACGCCGGGATCCGGAGGAGGCATGTGATATCTCGGTCTCTACTACAGTCCACATCCGATGTCAACCTGAAGGGTATTAAAAACTGAAAGACTGTGAGTGGACAAAAAGTAATAAGTTTCGTAAAACATTTTAATAAGAGACCTTTATACCTTTCACTAAAAAGCATGCATGCATAGTAAAACCATTTATCCAATCATATATGTTAAAACATCCATAATTAGGGTCTCAGCCCCAAATTCTGTAAATACAAGTCACCCGGGCTCCTGCCCAAAACCATTTGTAGAAAACCAGAACATAGTAAACATACGTGGGATCTCAGCCCAAATCCATTTATCATTATAAACACAATTTCCCAAACCAATTGAAATCATGTTTATCCATTATATTTCATATCCAAGAACCTGTCACGGTAAAATAAAGCTACGCGCGTGCTAACCGGGGTCTCAAACCCAAGTCTCTCCAGGGTCCACCCAGGTCAATGTCCGTAGATCAATGACCCTCCCTGGAGGTAAAAAACCATGCCCATCCTGAGAGTAAAGAACCCAACTGGGGGGCGACTCCACTCAATTAGTGCTCCGTGACTACTCCGGGGTCCACCTATGCCAACGACCCTCTCCGGAGGAGACAATCATATATAAAGGATGGAATATGAAAAACCTTTTGAAATCATTCTTTAAACCTTTCAAGGATTCATGCCCGGCCCCCATAAGCCGTCATGAACCATAAAACCTTTCCAAACGTTCATGCTGGTTCCCATAAACCGTCATGACCCGTAAATCCATTTCAGGGGTTCATGCCGGTTCCCATAAATCGTCATGACCCATAAAAACCATTTGTAACACAAAGCTGGGCCCTAGGCCCGAATCCATATAGAAACTGGACCTCAAGTCCGAATCGTAAACCAACAGAGTGGCACAGCGGAAGCGTGGTAGGCCCATATGCCACAGGTCCCAGGATCGAAACCTGGCTCTAATACCAAGCTGACAGGACCCCTCACAATCCCACTGGGACCACCCATCATGGGATTGCACCAGCCTCCACTTGCTTAATTTTTGAGTTCCCTCGGAATCCAAAGCCAGTGAGCTCCCAGAAAGCCTAGTGCTAGATAGGTGTGTGCCTACACCTTTAAGGCACACCACCATCCTCTCCTAGACCATTCCCCCTAGCAGGAATGTGGGATAGTTCACTGTTACCTACAGGACACGGGTCTTACAATCCACCCCCCTTATGGCCCAGCTTCCTCGCTAGCACACTTCCCGGTCGGGGTCTGGCTCTGATACCAAGCTGATAGGACCCCTCCCACTAAAGAACGTAGCACCTAGGCGCTAGGCCCGTTCAATGCTCGCAGTGTCTCCATTCCCTCCATTGCCCTCGTCAACACGTGCACGGGGATCACGTCGGGGAGGCATATCCAACTATTAAGAGGCAAACAGGTTAAAAGACATCGAAAGCGACCATGTACAAAGTACAAACCGCTAACCTAGTACTCTAATTGCTAATCCTAATGCTTTGATACCAAGCTGACAGGACCCCTCCAGACCCTAACACGGAAATAGAGGCGGCGAGGATAGACGGAGACGACGACCGGATTTTGGCCGTGAAGTTCATCGAAGCTCTGGTGAGTATCTTCTAGCTTTCTTCCAGTTTTGAGGTTACAGAACCATAGAACAGACCTAGACGACCCTATAGGAATGAATCCCATCGAAAATGGTGGCCAAAAACGTACGGTGGAATCGGGTCAAGCCGTGGGTCAACGGCGACCCGGTTCCAGTAAAACGGGCTGACCCGGTACTATAGCAGTGATGACGTCATCATGCTGACGTCACTTCTGACATCATGATGACGTCATCCTGTCAGAAATTGTCAGACCAGGGACCAATCCGAACATGCCACGTGCCACCTGACATATCAAATTTTCTTTTTTCCTTTTTTCTTTCTTTTCCTTTATTATTTTTTTTCTTTTTCTTTATACGTATAAAAAAATCATAAAAGAGATATAAAAAAAAACATTGTTCTCATATAGTATTTTACCGGTTTTGCCTTTTTTTTTCCTATCCTTTATAGATATAAAAAAAATCACTGCTCATTTATGAAAAATTAATAATACTCAATTCAACAACTCCGCGGCAACGCGAGTGCCTAATTGCAAGTTCATTCTATATCCCCTCTACCTCTCAACTTCTCCTTCTCGCAAAACTCACATTCTCCCCAAAAACCTTCATAACACGTTATCAGTAAGAATTACTCATAAATTGGGGATTGCTCAAGAGAAGGATAAATTCAACCAAGTAGGTTTTTTATATCTCAAAATTCAAATTTATTTTATTCTTGAAATATATCCTAGAAAGCACGAATTCTAGGAATATTGAATCAATAATTGTTTGATAATTATTGAAATTGAATTTGTTCTTAAATTGCATATGCTTGAATTGAATTGAATTGGAAATTTTTTTTAAAAAAAATTCACTGTTTGGATGTTTGTTATCTGCTTGTTATTTTGATCTTTGATAATTGACAAAATAAGATGATATGATGTTGAATTGATTATGTTGCGTGGACATCACGATCCACATATGCTTGATGTTGATTTTTGATGATTCAAACTGATAAGATATGGACGAAATATGCTTGATGTTGGTTTTTGATGATCGAAACTGGTATGATATGGAGGAAATATGCTTGACGTTGATTTTTGATGATTAACGAAACTTGCCTTGCGGGTTGTGGTCGCTTGCCTTACGACACCCTGATGCTAGGGCAATTTGATGATGATCATATGACCATAGACGTGGCTGAGGCATGTTTGACATTCTGCCAAATTTTCACGCTAAGGCTGCCAACAAGCCTTTTTTTTGTGGGAAGGTCTCCCAGACCCTTAAGCCTAACCCCACATAAATCAAGCCCCGAAGGCCCATGAGTAAATTCACCATCAGCCTAGAAGGGTGACCCAAAGAAAAAAACAATAAGAGCTAACTACAGAAGGCTCAGTCCAAGCCTAGTCAAATTTGGCCAAAGCCCAAAATCAACCAAGCTCAAAAGGCTGAAACAGCCCAAAAAAGCTGACCCACTAAACCAATAAATGCAAGCCCACAAAAAAAGGCTAGAGCCCAGAAGGCTTAAAGCTTAGAAAGATAGGCTAGCAAGCCCACTACTGGAGCACAACTGCTTGGGCCCAACTTAGCTAGGTGGGTGGTTCGACTCAGCTATCCTAAATTTGCTCAACTCGATCGCTTCGGCTCGGCTCAAATTGAACATAAGTGTGGCTTAGCTTGGCTCCTTGGCTCACTGGCACGGCTCAGTTCAGGCGGCAGCTTGTCGGCGTATCTCGGTTCAGGAAACGGCTCGCCAGCGTAGCTTGGCTCTAACAGCTCATTTTTTTTTTCCAAAGAAAAAAAATTTCCTTTATAACCTCCGAGCCTGGAAACATGAAAACTAGTGCCTAAAACATCACACTATTTATATAAACCAAATACCAGTAGCATTTATTTCAATCATTCATACATGTTATGTAGTGTTATTTATAAATAAATTAATAGTAAATAAAAGGAACCCGAAATTTCCTTCATAAATTCACCATTACATGCTTACTCCAAAAATTAATCATACCATGTTATAGAACCTTAAGTTTCCGTTAGTTGCTTATGGATGTGTTTATCCAAAACACTAATATTGTTATTCACGTACATCTCAACAAACTCGACTTTGATGCATTGGAAATTTCCAGAAGAAATTGCTACCAGTGGAATGAAGATGTGAAACATCATCTCACTACGAAGAGAATTCACTCCACCATCCAAGAAGAAAATGTGACTTTCGAGCATTAGAAAGTTGATGCTATGATCTTCATCCGTAGGCACATGGATCTGGTATTACAACATGAATATCTCGATCAAGAAGACCCGAGAGCACTATAGTCTTTGTTGGCAGATCAATTCGATCACCAGCGGGGTATCTTTTTGCCAGAAGCAAGACATGACTGACATAATGTAACGACCCATCCCGGAAGTCGGGATTAGATTAGCGTTTAATGACGGATTAACGAAGAGAATCGATGATTAGTTGGATACTTTTGGACAGTCGGCGCAGAATGATAATTTTGCCCCTAGAATGGGCAAAATGTTGACTTTTAGTTTCGACAACCAATTGGGCATTGACCGACGACCGTGATGTAGTTCGGGACGTCACGAGTCCGTAGATAGGTGGCACGTCCGATTCCGACATCCGAGGAGGAAGTTATGATGTTCGGAAGGTTGAGGGCATTTTCGTAAATTGGTTAAAAGAGGGGAATTTGTTGACTTTTTGTTCGACCATTAGTTTTCATGCAAACTGAGGACCGTTAGATAGGTCTCGACGTCGTGAGTACAACGACAGGCGGCACACCTTCATCGGACATTGGACGGTTACGTTATGGGTCTAGGAAGTGAAGGGTAAAATCGTAATTTAAACAATTAGGGGTATTTCAGTCTTTTTAATCCTTGGGAAGTGTGCCAATCAGATAAGGACATGTGTGCAGTGCTTATTGGATATTTTGGGGCTGGTCCACAGGGTGTTTGACACTTGGCTGAATTCCAGTGGCTTTTAGCCACTACACGGTTACACTTGAATTGTTTGTGTTTGGGTTAAAATCGTGCACTGAGAAAAACAGAGAGAAACTGAGACAGAGTTATTCATCAGCTTCAAGGTGTGTGAGACCTTGCCTTCGAGTGTGTGTGATCAGAGACTAGTTAAGACTTTGGTAAGTGAGTCTTGGTGAGAGTGGTGTGAGGAAAGGTTGAGGGGGAAGTGAGAAACCCAGGAAAAACAGAGAGGTTCTTCGTGCACAGCTGAGAGCCCAATCGATCAAACCTGTCGAGTTTGGGTTTGTGGTGGTGTTCAGTGGACGGAGGAGAGACTCTAGGACGCTAAGGGACACGATGGAGCTCACGGCGGTGCGCAGAACGGGTAAGTTTCCCTTGGTTCCCCTGTTTTTTCCGTTTAGTTCAATTCCAAAGTCGTGAAGTTTGGGGACTGGATGAGTGATTGTGTTGCTCCTGGCAGCTTTAGGAGGTTTCTATCTAGCTCTGGGAATCGAAATCATGGTTGGAAGGACGATGGGTGGCCGGAATTCGAAACTGGTTTTCTCTGTGTTTTTGTTCGAGTTTGGGAGGTAAGAATCAGAACTCCATTTCGTGTGTTAATTAGTTGAATCTGTTGTTTAGAGTGGGACAAAACTAATGGTAAAGAGAGGATTGAAAATGGACTGGAATTGAGAGAGAACCGGCCACGTCGGCCCGGTTCGACTGGACCGGTCTGAACCGGTTGGACAGAGGTTGAAGACGACAATGTAGCGGGCGCGTGAAGCCCACACGCAGCCCCTTTGGGCGGCGTGTGAGGGCACGTGGGGCAGGTTTTGGGGATGTTTCCAACATGGTTTTCATTCTAATCGATGTAACAAACATTTTAGGACAAGTTTCGAGACCATCGGACATCGTCTCGGGTTAGTTTTGAGTATTCGAAGGTTTAGGGGTTCGTTTCAATTACGTTTAAAATTAGAAAAAATTGGGGAAATTAGGGTAAGCTTAAACGAAGTGTTTGTGACCCGGATTGGTGACTTTTGACAGGTCGGGATATCCCTGAGGTAACCGAGGAACGTACAGGACACGAGTGACGTGCCCGGAACTGTGAGTGGACTTTTGTTTTTCTAACTGAGCATACATAGCTGTTTTAATCTATTATTTCTCATGCTTTGAAATATGGTTTCGTGTTTCGAATTATGATTTATCTGTTTTACATAATTGAACGTTTTTCTAGATATTTCTTAGAATTATACGTATTTCGGCACGTTTTACGAGTTATGGTTTGATTATGAATCTGATGCTATGATTTTGGGCTTTAAATCTATAATTGGTTTTCAATGATTATAAATGAGTTTTGAAACACAATTCGATAATCAAATTTTTCGGTTTTAGAATCAGATTTCGGAAATTGAGATTTGGTTTTAAAGCTTGAAAAAGGAATTTCCGGATTTGGGTTCGGAATGACGGTTCTGAACGCCAGCATGGCTTCAGACTAGTGATTTCGAATTCGGGTTTGGACTTGGAATTAAAAATGGTTTTTAAACGGTTTGGATTGGATTCGCTGGATCTGGCTATTGGGTTTAAAGATCCGGATTATGATAGAACGTGGGCGGGCCCGGATGGGGTTTAAAGACCCGGATTGAGTTTAAAGACTCGGGAGTTTAAAGACTCGGACATTATGATTTTCCCCCGTAGGACTGTTGAGTTTAAAGACTGGGGAGTTTAAGGACTCGGATTATATTTGAGGCCTGGATTGAGTTTAAAGACTCGGAAGTTTAAAGACTCGGATAGATCCAGCAGGTTTGATCGGGTGATATTTGGTACTTTCATGTTTTGATGATAATGTTATATTGTTGTTTTTAGATACTGAGTTATGCATGCATTGTTTTTAAAACGGAGGGCAAAATCCTGGTTTGTTTATTAAACTGTTTTGAAACTCTTATTTATTTTTAGTCCACTCACCCCTTTCTAGTTTTTAAATACCCTCCAGGTCGTGGTGCTAGCGATGTGGCTAACGTTGAGGCAGAGGTAGGGGCATAGAGTTTTCCGTTACGAGTTTTCTCGTTGCGCGTGTAGCCAGTTTTTAGTAGGATTTCTGTCTTACCCTGTACTGTACTATGCTCTGTATGACTGTTGACTTGTTGGATTTTAAATTCTCCCTGGTCTAGCAATGTATTACTTGTGGGTTTTTGTGAGGTCGTTTTGGTCTTTTGCGTTGGTTTGTCAGATGGGAGTAGGGTTTGTCCCAGTTATCGGGCGCAGGGGGGGGGGGATAATCGGGGTGGGTCCTATCACATATCCTTCGTTTTGAAGATTTCAAATTGGTGAATGAATATAACTCTGAAATATGCTGTATCTGGACTCTACTCAAATATTGTGAGGAGGAGCTCACTGAAACTGGCCTCCTTGAGAAGACTTTCTCCACATTACTTTCCTCATGTATTATCTTGCAGTAATAATACATAGAGAGAAAATTCACTAAGTTTGAGGACTTGGTCACTACTTTGTTGCTCGCTGAAAAGAACAACAGTCTACTAATAAATAATGATCAATCCCGACTTTTTTATACAAAAGAAACACCTTTACCTAAACTAAATGTTCTTGCCCATCTCGATTCAAATCGCTAGTGGAGAAATCAAGGTCATGGTACAGGTGCAAGGCGTAACCGCTCTAGACGCGATGGACACCCCTATGACTGATATCAGGGTAACCATGGCCCACGTGGCCTAGGTAATCGTGGTCGAGGTCCACGTGGTGGAAACTGCGCTTCCTTACCCTGAACGCTTGAATTAAGAGGAACTCTAGTCTGGTTCGTCATCCCCAGAATTAACACCATCAAAACCTACACTATAAATGGCAAGCACAAGATCACTGGTTTCACAACTGTCATGCCTCAGCTTTAGTTGTGAAAGAGTGTCATGCCAAATGTGGAACTCGAGAAACCAATTTTGATGAAAGACAGTTCCCATTGATGCCACCCTTGAGATTGTTAACTTCCAAACTGCCGCTAGACATGATGAGGCTTGAGACCTCGAATACATGGACATGATCAGCGCTTGTACCATTTTTTATGGATAGTTTTTTTAATTTTGGATAATGTTTGGTGATTTATGTTTACTTTGAACTAGCTTTTTTTTCTAGAAATATATTCATTTTAATCCATTTATTTATTTTAAGAAATGTGATTTTTAATTTTTTTTAGTTAAATTTATGGTCAGGCCTGTCAAATGGGGAAGTTTATTGTTTGGCTGACAGGGCAACCACGCGTACTATCCTTTGAGACAAGATATGTTTTAGAAACTTAATACCTAACCACACCTATATGATAACTAAATCTAGCCAATCAAATTTGGTTGAAGGCTCTGGCAGAGCTTTCTTTATGTTGTCCAATGGTATTGTATTTACCATTGATGAAGCCTTATATTCTTCATGTTCTAGAGGAACGTTGTTGCATTTTAAGGATATTCGAGCTAATAGGTATCACTTCAAAACTACAAAAGCAAAGAATGTGGAATATATTTATATAACCTCCCACTTGTAAGGTCGGAAGCGTACACTAGAGAAATTGAAATGCCTCTCAAGTGGTCTCTACATGACTAGAAGAAAGACGTAAATCACATGGCTAGCCAGAAGCTACCTAACCCAAGCAACTACTTATTATGGCATGGCTGGTTGGGATACCTAAGTCAAGGTATGATGCGCCATATCTTAACTACATCACACGGTCATCCCCTTGCTAATAAGACCCTTGTGTTTAGTAAAACACTATGCTAACTTATTCAATGGGAAAATTGAACAGTAAACCATCAAATGCAAAGCTGAGCAAAGAATCATCCCCCTTCTTGCACAAAATACAAAAAGATATTTCTAGACCTATCTAACCACCATGCGAACCATTTAAATATTTCATGGTTTTGGTTAATGCATCGACAAGGTGGTCATGTAACAACCTGAACCTTGGTTAAATTGTAATTTCAGAAATTTAATGTAAAATGACCATTTTCCCCTTGGTAAAAGGGAAATTTTGACTTTTGACTCGGGACACCTTTTAAACTTTGCCAATGTCTGTTATGTAGATCGGTACGTCACAAGTCCGTGGACAGGTGGCACGTCGAAATCGGACGTTTGACGTGAAAGTTATGTGTCACGGAAACAAATCAGAACTATTCACGGTTTTTGGGAATTGGTATAGTTGGTAGGATTTGATTGGTTCAAATATCCAAGTTGAACCAACTGATGAGTGACAAGTGTCACTCATCTGATTGGCCCAAGACCCCAGGTATTTTGGTTCAATGTATTACCTTCACCCTTTGTCTTCTTCATTTCATATGTGTAACTCAAAAACCACTCAACAAAAACACTCAACCCAACCCAACCATTATACCATCATCTTCTGTGTGTTAACTGAGAAGTGAGGGAGAAAGGATGTGGAAAGATGACGAAAATGGTTGAGCACGGCGGAAGGCACACAGGCAAGGTAAACCCAAAAACTCGATCTTGGACCCAAAATGCTATTTTGATTTCTAGGGTTTGTTTAAGCATTTTAATGATTGGGAAAAGTTCCTAGGGCTGGTATGAACTCATGGAGGTTGATTTTGAGGACTAAGAGAGCCAGGATTGACTTCAAACCAAGTTGAAAGTTCATCCTTCATGTTCATCATTGGAAGGTAAAATGCTAGCTTTTTTTTTCGTGATTTTGAACCCATAGAACTCATCTAGGAACCTAGACGATGACGTAGGACTAAACGAGATTGAAAATGGACTAGAAATAGAGGATTTGGAACTGGGTCGGGTCGCGGGTCTAGGCGACCCGTTATAGTGAAATGGGTGACCCGTCCAGAGGTTGAAGATGATGACGTCAGTAGGGTGACATCATTATCTATCAGATTGTTAGCCCACGTGGCCAATAAGAGGCTGACACGTCGCAACCTACCAGACACAGTTAGCACTGACGTGTCAAACACATGGACTAGTCAACACGTGACACATGGCACGTGTCAAATCTAACAGTTGTTGACCATGACGTCAGTGTTTACTTTTGTTGACATCAATGTTGACTTTTTGACCAGCATTGACCAGAACTTTGACCCACGTGTGGGGGCGCGGGGTACGTGGGCATGTATTTCGAGGTAAGACTGGTCCCATGTTAAAGGTTTCAACGATCCGAATCCAATGGTGGTGGTTTCAGGTCAATCAGAGATCATTTGATAGGTTATTTAGGAGTTTAAAGTTTCGGGAAGCATGTTTAGGACGCGTTTCCGGTATCGAACTTTTTGGGGGTTTTTAGTTTGAACTTGTAGGGTCCATTAGTGACCTTTGGATGTGTTTTGGAAAGGCCCGGAGACTATGGTTTAGCTTTGGAGCAGTTACAAAGTAGTTCATTAGTGCAGTAAGGACCGTGTGTGAGTGGACCATTGGTTTTTAAAATGAATGCATGCATAACTGTTTTTAACTACTTATTATGTAATTTGAATTGGATTACTTTGGTATCATTCATTGATGGTCTTGTGGATTTTAATTTTCAATTATGGACTGCTTTACGTACTATGAAGTTTTGGGCTTGAGTTCCGTTTGGAATATATATTGACTAGTTTTGGAGTCAAAAAGGGATTTTGAGAAACGGTTTAAATAGGATTTTCACGGTTTTTACTATTACACTGTACGTACCATCCTTATTGTTTATTGTCTCCTCCCGACGTCTCTTAATATCCTGGAGTAGTCACGGTGCATTGCTTGAGAGGGGCTGCTCTGAGGAGGGGCTCAGGATTAGGATTGCGAGATATGGATATCACCTAGGGCAGTTTCTGGTGAAATCATCTGGACACTAGTGGATCCTGGGGAAGACTTGGGATTGAGACCTCGGGTGGTACGCGTAGCCTTAGGACCATGACATTATGACATCTGGGATGCCGGGGATTGGCTATACGATGTATTATTACTTTGTTACATATCTTGTTTTATTTTAATTTATATTGCTCATTGATTCGATTACAATCCTCATGATTTGACTTGAATGCATGCATGTTTGAAAACAGAGGGGGAAAAAACTTTATTTGTTTCCTTAAATGGTTTTGGAATAATGATTTATTTTAGGTCCACTCACTCTTTAAATGTTTTCTTGACCCCTCCAGACCGTGACACCGAGGCAGGCGCTGATCCCGAGGCTGAGGCATAGATATTTTCGGTGCGTACCTATACACCCGTTTGGGTAGGTTGAGCACCATTTTATAAACTGACATACGTGCTCACTTTTGTGTAAAATATTCATCCCTAGTCTGACAATGTAGGACCTGAACTGGTTTCATTTTTCAAATTTTAATCCTGTTAAGGGTATTTTCGGCATTATAGGGAAATTGTCAAATAGGAGCAGGGCACGTCCCAGGGTGGTCCTTGGGGGATCAAGATAGATCTTTTTAGGTCATATGTAACACTATTTTCCATACGCAATGCTACATTTGCTAAACTCTTCGCCCAAAACACTAAATTGAGGGCCTACCACCTGGATTGTCCTATACATTCCATAAGACATGATAATGTCGAAAAGTGTACTTCGAAATCATTCTATGATTATTGCATGTCACTTAGGATTGATGTTGAACATTCGGTTTCAAATGTTCACACCCTAAGGCATCCCAGTTGATCTATCACCATGAGATAATTCAAGATTATGGGCCTATCCTAGAAGAGACGACCTTAGGAATGCTTCAACATCTGAACCTACTCCAAGAATAGAGAGATCTTGGTAAATTATGCATGCGTAAGTGAGATATGAAATCGTACTGAAATTATCATCGATGGTATATTTGTATTCGAGGTAGCTACTGAAATAATAACTAATGACGATATCAAACCTCACTCCATTGATGAATGCCATCGTAGAGAAGACTGGCCAAAGTGGAAAGAAGCAATCTCTATGTCGAACTAGATTCTTTGATAAAAATGAAGGTGTTTGTACCTGTAGTTCCCACACCTCTCCATGTTAAACCTGCAGGATTTAAAAGGATATTTGTAAGGATGCGTAATGAGAAAAACGAAATTTTGAGATACACAATTTTGAGATACACGTTCCCTCGTAATAGACATCATAACGTTTTGCTACCTTATCAGTTTGGTAGTTCCTGAAAAACTAACTATTTAGCTTATGGATGTGGTTATTGCTTATCTCAATAAGGATCTGGATATAGATAAGTTCATGAAGGACTTAAGATACATAATGCAAATAGTTCCAGACCACGTAACATGCTCTCCATTTGTTTGAGGCGTTCACTTTACTGATTAAAACAATCCTGACAGATGTGGTAGAACAGTCCAAGTGAGCATTTGATCAGAATGCGATATGTGAATAATGATTTATGTTGATGAGTGTTTATTAAGAAAAAAAACTCTAGGTTCACTATAGTGGCAGTTTATGTCGATGCTATGTGCTGATACCATATTGGACCAGACTCGGTGGGCCTAATACTTCTAAGCCTAATACCTTTGAGCCTAATACACACTTACAAGCTCAAAGGGCCCAAGCCCACATAGGCAACCAAACACTAGCAATGGTTGATCACCATTTGACACGTGGACAAATCTCCCCCACTCATTAGGAGGACATGTGTTAGCCCCACAACAAATGTGCATTCTCCCACATCGGAATAACTCATTTATTCACTCCTTCACACCCATACAAATGGGGTTCTTTTCCCAATAAAGATAACTTAGCATTTATTATTCATAACTACTTACAAGTTACTATTCATACTTGCTCCTTATAAACACCGACCTACACTAATTTGGACGTCGGAGTACCCTTAGGCCTGCACCACACCGATGCTAACCTCTAACCGACGACCTGACACGACCCATCCCAATCCCCCCGAGATTATCGCGGGATGTGCCATGCTCTTGTCATACACGAGGGATAACTCAAAACCTTAACCCGTTCGGGGCTTCTAGAGCTCGCCAGGATCAGTGGAGGAGTGCGATGTCTTGGTCTCTGCTACAGCATGCATCCGTGATTAACCTGAAGGGCATTAAAAATGAGAAAAGCTATGAGTGGACGAAAATCAATAGTTTAATAAAATCACATTTCATAAGAATACATTTATACCATTCAATAAAAAGCATGCATGCATTCAAAAACTAATAATCAAGCCATTTACTTTAATTAAATCATTAGGGACTTAACCCAAAATTGTAAATCCAACATATGTGGGAACTCAGCCCAAAACCATAGAATACCGAAATCCGTAAATCCAGATCCAAGTGGGCCACTGACCAAATCCATAAACACAGAAATACAATCCAATAATTCAGGTTTACCAAATAACCATCCTCGGCATCCCAGATGCCTAGTGTCCCAGACCCTTGACGTCCCAAATGTCATATCTCACGGTCAAAACAACGCGTCCTGCCTGAGGTCTCTCCGGGTTCATATCTCTGACATCCCAGATGTCTGACGTCCTAGACGTCTAATCATAGCAATTCTGCTCCTGAGTCACTATACGGTCTGATCGCTCCGTATAATAACCCTTCACAGGCAATGCATCGTGACTTCCCCAGTATCCCAGACATCTGGAGGAGACCATCCACATATCCTCGTATCAAGATGGTATATGGAAAAAAGTTTTATAAAGCCATTTCAAAACATCTCAAAGGGCCCTGCCAGAAATTTCCATCAAACCATCGCAAATCCATAATTCCAAATTCATTTAGGGTCCCCGATCCGAAATCACGTTTATGAAACATAGGAACCCAGACCCGAAATCACATTTATAAAACACGATTGGGCCTCATGCCCGATTTAGTAAACAACTAGGCCCCGACCCGATCATATAACTCAAATGGGTCTTAGCCCGATTTCGTAAACCAACTGGGCCCCCGCCCCGATCATATAACTCAAATGGGTCTTAGTCCGATTTCTCATTAAGTCAAATGGACTCCAAGTCCGATAATTTCCAAACCAAATGGGTCTCATGCCCGAGTTCATCTTTCCAAAACCAAAACCAGTTCATCAAACCATCAATGAAACCAAAAGCACATATAACACTGTATAAAGCCATAAACCTCGAAATACGTGTAAAATATGTAAAACTAATCATAATAATCATCATCATAGAATTCACATATATATAACACATAAAACATTTATGCATGCATCACAGTTTAGAAAACAATGTCCACTCACAGACCGTCCTATGTTGACGTCTCGATATGCATGCCATAAGCCTCCCGGGGCTAAATCACTGTCCTCGGAATATCCGAACCTGTCCAAATCATATTATAGGGTTACTAACCACTTCATTAACCTCTCATTAAAGCCCCCAAATTTTCAAGGATTTTTAAACATATTTTACATAGACTTTAAACCTTCAGACACCCAAAACTACCCCGAAACAGTGTCCGATCGACATGAAACCAGTTTCAAAATGTTCGTTAAATCAAAATGATGGTTTCACATGTTCAACACTTCACTCAAAAATGCCCCACGCTCCCCACGCGCCACCCAAAAGCGCTGCGCGTGGGCTTCACGCACCGGGGTACTGGGCTTCTCCAACCTTGCGTGAACCGGTTTGGTCCGGTCCATTTTCATCTATTTTCATTCCTATAGCTTCGTCTAGTCCTATTCTATCAACCTATGATTCCAAAAACATGAAAATAAGCCAAGATCATACCTTCCCAATCGATGTTTAAACCGGCCAACCTTCCTTCTTTGTGTTCTCGCGACTCCGGCCACCGTTGGCCTCTGTTCCCAGCCCACTAGCTTCCTAACATCCTCCAAAACACATTCCAATCATCAAAACCACACAACAACCACCAAATCTCAACTTACTATTTTTGAATTCAAACAGAATTGCACGACAAACTCACCATATCGTTCTCGTCGTGCACCACCGTGGCCACCACTGGCATCGTCTCACCTTCCTCTCTCATTTTTGTTCACACACCAAGCATATATAAGGAGGATTGAAGGGTTAGTATAGGGTTGGGGTTCACGGTTTAGAAACTTCACGGGTTTTTGGAAAGAATGGAAGAGATGATCGATGATGGTGAGGGAAAAATATCCCACCGTGTGGGAGAATGGGCCAATAAGATGGGTGACACTTGTCACTCATCAGGTAGGTCCTTCTAGAAATTTCCACCAACCAAAACCTGCCACTTGTCCTCTTTTCTCGGTTTGCAAGAATAGTGTCGTAAAGCGTCCTAGACCCATAACTTCCCCGTCGAACCTCCGATTTCGATGTGTCGCCTGCCTACGAACTCATAACGTCCCGATCTACATCTTGGTCATCGGTCAAAGTCCATTTGACCATCCGGGTCAAAAGTCAACTTTTTGCTCAATTCCCAGGGACAAAATCATCATTTCACACTGAAATTTTGAAATTCAAGACGGGTCATTACAGACTACCCCCTTACGAAAATTTCATCCTCCAAATTTCCAACGCGTCCAACTCCACATCCCAACTGTATAAATCTGCGCTCTACTCAGGAGTCCACAATCGACCAAGACTTCCCAAGTCGATACCACCTGATAGATATTACTTTATGACGTCTATAACACAAACAGATCTCCCTCGGTACCACCTTGACAATCATACCATTCTGACACTCTTGAAATTTCTTGGATTATACGAACATCTCCCAACTATCACCGCTTAACTAAACCACCTTGGTATCAGAGCTCCAACTATCATATTGACGACAGACTCGCACGATGTACTGAGGTGTTAGTACAAGGTGCGCTTGACTCGAGAAAGAGTCTGAGATTGATGTGACTAGTAGTAGTGGTGTTGTGGTGCACCTACTGTTGGTGGAGCCGTGAGTGTCGGCTGGTGCGACATTAGAAATATCGCAGGTACGAGTTGGAAGGTGTTGACCTCGGTGAGAATGAGATGATCGTCAGATGGACCAAAAGTTGGTTGAGCTGGTTCGCTTGACCGAATTGGGGTGACAGTTTGGGAATTGTCAGGATAATTTGGATTGGCAAGTGATGGACACCGGTTAGGAAACCCAGGTGTGAGATTAGTTGGATTCCTCTAGTGAGTTACTAACGTACATTATTCGGAATTTCAGGGACGAAATTCTTTAAGGGGGGAGATAGTAACGACCCATCCTGGAAATCGGGATTAGATTAGTAGTTAATGACAGATTAGTGAAGTTAATCGGTGATTAGTTGGGTGATTTCGGACGGACGGTGTGAATGATGATTTTGCCCCTAAAATGGGAAAAAGTGTTGACTTTTCTTTCGGGCAGTCAAATGGACTTTGAACGATGACTGTGACGTATTTCGTGACGTTACGAGTTCATAGACAGGTGGCACGTCCGATTCCGACATTCGAGGAAAAAGTTATGATGTTCGGAAGTTCGAGGGTATTACGGTAATTTGGTTAAAAAAGGGCAAACTGTTGCCTTTTCATCCGACAAGTATTATTCACGTAATTTCGAGGACCGTTAGGTAGGTCTCGATCCTCTGATTACAACGACAGGTGGCATGTGTCCATTGGAGTTCGGACGACATAGTTAATGGTCTAAACGTGCAAGGGGGCATTTTGGTAATTTAGCCTCAAGGGCATTTTGGTCAATTGCCTTGCATTGGGATTGGTGCCCAGTGATCAGGGAACACTTGGCTGTTCTTGGAACTGTTGCCAACAGAAAATTGGACACTTGGCCCTATCTAGTTGCTTGTGGAATTCTCCCTGCCGCCTCATACATATTTTAAAAGGGAATGAGAGATTTTTGCTCAATTTTGAAACAGAGGAACAGAGTGGGCGTTTGAGGGAGTGAACCGTGGAAAAAATAATAAAGCAATCCGCCTTATCTCTGTAATTGATATGTAAGGAAGTGAGGGACTGAGGTGGTGCTGCCACGATGGCTACCGTGGATGGTGGTCGGGAGCTAGGGGAAACTGTGATATCGAGAGGAAAACATGGGAGATTGTGAGGCTGTGGCACTGACTCACCTGCAGGCCTCATCCTTTGCCTACGGGTTGTGAAGGGAAGATGGAGAGGAGGTTGAGTGAGTGCTGGTGGAGATCACGACAGAGGACGACGACAAGGTAGGGCCATCAAACCGCGTACATCCTGTTTTTAATTTAAATTTGACAAATCGTGTTTTGGTGTTTGAAGATCAAAATGAATGTTTGATTGAGGTTTTTGGAGGTTCTAGGAACAGCTTGAGCTTGAAACCACAGCTATAGGTGACTAGAGTCATGAAAACACGACGGAGGACCGTCGACTCGTGTTGCAGCAATCATTGAGGTAGGAAATTCGGTATGTTTTCTTGTTTTTACAGTCATAGAACAATAGGAAACACCTAGACTAAACTATAGGGGTTCAAATGGTTGAAAACGGGACGAAATCGCGCAAGGAAGGCTGTTGAACCGTCCACGGCGGTTCGGCTCGACCGGACGGAGAGAGCTTGAAGATAGTGAATAGTAGCCGCACGTGGGCCTCACGAGCAGCCCCTTTGGGAGGCGCGTGAGGGGGGCATGGAACTGTTCATTGGGAAGTTGTCAACACGACTTTTTATTGTATCGATGTAACAAACATTTTGGCACTGGTTTCGAGTCGATCAGACATCGTTTTGATAGGTTTCGGGATGTCCGAAGGTTGAAAAGCTCGTTTAAAAATAGTTAAAAATTCAAAAAAAAAATTACGGGGCTTTAGTAGAAGCTTAATGAAGTAGTTAGTGACCTTCTTATGGGATTTGGACAGGTTCGGGAAAGCCGGTGATAGAGGATTAGCCGGGAAAGCGTAAGTGCGCTTATCAAGGCGGCGACGCGAACAGTCTGTGAGTGAACTTTGCTTTCAAACTTATGATGCATGCATCAATGTTTTATATGTTTTCTATATGTGATTTCTATGTTTATAATATGATCTTGATGATTTACAGTTTTGCACGTATTTTGAGTTATTTACGAAATTGCACGTTTTACGAGATTATGGTTTTATACTATGATTTTGGGATTAGAAATGTCGTTTGATTTCAATGATTTATAATGGATTTTGAAAAGTGATTTCAGGCTTGAAGCCCTGTTCATAAAAAGGGATTTCGCTAAACGTGATTTTGGATTTTGGAACTGGATTTCGGAAATGATGATTTGGGATTTGGTTTTGAAACTTGAAAGTGAAATTCTGGATTTGGGTTCGGGATGATGGTTCCGGATGCTAGCTTACGGAATCATTATTACGGATTTGGATATGGATTTTCTATGGTTTTCACTTGGTTTTGGGTTTAAAGACCCATTGAAAACTGGTTTTGGGTTTAAAGACTCGGATATGGCTCGATCTGGTTTTTAGTTTAAAGACTCGGTTGATTGACGAGTGAGTGCCCTGGATTGATATGTTTTAAGTTTAAAGACTCGGTTGATTGACGAGTGAGTGCCCTGGATTGATATGTTTTAAGTTTAAAGACTCGGTTATTGTGATATCCCCCGAGGCCTGTTGATTGTGTTTTGATTTTAAATACTCGTTGATATCCCGGGAAGGCCTGATTATGCGCATGTGTTTTGAGTTTAAAGACTTGGGGCGCACTTGAGATCCAGCAACTTGATTGATTGATGTTTTTCACTCGTTTTTCACTAGTTTTCAGACGTTTTGGGCAGTGGCCCAGATGATTTGAATTTTGTGGATTTTGGGCTGAGTTCACGTACTTTGATGAGGATTTGTGATTTTGGGCTGAGGCCCTGGATTTGAGTTACGGATTTGAGAAAAAGAAATTATTCCGGTTTTCATTGATGGTTTTCTTATCTTGGATATGAAATGGTTTTATGGAATGGTTTTCATATGTATGCATTGGTTTTTCGTGGAGGGTATAAATGTAATTTCTTATAACCTGTTTCTGAAGGTATTCTTTATTTTTGTCCACTCACAGTATTTTTATGTTTTCGACACCCTCCACGTTTGATGCGGTGCGGGATGTTGTTAGAGAGAGACGGAGACATCACACACGTAATTCACAGTAGATTCTATGCGCTCTGGGAAGTCCAGAAATTGTTGGACGGTTTGCTTGGGAATCCCTTGTCCGACTTACGTGTTAAGTGGAGCATGGACGTCGGTTTAGCCTTCATGTCGCACGTAAGTTAGACGGGAGCATGGCTTATCCCTTAATCCCGGGGGATTGGGGGTAGGGCATGTGAATATACCTCTCACATATCCAACCTGGGCTCCTCCACATGACCAAGACAGATCCTACACATCCAATGCGCACAAGACCGAGTACCACTTCGGTCCGAATGGGTACATCCGGAAACAACGCTCATTCCCATATCCAACACATACCCATCCGCCTTCCAAAACAGATCGTAAACACCTCAATTCACTCAACTGCCGTCTCATACCGGATTAACTTCGAAAAGAAGTCGACCTAACATTCCTGTATCCAAATGTCCAATATCCGAGACAGAGGTTTGATAATCATTTTGTTCTATTCCAAGAGATTCTTCAATTGTCCCAGAATATGATTCTCCTCTGTTCCTAGCTTAGCATAATCAGCAAGGCGAAGTCTGTCAGCACGGGCACAACATCACGATCCACACCATCCTGATCCACCACATCACCCGATCATTAACATCACTATCCTCGATCGTCACAACGCTCCTCAACATCATATCCACAATCGAATAACTCAGTCAAAGACAAGACAAAATACGTCTAGACTGTGGGTTCTCTTCAATTACCTCACATCGATCAATTATAATCACTCATTTCCTACTTGCACATCGGATCAGATCAGTCACCTCATCACCACAACTTGAGGACTCCATCACCTAGTCCATGATAATGTCTACTCAGGACCATCTAGGATGATGACCTCAAACTTCATCCTATGTGAGTGTCAACGTAATCCCTCTACACTCACCATGTTATGTAATTAACATCGTCTGCTACCCTAAGCAGAACATGAGAAGTCACCCTCATTGACTTTGGAATACATATTTCCGTCATCACTCTATGAACCAAAACTAATCATGGGTCCACCAACCAATACATGATCAACTTCAACTTTTCTTCCTCCAATACTCAATCTGGAATCAAACACAACTTCTCTTGATTCCGCAGTCCAACCATGTTGGAAGCATATCTAAATCTCTACCCAAATGGGTGTTAAGTCCAACCACTGGAGTTCCCAAATCCGCAACTCACTTAGACAACCACGTGTCCGCAACCAATCTATCACCCAAACCTCCTGTCCGTTTATAACCGTTTATGCACATCCAAAAGGATGTGATTCGTTACTATCTTATTCTCACATCTCAGCCTTTACAAGCTCAACTCTCGGGTTTCCATGTCATTCACAATCACCCATTCTCTCATCAAAACTTCCATTGATTCTCTTCGGCTTCTTCCAATTTCAATAAATGCATAGCACTTCCTCATGAGACTAGAGATACACAACCACTCAGGTCAATCCACTAATTTCCATGACGTCTTCTGCGTCATCCAGAACTCCTTGTGTCTCATTCATACCCATCCATCCGTTCTTCACTCACATAATTGCTAGCTCAGCATAGTTTCTGAGGCTCAACACCTACTAACAAATCATCATCATCCGGTCCACACCGAACACGTGCTCCTCACGACTGAGGTACGTCCTCAGCTCGTGGCTCGTCGTCTCCTATCGTTTTCACTATCCCTGTCACGTAGGGTGAAAATCCAACCAATCCTGAATCTCTACTCATACCGAGCACTCATCACGTTCATCTGCTCATGTTGGAGGAACTCTGCCTCCCTCGTACCCCACAACTCTAGGTACCACCACTCTGACCAACCACATCAATATAATGAACGTTCGCTGAACGCCCCCCAATTTTCAACAACCACAACTACATCAATCACCCTTGATAGCCAGTCATCTCCACACGGCTATCGACCAACAGTCATCGCTATCGAGATCCACATCCACACATCACACTATTATTTGGTCCAACTAGGGATTCCATATACCGTCTCATAATCCTACTTCATGGATCGAATCCCATCATTTCACTTCGTGTCGGCCAACCAATCTCCATAGTTTCGACTAGACTCACTAGAGTCGCCCACTTGGTCATCCATGACCGTTGCCGCTCTCTGCAGCACAAATTCCAATCCATCAGTCACAATCTGGGATTCGACCTGACAGACTACCTCGTTTTTGGAAAGTCGTCCAATCCACAACAACTACGGACTCACATTTCCAATTCATCAATCACAACTAAGGTTCGCCTTTCCAGACCATCACTCGTGCCCTAGGACCTCTCAACTAGGGTTCTTCTAGATTCACCTAACCAGACCAACCATCATAATTTAGGGTACCACAATCACACCCTAGGGTTCCTCTGAACCCAACTGCCCTTTGCAGTATAATCCACAATCTGACCGACCCCGCGGTCTTAACATCGTATGGACATCAAATTCAATCCTACCATAAACTCAACTAGGGTTCTCTGAACCCAGCTGCTCCCAACAGCATAACAATCTAACATCGCATGACCGTCTAACAATCCCACATTACCAATTCGTCATACACATCCCTACTTGGATCAAAATCACACTGACGCACGACATATCGGGCTAATCATACTCTATCCACAATACATTCCCACTAACTATCATACCGACATCCTAACTATCAGGTTGATAACAGGCTGACCACGTAGAGACATCACATCCTCGATCTGTGCGTACCACAAGAGCTACACAGTTTTCTCGAATAGCGACAACCTCGCTCTGATACCATTTTGACATGACTCATCCCAATCCTCTCGGGGTTATCGCGGGATGTGCCATGCTCCCGTCTAACACGAAGTATCAGACAAGGGATAACTCAAAACCTCAACCCATTCGGGGCTTCCAGAGCGCGCTAGGATCGGTGGTGGAGTGCGATGTCTCGGTCTCTGCTACATCCTGCATCCGTGATCAACCTGAAGGGCATTAAAAATCAGAAAAGCTGTGAGTGGACGTAAATCAATAGTTTAATGAAAAAAAATTCATAAGAAGACATTTATGCCCTTCACTAAAAAGCATGCATGCATTCAAAAACCAATAATCAAACCATTTACTTTAATTAAATCATTAGGGCCTTAGCCCAAAATCTTAAATCCAACATATGTGGGAACTCAGCCCAAAACCATAGAATACCAAAATCTGTAAATCCAGATCCAGGTGGGCCACTGCCCAAATCCACAAACACAGAAATACCATTTCATAAATCCAATAATTCATGTTTACCAAATAACCATCCTTGGCATCCCAGATGCCTAGCGTCCCAGACGCTTGACGTCCCAAACGTCATATCTCACAGTCAAAGCAACACGTGCTGCCCGGGGTCTCTCCGGGTCCATATCTCTGACATCCTAGATGTCTAACGTCCCAGACGTCTAATCATAGCAATCCTGCTCCTGAGTCACTATACGGTCCGGTCACTCCGTATAATGACCCCTCGCAGGCAATGCACCGTGACTTCCCCAGTGTCCCAGACATCTGGAGGAGACCATCCACATATCCTCGTATCAAGATAGTATATGGAAAATAGTTTTATAAAGCCATTTCAAAACATCTCAAAGGGCCCTGCCTGGAATTTCCATCATACCATCTCAAATCCATAATTCCAAATCCATTTAGGGTATTCGACCCGAAATCACGTTTATGAAACATAGGGTCCCATGTCAGGGCCCACACCTAATCCCCAGGATTAGGGACTAAACCCTGCTCCCGTCTAACAACCCCAAAACCGAAAGACCGAAATAACCTCACGAAAACCACAAATTACATTGTCAAACGCAGGAGAATTAAAACATCGCAGAGTCAATAGTTATACAGAGCATAGTACCAACTAGGGAAAACAAACTGATATATAGAATATACGCACAACGGAAAACTTAAATCACTTCGGGGTCACTCTCGAGTATTCTATGCCTCCAACGTTGCCTCAACGTCAACCCCCGCGCTAGCTCCACGACCTGGAGGGCAGTTAAAACCAGAAAGTGTGAGTGGACCATAAGGAATAAAAGTTTCAAAAAACCATTTTATAACAAACCAGGGTTTGGCCCTCCGTTTTGAAAACATGCATGCACAACCCATTTAGTTAAACACAGCTATAAACCACAAAATATTTATATTTAATAACATAGGCATCATGAAAACAGTACGATAAAACATAAATCCAAGTCATCATTATCCGATCAAACCTGCTGGACCTATCCGAGTCTTTAAACTCAATCCCGGACTCAATCATCCGAGTCTTTAAACTCCGAATCTTTAAACTCAACAGGCCTACGGGGGAAATATCAATATATTCGAGTCTTTGAACTCCGAGTCTTTAAACTCAATCCGGGTCTTTAAACCCAATACGGGCCCGTCCCCCGTCAATCACAATATCCGGATCTTTAAACCCAATAATCAGATCCAGCAAATCCAATCAAAACCATTTGAAAACCATTTCTAAATCCATATCCAAACCCGAATCCGAAATCACTGGCCCGAAGCCCTTCCCGCATCCAGAACCGTCATTCCGAACCCAAATCCGGAATCCCACGTTTCAACTTTAAAACCAAATTCCGCTTTCCGAAATCTGATTCTAAAATCGAAAACCTTGATCATCGAAATCATGTTCCAAAAGCCCTTTATAATCATTGAAAACCATTTATCGTTTGAAATCCCAAAATCATAGCATCACAGCCAGAAATCAAACCTTTCTCGTAAAACGTGCTGAAAACTGTACTTTCTCGAAAAACGTGCAACAATATAAAACAGTTATAGCATATTCAAATAACCATGAAATCACATATAAAACCGTAAAACAAGTAATTAAAAGCAGTTATGCATGCTCAATTATAGTGAAGGGGTCCACTCACAGTTACCGGGCACGTCACTCGCGTCCCGTACGTTCCTCGACCTCCTCGGGATTCCTCGATCCTGTCAACAGTCACCAAACTACGTCACTAACACGTTAACGAAGGTTCTCCTAATTTTTCCCAATTTCCCCGAACGTCAAACGTTAGTAAAACGAAACCCTATAACTTCGATCCCACGTAACTAACTCCAACCGACGTCCGATTTGCCCGAAACCTATCTCAAAAGATCCGTTACAACATCTAGACCAACAACCTAGTTGGAAGTTTCCCCAGAAAAAGCCCCACGCGCCCCCACGAGCCCCCCAAAGTGGCTGCGCTCGGGCGTCACGCGCCTGCACATAGAACACTGTTCATCGTCTTCGTCAGCTAATCGACTGGTCTGAACCGGCGAGGGCGGTTCTCCGCCGTCCGTCCACCATTTCCCTTCCTTTTTCCTCCCTTAGCTTCGTCATATCCTAAGCAACTCAATCCAACCTTAAAAACTCGACATCACGGTCTCTAACTCGTCGTCCTCAGCTTGAACCCGTGCCCAACAGAACCCTTGTTCTTTAATCCGGCCACCCGATCAATTTCCTCTCCATCTCAGTCTCTATTCTTCCTTTCTCACAAACACGGCTACACATTCGACCAAACCCATAAATTTAACCCGTGCAAAACTAGAACCCACTAGACCCTTGCCACATGTCACAATCCCAAGGGCCAAATCCAAAATATCCAATTAAGGCCTGGACACTTGTCCTGATCCTATTTGCACAAATCCCAATGTGCAAATGACCAAAATGCCCTACTTGTGAGTCAAAATTACGATTATGCCATTGTCGTTCTAGACCCGTATCTCGCCCGTCCAATGTCCGATGAACACGTGCCGCCTACCGTTGAACTCAGGACGACGAGATCTACCTAAAGGTCCTCGATCTACGTGTAAAAACCCAATCGTGCTAAAAGTCAACTTTTCCCCTTTCGTTTACCCAAATTACGGTAATGCCCTCAACCTTCCAAACATCATAACTTCCTCCTCGGATGTCGGAATCGAGCGTGCCACCTGTCTACGGACTTGTGACATCCCGAACTACGTCACAGTCATCGGTCAATGCCCAATTGACCGTCCAAACTCAAAGTCAACATTTTGCCCAAACCAGGGGTAAAATCGTCATTCTACGCTAACGGCCCAACCAAACACCGATTAGGCTCACTAATCTGTTACTAATCACTTTACTAATCCCGGCTCTTGGGACGGGTCGTTACAATCTACCCTCCTTAAAAGAATTTCGTCCCCGAAATTCCGCAACTTGTTCCCGACACGTATGGTCTTCTACCCGATGGTTAACTCTCGCCAAAACCAACTGCTCTAGATAGGTCCTAACCTATCATCTCCACCTTGGGTATTTCACAACACCCCCACTACCGGTTCAACACTTCTAACCCTCTCTCAATACAACTAGAACTTCATGGTATACGCAAGGGAAACTCTATGAACATAAAACAAAGGTATTTTAAAATACCTCATTTAGATTACCCAATAGAATTCATAGAGTACATCCTCACGTACATCCACCTGCACCTTCTGGAAACCCAACTCAAATCCTAACCCATAAGTCATCTAATCCAAAAAGGAATCCTACCTACCGGCTCACTACTCAACGACTCCGACCACCTTGTCGGAATAAACCAACAAAGTCCCAAAGGCAATCCTATAGTTACTCCTTTCAAATCCTTCCGTCATCCTTCAATGGAACTCACCGTAGTCCTAAACCTCGTCACTCCAAGTTTCCTAGGGAAAGTCCTAGACTCTACCCTGCAGCCAAACGAAACAATGTACAACTCAACCAAGGATAGTACAAGTACCTGTCACCTCACCGGGCGCTGACTGAACCTCCTGCTGAGTCATCGCAAACACTCAGGCCTGGGGTCCAGAAGATCTACCACGTCTCCTCGAACTACTAGTGGCACCTCCACCTCCTCTAGTGCCTGCTGTTCCTGAAACTGACGACGTGCTTCGTCCAGGCTCCGCCGCTCCTCGGCCTACACCACCCTCATGTGGTAACAACAAGCAGTCACGTCGGAAGTGACCTCGCTCCCCACAATAGTAACACACATCCCGAATGGTAGGACCAGGTCTTCCTGTAGACGCAACAGACGTCGCACTGGTTTGCGGAATCGGCTGTGCTCGGTACCCACGGAACCCTGAACTCTGGAAACTACCAGGTCTACCAAAACGATCATCCCCCGACGACGATGCTCCACTGTAGTTGCCCCTCTTCGGTACTCTCTGGCTCGAAGTTCTAGAAAAAGGTGGCTCCCGGTGTCGTACTAGTAAGCTAGCCTCAACCCTCACAGCAGCATCCGACAACTCTCGGAGGGTAGCAAACGATCCAGCCGTCACTATGGCTAGAATCTTGCCTCGCAGGCCCAAGTCAAACCTACGGTACTTCTCGGCTTCAGTGGCCACAAACGTAGGAGCAAAAATGAGTCAACATCTGAAATTTCTGTTCATACTCAGCCACACTCATACTCCCTTGTTGGAGTTGCAAAAACTCAGCCTCCTTGGCATCACGGAAAGAACGAGGGTAATACTAGTCCAAAAACCGTTCCCGAAACGTCTCCCAGGTCACAGTGTGGGCATCCCAGCCAGACAACATGATTGGGTCGTATGCCCAATTTCGTAAACCAACTGGGCCCCCGGTGACAGGACCCGTCCCAAATCCCCCTGGATTAACGTGGGACGTGCTTGCTCTCGTCTGACACGCAGTGTCAGACCAAGGATAATACCGTCCTTAGCCCAACCGGGACTACTAGAGAGCGTTAGGATAAGGAGGAGGAATGTCTCGTCTCTGCTACAACCTGCATCCGCGATCAACCTAGAGGGCGTTCAAAAACACGAGAAGTTGTGAGTGGTCAAAACAAAGAATTTATAAAACATTTTCACAAAAATACCTTTATGCCCTTCACTAAAAAGTATGCATGCATTCGAAAACCATTTCTCACATCGTCGTTAGAACACGGGGCCTTGGCCCAAAATCTTAATCAAGTGGGAACTCGTCCCAACTCCAACACATGTGGGTCTCAGCCCAAAATCCAATACATGTGGGTCTCATCCCAAAACCATCTCCGTGAAATCTCATACACATATACATATATACATATATAACCCATCCTAGACCTCCTCTGATGTCAGCTCGGGGCACACAGCCCCTAGGGAACTCATCCCCGAGATATGTCACGATTTCTCTATATATATAAGTATGCATACTACTCGGGATCTCACTCCGAGTCTACCCCCAGGAATTCTACATCTGGGAGGCTCTGTCTCCGGATCTAGTCCGAGCATCTCTCCGGAATCTGGTCCGGGACCACATCATAACTCCCACTCCTGAAATAGGCTCCCTATGGGGAACACGCATTCCGGGTAGTGGATTGTGACTCTCCAAGTCGACGTCTGGAGGAGAACAATCAACTCATAAATGTGGGTATATACATACTCGTATAGAAAACCACACTCGGGACTCACGCCCGAAAACACAAGTCAACTGGGCTTCTAGCCTGAACTTATGACTCAACTGGGCCTCTAGCTCGATTTCACCGTTTAATTGGGACTCAAGCCCGATACCTCATGGTCAGTCACGATTCCCATCATAGTGATGCGTGCAACCATCAATCCAGGACCGCTCTCAATCCTAGTATGTGGCCGTGAACATATCACTGACGCGACCATCTCTAGAACATGGTGCACACGTCGCCGATCACTTTCCTATACCATCAGCACTCAGAAGTCGAGCCTCTAGTGGCTGCTCGACCACGGGACGTGCATCGTGACCTCTCTGGAGGGAACACATCCTCAATCCGGAGGCGAGCATCACGTCGTCCATTGTCGTGCATAAAGCACCCGTCGCGACCACGACTCAGACCGGTAGGTCATTAATAGGGCAACATGCCCGAGACAAAACCAAAAGGGCCTCATTTCCGATTTTACCTTTCAAAACCATTTCATTTAAAATCGAAACCATAAATGCGTATAAGCACGTATAAAACTGAAAACCTCGAAATACGTGTCAATGCGTAAACACGCACACAAAATGCACTCAAGGCATCACAAAGCATGTTCTAAAACACATATAAAACATTTATGAATGCATCGATTCATAAAAGGAAGTCCACTCACAGACCGTCCGAGCTGCCGCCTAGATATGAGCGTCGTACGCTTTTGCGGGTCAATCACCGTCTCCAGGGATCCCAAACCTGTCCAAATCACTTTAAAGGGTTACTAACTACTTAATTAGCCCCTCACTAAATCCCCCTAATTTTTCGGGATTTTTAACTATTTTTAAACGCGAACCTAAACTTTCGGACAGCCCAAACTATATCGAGACGATGTCCGATCGACTCGAAACTAGTCCCAAAATGTTCGTTACATCGAATAGATGAAATGTTGGAACTTTCCCCAAATTCTCCCGCACGCGCCGCCTGAAGTGGCTGCCCGTGGGAGCCACGCGCTGCCTGAAGCGGCTGCGCGAGGGAGCCCCGCGCCAACTCCAATGTCTCCTTCAACCTCTAGCCGACCGGTCCGACCAGCCGGTCTAGTTTTCTCTGCCACTCCGGCCCAACTGGACTGATGTGACTGGTCCAGGCCCCTAAACCGTTTAATTTTCGTCCTTTTTCTTCCTAATCAATTCCAATCTTCCTGTTTTGAACCTAGGAACCTAAATATGAAATCAAAATCGCCCAAAACCCACTAAATCCCATCGGTCCAAAACTCCCTCACAGTTCAACTTTTCCCAGTTTCTCCCCAGGGCTTCTCAGCCATCAACCACCATTCAAACCTTCCTAAAACCTTCCTATCAACCTATTAAACTCGTGCTAATCGACTAGAACCATCCATAATGTAGGAAATTGAAAATGGAAGAAATCGGGCAAAACTGAGTACCTTGTACGGTCTGCCTCCGTCGTCCACGGTGACGCCGTCCTTGGCCAACCACCATCATCATCCTACTCTCATCTCCTTCTCTGGGCCTCAAACATGATTGGATGGTGGAAGGGTTTGGATTGGGTTGGATAGGTTGATCGATTTGGTGGGGAAATGGTAGAACAAGGAAAAGGGGATATGCATGAACGTGTTTGGGCTGGGCAATGGATGGGTGACACTTGTCACTCATCCATTGGGCCTTTCCTAAAAAGCTGGGCCTACTTAAAGCCAAAAGTCCCACGCCTCGTAAAACGTGCAATAGTTTGTTCGAACTTCCGTGAACCGTAATTTTTCCGTCGAACGTCCGAATTTGATGTGTCACCTGTCTACGGATTCGTATCGATGCGATCTACGTAACGGTCCTCAGCCCTTGGCCATCGGACCTCCCGAGTCAAAAGTCAACTTTTTACCCTAGCCTAGGGGCAAAATTGTAATTTCGCCCTGAACGTCTGTTAATCCTCGGCTAATCCCCCATTAGCCCCACTAATCTGTCAGTTGTCCCTAATTAATCCTTCAAATTAGGAATGGGTCGTTACACCCGACCCAATCATATAACTTAAATGGGTCTCAGCCCGATTTCGTAAACGAACTCGGCCACCAGCTCGATCATATAACTCAAATGGGTCTCAGCCTGATTTCTTATTAAGTCAAATGGACTCCAAGTCCAATACTTTCCAAACCAAATGGGTCTCATGCCCGAGTTCATCTTTCCAAAACCAAAATCAGTTCATCAAACCATCAATGAAACCACAAGCACGTATAACACTGTATAAAGCCATAAACCTCGAAATACGTGCAAAATACGTAAAACCAATCATCACAATCATCATCATCATAGAAATCACATATATAAAACACATAAAACAGTTATGCATGCATAACAGTTTAGAAAACAATGTCCACTCACAAATCGTCCTACGCTACTGCCTCGATATGTATGTCATAAGCCTCCCAGGGCTAAATCACTGTCCTCAGAATATCCAACCTTGTCCAAATCATATTAGAGGGTTACTAACCACTTCATTAACCTCTCATTAAAGCCCCCAAATTTTCCAGGATTTTTAAACGTATTTTACATAGACTTTAAACCTTTGAACACCCAAAACTACCCTGAAACGGTGTCCGATCGACACGAAACCAGTCCCAAAATGTTCGTTAAATCGAAAGGATAATTTCATATGTTGAAAAATTCACCCAAAAATGCCCCACGCGCCGCCCAAAGGCAGGGCGCGTGGGCTTCACACGCCGGGGTACTGTGCTTGTTCAACCTTGGGTGAACCGGTCCAGTCTGTCCAATTGTGCAGCCAGTCCAACTGAACCGGTGTGACCGGTTCAGGGCCATATCTCCTATGTTTTCAGTCCATTTTCATCCATTTTCATTCCTATAGCTTTGTCTAGTCCTATTCTATCAACCTATGATTTCAAAAACATGAAAACAAGCCAAGATCATTCCTTCCCAATCGTTGTTTGAACCGGCCAACCTTCCTCCTCTATGTTCTCATGAGTTCGGCTACCGTTGGCGTCCATTCCAAGCCCACTAGTTCCTAACATCCTCCAAAACACATTCCAATCGTTAAAACCACACAACAACCACCAAATCTCAACTTTCTATTTTTGAATTCAAACGGAATTTCACCGCAAACTCACCTTACCGTTGCCGTCATGCACCACTGTGGCCACCACCACCGTGTCCACCACCAGCATCGTCTCACCTTCCTCTCTCATTTTCGTTCACACACCAAGCACAGGTAAGGAGGATTGAAGGGTTATTATAGAGCTGGGGTTCACGATTTAGAACCTTCAAGGGTTTTCGGAAAGAATGGAAGAGATGATCGATGATGGTGAGGGGAAAATATCCCACCGTGTGGGGGAATGGGCCAATCAGATGGGTGACTCTTGTCACTCATCTAGTGGGTCCTTCCAGAAATTTCCACCAACCAAAACCTGCCACTTATCCTCTTTTTTCGGTTTGTGTGAATAGTGTAGTAAAGCGTCCTAGACCCATAACTTCCCTGTTGAACTTCCGATTTTGACGTGCAGCCTGCCTATGAACTCGTATTGTCCCGATCTACGTCACGGTCATCGGTCAAGTTCATTTGACCATTCGGGATAAAAGTCAATTTTTTGCCTAATTCCCAGGTGCAAATCGTCATTTCACACCGTCCATCCGAAATCTCGCGACTAATCCTCGATTAGTCCCGCTAATCCACGATTAATTGCTAATCAAATCCTGAAATTTGGGACGGGTCGTTTCTCGACCAGTTACTCGCTTTTAATAGGACATTCCAAGGACACTTGGCTGAGCAGGATTCCATCTTTAAGCTAGCACATTTTGTGCATCAACAATTTGGCGCCATTAGTGATAATTCTAACTGCGTCTGCCCACTATTCCACCGAGCTGAGCCCCACCTTCCTTGCCATTTTTTCCAACATGCAAGATCCAGTGGACGACAAAATAACACCTACACCAAGGGGTCAGGGATCGAGGGATACCTCCCTCAACGTAGCCCGGGCACTAGAAATCTACAAAGCTACATGGCTGAGATGATGGCTAATGGAACTCAAGGTGTGGTATGATACCAGGCACTAAGTGGATAGTACATCAACGTAGTAGAAGAACTGAAAGCTGTTCAAACCGAGCTAGTCATATGCCATGCTTTAGGATAAGTCTCGTGGAGTTGAGAAGGCCGTGGTAGACTGTGAGCAACGTGCCAAGAGCGTACGACGTACGACAGAAAAAGAAAAGGTAATCACCACGGTCAAATGAACCGATAAGGCTTCCTATTTCTTAATCTTGCTAGGGAAGGACCAACGCAAAACTAGAATCTATTGCAACGCTCATGAAGCCCTGATCAGTTCATCTAAGAGAGAACATAGACAGCTCAGTGCTGTCAAGCTCACATTCACTTGGCAGAACGAGTCACCACTAATAGAGCAGACCGATCAGACACTTTTTGAGGTCGATCCACGGTAACCCCCTCGCACTGAGGAACGAACCCACATCTCGATCACGGAGGGTGATGACTAATCCCAGAAAGTTACTATTATATGACAATCTGATCGACCTCCTCGTAGTGTCCGATCCAAGAGGCACAAGGAAACCTCCTCCCGATGAGAGGGTAATCGACATGTCCATCATACAAACTACTAGAGTCGGAGTAAACGCCTCATAGCTAACCCGCTCGTCCATCAGCTCCTGGACCAAGTGCAAACCCTTGAGGTCGAGAAAAGGCCACCTTAGAAACTAACTTGGGGTAGGGCCAGTGTAGGCTCATTCACCAGTAGAATCAACCAGTACCCACATGATCATGAGATCAAACCGCTTAAGATTCGCCTCTACACGAGCAAGAGACTCCTCAGGACCCATAAAAAAAATACATGTCGCCACTAGCTTCCAACAACCTAGCTGACGAGGCTCAATACCTCATTTTCAACTCTACATTCACTGAGGACGTAATCAACTGGTTCTACCAACTGGCGCTTGACACCATCGACTCCTTTGAGTAGCTCCAAATAGTTTTTCTCAATCCGTTCATGATAGAGACTAACCGCCTATTCTCAACCGAGATCTTGTTCCTTTGAAGTAGGGGGAAACCGAGCCACTACAGAAGTATGCCACTTAGTTCAGCCACAAACACTCTTGGTGTGCCAAGCCGGATGACAAAGCAGCCTTAATTGCTTTCAAGGGCAGTCTTTGTGAATCACACTTCAGGTACGCCAAACATACTCAAGGTTGGTCTACCTACAATGAACTTATGGATTAGGTCGCGATTCATGTCAAGGCTGAGCTGCTGACCAATAAGTGGGATGCTACAGTGGCAACACCTACCTACCCCGCACTGAGACTCGGTCAACACATATCGACCGAGTAACTCCAATACTCAGCCCCTACCCCAGAAACCAACCACAGGTCAGAATCACAACCAACACTCCCCGAGTAGGAGAAGGAAAGTCTACTTAAGCTCTTACAGCCCTAGCAAGAAGAGGAAGAACCATGGACACCATAACAATCCTCAAAGACAACACTAACAAAATTATCGACCAAACGATGCTCACACCAAGCAGACACCCCCTCGGTCGAAGTAAGAGCATACACCATCCTGAACACCTCTTACAAGAACGTGATCATGAATGTCGAGAACATGATCCCCATATTAGCCTGGGCACCAACAGCAGGGCTACTATCAAAGAGCATTTCCATTACCAAAAATACAATGGTTACACCATCGATCAGGGTGTGGCTTTTAGGGATCTGGTGGAGGCACTCATCCGAGAAGGCATGATCAACCAGTTCTTGCAAAATTCACATCAGTAGCCGGGTCACCCTCAGATCAACACGATCAGTGGTGGCCCTTCCATCTCCTCACTCTTGGCATCCAACTGAGCCAAAAATAATTTTCTTTAGTGCTACACAACCCAATCAACAAGTCATCCACATTGAGGAAGGTCGAGCTATAAAAATCGTGAAGACTAACTAGGAAACCATATCCTTATCGGGTAAGGAGGAACAAGGGGTAATCTACCCACACGATGACCCAATTTTCATCAAAGACCCCATTGTCATCTTCAACATTAGTCGGATCATGATAGACATAGGGAGATTGGTCAACGTGATCTTCATGGAAGCCTACCAACAACTCGGTATCCTAGAGTCTAACTTGGACCAATCCCCGACCCCTTTCTTTAGCTTCACCGGGGACTCGATTATAGCAGTCACCACTATGACTCCGCCTTTTTCAATTAGAGAAAACCCTAAGCAGGCCACCATTCTAGTTCCATTCTTGGTGGTCGACTGCCCGACCATATACAATGTGATACTAGGGCGAGGTCTAATCAACCAACTCTGAGTGGCCGTCTCCACCCACCTGCTGTTGGTTAAGTTCCCGACCCCCATTAGTATCAGACAGGTTGGCGGAGATCAAATGGCCACATGCACTTACAATTCCACCAATATGGCAGGGAAATCCATCACCCAGCCTTAGGAAACAATGGTAGTCACCGAATTTGCCATTGAGGCCAACCCCGTCGCCCCTCATATCGCATGGTACATCCATGATGGTCCGATCAAGGACCCACACAACTACTCAGCAACACCGCACTCTAAGCCCATCGAGGAGGTTATCCTCTCTCACAACTTTGCATGGTCCTACGCCGACATGCTTGGAATCTCTACCGACGTCATATGCCACAGACTCAGTATTAACTCAGGCTTCAAACTCATTGAATAGAAAAGACGCATCTACAATGCTGAGCGAACCGAGGCCATGAAGGCAGAAATTATCTAGCTCAGCGTCATCCACTTTATCCATAAGGTGGTCTACGTAGTTTGGGTAGCCAATGTGGTTTTGGTCAAGAAACCTCTAACGTCTGGTGCATGTGTATCGACTTCATCGACTTGAAAAAGGCGTGCCCCAAGGACAACTTCCCTCTGCCCAAGATCGACCACCTAGTTGACACCATAGTCAGGCACGAGCTACTGAGCATCATGGATTCCTACTTGGGGTACAACCAAATATTCATGCATTTAGCCAACCAGATCTATACCACCTTCCGTAACAACCAAGGCGTGTATTGCTACAATGTAATGCCCTTTCGGTCTGAAGAATGCTGGGGCAGCCTACTAGCGCCTCGTAAACTACATGTTTACTGATCGGATAGGAAAAACCATAGAGGTCTACATGGACCATATGCTCATCAAGAGTAAGACTGTAGACCAGTATATCACCAATCATGCTCGAATATTTCCCATTCTAAATAAGTTCAGAATACGCCTCAACCCAGCCAAGTACGTCTTCGGGGTCAACTCAGGTAAGTTCTTGGGCTTCATGAGTAGCTAACGGGGCATCAAAGCCAACCTTGAGAAGATCTAGGCCCTCTTGGACATCTCACTCCAACGGATAGAGAAACATATCTAGAGATTGATAAACAGGGTGGCAGCACTGGCCCAGTTCATCTCAAAGGCCACCGACAAGTGCGCCATTTTCTTCAAAGCTCTCAAAGCCAAGTCCAAACACATTATGTAAATACCCGTCCCGAATATCGGGATTTAATAATATTTAATTATGATTTACTAATCTGGGATTAGTTGGGTGATTTCGGACGAATTGTGCAAAATGACCGTTTTTCCCCTGGGCGTGGGCAAACCGTTGACTTTTAATTCCGATGGTCAAATGGATTTTGACCGATGACCGTGACGTAGTTCAGGACGTCACGAGTTCATAGACAGGTGGCACGTTCGATTCCGATGTTCGTGGTGAAAGTTATGACGTACGGAAGTTCGGGGGTGTTTTCATAAATTGGACGATATAAGGGGAAATGTTGACTTTTTGATCGGGAGATCCGATGGCCGAGGACCAAGGACCGTTAGGATGGTCTCGATGCCCTGAGTTCGTAGACAAGCGGCACGCATCAATCGGAGTCCGTATGATCGAGTTACGGGTCAGGATGCGTGAGGGGCATTTTGGTAATTTACTGCACAAGGGCAGAATGGTAATTTCACGGGTGTTTGAACGGTTACTGTAGCACCGTGGAGGGAACATGGCCGGCGCACGGGTGGTGCGTTTATGGAGTAAATTGATGGCCTAAAACTATTGTTTATAGGTTGTATGGATTGTTTAGTGGCATTGTGCGATGCCAGGCTGTGTGGGACGGTGGATTTGGCCATTAACTATGGCTGGTGCACGATGAAAAGCAGAGTGCTTCCCACATGAGTTCAGCCTTTCCAGGGCCCAATTGAGCGGATTGTAGTGGGCAATGTAGTTAAGGGACTGAGTGAAGTGTTCTGGGATTGAGAATGAGAGGGAAGGAGCAAAATTGGTGTGGAATTGTTCAAAAACCCGAAACTGGTTTTTGAAGAGTTCAAAATCGAATTTCGGTTTTCAGGCCAGCCCAAGCCTAATTGATGATTGATTGAGCTTCCTGGAACTTCAACGAGTCGATCCAAATCAAATGTGGCAAGCTTTGAGGCTCCTAGGGCCGTGGATGGACAAGGTGGACGGCCAGAAAATCCAAGCTTGAGTCGTGGTGATTGAGGTAACGTCATGTTCAATTAATTATTCAAATTGGTTCGTTTTAATCCTAATAAGCTTCCTGTGAAGTTAATTTGGCAATGGTTGAGGATTGGAGGAGTTTTGGTGATTGACCCGTTTTGGGTGATCACGGGTTGATGGCTGGTTTAAGGAATGGTTGATGTTGATCGATGTCACAGAACTGAAATTGGTTGGTTGATGATTGTTATAGGATCAAGAACGGATTGAATTGATGTCGAATTGGGTGTGATTGAACCGGATCCTATTGCGGGTAATCAGACCTGTTTACCAGTCATTCGGGTGAAGAAGGAACACTGTAGCAGTCACTGTAGCAGGCGCGTGGCTTTCACGCGCAGCCACTCACGGCGGCGCGTGACGGCACGTGGGCACGAATCTCGAGGTGAGGTCAACATGACTTTTATCCTATACAATGTAACGAACATTTTGGGATTGGTTTCGTGTCGATCGGACACCGTTTCGATATTGTTCGGGATGTCCGAAGGTTTTAAATCGAGGTTAAAAATACTTAAAAATTCGGGAAAATTACGGGACTTTGATAGGATGTTAATGAAGGGGTTAGTAATCCTCTAATGTGATTTGGACAGGATCGGGAGTCCCGGTGATAGTGGTGTGGCCCGGGAAGGCCTATGGCACGCGTATCGAGGCGCTCGGTTAAACGGTTTGTGAGTGGACATTGGTTTTATAAATTCGATGCATGCATAACTGTTTCATGATTGTTATAATTATGATTAAATGATTTACTTTGGATATCGGTGAATTTAAATGATTTCACGCATTTCGAGGTGATTTACGTATTTGCACGTAAACCGAGGTTTTCTGGATTTGCACCGATTTCCATAAATGTGGTTGGATATGATTTCATGAAACGGTTACGGACTTGATAAAGTGAAATTGGGCCAGGGGCCCAGTTAACTTGTGAATCGGGCCAAGGGCCCAGTTAACTTATGAAATCGGGCAGGGGCCCAGTTGATTTCTACATGTGATTGCGGGTTGGGGACCCTAAAATGGAATTGAATAAATGTTTTCTGGTTTACATTTTATATATATTCACATGCTAAAAACAAATAACGGTTTGATGATATGGAAATTATGGTTATGGCACGTTTCACACGATATTTGGGCTTGAGACCCGTCTGATGAAACTTAAGATTGGTTTGGATTTTATCTATGTATATATATATATGCTTTGCATGTGGATATCAATAAAATGTATTTGGTACTGCACTGTATAGATCCTTCCATATGATACTGTCTCCTCCGGATGAGGTACCCCGGAGAGGTCACGGACGTCTAGAACGTCCAGCGTCTATGACGCTAAGCATCGGGGATGCTGTACCCGAACGAGGTTCGGGGACTGAACTCGGATATTGAGACCCGAGTGGAACGCGTAGCCTTGTGATTGTGACCTTATTAGACGTCAGGGACGTCAGACATCAGGGATGTCGGATTGGAGTGTATGGTGCAGTGGCTAAAATTATGTTTATGGTTCATATTATATGATATATGATTTTAAATGATGGTGTATGCATATGATTTTACTGAGGGGCATAAATGTCTTATAAATGTTTTAAACAGACTTGTTTATTTTCGTCCACTCACAGCTTTTGTTTTTAATGCCCTTCAGGTTGATTCCGGATGCGACTGCAGCAGAGACTGGGACATCATACACCTCCTCCATCGATCCTTACGCACTCTGGAAGCCCGGTTGGGCAGTGGCAATAAGTTATTCCTTGTCTGACACCTCTTGTCAGACGGGAGCATGACACATTCCATGGTAATCCCAGGGGGATTGGGATGGGTCGTGTCAAGTGGTATCAGAGCAGGTTTTGCACTTTTGTGCTCGAAGGACGAGGGTGTGATGTCTCTTCGGGCTGCAGTTCCGTTGTCAACCCGATAGATAGTTTTGGGTTTGTATGGTGGATTGGGTGTGTTTAGCCCGATACGCCGTGCAATGACGCGATTCAACCCAAGTGGGGTTGTATACGATTAACTAGTAATGCGGGACCGTCGGTTCGGTCATGTGATTGATGGATTGTTGTGCTGCTGAGCACAGCCGGGTTCAGGGAACCCCATTTGAATAATGTATTGGAAATACGAAACTCAGTTGAGTAATGGTCTAAATTATGGACCCTGGTAGTGTTGGCTAGTGTACGGGGTGTTGGTGCATCGGAGTTAGCCGATGACCTTCGTGGTGGAACCCACGATGGTACCCACGTTGAGTTGACGATTGGATTGAATTGGACGTCTATACGATGTCAGGACCGCGGGGTCGGTCAGGTTGTGGATTTTACTGCAGAAGGCAGTTGGGTTCGGTGGAACCCTAGGGTGTGATTTTGGAACCCCAATTTATAATTGATGGACCGGAAAGTGAACTTTAAATGAGAACTTGTGATGCGGCGAGCGGCTGAGGTCGTGGATGACCATGTGGATGACTCAAGTGAGTCTAGTCAGGATTATGGGATTCGATCCACGGATGCGGTTACGAGATATGATGTGGATTTCCGTGTGGGATCGAATGGTAGTGTGATGTGTGGATACGGATCTTGACAAGCGATGACTGTTGGTCGATAGTTGTGTCGAGATAACTGGCTATCGAGGGTATTTAGTGTGGTTTTGACACTTGGGGATCAGGGGATGTTCAGGGAACGTTCATTATCCTGATGTGCCTATGGTCAAATTGGAGGTACCCATAGTCGTGGGGTACAAGTGGTGTTACGGGATCGTCGTTCGGTATGAACGGAGATCCAGGGTAACAACTTTGCACACAGTGTGCTAGCATAGATGTTCGTGTGCTAGCATGGATGTTCGTGTGCTATATATGGATGTTGGTATGTTGGTGCTTTTATGCCAATACTAGTATGGATGCCTGTGTGCTGATGCTAGTGTTGATGATGGTGCGTTGGTGCTGGTACTAACGCTGGTGCTGGTGTCAGTAATTGTGATGACGATGAGCCACCAGTTGGGGTGTGACTCTGTCATGATGGACATGTGATCGGTATCTGCGACTCAGTGGTGGTTGAGTCTTGGACTGGATGGGATCCAGTGGAGGTTGTGACGTGTTGGGATAAGTCCCAACAGATATATGATGGCAAGTGATGAATGGATAAAAAGGTATGATTAAAACTTGAGGAATCTAGGGATGATGTTCCCTATGTCATGAGAATTGGTGGATTTGGGGTTGTTGTCAACTCCGAGATTGGTAAGATTGTTTATCTCTAATATCCTCAGGAAGTACAAGGAAATTATTGGAATTGGAAAAGTCGAGGAAAACCATTCGTAGTATTGATGTGAGATTTTGTGATTGTGAATCACTTGGAACCTGAGGATTGAACCTGTAAAGGTTGAGATGTGGGACGAAGGCAGTTGGGTATGCACATCCAGGCAGAGTTGTGGATATTCCGTTCGGAATCAGGGTATGTGCATAAATGATTATTGGCGGACGTGAGGTTCGAGTAATGAATTGATTTTGGACACGTGGTGGTCCAAGTGAGGTAAGGACGTGGGCAGTTCAGTGGTTGGACTTGACATCTCATTGGGAGCATGTCTGTTTCCAACATGGTTGGAACTCCCGATTCGGGGAGAGTTTTGATTGGGAGACGAGAGGAGTGCTCGTTTCCGCATCGGAGATTAGTATTCCGAAGTCATTGGGATTGACTTCTTATTTCCTGCCGTGGCAGATTATGATTGTTGTTACCAGTACGTTGAGCGTGTATTGGTAGGTGGACCCATGTTTGGCATTGGGTCATTGGACACAAGAAGTTGTGGGTGATCTTGGTTTTGGTGGTGAAATGCGAGGTCATCTTTCCACCAAGGGAAATTTGGCGAATAATTCAATAAGGGTGTAAGACCCTACGATCAGCTTTCAGATGGATTGTTAGCTATGTGGGCATATGTGGATCCTAGGTGGATCTGATTTGTGATGTTGTCGACTTTGGGCATGGTGACGATCTAGGATCGTGATGTTACTTGTCGGGTGACGTAGTGATGGATCTGGATCGCGATCATGATGATCCAGATTGGGTGTGAGTTATCACTCTTACCTTGATATGTGAGTCGTAAATGACGGGACTGAACTTCCTTTCGGAGTGGAGTCCATATGGTTTGTTACTCGGGTGAGTAGGTTTCCGAAGTGGTAGGATTTTGTCAAGCTTTGACGTGTGGATATTGGGATTGGCTTCCCTATGAAGTCAATCAAATGTTTTGGGCAGGCAACCGATAGGTTCGGTTTTGTTACGTCTTGGTGGACGTAAACGAGATTTTGGGTTTTGTAATCGAATTTCTGGGTGACGATTCAGGATTCGATTGCGAAGCTCGGAAATGGATTACTGGATTTGGGTGCGGAATGATTATTCCAATGCTAGCTCACGGAATAATGATTTCGGATTCGGATTTGGGAATGGAATAAATATATGATGTCTGGGTTCGGGTTCGGGATTTCTTACGAAATTACGAATTCGGATTCGGAATTGGAACTAGATGATGGGTGGAGTTCGATTTGTCTCATGATGGTTTGGGCAACTGTACTCCATTATTGGAACGTGTTTGGCTATGACCTAGGTGGTTGTAGTCTGGTCCATGGATAGATATACGTACAGGGTACGTTGTACGAGGATTGGTACTTTGCAGGTTTTTTGTAACGCCCCGGACGTTCTGAGAATGTAATATTGTAAAATATTGAATAAAATGACGTTTTTACCCCTGTGATTTGTGTGGTCAATTTGTTGACTTTTTGATTGGGAGGTAGAACGGACGTGGAGTGATGAGCGTGACGTAGTTCGGGACGTCACGAGTTCATAGACAGGTGGCACGTTCGATTCGGACGAACAGGGTGAAAGTTATGATGTTCGGAAGTTCAGGGGCATTACCGTAATTGGGCGTTATTAAGGGGAAAAGTTGACTTTTTGTTTGACAATTGATATGCATTTGACTCGAAGACCGTTATGTTCGTCTCGACGCCCTGAGTACAACGACAGGCGGCACGCATGAAACGGACGTCGGATGGCCGAGTTATGGGTCACGGAAGCTTGAGGGCAATTTGGTAATTATTGCACAGAGGGGCATTTTGGTCATTTTCACGGCGGTTACTGTAGCACCACCGTGAAAAACAGAGTGCGGTCGTGGAGCTTTGTGCGTGCAATTGTTTATGGCTAAGTGGACTGGTGAGTGGGGTTAGTTTATGAATTTTGAGATTGTGGGAAGCATCCCTGCATGTCTGGGCAGAGACTGAGTGCACGGGCTGGGTTAAATAATGGCTATGGCTTCTGTGTGCGTGGGAGACATTTTTCAGAAAATCTCAGTTGGTCTCCCACGGGTTGCTGGCCGTTTGAATTGATCGACAGAGTAAAGGAGTGAGGAGAGGACTCAGTTGGGTCATTTGGTTCAGTTTATGAGCTGAGTTGAGAGGAAACTGTGAGTGAAACCGTGAAGAACCATTTTCGGGTTTTTGGGGGGAAAGCCTTGAATTCGACTTCTACGGGTTGAGAGACAAACCTAAACACATTGAGAGACTTCTGGGAGTGAAAGAATCACGAAGGTGCAAGAATTGAGGGAGAATGTTCGCTGTTGGCCCAAGAACCTGAGTCGCGGTTCAGAGATGAACCAGTTGGAGGGAAAAATTGAATTCAATTTCTGAGGCTTGTTGATCAAAACCAAGGGCCATTCTAGTCTTCTGGGAGCAAGAGGAAACCATCCGCATCGATTTCGAAGGACGACGCCCACGAATTGGCCAAGAACTGAGCTCCTTAGTTCTGAGAATTTTCGAGCTTGAGGACGACAACTTCCAGGTAACAGCGAGTCCAATTGATTGTACCATTGTGTTCGTCTAAGTTTCCTTAATCTACTGGTGAAATTAATTTGAGAATGGAGTTAGTTTGGGGGAGTTCTGAGTGATGACCCGTTCGTCTGTTCAAGGCTGGGTTGAATCGACTTGGGGACCATTGAGGTTAATTAGCATTACAGACATAAAATTAATAGAGTAGAGAAAGTAATAGGATTGAAAACGGGAGGAATTGCTTGAGAATCGAACTTGAACTGGTCGGGTTGTGTCGCGGGTGACAGACCCGTTTATCAGGCTATCCGGGTATAAACGATGACACTGTAGCTTGGCGCGTGGCCTTCACGCGCAGCCACTTTGGGCGGCGCGTGACGGCGCGTGCGATGTCATCTCCGATCACGGTCAACATGGAAATTGATCCTTTCAGTGTAATTAACATTTTACCTTTAGAGTTCGGATTGTTCGGGAGTCATCCGGGATAATTTCGGGAGTTTGGAAGTTTAGGACCTTAAGGTTTATTTCGCCGAAAAATCCGAGAAAATTAGGAAAAATCCTACGAGCTATTTGAGGATGTTTGTAACCCTTCTTGTACATTTTTACAGGCCCGGACACTTCCGAAGCTACGGAGGAGCGCGCGGGACGCGATTGACGCGTCCTAAAACCGTGAGTGGACTTTTTGATTTCTAAATTGGGCATGCATGACCATTTTGCTTATTTATCTCATGGTTTTACGTATGATTTTATGATGGTGATTATGATACATCGGTTTTACGTGTTTTCACGTTTTTCGAGATCTTTATCGTATTTCACGCATTTCGAGGTTATGGTTTTTCGCTTATGCATGCGTGGTGATTTTGATGAAGTACCTGGATATGAATATGCATGTTTCGGATTTATGATGTTTGATCATATTGTGAAGTAATTTTCGGAAATTGCATGTGTTGGAATTTGCATGTGAATTCGGACATAAGTCCTGTTATAATGTGATATGTTTTCGAAATGATGTTGGAAAACGGTTTGTGATGAATCCTGGTTTATTGTGGTTAAAAACGGTTTGGGTTTAAAGACCCGGTTAATGGTTGGATCTGGTTTTGGGTTTAAAGACCCGGTATGTTGATGACGGGGCGGGCCCGAAGATTGGGTTTAAAGACCCGAATTGAGTTTAAAGACTCGTGAGTTTAAAGACTCGATTATTATGATACCCCCGAGGCCTATTAATCATGTTTTGAGTTTAAAGACTCGTTGATATCCCGGGAAGGCCTAATTTTGAGTTTAAAAACTCGGATGGATCCAACGACATAATCGTGATTATTGATTTACATTTTACTTGATTTGTGCAATTAACGTTTCAAAATGACGGTTTCTGGAAACTGGTATTATTAAATGGTTTTATATGAGTTTTGACGATCCTTATAACATTTTTCATGTGTTTCGGAATAAGAGTTTTCAAAAGTTTAATACGCAAGTTTTGAATATTTGGTTATGCATGCGGATTACAAAACTGGAGGGCGAACCCGATTTCGGAAAACTGTTTTTCCTGCAAAACTTATGTTTCGGTCCACTCACACTTTGCTGTTTTAAATTCCCTCCAGGTCGTGGTACAAGTGCGGGGGCAAGCGCCGAGGCAGAGGCGGAGGCATAAAGTTTTCCGTTGCGGAGTAGTTAGTTCACAGAGTAGGATTTGTTTCTTTAACTTGTTTTGTAACATTATGCTCTGTGAAACTGTGGACTTGACGTCCAGTCGGTTGTATTTGTTTAATCTCCCTGGTCTGACAATGGGTGTGTTGTAATATTGATTAGTTTTCCGGTCTTTTGGATTCGATTATCAGACGGGAGCAGGATGCTTCCCGATTATCGAGGCAATAATCGGGGTGGGTCCTGTCACTTGTTGTGCCTGGTGACGGTACATGGGATGTACCAGTGGTGTGTGATTAAACGTGTTGGTAATCAGCTGGTTCTGATATCATTTGTTTGGTTGCGTTGTGGACTGGACATTGGATACTATGCGTCGAGCAGAGTGATTTTGTCGGGTTCAGTGATCGTATGGGCAGGTGCTCTTAGCCATGGTTGGCTAGTGAACCCCAGTGTGGTGATGTGTGATCACTGCTGGGCTGGCATTCAATGTGTTCCAGTTACACCACTTGTATGAGTAAGTTGACGGTATGCGTACACTCAGGATGAGTGAGTTGGTGGTCAGTGTAGCTACGAGTAGCCTTGTGTGACTTGATCACACCGTGATTTCCCAGCGTCTTGGTTCGCTGAGGGAGTCGACGATTATGGATATTGAGATTAATATATGTCGCAGGATTGGGCTTGCCCTGCGAATTGAGATCATGTGGTTGATCTTACGCTACATCGAGAGTGATGTAGTACGTGGTGTTGTCACTGACTGGCTGATGGTTGGGGCTTTATCAGGGTGGTAAAGCTTAGCGGTGACAGTTTGACTGGTGGTGTCAGCGTGGACTGACAAATGAGATTTGGTGACTCCCAATGGGAGCAAAGGTAAGGATATTTTGGCAATGGAAGGGAACCGTCTAAGCTGAAGGAGTCAGCTAAATGGTTAAGCGATTTTATCGCGGATCAGGTGATTATGTCCACTCGAGGTGGTTGAGTGTTGTTGTTGTGACGTATGACTGTGATGGGATGTCTGGGTACAGACGAGACTGGTGTTGTTCCAGTAAGTGGGTGTACAGGTGTACACAGATGTGAAGTCGAAATGTTTTCCACAAGGTGGTTGTGGAATAAGGTTGTTGGTAATTTCGAGGACGAAATTCTTTAAGGAGGGAAGGTTGTAACGATCCATCCCGAATATCGGGATTTAATAATATTTAATTATGATTTACTAATCTGGGATTAGTTGGGTGATTTCGGACGAATTGTGCAAAATGACCGTTTTCCCCCTGGGCGTGGGCAAACCGTTGACTTTTAATTCGGATGGTCAAATGGATTTTGACCGATGACCGTGACGTAGTTCGGGACGTCACGAGTTCATAGACAGGTGGCACGTTCGATTCCGATGTTCGTGGTGAAAGTTATGACATACGGAAGTTCAGGGGTGTTTTCGTAAATTGGACGATATAAGGGGAAATGTTGACTTTTTGATCGGGAGATCCGATGGCTGAGGACCAAGGACCGTTAGGATGGTCTCGATGCCCTGAGTTCGTAGACAGGCGGCACGCATCAATCGGAGTCCGTATGATCGAGTTACGGGTCAGGATGCGTGAGGGGCATTTTGGTAATTTACTGCACAAGGGCAGAATGGTAATTTCACGGGTGTTTGAACGGTTACTGTAGCACCGTGGAGGGAACATGGCCAGCGCACGGGTGGTGCGTTTATGGAGCAAATTGATGGCCTAAAACTATTGTTTATAGGTTGTATGGATTGTTTAGTGGCATTGTGCGATGCCAGGCTGTGTGGGACGGTGGATTTGGCCGTTAACTATGGCTGGTGCACGATGAAAAGCAGAGTGCTTCCCACATGAGTTCAGCCTTTCCAGGGCCCAATTGAGCAGATTGTGGTGGGCAATGTAGTTAAGGGACTGAGTGAAGTGTTCTGGGATTGAGAATGAGAGGGAAGGAGCAAAATTGGTGTGGAATTGTTCAAAAACCCGAAACTGGTTTTTGAAGAGTTCAAAATCGAATTTCGGTTTTCAGGCTAGCCCAAGCCTAATTGATGATTGATTGAGCTTCCTGGAACTTCAACGAGTCGATCCAAATCAAATGTGGCAAGCTTTGAGGCTCCTAGGGCCGTGGACGGACACGGTGGACGGCCGAAAAATCCAAGCTTGAGTCGTGGTGATTGAGTTAACGTCGTGTTCAATTAATTATTCGAATTGGTTCGTTTTAATCCTAATAAGCTTCCTGTTAAGTTAATTTGGCAATGGTTGAGGATTGGAGGAGTTTTGGTGATTGACCCGTTTTGGGTGATCACGGGTTGATGGCTGGTTTAAGGAATGGTTGATGTTGTTCGATGTCACAGAACTGTAATTGGTTGGTTAATGATTGTTATAGGATCAAGAACGGATTGAATTGATGTCGAATTGGGTGTGATTGAACCGGATCCTATCGCGGGTAATCAGACCCGTTTACCAGTCATTCGGGTGAAGAAGGAACACTGTAGCAGTCACTGTAGCAGGCGCGTGGCTTTCATGCGCAGCCACTCACGGCGGCGCGTGACGGCGCGTGGGCACGAATCTCGAGGTGAGGTCAACATGACTTTTATCCTATACAATGTAACGAACATTTTGGGATTGGTTTCGTGTCGATCGGACATCGTTTCGATGTTGTTCGGGATGTCCGAAGGTTTTAAATCGAGGTTAAAAATACTTAAAAATTCGGGAAAATTACGGGACTTTGATAGGATGTTAATGAAGGGGTTAGTAATCCTCTAATGTGATTTGGATAGGATCGGGAGTCCCGGTGATAGTGGTGTGGCCCGGGAAGGCCTATGGCACGCGTATCGAGGCGCTCGGTTAAACGGTTTGTGAGTGGACATTGGTTTTATAAATTCGATGCATGCATAACTGTTTCATGATTGTTATAATTATGATTAAATGATTTACTTTGGATATCGGTGAATTTAAATGATTTCACGCATTTCGAGGTGATTTACGTATTTGCACGTAAACCGAGGTTTTCTGGATTTGCACCGATTTCCATAAATGTGGTTGGATATGATTTCATGAAACGGTTACGGACTTGATAAAGTGAAATCGGGCCAGGGGCCCAGTTAACTTGTGAATCGGGCCAAGGGCCCAGTTAACTTATAAAATCGGGCAAGGGCCCAGTTGATTTCTACATGTGATTGCGGGTTGGGGACCCTAAAATGGAGTTGAATAAATGTTTTCTGGTTTACATTTTATATATATTCACATGCTAAAATCAAATAACGGTTTGATGATATGGAAATTATGGTTATGGCATGTTTCACGGTATTTGGGCTTGAGACCCGTCTGATGAAACTTAAGATTGGTTTGGATTTTATCTATGTATATATATATGCTTTGCATGTGGATATCAATAAAATGTATTTGGTACTGCACTGTATAGATCCTTCCATATGATACTGTCTCCTCCGGATGAGGTATCCCGGAGAGGTCACGGACGTCTAGAACGTCCAGCGTCTATGACGCTAAGCATCGGGGATGCTGTACGCGAACGAGGTTCGGGGACTGAACTCGGAAATTGAGACCCGAGTGGCACGCGTAGCCTTGTGATTGTGACCTTATTAGACGTCAGGGACGTCAGACATCAGGGATGTCGGATTGGAGTGTATGGTGTAGTGGCTAAAATTATGTTTATGGTTCATAATATATGATATATGATTTTAAATGATGGTGTATGCATATGATTTTACTGAGGGGCATAAATGTCTTATAAATGTTTTAAACAGACTTGTTTATTTTCGTCCACTCACAGCTTTTCTTTTTAATGCCCTTCAGGTTGATTCCGGATGTGACTGCAGCAGAGACTGGGACATCATACACCTCCTCCATCGATCCTTACGCACTCTGGAAGCCCGGTTGGGCAGTGGCAACAAGTTATCCCTTGTCTAACACCTCTTGTCAGACGGGAGCATGACACATTCCATGGTAATCCCGGGGGGATTGGGATGGGTCGTGTCACATTACCTGGTCCGAAGAATTCACACAAGCCTTCACTGATCTGAAAGACTACTTGATCAAATCCCCGCTACTAGCTAGACGTGAGACTAGAAAACCACTGATCATGTACTTGTCTGTTTCCACTTATGCGGTCAGCTTGGTGTTAACCAGAATGAACGAAGGGGTCAAACACCTCGTGTACTATGTCAGTTGAGCCCTGTAAGACACTGAAACCAGGCACACCCGACCTAGAAAAAGTCACTTTCACTCTGATAATTTCATCCAAGAAACTCTGACCGTACATCTAGGCCCATTTCATCCAACAAGCCACTCGGCCAAGTACTGTAAAAATCGGACACATCTGATCTGTTACTCAAATGGGTCGTCGAACTTAGCAAGTTCGACATCACCTTTGCCCCCAAATTGACTGAGAAGGACAGGCCATCAAGAACTTCATCTCGGAATTCACCTACCTCCTAGCTGACCCATCCACCTTTAAGTTCTCGCTTGGATCCACAACACCGAACTTGGATGCTAACCAACCCACAACGGCTCGGGTGCGGGACTTGTCTTCACCACGCTAGATATACACCGATTGGAGTATGTCCTCTGATTAATGTTCAATCCATCAAACAACGAGGTAGAGTACGAGACCCCACTTGTAGGTCTGGGACTGGCCAGGCACATGGAGGCCGAGCAAATACACTTCTACAACGACTCTCAGCTGGTGATCAACTAGGTCAATGACGAATTTGAGGCAAAAGACACTTTCATGGCTTTGTACAAGACACTGGAAAAGTCACTCTTAGGTGACTTCAAGGCCAACGCCATCAATAGATCCCTCGATCCAAAAACAGCCACGCTAACACGCTCGCCTGACTTGCCTCATCCCTAGATAAGAAGACGGGCCAACACGTCCCGATCGAGATACTCCAGCAACTGAGCACCACCCGCTCAATGATACTTTTCATTAATGCAAACTCAACATGGATGGAACCCCTCATCAGCTCAACCTAGGCATCTCGGTGTAGTCCGAAGTAAAGCAATCCTTGAACTCCCAAAGCAACTCCTTAATCTTGGTTGGTAAACCTGGCTCCAGTAGGCCACTAATGTAGATTGGCCTTGGCTTCTCTTCCGTTCCCAAATTTATTTCTATCAAAGGGTTTTAAACTTCGGCCTTCGAGTAATCTTTCTCGGATGGTGCTAAGTCTATCTCTTCAATTTTAAGGGCATCTTCTTCCGGGCCTTCATGGCGAAATTCCACCAAGTTGGTCGACGACCTATGTTCAGCCACTCTTTCGACCCAAAAATCATATAGCCGTCTCAAAGTGTCTTCCACCGCAACCTTCTTTTCATCTTCCTTATTTTTATACTATTCATTAAAAATGAAAAAATCAGCAACTGTAGGCCGTTCTACATCGTCTTGTGTGTAATGACCCGTCCCGAGTTACGATATTAATTAAGGACTATTTGAGAATTATCGAGACTAATCAGGAATTAGTCGAGGATTTTACCGACGGTCAGCGTAAAATGACGATTTTACCCCTAGAATGGGTAAAATGTTGACTTTTGACTTGGGAGGTCAAATGCACAAGGACCGAGGACCGTTACGTAGATTGAGACGATACGAGCCCGTAGATAGGTGGCACATCGAAATCAAACATCGTACGGAAAAGTTACAGGTCACAAATGGAAAATGGTAGTATTTATACTTATCGAGAAATTGGACAATTGGATTAATTGGATTAGTTCAAAAATCTGGGAGGACTAATTGATGAGTGACAAGTGTCACTCATCTGATTGGCCCATATACCCATGTTTTGGGATCCATTATTTCATCTTCATTTTACATTATCTTTATCATTTTCCTTCTCAAAACCGTACTCACCCTCACATCCACCATCTTCCTCATTTTCTAGACCTAAGAGAGAGAGAGAGAGAGAGAGAGAGAGAGAGAGAGAGAGAGAGAGAGAGAGAGAGAGAGAGAGAGAGAGAGAGAGAGAGAGAGAGAGAGACTAAGTGAGAGACTGAGATGGAGAGACCAGGAAACAGCGAGGAACAAGGTAGGGCCGTCGTGGACGGCAGAGGAACCCGCAAAACAGGTTAACTCGAAACCGTTTTAAGGTTCAAAATTTTTGAAGTAGGTTTAGGAGGTTTGTTGGATGGTTCTAATATTCAAACCTTATTCCTAGGGACTGTACGATCTGAAGAAGACCAAAAACAAGGATTGAGGTGGCTGGAGTCGACAGGAAACCTAGTTGGAAAATCGACCGTTACTGTTCAAACTTGGAAGGTAATTTCTAGCCCATTTTTAGTGTTTTTGAATCCATAGGCTTGTTTCTGGGTTGATTTCGAGTTGATAGGGGCAAGAATGGTTGAAAATGGTTGAATTTTGGTCGAGTTACGGTTGGGTCTGGTCGGGTCACAGGTCTAGTTGACCCGTTACAGTAAACTGGGTCGACCCGTTACAGTAAACCGGGTCGACCCGTCGAGAGGTAAACAATGATGACGTCATCGGGTGAAATCATCATCTATCAAAGGTGTTAGGCCACGTGGGCAATGGGGTGTTTCCACGTGGTGGTTGTTAGGTACAGTCAACACTGACTTGTTAGACCATTTGGACCAATCTGGTAGTGCCATGTGGCAGGCTGTTAGAGGTGTCAGTGGACACGTGGCAGGACAAGTGGACCAATCAGGGGCTGACACGTGGCACATGTCAGACCTGAAACGTGTCAGAAATAACAGGTGTTAGACCTATCAAGCTGACGTCATCCGTTGACATTGACCCTTGACCTTGAAGTCAGCATTGACTTTGTTGACGTCAGTGCTGACTTTTAACCAAAGTTGACTAGGAAGTTTGACTGGTGTGTGGGGGCATGTGGGCATGAATTTTGAGGTGAGAACAGTCTCATTCGAAAGGTTTAGCTTGGAGATCGTTAGGTTGGTCAAATTGAGGTTTTTAGCCTAGGGAAACATGTTCAGGACATGTTGATTTTTCCGAGAGTTTTGAGTGTATTTTTTTAGGACTTTTCTAAGTTGATAGTGACCTTTGAGTGTGTTTTGGACATGTCCGGACGACCCAGAGAGTTCGGTTTAGCTTGGAGTGTCTTACGGCACAGCTTGCAGGCGTGCAGCTTAGACGTTCTATGAGTGGACACTTGATTTCTAAATATGATGCATGCATAACTATTTTATATGTTTTATGAACATGATTTGAGATGCCTTGAGTGCATATGGTTTATATATTGATTGCGATGTTTTGGCATTCTTGTGGGAATGTGGTATTGCACATATTTCGAGATTTATACTTCATGTTGTATCTTGGGCTTAGGCCAGGTTTTATATACGTGCTTGTGTTTTCAAATAGTTTGAACAATGAAATGATTTCGGATTTGGAAATGTGATATCGGGCTTGAGCATGATAACACTCAAACTACGCATTAAATTAAACCCATTTTGTATAGATGTAGTATTGGTAAATAGTGATCGATCTTAACTAGGGAAATTAGGGAACATTAGTAATATGTTAGTGAGAAAGAATAATGAATAATCAAAGAATAAATAATAAATTAATCAAAAAATAAATGAATAACAAAATAAAAGAATTAAAGAATTAATTAATAATGAATAATGAATAAAGAATGAAAGGGATGGGGGGTGTTTGAACAAAGTGTAATCTAAACTACATTTTTAACCAAACTAAGAATTAAAATGCAAATGCTCATACTAATTAGAACTTACAAACCATATAGTAGTTTCATAGACAAAACCGACACTTTTACGTAAGTAATTTCAAATTAACAATCACATTATTTAAAATACTCCTAAAATAGACTTCCTTCAAACACATTTTTTTATCAAAACTTTACATTTTTCTCATATTAAATCAATCACAAAATTCTACCTTCATCATCTCAAGTACATGGATACATTTTTCATTTTATAAATGCACCAATCATTAATGTGCGTCAAACATTAATATGCATCAAACACTTACAACATGATTCACCTTAAGTTTGTGATTAAATGCACCAAAAGCAGCCGACATTAAAATCTCTTCAGTCAAATACTATGTGCACTGACATCGACCGACACTTAGCATCAAATTGAAGTATGAAGCACTAAAACTTATGAAATAAATGAAATTTAGAAAGTAAGACACATGGAGATTGTATTCATATTCTCAAACATTTAGAAAGCATAAAATTATATCTAAAAGAGAAGTCAAAGAAGTTAAAAGAAAAATCTAAGACCAAAAATTTAAAAAAAAAACATAAGAATAAAATTAAAAGAAGTTAAAAATGGTCCCAAAATAAATCTAAAAAATAAAAAAGAAGAAGAACTAAAAGAAAAGAGAAACAAAAACAAAACTAGGACTAAAAACTACTAAAAATGGGACAAAATTGGGACTCTTGTTACATGAAATGGCATCCCTATTTATAGAGGGAGTGCCACAAATATTCAAATAAAAATACAAAAAAATATATAAAAATGAAATGATGAACAATGATGATTAATGATGATATTGGGGATGGTTTGGGCTGAAAAATGGTTGAATTGTGCAGGAAAGTCTGCAAAAGGGGCAGGTATGGACTCTTCAGTGGCAGGTGGCTATTAGGAGTGGGTGAAATTGGCATGGGATGCCTTAAAAGCTGGCAGCAGTTCAGTGAGGAGTAGTTGGACGGGGCAAGTGAGCAGGAACGCCAAGCACTAACATAGGGATGGAAGTTCGGTAGGCGCGCTCCAAAGAGTATGAGGAACGCTCGGCTAGCATGCCCCGAATCGGAAGTTGGGCTGAGGTACGAGCTGGGCTGAGGTGCGAGCTGGGTTGTGCATCCGGGCCCTGCGTAGATGACCTAGGCTGGGAGCTATGTGGGCTCGCAACTGGATTGGGTTGTAACTTCTCTAGGTTGCAATGAAAATTGGATTGGGCTTGATTACTGGATTTGGGCTTCTGCAAATGAAATTCAATTTTAAAATGGATTTATATAAATCCACCGAATTGTTTTATAATTTCTTCGTTATAATTTCGATTGGGACGATTCTTTCGCCAAAACTGACACGACCCATCACAATCCCCCCGGGATTACCATGGAATGTGACGTGCTCCCGTCTGACAAGAGGCGTCAGACAAGGGATAACCGATTGCCATTGCCCAAACGGGCTTCCAAAGTGCGTAAGGATCGATGGAGGAGGTGTGCGATGCTCAAGTCTCTGCTGCAGTCGTATCCGGAATCAACCTGAAGGGCATTGAAAACAAAAGCTGTGAGTGGACGAAAATAAACAAGTCTGTTTAAAACATTTATAAGACATTTATGCCCCTCAGTAAAATCATATGCATGCACCAAAACCAATAATCCCATATTTATTTAGAAATAACCATTAGGGCCTTAGCCCGGAAACCAAAGCATAGTTTCAATTTCCAAAAGTAAATCCAAGAGTTATTTCATAAATCCAGTAATATGAACCATAAGGCATATAATATAAACCATAACCATAATTTTAGCCACTGCACTATACACTCCAATCCGACATCCCTGATGTCTGACGTCCCTGACGTCAATAAGGTCACAATCACAAGGCTACGCGTGGCACTCGGGTCTCAATTTCCGAGTTCAATCCCCGAACCCCGTTCGGGTACAGCATCCCCGATGCTTAGCGTCATAGACGCTGGACGTACTAGACGTCTGTGACCTCTCCGGGGTACCTCATCCGGAGGAGACAATATAATATGAAAGGATTTATACAGTGCAGTACTAAATACATTTTATTGATATCCACATGCAAAACATATAGGTATACATAGGTAAAATCCGAACCGATCGTTACGTTTCATCAAACGGGTCTCATGCCCAAGTACCGTGAAACGTGCCATAACCGAAATATCATCAAAACCATTTATTGATTCCAGCATGTGAACATATATAAAATGTAAACCAGAAAACATTTATTCAATTCCATTTTAGGGTCCCCGACCCGCAATCACATGTAGAAATCAACTGGGCCCCTGGCCCGATTCCACAAGTTAACCGGGCCCCTGGCCCGATCCACATATTAACTGGGCCCCTGGCCCGATTTCATAGTTCAACTGGGCCCCTGGCCCGATTTTACATTATTCAAGTTCGTAACCGTTTCATGAAATCATATCCAACCACATTTATGGAAATCAGTGAAAATCCAGAAAATCTCGGTTTACGTGCAAATACGTAATTCACCTCGAAATACGTGAAATCATTTTAAATTCACCGATATCCAAAGTAAATCATTTAATCATAATTATAACATTCATAAAACAGTTATGCATGCATCGAATTTATGAAACCAATGTCCACTCACAGACCGTTTAACCGAGCGCCTCGATACGCGTGCCATAGGCCTTCCCGGGCCACACCACTATCACCGGGACTCCCAATCCTGTTCAAATCACATTAGAGGATCACTAACCTCATCATTAACATCCTAATCAAGTCCCGTAATTTTCCCGAATTTTTAAGTATTTTTAAACTGGATTTAAAACCTTCGGACATCCCGAACAATAACGAAACGGGATCCGATCGACACGAACCCAACGCTAAAATGTTCGTTACATTGAATAGGACAAAAGTCATGTTGACCTCACCTCGAGATTCATGCCCACGCGCCGTCACGCGCCGCCGTGAGTGGCTGCGCGTGAAAGCCACGCGCCTGCTACAGTGACTGCTACAGTCACCATCCTCGCCCGTTTCTCTGGTAAACGGGTTGAAAAACCCGCGATAGGACCCGGTTCAATCTCACCCAATTCAACATCAAATCAATCCGTTCTTTCAATTGATCCCTTGTAATCAATCACCATTTAAGTTCTGTAAATCGAATTACACAAATCATGGTCTGAATCCTCACGACTCTCGATCGATCCTCGACGGGTTTTCAAATCGGGTTTCACGATTTCGTCCCTGTTTTCCAAATTAATTCATTAAGTTAGCATCGTGAGAGTGTAAGGGACATTTCTACAAGGTCAATTTGAGAATTACTTACCTCAAACCCACTGAACACAAGCTCGACTTTGAGCTGCCATGGAAGCTCAGTTCTTCCTCAATCCGCCATGGTTTCTCTTCGTTCTTGAAGCAAAGATGTTCGTTTTGATCCCAGAAGTCGAATTGAATCATCAATTTCGATCCTCACGGCTCAAAACATCCATTTCGAATTTCCCTCCCAAAAATAAATTTTCGATTTCTCTGTCTCCCTCACCCGATCAATCCCCCGTGTAATTCCAGTTGAGTTAGTCTCTGAATTCTCTCCAATTTCTCACTCTCAGTTTCAGAATTGGAAGAGAAATGAAGGTAGGAAGAAAATGGCATTTGGTTGTACACGGCTAAGAAATCAGAGAGGGTTAATGGAGGAATTAACAATAATTAAACATAATTAATTAATAAAACATAATCATAATGTTCCCCCAAAACATGGATCCTGGTCTTAAGCCCCAAATTAAGGGATGAGTGACACTTGTCACTCATCCAAGTTTGTTCAGTCACCGGGTACTGTTCATTATTATATTATTATTTTAATCGGAGCCTCGGTTCGTAAATTCGTTTCCTTGACCATAACTTCGTCGTCGAATCTCCGATTTCGGCATGCCGCCTGTCGTTGGATTCGCATCGACGAAACCTACGTAACGGTCCTTGGCCCTCGGCCATCGGACATCCCGGTCAAAAAGTCAACATTTGACACCTAATAAGCCAAATTACCAAAATACCCCTCAACTTCTGAACCTCATAACTTTCTCTGCGAATGTCGGAATCGAACGTGCCACCTGTCTATGAACTCGTGACGTCCCGAACTACGTCACGGTCATCGGTCAAAGTCCATTTGACCATCCGAATTAAAAGTCAACGTTTTGCCCACGCCTAGGGGCAAAACGGTCATTTTGCACAATTCGTCCGAAATCGCCCAACTAATCCCAGATTAGTGAATCATAATTAAATATTATTGAATCCCGATATTCGGGACGGGTCGTTACAAAAACGCTCCAAATTCCGAGCTTTATTCAATTCTACAAAAATCCCACAAAATATATTATTTTCTCCAATTGTTTATTATTTTAATATTAAAAATAAAGTATAAAGGGTATAAAATAATACAAAATAATGTTTAATTGAAGACCTATCAAGGCCCAATTAGTTTATGATATTGGGCTTGAGGCTCGGTCGGTTTATGATATCGCGCTTGAGTCCCTGTTGTGATTATGAAACTAGATTTCGGGTTTGAAACCTTATTGAGATGATTTGGGCTGGGTCCTTATAAGAGTTGGATTGGATCGGATTCGGGGAATCCTAATTTTTTGGAAACTATACCTTGGGCTGAGACCCTGTTGAATTGTTTAAACTTGATTTGAGGTATAAATAGTTTTACAATGATTTTCCACTAGTTTGATTACTTTTTTACATATACCATCCTTATGAGTGGATTGTCTCCTCCAGACGTCTCGTAGTATCTTGGAGTAGTCACGGTGCACTGCTTGGGAGGGGCCGCTCTACGGAGAGGCTTAAGACCAGGAGTGCGAGCATTGCCTAAAAGGGGCCGCTCTATAGAGAGGCTCAGAATTAGGATTACTAGATATGGATATCACCCAGGAAAGTGTCTGGTAATATCACCCGGACATTGGTGTATCCTAGGGAGCACTCAGACTTGAGACCCTGAGTAGCACGCGTAGCCTTAGAACCGTAACATTGTTGATCAGACATCTGGGATATCAAGGATTTGGTATACTATTTTTGACTGATTTGGGCAAAGACCCCACGTGTTTGGTTTTGGACTGAGAGCCTATTAATGAAATGGCCTTGATTGATAAACATTTTCACTGAGTTTTAATCTGAAAAGTCATATGATTTGATTTAAAGAAAGTGGTTGTTATATCTTGTTTTCTGATGCATGCATGATTTTTAGTGAAAGGTACAATTGTCGTTTTGGAAATGGTTTTATAAACTATTGATTTTCGTCCACTCACAGCTTTTACTGTTTTTTGGTACCCTTCAGGTTGATTGTGGACGCACGCTATAGCAGAGACCGAGCCATCACATGCTGCCACAGTAGCACCGTGGTTGACATCCTCAAGTAGGTTGACATAAGCGGTTTCAAGTAGGTCGACATCCTCTTGGTGGGCATCTCATATAAAACTTTTTCTGAATTTTTTTTCTCCTCATTTGCAGTGAAAATTTGTGGCTCGTTAAACTTGACCCTGGGTGTCTCAAAGTTTGTTTCTATGGTCGGCTCTTTTGCTCCACCTAGTAGCATCGTGGACTCTATTTCATCCAAAACATCACCAGTGATAATGTTGGGTTGTCCGGGTTGGGCTTCAAAGAATTAAAATAATGTGACCAGATTAATATACACCTTCTTATTCTTGTCGAATTAGAGGATCATCTTAGTATTGGTCTTCCACATTCTCTCTATTGGAGCCATATCCATTTCAAGCTCTAGGATCTCAGCTTGATAATTCTCTGGGGTCGCCTGCCCGACCTCTTTTTCTTCAGCCACATTTACCTTTGGAACTTCATCCTCTATCTTCTCTATGGCCTCTTGTTCCATGTACTCTTCCTTTTCGCCGTATTCATCACTCTCGTCATGCATTTCTTCATCTTCACCCAAAGGTGCCTCATTCTCACCAAAATCCACATTTGGCTCACCCAAGTGCTCTTACATTTTAGGTTACTTGGTGTCTTTTACTCCCACTTTGACTATGGCTTAGTCAATTTCTATTTTCGATATTTCCTTCTACGACTGGTCCTTGTACCCAGCCTTCTTGACCATGGTTTGGCTAGCTATAAGGTCAGCTTTACCCTCAGCTGACCTAGGGACATTCTTGACCCTTTTATAACTTGGTAGGTGCTTGCTTTGGCTTGCACGTTAGCTGCCTGACTTACCTTCCAACCCTAGCTCCCTACTGCCTCCTTTATACTCACCTTATGGATTCTTGGCTGGCTAGCCCCTTGCATGGCCTCAATCTTTACTCCTACAACCATTGGTTGGTGAGGGTCCCCTCTTGAGTTCTCTACTTCAAATTCCCCTGTCAAGTGAAACTCTAACTTAAAAATTGGTTCCTTAGTGACCACGACAACGACTCGACCATTCACATATTTCATGTGCATCTCGACTTCCTCTGTGGCCACTGCTTCTGAACAGGCCATGGCGTCATCCTTAACTAATTCAAGCTCCTCCCTCTTTATTTTCCCTTTAAGGTCAACTAGTCTGTTCAATTGAGCTTGTCTTTCCTCTTCCCATTTGTCATCAACTCTATTACTGGCAGAACATTTCTTCTGAGCTCTCCTCACTTGAGTCCAAGTCAATGGCTTTGTTGGCAAGCCGTGCCCCTGGTTTTCGTACCACTGACCCTCCTTAGTGTCTGAAATTTTAAATGTATTACTGTTGCTACCATCATTTTGTTTTGGTCTTTGGACATAGTCGACAGTTCTCTTCTTGCCATCACCTGTGATCACCCAAATACTCTTATGTTTATTCTCACTCTGTTGAAAGGCCACCCACAATATCCTCATACTCTAGTGGCTTCTAATGGTTCCACATTGTTGGGAAACGCGACCTTTCATGCCTACCTACCTTGGTCGGTTAGGAATGACCATTTTTTTGCCTATCTTCGTATTTTTCTCTCGGGTTGTGGGGATCGTATGTCACGGTCTAACTCTCCTAGCACGATATTGTCTGCTTTGCACCTAGCCTTCACGGTTTTTTTTGCTAAGAACTCATGCATAACTTCCCAATAGGTCACCCATCCTACGACTGCTTTAGCCCAATCTCGCTTAACTTTGGAGTTCCAACCAAACCCAAAATAAGTAAGCTCCCAAAAGGCCCCGCGCTAGTTAGATACATGCCCATACATATAAGGCACTTCACTTTTCCCTCCCCGAGCGATGTGGGATTGTTCACCCTTCTTTCCAAGGTACGAGTCTTATAATCCAACCCCATTGGGGCTCAGCGTCCTCGCTATCACACTTCTGATCACAGTCCATCTCTAATACCATTCTGGCACGGCTCGACTTCCCTAGCACGAAATTGTCTGCATTGGGCCCAGCCCTCACGGTTGTTTCTGGGTACTCACGTGCAACTTCCCATTAGGTCACCAATTTTAGGATTACTCTATCCCATTAGGTCACGGGGGAAATTGACTGTCACCATGTTGGCCTGGACGAATGGGAATGGGTTATTATCAACTCCCATTTGATTCTTTTCAGAAAATTTCAAGACCTTCCACTCAATCAAATCATGCACACCATTGTGAAAAATCAAACAGTTATTAGTTCCATGAGTCCACGCATTAGGCCAATTACAATAAGATTTATTTTTCAATTAATTGGCTAATAGAATAATTGTAACAACCCGTCCCAAATTTCGTGATTAACGAAAATTAACTAAGTATTAATCAAGGATTATCAGATGATCGGGGGAAAATGAAAATTTTTCCCTTACAGGGATGAAAATGTGAGTTTGACCTGTAAGGTCAAATGCACGTGGACCAAGGTTCATTACGTAGATCTGAACGTTACGAGTCCATAGACAGGCAGCACGTCGAAATCAGACATCGTACGTGAAAGTTACAGGTCAAGGACGATTGTACGTACTATTTATGGTTGCACAAAATTGAGAAGAGTTAACTTACAGTTTGTTTGCTAGTAGGCCCAAAATATCTAGCTGGACCAATGGATGAGTGACAAGTGTCACCCATCCCATTAGCCCATTTCACCTAATTCATACATCTCCCTTCCCTTTCATTTTGATCCACCCGAAACCCCCTTCCTCATTTCATCCTTTCATCTTTATCTATGCTGCTGCTTGAGAGAGAGACAGAGTGAAAGGGGAGATTAAGAGACTGGGAAGACGGTGAAGGACGATAGAGCCGCCGTGGATGGCAGGAAACCCAAGAAAAATGTAAACCCGAAACCCGTTGGATTTGGATTTTGGTTTCAGGAAGTTGGGGGTTTGATTTTGACAATTTGGACTTATTTTGGGAGCTCATACGAGCTTGTAGGGGTGAGTTTGGATGGCGGAGGACCATGGGATAGCCTTGGAAGGAGGCTGGAAGTCTGGCCATGGAGATCATTGGGGAAAGGTGAGTTTTGGGCCTTGTTTTTTTGTTTTGAGGTTAGAGATCTCTTCCTGGGATGAAGAAGATCAGATTGGTGAAAGAACAGTCGAATTTGGCTGAGCAACGGCTGAGTTTTATCCGAATCAAGTCGCTGATCAAATCGACCCATTACAATCAAACTAGTCGACCCGCCTGAGGTTTAAGACGATGACGTGGTAAGCCACATCATCATTGTAAGGCCACGTGGACAACCAGAGGGTGACACATGTCTAGGTGTTAGTACAGTCAGCAGCTGACGTGGCAGGTCCACGTTAGCGAGGTCAGACCACGTTGACTTGTGAAAGGGTGCCATGTGCAATATGTCAGGAACTATCAGGTAACGTGGCAGCCGACCTGGCAGGTCCACATTAGCATTGTTAGACCACGTGGACCAGTGGGATGGTGCCACATGGCAGTGTGTTAGAGCGATGTAAAAGGTGTCAGTGACACGTGGCAAGACACGTCATACAAATTAGGATGTGCCACGTGGTAGCTGTTAGAACTGTCAGATGTCATGCTGACATTAGCAGATGACTTCAGTAGTTGACATCAATATTGACCATCATGACATTAGCATTAACTGCCGTTGACTGCTGTCGATCGCCTTGGATTGGACTTTGATTGCGCGTGAACGTACCTGGGCACAAATTTCAAGGTCAAATTGATCTTGTTTGAAATGTTTCGACGTTCTGAATCTAATAGTGATGGTTTCAGGTAGATCAGAGGTCGTTTGATAAGTCATTTGGAGGTTTTAAGCCTCGGAAAACGTGTTTAGGACACGTTGACTATTCCGGGAGTTTTGAGGTTTTATGGTTTAGACTTGTATAAATGGTTAGTGACCTTTGAGTATGATTTGGACAAGTCTGGACGTCCTGGAGATTGTGGATTAGCCTCAGAGTGGCTTACAACGCGGATTGTGAGCGCACAGCACAGACGGTCTGTGAGTAGACACTTTGCTTTCTAAATGATGCATGCATAAATGTTTTATATGTGTTTTATGATCATGGTTTGAGATACATTGATTGCATAATTTTTTGTGTTTTATTATTGAAAATTTCATAGAAAATGTTATATTGCACGTATTTCGAGATTTATATTTTTATGTGATACTTGGGCGTAGGCCGAGTATTCTACGCGCATGTGATTTATGTGATTTGAAGGGTTTCATGGAGAAGCGTGAAACTGAAAATTTGACTATCAGTTTTAATGGATTTCACAGAGATGCGTGAAATCAACATATCAGGCTTGAGTCTCAGTTGGATGTTGACCTTGACTCGGAGACAGTCAATGGTGATTTGGAAAAATGATTTGAATAATGAAATGGTTTTCAGATTTGGAAATATGTCTCGGGCTTCTTTCCCAGTTGATTTTCGGTTTGACGTAGAGAATAGTCAAACGTGAAATATATTAGGCTTATGACCGAGTTCTGATTTATGAAATTGGATTTGAAAGGATTCTAGGAATCTTGGATTTATAAAGTGCTTCAAGACACTAATTTTAATGATGGTTTTGTGGAAAAGGATTTGATGAAACTACATTTTGAGCATGGATCCTATTGAGATATTTTGAGATGATTTGAAATGTTTGTGAAATGTTTTCCACACGACCATCCTCTATGATGTGATAATAGCCTTCGGACATCGACCATCTTGTGTCATGTGTGATCCTAGAGAGGATTTGATGATAACCTCTGGATGTCGACCATCCTGTGTGATGTGTGATCCTAGAGAGGATGTGATGATAGCTTCGATGTGTGATCCTAGAGAGGATGTGATGATAGCCTCCAGACGTCGACCATCATGTGTGATGTGTGATCCTGTAGAGGATGTGATGATAGCCTCTGGACGTCGGATATGAGATGATAAGAGGATGTGATGATAGCCTCTGGACGTCGACCATTCTGTGTGATGTGTGATCCTAGAGATGATGCGATGATAACCTCTAGACGTCAACCATCCTGTGTGATGTGTGATCCTAGAGAGGATGTGATGATAGCCTCAGGACGTCAACCATCCTGTGTGATGTGCGATCTTGGGGAGGATGTAATGATAGCCTCTAGATGTCGGATATGAGATGATATAAGGATGTGTTTCTTATGTTTACATACGACTTTGGATGTCAGTCAATATTTCGGGCAGTCCCTATTGAGATATTTTAAGAGATTTGGATTTGGGTTAAGACCCTACGTGATTTGATTTGGGTAGAGACCCTACGTGATTTGGTTTTAGGCTGAGACCCTACTGAGGAAATGGCTTTGATTGATAAATGATTTCATTGTGTATTGATTTGAAAGGCCATATGATTTGCTTTTAAGAAAGTATTTAAAATACTTATTTTTTGATGCATGCATGCTTTTACATGAAGGGTATAAATGTCTTTTCATTAAATGGTTTTGTAAACTGTTTATTTTTGTCCACTCATAACTTTTAAGGTTTTTGATACCCTTCAGGTTGACCATGGATGCAGGCTATAGCAGAGACCGAGACATCACATTCCATTACGGACTCCAAAAGTCACTGCGCACTCTAATATCCCTGAGTGGGTTATGGTTTTATCTCTGATCTGGCACGTGGTGTCAGACGGGAACATGGCACATCCCATAGGGGGATTGGGATGGGTCCTATCAATAACATGCCCAGATGACAATCTTATAATATTTTCTTTTAAAAGCTGGTCAAAAAATTTTTCGTCTTTAGATATGTCAAAGGTGTAAGTTTTATTCACAACCCCTTTTTGAAAGTTACCACAAAAGTTTAGGACTTGAGTTGACGTTGACTAGTGGTCCTTCATGGATTTTGACAATGTCTTACACATATACGGCACATTGATAAACATTGTGGTCATATTCACTCCGGCCGGTTCATCACCCTCCTCTGATGGGATTTCCTTCTACTGATCGATCAACTCTATTTCTTCCACTTCCACCACGCGAAACACTGTTTTCCTAGCCGGAGTCGGCTTGGATGCATCTTTATAAAAAGATGGATGAGAAATCTAACGATACTTCTGTTGCTCCTCCTTCAAAAGACCTTCATATCGATCGACCCTTCTATTGCCTCATTTTGGACAGGTCGGTCATAGACACCTTCAGCTTAAGTCGATAACACTACTCATGAAAGACTTGCTCCATGGTTTCCCAATTCGGTGTGGAATTCTGCAGTAGATTCACGTACCAAGTGAATGCAATACCCGTGAAAGTGCTAGGGAAGAGTTTCAACATAAGTCCTTCGTGGTGAGCTGTTTATGTGCATTGAGCAATGAATCGGCCTACATGCTCCACCGTGGATTGAATTCCATCACCAGAGAAAAAGGAGAAGTCAGGAACTCTAAACCCACGAGGAAATTCTTCCATGTCGAAATGTTGTGGATATGGCCTCCTGTACACTAGTCGGCTGACTCTTCTGACCAAATGAACCATCTCTTGGATCAGTTGCTCGACCACACCCTGGTCGAGAGCCCTTTGTTGGTCGAGTTCATTATCATGGCCATTTGTATGATTCCCTCAGTTGTTTCCCCAACCACCTAGGCTGGTAATTTGATCTATGTATGGGCTAATAAAATTGCCCTCAGCCGCAATGTTGGCCTGTGGTCGAGCCTGGTGGAAAACTTGATACGGGTTTGGCCCAAACTAATTATTACAACATGGGAGATTATTGTGATTTAGGAAATTTACACCTTGATTGTTACCCACGGGATTGGTTTTAGGTTGCTCGTTGGTCCAAAATTCCCAACTTGGGCACCCACTTGACCCTTGGCCGCTAGGTGTCCATTTTGGATAGGCTATTAGCCGAGTATATCGTTCACTTGAGCAAACTAGTTGCGAACATCCAGTCATTGGTTGTTCATCTCGTTAGTGAGCTCATCAAGCTGCTGGTAGTTTTCTCGATTTGTTACCTCCAATGTCCGAATCAATTGTTGGAAGTCCAACGAGGTTGGCGGATTTGGCTGGAGGACCAACTCTAAAGGGTCGCTGGCAGTCTCAACTAAAATAGTTTCTGTAATCACAGTCGAGGTTCGGGCGACTTGTGATTGGCCACTATGGCCTGCTTAAGAAGTTGGCGTACCAAATGGCTGGGCCGACATTAGGAGTGTTCCAGCCATATTCCTTCTCCTCCGACCGACTATTAAATTAGGCGGCTGGATTTCTTAGTCATTTCTAGGATTCCCCCTAGTGCTAACGACCATGCAATATCAAAACCTAGTGTGTACCATCGGGCGTGCCCAAATATATTTCCCTCAATTTGACTTATCAAGCCGATAAAAGGGATTTTGGTCCTTTTTCGAATAAATGCGTAGGTATGCCACCACTTGACCACCAAATGGCTTGAATGGAATTGTAAATGTTGGGTGCACCCCTAAGGTTGACTCCTAATCTTACGATTGTGCAACCAAGTAAGGAACCTCTTCTTGATCAAGATTTTTTCACTCCCTCGAGGTCATGGGTGTTTAGGTTTCGAACTTATATATTTTTATATTTTTTTAGATTTTGGGATATATAATGCAAGTGCAATAATAAAATTGAACTAGGAAAATAAATATACTTAAGAAAATAAATTTAAACGTAAATGCAATGAATAAATTTTTAAATGAAAGTAATAACTAAAATTAAAGAAAAAGAATAATAATCTAGGATTAACAAAGCGATTAAATGAAACAATTAAATAAACTCTAATAAAATAGTCTTGAATCGAAACAATGATTAAATAAAAAGAACTTAAAAACAAAATAAACAGAAGTGCTTTGAAAATAAACTTACCCTAAAAATTGAAGAAACTTGGCTATACTAAAACTTGAACGAAATTCTAGTCTAGGAATTGAAAGGTGCAAGATAAGAGTAAGTTTGTGTGTTGATGTTGATGTCTCTTTCTCTTTTTCACCTTAGTTATTTATAGGGTTCAGCCAACCCACGAATTGGCCATGCTTGACCTCCACTTTGTTGACTTAAAAATGTCCTTATTAAGCCCTTCCAAATCTTTCCAAGTTGAGCCACCCAAATATTTTCAAGTCAAACCACTCAAAAGTCGGATTGAAAAAAACTTGCCTCGTTAAACTGACTTGATTTGAGGTCAGATTGATATTGAAATGATTGACTGAGATCTAATCAAAACCTTCTCTTTCGGAAAGATTCTAGTTTGACATAATCCTGACTTGATTTATTTCCTACTTTGACCATTTAAAAATCAAGGTCAAGTGAGGATTGATTAGAACCCGGCCAACATCCATCTTTTCTTTCAGCCTTGGGCTGGGTCAAAAAATTAGATTTAGTAAAATAAGGGTTCAACCCCCAATTTGATTGAGTGTCATTAGACCATTAGTGACCGCCGCTTTACTTCTTGACCTAAAAGACATACGACCTGGCCAAAAATCAGATTGCATGGCCGACTCGACCGAGAGCTTTTACTAAAGTCGATCCGGTCAAGGACTTCAGTATCAAGGTCGACCATGCGACTCGACTGAGAATTTTTACTAAGATCGACCATTTGGATTGTTCATGGAGTTTTCACAATGATAAACATGTTTTTCTCATACTCCCATATTTAAATAATTCATGGAATATTTTGGCTCAAATCTTGAATTTTTGAATGTATTTTCAAAGCCGCTATAATATAATCAGCTAAGTAACCCTTATTTTTATTTTTTTCTATTATATATATAATATATATATATATATATAAACAAACACCACTAAATCCAAAACAAAGGCCATGAAAAACAGCACCTTTTGTGTGGGCTATAGAATGTGTGGTTACATTGCATGTTTGATTTGTCAAGTGTGCGCGCGCACACACACACACACACATATATATATATATATGTGGTTATATATATATATATATATATATGTGTGTGTGTGTGTTTGCCAAAGTGTGAACATAAGAGCCATTTGAATTGTCAAGCGCACAAATATATATATATATATATATATATATATATATATGTGCGTGTGTGTGTGTGTGTTTGCCAGAGCACATATACATGTGTTTGTGTCGGAGTGTGAAGTTAGTGGCCATCAATCATAGTATGAATTGTCAAGTCAAACATATATGTACATATATATATATATATATATATTTGTTCTACAAAGTGTGAGCCAGCTGAAATATTTGATAGAATTCCAGCTGCTTTTAGAGCACATATAATGGTAGAATGGCTAAAGGCAAGTGACAAGGGACTAAATGTAAGATTTAGCCTCTAAATTGATATTATTCATTACATCTTGTCTAAGGTAAGATTTAGTATTTCTAATGGGAAAAGGCAAGATGCAAGAATTCAAATTTTTATTTGAAACAATTCTACTTTATTTGAAATACAATTTACTTGCACTTTATTTGAAATACAATTTAATTCTACTTTATTTTATTTAACTTATAAGAATATATATATATATAATTAAACATTATCATAATGAAGAAACTTTATTTTACTAAATTAAAATATTAAAACACATATTCTAAATTAAAACATATATTCCAAATTAAAACATATATTACCAAATATGTGATTTAAGCCATATTTTACATTAAAACATATATTACCAAACATATATTACCAAAAAATATATTACCAAATAATAAATTAGAGATTTTGAAAAAAAAAAATACAAATAAACAGAAAAAAAAAAACGAATGTGAAACTGAGCGTTTCGGTTGCTTTGCACAACAAAAGGAGGAGACTGATCTTCAGTCTAGAACTCTCATCTCTCCTCTCGACTGAGTTTGAAACAGAGAGGCTGAGAGTTTGAGACTGAGGTGGAGATGGTCATCTCGGTGTGCCGTCGAGGAGGGGCTGAGAGAAACAGAGAAATAAAGAGGTTGTCGAGAGGTTCGCAAGGATGTCGAGAGTTTCGCAAGGGGTTCGAGAGGTTTGTTCGGACGTGGACAAATTTGAGGGGATTGAGAGTTTCCAGCGACGATCGTGACTTCATGAGGCCTTCGCTTGGGTTTTTGGGTTTGTAGTGAAATTGATTGTTGTCCAATTTTGAGTTCATGTCTGGATTTTTGGGTTTGATGGAATTCTGTTTTTTTTTTTCAATTCTGGGTTTGATTTGATTGAATAATTTGGGTTTGATTTGCAGTCCAATTCTATTTTTTATCCAATTTATGTTCATCTTGTCTAATTTCTGTTCGTATTGAATAATTTATGGGTTTTGTTTGTTGTGATTTCGGTCCAAAATTGGGGAGAGAGTTCCAGGGATCAGTAGTCTTTGTTGGCCGTTGCTTGCGGTGGTTTCAGCCACCGTGAATGTGTGGGCCAACAGCCTTACCCGGGCTTGCAAGGAGGCTATTTTAGCCTCTAGGCTTGCCCTTGCCTGCTAGAATTTGTACACTAGAACAAGGATTGCAAGGGCAAGAGGCCAGAAGCTGGCTTGCCTGGACTAGAATGCTCCTGTTAAACATGCTCTTATACTTCAAAATCCTCTTGAACCCACGCAAAATCGCAGCTGAAACCTCCCCTTCATTCTAGCCGAAAAACACACACAAAACCCAGCCAAAACCCACAAAAATCCCAGCCGAAATTACACACATCCCACTATAAATCCAGTCGAAAACTCGCACAAAGCCCAGCCGAAAAACACACTACTTCCTAGCCGAAAACTCACTAACACCCTTTGCTTCATATATTGGGTCAGTGGAAAAATTTCACACCACCACCAAACAACTTGTTCATTCCATATACTCGCTGCCAGTCAACTTTCCCTTCTCCCAGAACTCACGCTCTCCTCAAAAACCTTCACAACAATGAGTAAGTTAATAAGTATTAAATTTCATTAGATATTTGTCTCTTTATTTACCGAAATCAAACTAAAAACTAGGGGTGGACACGGTGCGGTTTGATACGGATATTGATAATATCCAAATCCAAACCGTTAAAATCTTAACGGTTCGATACGGTTTGGATTTTCTAAAATTAGAAATAAAACCGTTTCAATCCAAACCGTTACTAACGGTTTGGTTTGGATCGAAACGGTTTAAAACCGTTAAAGAATAAAAAAATTGACGATATAGAAAAAAATAAGGATACAAAAAAAAATCAATACTCAATACTCAAAATATTATATATTAAGCTTGCTAAGTATTGAATTACAAACATTATCACTATACTAAAATTTATCAAACAAACAAACTATTTATTAATCTTTTTATTATACTCTTATATGAGTATACATATACTTATATGGGTACATCTAGATATCCTTTTATTTTTATTAATTTTACTTTGTATTAATAATATATTTAAACATTAATAAAAATTTATATATTCTTTAAAGGTTCGGTTTGGATTTAACGGATTTCCAAAATGAAAATCCAAATTCAAACCGTTACTTACGGAACGGTTTGGATTTTCAAACCGTTTGACTTTTATCAGGTCAAACCTAAACTGTTGGATAAATAACGGTTTGAAACAGATCGGTTAGCGGTTTTAATGGATTCGTGCCCACCCCTACTAAAAACCTCTCATTTATTAGAAATAAGCCGTGATACTAGTGTCCATTTGTTGCTTGTCGGATGTTTAATAGTCATAATGTTGATCCATTGCCATGGTTGATTATGACCACATTTCAGAAATCATGAGATTTAATATAGTTTTGGGTCAATTGTTTTTTCCAAAACCAAATCCCCACTCTTGAGATTGTGCATTCTGCTTTTGTTGAAAAACAATTTGTGCAATCGGGTGAACCTAGGACAGAACAAATACACATATTTTATTGATCACAGAAGTTCTAGACTGAATTTTATGAATTCATAATCTGATCATTCAAATGCTAGATCCATACATCATAATGCACCAAAAAAGCGGAGACTCAGCTCTTTATTCGTGCTTCTCGGCATATTTTTCTCTTCGGAAAAAGTTCCAAGTTCCGACAGTTTTGAGCATATTTTTCTCTTCGGAAAAAGTTCTAAAGATTATGTCAGAAGACAGTCTCGAAGTTAGTCAAGAGTCCTTCCATACCGAGTAGAATTGTTCTGGAGTTTCCTTGGTGGACAATAGGGTGCCAATTGTCATAAAATAAACTGAATGAAGTGAATCGTAGTAACAAGGAAAACATGGAAGATTGAAGCATATGAGATTACATTGTACATGCGAGTTTTTTCTTTCTTGTATTCCTCTAAAAGATGAACAAAGATTTAAATGAAAGTCATAGTCTAATACTTCCTCTTCCTTATTTTGAAACTCATTGATCGGATGACATTATCGTCAGCTTTCAGATTCGCTTCAAGAACTTTGAGAGAGTCAGGTTTTGTAAAGTAGGTAAAGAGAAGATAGATACCATCCAGGTATGTATTCGACTCTCCGGCTTTGTTTTTCTTCTGGATGCCATAGGCTAGTGGAATGACCCCTCTGTTGAAAACCTCTACATACATGCCACCCCCAGCTATAAGCAACTGCAAAATTCAGACCATCAGGAATAAACCATGTAGCCAACCAACCTACCTAGTTTTATAAAAGCATGGATGAAAATCAAGGTTGTTAAAAAGTCAATAAAATCACGGTGCAACCAGAGGTGTATAGCAATGTCTAAAAGCCTATTCATTTCTATACATAATCAGACTTTAGTTACCGTCACGATAAAACCAAGAGGAAGATCGCACCCTGGGAAAAGATCGCACCCTGGGAAAAGATCGCACCCTGGTTTTCCCGGCATGAAAAGCATGGATATAAATCAGAGGGTGAAATCAGGCGTGACAGTCAATAACATAAGATCCTGGCATTTGTTGCAATTACGGGATAATTGAAATTTGGGTGACCTATGGGAATGATATATCTCTGACTGAGGTTTTCCAAGCATTTGGTTCTAGGACAGTCATAATTCATCACTGTTGCATGATGACACCCAAATTTTCAAGGCCGCATTGGATTTGATTTGGATTTGGTTGGATAACTCATCAAATTCAATGTATTTTCATTGTAAGTGGATTAGAGGGTGCAGAGGTAAAAGAAAACTTATCCAACCCAGTACTCTTAAAATAGGAGGATTAGAAAAGGGTAAGTTTCCTTCTATGTCTAATCCTATCTAATCCTACTACAATGAACCGCATCTATTTATACATTCAAAATACATCAAATTTGACGAGTTATCCAATCCAATTCGATCCTGTTCATCAAACGTGACCCTAAGGGCGTAGCTGTGTAGTGTTTCACATTCTCATTGTAATTGATTGCTCACGGATCATCTTCACTGTACTATACCCCCATCCCATAAAACACACTTATTTTGTCAAATGATAAAGGATAAGTAGTTTATCATACATCCAAGAAAACAAAGCATGAAACGAAAAGAATTCTCCATGAAAATCAACAGTAGATAACTAACTAAAATGAAATTGATAAAAATTACATTAGTTTACCACTAATGCCCAAAGGATTAAACGATCAAGATATGTTCATTTCTATATTCTAGCACTCCCTCTCAAGTGTCGCCTTCCCTATCACTAGAGATTCCAAAAAGTAAATTTAACACAAATTGGGAGGTTGAAGGTGTACAAATTAAAATTCAGGATATCCAGTTTTGATAAACATGATTGATTTTGTGGGTTCACCACTATTTTCTGTTAAGACGTAAGCAAAAAGATTGCTTTCATCTTCTAACATATGATGTCATGCGTATACTTATACCTCCAACTAGATTATAAAAGATGCCTAAAAGATCCAGAAATCCCATATTACCCAAGCTACAATAAGTAGCATATATGCCCTCACCCCACACCAGAATGAGAACTACTCAATAGATACAACTGGGGACCTAAAGACAGTTCCATGAAAGAAGGTACTCTTCAGTCTGAAGTCAACCTTGTGCAAAAAATAATTACACTTTGAGGATTCAAAATTCATAAGGAAAGTAATATGCTCACAACACAGAGCTCTAACAGAGAAAGCTTCTCGTAATGTAGAATAAGACTTTCCAAGTCAAATATCTCTGCATGTCCAAAATTCTTAAGAATCTAGTGCATCAAATACTCTCTACCACCACAAATTATCAGTTCTTATTACACGCTTCTTTTTCTTCATAAAGAGAGACTAGTGGAGCAGCTACACTACGGAAAAAGGACCAACTACATTGCACCAAATTCAAGGCCAAGCTAGTTTGTAATTTTCCTAAATACTTATGCGCATGAATTGTGCATTATCTAGAGTCAAGCAATTCAACCCAAAATTTCAATTGTGTTCAGTCATCTCCATATAACCTCAATTAACACATTCTTCACTTTCCCCACAGATTTTCTAACGAGCCAAACACAATACAAGGCAAAATTGAAACAAATAGATAAAACCCACTTATTTTAAGAACCAAAGTAATCAAATCAAATTTACCACAACTGAAAAGAAGGAAAAAAAAAAAGATAATCAAATTTCAAAATCACTTTACCTCCTCGTACTTCTGGGTAAGAGTAAGTCTTTCGTCCTCCGACATGTCAGGTCTGAGAACCGCCATGGTCTCATACTGGCGGAGCCCCGGTGGGCACGGAGGCTCCTCCTTTTCCTCCAAGGCGGTTAAGCCCGACCCGGGTGGGGAAGGCGGGTCATCCTCGGATTGGAACCCACCCTCGAAAAAGGAGCCCGAGAACTCCAGAGATTGGACAGTGAAGGTCAGGCCTGAGCTGGGGCTGGGTCTGGTCGTTCGGAAAAGGAGAGGCTTTGAGTTCGTGGGTGGGAAAGAGACGGTTTGGAGTAGAGATGGAATTTGCGAGCTTGTTTTGAGGTTAAATGGGAAATTTGAAGAAGGGGCTAGAGTCGAAATGAGTGAAGCAGTAGACGCCATTGATTGAAGCAACGGAAGAAAGCCTCTGGGTCAGTGGCTTCGTGGATATATTGATAAGGGAAAGAGCAATCAAATAAACAATGAAGTAATTTTAGCGTGTCGTATAGTCGGTTGGTGTTTTGCGACATGCCGTTTCATTTTGTTAGTCGAGGCTCAAGAAGCCCAACCGAGATTGAAAGCCCATACAAAATACAATCTTTTCTTGGAAATGAAAACAAAAACCCAGCCCAGATTGAACGTTCCCATAAAATACAAGGCACAATTGCTTCTTGTAAAGGAAGCCAAGACTCGTGAGTGATAAAACTCGGTGAAGAAAGCAAAAGCAATCAGAGGAGGAGGAAGAAGAAGAAGAAGGGGAAAGAAAAAGGCGAGAGATGGATCCAAAGCTGACAGAGGTTACACAGCTATTCGAGCGGTTCAAAGCTGCATTTGTAAGGAGTGACTTTGATACGTGCTCCGACTTCCTCTCCCAGCTTAAGGTAACCTGCCAATCTCCAAAACCCTAATTTTCTTTTACCATCTGCTTCTTCTACCCTTGATTTAATTATCGCTCTGTAGAATTAATGCCTAAATTTTGAATCTTTGTATATTGCCGCGGTGATTAGGTTTTTATTGTCGTTTTGAATTTGTTTTCTTTTAACTATTTTGTAAATTTGTTTTGGATTTGGTGAATTAATTTCTGAAAATTTCCTGATCCGGTGTACGGCTTGTAGAGTTACTAAGTATTTTTGGTTGTTAAGCTATCTTAGCATTCCTTTGGAGGAATTGTTGAAATGTTTTCTGGTTTTGTATGTAAAAATATATTGGATTCTGTTGTTGAATTTGAGTTTAATTGTATTGGTTGTTGTTGTTCAGGTCAAGCTCACTGAATTCAGGAGCCTACCCCCGTTGTTCGAAGACACGCCTAATGCAATCCAGGAACTAACATTAGCAAGTAACATTCTCTACCGGAATAAATAACTGTTGATTATTCCAATTCTTTGTTCTATGGTGTATAATACGTTGTCAAGAGGCTCAAGCTCATCTGACATGGCATTGGGGGTGAGGAATGGGGAAAGGATAAACTTAAGTTTAACTCTTGAAGTTAGCAGGAAATATGCTTTTCTATTTCATTGAGCTGCTGAATTATATTGGACCAAAAGAGTGCTAGTATACTGTTTCTTATTGGTGGTCACCTTTATTATATTGATGCAATCTAACTACTTCCTTGTTAACCTTTTTTCATGTTTGACAATTTTCAGGGGATGTATATGAGCACGCTGTTGTTCTTAGTGTGAAGACTGAGGATCAGGATGCATTTGAAAGGGATTTCTTTCAGTTGAAGTCCTACTACCAAGATGCTCGGTAACTTAGCAACCCCGTTAGGTGCTATCTATGAATTTCATTCTCTAATGCGAAATATGTTAAACCACCGATGATACATTGCACACGTATCTGCAGTTATGCAGAAAATAATATGCCGTCACAACTGCCACCCGCCCAAAAAAAAAATAAAGAATATTCTCACTCATCTATATATTACTTGGTTATTAACATAAGTTCTTAAACAAAGATAACACACTGAAGCACGTCTGTTGGTGCTGTTGGTGCTGTTGGTGCTGATGCCTTCTGTTGACTCTTCCAATCTTTGCAGTTATAACTTTGTTTTGTTTATCATTTCGTTAGAAATATTGTAAATAAATTTACATTTTTTGTTGGAACAGTGGCCTGCTTCCACCATCCCCTCAAGAGTACCCAATTTTAGGTCTCAACCTGTTGCGGCTACTTGTCCAGAATAGAATTGCTGAGTTCCACACTGAACTGGAACTGCTTTCATCTGCTGCGTTAGAGAACGCTTGCATTAAGCACGCTGTAGAACTTGAGCAATCCTTCATGGAGGGGGCCTACAACCGTGTGTTGAGTGCTCGGCAGACAGTGCCACATGAAACCTATGTTTATTTCATGGATCTCCTGGCAAAAACAGTCAGGTAATTTGATTCACTTATGCATACAGAAATTGGGCTGTTTTCTTCTTTGGAATTCTACGTCAGTGAAACTGTTCTTCATGTTCATGTTCTTGTGTATTATAGCTCCTTGAATAATATGTTTGCATATATTTATGAAATACAAGCCTTTCCGGGGTTCTTATTGGCTGATCTGTTCTTCACTTTTAGAGATGAGATAGCCGGATGCAGTGAGAAGGCATATGATTATCTTTCTATTAAGGATGCACGTCAAATGTTTCTGTTCCCTTCTGACCGTGACCTTTTGGCATATGTAAATGAGGTAATGTTCATGGTAACATGAATTCGTTCTTTTAATTCTTCCATATGAAGTTCATATTTTTCAGAAGATACAAAATCCAAATAGACTGGACTGCTTCATAGGAATTACATAGAATGCCTTTAGTTTTGTGGTAGACAATCAATATGCATACATTTTGCAAAATTATGTATTGCTAAGGCACCAAATCATGTAGCATTTACAAATGATTTGAATCAAGTAATGCCCTTTTGGCTCGAAAAGAAAACAGAGGAAACAAAAAAAGGCATGAGGTCCTCGAGTGTTTTGAGTTGTTTTGAATGATAAATCAAATATAGTTTGTATTTTTAGCATTAAGGAACTCGTAATGCTTCACCAGAACTAGTAGCAATGAACTTCTTTCTCTATCGCTTTTACACATTTTAACTCTGGCCTTTGAGAACAGGATCATCCTGAGTGGGAGGTAAAGAATGATGCCGTCTATTTCCAGAGGGCAAAGGAGTCTGCTCCTTGCAAGGAGATACCATCTCTGCAGCTCATCAACCAAACTCTTAGCTACGCAAGGGAGTTGGAGCGGATTGTCTGAAAAAACGCAGCTGATGCAAGTTGTTTGTGTTCTAACTTGGTTAGTTCTATTGAATCCATTTTGGCTGGAAAAATCCGAAAGAGAATCTATATTGAGCCCATGAGCGCTTGAATCAGTTCCTTTGGGCTACTTCCAGCCATTGATTTGTTGAGTGGTTGGTTTCATTCGTTGATGTGTGTTGGGCTTGTAATGCATCAGCGTTTGGGAGTTTGCTTATTTGTTGGTGGATTTCTACTCTACTAAAAGTCAATCTGTCAACGAATTCATTACTTTTATAGTTATTTCAGAAGTATTTTTAGACCCAGCTAAATGAAAGTTGAATAATTGTGGTTTATATGTTCCCAGTTGGCCATTTTTATTCTCATAAATCAATCCCCAATTGCTATACATTTAGATTTTTGTTGTCATTTCCGGTTGCCTCTCTGGTAGATGCCTACTTGAACTTCAACTCAATGGGTTCAATGCTAGTAGAACGTGGAATTGTATTTTATGAGATAAAATTTGTGTTTCCGTCCTGAAAGTTATGTTTTCTTATTCGCAAAATGAAATTCTCAAAAGCTTGTCTACATTTTCCCCATTTTACAATCATAAAATATTTTTATTTTTATTTTATTTAATAAGAGAAAAACAATTTGATATAATAGTAGGGAGAAAATTATATTATATACATAGATTTCTTACATAACACATACTAAGTAGCAAGAAAAAAAATAATGTAAACAAACAACAAACTTATTTTTTTCATAAATTTTCACTTGAACGTTTAGAGTTGGACTCTGTTTTCCAGAGTGATTTTGCCTAGCGGTAGTGCAATTTGATTTTGATGATCGATATTCGAGCATCGATGATGGGTTGGTTATGTATGGTTATTGATGTGACATCTTGATATGGTTTTATATATGATTTGATATGATATACTAATATTGCATAATTTATAGTAGTTGTGCTTCTGTGACTTTCTAGCTAAGTTTTCAAGAAAATGTTGCTTGATTTGGAAATCGAATGTTTGTTGTTATATGTTACCTTATGCATGCATAGTTTTAGAAAACGGAGAGTGTAAAGTTATGTTTTCCAAACTATGTTTTAAAATGTTTATTTTTGTTCACACGAATTTTTATGAGTTTTTACTTACTCTCCAGACCTTGACACGAGAACGAAGACTTACTTTGGGATCGGGGGTATAAACTAGACACTGCACACTCGTCAATGTACTAGGGTAGTATTAAATGTTATGAGTTGTATTTTGTTACTTATGCCTGTAAATAATTGTGTAAAATATCACTTGTTTGACATTGGGTGAGTTTTATTGATACTGCGTGATACTTTTGAGGTTGACTTCAATTTTTGGCATTAAGTGTCAGATAGGAGCAGGATCATTCACATTATCTACGTATTTCGGGAAAGGATGAATTGCTTATGTACATTAGAACTAGTCCAAGCATGACATATGCATATATATATATTGCTTCCGATATGAAATTCATCAATCTTGAATTATCTTTTTACATAATTTTTAGATGAGAGATTAAGGCATGGAAGAAATGTGGATGGTGAAAGTTGTGAACAAAAATGGATGATATATAAGGAGGTAACTGAAACCTTTGAATTTTATTTTATTTTTGGGAGACTATTTGTCGCCATTGGACTAATGTTGCTCTAAATTTGAAGTAGTTGAATTAAATACACCCATTAGTATAATCTGAAGTCTTGATTTAAAATAAATTTAAAATTGGTTGTTTAGGTCTTCCAAAATTGATCGAAAATTTGAGCGAAATAGGGTTGAGTTTTATTTGTGAGACTCGAGAGTTTGATTCCGATTGTGATGATGAGCGACACTATTTAATGGAGAGAGAAAAAAACAACAACAATAAAAAATCAAAACAAGTTGAGGTCCCACAATTAATATATAAAGCTTATAATATTGTCCGTAAGTTTAGTGTTATAGGAATTAAATCAAACTCAAATGATCTGATTCTTATATATAAGAATCAAGCAAGCTAACTTAAATTACTATGAAAGGCCTTATATATTTGAAATTGTAAAACTTCTATTCTGGATTATATCTGCTCATTTATTGAGTTCTATTCAAGAATGCTCTTGCACAGAACTAACCTTACGGAGCTTGTTGATCAATCCTAATGGTATGGTGTTTGCAACATGGCACTGTGATGTAAATTTGTAATATATATTTATCTGTCGTAAAATTCATACAATTATTGGTTATGCATCACTTTTTTAATATTATTTTTTCAGTCACCTTCAACATTTTATATCCAGTCATCGTTCTCATTAAACGACATTTGCATCTAGCAGAATGGAAAACTATAAAATTATTATAACAAACAAGCATCTGTGTACAAATAAATTAGTAAGACACCTTCAGATAAAAAGGACACCTTACTTTACTGTCGTTGTTTAGGGTTTAGGGTTTAGGGTTTAGGGCTAAACTGAACTTTTTTATGTTTCCTTTCTGTTGTTCTTTTCTTCAATCAACGAAAAAAACATAAAATTTCAATCAATGAAAGCCAATCAGTTTTCTTTTGCTCTTGTTTAAACTTTGCTACTTACTTAGATTATTGGGTGTTAAAGTGAGTGCTGAATTGAAACTTCGCAGCAGTCAGTCAGCAAGGTGACTTTGAAATTTAAATTGGCACTTAATTTTTTTATTCTTCACTCTATTCTTGCTTCTTAGAGAATAATCAGACAGATGGCACGTCGAATTCGGACGTTCGACGGGAAAGTTACGGTTCACGGAAGTTCGAGGGAACTATTGCACGAATTACGAGACGAATGCCTTTTGACATTTAGTGGGCCCAGATATTTTGGGGCAGGCCCAATGGATGAATGACACTTGTCATCCATCCATTGCCCACCCAAATTGATTCATGCACTTCACCCCTTGCTTGTTCCTGCATACCAGACCCAAACCAACCCGATCTCACCCCAAAGCCTTGAACCCAAACCCCTATCCCTTTTCCTTTTGATTTCTGTGTGAGGACAGATTAAGAGTGGGACTGAGGAGGGGCAGAAGGGTGGCCAGCCGCCGTGGACGGCGGTGGATAGCCCAGGTAACCCGATAGCACAATTTTTCCTTTTCAAATTTCAATTTCAAGTCTAGGGCGTTATGGATGGTTTTGGATGTTTGGATGAGGTTTATTAGGTTTGTAGGAAGGTATAGAAGAGGTTTTTGACGATGGTGTAGGGCTGAGCAGCCCTGAGGGTGGCCGAGAAACAGGGGTCGTGGGATTCAAATAGAACGGGTTGGGTTTTCCATGTTTTTCTTCATTTTGATCATAGGGTTAGGTTTTTAAGATTGAGACAAGAAGATTGGAATCGAAAGGGGAAGAAACGAACCGAAAATGAACGGTTTATAGGGCTGATTTGGCCACGTCGGTTAGGCTGGACCGGCCACACATGAACCCGGTCTGAATCAGCCGTCAAGAGGAAGAAGAAGCTACTGTTCCCGGCACGTGGCAGCGTGTGGGACCCTTTCTGGGGATGTGTTCAACACACGAAATCATCTATTTGATGTAACGAACATTTTAGGACTGGTTTCGAGTCGATCGAACATCTTCTCGATATAGTTCGGGTTGTCCGAAGGTTTAGGTTCACGTTTAAAAATAGTTAAAATTTCGGAAAATTATGGGACTTTAGTGAGGGGTTATTTAAGAAGTTAGTAACCCTCTAAATTAATTTGGACAGGTTTGGGAGTCTCGGAGACGACGATTGGCTCGGGAAGGGCGTATGACACGCGTATCGAGGCGCGGCTTCGGACGGTCTGTGAGTGGACCTTTCTTTCGAAATTAATGCATGCATAAATGTTTTATAATTGTCTTAGAACATGTTTTGTGATTCCATGAGTGCATTTGTTTGTGGTAGCTTAGGATCGACATATTTGCACGTTTTTCGAGGTTTTCGGCTTTATGTCGTACCTTTGCATACTGCGTTTTCAATGATGAATTGATGAATGGATTTTGGATTTGGAAATATGAACTCGGGCATGAGACCCATTTGATTTAAAAACTCTCGGACATGGAGTCCATTTGATTTGACGAGGAATCGGACCGAGAGTCCATTTGAGTTATACGATCAAGCCGAGGGCCCCGTTGGTTTACGAATTCGGGGTTCAGGCCCATTTGGTTGTAATATCGGGTTGAAGGCCCCGTTGACTGTACTATCGGGCTTGAGGCCCCGTTGCTTTATGGTTTCGGGATTAGGGCCCAGTTAGTCGTGATATCGAGCTAGAGGCCCAATTGATTGTGAAATCGGGCTTGAGTCCCAATTCGGTTTATGAAATGAGAATTTGGGCATGAGACCCTGTTGAACTGAGGATTTAGGCCAAGGCCTATGAAAGTGGATTTGCATCGGATTCGAGGAATCCTATTAAGATGAATCGGGTATGAGACCCAGTTGAAATATACTTTGAGAAAGAAAGAGTTTTAAAAATGTATATATACCCTCCATGTGATTATATGGTCTCCTCCAGACGTCGACCTGGAGAGTCACGATCCACAGACCAGAATGGGTATCCCCATAGGGATCCCGTTCCAAGAGTGGAAGTTATGATGTGGTCCCGGACCAGATTCCGGAGAGATGTTCGGACTAGATCCGGAGATAGAGCTCGGACTAGATCCAGAGATAGAGCCTCTTAGACGGAGAATTCCTGGGGGTAGACTCGAAGTGAGACCCCGAGTAGTGTGCAAACTAGTATAGATATGATGAATCGTGACATATATAGGGGATGTGTTCCCTAGGGGTTGTGTGCCTCGAGTTGGCATCTTCTCGGAAGTTCCGCAGATGGGTTCTACGTATGTCGATACGTATAAGATTTTAGAAAGTGATTTGGGGCGGAGACCCCATATTCGATGTTTTGGGAATGGTTTGGGGCGGAGACGCCATATTCTATGTTTTGGTATTCCACTGAGAATGGTTTTGGGCTGAGTCCCTACGGAAACTGGTTTTGGGCTGAGTTCTCATGTACTTGCTTTACGGATTTCGGGCCAAGGCCCAAATGGATTTATGGTTCATGACGGTTTTTGGGGACCGGCATGAACCCTTGAAAGGTTTTTATAGTTCATGATGGTTTATGAGGACCGGGCATGAACCCTTTAAAGGTTTTGAGAATGTTTTCAAATGGTTTTATGAACGTTTTGGTAAATGATTTTGAATACATGCATATGTTTTTAGTAAAGGGCATAAATGTCTTATTGTGAAATGAATTTTATTAAAATATTATTTTGACCACTCACAGTTTTCGTGGTTTTAATGTCCTTCAGGTTGATCGCGGATGCGGGCTATATCAGAGACCGAGACATCACACTACTCCTCCTCCTACGATCCTGGCATACTCTGGAAGCCTCGGTGAAGGCTAGAGATGGAATTATCCCTAGTCTGACACTTCGTATCAGACAGGATCAGGCGTGTCCCACCTTAATCCCGGGGGATTTGGGATGGGTCCTGACAAAGGCCATAATGGTTTTGTAAATGTTTGATAAACTGTTTTCGAATACATGCATGCTTTTCAATGAAGGGCATAAAGTATATTTTGTGAATTTTTTTTTAATGAAATGATTTTTTTGTCCACTCACAGTTTTTGATGTTTTGAATGCCCTTCAGGTTGATCACGGATGCGGGCTGTAGCAGAGACCGAGACATCACACTCCTCCTCCTACAATCCTGGCGTACTCTGGAAGCCTGGTGAGGGCTAGAGACGGAATTATCCCTGGCCTGAAACTTCGTGTCAGACGGGAGCAGACACGTCCCACATTAATCCCGGGGGATTTGGGACGGGTCCTGAAAATGAGGCTCAATTGTGTTTTATGAACGTAATTTCGGGTCGGGGACCCATAAATGGATTTGGATTTGAGAAATCGAATTTGTGGATTATGATGCTTTTATGGAAATCCCGGGCATAGGCCCATTTGAACGAATTGAGATGATTATGAAATGTTTTCCATATACCATCCTTATATCTATGGATTGTCTTCTCCAATCGTCTGGGATGCTGGAGTGGTCACGGCGCATTACCTGCTATGGGCCACTGCACAAAGTGACTGGATCGTATAGTGACTCAGGAGTAGGATTGCTAGACACCTGAGACGTCAGCCGTTTGGGACGTCAAACATCTGGGAAAGAGATTGACTCAGGTTGAGACCCCGGGTAGCTTGGACGGTGACATGATGTCTGCGATGTCAAGCGTCTGGGACGCCAAGAATCTGGGATGCCGAGAATTGGTATATAATAATATTTGATGGAATTATGATTTATGGATTTACTAGATTGTGTATTTGGATTTCGGATTTATGATTTGGTTTTCTGTGTTAATGGATTTGGGTAGGGACTCACATGGTTTGGATTTAAAGTTTTGGGCTGAGTTCCCACTAACTTGGATTTATGGTTTTGGGCTAAGGCCCTAATGATTTAATTAAAGTAAATGTTTGATTTTCAATTCTCGATCGCATGCATGCTTTTTAGTGAAGGGCATAAATGCCTTGTTATGAAATGTGTTTTGATTAAACTATTAATTTTTCATCCACTCACATCTTTTTAATAATTTTAATGTCCTTCAGGTTGATCGCGGATGCGGGCTGTAACAGAGACCGAGACATCACACTTTTCCACCGATCCTAGCAAGCTCTAGAAGCCCCGAATGGGCTGCGGTTTCGAGTTATCCCTTGTCTGACACTTCGTGTCAAACAGGAGTATGACACATCCCTCGTTAATCTCGGAGGGATTTGGGATGGGCCGTGTCTAGTTGTATCAGAGCACGGTTTGCTCTTGTGCTACGCGCAGGTCGAGGATGTGATGTCTCTACGTGGTCAGCCCGTTATCAACCTGATAGTTAGGATACCTGTATGATAGTTAGTGGGAATGAATAGTGAATAGTTTCAGTTCGGTATTTGATGCTTATGTGTGCCATAGTTCTGTCGTGGTTTGGCAATGTGGGACCCTACTGAAGGATGAATGTAACAATGTTTTAGAGTTTTGACCATGGGACGGTTATTTCAGGTTCGTCTCTCACGATATTGGAATATTGGATATGACAATAGTGTGCATTTGTGACCATTAGATGGTCAAGTCATGTTGAGTTGGGAATCGTGTTGCTGAGGACAGCGGGTTTGGGGAACCCTAGTGTGCGATGTATGGCTTGTAAATGTGAGTCGACGAGTGGTTTGACTTTAACGACCATTGGTCGAGCGTGTTATGTCAGCTTTGGTGATTGTGCTGCAGAGTGCAGTTGAGGTCGGGGATGACCTGGTGGACGACACTAGTTGAGTCGAGTAGAGACTAGTTAAAGATTGGTTAGTGATTGGTTGGATAGGTTACCAGGGTGTGATACTTGTCGATGAAATCCCAGAGTGGGGATACAGAGTAGTGGGTACTGGCGGTTGATTCCGGTTGGATGCGGAGTCTCAGTAGCGATGTCTGGTGGTTGGATCTGTATGAGCTTGTGGCAGGCACTACTATCGAGGATGGATGCAGTTGTGGTTGTTGAGAATCGGGGGATGTTCAAGGAACGTTCATTTTCTTGTATGGGTTGTCAAGGTGATTGTACCCAGAGTTGTTGGTTATGAGGGAGGCAGAGTTCCTTCAACTTGAGCAAAGGTACGAGGTCATTACTCGGTATGAGCAAAGATCCAGGGTTGTCTGATTCGTACACTGTGTGCTGGTGATTGTGATGACGATGAGCCACGAGTTAGGATGTGACTCCGTCATGATGGGCATACGTTCCGTATCTGGGATCCAGCAGTGGATCTCAGATAGTGAAGGACTGGATGAGATCCAGCAGTGGTCGAGACGTGAAAATCAAGAAGTAATGGACCACATCCTTTTAGATGTACATAAATGGTACAAGCCGATAAGCAAATTTGGTAGTAAGTTAGACTGGTTACGGACATTTGGTTGATGTCCAATTGAATTATGGACTTGGGAGCATACTCGAGTTGGTTTCAACATGGTTGGATCTTCAGAATCAAGAGAGGTTGTGATTGAGGCGACGAGAGGAGTGCTTGATTCAACATTAGTGATTGGTATTCTGAAGTCATTAAGGGTGACTTCTCATGTTTCGCTAGTCATTGAGGGTGACTTCTCATGTTCCGCCCATGGCAGATGATGGTTGTTGTCACTAGTACGTTAATCATTTATTGGTTGGTGGACCCGTGATTTGTTTTGGGTCATCAAGAGGAGTTGGGCATTTCGAAGTTAAGTGAATGAGATTTCTCATTTTCTGCTTGGTGGCAGACGATGTTGGGTTACATGGTGTGGTGAGTGCAGTGAGATTTTGTTGCACTCATGTAGGATGAATTTTGATGTCATTGTCTTGGATCATCCTTGATTTTTCCTAGGTGGAATGACAAGGATTGATATGAGGTAATTGGAGAGAACCCACATTCTCGACGTGTCTCGTCATTGACTGATCTGTTTAGATGTGCAAATGGTTGAGAAGGGATTCGGTAGTATACGAATTCAAAGAGGGTGTAAGACCCTATGACCGAAATCGGGTTGTTAGCTGAGAGAAAACTAGTGTGGATCCACCTAGGATCGCGATGTGGATAATCGGGTGATGCTGTGTTGGATCGGGATCGTGATGTCGAGGATATAGGTTGTTGTGGCGATCGAGGATCGTGATGTTAATGATCAGGTGATGTTGTGATGGATCTGGATCGTGATCTTGATGATCAGGTTATGTTGTGGATCAGGATGGCGTGGATTGTGATGTCGTGCCCGTGCTGGCAGACTTTGCCTTGCGGATTATGCTAAGCTAGGAGCAGAGGAGAATCGTATTGTGAGACAGTTGAAGAATCTTTTAGAATATTTAGTGAGACGACAAGACTGAGGTTGGATATGAGAATGTTGGGTCTACTTCTTTTCGAAGTTAATCCGGTATGAGAAGGTAGTTGAGTGAATTGAGGTGTATATGATTTGTCTTGGATATTTGGAAATAGGGATGATGGGACTGACTTTCTTTTGAGGTTAATCCCGTATGATATATTAGTAGAACGAGTGTAACGACCCGTCCCAGAAACTGGGATTAGATTAGTGATTAATGACAGATTAGTAAGTTAATCGGTGATTAGATGGGTGTTTTCGGATTGACGGTGCAAAATGACGATTTTGCCCTTGGAATGTGTAAAAATGTTGACTTTTCGTTCGAGTCGTCAAATAGATTTTGACCGATAACCGTGACGTAGTTCGAGAGGTCACGAGTTCATAGACAGGTGGTACGTCCGATTTTGACATTCATGGAAAAAGTAATGATGTTCGGAAGTTCAAGGGTAATTTGGTAATTTGGTTAAAAGGGGCAATTTGTTGACTTTGCAAACGACATGGACTTTTTACGTAATTTGAGGACCGTTAGGTTGGTCTTGATCCCCTGAGTACAACGACAGGCGGCATGCGTCAATTGAAGTTTGGATGTCAATGTTATGGATCTAGGAACATGAGGGGCAAAATGGTAATTTGTCATTCAAGGGCATTTTGGTCAATTAGCTTGCATTGGGATTGGTTCCCAGTGATCAGGGGACACTTGGATGTTCTTGGGAGTGCTGGCCATAGAGAAATGGACACCTGGCCCAATCTGGAGGTTTGTAGAATCCTCTCACCGCCTCACCAATTCTCAGGTTTTAAACCTTGGTTGCCCGGCTATGAGAAAACAGAGAAACAGAGGAGACCGTGAGAACCTTTCCATTTAATTCATTTGATCTTCATCAATTGGTCATGGGGTGTGAATGAGAGTGAGAAAGAAGAGTGAACTGATGAAGATGGTGGTCACGGCTGTGCCTACGACGGGGCCTTGAGGAAGAAAACCCGAGAAGGTCTAAGGCCTTTGAAATGGCAAACCTTGTTTCTTGACGGCTTGATCGATTGTAATGGATGAACGATGTTACTGGAGGTCTGGGGAGTCGAATAAGCTTGGTTTCGAAGCTTGGAATGGATGGTAAGTGAAACTTCCACGAAATTCGATTTTTAATCTGAAAATGGCAACCTTGGATTTAACTTGTATTAATCGATTTAATGGTTTGTATGAGATTTTAAATGGTAGGAAGCTAGCAAGCCAAAAATCAAGCGACATGATGGTCAGAATCATGGAAACTGAAAAGTGGGAACTTGGAAGTTTGAAGGTTGAGCGGGAAGGTATGCTTCACACCACGATTTCGTGATTTAAAGACATAGAAATGTGGGAAATAAAGATACCTAGATGTAGGATGAAATAGGATTAAAAAAACAGACAAAATTGGACAGGATAGGATGTTGGACCGCCTGCGCCGGTTCAGTCGAACCGGGCCGGTTCAAACCGATTTAGACCGAATTGGACAGAGATTGAAGACGGCACTGTAGCAGCGCGTGAGGCCCACGCGTAGCCCCTTTGGGCGGCGCATGTGGGTGCGTGGCATGGTTTTTTAGGATGGTCCAATATGAATTTTCAAGTATTCGATGTAACGAACAGTTGGGCACTGGTTTCGAGTCGATCGGACATCGTTTCTACATGTTTCGGGATGTCCGAAGGTTTAAGGCTCGGTTAAAAATAGTTAAAAATTCGAAAAAAATTTGGGGCTTTAGTAGAAGCTTAATGAAGTAGTTAGTGACCTTATTGTGGGATTTGGACAGGTTCGAGAAAGCCGATGATAGCGGATTAGCCGGGAACGGCATAAGTGCGCGTGTATCGAGGCAGCGGCGTAAACGGTCTGTGAGTGGAATTTGCTTTCAAACTTATAATGCATGCATAAATGCTTTTATATGTTTTCTATATGTGATTTCTATGTTTATGATTATGCTCTTGATGATTTACGGTTTTGCACGTATTTCGAGATAATGACGTATTTGCAAGTTTTACAAGTTTCCGATTTATATTGTGATTTGATCATGGTTTTGATGATTTGATTTTGGGATTTGATATATGATTTGATTTCAATGATTTACGATGGATTTTGGGAAAGAAATTTCGGGCTTGGAGCCCTGTTCATGCAAGTGATTTCGAAAAAGTGATTTCGGTTTTGGAATCGGATTTTAGAAAGATGATTCTTAATTCGGTTTTGAAACTTGAAAGAGAAATTCTGGACTTGGGTTCCGGATGATGGTTCCGGATGCTAGCTTACGAAATCATTATTGCGAATTCGGATGTGGATTTTCTATGGTTTTCACTTGAATTTGAGTTTAAAGACCCGGAAAAAGAAAACGGCTGGATCTAGGTTTTGAGTTTAAAGAATCGGTTGATTGAAGAGGGAAGGCCTTGGATTGATATGTTTTGAGTTTAAAGACTCGGTATATGTTTTGAGTTTAAGGACTCGATTACTGTGATATCCCCCGAGGCGTGCTGATTGTGTTTTGAGTTTAAAGACTCGTTGATATCACGGGAAGGCCTTATTATGGGCATGGTTTTGAATTTAAAGACTCGGGCGCACTTGAGATCCAACAACTTGATTGATTGATGTTTTTCACTGGTTTTCACTGGTTTTCAGATGTTTTGGGCAAATGGCCCGGATGATTTGGATTTGATGAGTTTTGGGCTGCGTTCCCGTACTTTGAAGAGGATTTATGATTTTGGGCTGAGGCCCTGGATTTGAGTTACAGATTTGAGCGAAGGAACGATTCCGATGTTCATTGATGGTTTTTGGATATGAAATGGTTCATGACATGGATTTTATATGCATGCATTGGTTTTTAAATGGAGGGTATAAATGTAATTTCTTATGAACTGTTTTCTAAACTTATTATTTATTTTTGTCCACTCACAGTCTTTTATGTTTTCGATACCCTCTAAGTTGTTGCAGTGCGGGCTGTTTTTCGAGAGATGGAGACATCACACACACGATCCACAGTAGACTCTGTGTGCTCTGAGAAGTCCGGAAGCTTCGGACGGTTCGTCTGGGAATCCTTTGTCCGGCTTACGTGTTACATGGAAGTTGGACGTCAGTTTAGCCTTCGTGTCACGCGTAAGTTGGACGGGAGCATGACTTAGCCCTTAATCACGGGGGATTGGGGGTGGGTCATGTCAACAAGTGGGTATCTGACGGGTCAGATTAGTCAGTCTTAGATATGTGAATGATAGGATTGGCTTTCTTTCGAAGTCAATCGAATATGATATGGTAATCAAATGAGCAACTAACTGATAGGTTCGGAGTTGGTGCGTCTTGGTAGACGTGGGTGAGATTGGATGCCCATTTGGCATGAATGGGTACGCCTTGGTGGGCGTGAGTTGGATTGGTAAGTGATGGGTTACATGATTAGGAGTAGACGTTGTGATGCTAGTCGGGTGACCATAGGACTCGGAATGGATGATGAGTTGGAGTATTTGATCTGTCTAGTACTGGACTGGATAGATGGAATCCATAATTGAAGCGGGATTGGCTACGAGCTATGTAGTAGCCTGGTTGATGGATGGATGTACGTATTGGGTATGTTGCACGAGGACCGATACTAGATAGGCCTGAGTGGTGCCTGGTGACGGTATATAGTGTCAGGACCCGTCCCAAATATGGCCTCGATACCCGGGATGAACCCTGCTCCCGTCTGAAAATCACACTTACAGTATCAAACAAAACAAACAACCGTCATACAACTATAAGCATAACTATCAGACGAAGGAGTAAAATATACACAACAGTCAGTCAGAGCATAGTTCTACAAAATGGGCACAAAAGTCCTACAAAGCTAGTCCCGCAACGGAAGAACGTCGTAAGCTCTATACCTCGATATCTGCCTCCACGTTCACCCCAGCGCTATCACCACGACCTGGAGGGAAAATTTAAAAACCAAAAGTGTGAGTGGACTAGAATAACCAAAAGTTTTAAAATCAGTTTATCACTAATTCAAGGTTAAGGAAAAATAAGAATCCGTGTTCCCTCCGTTTTTAAAACAGGCATGCCCAACGAAGTACTAGAAAATCATAACATGAAACAACATAATAAACAGAAACACTATCAAATCTCATAAGAAACAGATACACTATAAAATACCATAAGAAACAGAAACACTATAAAACGGATATAGAAATCATAGCTTCAGTATCAAATCATCATTTTCGATCAAACCTGCTGGACCTATCCGAGTCTTTAAACTCAATCAAGCCTTAAATGAAATCCGAGTCTTTAAACTCCCGAGTCTTTAAACTCAATAGGCCTATGGGGGTAATATCAACATATCCGAGTCTTTAAACTCCCGAGTCTTTAAACTCAATCCGGGCCCGTCCCCCGTCAATATCAATCCGGGTCTTTAAACCCAATATCCAGATCCAGCAAATCCAATCCATATCCAGTGTAAAACCAATTCGAAGTCTATCGCCAAACTCGAATTCGAAATCCCCGGTTCGAAGCCCGTCCGGCGTTCCGAACCGACATTCCGAACCCAAATCCAGAAATCCATTCTTATACCCAGAAATCACACATAATCACAAATCATATTTCATAACCCATTTATCATCATCAGAAAACATTTATAGGTTGAAATCGTAATTATGGCATCAAAATCCGAAAACCAGCTTTTCTCGAAAAACGTGTAAAATCTCGGAAATGTCTCAAAAAACGTGCAAACTCATCAATCACATATAATCATCATTCAAAAGCATAAAAACATATTTAAGATCATAAAACGTCAATAAAACAGTTAGGCATGCTCGAAAGAAAGAAAGAGTTCACTCACAAATCAGAACAAGTCAGTCGCGCTCCGTGCGCTCCTCGACCGTCTCGGGTGCCTCCCGTCCTGTCGAAATGCACCAAATAGGGTCACAATTACATCAAGGATCCTAATCCTAATTTCCCCAATTTTTCGGGAATTAAATAATATTTTAATCCTAAACCCTCAACCGTCTGGATTCCCGAACAACTCCGTAACATCGTCCGATTCACCCGAAAACCACACCAATAAACTCCTTAGGACAATTAGAACCAAACTCATGTTGGAAGCTTGGCCGGATTCTTCTCCACGCGCCTCCACGCGCCGCCCAAAGTGGCTGCGTGTGGGCCTCACGCGCCTGCTATAGTGCATCTCCTTCCTCGATTGAACCCGGTTCACACCAGGCTGCAACCCGGACCGGCGAGAGCCATTCTCTGCCGTCCGGCCACCATTTCACTCCTCTCTTCTCTTGCAGCTTCGTCCAGACACCAGGAATCCATCCCCCTCACTCTCCCTGTTTCCTCAAACCTTCGCCGCACCACCACCGTGCCGCCGTGCACGATTTCACCACCAAAACCCGATCACCAGTACAAACACTACTCCCTGTCACTCTCACCAATCACTCTTCACTCACCCTTGCACCAAAATCGATCAATCTCCTTCAATTTCTCCCCCTCTGTTTCTTTGTGTTCTTCGAAGGATTGCACGGTTCAAATTGAGCAAAGTGTGGCCGTGCACACTTTAGAACCTTTTAGAACAATCCAGTGCCCCCACGTGTCCACAATCCTATGGACAAAACATAAATATCCTACCCCACTCAGCCACTTGTCCTCATCCAATTGGCTGAAAGAAAATGACCAAAATACCCCTTGTATAAATAATTACTGTTTTGCCCTCGAACGTTCTAGACCCGTATCTTTTCCGTCCGACGTCCGATGACAGCGTGCCGCCTGTCGTTGAACTGAGGACGTCGAGACCTATCTAATGGTTCTCGGTCTACGTGAAAATCACAAGTCCTCCAAAAAGTCAACATTTTCCTCGTTTACTCAAAATTACGGTAACGCCCCCAATCTTCCGAACGTCATAACTTTTCCTCCGGTTGTCCGAATCGAACCTGCCACCTGTCTACGGACTCGTGACGTCCTAAACTACGTCACGGTCAAGGGTTGACACTCATCCAATCGGTAATTCAAAAAGTCAACTTTTCGTCTACTATTCACAAGGGCAAAATCGTCCTTTATATACCAAACTTTATAAAATTACATTTTTACCCTTCCCGAAGGTACGGGTTGTTACATATAGGATATACCAGTCGTATGTTGATGAGCGTGTTGGTAATCGACTTAGTTCCAATATCATTGGATTGGTTGAGGACGTGGACTGGACATTGGATACTATGCACTGGGCCAGAGTGTTTCTGATGGGTTCAGTGATTGTATGAGCAGGTGCTCAGAGCCGTGGATGGCTAGCGGAACCCTAGTTTTATGATGTGTATCACTACTGGGCGGGTATTCGATGGGGTTCAATTACACACTGGTCAAGTGAGATGCATTTCATTGTTAGGGAATCCTATTGAGCTGATTTTAGCTTCCATTGAAATTAAAGGTAAGAAATCTTTACTGCAAGTTCCCAGGTGAGTGAGATGTGGATTGTGTAGCCAAAAGTGAAATGAGTGATTGGTTAGTGTAACCACCGGTTGCTTTGCGTGAAGTTACTGCTCTGTGACTCTCACCAACGTCGTGGATCGCTGAGGGAATTGACTGTTGTGAGCACTGAGACCGATGAATGCCGCATATTTGAGCTTGCCCTACAAGGTGAGATCCTGTTGTTGATCTTACGTTACATTGAGGGAAATTTGGTCCAAGGTACCTTGGTGCGACTCTATGGTGAGTCAGAGTTGTGTTGGTGACTCGAATGGTGACCATGGAGCCGTGAGTGCCGAATGAGTGCAACGTTATGGGACGTGTGATGTTGACATGGTAAAATTCAGGAAATGCGGAGAAATTGTGAGATTTGTTAACTCTCGGTGTGGGAGAGATGCCAGATTGATTTGTGACTAGCAAATGGTGACAGTTTGGCTGGATGTGTCAGCATGGATTGATGAGGGAGATTCGGTGACTCCTAGTGGGAGCAGATCTCAGGGTGGATTGGTGATTAAGAAGAACCGTCAAGCTGAATGTGTCAACTAAATGTGTCAGCGTAATGGTACAATTGTCGGGTGGTATCAACGCAGAACGTGTGATCAATGTCACTCGACGTGGTCGGATGTAGTCGATACGATGTGGGTTCGTGATCGAACGTCTGGATGCAGACAAATATTATGTTGGTTAGTGGGTGTAGACGTATACCTAGGCTGTTAAACCTAACAATGAGGATGAGCTTGTTTTTCCCACGATGTGGATGTGGAACTGGGTTCGTATGAATTTCGAGGACGAAATTTGTTAAGGGGTGAAGGTTGTAATAACTCATCCTGAATGACGGGATTAAATATTAATTAATTATGGATTAAGTATGATTAATCGAGAATTAATCGAGTGAAAATCGGACGGATGGTGTAAAATGACCATTTTACCCTTGGAATTGGGCAAAATGTTGACTTTTGACTCAGGGAGTCAAACGTACGAGAACCGATGACCGTGACGTAGATCGGGACGTCACGAGCCCATAGACAAGCGGCACGTTAAAATCGAACGTCGAACTGGGAAGTTATGGTCACGAGATCAAAATCGGGAATATACGTCTCGGGATTCAAATTAAATATCATTTTAAAACTAATTGGGTGATTAATTAATGTGGGGCCCTTGGATGAGTGACAAGTGTCACTCATCCCATGGCTTAGGACCCCTAAATTGTGGATCTTGTTTCCCATTGGTCCATTTTTAATTGTTTTAAAACAAACACTCACACACATCTCTCACCCCCAGCTGTTCATTTCTCTCAGCCCTCTCATCCTCACCCTTCATCCCTCACATCTAATCACTCATCATCATCCAACATCATCTACATCTCCTTTGTGCTCCCATAACCCGTGAGAAACAAAAACCTCACCAAAAACCCACACTAGCTCAAACCAACCCCAGGCACTGAGAGAACTGACGGGAAAGAGGATAGGAAGTCAGGGAAACCACAGGGAGGAGCTCATGGCCGTACACAGTGGAGGTAAGCTGGAAAACCCGAAACCCACATTTTTGCCCATTTTCGAAACTCTCAACTTTGACGTGTATGGATTAATCTGTTATTTTGGGTTTGGTTCTAGGGTCGAAAACGTGAGGTTTGAGCCTGGTTTCGTGGTCGTGGCTGGCTAGAAACTAAAGAACACGAGGAGGAAAAACTGAGCTTCGGGTTTGGGTTTAAGGTAACTAATCTTGGCCATTTTTCTTGTTTTTGAATCAATGGATCCCTTAGTTAGGATTAGACGAACAAGTAGGAGAAAACCGTGTTGAAATTGGACTTGAAACAAGGGGTGAACCGCCCTCGTCAGTCCAGTTGAACCGAAATTACAAAGAACCGGTTCAGACCGGTTTAACCAAGGTTGAAGATGAACAGTACCCCGACTCTTGGCTCCTACGCGTAGCACTGTTGGGCGGCGCGTGAGGTCTCGTGAGGCCTTGTTTCCAGGCAAGATCAACATGTAATTTCATTCTTTCGATGTAACGAACATTTTGGGACTGGTTTCGAGTCGATCGGACATCATTTCGGGGTAGTTTTGAGTGTCTGAAGGTTTAGGATTGAGTTTAAATACGTCTAAAAATCCCAAAAAATTGGGTGGTTTTAATGAGAGGTTATTGAAGTAGTTAGTAACCCTCTAGTATGATTTGGACAAGTTCGGATAATCCGAGGACGGTGATTTAGCCCGGGAAGGCTTATGACACGTATATCGAGGTAGCAACGTAGGACGGTCTGTGAGTGGACATTGTTTCTAAACTGTGATGCATACATAACTGTTTTATATGTTTTACATATGTGATTTCTATGATGATGATTGTGATATTGGTGATTTACATATTTGCACGTATTTCAAGGTAATTTACGTATTTGCACGTATATCAAGGTTTATGGTTTTACACTGTGGTTATACGTGCTTATGGTTTCAGTGATGGTTTGATGAAATGGTTTTGGATTTGAAAAGGTGAACTCGGGCATGAGACCCATTTGTTTTAAAAACCCTCAGACATGAAGTCCATTTGAGTTATATTATCGGGCTAGGGGTCCACTTGGTTTACAAAATCAGACATGAGGCCCAATTGTGTTTTATGAATGTGATTACGGGTCGGGGACCCATAAATGGATTTGGATTTGAGAAATCGGATTTGTGGATTATGATGGTTTTATGGAAATCCCGAGTATAGGCCCATTTGAATGGATTGAGATGATTATGAAATGTTTTCCATATGCCATCCTTATATCTATGGATTGTCTCCTCCAGTCGTCTGGGACGTTGGAGTGGTCACGGTGCATTGCCTACGAGGGGTCACTGCACGGAGCGACCGAACCGTATAGTGACTCAAGAGCAGGATTGCTAGACATCTGGAACGTCAGACATCTGTGATGTCAGAGATTAACTCAGGTTGAGACCCCGGGTAGCACGCGTAGCTTGGACCGTGACATGATGTCTGAGACGTTAAGCGTCTGGGACGCGAGGCATCTTGGATGCCGAGGATTGGTATATAACGGTATTTGATGGAATTATGATTTATGGATTTAATGGATTATGTATTTGGATTTCGAATTTATTGGATTTATGATTTGGTTTTCTGTGTTAATGGATTTGGGCAGGGACCCACATGGTTTGGATTTACCGTTTTGGGCTGAGTTACTACTTACTTGGATTTATGGTTTTGGGCTAAGGCCCTAATGATTTAATTAAAGTAAATGTTTGATTTTTAGTTTTTGATTGCATGCATGTTTTTTAGTGAAGGGCATAAATATCTTGTTATGAAATGTGTTTTGATTAAACTATTGATTTTTCGTCCACTCACAGTTTTTAAATTTTTTTTAATGCCCTTCAGGTTGATCGAAGATGCGGGCTGTAGTAGAAACCGAGACATCACACTCCTACACCGATCCTGGCGCGCTCTGGAAGCCCCGAATGGTCTGTAGTTTCGAGTTATCCCTTGTCTGACACTTCGTGTCAAACGGGAGCATGACACATCTCGCGTTAAACCCAGGGGGATTTGGGATGGATCATGTGAGTACTAGTCATGTCTCCGTCTTTCATCCAGCCCCGAACATCATGTCACGGCCCTGGGCGGTTATGAATACCACAAAAACTTTGTGAGTGGACAAAAATAAATATTTTAAAAATATAGTTTGAAATATAATATTTTACCCTCTATTTTTTTTCTAAAACTATGCATGCATTCACAAAAACCATTTAGAACTCATGTAAAACATAATCCAGTTCATGACCTTGAAAAATGTGGAAACTGACCATAACGCAACAAACATCGATAGTCATGATAACTAGCACAATAATCACACAATACTCAAGACAAGAACCGATGCAAAAATCACCATAGTAATCAACACAAAACCATCACAAGAGTCACACAACCCATCCTCGATGCACAACATCAGTCACCAGTGTGGACCTCACAACTAACTTAGGATCTAGAGCCCATCTCGACATTTGAGTGAGAACTAACTCATGATCTGGAGCCCGACTCGACGTGTGAGTCATCACCAAACCAGTCTCGATCAGGATCTAGAGCCTCTCTCTCGACGTCTAAAACTTCTAACCAACACGCACCTCGATGAGGGTTATCCACAATCATCACATCATATCACATAACGAATATCGAGAAATACATGCTCATATCACATCTCAATATCATAAATCAAATCCACAATCAAAACCTCGGGCCTAAGCGAAAACCCACATGTTAATCACAAACACCGCAAATACGTGCCATAGAAATATATTCGAAAACCCATCCGAAATCATATGGAAATCACCGAAATCCAATTTCACAAAATCTCATGTCATAAAACACATTCAATTCAAATTCACAATCGAAACGGAATTCGAAAACATAATTTACAAAAACCTCGTAAAACGTACAATAAAATAATAATTAAATATAAAATGACCAAAAATCATATAAAAATTCCAATCACCAAAATATCATCAAATGCACATAGAAACACATTTAAAACCCATAAATATGCATGCATAATATTTTAATAAAATAAAAGTCCACTCACACGTACCTTACACACAATCGAACCAAATCGCACGTCTTTCCGTAAAATTTGAGAAAATCAATTCCTACCAAAAAATACCTCGAATGGTCACTAACAACCCTAATTAACTCACATGTGAATCCCTTAATTTTTTGGGATTTTTGAACAAATAAAAATATTGCTAAACAATTCGATAGTCAAAACTACCCCGAGACAATGTTCGATCACCTCGAAATTTGTACCGTTGGACTCGTAGGACCAAGAACTAGAACTTTTGTGTTGAACACAATTCCAGAAGGACCACCACACGTCCTAACACACCTTGAGTCTCCTCTGCACGTGAAGCCACACACTTACTATTCATTATCTTCAACCTTGAGCAGACCCAGTTCCGACCCGACGCCCATCAATCAAACCATCCTTGATGCCAGCAAGCCAATCATTACATCATATACACGCTACCGGTAGGCCAAAATCACTCAGGGAAATATAGCCCCGCTTTAGACATTCAAGTTCTTGAGACAACAGAGCTTAGCTCTAGACGTCCGAGTATCACCCTAGAAAACAGAGCCCAGCTCTAGACGTCTAGATGTGGACCATTCCCATGAAAACAGAGCTTGGCTCTGGAAGTCTGGATACTAGTCCAAGTCTTAGGGAAACAAAGCCCGACTCTGGACATCTGAGACACAATCAATCCATATCGAGGAGCATTGTGCAATCATGTCGTAACCACACATAAATATCCACAATCACATCCAATCATATCACATATATCCTGAATCATATAATCATATCATCTGTACCATTTCCAGAACTCAAGTATCCAGAATATATACATATACATTTTATCGTAAAACATGCATCGATCAATTATTGTAAAATTAACCAGAACTCACTATTATCGATAAAACACAATTAAAGCATGCATAAAACATTTCCAATTCAAACCATGATCCAAAAGCTCTTGGCCCAAGCCCAAAACTAACTCAATCATAACCTCGTAAAACGTGTTATTAAAATATTAGTTAAATATTCATAAAATCACCAAAATTCATATAAAGCCTTAACCAATCCATCATCATAAAAACACGTAGAAAGCCACTTAAAATAATTGGTTATGCATGCATAAAATTTAAATGAAAGAAATGTCTACTCACATGTATTATAGTGTTATTCAATCGTGTTTTGTTTGTTTCCTCACCAGCTCCTATAGCTGGATCACCTGTCAAAAATATAGTTCTTAGGTTACACATGTCCTACATAGGCTCCCAAAAAAAAAAACCCTAAGTCCCGTGATTTAAACACTAATTTTTTCATGAATTTTAAAACACGACACACACACACTAAAAACCCTTAATAATACCCTGAGACCATGTCCGATCGACTCGAAACTTACCCCACAATATTCGTAACATTGAAAAGATGAATAAATATGTTGGTCGTAAACTCAAATTCGCTAGCACGAGCCCCCACGTGTCGCTAGAAGTGGATGTGCGTGAAGCCCACACACTAGTCACTATTCATCATCTCTCAAGCCCAACTCTGGTTTTTGGGTCGCCTGACCCGGCGACCCGACCCGATCATATCTTCTTCAAAACTCATCCATTTTCACTTTTTTCGACCATATCCATCGTATGAATCTCTAAACTAGTTCTACTAATAAAAAAATGAAGGAAAATGGCTACAATTCCATACATAAGCTACGAATTTTTCCCAGAATTTTAGTTTTGGTTTCTGGGAAACTTCTATGTCCAGAACTTCTTCCCAAGCGCCAAGGAAGTATGTATGAACCCATATAACGACCCTAACATCCTAGTTTTGAGTTTCTCCCATAGAGAATCCAGGTGCAACACACTCCTCAATTTTTCCAGATTTTTCCCCTCTCTCTCGATCACTCTCTCTATTTTTGGGCTCATAGACGTTCTCCCTTTCCTATCTTCTCTTCCTTATCTTTCTATTCTTCTTTCTTCTCCTCTTCTTCCTATTTTCCATTCTTTCCTCTCCTACCTCTCTCGGTCGACCACCTTCAAACACACACACATAAACAATAGGTGTGAGGCGGTGACACACCCCCCAAAATGATCAAGGAACACTTGGAAATCCCTGATTAACCCACCAAAAATTTCCATAGGGTAAACAGACCAAAATGCCTTAGGGTGGCAAATGACCAAAATACCTTTTATAAACTCTAGGTCGTATCATCATCCCTTGATATCCATTCCACACGTACTAACCAGCTATGAAATCATCGTTTCAAGTTTTATGTAACCATGGTCACGAAAAGTCTGTGAGTCAACCGAAACAAAAGGTCAACAAAATGGCGCTAGGGGCAAAACGGTCCGTTCAAAATAAAATAGTATTTCATTACAATAATCGATGTTTCTGGGCGTTACAATCTACCCCCTAAATGAAATTTCATCGTTGAAATTTATTCAAACAATTGAGGATACTGCACTCTCATTTGTGCCTTCCCAGGTAGCTTCTTCAACATTCTGATTCCTCCATAACACCTTAACTAAAGGAATCGTCTCATGAAAGAGTACCTTATCCTTCCGATCCAGGATTTGTACCGGCTATTCTTCGAAACTCAGGTCTCAAACTGTGGCACACATTTCCCAAAATTCATAATCATCAAATTATATGAAAATGTCTAGACACCAATACCCATAAATAATCATAAACTCCATGAGAAACAATCATCTGGTAACTCGTCATATCAGCAACGAACGTAATCCATGGATTAAATCACCCAAGCCTCATAACCAGGCATAATCCAAGCTCAAATCTAAGTACAAGTCACAGTGCACAACAACATTATGCATATTGCTAACTCGAGAACTACACGAAGCACCATCAGGGTCAAGTACGCGAACTGCACTAACGCACCATCCAGTCACATTTGGGAACTGAACGAAGCACCATCTAGATTGTAATAATATCTCCTAGGAACTACACTCATGCATCATCCAAGTCATGTTTAAGAAATAATCAAATCTCCAACCTCAGGAAAATAGAGCCATGCCCTGGATGTAATGACCCGTCCCGAATATCGGGATTGAATATTAATTAATTATGGTTTAGAATGACTAATCGGGGATTAGTTGAGTGAAATTGGACGAATTGTGCAAAATGACCGTTTTGCCCCTAGCGTGGGCAAAATGTTGACTTTTAGTTCGGGCGGTCAAATGGACTTTGACCGATGACTGTGACGTATTTTGGGACGTCACAAGTTCATAGACAGGTGGCACGTTCGATTCCGACGTTCGAGAAAGTTATGGCGTTCGGAAGTTGAGGGGTATTTTGGTAATTTGGCATATTAGGGGCCAAATATTGACTTTTGACCCGGGAAGTCCAATAGACGAGGGCCAAAGACCGTTACGTAGGTCTTGTTGATACGAATCCAACGACAGGCGGCACGTCGAAAACAGAGTTCGGGTGACCAAGTTACGGGTCACGGATGTCTTGGGGCAAAATGGTAATTTGTCGTACGAAGGGCAAAATGGTCTTTTAACTTGATTCTTGCTGGCAGACTGTGACATCTGTCACTTTGTCATCTTCTTTGCCCCAGCTATAACATAGAAACGGGAATCATGGAAAAACACAATCATTTGGACATTAACCCCTAAATTATGGTTTGTCTTAATCATTATCAATTAGCAGCTAATTAACCCTTGTCTCAGCTTCATTGTGCAATTGGGAGACTGAGGAAGCCGAATTGAGAGAGAGACTCGAGTGACAGTGAGGCCTCTGGGGTAATTTCTGAATCGAAAATCTTGAAAATTGGGGGAAATGTCGAATTCCAAAATGTGAGCTGTGAGGATCACAATTAAGGATTCAATTCGACTTCTGGGATCAAAACGATCATCTCTGCAATGAAAACGACGAGAAATGGTGTCGAATTGAGGAAGAACTGAAGCTTCCATGGCAGCTTAAAATCGAGCTTGGGTTCAACGGGTTAGAGGTAAGAATTCATCAAATTGATCTTGGAAAAACGTTCAATACACTCTCACGATGCTTACTCTATGAATTAATTTGAAAAACAGGGTTGAAATCTGTGAACCCGAATTGGAAACCCGTCGAGGATCGATCGTGAGTCGTGGAGATATAGACCCTAATTTGAGTAATTCAATTTACAGAACTGAAATTATGTTGGAGTATAAGGGATCAGTTGAAAGAATGGATCGATTTGAGGTCGAATTGGGTGAGATTGAACCGGGTCCTATCGCGAGTTTTTCAACCCGTTTACCAGACAAACGGGCGAAGGGGACGACTGTGCTGGTTACTATAGCTGGCGCGTGGCTTCCACGCACAGCCACTTGCGGCGGCGCGTGGGGGCGCGTGAGTGAGAATCCCGAGGTACGATCAACATGACTTTTGTTCCATTTAGTGTAACGAACATTTTGACGCTGGTTTCGAGGAAATCGGATATTGTTTCGATAATGTTCCGCGTATCAGAAGTTTTGTTTTGCGTTAAAAATACGTATTTAAATTCCGGAAAATTTGGGGAAAATTATATGTTGTATTTTGAGATGTTAGTAACCCTCTATAATGATTTTGGCAGGAATTGTGATTTCCAGAATTAACGGAAAAACGTGCAGCTCGGAAACCGACCGTTTTGGACGGTTTGTGTGAGTGGACTTTTGTTTTCTAACCGTGATGCATGCATATATGATTTTAAATGCTTTATTATATGATTTGATATGATTTTTTATGATTGATGTTTCAATCCAGTGATTTCTCGGTTTTATGATTATTATATTATATTTTGGCACGATTTTCAAGAAATGATGAAATTAATGTTTTTGGGCTAGGCCCGGATTGAAAACGATGTTTTGACTCGGGTTATGAGTCAGGGAATTAAAAATGATATTTGGACTCGGATTATGAGTCAGTGAATGATTTTATGGATTTACGTGATCGTGGCAACTCGGGTTTACGGTTGCACGGATTTGCGTGAAAATGATATTTTGGGCTTGAGACCCAATGGAATTGTGATTTTGATTGGATTTGTATTTCCACGTGATTACATGATGATACTGATGATTTTCGGATTTATAAAGTAAATCGGGACTTTGGTTATTTTGGGGCTGAGACCCTGTGTGGATAAATGATTTGGTTTTCAATGCAACTGTTTTCACTGGTTTTTGTGATGATGATATGTTGCGGATAATTAGGGCTTTCGGGTGGAAATATGTTTTTCCCCGGAGTGCACCCTAGAGATAACGCTTGCCTTCGGGATGGAAGTGTTTACCCTGAAGAGGTCACGTAGCACGATCTTTGTCAAACAGCCGAGGGAGGCTTGACTCAGATCAGATGTGCTGGATTATATATGGATCGGTAAGTGATGTGTTCACGAGATCCGAATTGCCGGCTGGTGATGTGTTCACAGTGGCGGATGCTCGGATTTTGAGCAGTCCTTGAGCCTATTGATTTGCACGTGTTGCAGGGATAAACGTGACTCTAAGCAACAGGATATGGAAATAAGTCTCGTGGTTTTGTGGAAAATGATTTCGAGGAAATCGTGGTTTTAACTATAAATTGATTTAATGAAAATGAGTTTTAAGGAAAATATGTGGACATGGAATTTAGAAACATGATATTTGTGATTACGTACCGGTTTTGAGTACGGGTTTTTGGTCTTTGTGGCCAGGTGATGGTGTTCACATGTTTTGGCCTGAGAGCCGAGATTTTCTGTTTTATAACTTGAACTGAATTGGTGAACATGAGTTTTTATGGACCATGGGAAAACGTATTTTGATTTTATCGGTCCACTGTTCATACTTGAATAATTTCATACTATTACTCATGTTTTATGATATGCATGCACGTTTGTGAAAACTGGAGGGTAAGAATGTGTTTTGGAAAATGTTTTTATAAGAGGTCATTTTTGTCCACTCACACCTTTTCTGTTTTATTGACCCTTCAGGTCGTGGCGCAATGATCGAGGCTATTCGAGAGGTGGAGGTATGAGTGGGCATAGGTGCAAATATCCCTTGTCTGGCATGTGCTGAAAGGTAGTTTCGGATTTTCAGTTGACTTGTCAGACGGGAGCAGGACCGGGCACGGTTATCTATGTCCTTCGGGGAAGGGTCCTGTCAAATTGGTATCAGAGCACTAGGTTGCTGATGCTGTTGCCACGCCATACCTCCGAAATGTGAGCGTCGTGCGCACCTGGTAGTGAGATGGGTATATTAGGGTATTTGAGACCTTGTGATTAATCTCGGAATGTAATTAACCTTGGTTTGTGGGTCAGATATTAATTAGTGTAACTACGGCTTACTAATTGTCGAATCAGTATTCTTGTGGGTCCCAGGATTTATTGGATCCAGAGGCTTGGAAGGTAGCACAATTGGGTAGGTTGGACCCAGGATGAGATTATTCTGAGTAAATTCCTTGTGTGGAATGTGAGTTCCCAACGTCTAGAGTGTGTTGGGGTATTCTTAGGCTTTGTAAGTGGTATATGATGTGGTTCACCTGCAGTAATTTGCTAGGTGACCGGGTATGCCAGGGATGGCATGGATGAATGAGTCAAGAATTCGGTTAGGACTCGAGATGAGTCATGGTAATATCCTAAGTCTCAAGAGCAGTCGGGTTTAGAGGAACCCTAGGTAGTGATCGTGGAACCCTAAGGTAGGGTGTTTGGTTCGGAAAAGTGTGTTGGCGAGTGGTTTGACTTTTAATGACTTTTCGAAGTCGAGACCGACTGACAGTGGTGTCAGGTCTAGTCATGTCAGCTTTAGTGGTGGAACTGCAATCCACAGTCGGGGTTGTACTTATCGGTTAAGCCTAGTTGGTTGTCATGCTACTTAGTTGTGACAGATTGTTGGTGCAACTATGGTCATGGGCGACCTAGTAGACATCATTGGTTGGAGATGTGTTGGACAGATTACCAGGGGTTGGTACTTGTAGATGGAATCCCAGAGTGGGGATACAGAGTAGTTGTACGGGTAATTGATTCCATTAGATGCGGAGTCTCGATAGCGGTGTCTGGTGGTTAGGTCTGCACAAGTCTGTGGCAGGCACTACTACCGAGAGTGGTTGATGAGAATTGGGGGACGATCAGGGGACGTTTCCTTTTCTCACCTAAGTTGTCAGGGTGACTGTACCCAGAGTTGTTGGGTACGAAGGAGGCAGAGTTTCTCCTATTCGAGCAGGGGTACGGGGTCGTCGCTTGTTATGAGCGGAGATCCAGGGTTGTCAGTTTTGCACACGGTGTGCTCATACTGATACTGTTGTTTGTGTGCCAGTGTTGGTGCAGGTACTAATGCTGGTGTTGGTGCCGGTGTTTGTGCTGACGATGAGTCACGAGTCGGGTTGTGACTTCGTCGAGATGGGTATGTGTTTGTAACCAGTCCAAATGGGGCACGTGGTTGGTGCCCGAGTACGTTGGTTTCAACATGGTTGGACCTACGGAATCGTGAAAGGTTGTGTTTGAGGTGATAGGAGAATTGCGGGTTTTTTCGCATTGGGATTAGGTATTCCGAAGTCATCGGGGGTGACATCTTATTTTCTGCTTGGTGGCAGACGATGTTGGGTTACATGGCGTGGGGAGTGCAGTGATTTTTGTTTGCATCCACGTAGGATGAGTATTGGTGTCATTGTTTTGGATCATCCTTGGTTTTCCCTAGGTGGGATGGCAAGGATAGATACGAGGTAATCAGTGAGAACCCACAGTCGCGACGTGTCTCATCGTTGACTGAACTGTTTAATTGTGGGCGTTGGTTGTCAAACGTTGTGACAGTACGCAAATTAGATGAGGGTGTAAGACCCTATGGTTTCTAGTAGTTAACTGTGTGGATCCTAGGTGGATCGGGTTTGTGATGTCGGGGACATTGGGAATTGTGACGATCTAGGATCGTGATGTTCATGGTTGGCTGACATCGTGATGGATCTGGGTCGTGATTTTGATGATCCAGGTTGGGTGAGAGTTTATCACTCTTACTTTGGTATGTGAGTCGTAAATGACGAGACTGAACTCCTTTTTGAAGTGGAGCCCCTTATGGTATATTATACGAGTGAGTAGGTTTCCGAAGTGGTCGGATTTTGTCAACCTTAGACGTGTGGTTGTTGGATTGACTTCCCTATGAAGTCAACCGAGTATAGTGAACTGGTAACCGATAGGTTCGGTTTTGGTGTGTCCGATTGGACGTGAACCAGATTTCGGGATTTGGAATCGACTTTCTGGGTGACGATTCAGGATTCGATTTTGGAACTTGAAAGTGGAATACAGGATTTGGGTGCGGAATGATTATTCCAAATGCTAGCTTACGGAATAATGATTTCGGATTCGGATTTGGACATGAATTAAAAATGTGATGTCTGGGTTTGGATTCGGGATTTCTTGCAAAATTACGGATTCGGATTTGGAATTGGAACTAGATGATGGGTGGAGTTTCGATTTGTCTACTGCTGGTTGGGCAAATGGACTCCAATATTGGAACGTGTTTGGCTATGACCTAGGTGGTTGTAGTCTGGTCAATGGTTAGATATATGTACCTTGTACTCGGTTTGAGGTACGATACTTTGCAGACTTGTGGTGCTGGGTGACGGTATACGGGTTATACAAGTAGTGCGTTGGTGAATGTGTTGGTAATTGGATTAGTTTCGATACCATTGGTTTAATTGTGAACGTGAACTGGACATTGAACACGATGCACTGGGCAGAGTAATTCTGACGCATTCAGTGATTGTTTGAGCAAGTGCTCTTAGCCATGGTTGGCTAGTGTAACTCTAGTGTTGAGTTGTGTGATCACTGCTAGGCTGGTGTTCAACGTGTCCAGTTACACCGTCTGATTTAGGGATGACGGTATGCGTATACTCAGGGTGAGTGAGTTGGTGGTTAGTGTGACCGCAAGTTGCTTTGCGGCGAGATGTTACCATGTCGTGACCTTACCAGCATCTTGGATCGCTGAGGGGGTGACAGTTGTGGGTACTGAGATTGGTATTTGTCGCAGGATTAAGCTTGCCCTGCGATATGAGATCATATGGTTGATCTTACGCTACCTTGGGGACATTATAGTCCGTTGTGGTGTCACTGATTGGTTGAAGATTGGAGCTTTACTAGGGTGGTAAAGCTTAATGGTGACAGTTTGGCTGGTAGTGTCAGCTTGGGCTGACAAGTGAGATTTGGTGACTCTCGATGAGAGCGGAGGTCAGGGCACATTAGTGATTGTGAGGAAACATCAAGCTGAATGAGTCAGCTTATTGATGACATTTTCAATTTCAGGTGATCAATTTCACTCGAGGTGGTCGAGTGTAGTTAGTACGACGTGAGTCTGTGATGAGACGTCTGGGTGCAGATGAGTTCTGCGTTGGTTAGTAGGTGTACAGATGTACACATATTGTGAAACCATTTGTTTTCCACGAGGTGGATGCGGAATAACGATAGTTGGAATTTCGGGGACGAAATTCTTTAAGGAGGGAAGGTTGTAATGACCCGTCCCGAATATCGGGATTGAATATTAATTAATTATGGTTTAGAATGACTAATCGGGGATTAGTTGAGTGAAATCGGACGAATTGTGCAAACTGACCGTTTTGCCCCTAGCGTGGGCAAAATGTTGACTTTTAGTTCGGGCGGTCAAATGGACTTTGATCGATGACTGTGACGTAGTTCGGGACATCACGAGTTCATAGACAGGTGGCACGTTCGATTCCGACGTTCGAGGAAAAACTTATGGTGCTCGGAAGTGGAGCGGTATTTTGGTAATTTGGCATATTAGGGGACAAATATTGACTTTTGACCCGGGAAGTCCAATGGACGAGGGCCAAAGACCGTTACGTAGGTCTTGTTGATACAAATCCAACGACAGGCGGCACGTCAAAAACAGAGTTCGGGTGACCAAGTTACGAGTCACGGATGTCTTGGGGCAAAATGGTAATTTGTCGTACGAAGGGCAAAATGGTCTTTTAACTTGATTCTTGCTGGCAGACTGTGACATCTGTCACTTTGTCATCTTCCTTGCCCCAACTATAACATAGAAACGGGAATCATGGAAAAACAAAATCGTTTGGACATTAACCCCTAAATTATGGTTTGTCTTAATCATTATCAATTAGCAGCTAATTAACCCTTGTCTTAGCTTCATTGTGCAATTGGGAGACTGAGGAAGCCGAATTGAGAGAGAGACTCGAGTGACAGTGAGGCCTCTGGGGTAATTTCTGAATCGAAAATCTTGAAAATTGGGGGAAATGTCGAATTCCAAAATGTGAGCTGTGAGGATCACAATTGCGGATTCAATTCGACTTCTGGGATCAAAACGATCATCTCTGCAATGAAAACGACGAGAAATGGTGTCGAATTGAGGAAGAACTGAAGCTTCCATGGCAGCTTAAAATCGAGCTTGGGTTCAACGGGTTAGAGGTAAGAATTCATCAAATTGATATTGGAAAAACGTTCAATACACTCTCACGATGCTTACTCTATGAATTAATTTGAAAAACAGGGTCGAAATCTGTGAACGCGAATTGGAAACCCGTCGAGGATCGATCGTGAGTCGTGGAGATATAGACCCTAATTTGAGTAATTCAATTTACAGAACTGAAATTATGTTGGAGTAGAAGGGATCAGTTGAAAGAATGGATCGATTTGAGGTCGAATTGGGTGAGATTGAACCGGGTCCTATCGCGGGGTTTTCAACCCGTTTACCAGACAAACGGGCGAAGGGGACGACTGTACTGGTTACTGTAGCTGGCGCGTGGCTTCCACGCGCAGCCCCTTGCGACGGCGCGTGGGGGCGCGTGAGTGAGAATCCCGAGGTACGATCAACATGACTTTTGTTCCATTTAGTGTAACGAACATTTTGACGCTGGTTTCGAGGAAATCAGATATTGTTTCGATAATATTCCGCGTATCAGAAGTTTTGTTTTGCATTAAAAATACGTATTTAAATTCCGGAAAAATTGGGGAAAATTATATGTTGCATTTTGAGATGTTAGTAACCCTCTATAATGATTTTAGACAGGAATTGTGCTTTCCAGAATTTACGGAAAAACGTGCAGCTTGGAAACCGACCATTTTGGACGGTGTGTGTGAGTGGACTTTTGTTTTCTAACCGTGATGCATGCATATATGGTTTTAAATGCTTTATTATATGATTTTATATGATTTTTTATGATTGATGTTTCAATCCAGTGATTTCTCGGTTTTATGATTATTATATTATATTTTGGCACGATTTTCAAGAAATGATGAAATTAATGTTTTTGGGCTAGGACCGGATTGAAAACGATGTTTTGACTCGGGTTATGAGTCAGGGAATTGAAAATGATATTTGGACTCGGATTATGAGTCAGTGATTGATTTTATGGATTTACGTGATCTTGGCAACTCGGGTTTACGGTTGCACGGATTTGCGTGAAAATGATATTTTGGGCTTGAGACCCAATGCAATTGTGATTTTGATTGGATTTGTATTTCCATGTGATTACATGATGATACTGATGATTTTCGGATTTATAAAGTAAATCATGACTTTGGTTATTTTGGGGCTGAGACCCTGTGTGGATAAATGATTTGGTTTTCAATGCAACTGTTTTCACTGGTTTTTGTGATGATGATATGTTGCGGATAATTAGGGCTTTCGGGTGGAAATATGTTTTTCCCCGGAGTGCACCCTGGAGATAACGCTCGCCTTCGGGATGGAAGTGTTTACCCCGAAGAGGTCACGTAGAACGATCTTTGTCGAGCAGCCGAGGGAGGCTTGACTCAGATCAGATGTGCTGGATTATATATGGATCGGTAAGTGATGTGTTCACGAGATCCGGATTGCCGGCTGGTGATGTGTTCACAGCGGCGGATGCTCGGATTTTGAGCGGTCCTTGAGCCTATTGATTTGCATGCGTTGCAGGGATAAACATGACTCTAAGCAACAGGATATGGAAATAAGTCCCGTGGTTTTGTGGAAAATGATTTCGAGGAAACCGTGGTTTTAAATATAAATTGATTTAATGAAAATGAGTTTTAAGGAAAATATGTGGACATGGAATTTAGAAACATGATATTTGTGATTACGTACCGGTTTTGAGTACGAGTTTTTGGTCTTTGTGGCCAGGTGATGGTGTTCACATGTTTTGGCCTGAGAGCCGGGATTTTCTGTTTTATAACTTGAACTGAATTGGTGAACATGAGTTTTTATGGACCATGGGAAAACGTATTTTGATTTTATCGGTCCACTGTTCATACTTGAATAATTTCATACTATTACTCATGTTTTATGATATGTGTAACGCCCCGAAAAATCCAAAAATTGTAAAATATTAAAATAATGCAAAAATGACGTTTTTACCCCTAGAAGGATATGGCTAAAAGTTGACTTTTTGTTTAGTATACTGTTTGTATATTTTTCTTGTGCCATTGTGTAGGTCTCGGAACGCTGAATCCGTAGACAGGTGGCACGTCGAAAACGGAGTTCGGATGAAGAAGTTACGGGGTTGTGAAGTGTAGGGGTAAAATGGTAATTGTGCTTAAGAAGGGTAAAATGGTAATTTTGTGTGGAGTATACTTGAACGGTGGAAGGATCATTACAACATCATTTTCCTTGCTGATTCATCTAATTAATGGCTGATTCATTTCCTTTGTGGACACATGGCATGCTAAGAAACCAATTAGTGGCATTAGTTAGATTAATTAGTAATTGAAGATTGTTAATTGAGGAACAATAACCGTACACGACCAAAAACCTTCAAACACCAAAACATCTTCACCTTGATCGATTGCAGCAGAGTTAAGTATAATTGAGTAAGGAATTAGAGACAAATTGGAGAGAAAAACTGAGAAGAAACCGAACAAAACCCAGAGGCAACCCGTACTGCACATACCCGAAAATCATCCAAAAACCTTGATTTCGATTTTCATTTTAGAGACAGTTTGGTGTGAAATTAAGGTGAGATTTAGCTTCCTGGGAACTCAACGACTCGAACCCAATCAATTGGAACGAGAATTGAAGGTGAAACTGTGACGATCAGACGCTGCAACTGTTTGGAAAAATCGAGCTTGAGTCGAGTTACTTAGAGGTACAATTTCATGAAATTGATCTTGATTTCATATTTCTTATAATTCTATGATGCTTCTGGTGTGAATAATTGAAGCAAACAGGTCGATTTGAGGTCAAACCCGGATAAGGATCCGATAAGTGTTCGTCGTGAGTCGAGATGTTTTATGGTTTAATTGGTTCAATTGAAGGCACAGAACTATCAGTTAAATTGAATATGTATTAATGAGTGAAAGAACGAGATGAATTAAGTTAGAATCAAGGGAAAACGAGTCGGGTCTGATCGCGGGTCTACAACCCGAATACCAGAGAAACGGGCGAGAGAGAAACACTGTACAGTCACTGTTCACGGCGCGTGGCTGTCACGCGCAGCCGCTTACGGCGGCGCGTGAGGGCGCGTGACCGGGAATCTGAGGAAGGGTCCAACATACTTCTTAATGTTCTCGATGATACGGACCTATTGGCGTTAGTTTCGGGTCAATCAGAGATAAATTGAGGATATTTTTAAGTATCCGAAACTTATAGGTTACGTTTAAATAATATTATTTTATTCCGACGATTCGGAACTTCGTACCTAAGATTATTAGTAATCCTATATTACATGTTTGACAGGCCAAAATATTCTCGGGACACCGGACGAGAACGAACAACTCGAATCCGAGCAATCTGGACGGTGTGTGAGTGGGCTTTTGTTTTCTACCCTAAATGCATGCATATATGTTTTAACTGCTTTTAAATGCTTATAATATGATTTAAATTGATTTGCCATGATTAATGATGTGATATGATAATTTTCGGATTTTGGGAATATTATATTATTATTATATTATTTTTGGGCACGAATTTCGAGAAAATTATAAAATTGTGATTTTGGGTAATGATCTGAGATTTGAGATGATTTTTGACTTTGAAATTAAATTATATGATTTAATTGAAGAAATTGAATTATAAATGATCTGTTAGACATGAAATTATGGAATTTACTTGTGCTGTGAAAATGCTATATTTCGGGAAGAGACCCTGTGGAACTATTAATTTGATTTTGAGATTTAAATAGTTTTGAAATGAGATTCTTGATTAGTGGTATCATCCTCGGTGATTTGATGGTCTCCTCCAGACGTCGTAGATCCTGGAGTAGTCACGATCCACTGCCTGGAGATGAGTAGCTCTGAGGGGAGGCTCAATCTCAGGAGTGTGAGTTTATATTGATATCCTCCAGACGTCGTTGATCCTGGAGATGATATCACCCCAGACGTCGTTGATCCTGGGGAGGTACTCGGACTTGAGACACCCGAGTTTGCACGCGTTGCATTGATATCGTAACGGGTTATTGGATATTGAGATTGGATGTTGAGGATGGTGGTATCATGATTGATTTTGAATTATATTAACTGTTTTCTTTTCCCTTTGATTTATATATAACTCCTGTTTTATATGTGATATGCATGCATGTTTGTGAAAACTGGAGGGTAAGACGATTTTAATAAATGTATTTCTAAACCTTTATTTTTGTCCACTCACACCTTTACTGTTTTTGTACTCTCCAGGCCCGTGCACAGGTACCGAGGCTCGTATTGAGGCAGAAGAATAAGCAAACCGCTGCATACTCGAGTTCTGACCGCGTAGGACTTTAATCCTTGTTTGTAAATATTTCTTATGCTCTGTAAACTGGTTGACGACTGAGATAGTCAACGGTCCTAAATGTAACAACCCGTCCCGAGAGCCGGGATTAAGATAGTGATTAAGGTGTGATTAGTGAGGTTAATCCGTGGTTAGTTGGTCCCGATAGGTCCGTAAGTTTAGAATGACGATGTTGCCCCTAATTTAGGACGTAGTTTAGGACGTAGTTTAGGACGTCACGAATCCATAGGCAAATGGGGGTTGACCAGTGACCAGGACGTAGTTTAGGACGTCACGAATCCATAGGCAGGTGGCACGCCTGATTCCGACATCCGAGGAGGGAATTGTGATGTTCGGAAGGTTGAGGGCATGACCGTAATTTGAGTAAATTAGGGGGAATAGTTGACTTTTTGAATAGTCGAGTTTTGGTAGGTTGACCTAGGATGGTTAGATAGTTCTTGTCGTCCTGAGTTCGATGACAGGCGGCACGTACTCATCGGACTTACGAGGCGAGAGTTACGGGTCTAGGAAGTTTTGGTAAAACCGTAAAATGTGTAAAACAGGAGGGTATTTTGGTCTTTTTGGTTTCTAGGGATTTGTGCACAGAGGAAAGGAATGGACGGCTGGGATTGGGTCATGTGGAAGTGTGTGGAGTGGATTGTGACAGGTGGCATGTGTGTAGAGGATTCTGGTGGAATCCTGTGCATTCACGGCCCAATTAATTGGGGTGCACCCGTGCTGTGCATTCTTGTTCTTCGACACACAGAGAGAAACAGAGGGAGGAAATTGAGAGAAGTTGAGGATTGATCGCGGTAATTGACGAGTTCTGGTGAGTGAGGGAGGAACGGGAGACTGAAAGGGAGCTGGTGAGGCTATTGAGAGGCACGGTGGTCGTGTGTGTGAGCGGATGAGTCACGGGAATCTGGGAGGAAACAGAGAAGGTTGACGGCTTGTGGGGGGTGTTGTGGTCGTGTGCGGGTGTGTGCGACCTCAAAAGGAAGCTGAGGCGGCTCTGTGGACTCCACGGAACACGGCGGCGAGCACGGTTGTGGACGGTTGCAGGTAAGTCCAAATCTTCGTGTTTGTGCCCTGTTTTCCCGTCGAGTTTTGAACTGCGAGTTGTGAGTCTAAGGGTGGAATCGAAGGTCATGGGCAGGTCTAGGGGACTCAGTGGAGGTCTGGGAGTCTAGTGGTTGTGTAGCCGTGACGGGGGGAGCACGGCGGAGGATGGCATGATGGAGGTGCTCTATGTCCTCTGTTTTGGCCGTGGGTTTCAAACGGCGAGTCGTCGAGCTTAGGGCTGAGTCGACAGTCCAGGAGGGTTGGTTGAGGTTTGGTAGAGTCCTAGGAAGAGGTTGGTGTAGCCTCCGTGAAGGGGGAAGTCATGGGTGGCCGGGAAGGAAAACAGGGGTTTTTGGGTCGTTTGGTTCGAGCTTTAGTCGACGGGCTAGGGACGGTGTCGAGGTCTAAGGAGTTGGGGAATGGATAGCTTGGAACTGGACGATGAGATTGGTGAAGAAAGGGAAGGAAATAGGGCAGGCACGGCGGTGAACCGCTAACGCCGGTCTGAGTTGCAGGTGACTGTGGCGAACCGGGTTGGCTCGAGGTAGCTGATACACTGTAGCTGGCACGTGAGGGCCACGCGCAGCCACTTTGGGCGGCGCGTGGGGGCGCGTGCGGCGGCAATGGGGAAAACGATCAACATGGATTTTGGTCTAGAAGTTATGGTGAGTTCAATGGAGTTGGTTTCGAGTCAATCGGAAGTCGTTTGAGTGTCGTTCCGCGAGGGTGAATGTTTAGGGTCCCGGGTTCTAGGCTTTCGGTTCGGGGAATTTTGAGGGAATTTAGGTGAGTGTTTGTAGACGTGTTAGTGACGTAATTTGGTGATTGTGAACAGGATCGGGATTTCCCGAGAAAGCCGAGGAAGCCGAGGAACGTGCTGGACGTTCGGGACGCGAGTAGGGCTCAGTACTGTGAGTGGACCCTTTCCTTAAACTCGAACATGCATAACTGTTTTCTATAATTTTTTTATGGTTTTAATTATGATTTTCTGTTTATCGAATATGACTGGTTGATTTTACATGTGCACGTTTTTCGAGGAAGTCCGGTTTTTAGCACGTCTTACGAGAAAGTGGTTGACTTCTGAAATTGATGCTTTAGTTTTGGGATTTCAATTGATAAGTGATTTCTAAATTGGTTTTAAAGTGGAAAAGTGGATTCCGGATTTGGGTTCGGAATGACGGTTCTGGAAGCCGGAAGGGCTTCAGACCGGGGATTTCGGATTCGAGTTTGGATATGGATTTCCAGTGGTTTTAAAATGGTTTTGGATTGGATTTGCTGGATCTGGTGATTGGGTTTAAAGACCCGGATATATGTGACGGGGGACCGGCCGGATTGGGTTTAAAGACCCGGATTGAGTTTAAAGACTCGGGAGTTTAAAGACTCGGATATGTTGATTTTCCCCCGTAGGCCTTGAGTTTAAAGACTCGGATATGACTAAGGCCTGGATTGAGTTTAAAGACTCGGGAGTTTAAAGACTCGGATAGGTCCAGCAGGTTTGATCGGAAAATGATGATATGATGTTATGATTTCTGATATAGTTTTATGATTCACATGCTGTGTTTTTTCTAACTGGTTTATAGTGTTTCTGTTCTTATGATGCGGTTTATGGCAAATTGACTTATAACTGTGTTCATAAATATTGGTTATGCATGTGGTTTTCAAAACGGAGGGTTAAACTCGATTTTCGTGTAAAATGGTTTTGAACTCTTGTACTGTTTGGTCCACTCACATCTTCTGTTTTAAATTGCCCTCCAGGTTGTGGAGATAGCGCGGGGTCTTGACGTCGAGGCAGAGTCCGAGGCATAGAAGCGACGTGAGGGATCCCAGAATAACTTACAATCTTCCGTGTGCGTGTACTTTATCGGGTTTTAGTTCTTTGTATTTTGTACTAGGTTCTGTAAACGATAACGTCGGCATATTTTGTTTAATTACTCCTGCGTCTGACTGGATTTGAGTGCGTTTTACTTAGGTGTTGTGTCGGGGAGTCAGACGGGAGCGGGATTGACCTCGAGTTTCGGGGTGAAACCGGGGTGGGTCCTGACAATTGGTATCAGAGCATAGGTTTGTCGGGTTTGTGGGGTTTGTTGGTTTGTGAGGTTATGTTCCAGTTGCTTAACTACTTCTATGCCTCTTTCAGCGTGCGGTTGACAATGCCTCCGAGACGTAGACCCTCTCCACAACCTGAAGAAGTAGCAAGAGAGACGGAGAGTGCCACGATTGAGCGAGCCCAGCGGCTCGGGGCTACTACTTTTAGTGGTGGGGCTGATCCTGAGGAAGCCCAGAGGTGGATTACCAGACTGGAGCGGATTTTTGCGGTGATGCATTGTCCGCCGGAGGAGCGAGTATTGTTGGCTACCTTTTTACTAGATGGTGCGGCGTATGAGTGGTGGTATACCCTCGAGTTGTCCGGTTGGGATGTCCACAGTGTGACCTGGGAGACGTTCAGGGAACGGTTTCTGGAGCAGTATTATCCTCGTTCTTTCCGAGATGCCAAGGAGGCAGAGTTTCTGCAGCTCCAGCAAGGGAATATGACAGTGGCAGAGTATGAACGGAAGTACCAGATGTTGTCTCGGTTTGCTCCTGCTTTTGTGGCCACTGAAGCCGAGAAATGCCGTAGGTTTGAGTTGGGCCTGCGAGGTGAGATTCGAGCCATAGTGACGGCCGGATCTTTTGCTACCCTTCGAGACTTGTCAGACGCTGCAGTGCGGGTGGAGGCTAGTTTGCCAGTGCAACGCCGGGAACCATCTATTCCTGGAGCTTCGAGCCAGCGGACACCGAAAAGGGGTAACTTCGGTGGATCGTCCTCGTCGGGCGATGATCGTTTTGGTCGGCCTGGCAGTGCCCAGAGTTTAGGATTTTGGGGTTACCGAGCACCGTCGACTCCGCAAGCGAGTGCGACGTCGGTAGCGTCTACGGGGAGACCGAGCAGTGGACCAGGTTGGAATGTGTGTTTCTACTGTGGGGAGCGAGGTCATTTCCGACGTGAGTGTCCACAGTTGCCACATGAAAGTGGTGTAGATCGAGGAGTAGCGGAGCCTGGACAGAGTACAGCGTTAGGGACAGCAAGCCCGAGAAGAGGGGGTGGCACTGCCACGAGTAGTTCGAGGGGACGTGGTAGAGCGTCGGGATCTCAGTCCCGGGTGTTCTCGATGACTCAGCAGGAAGGTCAGTCGACACCAGATGTGGGGACAGGTACTTGTTTTACTTTTGGTTGTGCTGTCGGTTTGGTTGTTGGATCTCAGGGTAGAGTCTAGGAGTTTTTCCTAGAGGACTTGGAGTGGTACAGTGAGTTCCGTAGGAGGGTGACGGAAGGTATAAGAGAGGAGTGACTATAACTGATCGATATGAGGTTATTGAAGGAGAGAACCCACAAGCTAGAGTTTGCCTTTAGGACTTTGTAGATTTCTTCCGATATTGGCCGAATTCGCAGTCGAGGGAGTTAGGTGTTCGATTGTCTGGGTTAGTAGTCGAGTTGGTTTGGGAAGGTCGGGTGGTTGTATACGAGGATGTACTCTATGACTTCTGTCGGGTACTGTGTGAAATAAGGTATTTTCTAATACCTTTGTTTTCTGTTCATAGAGTTTCCCTTGCGTACACCATGCAGCTGTTACGTAGCTAGGGTTGACCGTGGTAACCATAGTTGGGGATGGTGTGCAATACCCAAGGTGGAGATGATAGACAGGGAACCCAGGAGAGGTTGTTGTTGACCTAGTGTTGGTGACCAGATAGGAGACCCTACGTGTCGGACACTAGTTGTGGAATTTCGGGGGCGAAATTCATTTTAGGTGGGTAGATTGTAACAACCCGTCCCGAGAGCCGGGATTAAGATAGTGATTAAGGTGTGATTAGTGAGGTTAATCCGTGGTTAGTTGGTCCCGATAGGTCCGTAAGTTTAGAATGACGATGTTGCCCCTAGTTTGGGCAAAATAGTTGACTTTTAGTTCGGGTGGTCAAATGGGGGTTGACCAGTGACCAGGACGTAGTTTAGGACGTCACGAATCCATAGGCAGGTGGCACGCCTGATTCCGACATCCGAGGAGGGAATTGTGATGTTCGGAAGGTTGAGGGCATGACCGTAATTTGAGTAAATTAGGGGGAATAGTTGACTTTTTGAATAGTCGAGTTTTGGTAGGTTGACCTAGGATGGTTAGATAGTTCTTGTCGTCCTGAGTTCGATGACATGCGGCACGTACTCATCGGACTTACGAGGCGAGAGTTACGGGTCTAGGAAGTTTTGGTAAAACCGTAAAATGTGTAAAACAGGAGGGTATTTTTGTCTTTTTGGTTTCTAGGGATTTTTGCACAGAGGAAAGGAATGGACGGCTGGGATTGGGCTATGTGGAAGTGTGTGGAGTGGATTGTGACAGGTGGCATGTGTGTAGAGGATTCTGGTGGAATCCTGTGCATTCACGGCCCAATTAATTGGGGTGCACCCGTGCTGTGCATTCTTGTTCTTCGACACACAGAGAGAAACAGAGGGAGGAAATTGAGAGAAGTTGAGGATTGATCGTGGTAATTGATGAGTTCTGGTGAGTGAGGGAGGAACGGGAGACTGAAAGGGAGCTGGTGAGGCTGTTGAGAGGCACGGTGGTCGTGTGTGTGAGCGGATGAGTCACGGGAATCTGGGAGGAAACAGAGAAGGTTGACGGCTTGTGGGGGGTGCTGTGGTCGTGTGCGGGTGTGTGCGACCTCAAAAGGAAGCTGAGGCGGCTCTGTGGACTCCACGGAACACGGCGGCGAGCACGGTTGTGGACGGTTGCAGGTAAGTCCAAATCTTCGTGTTTGTGCCCTGTTTTCCCGTCGAGTTTTGAACTGCGAGTTGTGAGTCTAAGGGTGGAATCGAAGGTCATGGGCAGGTCTAGGGGACTCAGTGGAGGTCTGGGAGTCTAGTGGTTGTGTAGTCGTGACGGGGGGAGCACGGCGGAGGATGGCATGATGGAGGTGCTCTATGTCCTCTGTTTTGGCCGTGGGTTTCAAACGGCGAGTCGTCGAGCTTAGGGCTGAGTCGACAGTCCAGGAGGGTTGGTTGAGGTTTGGTAGAGTCCTAGGAAGAGGTTGGTGTAGCCTCCGTGAAGGGGGAAGTCGTGGGTGGCCGAGAAGGAAAACAGGGGTTTTTGGGTCATTTGGTTCGAGCTTTAGTCGACGGGCTAGGGACGGTGTCGAGGTCTGAGGAGTTGGGGAATGGATAGCTTGGAACTGGACGATGAGATTGGTGAAGAAAGGGAAGGAAATAGGGCAGGCACGGCGGTGAACCGCTAACGCCGGTCTGAGTTGCAGGTGATTGTGGCGAACCGGGTTGGCTCGAGGTAGCTGATACACTGTAGCTGGCGCGTGAGGGCCACGCGCAGCCACTTTGGGCGGCGCGTGGGGGCGCGTGCGACGGCAATGGGGAAAACGATCAACATGGATTTTGGTCTAGAAGTTATGGTGAGCTCAATGGAGTTGGTTTCGAGTCAATCGGAAGTCGTTTGAGTGTCGTTCCGCGAGGGTGAATGTTTAGGGTCCCGGGTTCTAGGCTTTCGGTTCGGGGAATTTTGAGGGAATTTAGGTGAGTGTTTGTAGACGTGTTAGTGACGTAATTTGGTGATTGTGAACAGGATCGGGATTTCCCGAGAAAGCCGAGGAAGCCGTGGAACGTGCTAGACGTTCGGGACGCGAGTAGGGCTCAGTACTGTGAGTGGACCCTTTCCTTAAACTCGAACATGCATAACTGTTTTCTATAATTGTTTTATGGTTTTAATTATGATTTTCTGTTTATCGAATATGACTGGTTGATTTTACATGTGCACGGTTTCCGAGGAAGTCCGGTTTTTAGCACGTCTTACGAGAAAGTGGTTGACTTCTGAAATTGATGCTTTAGTTTTGGGATTTCAATTGATAAGTGATTTCTAAATTGGTTTTAAAGTGGAAAAGTGGATTCCGAATTTGGGTTCGGAATGACGGTTCTGGAAGCCGGAAGGGCTTCAGACCGGGGATTTCGGATTCGAGTTTGGATATGGATTTCCAGTGGTTTTAAAATGGTTTTGGATTGGATTTGCTGGATCTGGTGATTGGGTTTAAAGACCCGGATATATGTGACGGGGGACCGGCCGGATTGGGTTTAAAGACCCGGATTGAGTTTAAAGACTCGGGAGTTTAAAGACTCGGATATATTGATTTTCCCCCGTAGGCCTTGAGTTTAAAGACTCGGATATGATTAAGGCCTGGATTGAGTTTAAAGACTCGGGAGTTTAAAGACTCGGATAGGTCCAGCAGGTTTGATCGGAAAATGATGATATGATGTTATGATTTCTGATATAGTTTTATGATTCACATGCTGTGGTTTTTCTAACTGGTTTATAGTGTTTCTGTTCTTATGATGCGGTTTATGGTAAATTGACTTATAACTGTGTTCATAAATATTGGTTATGCATGTGGTTTTCAAAACGGAGGGTTAAACTCGATTTTCGTGTAAAATGGTTTTGAACTCTTGTACTGTTTGGTCCACTCACATCTTCTGTTTTAAATTGCCCTCCAGGTTGTGGATATAGCGCGGGGTCTTGACGTCGAGGCAGAGTCCGAGGCATAGAAGCGACGTGAGGGATCCCAGAATAACTTACAATCTTCCGTGTGCGTGTACTTTATCGGGTTTTAGTTCTTTGTATTTTGTACTAGGTTCTGTAAACGATAACGTCGGCATATTTTGTTTAATTACTCCTGCGTCTGACTGGATTTGAGTGCGTTTTACTTAGGTGTTGTGTCGGGGAGTCAGACGGGAGCGGGATTGACCTCGGGTTTCGGGGTGAAACCGGGGTGGGTCCTGATACTAAAGATATACCTATCCCTGGTCTGACTATGTGGGTTGTTGGTTATGTTATATTATGTACTTATATATATATTTGGACTACTTTTGGTATTTTAAAATCATAGTCAGACGGGAGCAGGATCATTCACGATTATCGAGGAATAATCAGGATGGGTCCTGTCAATATGCATGCACGTTTGTGAAAACTGGAGGGTAAGAATGTGTTTTGGCAAATGTTTTTATAAGAGGTCATTTTTGTCCACTCACACCTTTTCTGTTTTATTGACCCTTCAGGTCGTGGCGCGATGATCGAGGCTATTCGAGAGGTGGAGGTATGAGTGGGCACATGCGCAAATATCCCTTGTCTGGCAGGTGCTGAAGGGTAGTTTCGGATTTTCAGTTGACTTGTTAGACGGGAGCAGGACCGGGCACGGTTATCTATGTCCTTCGGGGACGGGTCCTGTCACTAGAGGTCTAAGTGCTGACCATATCCAAGGATGGGTGACCATGGAAAAACAATTCTCAAACTAAAAAAACTCATTTAACAAAAATCACTGACTCAAAACCTAGTCAAACACTTTCAAGATCGGGCCTAAGTCGAAAACACTATTTCCACAAAATACCGCAAAATTCGTGTCTATAAAACAGTCAATAAATCCATAAAATCATCAAATAATCACATAGAAATCATATTTAAATCATTTCCATATAAATCATACAATAAAACAATTAAAATATTTAACTATACATGCATCATAATTTATAAAAGCAAAGTCCACTCGCACATTGTCTTTGTAGCTTAATTCTAAGTTGAGCATCCTCTGGAATACCATAGTGATACCGCCTATCAAAAATCATCACCAAGGGCCACTAACGTTCCAAATAATCTTACATTAAAGTCCCCTAATTTATGGGATTAAATACAAATTTAAAAACTTAAGCATAACATTTCGGACACCGGAAACTACCATGAGATAATGTCTAATCGACTCGAAACTTGTGCCAATGGGTTTGTAACGTTGAATACATTGAAAAACATGTTGACTTCTTTTCAAGATTGGGTGCCCCCACGTGCCCATGCACCCTTTTTGAGCATGGGCCTCATGCGCCAACACTATTCATCTTATTCTTCCTCTCGTAGGTTGACCCCCTAGCTTGCACAGTCCAACCTGACCTAGGCAACCCAACCTAGTCCTAAAACACTCATTTTTTTTGTCGCTTTCAATTTTCCAATAACCAAAGCTTATTTTCTCAATACTAGGAAGAGCTTTGTGATGTCAAAATATCGAAAACTTACCTCGATATCCATGTCCAACTTTCCAAGTTTTCGCCCAAAACCAAGCCTTGTGTTCTCATGTTTCCCATGTAGGAACCTTCAATATCTTCATCTCATACCAACCCCACATACTCAACTAGGATATTAGTGGGCTTGGTTGCAAGTTAAGAGACTTTAAACGACTCGAACAATCCATTTTTCGATTTTCTCATTTATCGAGCTCTTGGGTTTCTGGTTCGTGTGTCCTCTTTCCTTTTGCTTTTTCTAGTTTTCTCTTTTTCTTTATTTTCTTTCTCTCTCTTTCTCTCCTTTTTTTGGTTTCCCCTCCTTTATCCCTCATGGTTTAAGTCTCTTGGGTTTAGGTTTTTCCAAAAACACAACAAACACATATATTTCCATGCTAATTCAGTGCACAAATAAAGAGAAAAAGTGATAACGACACTTTCACCATCACATGAAATCGACAAAATATCTCCTCTTATGAAAGTACAAAAAAGCCCCTAGTGTCAGAATTATCAAAATACCCTTGGGAATTTCAGACCCGCACTAAATCGATCCAATCACCGATTCTGACATACCGCTTGTTCATGGACTCAAGATTTCGAAGCCTACATAATGGTCCTCGCTAAAAATCCAAAAAGTACCTGGAGCAAAAATTCAACCTTTGAACCTAAGGACAAAACTGTCAATTCCCCTTTTAAATTTTCAAAATTACTTTTTTCAAATTTTTGGGTCATTATATGCACTACAAATGAGTCTCACTAGGTGTGCCAGATTATGTTCGTGCCCAAAATGATGTAGTAGCGAAATTCGGAATCGCCAATTGGTGGCTCGCTTCCGAATGAGCGGATAAGCAAGTGTGACCTATTCGATGTAGCCGGGTGCAGGGGGATGCAATATAATTTACTAGGTTGAATAAGACAAAGGCTGAAAGCCTTGGGACATTGTGTTGCTGTCATGCCCTAGGTGGGATGGCCCAACTGGCTTGACCTTCTAGTTGCCTTCAAGTTTAGGCGCGCCACTAGTAGAAACTGCTCCTAGATAGGGTTAGAAGTTGGTTTTGAAATGCAGCCAATGAACCATCGTTCAAATCAAGTGAAAGTGGAGTAAGCGGGCATCTTGCTTGCAATGTTTTTTTTTTCCACTTATGAAGACTTTAAATATTTTGTTTTGCGCTTAGTCTAAATTCAATGTCGGTGTGCTCATGTAAGCGATGTGCAATTCAGAGTTAGAGGAAGGAGTTAGATAGAATCAACTCTTTAAGTTATACTGTTCGAATTTTGAACCAGAATACGAAGATGGTTCTATGAATTATGCAACCATAAAACTTATTGGTTGGTATATTCCAGTTATCTAAGTTCGACTTGAAGAAATCGATTGTAGATCGGGAGAATGAAGAGGTAAATACTTAGACCATAAATTAGTTATTAGCGTTGTGAATTAAATTACAAGTGTGTGAAGTAAACTATCTCTAGACTAAGCCATGAGCTGGCATTGATAGTTAAGAGACCATCAACTGGATGAACATCCGTTGGAAATCATATCAAAAGTTTTCGCAGAGCAATAAAACACATGATGCTGTCAGAGAGTGAGGTTGTGAGGGTCTTAAAGACTAGTTGGATGTAGTCGAAATGAGGAAAGTGACCTTCAAAACAAGCTGTGACAGGACCCGCCCCGATCCCACAGGGACCACAAGGGGACGTGCCCTGCTCCCGTCTGACACCCAATAATTCATACCAATTTTAACCTCCATTACATTTAAAAGCATAAATAACCAAATTAAAGTCATACATCAAATCCGAATTAAACGAATGTCAGACAAGGGATACAATCCAAAATTACAAATTTGCGAGCACGACTCTAAAGTAAACCTGCGGGTACACCGCCCAGCAGGGGTTCAGGTACGCAGAAGTAGATCTATGCCTCAGCCTCTGGTTCCTCCTCTACCTCAGTTTCCCGACCTGGAGGGGTTATCAAAACAGTAAGGGTGAGTGGACCGAAACACAAGTTTATGAAATCGTTTGATAAGTAAAACATATAATTTACCCCTCCGTTTTCCAAACATGCGTGCAACATAATTCAAAATCAATAACCATATAATATGAACCATAAGGCACATAATAAAACCATAACCATAATTTTAGTTGCTGCACTATACACTCCAATCCCGACATCCCTGATGTCTGACGTCCCTGACGTCCAATAAGGTCACAATCACAAGGCTACGCGTGCCACTCGGGTCTCAATTCCGAGTTCAATCCCCGAACCGCGTTCGGGTACAGCATCCCCGATGCTTAGCGTCATAGACGCTGGACGTTCTAGACGTCCGTGACCTCTCCGGGGTACCTCATCCGGAGGAGACAATACAATATGGAAGGATCTATACAGTGCAGTAACAAATGCATTTTGTTGATATCCACATGCAAACATATATATACATAGATAGAATCCGAACCAATCATTCAGTTCCATCGGACGGGTCTCAAGCCCAAATACCGTGAAACGTGCCATAACCATATTTTCCATATCATCAAAACCATCATTGTTTTAGCATGTGAATAAGTATAATAAAACCAGAAAACATTTATGCACACAAGGGTTTAAGAAAATGGCCCACTCACAGTACAGTCCTGCCGAAAACCGAACGTATACCCTCGTTCCGGTACGATTACACAACCCCTGTCATATCCAAGGTATTCGTAAAGATCAATACAAACCCCTAACATTCAACCATGAAAGCCTAGGTCGAAACCGACCCGGGAAAGCCGCCCGAACGCGCTTTCCAAGGCAATAAACCTTATTTTGACCAACTTAATGATCTCCGATCGACCCGAAACCACCGCCATTGGATCCGGATCGTCGAAACCTAAAGAATGGTGGTGGTCCCACCAGAAACACTGTTCACACGCGCCCCCACGCGCCGGTCAACGCGGCGGTCAACGCAGAAACAGTTCCTGCTGACGTCATCGCTGACGTCACTGCTGACGTCAGCATGACGTCATCTGACAGCTGTCAGGTCTGACATGTCAGACTCTGACAGGTGCCACGTGTCAACATCTGATTGGTCCACCACACAGATCTGTTAGGCCACGTGTCAGATCTGACATGTGCCACGTGTCAGCACGGCACTGGTCCACGTCACTGACATGTCAGTGACACGTGGCAGTCCCTGATTGGGCCACGTCACTGACATGTCAGTGCTGACTGTGCACTGACATGTGACACGTGTCGGCTCACGGTTGGTCCACGTCACCTGACAGACTGACAGGGTGCCACGTCATCACCGCTGTCCTCAGACGGGTTGACCCGTTTTCCTGCAACTCGGGTCGATCAGACCCGCGATCACGACCCGGTTGGCATTTCTTCATTTCTGGATCATTTTCATTCAGGTTTGTTCCTAACTACTCGTCTTAAACCCAGAAAGGGTTCTAGCTAATCAAAATTGACAAACACAGACAGGTTCGAAGGCTTACCTCGATGAACAGACCCGGTTCCCGTCGCCGTTTAAACTCCGTTCAGGTCACCTCCGGTCACACAATTGAGTTCTAGAGGTTCCTAACAGTCCATAGAAGTGAATAGAGTCAAAAAGGAATGCCAACAAACGCTGAACAACAAGCTTCCATTTCTGAGTTTTTGAAGCCGTTTCGGGTTTTGAAAAACAGCTCACCTTGCCGCCGTCTGCCGCCGTCCACCGCCGTGCCTCCGTCCTTCTCCGTGAGTCCAGCAGCACACAGACACAGGGACAGGGAGTAGTGCGGGTGTGATGGATGAAATGGGCAGTGTGTGTGGGTTCGGTGAGAATTATATAGAAATGGAGGGAAAGCTGCTCACAGAATTGAACGGCCCAGATTGAATCTCAAAATGAGATCAAGGGCTGAGATCAGATCTGGGGTTTTCAATCCAAAGGCTGAAATTTAAAGCTGATTCAAATGTTAATTAATCCAATAGTGGATCTGATCCAATCTAGCCAATGGGTGAGTGACACTTGTCACTCACCAGGTGTCCTCCAATCAGATTTCCTGAATATAATATTCGACACGAAAACTGAGACACGAACTTCCCGAATTCACGTTTCTGACCATAACTTCCTCGTACGAAGTCCGATTTCGGCTTGCCGCCTGTCTACGGACTCAGGACGTCGAGGCCTACCCAACGGTCCTTGAGTCAACAGAAAATTAGTTGTCAAAAGAAAAGTCAACATTTTCCCCCGAGAGTCCAAATTACGGTAATGCCCCTGAACTTCCGATAGTCATAACTTTTACCCTGATCGTCCGAATTGGACGTGCCACCTGTCTATGAACTCGTGACGTCCCGAACTACGTCACGGTCATAGGTCAAAGTTCATTTAGTTCATCAATCAAAAAGTCAACAATTTGACCATACCATTCACAGGGGTAAAATCGTCAAATCACACATTAAATTACAATATGGGAATCCTCGAATTTCCGGGGTGTTACAACCTTCCCCCCTTAAGAAATTTCGTCCCGAAATTTCAAAGAAACAAATGAGGAAATTGTTCTCGCATCTGAGCCTCAGGATCCCATGTGGCTTCTTCCACGTTCTGGTTTCTCCAGAGAATCTTCACGAGGGGGATCGTCTTTCGTCGTAGTACCTTGTCCTTCCGATCCAAGATCTGTACTGGTTGTTCTTCAAAGCTCAAATCCTCCCGTAGTTCGACAGGTTGTTCCCCAAGTACATGAGAAGCATCACGTACGTACATCCGCAACATCGATACGTGGAAAACATCGTGAACTCTTGATAGTTCTGGGGGTAGTGCCAATCTGTATGCAACTCTGCCAATTCTCTCCACGATTTCATAAGGTCCGATAAAACGCGGACTCAGTTTCCCCCGTCGGCCAAAACGGATAATCCCTTTCCACGGAGACAACTTCAGGAAGACAAAATCTCCCACTTCAAACTCCAAGTCTCGAATCCGTCGGTCGGCATAACTCTTCTGGCGATCCTGTGCGACCTTCAATCTCTCCTTGATCACGCGAACAGTTTCCATGGTTAAGTCCATCATCTCCGGCCCTACAGCCGCTCGCTCTCCTACCTCCGTCCAGCAGATAGGTGTCCTGCACTGTCGGCCATACAGTGCCTCATAAGGTGCCATCCCGATGCTTGCCTGATAGCTGTTGTTGTAAGCGAATTCCATCAATGGCAAATGAGTATCCTAAGAGTCTTGAAACTGTAGTACACATGACCTCATCATGTCCTCCAGGGTTTGAATGGTTCTTTCAGACTGTCCATCGGTCTGAGGATGGAAAGCAGTACTGAAACGTAAGGTTGTTCCCAAAGTAGCTTGCAAACTTCGCCAGAACCTGGAAGTGAAACGCGGATCACGATCGGACACGATCGATTCCGGCGTACCATGAAGTCGTATGATTTCCTTCACAAACAACTGAGCCAGTCGGTTAGGTTTATAGGTTTCCTGAACTGGCAGAAAATGGGCTGATTTGGTTAACCGATCCACGATCACCCATACTCCGTCCACTCCACTCTGAGTCCTCGGTAACTTAAAGACGAAGTCCATGGTGATGTGATCCCACTTCCACTTAGGAATCGGAAGTGGCTGCATAGCCCCATACGGTCTCTGCCGTTCCGCCTTAACCTGCTGACAGGTTAAGCACTTGCTCACGAACTCAGCAATATCCTTCTTCATTCCTGGCCACCAATAATGGTCCCGGAGGGTACGGTACATCTTTGTACCTCCCGGATGCATAGCATAGGCCGAACTGTGGGCCTCCTCAAGTATCTCGGCCCGTAACTCTGCCACTGCAGGTACGCACAAACGGCCCAATTTCACCAGTGCTCCATCGTCCCGGATGGAAAAATCCTGTCTCCCATCCGCATCGACCTCAATTCTGTAAATACAGAGTATCGGATCCTGCAGTTGTGCTTCAATGATCCGATCAATCAGTACTGGTCGCACATGGAAGCTGGCCAACAAAGCTCCATGCTTGTCCATACCCAAAATAACTCCCGCCTTCCGGAGTTCCACCAGCAAGGGAAGATACACCATCCCCAGGTGTGCAATAGTTCCCGCTGATTTCCTGCTGAGTGCATCCGCCACCACATTGGCCTTACCCGGATGGTACTCGATCGTACAGTCATAGTCCTTCAGCAGCTCCAACCATCTCCGTTGTCTCATGTTGAGCTCCTTCTGAGTGAATAAGTATTTAAGACTCTGGTGGTCGGTGTATATCCGACACGTTGCGCCGAACAGATAATGTCTCCAGATCTTGAGAGCATGAACCACCGCCGCCAACTCCAAATCATGGGTAGGGTAGTTCAACTCATGAGTCTTCAGCTGCCGGGATGCATAGGCGATAACCTTGCCAGTTTGCATCAACACGCAGCCCAGCCCTTGCAGTGAAGCATCACTGAAAACTACAAACTCTCCACTGTCGTCCGGCAATGCAAGGACAGGTGCAGTGGTCAATCGATCCTTCAACTCTTGAAAACTCCGATTGCACTGCTCGTCCCAGATAAACTTTACTCCCTTCCGAGTCAAACGAGTCAATGGTGCAGCAATTTTGGAGAAACCCTCCACGAATCTCCGGTAGTAACTTGCTAATCCGACGAAACTCCGCACCTCGGTCACTGTTGTCGGTTTATCCCAGTTGGTCACCGCTTCTGTTTTCTGGGGATCCACGCAAATCCCATCCGTCGATATCACGTGTCCCAGAAAACCAATACTGCTTAGCCAAAACTGACACTTGCTCAGCTTGGCATACAATTGTTCTTGTCTCAGTCTCTCCAAGACCAACCGTAGATGTTCTTCATGTGCACGGGCACTCCTCGAGTATACCAAAATATCATCGATGAACACAATCACGAACTTATCCAGGTAGGGTCGGAAGACCCGGTTCATCAGATCCATGAATGCTGCTGGAGCATTCGTCAAACCAAATGGCATAACAAGGAACTCGTAGTGCCCGTAACGGGTTCGAAAAGCAGTTTTCGGAATATCCTCCTCCGAAATCCTCAGTTGGTGGTACCCAGACCGCAAATCAATTTTCGAGAAGCACTGAGCTCCCCGCAACTGGTCGAAAAGGTCATCGATCCTGGGTAGAGGATACTGGTTCCTCAGTGTCACCTTGTTGAGTTGTCGATAATCAATACATAAACGGAGACTTCCTTCCTTCTTCTTCACGAACAACACCGGTGCTCCCCGGGTGAAGTACTCGGTCGGACATATCCCAAATCTACCAACTCCTGCAATTGAGTCTTGAGTTCTCGTAACTCGGCCGGCGCCATCCGGTATGGTGCCTGGGATATAGGTCGGGTACCCGGGAGTAGTTCAATAGTAAACTCAATCTCCCGCGATGGTGGCAACCCAGGTAAGTCTTCCGGGAATACATCCGGAAACTCACAGACCACCGGTATTTCGTCGATAACCGGAGTATCGACCCGTTCCGACACGACATGCGCCAGATAACCCTGGCATCCCTTCCGTAGAAGTTTGGTAGCAGTAAGTGACGAAATCACTTCAGGAGGCGAACCATCACGTTCCCCCTGAAAGATAACTTCCAGCAAACCCGGGCTCCGCAAAATCACTTGCTTGCTACAGCAGTCGATGAGCGATCCGTGCTCCGACAGCCAATCCATCCCTAGGATTATATCGAAGTCGTGGATATCCAGAATAATTAAGTCTGCTGGTAAATCCACATCCTCAATTCTTACCGGGCACCTCCGAATCACCTGATTCACAAGGTACACGGTACCCATCGGGGTGCCAACACCCATTTCGCAATCTAAGGCTGATACCACACAATCAAGCAAACCAGCACAACTCTTCGAAATAAAAGAATGTGTAGCCCCCGCATCCATCAATACACGTACAAGAAAATTAAAGATATGTAGTGTACCTGTGACCACGCCTGGAGCAGTCCTCGCCTGCTGCTGGGTCATTGCAAACACTTGGGCCCTCGGCCCTCCGTTCCGTCCGCGCCCGCGCGCGCCACGTCCAGCACCACGGTCACCTCCCTGACCGCGACCTCCATTAGTGTGGGAAGCCGTGCTCTGCACCACACTCGAGCCCCCAGCGTCGTTGTTTTTGGACAACTGCGGACAATCACAGGCATATTGGCCTTCCTCTCCGCAAGCAAAACAAGTTACTGGCCTTGGCCTGCCCGAATGCCCACCAGATGCACCACTCCAAGATGAGTGCTGCCCAGAGTTGTGTCCAGATCCTCTGCCCTGAGAGCCTCCACGTCGACCCGACCAGCCACGACCCTTGAAGGATGAGGGTGCTCCCCTGTAGCTCCCTCCCCTGTTGTTCTTACGGCCCGATGGCCCATGATGTGGGCGATCCTGACGTCGCCCCTCCCCCGAAGGTTGTCGTGATTGGTGTGCCGCCAGACTGGCCTCGACACGCACCGCTGCGTCGACCATATCCCTCAGAGAAGCATGAGTGGTAGCAGTCACACTGGCCCGGATCTCCCCTCGGAGTCCAAGCTCAAACCGCTGGCATTTGTCCTCCTCCGTGCTTACGAATGAGGCAGCGAACCGGGAAAGTTTCCCGAAGGTTTGCTCGTAGTCTGCAACAGACATGTCACCCTGCTCCAGCCGCAGGAATTCCGCCTCCCGCGCCGCGCGAAAGGATCGCGGGTAGTACTGGTCCAGAAACCTGGAACGGAAAGCTTCCCAGGTAGTGGTATGGACAGACCACCCAGACATTTCGAGTCCGTGCCACCACTGGTAGGCTCCTCCCTCCAGTAAGAAGGCCGCCAGAGTCACTCGTTCGCCCGGAGGGCAGTGCATCACCGAGAAGATCCTCTCCCACTTGGTGATCCAGTCGTGAGCATCCTCGGGGTTTGATCCCCCGCAGAAAGGAGTGGCTCCCAAACGTTGAGCCCTTTCGATGCTCGCGCATTCCATCTCTCTTTCTAGATCCTCGTCCGTTCGAGTATGCGGAATTCTCCTAGGAGGCATAACCAACTGTCAAGAGGCATAGATCAGAAAACAATATTCTTAAAAGTCGAAAAGTAACTAGTACTAATCGCTAGTCTAGCATGCTGACCAATACCCTAGTACTGACCACAACCTAGTGCTCTGATACCAAGCTGACAGGACTCGCCCCGATCCCACAGGGACCACAAGGGGACGTGCCCTGCTCCCGTCTGACACCCAATAATTCATACCAATTTTAACCTCCATTACATTTAAAAGCATAAATAACCAAATTAAAGTCATACATCAAATCCGAATTAAACGAATGTCAGACAAGGGATACAATCCAAAATTACAAATTTGCGAGCACGACTCTAAAGTAAACCTGCGGGTACACCGCCCAGCAGGGGTTCAGGTACGCAGAAGTAGATCTATGCCTCAGCCTCTGGTTCCTCCTCTACCTCAGTTTCCCGACCTGGAGGGGTTATCAAAACAGTAAGGGTGAGTGGACCGAAACACAAGTTTATGAAATCGTTTGATAAGTAAAACATATAATTTACCCCTCCGTTTTCCAAACATGCGTGCAACATAATTCAAAATCAATAACCATATAATATGAACCATAAGGCACATAATAAAACCATAACCATAATTTTAGTTGCTGCACTATACACTCCAATCCCGACATCCCTGATGTCTGACGTCCCTGATGTCCAATAAGGTCACAATAACAAGGCTACGCGTGCCACTCGGGTCTCAATTCCGAGTTCAATCCCCGAACCGCGTTCGGGTACAGCATCCCCGATGCTTAGCGTCATAGACGCTGGACGTTCTAGACGTCCGTGACCTCTCCGGGGTACCTCATCCGGAGGAGACAATACAATATGGAAGGATCTATACAGTGCAGTAACAAATGTATTTTGTTGATATCCACATGCAAACATATATATACATAGATAGAATTCGAACCAATCATTCAGTTCCATCGGACGGGTCTCAAGCCCAAATACCGTGAAACGTGCCATAACCATATTTTCCATATCATCAAAACCATCATTGTTTTAGCATGTGAATAAGTATAATAAAACCAGAAAACATTTATGCACACAAGGGTTTAAGAAAATGGCCCACTCACAGTACAGTCCTGCCGAAAACCGAACGTATACCCTCGTTCCGGTACGATTACACAACCCCTGTCATATCCAAGGTATTCGTAAAGATCAATACAAACCCCTAACATTCAACCATGAAAGCCTAGGTCGAAACCGACCCGGGAAAGCCGCCCGAACGCGCTTTCCAAGGCAATAAACCTTATTTTGACCAACTTAATGATCTCCGATCGACCCGAAACCACCGCCATTGGATCCGGATCGTCGAAACCTAAAGAATGGTGGTGGTCCCACCAGAAACACTGTTCACACGCGCCCCCACGCGCCGGTTAACGCGGCGGTCAACGCAGAAACAGTTCCTGCTGACGTCATCGCTGACGTCACTGCTGACGTCAGCATGACGTCATCTGACAGCTGTCAGGTCTGACATGTCAGACTCTGACAGGTGCCACGTGTCAACATCTGATTGGTCCACCACACAGATCTGTCAGGCCACGTGTCAGATCTGACATGTGCCACGTGTCAGCACGGCACTGGTCCACGTCACTGACATGTCAGTGACACGTGGCAGTCCCTGATTGGGCCACGTCACTGACATGTCAGTGCTGACTGTGCACTGACATGTGACACGTGTCGGCTCACGGTTGGTCCACGTCACCTGACAGACTGACAGGGTGCCACGTCATCACCGCTGTCCTCAGACGGGTTGACCCGTTTTCCTGCAACTCGGGTCGATCAGACCCGCGATCACGACCCGGTTGGCATTTCTTCATTTCTGGATCATTTTCATTCAGGTTTGTTCCTAACTACTCGTCTTAAACCCAGAAAGGGTTCTAGCTAATCAAAATTGACAAACACAGACAGGTTCGAAGGCTTACCTCGATGAACAGACCCGGTTCCCGTCGCCGTTTAAACTCCGTTCAGGTCACCTCCGGTCACACAATTGAGTTCTAGAGGTTCCTAACAGTCCATAGAAGTGAATAGAGTCAAAAAGGAATGCCAACAAACGCTGAACAACAAGCTTCCATTTCTGAGTTTTTGAAGCCGTTTCGGGTTTTGAAAAATAGCTCACCTTGCCGCCGTCTGCCGCCGTCCACCGCCGTGCCTCCGTCCTTCTCCGTGAGTCCAGCAGCACACAGACACAGGGACAGGGAGTAGTGTGGATGTGATGGATGAAATGGGCAGTGTGTGTGGGTTCGGTGAGAATTATATAGAAATGGAGGGAAAGCTGCTCACAGAATTGAACGGCCCAGATTGAATCTCAAAATGAGATCAAGGGCTGAGATCAGATCTGGGGTTTTCAATCCAAAGGCTGAAATTTAAAGCTGATTCAAATGTTAATTAATCCAATAGTGGATCTGATCCAATCTAGCCAATGGGTGAGTGACACTTGTCACTCACCAGGTGTCCTCCAATCAGATTTCCTGAATATAATATTCGACACGAAAACCGAGACACGAACTTCCCGAATTCACGTTTCTGACCATAACTTCCTCGTACGAAGTCCGATTTCGGCGTGCCGCCTATCTACGGACTCAGGACGTCGAGGCCTACCCAACGGTCCTTGAGTCAACAGAAAATTAGTTGTCAAAAGAAAAGTCAACATTTTCCCCCGAGAGTCCAAATTACGGTAATGCCCCTGAACTTCCGATAGTCATAACTTTTACCCTGATCGTCCGAATTGGACGTGCCACCTGTCTATGAACTCGTGACGTCCCGAACTACGTCACGGTCATAGGTCAAAGTTCATTTAGTTCATCAATCAAAAAGTCAACAATTTGACCATACCATTCACAGGGGTAAAATCGTCAAATCACACATTAAATTACAATATGGGAATCCTCGAATTTCCGGGGTGTTACAAGCTGCGTGAGTAAGTAGAAATGAAGTGTGATGGTCCGGAAGTCTCCAAAAACGAACTTGGGATGCAAGTCGGATTAGGAGGAAATCTTGGTGTTCTTAGTAAGAACTGAGAAGGGTTGAGAGGAAAACTAAATCTTGATCCTTGATCGAATAGATAGGTTTTGGCAAGAAGGCGAGTTTTTGAGAAACAAAGAAATGTTTGAGAGTTTGCAGTTGTTGCAATTGATTAGGTTTGATCAATTGTTTATTTGTTTGTTTTATTGGTTGTGCCTTGAGAATATGGATTCTTCTCATTTTATAAGCACCTTGGGATTGCAGATGATCAACACGTGTATTTCCGCGTGCATCTCCATCGCGACGACTTAGTCGCACATTCCTCTTGCTCTTTTTGAGAGTTTTGGCGCAATGTTAGTGTAATGCGTAATTCAACGCCATGTTAAAAAAATAACTGAGGTGTTCTTCTTCATTTTCTGAAAGATTTCATTTATTAAAAAGTAAATAAATTGTTCTTCTTTCTTTTTACATGCATAGAAATATATTTGAGGTGATGTGATAGACCGAGTTAATGACTGAGTTAGATCCTCATTTTGAGTCGTTAGAGTATTGATGTGTTTTGAAAGTAATAGGGTATGCTTACACATAAAAAGTTAAAATAGATAATGGGAATCATTAACATTAATACTTCCTTATTAGTTAATCTCGTTGCCCTAAAATGAGTAACGACATTAGTGATTTTATATAGAGCCCACTTATTGAAAAAGTTTGATTTTCCAAGTAGATGCCTAAATACTTTGTAATTTGAATCATTCCCATTAGTTTTTTTTTTCTATTACCTCTAAATAAATACTTTCGAAATCTATCAAGATTCCAATCGTAAACGTTAGAGACAATAACATGACTTGATTTGATTTTTTAAAAAATGAAGTAAAATAAAATCAAAGATATAATAAATACATTGGTTTCACGCTAAAATATGAATTATATGATTACACATCAATCCTTTATTACCTAGTGCTCAATCAACAAGTAAATGTCGTGAACAAATCCATGGGTATTTTCGTAATTTGGCGCCCGCGTGCGGCAGCAATATCAACGACTTCAACCCCATCTCGGAATCTTCAGTCCCTTACTCTCAGATCTCCTCATCTTTCTTGCGGATCTCTACCAATTCAACGACCCAGAATCGGAACATGGTAATAATCGGTGCATTTTCTGATTATTATATTTCTTAATTGATCGAAATCGTGTATTGATATTGAAAGCGGGTTTTGTTTTCTGTTTATTTGATGCAGTCGGCACTTTTCAATTTCAATTCGTTTTTGACGGTGGTGCTGCTTGTGATTTGCACGTGCACCTTCTTGAAGATGCAGTTCCCGGCCGTCCTCGAGCAGAAAACTGGGTCAGTCAGGTTCCATCTTTTCTCTAATATGAGAACTTTATGGTTTTGTTCATCATCGTTGGTCATTCGTCGCAATTAGCTTAAAAACGCCCGCATTTTTTTTTTCAATCGATATTGCTTTGATCCCAATGTATATGATTAAACTCTTACATGTTGTGTGCTAAACTTATCACAATACATTGAAGCCTTTTGCAATATAGTATCACTCCCTATGCACATTGTTAGCTTTTAGATGTACTTAAAATACTCGTATTCATACGTTCAAATCAGCCCGTCTAGGTGCGCTTAAGAGTGAGGTTAGAGTAAACCTTGCTTAATATTGAAAATTTTGTGGCTTCGGATAAGTGATTGTGCCCTTCATTCTCTCATCTGAAGTTATATAAAGTATAGCTTATATATTCTTCCTGGCTTGTTTTGATAGGCAATGATCATTCACGCACACAATCGCACCCATTAGATCGGTGCTATTTGAACTCTGATTTCAACTTTCGACATTGGTCAGTTTCTTACTCTGCAAGAATCGTCTTGTAGGATAGTGTAGGCGTGACATATTTTATGCACTAGAATATAGGGTACTTGTTTTGCTTCTCTGTATTTAGTGCACTATATTCTTCGATTTTCTCCAGTCGGTGATGCATGTGTATCACTTTCCTTCATGCTTCCATGTCCTTGTCTGATTTGTCAAATTCCAAATCGAGCTATGTGCTGATTTTGTATCTTATCCTGCCAGGTTTCGGGGATTTTTCTGGAAGGCGGCTAGAATAGGTAAGCTATTAAGATTTCTTTTGATTGATCGGTAACCATGTTGCTGCTAGAATAGTTTCAATTACTTAGCCCAAGGATCTGGTGGATGACTTTCGTGGGTACTTGAAACAGGTGAACGCTTGAGCCCTTGGGTTGCTGCTGGATGCTTTGCAATGGGGATCTCAATTATATTCTTCTAGGGAGTCGTTGCTTTTGTACTCCATGAAGCAACGACATTTCTTTGATCATTCGTCTTATTTGCCCTAACGTACCCTCCAGTTCTTGTTCTTGACCTGTTTTTGTTGGATCTTCAATGCTAATGAGGTTACACAATAGGTGTCTGTCTGGCTTAAATGATTTGAAAAATGTGCTTGGTGGTTTAATTTTGCTGGAAAGACTTGTATAAACAGCAGATTGATGTGTATATGAATAGTGTTACAGTTGATTTCCCTCTCCCTGTCTTGAATGAATGGAGAATCAGCTTGTTTCTTTTCCTCTCTTTGGGTTGAACTATTTAAATTGGGTACATATACAATATCAACAAGTTGCAGATGAAAGCTACAAGATGAAACATTTATTTTCTACTGCTATGTAATTCAGGTTTTTATATTTTAATTTTAAAACAAATGAACCAAAAATTGTGACATGAGTAGTTTTACCTGTCAGTGGAATTTTATTTGTGTGTGACTGCAGAAGAAGTTTAAATTTTTTAAAGCGTGGGGAGTTTGTGAGGTTAAACTTCTTGTAGGTGATATTTTTTTTTCCTTTTTCAAATTTTTTCTAAAATTATATATTGTACCTTATAAATGCTCAATTGTATAATTCTAAACTTTTATTTGTCAAAGACATTCTAAAATTTGAATGTTTAATCGTTTAAGAGAAACTTCTAGTAGGTGATTTTTTTTTTTTCTGTTATCAATTAAAAAAATTGTATATTGTGCCGTATAAATGCACAATTGTATAATTCTTGACTTTTATTTTTTGAAGGACATTCTAAACTTTGAATGTTTAATCGTTTAAGGCTTGTACTAGTTATTTCCTAGTTAGGAGTACATTGTATGTGTATATATATACTTCACTGAGAGGAAAATAAATTTAGAGGGGTGTATGTGATTATGACAATTAAATATTTTTAAAGACATTTTTTAAATGACAAATTTTAAAGACATTTTTTAAATAAAAATTTTAAAAGATATTTTAAAAATCTTATAAATTGGTATGGATATTTGGATATTATCCAAATATTTTTTATAAATCGTATTTTGAACATTCTCTTTATTTGGATAATTTTAGAGAATATATATTAACAAATTTTGATGGACGTAGTGATTTCTTCATTTTATTATCTCTTTTTACAATGTTTTATTTCATATGAACATTAATGGCCGAACCTATCTCTCCATCATCATCATTATCTTGAGTCACACATTCAGTAGAGGTTGATATACACCCACACTTATCAATTTTTTTCTATTGGAATTGATCTATTTGATGCTTTTGAATATGCTGGGTGCTTTGGGATCGTCCTAAAGTGGTTCTGGAATTTACGGCAATTTTCCTGAATTACCTAGAAAATCCCAAACACCACCTATATACCACCATCCATGTCTACTGACGAAATTGGTATCCGAAGCCTATTTAAATAGGACTAGGTTATTGTTTCTAGCCCTGTGATAATGATCAATGCTCCTGAACCTACTTCTATACCTTATGTCGTCAAGTTGAATGGCTTCAATACACTCAGTGGTCACAAGTGGTGATTATGTTTATTACCAGACGAGGGAAAATGGGATACCTTAACGGCATGAATCCACAAGCAAATCAGGGAAGCCCAACCAATGAAAAATGGATTATGGAGAATGCTATTGTGAAGGGATGGCTTACTAGTATGACAGGACCCGATCCATTTTCCCTTGATTACGTTACTTTCTTTAAACATGAGCTATTTTTTCATCCCCTGGTATGACAGGACCTGGCCCAATCCTCCGGATTACCGTGGGACATGTTCTGCTCTCGTCGGATGATACGCTGCAACTAAGCATTAAAGTAAACACAAAGTCACATTCAACACTTAATAAAAATATAAGCAAATTAAAATCTTTTTTTGTAAATTGTAGCATTGATAAGTAGGGATCGTTCTTAATCGGAGATTGAGGGTACCTAAGCATGATTATCGTTTGATTAGTTAATTTAGGGGTAAATAGATTGATTTAAAGTTCCTAAGTAATTAAACTAATATAAACTAACCTAATCTATTATTTACATGGTCAATTCATCTTTAACCTAACTCATTCATGAATTCTATTAACTTCAACCTATGAAATCCTCTAATTCTAGCCTTACGAGTTATTTGCATGTTATCTTAAGTATGTGCAGGGAGACACTCACGCCAAACTTTCAGTGATACAGACTTGGAGACACTCCTCTATCTAATAAAGCATTAAGCACAAACATACAATCATAACAAAAACTAGAATCATAAAATACATAGAATATTGGAATTAATACAACCATAAAACCAAGAATAATATTAGAAATCAATTCATAAACCAAGATATTCAAACACAAAAGATAACTACAAGGTAAAGAGACTGTGTTACACTTTTTCTCTTCGGGATACCCTATGGATACGAAGTGATTGGGCACTATTTTGTGAGACACTTAGAGACACTCTTCTATGTCGCGGATGAAGGTTGTGAAATGTGGGATATGGTGTAATTAGTTTTGCACGAGAAATATTGAATTTATTGAAAAGGGAAAATTTGATTAAGTGAAGCTTTGGTACAAAAAATGAGCGACCTTCACAAATATCCTAAGCCTCTCTATTTATAGAAGAAAATTAATCCCAAATAAATAGCAGTTCACAATTTAATTCTAAAAGGAAAAGATTAAAGTAATTAATAATGAAGTACGAAAAGAAAAAGAAAAAGGTAATAAAATCCTAATTAAAAAGGAAATCTAAAACCTAATTAAAAAGAGAAAATTATTTCCTTGTTTTATTTGGAAATTGGGGTTGTTGGAATTTTTCAAAGAAGAAATCTGGACCACTGGGCCACTTCCTACGCACACAGGGCTTGGATTTTTCAAACTGGACGCGCGCATGGGTTTCTGAAGTGGAGTGGAGTGAGGCGCGCGAGAGATGGACCTGGCGCAAATTGGGATCACGCGAGTTGGAGCAGTCTTGGCAATTGGGGCGCGAGAAAGCACATGGGCCACGTGCAATGGGTGGACAATAATAGGCGGTGGAATTTGGCGCCGCAAATGTGTGGTTTGGTTGGGCCCAGCGGATCGCTGGTGCATGCATGGAATTCGGCCCGAAACCTGGCGAGAAATCTTGCCAAGTGGGCTGGCGGGACACTGGATTTTGGTGAACAATAGTTGGACGGATATGGGTATGTTGGGCAAATGTGCTTGGACTGGGTCGGTGCAAAATCTGGGCTGGCTAAACAAGCCTGCATTTTAACCTTTAATCATTAACACTTGAAATTAGTATTAAATCAATGTAATTAGTTATCAATTAATTAATTATAGTAATTAATATATGAAAAGAATAAAATGAGATATAATTAATATAATTATGTTCTAACAAAATCAAATATAAAGAAAATTGATATAAAAATATGATTAATTCGGTGCTTATCAAATTCCCCCACATTTAGACTTTTCTAGTCCCTAGCATATACTAAACCGAACTAAGACTTTAAACAACTAAACTATTAACCATTTGTCTCAAATTGTATGAACATAAGTATGGTATCAAAGATTTACACTCAAGAGCTATATATCATATGGAATTCAAAAGTTAATACATCATAACAAAATGCTTTGACAAGTAAGACAATGAGTAAACTTGGTGAAATGTATCTCAACATGAATAAAACAAGTATGAATCAACTCACATGGATATGCACTCACAATTTCACTCAATGTGTAAAGGGTTTGTGTTTACACTCAAGGTATGTGAAAAAGATGTTCGCATAATAGAAAGTAAGTTACTTCATAAAAATTTCAAACATAAACCGTAAGATAATTAACATACTTGCACAAATGAACCAAAACCATAAGCATATTCAAGTGATAGGCTCAACTAATCAGAATTTACTCATCTTAAGGATCATAAGGTCTTTATTTAAGGTTGTAATGAGGCTAGGTGTAGAGGCAAGGAATTTTTAGGATAATAGTGTTAAATTTTGTTCCAAGACTCACCCAAGGCTCCATCACATAGGCATAAATGTTTTCTCATCATCATAGGTCGAGTATCAACTTTTTGGGCCTTAATCTTCATTATTAACATCTTTTGAACTTGCAATTAGGATAAGGACCGAAATTCTTCATGTAGGCCTCCAATCTTCATTGTTTCAAATCACAAGCGTATGAGACTTAGCTCAAAACTCAACTTTAGTACCTCATAGAACTTTTGTTCTTGATTTTTTTCTTTTCATTTCTTTTTCATCATTTTTTTTTTCTTTTGAGAGGTAATGCACTGAATAACACATAGTTTGAGCAAGTCATTCCCTACACTTACATATAAGTCTTCATTCATAAAATCTATTCTTATTTTTCGCGTCATCTTTATGTCTTCAACCAAGTCCAAGGAACAAGGGTAAAGGATGTCCTATACTAGGCTTATGTAAATAGATGTTTAGGGTGATGAAAGAAAGGCTTAATGTAGGCTCAAAGTGGGTAAACTAGGGGGATCACACTTGTGTGATCAAGTAGGGCTTGGATATTTAGATAAGTGGTGTTAACCTATTGCCTTAATCATATCCAAAACCAGAGAGTTTATTGACTTAAAAGCTTTGAAAATCACAAAGAATATGTTATAGTACTCTAGAGTTCATTAAAAGCTATGACAAGTAGTCATGAGGCATATGTATATCAATTTAAACAAAGAACTCCTATGAAAGTATATAAGGCTCTAAAGCTCACATAGGGTTCATATGATTCATACAAATCTTAACATGCTTGTTCTGTACCAGTTTATCATGCATCATCTACTACAAGTCATAACTTAATCATAAAGAATTAACAAATGAATTCAAGTTGTAGTGATCATGTTTTAGCCATGTTACTTTCATTTATCTGTCATTCTTATCATCGACAGGTTAAAAGGCATCCTAAGACTCCTTTAAAAACACTAAGTTAAACAAAATACTCAAAACTAAAGATTTTAAAAACAGAAAATATTTTTGGGTTTTTATTGTTTGATTTTTTTTTCTTTGATTTTTGAAATATGACTCAATAAAGTTGTAAACCTTTCTCCCACACTTAAATCTGACATTGTCCTCAATGTATGAAAGTGAAAGCATATAATCTAAGTAAGGAAAATAGATGTAATCAAATAAAGTAATAAGGACAAAAAAAAGTAATTAAAGTAAAGATAGTGATGGGTTAAAGAAAGAAAATCTCCGTTTGATGGCTCCTCCACTTTTCTGTCATTGGGTTGCCTCCCAACAAGCGCTTGAAGTTTAATGTCTAGTCAGCCTAGACTGGATACTGCATTTACTCGTTCTGAACAGCCGGATCTTGTAGGTGCATATCTTCGATAGTGTGTTCTGTGAAAGCTTCGAAGTAGGGTTTCAAACGGTGGCCATTGACCTTGAATTCTTTCCTGGTGATGGGTGATTGAACCTGTACAGCACCATGAGGGAAAACATTAGTAACTACATAGGGGCCAACCCATCGGGAACGGAGCTTACGTGGGAAGAGTCTGAGCCGTGAACAATAGAGTAGTACTTTCTGCCCAACTCGAAATGTTTTTCCACGAATCATCCTATCATGTAAGGCTTTTTTTCTTTCTTTGTAAATCCATGCATTATCAAAAGCATCATTCCTAATTTCTTCAAGCTCACAAATCTGTAACTTCTGATGCACTCCTGCATCATCATGGTCCATGTTGAACTTCTTGACTGCACACCAAGCTTTGTGCTCTAATTCTATTGGAAGATGACATGTTTTCCCATAGACTAAATGAAATGGGGACATACCTATGGGAGTTTTGTACGAGGTTCTATAAGCCCACAAAGTATCATCTAACCTTGTACTCCAATCCTTGCGTGAAGGGCCAATGGCGCGCTCGAGTATCTTCTTGATTTCCCGATTGCTAACTTCCGCTAAGCCATTGGTTTGAGGGTGATATGGAGTTGATACCTTGTGAGTGATTCCATATTTCTTCAATAATGCGCCAACTGTTTTGTTGCAAAAGTGGCTTCCCCCATCACTGATCAATGCTCGGGGCATACCCAATCTCGAAAATATGTTAGTGCGAAGGAAGACTGCAACAACTTTAGAATCATTAGTACGGGTGGTTTTAGCTTCCACCCATTTCGAAGCGTAATCCACAGCAAGAAGTATATATTCAAAACCAAACGAAGAAGGGAATAGACCCATGAAGTCAATACCCCACAGATCAAAAATCTCAACATTTAGTATATAGGTTTGTGGCATTTGATCTCTAGGTCCTTGATTACCAGATTTTTGACATATATCACATGTAGCACAAAATGCATAAGTATCACGAAATAAAGAAGACCAAAAGAAACCGGATTCTAACACCTTAAGGGCTATTTTCTTGGATCCAAAATGTCCCCCATATGCTTCAGTATGACAAAATGTAAGTATAGAATTATGTTCATTATTCGGGACGCATCTCCTAATTACTAAATCAGAACATTGTTTCCACAAGTAAGGTTCATCCCATAAGTAAGTTCTAGCATTATGTTTAAGCTTATAACGTTGATATCTAAGCATGGTAGTCAGGAATTGTTGAGTCACTAAGTAGTTCACAATATCAGCATACCAAGGTGACAGGACCCGTCCCAACTGGACCTCGATAACCATGCCCGGTCCTGCTCCCGTCTGACAAGTCAACTGAAGTCCCGAAACTAGCCTTCAGCACCTATCAGACAAGGGATAACTGCCGCTCATGCCTCCGCCTCGAGATCAGCCCCGAACGTTGTGCCACGGCCTGGAGGGTCATCAAAAACAAAGGTGTGAGTGGACAAAAATATATTCGTTAAAACACATTTATCAAAACACATCAGTTTACCCTCCATTTTTACAAATCATGCATGCATAGGATAAAACACATGAATAACAACAAATCCGGCTCTCAAGCCCAACATGTGAAAACCTTTAAGTCCTTTAAATCATTTTATAAAATCAGTTCACCACATAATAAAGCATATAACTCGGGAATTACACATCCGAGGATCCTCTGGGAATTACACATCCAGAGTCGTCATCCATTGCTGGGAATTACACATCCAGCCTCACCGGGAATTACACATCCGGTTTCTCCAGGAATTATGCATCTGGAGTCCCTCCAGGAATTACACATCTGGAGTCATCAAACATCAATACACAATCAAAAAGCATTATTTCAAATTAAGTATCAAAACCATGTCAAAAACCATCATCACGAGTCCACATGCCCAAATCTCATTTCTCGTCAATCCGTAAAATCATAAAATAATTCAATACACGCAAATCCGTAAAATCATATCCGAAACATCAAAAATCCATTAAATCAATTTCTCAACTCATAATCCAAGCCAAAACCAATCACAAATCCCGGGCCTTCGCCCAAAACAGTCATTTCTCATTTTCTCAAAAAACGTGCCCGAAGCACCAATTAAAATAATCATTAAATCTCAAAATAATCATATCAAATCATTGCAATTCAAATCATGCTATAAATCATATAAAACATTTAACTATGCATGCATATCAATTTATAAAGCAAACATCCACTCACACACCGTCTGATTGCTCGTTTCCCGCGCTGCACGCGTTTTTGTAATTTCCGATACGAGCCAGGAATCCCGAATCCTGTCCAAAATCATTACTCAGGGTCACTAAGGACCTAATTATCATCATATTAATTTATCATAATTTTCCGGGAATTTAATATTAATTTAATACGCAACATAAACCTTTGGACCCTCGAAACATTATCGAGACGGCGTCCGATCGACTCGCAACCAACACCAAAAATGTTCGTTACGTCAAATAGGACAAGTTTCATGTTGAACTCACCTCGGGATTCCCCCCTCACGCGCCCCCACGCGCCGCCGTGAGTGGCTGCGCGTGGTTGCCACGCGCCGTGAACAGTAACGGTGAACAGTGACCTTCTTCACCCGTTTACCTGGTAAACGGGTTCGGCTAGCCCGCGATGCAACCCGACTGGAATCCTGTCCATTCCGAGTTAATTCCTTCAATTAATTACTCTAATTGCATCATCATAAACCCAATTGCAGTTCTGTAATTTGATTTACAACAATTCTCACCTCAATCCCGTCGACTTTGAGTTTGAAATATCAAAGAACCCGCCATGACTGTTCATCTTCGAATTACACCCATTTCCATCAAATTCTTGTAATTGATTCATGGAGAAGCATCGTGGAACACTGGGAAACACATTTACAATATCAATTTCATTGTTCACGACCTCCAATCCATTCGACTCAAGCTCGAATTTCCGAAGCTTTCCCCCTCTCTGTTCGAAGCCAAAACAACCTTAATTTCCTTCGTTCTTGATCCATTTCGACTCGTCTCACTCCCAGAAGGTTAAATGAAACCTCAATTTCACTAAAAAAAAAGCACAACATCAAATTCGATCCAAGCTTTCTTAAAGCTATTTTCGGGTTTGTTCTCGGGTTTACCGTTTGATTTCCTTCAATTATCCCTTCAATTCTACTCGTGTTTCTCTCTGATTTCCTCTTTCCATCTCAGGTACCATCTATTTGTCCCCCTTACCGATCAATTTGATCAAAACAATTTCAAAGGGGAATGGGCGGTTTTGGTTTGTTCGTATTAGGCATTTAGCCACTAATCTTCCTCTAATGGTGACAGATGTCACCACATAATCAATCCTCATCCAAATTAGTTGACTCACCAGATTAATCACACACTTATCCATACTGCAGCAAATTACCATTTTACCCTTACTAACATAAATTACCAAAATACCCCTCATAGTTCTAGACCCATAAGTTTCTCGTTCGGACTCCGATTGATGCATGCCGCCTGTCTACGGATTCAGCGTCCCGAGACCGACCCAACGGTACTTCCGGAAAGTCCAAACAATGTCCCGATCAAAAAGTCAACTTTCGGCCCCTTTCACCAACTTCCGCACGTCATAACTTTCTCCTCGAATGTCGGAAGTGGTCGTGCCACCTGTCTATGAACTCGTGACGTCCCAAACTACGTCACGGTCATCGGTCAAAGTCCGTTTGACTGCTCAAATTAAAAGTCAACTTTCTGCCCAATTCCAGGGGCAAAATCGTCATTTTCCCCAAAGTTTCCAAATTTTCGTGTTTCGAATTTCCGGGGCGTCACACAAGGGGTGGCAGAAGTACTTACTTGGATTCCGAAGAGTTGTTCGTTTGGAAAGGTCTCAAGTATGATTCCATCCTCCTAATTTTTCACGATAACGACCCAAAAATTCGAAAAAGGAAAAATTGGAAAATTTGAAGGAAATGACAATTTTGCCCCTAGAATTGGGTGAACAGTTGACTTTTGGTTCGAGCCGTCAAACGGACTTTGACCGATGACTGTGATGTAGTTCAGGACGTCACGAGTTCATAGACAGGTGGTACGTCCGATTTCGACATTCAAGGAGAATGTTATGATGTTCGGAAGTTTAAGGGTAATTTGGTAAATTGATTAATAAGGGGCCGAAAGTTGAATTTTTGATCGAGACCTTGTTTGGACTTTCCGGAAATACCGTTGGATAGGTCTCGGGATGCTGAATCCGTAGACATGCGGCATGCGTCAATCGGAGTTTGGACGTAAAAGTTATGGATTGAGGAATGCTAAGGGCATTTTGGTCATTTGTGTATAGAAGGGTAAAATGGTAATTTAACTAATCTTGGCTGATTCAGCTATTTGGTGATGTGTTAAATGGAGTAAGGACACTTGTGCTCATTAAATTGGATGAGGATTCGTTGTCTAGTGACACCTGTTACTGTAATATTTGAATTGGTGGCAAATTGATGATGAGGATTTGTTGGATAATTATACGTATATGTATGTACTGTGAAGAAAACCAAAACAGAGACCATGAACACTTGATCGATCTTACCAGCAGCAATCACAACCCAATTGAGAACTGGGGATTGAGAGGAAAACAAAGAGAATTAATTGGTGAGTTAGGAACCTTGAACTCAGCCGAAACCAAACTTACAAACCCAGAAAACCCGAAAACCATTAATGGACCTTAGGATCGAATTTGAATTGTTAGGTGTTTATGAGTGAAATTGACCTTAGATTTAGCCTCCTGGGATTGAGACGAGTCAAACTCAATGAAATTCGAAAGAAATTGACGATGTTATGGACTAGAATAGAGAGGGGGAAAACTTCGAATGTTCGAGCTTGGGTCGTGGGAATTGAGACATGGGATGATGAAATTGAACTTGTAAAGATGTTTATGAGAATCCCGCGAAGCTCCCTGATGTGTCAATTGAAGGAAAACAAGGATGATTGATGGAGATTGGACGATGAATATTGCCCATATAGCTTTCGAGGTTGATCTTCGAATAGTTTGGATTGAGGTAAGGTCGAATGTAATTGAGTTTACAGATCGTTAATTAAACCTATTTTGATTCTAATGGACATTGGAATTGTTAAAAACGATGTCGAATTGATGGATAATGCGCCGGGTCACCTCGCGGGTCGCAGGATCCGTTTACCAGGTAAACGGGTAGGGACGATGCACTGTAGCAAGGCGCGTGGCTTTCACGCGCAACCACTCACGACGGCGCGTGAGGGCGCGTGAGCATGATTCCCGAGGTGAGTTCAACACGACTTTTGTCCTATTTAATATAACGAACATTTTGGCTTTGGTTTCAAGTCGATCGGACACCGTGTCGATATTGTTTCGAGGGTCCGAAGGTTTATGTTACGTGTTTAATTAATATTTAATTCTCGGAAAATTATGGGGAATTAGTATGATATAAATTGAGTTGTTAGTGACCATGAATAATGATTTTGGACAGGATTCGAGATTTCTGGAAATTGTCGGAAATTACGGAAACGCGTGCAGCTCGGAAAGCGAGTGGTTTGGACGGTGTGTGAGTGGACGTTTGTTTTTATAAATTAGTATGCATGCATAGTTAAATGTTTTACATGATTTATGGCATGATTTGAATTTCAATGATTTGATATGATTAGTTCGGGATTTAATGATTATTTTAATCGGTGTTTCGGACACGTTTTTCCAGAAAATGTGAAATGGCTGTTTTGGGCGAAGGCCTGGGATTTGTGATTGGTTTTGACTTGGATTATAAGTTGGGACATTGATTTAATGGATTTGTGATGTTTTTCGGATATGATTTTACGGATTTAAGTGCATTGAATTGTTTAATGATTTTACGGAATTACGAGAAATGAGAAATGAAATTTGGGCATGTGGCCCCGTGATAAATGGTTTTGGCATGGTTTTAATGATGATTTGAAATAATGATTTTGATTGTGTATTGATGTTTGATGCCCCCAGATGTGTAATTCCTGGAGGGACTCCGGATGCGTAATTTCCGGAGGGATCGAATGTGTAATTCCCGGTGAGGCTGGATGTGTAATTCCCAGCATAGATGACGACTCTTGATGTGTAATTCCCAGAGGATCATCGGATGTGTAATTACCGAGTTATATGCTTTGTTATGTGATAAAATGGTTTTATATCAAATGGCATTTGGGCTTGAGAACCGGGATTTGATGTTTTCATGTGATTTGGCTGGAAATTCGGTGATGCTTTTCATATGTTGATTTTATGCATGAATGGTTTGATAAACTGGAGGGTAAATGATGTAATTTGATAAATGTATTTTAACTGATATTATTTTTGTCCACTCACACCTTTCCTTTTTTGGTGACCCTCCAGGCCGTGGCACGACGTTGGGGCTGATTGAGAGGCGGAGGCATGAGCGGAAATCAATGCAGTTATCCCTTGTCTGACAGGTCCTGAAGGGCACTTTTGGGACTTCGGTTGACTTGTCAGACGGGAGTAGGACCGGGCACGGTTATCAAAGTCCAGTTGGGACGGGTTCTGTCACTGGATAGGTGGTCGGCAACAACATTCTCCATTCCCTTCTTAACCCTTACCTCAATGTCTAATTCTTGGAGCAAGAGGATCCATCGAATAAGTTTTGGTTTGGCATCCCTCTTGGTCATTAAGTACTTCAACGCAACATGATCTGTATACACAATAACTTTGGATTGAAGTAAGTAAGAACGAAACTTATCAAGAGCAAAGATTATCGCAAGTAGTTCTTTTTTAGTGGTGGTGTAGTTTTGTTGAGCTTCATCCAATGTCCTAGAGAAATAGTAAATGACGTAGGGCTTCTTGTCCTTTCTTTGTCCTAAGACAGCTCCTATTGCATAGTCGGAGGCATCACACATGAGCTCGAATGGTAAAGACCAATTTGGAGCACATAAGATAGGGGCACTGTTGAGCAACTCTTTGAGCTTGTCAAAGGCCTCTTGGCACTCGGCACTGACCACAAAGGTGGTTTCCTTTTGTAGTAAACAACATAGGGGTCTAGAAATTGATGAGAAGTCTTTGATGAATCGCCGGTAGAAACCTGCATATCTAAGGAACGAACGGATCTCTCTCTCCGAAGTGGGAGAGGGTAAGTACCGTACATGATCTACTTTAGCTCTATCAACTTCTATACCTTTAGTCGACACAATATGTCCTAAAACTATCCCTTGAGTTACTATGAAGTGACATTTTTCCTAGTTAAGTACTAGCCTAGAATCGACACATCTTTGTAATATAAGTTCAAGGTTTTCTAAGCATGCATCAAAAATATTCCTTAAAACACTAAAGTCATCCATGAATACTTCAATTATCTTTTAAACATAATCATAGAATATGGAAAGCATACAACGTTGAAAAGTACCTGGTGCATTACACAAACCGAATGGCATCCTTCTGTAAGCAAATGTACCAAAAGGGCATGTAAAAGTGGTATTCTCTTGATCTTCCTGAGCGATGCTTATTTGGTTGTATCTAGAGTATCCATCAAGGAAGCAATAGTGGGAGTGTCCTGCGAGTCTCTCAAGCATTTGGTCAATGAAGGGCAAGGGAAAGTGGTCTTTCCTTGTGGTGGCATTGAGTTTCTGGTAATCGATGCAAACTCTATGTCGGGTGATGGTTCGTTGAGGCACTAATTCATTCTCGGCATTCTTTACCACAGTGATTCCAGATTTCTTTGGAACAATCTGCACAAGAGATACCCAACGACTATCTGAAATAGGGTAAATAACACCACAATCATAAAGTTTGATTACCTCATTTTTTACTACTTCCATCATAGGTGGATGGAGTCACCTTTGAGCTTCCCGAGTGGGTTTGGCATTATCTTCAAGAAGGATACGATGAACACAAGTGGCAGGGTTGATTCCTTTAATGTCTGCAAGTGTCCATGCAATCGTGGTCTTGTACTTCTTAAGTACAATCAGAAGTTTTGTCTCTTGATCAGGTTTCAGAGTTGAAGAAATAATGACAGGTAAGGTGTCATTATCTCCAAGAAATGCATACTTCAAATGTTCCGGAAGTACCTTAAGTTCTAGTTCAGGGGCTTGGGAAACAGATGGAAGCATTTTATTAGCACCAAAAGTTGGTGGAATTGGAGGAGGAGGACTTACATATCTTGGTATTTCATTTAGGGCCATGACCGATTCAAGGATTCTAGGTTCAAGGACCTCAATTAGTGCATCAAAGAGGACTTCAGTTCCGAATTGGATCAGTCCTGCTCCTTCTTGAATGGTTATTTTGAGTTCATCGTCCTGTATATGGTTCAAGTGTTCCTTTGTCATGGCTAGATGGTGTTGGCATCAGTGCCACTTTCTTGTTCGGAATGGTGATCTTATCATACTAATTTTGAACAAATTCGTCACTTTCCTTCCTAGCCTCCATAGAACTTGATTTCGGGTCTTCCTTGGGCATAGGGTTGTGCAAAACCTTCCCACTTCGAGTTGTAACATAACTAGCTTGCTCAAAACCATTGTTCTTTGGCTTGGGAACGATTTGTGAAGTCAACTTTCCCGTATCTTTGACTTGTCCCATGAAATCGACAATTTGACCAATTTGCTTCTTCATTTCAGAAATGTCACGACCATGAGTGTTCAATGTCTCTTTTGTTTGCTTTTGGCTGTCTAGAAGGACTTGAGTTGAAGTGGATAATTTTGCAAACATCTTATCATAATCCGGGTTAAAGAATTGTTGAATCAGAGGAGATTGTTGCATACTAATATGTTGATGAGGCATTGGTGGTCTTGGCATGAATTGTGGCCGTGAGTATCCTTGTTGGTGTTAAGCTGGAGGGTTCAAAAATCCTTTATTGCTGCTCCACTTGAATCCTGGATGATCATGGTTGCCTTGGTCATAGTTGTTAAAGTTACTGAACCGTTGGCCCCTTTGATATCCTCCTAATGCATTGGCTTGTTCCATCCCATCATAAGAGTTTTTAACTTGAGGGCATTGATCACTTAGGTGTGCATCCAATTGGCACACGCGACATATAGGTCTCGTAGGTTGCATAGCCCTTTTGGCTTCTAATTCCAAAATTCGTTCAAGCATAGATTGGAGCTTTTCAATCTTTTCATCCGAGGTTCCCTTAGAATTAAGTGCATTTACCCCTTTCTTATGAGACAGACCATAGTGGGCATCATTGGTGGCCCTACTCTCGAGTAACTGTCTTGCTTCGGGCTCATCTAAGTCCATAAATGCTCCATGTGAAGCTGAATCAAGAAAATCTCAGTCCATGGGTTTGAGACCATCATAGAAGTAATTCATTAGGTTAGCCTCCGAGAAACCATGTGAAGGACAAGTTAAACAAAACACCTTGAAACCATTGTAGTAAGAACCAAAACTTTCGTCGGATGCTTGAGTAATGGATGTGATCTGTCGCCTTTTTGAAGTGATCATAGAAGCGGGAAAGTACTTTGACAGGACCCGCCCCGATCCCCCTGGGACCACCCGGGACGTGCCCTGCTCCCGTCTGACAACCGACATTAAAATACCAAAAATACCCAAATTGAAGATGAAATGCATAAAGACAAACCAAAGTTAAGTCATACATAGCACGCCACACGAATACTCGAATACAAATAGTGTCAGACAAGGGATAGTTCCCGAATACAGTTTATTGAGCACGACTCTAGACACACTACGTGCCAACCTACCCAGCAGTAGGGTTCAGGTACGCAACGTAAACCTATGCCTCTTCCTCCTTGGGATCCTCCTCTTCCTCCTCCTCGGGATCCTCCTCCTCGATAGCACTACCTGGAGGGGTAGTAAAACAACAAAGGTGAGTGGGCCGAAACTCAAGGTTTACAAAGTAGTTTACCATTTCGAAAACATATAGCTTTTCCCCTCCGTTTTCCGAAAAGACATGCATAGTATCATAAACCACAAAACCATATAATCATAAGCAGAATAATAGCAACATAATATAATCTTAGTCACTGCACTATACATCCCAACCCTGACATCCCAGATGCCTAACGTCCCAGACGCCCGATAAGGTCACAGTTTCAAGGCTACGCATGCCACCCGGGGTCTCAATCCCGAGTCCAAATCCCGAACCTAGTCCGAGCATGGCATTCTAGATGCCTGACGTCCCAGACGTCCAATAGTAGCAATCCTGCTCCTGAGTCACTCTACGGTCCGGTCCCTCCGTAGAATGACTCCTCACAGGCAATGCGCCGTGACCACTCCGGTGTACCTACATCCGGAGGAGATAGAATCCTAGGGTAGATCCATACAGTGCAGTACCACAGATAATATCGAGATCCATTATACATATATATGACTCCAAACCATTCATAAACAACCAGACGGGTCTCATGCCCAAACATCGTAATACGTGCCATAAATCATACACAAGATAAACAGATACTTTTACTTGAATCACATATAGATATAGTAGAAAGTAAAACAGTTATGCATGCCGAAGTTTAGTGAAATCAAAGGCCCACTCACAGTACAATCCCGCTGCAATCCCGAGCGTAAAGCCCCGTCCAAGGGTTAAAGTACAATTCCTGTCATGCCCAAAACATACGTAAAGGTCACTTTAAGTCCCCACTAAACAACTAAGAAACCCTAGACTGAAACCGGCCCGGGAAAGCCGTCCGAACACGCTTCCCAAGGCATCAAACCCTAATTTGACCAACTTAACGATCTCCGATCGACATGAAACCACCGCCATTGGATCCGTACCGTCGAAACCTTGAAAATGGCACTGGTCCCACACAAAATACTGTTCACACGCGCCGGTCAACCCTCTGGTCAACAGTGCTACAGTGATGCTGACGTCAGCATGACGTCACTGCTGACGTCAGCATGACGTCATCACTGACAGTGTCAGAGGACACGTGTCAACAGCCCATTGGTCCCTGGTCTGACAATATTCTGACATGATGACGTCATCATGACGTCACTGCTGACGTCAGCATGATGACGTCATCAGCTACAGTAACCGGGTCACCGCAGACCCACGGTTCGACCCGATCACAGATCGTGATTCCGACCACCATTTCAGGTGGGATTTGTTCCTATGGACTCGTCTCTACCTCAACAATGGTTCTGTGCAAATAAAACTAGATTTTAAGTTCGAGAAACCACCTGAAAAACGACGGAGAACTGGCTGCCGGTTCTGGTTCGTCTTCTCCGGCGAGCCGTCAAGTATCCAGCCACAGACTCTGGTCCAAAATGCTCGTCTAGTCCCCTAGGTTATGTCTCAAAAACAACCAAACAAGTTTAACGTTAAAAACGGACGGTTCGAGACAGGGAAGGAAAATCGGTCTTCTCGGGTTTGCAGGCTTACCGCCGCCGTGTCGCCGCCGTGGGCTGCCCAGTCCAGTCCTAAGCCGTCCAGAGGTCACAACGGTCCTAGCCCTAGGTTGGTTCGAGCCCAGAAGTCATGGTTTGGACGGTTTGGTTAGTTTTGGGCTGCACGGGTTCCTCTCGGGTTTGTGGGTTTTCCGGCCGTGCAGGGTGGCCGTGGTGGTGGTGATGGCCGTCTGGAGGTTGCTGGTGGTTGCCTGGTGCTGCCTGGTTCGTGAGTTGAGGCTGAGAGGCTGTGAGGTGTTTGTTCGAAGGATGAGAGGGTGCACGGTTTAGGGAGGAATGAAAATGAAAATGTGTTTCTCTGATGGTTTAAGAACAGAAGGAGAAAATGGAATGAAGGGCTGAGATTCAATCTGAGTTAAGAGTGAAGGGTGAGGATTTAAGGAAATTAAATTAATTAATTAGTCTAAAGGCAGACATAGATCCAGATTGTTGGGGATGATGTGGATGAGGTAGATGAGTGACATGTGTCACTCATCAAGGGTCCAGATTGATTGGGTTAAAGTGAATCAGATTCTAATATTTTATTATTATTTTAAGTTCCGAGTCTCGGTTAGTTCGGTTACGTTCTTGACCATAACTTTTTCGTCGTAAGTCCGATATCGGCGTGCCGCCTGTCTACGGATTCGTATCGACGAGACCTACGTAACCGTCATTGGCCCTCGTCCGTTGGACTTCCCGGGTCAAAAGTCAACATTTGGCCCCCAAATGGCCAAATTACCAAAATGCCCCTCGACTTCCGAACGTCACAACTTCTTCCTCGAACGTCGGAATCGAACGTGCCACCTGCCTATGAACTCGTGACGTCCTAAACTACGTCACGGTCACGTGTCAAAGTCCTAAATACTTCCCGAGGTAAAAGTCAACTTTTTCCCCCCTCATGGGCAAAACGGTCATTTTACAATAAAATAAGAATTACGAAAGTTCGGGTCGTTACATACTTAGCTAAAAACAAGTCCGCAAGTTGTTGCCAAATAGTGATATGATTTGCGGGCAAGTCCATGAGCCAAGATTGGGCCCTATCCGCCAAAGAGAAGGGAAAAGCCTTAAGTTGCAAAAGTTCATCATCAACATCACTTGGTTTCATGATATTGCACACAAATTGGAAAGTTCTAAGGTGTTTATTTGGATCTTCATTGGGTAACCCATAATAGGTTAGGAGTCGATGAAGGAAACCACTCTTAAGCTCAATGTCCGTTTTGTTTTCCTTAGGTAGGGGAAAAACAATGCAGGAGGGTCCTATGCTCCACTTAGTAGAGCAAGTACATTAACGAAGAGACTTACGTTCGTTGGTGGCCATCTCAGTTTCGGGTTCACTTTCAAGTTGGTGGTTAAGGGAAGAAGAGGACTCAAATTCGTAGCCCTCCTCAAAAGTAGGTTCCAAGGTGGGTTCTAAGGTCGAATTCTCAAATTGTATGTCTCTTAACTCACCCCCTAGTGTAGCTTGTGTATTGGAACTAGCAAAGCGTGGAGATCTGCGAGTTGGAATCACTAGCTTTGGCTTGGTCATGCATAGGATGACAGGACACATCCCAATCCCCCCGGGATTAACGCAGGATGACCCTGCTCCCGTCTGACCCGGAGTGTCAGACAAGGGATACTTCCGACCTTTGCCCTCCCGGGCTATCAGAGTACGCCAGGATCCGGAGGAGGTATGTGATATCTCGATCTCTGCTACAGTCCACATCCGATGTCAACTTGAAGGGTATTAAAAACAGAAAGACTGTGAGTGGACAAAAATAAATATTTTATAAAACATTTCCATAAAAGACATTTATACCCTCCACTAAAAAGCATGCATGCATAGTAAAACCATTTATCCAATCATATATGTTAAAACATCCATAAATAGGGTCACAACCCCAAGTTCCGTAAATACAAGTCACACGGGCCCCTGCCCAAAACCAATTTACAGAAAACCAGAACATAGTAAATATATGTGGGATCTCAGCCCAAATCCATTTATCATTATAAACACAATTTTCCAAACCCATTGAAATCATGTTTATCCATTATATTCATATCAAGATCCTGTCACGGTAAAATAGAGCTACACGTGTGCTAACCGGGGTCTCAAACCCAAGTCTCTCTAGGGTCCACCCAGGTCAATGTCCGTAGATCAATGACCCTCCCTGGAGGTAACGAACCATGCCCATCCTGAGAGTAAGGAACCCAACTGGGGGGCGACTCCACTCAGTCAGTGCTCCGTGACTACTCCGGGGCCCACCCAGGCCAACGACCCTCCCCGGAGGAGACAATCATATATAAAGGATGGCATATGAAGAACCTTTTGAAATCATTATTTAAATCTTTCAAGAATTCATGCCCGGCCCCCATAAGCCGTCATGAACCATAAAATCCTTTTATGGGTTCATACCGGTTCCCATAAACCGTCATGACCCGTAAATCAATTTTAAGGATTCATGCCGGTTCCCATAAACCGTCATGAACCATAAAAACCATTGGTAACACATAATTGGGCGCTAGGCCCGAATCCACATAGAAACTGGACCTTCGGTCCGAATCGTAAACCAACTGGGCCTCCGGCCCGATTCCGTAAATCAAATGGGTTTCGAACCTGAGTTTACCTTTTCGAATCCAAAACCATTTCATGAAATCATATCCAAAACCATAAGTATGGAAAATCAGTGTAAAACCGGAAAACCTCGATTTACGTGCAAGCACGTAAATCGCCTCGAAATACGTGAAACCATATAATTCCCAAATATTCAAATCAACATTATCAAATCACGTTCATTATCCTTTTGGAAATCCAAAACCATTTCATTTAGACCAATAAAGACATACAGACCCGTATAGGGCCGAAACCTCGAAATACGTGCCTATACGTAACCACACATCCAAATGCACTCATGGCATCACAAACAAGTATTTAAAACATATAATAAACATTTATACATGCACCAATTTAGAAAATAAGGTCCACTCACAGACCGTCCGAAGCCGCGCCTCGATACGCGTGCCATACGGCTCCCCGAGCCGATCACCGTCACCAGGACTTCCAAACCTATCCAAATTTTAATAGAAGGTTACTAACTACTTAATTAACTTCCTACTAAAGCCCCGTAATTTTCCCATATTTTTAACTATTTTTAATCTCGAACCTAAACCTTCCGATGCCCCGAAACATATCGAGACGGTGTCCGATCGACTCGAAACCAGTCCCAAAATGTTCGTTACATCGAATAGATAATTTCGTATGTTGAACACATCCCCAAATTCTCCCCCACGCGCCCACACGCGCCGCCTGAAGTGGCTGCGCGTGGGCTTCACGCGCCAGCTACAGTATCATCTCCTACTTCGGTTAGACTGGTCCGAACCGGTCCTGTCCGGTTTTTCCTGCAACTTGGACCGGCGTAACCGGTCCAGGTCTCCTTCTCCCTCATTTTCGGTCCGTTTTCTTCCATTCCAATTCCTAAATTCCTATTTCTTCATTTCCTATCTAACCCAATTAACAAAACGACCTAAAACCACCTAAATCGATCCCTAAAAATTAACCCCCCACGACCCCTGTTTTCCGATTCCGTCCCCAGGCTTCACAGCCGTCAACCCCCGTTCAAAACCATCTCTATACACCCTAAACAATCTAACAAACATCCCCTAATCAACCAAAACTATCCATAATGTAAAAATCGACAAAATGGGAGATTTGGGTCTAACTGGGTACCCGTTCGGGTTTGGGTCTCCAACGTGCACGGTGGCTTCGTCCTGGCCGGCCACCACGCTTCACCGGTCCTCCTCTCCCCCTCTGGTCTCTCTGTCATGATCATAGGGTGAGGGTTGGATGTTTGGGTTGCACAGATGAGAGAAATAAGATCGGGAAAATGGGTTTGAAATGAAGAATGATCGATGAAGGGATGGTATCCATGTATGTGTGAGATTGGCCAGTGGATGGGTGACACTTGTCACTCATCCATTGGCTATCTAAAAAGCTGGGCCCACTAGAGACAAAACTGCACTTTTTGTCTCGTAAAACGTGCCGTTATGAATAGTAACCGGGAACTTCCGTGAACCGTAACTTCATCGTCGAACGTCCGAATTCGACGTGCCGCCTGTCTACGGATTCGTATCGTCCCCATCTAAGTAACGGTCTTCGGCCCTCGGCCATCGGACCTCCCGGTCAAAAAGTCAACATTTTGACCCTTTTAACCAAAATTACCAAAATGCCCCTAAACTTCTGAACGTCATAACTTCCTCCTCGAATGTCGGAATTGAACGTGCCACCTGTCTATGAACTCGTGACATCACGAACTACGCCACGGTCATCGGTCAAAGTCCATTTGACCGCCCGAATGAAAAGTCAACGTTTTGCCACGACTAGGGGCAAAACGGTCATTTCGCCTCGTTCGTCCGATTTCGCTCTACTAATCACGGATTAGCCTCACTAATCGTGATTAGTCACTAATCTAATCATGGAATTTGGGACGGGTCGTTACATAGGAACCTGAGATGCAACAAACATACAATGTGACAGTCATATCCTAATCGCGACAATAGATAAGAGAATTGGGTAAGCGAGATGGATAGACTTGAAATGTAGAGAACATAAAATACGCAAACTGTGACGACCCGGACATTCAAAAAGAAAAATTTGGAAACTTTAGGGAAAATGACGATTTTGCCCCTGGACTTGGGCGGACGGTTGACTTTTTAGTCTAGCGGTCAAATGGACTTTGACCGATGACCGTGACGTAGTTCGGGACGTCACGAGTTCATAGACAGGTGGCACGCCCGATTCCGACATTCGAGGAGAAAGTTATGACGTGCGGAAATTGGTGAAATGGGCCGAAAGTTGACTTTTTGATTGGGACATTACTTGGACTTTCCGGGAGTACCGTTGGATAGGTCTCGAGACGCTGAATCCGTAGACAGGTGGCATGCGTCAATCGGAGTCCGAACGCGAAAGTTATGGGTCTAGAATGACGAGGGGCATTTTGGTAATTTGTTGTGACAAGGGTAAAATGGTAATTTTCTGCAGTTGGGATTATTGTATGAATTAAATTAGCTGATTCACTTAATTTGGGTGTGGATTGACCAGGGGGTGACACTTGTCACCATGTGTGCATGCTTGGTGGCTTTGAAGCCTAATACATACAAATGCACCCGCCCACCGTCCCGTGTTGATTTCGATCAAATTGATCGGTGAATAAGGCTAGGTGATGCAACCTGAGACGGGAGGAGGAACTAAGATAGAAAACGAGTGGAATTGAGGGGAGAATTGAGGAAAAACAGAACCCTAACCCTAGACACCGAAGAGTGAAAAATTGAAGAACAATTGATAGTCGAATTGGACTATGCGGATCATAATTGTTGAAATTGAAGTTGATTTAAGCTTCTTAAGGTTAAGGCGAGTTGAACCCCTTCAGAAATTGAGAGAATTGAGGTCGTTTTGCTGTAGAACCGAAGGGGTGACGGCTTCGGTTTTTCGAGATTGAGTCGAGCACCAGGGAGGCTTGAGGGAAGAAATTGAAATTGGAAACGCATTCAGGAGACTTCTATGAAGCTTTTGCCTCAATCAATTTGAAGAAATCGATGGATAATGAACGGAACAGATGTTGAAGTTTCAACAAGAACACTCGATGTTTGATCGAAGGGATTGAGGTACTGACGCTGGTAAGTAACATTGCAGACCTTAAATTAGAGATTAAACGATACTGTTAGAAGCTTGAATTGTAAGAAATGATTCAGAATTGATGGAGTTTGGAACGGGTTGCATCGCGGGTCAAATGACCCGTTTACCAGTCATTCGGGTCGAGAAGACAACAGTGATGGTTACTGTTCACGGCGCGTGGGCTCACGCGCAGCCGCTTGCGGCGGCGCGTGAGGGATCGTGAGCGGTATTTTCGAGGTGAGGTCAACATGAAACTTGTCCTAATTGATGTAACGAACATTTTTGGTGTTGGTTGCGAGTCGATCGGACGTCGTCTCGATAATGTTTCGAGGGTCCGAAGGTTTATGTTATGTATTAAATTAATATTAAATTCCCGGAAAATTACGAGAAATTAGTATGATGTAAATTGAGTCCTTAGTGACCTTGAATAATGATTGTGGACAGGATTCAGGATTCCTGGAAAATGTCGGAAATTACAGAAACGCGTGCAGCGCGGGAAACGAGCAGTTGGATGGTGTGTGAGTGGACGTTTGTTTTATAAATTGATATGCATGCATAGTTAAATGTTTTATATGATTTATGACATGATTTGAATTGCAATGATTTGATATGATTATTTTGGGATTTAATGATTATTTTAATTGGTGCTTTGGGCACGTTTTTCGAGAAAATGTGAAATGACTGTTTTGGGCGAAGGCCTGGGATTTGTGATTGGTTTTGGCTTGGATTCTGAGTTAGGAAATTGATTTAATGGATTTGTGATGTTTTCGGATATGATTTTACGGAATTGCGTGTATTGAATTGTTTATTGATTTTATGGATTGACGAGAAATGAGATTTGGGCATGAGGCCCTGTGATAATGGTTTTGACATGGTTTTGATACTTGATTTTGAAATAATGATTTTGATTGTGTATTGATGTTTGATGACTCCAGATGTGTAATTCCTGGAGGGACTCCAGATGCGTAATTCCTGGAGGGACCAGATGTGTAATTCCCGGTGAGGCTGGATGTGTAATTGCCAGCATTGGATGACGACTCTGGATGTGTAATTCCCAGAGGATCCTCGGATGTGTAATTCCCGAGTTATATGCTTTCTTATATGGTGAACTGGTTTTATAAAGTGATTTAAATGATTCGAATGTTTTCACATGTTGGGCTTAAGAGCCGGATTTGTTGTTATTCATGTGTTTTATTCTATGCATGCCTGATTTGTAAAACTGGAGGGTAACAGATGTGTTTCAAATGTGTTTTACTTGATATTATTTTTGTCCACTCACACCCTTGTTTTTTATGACCCTCCAGGTCGTGGCACAACGTTCGGGGCTGATCTCGAGGCGGAGGCATGAGCGGCAGTTATCCCTTGTCTGATAGGTGCTGAAGGCTAGTTCCGGGACTTCAGTTGACTTGTCAGACGGGAGCAGGACCGGGCACGGTTATCGAGGTCCAGTTGGGACGGGTCCTGTCACAAACAACATTGTATGTATGAAGAATAGGTTATAGACAAATAAGTAGAGAAGTTTAAAGAGTATAACAAAAAATATGCAAGGTAGATCATAGAAAAAATTTGCAAAAACACAAGTTCAACAACATCCAAATCAATGCAACACATAAAAGTCTACATGAAGAATGGTGTGAATGCATAAGAGGGAAATCATTAAAACCTGCATAAGACATAAGAGTTACGTGATATTGCATGAAAAGAATGGTATGCACCTTTGATCTCACTTCCCTAGATTTACTTAGTCATAGGGGGCCCGGTGATGAAATCCGAACAACATGAAACCGCAGGGAGGGTATGCAATCTACCAATGCAATAGATAGTCTTAGAGTGACATGAATAACCTTCCCACTTCGCTTCTCATAATATTTTCATGGGTGTACGGCCTGCGCGTACTGATAAACATATTACAATCCCCTCCACCGCAATGTTAATCATGGCCAGTTGGGATAGATGTAACGCGAGAAGCAAGGCCTAATTTCGAGAACACCCCGAGGGTAACCTCGCCAAGGTATGTACTCCATTGGAGTCCTCTTTCTTAGTGCCCTACTTGTCACCAGTCATAACCCTCCTAGACACCATAACCAACCGATGGAAGTTTTCAAAATAGAGGTGTACCAAACCCAAGTATTTACAACCTCCGCCCCACCTCATGTCCATAGATTTGAGTCTACAATGTGTGGTGATGAAATCCACACATCACGAAGGGTTAAGGAGAAAGTAAAAAAAATGGCGCTACTTGTTCCCGAAAGTAAGATTTTGAAGAAAAAGGCTTTGAGATTCATGCAACTCTAAAACATTTAATAGGAGACAATTTATCTTTGGGAAGTCAAAGTTATATATGGGTCACATAACTTCAGAGTTTAGATGGAGACTTTTACGTCCGTGCGGCTTAAGTCATTATCTTGGAATTCGAACCATGGTCCCCATCGAGCCAGCCCAAAGTGACCAGGTAGAAAGAATACATGCAAAGGGAGGATGATTTTGGAACTCCGGAATCCTACTTCTTAGAGCTGGCCTATGACATGCATTATCTCATTTCCTAGATATCACCTTGAAAATTTGTATTTGGACATGTATTCGTTCCAAGATAACTCAAGTGTTAACAAACTCCGCCCCAACCTCATGACTTTTAAGGGCCATGAAGGGTTTAGGAGTAAGTTAACAAATGAAAATTCACCTATTCCATTAAACATCAAGATCTAAACTCCGAGCACAAGTGATCAACATCTAACTGAGACTAGTTTGAAAAACGAATTATTCCTTATATTAATTGAGATTTTTTTTGAAAAAAAAAATAATTTTATTATTATTATTATTATTATTATTAATTTAGGAATTATTATTATTATTTATATAGATATATATTTTTTTGAAATCAAATATTTGCAAAGAAAACATTATCACAAATTTACAAAGAGAACGTTTCTAACAAAATGTATTACAATTTATATACAAGTATGAAGATATATACGAATATAATATTTACATTATGAACATATATACATAAACAAAATCATACAAGAGATTATTTCAATCCCCGAAAACGGAGCCAAAAATTGATACGCTGCAACTAAGCATTAAAGTAAACACAAAGTCACACTCAACACTTAATAAAAACATATGCAAATTAAAACTCTTTTTTTGTAGATTGTAGCATTGATAAGTAGGGATCGTTTTTAACCGGGGATTGAGGGTACCTAAGCATGATTATTGTTTGATTAGTTAATTGGGGGGAGTGGGGGGTTAAGGGATTGATTTAAAGTTCCTAAGTAATTAAACTAATATAAACTAACCTAATCTATTATTTACATGGCCAATTCATCTTTAACCTAACTCATTCATGAATTCTATTAACTTCAACCTATGAAATCCTCTAATTCTAGCCTTACGAGTTATTTGCATGTTATCTTAAGTATGTGCAGGGAGACACTCACGCCAAACTTTCAGTGATACAGACTTGGAGACACTCCTCTATCTAATAAAGCATTAAGCTCAAACATACAATCATAACAAAAACTAGAATCATAAAATACATAGAATATTGGAATTAATACAACCATAAAACCAAGAATAATATTAGAAATCAATTCATAAACCAAGATATTCAAACACAAAAGATAACTACAACGTAAAGAGACTGTATTACACTTTTTCTCTTCGGGACACTCTATGGATACGAAGTGATTGGACACTCTTTTGTGAGACACTTGGAGACACTCCTCTATGTCGCGGATGAAGGTTGTGAAATGTGGGATATGGTGTAATTAGTTTTGTATGAAAAATATTGAATTTATTGAAAAGGGAAAATTTGGTTAAGCAGAGTTTTGGTTACGCACGCTGGGCTTGGATTTTTCAAACTGGACTCGTGCATGGGTTGCTCAAGTGGATTGGAGTGAGGTGCGTGAGACGTGGACCTGGCGCAAATTGGGATCACGCGAGTTGGAGCAGTCTTGGCAATTGGGCCGCGAGAAAGCACATGGTCCACGTGCAATCGGTGGACAATAATAGGCACTGGAATTTGACGCCGCAAATGTGGGGTTTGGCTGGGCCCTGCGGATCCCTTGTGCATGCATGGAATTCGGCCCGAAACCTGGCGAGAAATCTTGCCAAGTGGGCTGGCGGGACTCTGGATTTTGTGAACAATAGCTGGACGGATATGGGTATGTTGGGCAAATGTGCTTGGGCTGGGTCGGTGCAAAATCTGGGCTGGCTAAACAGGCCTGCATTTTAACCTTTAATCATTAACACTTGAACTTAGTATTAAATCAATGTAATTAGTTATTAATTAATTAATTATAGTAATTAATATATGAAAAGAATAAAATGAGATATAATTAATATAATTAAGGTTCTAACAAAATAAAATACAAAGAAAATTGATATAAAAATATGATTAATTAGGTGCTTATCATCGGACACCCCGTGCCTTACTAGGGATAAAACTATAACCCTCTCCGGGTTTTTAGAGTGCGCAGTGAAAACCAGAGTATGCGGCGGTGTGTGATGTCTCGGTCTCTACTACAGCCCACATCCGCAATCAACCTGAAGGATATAAAAAATAATAAAAGTTATGAGTAGACAAAAAAAATCAGTTAGAAAACAATTTCCGAAATAAACATTTATACCCTTTACTTAAAAAGCATGCATGCATATCAATTTAAAATCCTTTACTTTCCAATAAAACGGTACAAATGTGAAAACCAATGTAATCATCGTAAACCAACACATGGTTTAAAAACACCTGAGCGCAAATCAATCATTTTGTGTTTCATATCAATCAACAATGAAAACCTCTGGGCATAAAGCACCAATCGAAAACATGACCAATCCTCGTATCTAATATCCAACAATCACCTCACTAGTCACGATATTAGCGCTACGCATGCGACTCAGGATTACACATCCGAGTATACACTGGCTTTGGAGCCCTTATCTCGACGTATAGGTGTTCTAACTCACGCTCAGAACCCCTGACTCGACGTCTGAGCGATGGCATCTATAGGCTCGGAACCCCTAGCTGGACGTCTGAAAAATGTCCATCTCTGACACTCCTGGGCAGTGTCTTCGTGACCTTTTTAGGATCTACGACGTCCGGAGGCTACCACACCAAGATTTATGACGTCTGATGGGAACAATCACATCATAGGGTCTTCTCCAGGGAAACACATTCCTACCGGAAGCCCTCACTGAGGACACACATTCACGTCAGAGTCATATCACATCAAAAGGATGGTCTCAATAAAAACATCTCAAATCTCTTAGGGTCTCCGCCCATAAATCAATCTCAATAGGGCATTTTCCTGAATATAACTTTCAAATACACATGGACTCACTCCCGGAGTCCAACATTTTTTCAATAGGGTCACAAGTATTCAATGTGGTCCAGATACACCCAGGATAAGTGAGATGTCGAGTGTGTTTCGACAGGATACGTGACACGAGATATGATATGGGGACTCGAGAGCGAGTCGAGATCAGAGTAGCGCAACGAAAACGCAGTGGAGCCGGAAGTTACGGTTGGTCACGATGCTTGTTGATGGGATTAGCTTCCGTACAAAGTCAATCTAGCATGTTGTGGTAATGGGATGAATCGGTATCCGACAGGTTCAGATTAGTAGGTAGTATTGGGACTCTAGTGAGAGTCAGGATGAGTACGAGGAAACGAAGTAGTTGACTGACGTGTGTACCGAAACCGATAAACACCGTAGGTTTAAGTATGGCCTGTGAGATGTGATTTGTGCCATTGTGATGGCAGGATCTAGAGGATGTAGTCTGATCGGACGCTGAGCAGGATGTCAACTCGGATGTGATAGCCCTTAGTGGGTGTACGCATTTCAGCTTGATGGTTTAGGTTGGAACGTGTCAGAGTGATAGACTGAAAAGCTGATTTGATATCAGCTTAGTATATCAGACATGCCAGAGTGAGTGACAGGCAAGATCAACGAGTATCGGCGTCTTGAGTGAGACTTACGAACCGACGCGGGGACTCTCGAGAATCAATGATTGGAAGTCGGTTGGTGAGAGTTTGAGTTGGAGCTTTGGAAGCTCCGGTGACAGTGTGTACCGACGAGTATGGTAGTTATGTTGGATGTGTATGATTACACGAGACTACCCGAGTAGGGGGACATGATTGGATTCCACAGTTTGGTTGTTTAATTAGGTCAATTGGAATTTCGAGGACGAAATTCTTTAAGGAGAGAAGTTTGTAGTGACCCTTCCCTGATTTTAAGGATTAATTAAGAATTAATTATGGATTAGCGAGGATAATTAGGGATTAGTGGAGGATTATCGGACGTTCAGGGTGAAAATATGATTTTGCCCCTAGACGAGGGTAAAAAGTTGACTTTTGACTCGGGAGGTCTGATGCACGAGGGCCTACGACTATTACGTAGATCGAGTCGATACGAGTTCATAGATAGGCGGTACGTCGAAATCGGATGTTTGACAGGAAAGTTATTGGTCACGGAAGTTCCGAGGTATTATTGCACATTTTACGAGACGAAGGACTTTTGTCATTCAGTGGGCCCCATATATTTTCCCCAAACCCAATGGATGAGTGACAAGTGTTACTCATCCATTGCTCCCATTACACAGATACATGCATATGTTTCCCTTTCTTTCCATTCGATCAACCAAGCCCGAAACCCATAAAAACCCAGACCCCATTCCTCTATAAACCTATGTTAATCGAGTGAAATGCTGAGGATGAGTGAAAGGATGAGATGGCGATGTTGAGAGGTGACAGAACCGCCGTGGGCGGTGGTAGAACCACGGGGAAATAGGTAAACCCGTAACCCAGTTTTAATTCGAATTTTGGATTTTCAGTTTTAGACATTAGGGATGTTTTCTGTTGATTGGGGGATGTTTATTGCATTTGCATAGATGGTTAGGAATGATTTTGGATGGTGGATGGTGGTTGAACAGCCCAGGGAAAAGGGTGGAAAATTGGGCCGTGAAGGGAAAATGGAACGGGTAGCTTTTAGGCCGTTTTTCAATGTTTCAATTCCATAAAACCCTAGCCTAGGATGGGAGGAAGCTATAGGGATGATCGGGATCGATTTTGGTGGTCGAAAAAGGGGTGAACCGGCGTTGCAGTGAATCGGGTTCGGGCCGGTCTACAAGAGGTTGAAGATGACTGTGCAGTGGCACGTGGCTCCCACGTGCATGGCCTTTAGGCGGTACGTGGGGGGTACGTGGAGCACATTTTTGGGAAGTGTCCAACATGTAATTTCATACTTTCGATGTAATAAACATTTTGGGACAGGTTTCGAGTCGATCGTATATCGTTTTGATATAGTTCTGGATGTCCGAAGGTTTAGGATCGAGTTTAAAATATGCTAAAAATCCTGGAAAATTAGGGGACTTTAATGAGAGGTTATATAAGTAGTTAGTAACCCTATAGTATGATTTGGGTAGGTTTACGAGTCCCGGTGATGGTGAGTTGGTCCGGGAAGGCTTATTACATGTGTATCGAGGCGGCAGTTTGGACGGTCTGTGAGTGGACCTTTTTTTCTAAATTGATGCATGAATAAATTTTTTATATGAGTTTATGAACATGATTTGAGATGCCATGAGTGCATTTGATTGTGGTATTTAGTATTTACGTATTTGCATGTATTTTGAGGTTTATACTTTTATATCGTGCCTATACGTGCTAGTATTTCTATGATGGTTTTATGGAAAGGTTTTGGATTTGGAAAGATGGAATCGGGCATAAGACCCATTTGATTGGAAACCATCGGACTTAGAGTCCATTTTATTTGATGAGAAATCGGGCTGGAGGCCCATTTGAGTTATATGATCGGGCCGGGGCCCCCGTTGGTTTACGAATTCGGGAATGAGGCCCAGTTATGGTTTATGAATGTGATTTCGGGTCAGGGACCCCAAATGGATTTGGATTTATGGATTTATGATCGTTTTATTGAAAACTGGGCATAGCCCTTTGAACGGTTTTGAGATATTTTGTGAAATGGTTTTCCATATATACCATCCTCACGAACGGTTGCCCTCCAGACATCCCGTAGTATCATGGAGTGTCGGGTTGTCTACTCCAGACGTCTCGTAGTATCTTGGAGTAATCACGGGGCATTGCCTGTGAGGGGTCATTGCACGGAGCGACCGGTTTGTATAGTGACTCAAGAGCAGGATTTCTAAAGGTTAAAACCTCCCCCCTAGGGAGGGTCATTGATCTATGGGTCATTGACCTAGGTGGACCCTAAGGAGACTTGGGATTTGAGACCCCGGGTAGCACGCGTAGCTTGGAACCGTGACGGTGTTAATTGTGACATCTGGGATATCAAGCATCAGGGATGCCGAGGATTGGTTTTGGGCTGAGACCCACGTGTATTGGTTTTGGGCTGAGACCCATGTGTATTGGTTTTGAGCTGAGACCCATGTGTATTTGATTTGGGCTGAGTTCCCACATGATTGGTTTTGGGCTGAGTTCCCACATGATTGGTTTTGGGCTGAGTTCCCACATGATTGGTTTTGGGCTGAATTCCCATATACTTTGTTTTACGATTTTGGGCTAAGGCCCTAATGATTTAAAGAATGATTGAACTAAATGGCTTTCGAATGCATGCATGCTTTTTAGTGAAGGGCATAAGTATCTTTTTTTTTCGTGAAATGTGTTTTATTAAATTATTGATTTTTCCTCCACTCACAGCTTTCAATGATTTCAATGCCCTTCAGGTTGATCGTGGATGCGGGCTGTAGTAGAGACCGAGACAACACACTCCTTCTCTAATCTTGGCGCACTCTAGAAGCCCCGGTTGGGCTAAGGTTGGAATTATCCATTGTCTAACACTTCGTGTCAGACGGGAGCAGGTACGTCCCACGATAATCCAGGGGATTTGGGACGGGTCCTGTTACCCGAAACCGTAAACGTGTCTTGAATACGCTTCCTGAGGCTAAAAACCTCCAAAACACTAACCAAATTACCTCCGATCGACCTGAAATCACCACCATTGGATTCAGATCGTCGAAACCTTTAAACGAGATCCATCTTACCTTGAAACTCGTGCCCGCGCGCCCCACGCTAATAACGCTCAAACTACGCATTTAATTAAACACGTAAATAAGGATCGTTCTTAATCGGAGAAATTAGGGAACATTAATAATGTGTTAATGAGAAAGAATAATGAATAAAATAATAAATGAATTAATGAATTAAAGAATAAATTAATTAAAGAATTAAAGAATAAAGAATAAAGAATTAAAGAATAAAAAAATAAAAGAATAAAAGAATAAAAGAACAAATAAACAAATGTCTACAATCATAAACAATTAAAATATGAACAAGTATAAAATGAACAAGTATGTATGATCATAAACAAATTTAAATTTACATAAACAATTATAATATGAACAAGTATAAAAAAAAATTAAGAACATTTATGAACAAGTATAAATTAGAAAGTATAAACAAGTAAAGTATGAACATTATAAAAATAAAGATAAAAATTATGAACAAGTATAATATATACATGTATAAAAATAAAAATAAACAAATATAATAAGAACAAATATAAAATAAACAAGTATAAAGAATATAAACAAGTATAGTAAGAAAATTATGAACAAATATAATATTAACAAAAGTAAAAATTATAAATAAGTATAATATGCATAATTTATATACATACACTAAAAAATTAAAAATAATTTTCAATTTCCTCGGCAAAAGCGCTAAAAATTGATAACGCTCAAATTACGCATTAAATTAAACACATAATTTGAGTATTATGCAATTTAAACCCTTTTTGTGTAGATATAGTATTGATAAATAGAGATCGTTCTTAACCAGGGAAATTAGGAAACATTAATAATGTGTTAGTGAGAAAGAATAATGAATAAAATAATAAATGAATAAATGAATTAATAAATAAATGAATTCAAGAATTCAAGAATAAAGAATTAAAAAAATTAAAGAATAAATGAATAAATGAATTAAAGAACAAATGAATTAAAGAATTAAAGAATTAAAGAATTAAAGAATTAAAGAGAAGGGGGGGGGGGGGGGGTTGGTGGTTGAAAAGATTTATAATCTAAACTACGATTTTAACCAAACTAAGAATTAAAATGAAAATACTCATGCTAATTAGAACTTACAAACCATAGCGTAGTTTCATAGACATAACCGACAGTTTTACATAAATAATTTCAATTAACAATCACATTATTTAAAGTACCCCTAAAAAAAAATTTCCTTCAAATACAAATTTTACCAACACTCTAACATTTTGCTTATAACAAACCAATCACGAAATCCTACATTCGTCATCTCAAATACTTGCATATCTTTCAACATTATAAATGCATCAACCATTAATGTGCGTCAAACATCAATATACTTCAAACATTTATAATATGATTCAACTTAAGTTTAAAATCATATGCGCCGATAGCGATCTACATTTAATCTCTTCAATCCTAGTATAAATGCACCGAACAACGAATAAAACATATAACATTAAATTGAAATTTAAGCACTAAGATATATGAGGTAAAAAAATTTAGAAAGTAAAACACATGGAGATTGCATTCATACTTACAAAAGTTTAGAAAGAAAATACCATCACATGTATTGAATTATAAGTAAACCAAAACAATAACAAGAATTTAAGTAAAGGGAATAAAGTTACACTTTTGGAACCCAAGAACAGCTTATGATTTCAAAAGTGGATGGAAACAATGGAATGTTATTAATAAAATTCTCTGAACAGTAGAAGGAACCTTATGAAGATGGAGGATAAAACATAAGAATTCGGATTTAAATTCTAGAATTGCCTCGGAAAAACTCAGCCTAGGATTTTGTGAAGGAAAACATAAATTTATATCTAAAAGAGAAGTCAAAGAAGTTAAAAAGAAAACTTTACAAAGAAAATCTATGAACTAAAATTAGAAGAAAATGAAACTTAAGAAATGAATCTAGAAACAAATTCTAAAAACAAATCTAGAAACAAGAATTAAAAGAGAGTTAATTAATAAGAAAATCTACAAGAAGATAAAATTGGTTCCAAAATAACTTTACAACATAGAGAGTAAATAACTAAAAGAAGAGCTACAAAAGAAAAAAAAAAATAGACAAAAGGGGGACGTCCTTTACATGAAATGGCCTCCCTATTTATAGAGGGAGTGCCAAAATTCAAATAAAAAAATACAAAAATAAAATAATGAAATGATGATTAATGATGATTTTGACGCTTGTTGGAACTGGAAAAAGGTTGAAAAACTGCACAAAGTGGAGCAGGTTAGAGCAGTTTTGTGCAGGAAATGGGATGCTCAAATTCGGTAGAGAGCAGCTGAAATTGCAGACTAAAATTCAGCAGGGAGCTACGCAGAGGAGCAGGTGATAGTCGGTGGAGGCGTGCTGGCAGGTGATAGTCGGTGGAGGCGTGCTGGCAGGTGTACGGTGTGTTCGGCGCATGCGTACTGATAGGAAACGTGGACTTCGCGCGAGACGCGCTAACAGAGGCAAGGCGCGATCGGTACCTGCGCGTTGAATGGGACGAAGCGAACTCGGTAGGCGCCTATCGACGGGTTTGCTGGGCTTTGAGTATGGGCTGGGCTACTACAGTAACTGGGCTGGGCTCCCAAACAATTTGGGTGTTAGCAAATTGGATTTTTGGGCTGATTTAAGTATGGGTTCAGTAGCCTCCAACCAAATTTCCTTGCGATTTTCGGTGGTTATCTTTCTTTCGTCCATAATTTCTTCGTTATAATTCTGATCGGAACGACTCTTTCGCCAAAATGCTCCAAATTCCAAGTTTTATTTATTTCTACAAAAATATCACAAAATATATTATTTTCTCCAATTGTTTTCTATTTTAATATTAAAAGTCAAGTATAAAGGATATAAAATAATATAAAATAATGCTTAATTAACGACTTATCACACGTGCTGGTCAAAGTCCAATCCGTGTCGATCAAAGTCCGATCCACGGCGGTCAACACTAACGTCACGCTGGTCAACGCTGACGCTAGCTATTGATGTCACCTGGTGACATCTGCCTGACAACTCTGACACATGTCGGGTCTGACAACCTACCACGTGGCATTCCCTGACTAGTGCCACGTGTCGCCATCTAACATTGCCACGTCATGTGATGACGTTACCTACTGACATAATCACTGCCATGTGTCCTGCCAAGTGTGTCTGACACCTCTGATACACTACCATGTGGCACCTCCTCACTGGTCCACGTGGCCTGACAGTGCTTAGGTAGACCTGCCACGTCACCTAACACATCCTGATAATCTGCCACGTGGTACCCTCTCACTGGTCCACGTGGTTTGTCATGGCTGACGTGGTAAGCTGCCATGTAACCTTGACACCTTCTAACAGATCGCCACGTGGCATCACCTAGTTTGCCACGTGGCCTAACAAGATGACGTGGCTAGCCATGTCATCATCGTCAAGCTCTGGCCAAGTCAACCCGATCCTTTGTAATGGGTCTTTCTACTTGATTACCTTACCCGGTTCGTTCTTCCTCCTCCGACCACTAAAACTCGCCATTTTCCCCATTCAACTCACCTTTAACCCAGAAACAAAACCCTAACCTCAAAACCAAGAAACAAGGACTGAAACTAACCTGTCAAGATCGATCTTCACGGGTTCATTTTTGAACTCGAACCCAGGCCTTTCTAGCCACCATTCTTCATTCAAATAGATCCCTATAGGCTCGTATAAGCTCAAAAAACCCAACCAAATTGTTAAAATCAACCCATCTAGAAAATTGAAACCAAGAAAACAATTTAAATGGGCTTTTGGGTTTAGCTGGGTTCCTGGCCAGCCTACTCTGCCGTGGCTCCGCCATCAGCTACACTATCCTCTCAGTCTCTCACTCACCCTCTCAGTCTCTCTGTGGCCTCAAACTGAAATGGAATGAAGAAGGGGATGGGTTTGGGTTTTCGAGTAGGATGAAGAAGATGAATGAAAATGGGATGATGATGCATGTATGTGTTTTTGTGGATCAATGGATGAATGACACTATTGGTCCATAGAAGGTATTTTGAACCCCATTTTCAAATCCTCAAAAGTCAATTGCCTCGTAAAACATGTAACTATGAATAGTTCCTAAAAGCGTTCTTGATCTCGTAACTTTCCCGTACGATGTTCGATTTCAACGTGCCACCTATCTACTAGCTCGTATTATCTTGATTTACGTAATAGATCTCGGTCCATGTGACAAAAACCACCCGGGTCAAAAGTCAACATTTTCACACATCTAGGGGCAAAATTGTCATTTTACCCCCCATCATCTAAAAATCCTCAATTAATCCCTGATAATCAGCAATTAATTTAAGATAATCCCTATAAACTCGGTCTGGGCCGTTACATGGTATCCACTTCTCCTCTTCTAGGGGAGAGTGATGTTGAAGAGTTGAATTGGATTGAGTTATTCCTTGATAATATTAAGCTGCATATGCTTGTGATGGGCCTAACAACGGTTATTAAATTATCCACTCCTGAACCTACACTGGTTACTACATAACCTACATTCCCTATACTCTAAGATCCATGTCCTTGAGGGAACGGTGAACGATGAACGATCCCACATTCCTGTAAGGGAATGGTGATGTGCCTTATATATGTAGGCACACACCTATCTAGCGCTAGGCCTTTTGGGAGCTCACTGGCTTTGGATTCCGAGGGAACTCCAAAGTTAAGAGAGTGGAGGCTGATGCAATCTCATGATGGGTGACCCACTAGGAAGTTGCATCGTGAGCTCTTGGGAATAAAACCTTGCAGGCTGGGCTGGTTCGGCCAACGAGTCTAGAGGGGACAATATAGTGTTAGATAGAGTGAGCCGCTACATAACTCTGATCTAAGCTAGGCCTTTTGGGAGCTCACTAGCTTTGAGTTTAGTTGGAACTCCAAAGTTAAGCGAGTTGAGGCTAGTGCAATCCCATGATGGGTGACCCACTGGGAAGTTGCACGTGAGCTCCCGAGAACAAAACCGTGAGGGCGAGGTCCAAAGCGGACAATATGGTGCTAGATGGGATAGGTCCTAGCATATACAACACGATGCTTTATTCTATACTACCGCATTACCTGTCTTCGATTCTTTTCCTATTGATGTCCTGGAGGTGAGCCTGGATACATTGATTAATACAAACAATTATTGTGAGCCTTTTGAGAGTAACAAGTATTAATTTCCACAAAGAATAATTGTTGGCATCCAACAGAAAGATACTCACCCGAAGGTGTGAAGAAGGTAAAATACCCAATTTCCTATTATGTGACTTTTCACAGATTATCAGAAGACTATAAAAAATTTGTGAATCACATGTCTTCGATGACTATTCCTACCAAGATACATAAAGTACTATTGAATCCTAAGTGGTCTAATGGAATGACTAATGAAATACAGGCTCTTGAGAAAAATCATATATGAGAATTACTCTTACTGTTGAAAGGGTAAAAATTGGTGGGTTGTATATGGGTATACACTATTAAGAACAAGCTTGGCAGAATAATTGACATGTATAAGACACTTGCCAATGGATTTACTTAGATCTATGGTATTGACTGTATGGGGACTTTTACAAATGTGGCAAAAATTAACACTATTGGGGTTTTACTATTTCTGATTGCAAATTTTGACTGGTCTTTATTTCACGCGTTCTTACATGGAGATTTGTTAGAGGAGGTATATATGGCCTTGTCAGTGGGCTATAGTGCTCAAAGTTAAACTATTTGTGTGCAAGTTGAAGAACACACTATATGGTCTAAAATGGTCTTCAAGAGACGATTTTGGTTGTAACGAGATTAAAATTTGAGAAAAATAAAAATTGAAACATTAAGTGGAAATGACGATTTTACCCTTATTGCATATGACTTTTTGATCGGGACACTTTTTAACGATTGGCGAGTATCATCAAATATGTCTCAGTGTCCTGAGTCCGTAGACAGACAGTATCCTGAAATCGGAAGTCGAATGGTTTCAATACAAGTAAAAAATGATTCGGGGTATTTTGATAATTTTTACTTAATTAAAGGGCATTTTGGTCTTTTTGCTTGGAAGATATTTTGGGTGGTGACAATTGTTTAGAAAATTCAGGACCTTTCCCTCCTTAGGTTCCAAAAGCTTGCTCCTATATACATATATATATATATATATATATGAATGTGTGTTGTTTTGAGGGCTTCGGTGGAGTATGGTCGAACCATGAAAAGAGATCCTAATGGAGAGAACCAGGAAAAGAGAAGGAAGGGAGGAGAGAAATAGAAAGGGAAAGAAGAAATGAGGAGAGGAAGTGACGAGTGATGGTCTGGGATGAACCTCAATCCTAAGCTCGTAAAGCCATGTTTTTGGCTGTGGGTTATGATTTCATTTTGAGGCTTTTTGGTGCCAAACTAAAGGTACTCGGACGTCCTTAAGGTCAATTTGGAACGAAACAATGATGTTTTGGGCATGAAGAGTGGCATGACGGGTGCTAGAACCTTGTCCGAAGTTCAAGGAATCAAAGAGTCATACTTAGATGAGTTTTCTTGAATATGAGCTCATAGATCTCTTTCTTGTTATCCACATATGGATTTGGTTGTTCAAAACACAAGAAATAGTGAAGAAAAGGTTGGGTTCAAACGGGTCATGGTTGCAGAACGAATGACTTGAGTTGCAATACAATCAATTCTGTCGTGAGGTTAAAGACAACCGTCCGCAAATCAGATATCGTCTCGGGGCAGTTTGGGCTATCTGAAGGTTTCGAAGTAGTGTAAATCCATTTCAAAAATTTCAAAAAATTAATAGATTAATGTATGAGTTATTTGGGATAATTAGTGACCCTAAAAGTGAATTATGGCATGTGGGAAAGGTTTCGAGAATTATGGAAAGACATGCAAGTCAATATCAGACTGCATGAACCGAGTGTGAGTGGACTTTCTTTTCCTTAAACTATTATTGACAGGACCCACCTCGGTTCCACCCCAAAAACCGAGGTAAATCCTGCTCCCGTATGACAACCCAAAACGAAAGACCGAAACAACGTCACGAAAACCACAAATTACACTGTCAGACGAAGGAGAATTTAAAACATCCAAAGTCTACCGTTATACAGAGCATAGTACCAAAAATAAAGTAAAACAAAACCGATACACAGAGTACACGTACAACGAAAAACTGAAACCACTCCGGGAAAACTCTCGAGTACTCTATGCCTCCGACGCTGCCTCAACGTCAACCCTCATTCTAGCTCCACGACCTAGAGGGCAATTAAAAACAGAAAGTGTGAGTGGACCAAAAAGAATGAAAGTTTCGAAAACCATTTCATAAACAAACCAGGGTTTTAGCCGTCCGTTTTGAAAACATGCATGCACAACCCAAGTTCTAGAAACAGTTATAAATCTCGTTACATCCAACATGAAACAGTATTATAAAACAGTATAAAACAACATAATGATTATTCTCAAAATCATATCATAAAAATAAGATATAATTCTCCGATCAAACCTGCTGGACCTATCCGAGTCTTTAAACTCCCGAGTCTTTAAACTCCCGAGTCTTTAAACTCAGTCCAGGCCTCAATATAATCCGAGTCTTTAAACTCCTGAGTCTTTAAACTCAACAGGCCTACGGGGGAAAATATCAATATATCCGAGTCTTTAAACTCCCGAGTCTTTAAACTCAATCCGGGCCTTTAAACCCAATCCGGGCTCGTCCCCCGTCAATCGTAATATCCGGGTCTTTAAACCCAATAATCAGATCCAGCAAATCCAATCCAAAACCGTTTGAAAACCAATTCTAAATTCGTATCCAAACCCGAATCCGAAATCACTGGCCCGAAGCCCTTCCGGCATCCAGAACCGTCATTCCGAACCCAAATCCGGAATTCCACTTTTCAACTTTAAAACCAAATTCCGATTTGCGAAATCCGATTCTAAAACCGAAAACCTTGGTCATCAAATCATGTATCAAAATCCACTTATAATCATTGAAAAGCACTTATCATTTGAAATTCCCAAAATCATGGCATTATAGGCAGAAATCAAGCCTTTCTCGTAAAACGTGCCAAATATGTAATTTCCTCGAAAAACGTGAAATCATGGAAAACAGATATAGCATATTCAATAAACATGGAATCACATTTAAAACCATGAAACAAGTAAATAAAAGCAGTTATGCATGCTTAATTACAGAGAAGGGGTCCACTCACAGATACCGGGCACGTCACTCGCGTCCCGTACGTTCCGTACGTTCCTCTTCCACCTCGGGGATTCTCGAACCTGTCACAAGGCACCAAAATACGTCACTAACACGTCCACCAAGGTTCTCCTAATTCCCCACGAACTTCCCCGGGTTCTAAACGTAACGAACCAAGACCCTAAACCTTCGATCCCGCAGAATTAACTCGAATCGACGTCCGATTAACTCGAAACCTATCTCAAGAGATTAGTTACAACATCTAGACCAAAAACCTAGTTGGATGTTTCCCCTGAAAACGCTCCACGTGCCCCCACGCGCCGCCCAAAGTGGCTCCGCGTGGGCCTCACGTGCCTGCACACAGAACACTGTTCATCGTCGTCTTCGATGGGTCGACCGGTTTGAACCGGCGTTCCCGGTTCTCCGTCTTCCTCAACCGTTTTCCTTCCTTTTTCCACCAAACTCTTCGTCCTCATCCTAGCATCTAATTCCATTACTAAAAACACAACATCACGGCCTTAATACTCACCTCCCAAGTTCGAACCAGAAACCCAGAAAAACCCTGTTTCTGTTCCCGGCCACCAGTTCCTCCTCCCAGCCTCGAATTGTTTCCCTAAGCTCAAAGAAAACTCACTCGACTCCTTAAAACCCCTAAAACAGTTCGACTCAACCTCAAAACCCACGACTTTAAGTTTGAACCCAAACGGAAAAACAGAGTGAACAGGGGAAAGAAGAGCAATTACCTGCTGTACGTGCTCCACCGCGAGCTCCACCGTGTCCACTGGGTCCCTAAGGCTCCACTACGGTCCCTAAGGCTCCACTACGGTCGCTGACCACCACCAGCAGCCTCGAATGATCGATTACACTGCACCACCACCAAGACTCCCTCTATGTTTCTCTGGTTTTTCCCCACCACTCACACTCAGTCACTCCTAATTCCTCTCAAACACGATCACACACTTCCTCACTCTCACTCAAACACAATAGAATCCCTCAACACTCACACAAACACTCATTTGGATCGATTTCACCTCACTGTCTTCAGTCTCTGTTTTTCTTTCTTCGCACAAACACGACTCACACACAGCCCGTTTAATTGCACCGTGCAATTGCTTAGAACCCACTAGACACCCCCCACGTGTCCAACATCCCCTGGCCCAAACTCAAAATATCCCAATCACTCCTGTGCACTTGGCCTTATCAGATTGGCCCAATTCCCAATGTGCCAAAAAGACCAAAATACCCCTAATGTCCAAATTACGATTTTACCCTTAAACGTTCTAGACTCGTATTTCGCTCGTCCGAAGTCCGATGAAAGCATGCTGCCTGTTGTTGAACCCAGAACGATGAGATCTCCCTAACGGTCCTCGGTTTACGTGAAAATGCCAAGTCTAGCAAAAAGTCAACTTTTGCCCCTTCGTTTACTCAAATTACGAAAGTACCCTCGACCTTCCGAACATAATAACTTCCTCCTCGGATGTCGGAATCGGGCGTGCCACCTGTGTACGGACTCTTGACGCCCCAAACTACGTCACGGTCATCGGTTAATGCCCAATTGACTGCCTGAACTAAAAGTCAACATTTTGCCCAAACTAGGGGCAAAATCGTCATTCTACGCCCAAAGTCCAAAAGTAACCCACTCACTACCGATTAACCCAGTTAATCCACCGCAAATCACCTCACTAATTCCAACTTCCGGGACGGGTCGTTACAATTATGCATGTATATTTACATGTTTTTAATGCTTTATTATGTGATTTATTTGATGATGGTTTGATTGGGATTTTTATATGGGGTTTGGATGATTTTACGAAAATTATATTATGGCATGTTTACACGATTTAAGACCATACCGTTAGTGAAAGTACTCTGGAGGAACTCTCTTGTGGAAGAAGCCACATGGGATCCCAAGGCCTTGTAAAGCATCACCTATATTTGTTTGAGTAATTTCGAGGACAAAATTTTTATTAGCTGGGTAGATTGTAATGACCCAGAATTTCATTATATTTGTAAATGGGAAATTTTATGTAAAATGACCATTTTACCCTTAGTCAGGACAAAATGTTGACTTTTGACCCGAGACACTGTTTGGATGTTGACCCTTGACCGTTACATAGATCGTGTCGCCACAAGTTCATAGACAAGCGGTATACCGAATTCGGACGCTCGACGCAAAAGTCACTAGTCACGAAGTTCGAGGGTTACTATTACATTTTCCGAGATTTTGAGCCAAGTAGCATTATTGGATTGGTCAACTGGTTCCTTGAACCAATCAGATGAGTGACAAGTGTCACTTATCCAACTGGCCCATTTACCCATAAGACTGGGGTGCATGTATTTGTCCTCCCTTTCATATTGTTCATTCAGACCGTGTACCAAGTGTTTGCAAACACACATACAACCATCTACCTACCATCTCTAAACCTCCATCCCTCATTATGTGATCCTTGTGAGTGACTGAGGGAGTGTTAGACGATGAGTCAAAGGCTGAGAACGACGGCGCACGACAGAGTGGACGTTCACAAGTATAAACCTGAAACTCTCAAAATCGGGTCAGAGTTTGGGTTTGTATCTTATTCTTTGTTAAGTGAATCTAAGGACCCAGAATACTTTTTAGGGTCTGTGCAAGTTGATTGGAGCCCAGAACCAGGCATGAGGGTGCTGGGATCGACGGGAAACAGAACGGAAAAACTGGACTCCACTGTTGCTTGAGGTAAGGTATGATTTTACTTCGTTTTAGATAAATTTGAAACCGTAGATTCAATCTAGACACCTAGACGATCCTATAGGAAGCAACGGTTTTGAAAACGGGTCAAAAGTGAGTGAGTTACAGTCGGGTCAGGTTCGCGGTTCTGGGTGACCTGAATACAGGACCTGTCAAGAGGATAGGGGTGATGACGTCATCAACTGTCGTCATCACCTGTCAAGTTGTCAGAGGACGTGGACCACTCAGAGTATGACACGTGTCATATGTTAGTGCACAGTCAGCACTAACATGTCAGTGACGTGGCCCAATAAGAGTGTGCCATGTGTCATTGACTTGTTAGTGATGTGGACCAATGAGTTACAGACACATGGCACCTATTAGAGCCCGACACGTGGCACCTATCAAAGTCATACTCGTGGCACCTGGTAGAGTCTGACACGTGTTAGTCTGACATGGTCAGATGATGTCATGCTGACGTTAGTAGAGTTGAGCGTTGACTTTTGACCAGCAGCGTTGACCTGCGTGCAGGGGCATGTGGGCACGAGTTTCGAGATGGGACCAAAACCATTTTCAAGATTTCGACGTTACGAATCCAATAGTGGTGATTTCGTGTCGATCCGAGACCGTTAGATAGGTCAAAATAAGGTTTGATTCCTCGGGAAGCGTTTCCGGGACGTGTTCACGGGTCGGTTTTGTTCTAGGGTTTGTTGTTAGACCTAGTAGGGTCAATTAATGACCTTTGGATGTATTTGGACAGGCTCAGAGACTGTATTTAGCTTCGGGATAGGTATAGGCTGTTCGTTAGCGCAGCAAGGACTGACTGTGAGTGGACTGGTTGTTTTATATTGAAATGCATGCATAACCATTTTACATGTTTTCTTAAATGATTTAAGTTAAATATTTTGGAATCATGGAATTTATATACTCGGATCATTGGTCATGGACTATGCTACGGATCTACGTGAAAATGAGGTTTTCGGGCTTGAGACCCATCTGGTAACCGTTTGACTCAGGTTTTGGGGTCAACGGAGATTTGAAAGAAAGATTGGTTCAAATGGTTTGACCGGTGATTCGGTATGAGCAGTTTTCGAGAAATTGATTTTAAAAATGGATTCTAGACACGGTTTTTGGAAGGTTTCGGGCCTAGTCCCAAATTAAAAAGTGGTTTGTTTTGATCTCAGAATAGACGGATTTCAAATATGATATCATTGAATTGCATGTTTTCACACTTATATATACCATCATGTATATGCGGTTTAATATCCTCCAGATGTCGAGGATCCTGGAGTTATCACGATTCACTGCCTGGGATGGGTGACTCTGAGGAGGAGCTAGGCTCAAGAGTGCTAGTTATGATATCATCTTGGACATGGTAGGATTCGAGACAGATACCCCATTTAGATATCACCCCGGACGTTGTGGAGTTCGTGTCGGGGAGTACTTAGAGATGAGACCCCGAGTAGTACGCGTACTATAGAGAAATTTTGACTGACATTGGATGGAAATCTGGCATGTCGAGGATGGGCTATATATATTGTGTTGTTCGGGTATTTGTGTTCAATTTAGAATTTATTCCTACATTTTTTTGAACTGTATGCATGCATGTTTACAAACGGAGGGTCTAAATGTTATTATTGCTTAAATGATTTTATAACTCATTGATTTTTGGTCCACTCACACTTTGAATGTTTTCTTAACCCTTCAGGTGGTGATACTGAGACGGGGTCCGACTCTGGGGCCGAGGCATAAATAGCACCGGTGTGTTCTGTTCACCCTGCGGGGTAGGTGTTTGTAATTATTTTATTAGTACGAACATAGTGCTCTCGTTCCTTGTCTGACAATACTGTTGTATTAAACACCGGTGTCTATTTTGGAACCCTAGAAAGGGTCTTTGTGGTAAAATAACCCTAGTAAGGGTTGTTCTGGTATTTTGAGTTTCATGTCAGACGGGAACTGATAGAAGATTTATCAACCAAGAAATTATGAATGATAACTCCTAATGTAATACTTTGCAAGTGCACAAAATCTTATGACGAGTATAGTAGGTTTGCAAAGGTCGATCCCTTGAGGACTTGTTCAACGTGAATCCACTTAGTTTGGAATGAAACAACTTGAAAAAAACTACAAAAACGTTGGGGGGTTTTGAGTGATGATTAGAACGAAATTGAATGATGAAAACAAGTGCAAAATGATGAAAAACTTGATTTGAAAGTTGATTGGATGATTAGGATGAATTAGGACATGTTATCCACCTTTACCAATTAAAGTTCTCCTTAGATTTTGTTGATTAGATTAATTATGCATGTATCTGAATTATGTTCCCATGCTAGGGTCTGGCTAAGGCTCACCCCACACATTTATCTTCTCTAAGATTGCATGTTTAAGCGTGATGTACCAGCCCTTGAACAAATATTACCGATGGTGTGTGATAATGCAGGAAACATGAAGAAGATTTAATGACACTACACTATCCCTAGTAAAGTGATGTGCAATCCTAGGAAGTCATGAGTTTCGATTACGAATAAGATTCCCCCTTTTAAACGTGATGCTACCAATTGCAAGGTGAACACAAACATCAAGTTGATCCGTCAAGCAATTACATAGACAATTATACGCAAATAAGGTGATCAAACTCACAAGCATAAATTGAGTTCATGAAGCATAATAATCCAACAAATCCAGGCATACATAACAACCATAATCAACAGCCAGAAATATAATTACAAACTAACATGGCTAGGGCTTCAAACAGCCCTAATCCTAAAGGAAACTACTCACGCATAACTAAGTTAACAAACATAAAAATTGAAAGCATAAAAACTTAAAGAGATTAGGGATTAAGAAACAAAAATACTAAGAAGAATGATGCGTGAGAGAAGTGGCACAAAAACTTCTTCTTCTCCCAAGCTTCACGTCACAAAGAATATGCAAGACTTGAATCCAAAAGCATGAACAATGGGTAAATTGCGACTACTTTGTGTATAAACTTTAAGCAGAAATTTTTGCAGAGTTTTGGTACCTTAGGAGGTAAATTGGATGTCCAAAAACAATGAGAAAACATCTATTTATAACCCCTAACATCTACCCTAGCATCTCCTTAAAAGAAAGGGAAAACAGCTCCCAAAACAAGGAGGAAAACTCCTTAGCCGTGAGAAACAAGCTTAGCCACATTTTTGTGTCCTTCTTGTACAAGGAGTCCCTTTCCTTCCTTCTTTCCACTTCTTGACTTCATCTTTGACTAGGAATTCATTTAATGCTATCCTAAATGAGATTACATTGCCCTAAAATAAAGGAAACATGATAAAATGCGGCTAGGGAAGCTTTTTTAACCCTAGCCGTGAGTTTTGAGTTTCTTGATTTCTAAGAAACTTCCTTTTCCTTGTTTCTTGCCTCTTTAACTTCATGATCGGATTAGGACATCATTAAGCTTCCTTACCCAAGTTAATCCACGTCATTCCTCATTGAGAAGGGAAGGCAAATTCGTCCAAAGTTGGTTGATGCACAAGTAAACACCCTAAAACAACCCTTAGCCGCATTTTGTTGGCTTCTAGGGGCTAGGCCGTGACTTTTAGGGTCTTGGTGGATCTTGGTCATGTCAATGGAAGATGATGAGGCCCTTTATGAGTCCTTGAAGATTCCTTGAAGATTTAAACTTGGAAAGATCACATTTCGTTGCAAAACATGATTTAAACCTCAACTAAGCAATCTGCACAAACTTCACTAAAGAGATCATTTTCTCCTATTGTTTGAATGATTATAATCAAAAGATAAGTAAAAGGGATAAGAAATAACATTGAAATGATGCTTAATTTGTGACTTATCAAATACCCCCAAACCTATCTTTTGCTAGTCCCTTAGCAAAACAACAAAATAAAAGACTCGATCTAGTTATGATAAGCATTTAAACCTCTAGGTTCACCTAGTAGGAGGAGATTTGTCTCCTGAGGGTTATAGCAGTAAGATACCCACAAATGTTTTACTTAACACAAAGGATACTAGAAGTCATGCATCAACAAGTTAATAGGAATCAAGAATAGAAAATAAACTCACACAAACCAAGAAATATGCCATAACCGTGAACTCAAGTGTTAAGTGTTTATACCAACATCTCAAATGATCAAACTAGAAAACAACGTCATCTAAACACCCTAGAAAGATTTCGCCTCGACTCTAATCCTCACTAGGCATCACTCAATACGTTCAAGAATCCTAAGGTTTTCACTCAGCAAGCATATGTGAAGAGTTTATGTAAACAAAATCAAGTTAATTACATATGGATTTCAATGAAGAACATCACTTTATATGTACGTAATGATCTCACGAAGGAATTGAAATTTAAGAACAGAGATATGTACCTTAATCCTTTGCATAACCATTCACAAGATTAATAGGTCTTTATTCAAGGGTTGTAATAGGGCTAGGTTCTTGGGTTTAAAAAAAAAGTTGAAATTCAAAGAACCTAAAACGCATCAAGGCATGAGAAGTTATGACTCGGACCTTGAGTCTAGATGATAAAACCGTGCAATGCTCTAATTGAGGTACTTGGCTCACTTGACTCAACTCTAAGTTCATTGCTTTTTTTTTAATCACAAATTTTCTTTTTTTTTTCTTTTTTTTTTTCCACTAATGAACTTGATACATTTTTTTTTTATATGAGGTGAGCCAAGATCATGCAATAACTTCCTCACTTTACAAATAAACGAACGATCTCTTCCATTCAAACATACTTCCATCGCATGAGTATAAGTAGCACAAAACATCAACATATTCCCTCCTTACCATGAATCTCATTTGATGCAACCTTGACACAAGTTTAGATTATAGGGTGTAGCCATTATGAACGGTTCAAAACTTGGTTAGGTCCTATTGTAGGTGAAGAACAAAATGGCTAAGTGTTTGGCTTCAAAGGGGCTTAGGGAGCATGCAATTTGGACGGGGAGAAGAAGGGCCTTTAGGAGCTAAAACACACATAGCCTATATCACATCTCATAAACAATTACACATCAAATCAAGAGCATCCAATAGATATGGTTATTTAAACATCAATGCAAATAGACAGAGATCATGCAATTAAGAACAAAGTGATGAGTGTTTGAGAGTAGAAACAAGTAGATCACTCAGAAAGAAAGGAAATCAAGCTCAAAGATCTCACAATGGTAGTCTCCACTAAATTTCGACGCATGCTCAAATTCAATTGTTTTGGTTGCTTAATCACTTGATTATGGTATTGTGAAGTGCAAGTGTGAATTTAATGGCAATGGCAATGATTCTTAGTAAGTACAAGTAATTCTCATGTTCTATACATTCATATTAACTTGTTTAGGCATAAAAACTATCATCACAAAACAAAAAATAGCAAAGAAAACAAAACAGAAAACAAAAAAAAAAGCAAGGAATTAAGAGCCGAAAATAAAAAACAACAAGGAAATCAAAACAGAAACTGAGTTGTGTGCCCCTAAACTTAAGTCCAATCCCCCAAAACTAAATGAAACATTGTCCTCAATGTTTTGAGCATAAAAGGAAGACAAATTCATTAGTTAGAAGGTGAAAAAATTCCATAAGAAAAAGGGAACAAACCAGGGCTAGGTTGTCTCCTAGGAGTGCTTGATTTAACGTCTAGGCGAGACGAGGATAGCAGCTCATGAGAGAGCAGGCGTAGTGTAACAACCCGTCCCGAGAGCCGGGATTAAGATAGTGATTACGGTGTGATTATTGAGGTTAAGCAGTGGGTAGGTGGTCCCGATGGGTCCATGAGCGTAGAATGACGATTTTGCCCCTGGTTTGGGCAAATAGTTGACTTTTAGTTGGGAGGTCGATTTGAGTGTTGATCGGTGACTAGGACGTAGTTTAGGACGTCACGAATCCCTAGGCAAGTGGCACGCCTGATTCCGACATCCGAGGAGGAAGTTGTGATGTTCGGAAGGTCGAGGGCATAACTGGAATTTGGGTAAATTAAGGAGAAAAGTTGACTTTTTGAATAATCGAGTTTTGGTAGGTTGACCTAGGATGGTTAGATAGATTCCGTCGTCCTGAGTTCGATGACAGGCGGCACGTCTTCATCGGACTTACGGGGCGAGAGTTACGGGTCTAGGAAGTTTTGGTTAAATCGTAAATATGAGTTAAAAAGAAGGGTATTTTGGTCATTGTGGCACATTGGGATTTGTGCACAGAGGAAAGGAATGGACGGCTGGGATTGGGCCATGTGGGAGTGCTTGGATGGGGGATGGTGACACATGGCAGGTGTGTAGAGGATTCTGGTGGAATCCTGTACGTGCGCGGTCCTAATTAATTGGGGTGCACCTGTGTGTGCCCGTGAGTTTGTTCTTCGACACAGACAGAAACAGAGTGAGCTTGTGAGGAGGAATTGAGGAGTGATTGTGGCTGGTGATGAGTTCTGGTGAGTGAGGGAGAGACAGGGAGGTCCTAGGTGTCGACTGGGATGGTCGCCATGACGGGGGGTGTTCACGGCGGAGCTCGGGTGAAGTGGAGTCTCTGTTCCTCTGTTTGGCTGTAAACTTCAAACGGTGAGTCGACAAGTTTGGAGGTGAGTCGAAGGTAATGGAGGTGTGGTCTAGGTTCAGTGAAGTCCTAGGATGAGTTTGGTGTAACCACCGTGAAAGGAAGTGAGCTGGGTGGCTGGATCATGAAGCAGGGGAGTTTGGGGCTGTCTGGTTTTGAGTTCAGTCGACGGGCTAGGGACGGTGTCGAGGTGAACGAAGTTGGGGAATGGATTCGTGGTGTCTGGACGAAGCTGCTGGTGAAAGAAGGGACTGAAATGGTGGCCGGACGGTGGAGAATGCCTCTCGCCGGTCCAAGCCACGGCGGCCGGTTCAGCACAGTACGGGAGGTTGACGATGGTACTGTAGCTGGCGCGTGAGGGCCACGCGCAGCCACTTTGGGCGGCGCGTGGGGGCGCGTGCGGCGGCGTATGGAGAAACGGTCAACATGGTTTTTGGTCTAGGAGTTGTGGTGAGTTCAATGGAGTTGGTTTCGGGTCAATCGGAAGTCGTTTGAATGTAGTTTCCGCGAGGGTGAAGGTTTAGGGTCCCGGGTTTTAAGTCTTTGGTTCGGGGATTTTTAAGGAAATTAGGTAGTTGTGTCGTAGACGTATTAGTAACGTATTTGACGGTGTTTGACAGGATCGGGATTTCCCGAGGAAGCCGAGGAACGGGCTGGACGTTCGGGACGCGAGTAGGGCTCAGTACTGTGAGTGGACCCTTTTCTTAAACTCGATCATGCATAACTGTTTTTATATACGTTTTTGATGGTTTTACTTAAGACACTATGTTTATCGCATATGTTATGATGGTTTTACGTGGTTATACGTGATTGAGATAATTGCACGTTTTTCGAGAAAATGCTGGTTTTTGGGATTTTGATGCCACATTTGGGGATTTCCACCTATAAAGGTTTTTCTGATAGTGATAAATGGGTTATGAAATATGATTTGTGATTACATGTGGTTTTGGTATGAAAATGGATATTTTTCCGGATTCGGGTTTGGATGAGGATTTGGAAAATGGTTTTAAAATGGTTTTGGATTGGATTTGCTGGATCTGGTTATTGGGTTTAAAGACCCGGATATATGTGACGGGGGACCGGCCGGATTGGGTTTAAAGACTCGGATGTATATTGATATTTCCCCCGTAGGCCTGTTGAGTTTAAAGACTCGGATATGATAAAGGCCTGGATTGAGTTTAAAGACTCGGGAGTTTAAAGACTCGGATAGGTCCAGCAGGTTCGATCGGGAAATGAGGATTTGATACGGTTTCTGATACTCATGCTATGGTTTCTCATGATATTTTATAGTGTTTCTGTTTCTTATGATGTTTTATCACGATTATTTTATAACTGTGTTCATAACTGTTGGTTATGCATGTGGTTTCAAAACGGAGGGTTAAACTCGGTTTTCTTATAAAATGGTTTTCGAACTTTCCTTTTACTCTGGTCCACTCACACCTTCTGTTTTACATTGCCCTCTAGGTTGTGGAGTTAGCGCGGGGTCTTGACGTCGAGGCAGTGTCCGAGGCATAGAAGTGACGTGAGGGGTCCTAGAAGAGTTTAAAGGCTTCTGTGTGCGTGTAATTTATCGGTTTTTATTTTCCTTGTAATTTAGTGCTATGCTCTGTAAACGATAAGGTTGGAATATTGTGTAATTACTCCTGCGTCTGTCTAGGTTTGAGTTAGTTTTACTTGGGTGTTGTGTCAGGGAGTCAGACGGGAGCGGGATTTACCTCGGGTTTCGGGGTGAAACCGGGGTGGGTCCTGACAATTGGTATCAGAGCATAGGTTGTCGGGTTTGTGGGGTTTGTTAGTCTGTGCGGTTGTGTTTTAGTTTCTTAACTACTTCTATGCCTCTTTCAGCGTGCGGTTGACGATGCCTCCGAGACGTAGACCCTCTCCACAACCTGAAGAAGTAGCAAGAGACACGGAGAGTGCCATAATTGAGCGAGCCCAGCGGCTCGGGGCTACTACGTTTAGTGGTGGGGCTGATCCTGAGGAAGCCCAGAGGTGGATTACCAGACTGGAGCGGATTTTTGCGGTGATGCATTGTCCGCCGGAGGAGCGAGTATTGTTGGCTACATTTTTACTAGATGGTGCGGCGTATGAGTGGTGGTATACCCTCGAGTTGTCCAGTTGGGATGTCCATAGTGTAACTTGGGAGACGTTCAGGGAACGGTTTCTGGAGCAGTATTAACCTCGTTCTTTCCGGGATGCCAAAGAGGCGGAGTTTCTGCAGCTCCAGCAGGGGAATATAACAGTGGCAGAGTATGAATGGAAGTTCCAGATGTTGTCTCGGTTTGCTCCTGCTTTTGTGGCCACTGAAGCCGAGAAATGCCGTAGGTTTGAGTTGGGTTTGCGCGGTGAGATTCGAGCCATAGTGACGGCCGGATCTTTTGCTACCCTCCGAGACTTGTCAGACGCTGCAGTGCGGGTGGAGGCTAGTTTGCCGGTGCGACGCCGGGAACCATCGATTCCTGGAGCTTCGAGCCAGCGGACACCGAAAAGAGGTAACTTCAGTGGATCGTCCTCGTCGGGCGATGATCGTTTTGGTAGGCCTGGCAGTTTCCAGAGTTCAGGATTTCAGGGGTACCGAGCACCGCCGACTCCGCAAGCGAGTGCGACGTCGGTAGCGTCCACGGGGAGACCGAGCAGTGGACCAGGTTGGAATGTGTGTTTCTACTGCGGGGAGCGAGGTCATTTCCGACGTGAGTGTCCACTGTTGCCACAGGAAGGTGGTGTAGGTAGAGGAGTAGCGGAGTCCGGGCAGAGTACAGCGTCAGGGACAGCGGGCACTAGAGGAGGTGGTGGCACTGCCACGAGTAGTTCGAGGGGACGTGGTAGAGCGTCGGGATCTCAGGCCCGGGTGTTTTCGATGATTCAGCAGGAGGGTCAGTCGACACCAGATACGGAGACAGGTACTTGTTTTACTTTTGGTTGTGCTGTACTTAGGTGGTGGTTGGATTCCAGGGTAGAGTCTAGGAGTTTTCCTAGATGGACTGGGGAGGTTATTGAAGAAGAGAACCCACAAGCTAGTGTTTGCCTTTAGGACTTTGAGCTTTCTTCTGATAGTGGCCGAATTAGCAGCTGAGGGAGATGGGTGGTCGATTGATTGGGTTAGTAGTCGAGTTGGTTCGGGCAGGTAGGGTGGTTGTATCCGAGGATGTACTCTATGACTTCTGTCGGGTATTGTGAAATGAGGTATTTTATAAAACCTTTGTTTTCTGTTCATAGAGTTTCCCTTGCGTACACCATACAGTTATTACATAGCTAGGGTTGGCTGTGGTAACAGTAGTTGGGGATGGAGTGAAATACCCAAGGTGGAGATGATAGACAGAAAACTCAGGAGAGGTTGTTGTTGACCTAGTGTTGGTGACCAGATAGGAGACCCTAAGTGTCGGATACTAGTTGTGGAATTTCGGGGACGAAATTCTATTTAGGTGGGTAGATTGTAACAACCCGTCCCGAGAGCCGGGATTAAGATAGTGATTACGGTGTGATTATTGAGGTTAAGCAGTGGGTAGGTGGTCCCGATGGGTCCATGAGCGTAGAATGACGATTTTGCCCCTGGTTTGGGCAAATAGTTGACTTTTAGTTGGGAGGTTGATTTGAGTGTTGATCGGTGACTAGGACGTAGTTTAGGACGTCACGAATCCCTAGGCAAGTGGCACGCCTGATTCTGACATCCGAGGAGGAAGTTGTGATGTTTGGAAGGTCGAGGGCATAACTGTAATTTGGGTAAATTAAGGGGAAAAGTTGACTTTTTTAATAATCGAGTTTTGGTAGGTTGACCTAGGATGGTTAGATAGATTCCGTCGTCCTGAGTTCGATGACAGGCGGCACGTCTTCATCGGACTTACGGGGCGAGAGTTACGGGTCTAGGAAGTTTTGGTTAAATCGTAAATATGAGTTAAAAAGAAGGGTATTTTGGTCATTGTGGCACATTGGGATTTGTGCACAGAGGAAAGGAATGGACGGCTGGGATTGGGCCATGTGGGAGTGCTTGGATGGGGGATGGTGACACATGGCAGGTGTGTAGAGGATTCTGGTGGAATCCTGTACGTGCGCGGTCCTAATTAATTGGGGTGCACCTGTGTGTGCCCGTGAGTTTGTTCTTCGACACAGACAGAAACAGAGTGAGCTTGTGAGGAGGAATTGAGGAGTGATTGTGGCTGGTGATGAGTTCTGGTGAGTGAGGGAGAGACAGGGAGGTCCTAGGTGTCGACTGGGATGGTCGCCGTGACGGGGGGTGTTCACGGCGGAGCTCGGGTGAAGTGGAGTCTCTGTTCCTCTGTTTGGCTGTAAACTTCAAACGGTGAGTCGACGAGTTTAGAGGTGAGTCGAAGGTAATGGAGGTGTGGTCTAGGTTCAGTGAAGTCCTAGGATGAGTTTGGTGTAACCACCGTGAAAGGAAGTGAGCTGGGTGGCTGGATCATGAAGCAGGGGAGTTTGGGGCTGTCTGGTTTTGAGTTCAGTCGACGGGCTAGGGACGGTGTCGAGGTGAACGAAGTTGGGGAATGGATTCGTGGTGTCTGGACGAAGCTGCTGGTGAAAGAAGGGACTGAAATGGTGGCCGGACGGTGGAGAATGCCTCTCGCCGGTCCAAGCCACGGCGGCCGGTTCAGCACAGTACGGGAGGTTGACGATGGTACTGTAGCTGGCGCGTGAGGGCCACGCGCAGCCACTTTGGGCGGCGCGTGGGGGCGCGTGCGGCGGCGTATGGAGAAATGGTCAACATGGTTTTTGGTCTAGGAGTTGTGGTGAGTTCAATGGAGTTGGTTTCGGGTCAATCGGAAGTCGTTTGAATGTAGTTTCCGCGAGGGTGAAGGTTTAGGGTCCCGGGTTTTAAGTCTTTGGTTCGGGGATTTTTAAGGAAATTAGGTAGTTGTGTCGTAGACGTATTAGTAACGTATTTGACGGTGTTTGACAGGATCGGGATTTCCCAAGGAAGCCGAGGAACGGGCTGGACGTTCGGGACGCAAGTAGGGCTCAGTACTGTGAGTGGACCCTTTTCTTAAACTCGATCATGCATAACTATTTTTATATACGTTTTTGATGGTTTTACTTAAGACACTATGTTTATCGCATATGTTATGATGGTTTTACGTGGTTATACGTGATTGAGATAATTGCACGTTTTTCGAGAAAATGCTGGTTTTTGGGATTTTGATGCCACATTTGGGGATTTCCACCTATAAAGGTTTTTCTGATAGTGATAAATGGGTTATGAAATATGATTTGTGATTACATGTGGTTTTGGTATGAAAATGGATATTTTTCCGGATTCGGGTTTGGATGAGGATTTGGAAAATGGTTTTAAAATGGTTTTGGATTGGATTTGCTGGATCTGGTTATTGGGTTTAAAGACCCGGATATATGTGACGGGGGACCGGCCGGATTGGGTTTAAAGACTCGGATGTATATTGATATTTCCCCCGTAGGCCTGTTGAGTTTAAAGACTCGGATATGATAAAGGCCTGGATTGAGTTTAAAGACTCGGGAGTTTAAAGACTCGGATAGGTCCAGCAGGTTCGATCGGGAAATGAGGATTTGATACGGTTTCTGATACTCATGCTATGGTTTCTCATGATATTTTATAGTGTTTCTGTTTCTTATGATGTTTTATCACGATTATTTTATAACTGTGTTCATAACTGTTGGTTATGCATGTGGTTTCAAAACGGAGGGTTAAACTCGGTTTTCTTATAAAATGGTTTTCGAACTTTCCTTTTACTCTGGTCCACTCACACCTTCTGTTTTACATTGCCCTCCAGGTTGTGGAGCTAGCGCGGGGTCTTGACGTCGAGGCAGTGTCCGAGGCATAGAAGTGACGTGAGGGGTCCTAGAAGAGTTTAAAGGCTTCTGTGTGCGTGTAATTTATCGGTTTTTATTTTCCTTGTAATTTAGTGCTATACTCTGTAAACGATAAGGTTGGAATATTGTGTAATTACTCCTGCGTCTGTCTAGGTTTGAGTTAGTTTTACTTGGGTGTTGTGTCAGGGAGTCAGACGGGAGCGGGATTTACCTCGGGTTTCGGGGTGAAACCGGGGTGGGTCCTGACACGTAGGGGCCTCGGGGGCCTCAAGGGGGATAGGAGACCTCCCATAGTAGTGCTTGAGTCTATGGCCATTCACCTTGAAGGGTTCTTGTTTAACCGGATGTTGAATTTCAATTGCACCATGAGGGAAAACATTAGTAATAATGAATGGACCAGACCAGCGAGAACGTAACTTACCGGGAAACAACTTGAGTCGGGAGTTGAAGAGCAAGACTTGTTGGCCAACTTGAAGGACCTTCCTTTGAATGTTCTTGTCATGAAAGGTCTTGGTCTTCTCCTTGTAAATTCGTGAGCTTTCATATGCCTCATTGCGAAGTTCATCGAGCTCATTCAGTTGCAACCTTCGGTGAATTCCAGCAGCGTCTAGGTCTATGTTCATGCGCTTAACCGCCCAAAAAGCCTTGTGTTCGAGCTCTACAGGTAGATGACAACCTTTACCAAAGACTATTCAAAAGGGGGAAATACCTAAAGGTGTCTTGAAAGGAGTCCTATAAGCCCAAAGTGCATCGTTCAACCTTAAGGACCAATCCTTTCGGCTAGGATGAACTATCTTTTCAAGTATCGCTTTGATCTTTCTATTGGACACTTCGGCTTGCCCACTTGTTTAAGGATGGTAGGGGGTGGATACTCTGTGATTTACACCATACTTCCTCATCAAATCCTCAAAAGAACGATTGCAAAAGTGGGAGCCTCCATCGCTTATGATGGCCCTTGGTGCACCAAACCTAGCTAGAATATGGTTTTGAATGAAACTCACAACAATCTTAGCATCATTAGTTTTAGTGGCAAGTGCCTCAAACCATTTAGATACATAATCCACAGCAAGCAATATGTAAACATTACCAAAAGAATTAGGGAAAGGCTCCATTAAATCAGTGCCCCAAATATCAAAGATCTCAACAACTAAAATCGGGTTCAAAAGCATTTGATTCCTAGAACCTATGTTACCTTGCCTTTGGCATCTATCACATGCGAGCATGAATTCATGAGAATCCTTGAAGAGTGTGGGCCAATAGAAACCACTTTGAAGGACTTTATACACTGTTTTCTTGGCCCCAAAGTGACCTCCACATGCAAAAGAATGACAAAATTCAAGGATAGAACGTACCTCACAATCGGGAATGCATCGTCGAATGATTTGATCCGGGAAATGTTTCCATAGGTAGGGCTCTTCCCAAATGTAATACCTAGGTTGCTTAGCAAGCTTATTCCTTTGGTACCTGTTCAAAAAAGAAGGGAATTGCTTGGTTACAATAAAGTTAATCAAATCAGCGTATCATGGATCGATTGCTTCAATGCTGAAAAGTTGTTCGTCGGGGAATGTCTCGTGCAAGGGCAAGTGATCCTCTTCTTCATTCGAGTCCTGGATGAGGCAACTCATATGATTAGCAACTACATTCTCACTCCCCTTCTTGTCCCGAATTTCCATGTCAAACTCTTGAAGGAGAAGCATCCATCGCAACAGTCTAGGCTTTGCATCCTTTTTGCTCAACAAATATTTCAACGCTGCGTGATCGGTGTAAACTATGACCTTTGTTTGAATCAAGTAACTCTGAAATTTTTCCAGGGAAAGATGAAAACAAGAAGCTCCTTTTCAGTTGTAGAATAGTTCAATTGGGGATCATTAAGGGTTCGGCTTGCATAGTATATGACATGAGGAAGTTTATCGCGTCGCTGTCCTAAAACAGCACCTACCGTAAAATCTGAAGCATCGTTTGAATGGAAGGTCCCAATTGGGGGGCATAATGATAGGGGAGCTCGTGAGCTTCTCCTTTAAAGTGTCAAAAGCCTCCTTACATTCTCTATCAAAGTTAAACACAGTATCCTTAGCAAGCAAAGCACACATAGGCCGAGATACCTTACTGAAATCCTGAATGAACCTCCTGTAAAATCCAGCGTGTCCCAAGAAAGATCTAACCTCTTTGACCGTGGTTGGGTAAGGTAATCTCTCAAAAACATCCAACTTAGCCTTGTCCACCTCAATACCCTTGCTATAAATCACGTGGCCCAAGACAATACCTTACTGAACCATGAAGTGACACTTTTCCCAATTCATCATTAGGTTACTTTCTTCGCAGCGTTCAAGTACTCGGGAAAGATTAATCAAACGCAACTCAAATGAATGTCCAAATACAGAGAAATCATCCATAAATACCTCAATGATATCCTCGACCATATTCATAAAGATACTCATCATACACCTTTGAAAAGTGGCCGATGCGTTGCATAGACCAAAGGGCATGCGCCGGTAAGCGAATGTTCCATAGGGGCAGGTGAATGTCGTTTTCTCTTGATCTTCTGGGGCAATTGGAATCTGTTTATACCCAGAATATCCATCCAGGAAAAAATAATGAGAATGCCCTACCAATCATTCCAACATTTGATCAATAAAAGGCAAGGGAAAGTGATCCTTACGAGTTGTAGTGTTGAGCCTTCGGTAATCAATGCATACTCTCCAACCCGTGTGTATCCTTTGGGGTATAAGCTCATCCTTTTCATTATTAGACACAGTGATTCCAATCTTTTTAGGATCACTGGACTTACCAACTTAGAATCACTTATTGGATAGATGATTCCCACATCCAAAAGCTTTAGCACCACCTTTTTGACAACTTCCTTCATTGGTGGGTTCAACCTTCTTTGTGCCTCTCGAGAGGGCTTTGAATTTTCTTCAAGGAGAATCCTATGCATCACTTGGCTGGACTAATGCTGTAACGACCCGTCCCAAATTCCATGATTAGATTAGTGCCTAATCACGATTAGTGAGGTTAATCGGTGATTAGTTGGGCTAAATCGGACGAACGACGCAAAATGACCGTTTTGCCCTTGATGGTGGCAAAACGTTGACTTTTCAATCGGGCGGTCAAATGGACTTTGACCGATGACCGTGATGTATTTTGTGACATCACGAGTTCATAGACATGTGGCACGTTCAATTCCGACGTTCGAGGAGGAAGTTATGACGTTCGGAAGTTTAGGGGCATTTTGGTAATTTTGGATAAAAGAGGTCAAATGTTGACTTTTTGACCGGGAGGTTCGACGGCCGAGGGCCGAGGACCGTTACGTAGATAAGGACGATACAGATCAGTAGACAGGCGGCACATCGAATTCGGACGTTCGACGGCGAAGTTACGGTTCACGGAAGTTCCAAATTACTATTCATGACGACACGTTTTACGAGACAAAAAGTGCAGTTCTGTCTCTAGTGGGCCCAGCTTTTTAGATAGCCAATGGATGAGTGACAAGTGTCACCCATCCACTGGCCAATCTCACACATACATGCATACCATCCCTTCATCGATCATTCTTCATTTCAAACCCATTTTCCCGATCTCATTTCTCTCATCTGTGCAACCCAAACATCCAACCCTCACCCTATGGTCATGACAGAGAGACCAGAGGGGGAGAGGAGGACCGGTGAAGCGTGGTGGCCGGCCAGGACGAAGCCACCGTGCACGGTGGAGACCCAAACCCGAACGGGTACCCGGTTAGACCCAAATCTCCCATTTTGTCGATTTTTACATTATGGATAGCTTTGGTTGATTAGGGAATGTTTGTTAGATTGTTTAGGGTGTATAGAGATGGTTTTGAACGGGGGTTGACGGCTGTGAAGCCTGGGGACGAAATCGAAAAACAGGGGTCGTTAGGGGGTGATTTTTATGGATTGATTTAGGAGGTTTTAATTGGTTTTGTTAATTGGAATAGATAGGAAATGAAGAAATAGGAATTTAGGAATTGGAATGGAAGCAAACGGACCGAAAATGAGGAAGAAGGAGGCCTGGACCGGTTACGCCGGTCTAGTTGCAGGGGTTGGACTGGACCGGTCGGCCCGGACCGGTTCGATCGCTGGAGCTGGTGCCACTGTGCAGGGCGCGTGAGGCCCATGCACAGTGGCTTCTTGGGGCGCGTGAGGGCGTATGGTACACAATTTGAGGAAGATCCAACATACGAAATCATCTATTCGATGTAACGAACATTTTGGGACTGGTTTCGAGTCGATCGGACACCATCTCGATATGTTTCGGGGCATCAGAAGGTTTAGGGTCGATTTTAAAAATAGTTAGAAATTCCGGAAAATTACGGGGCTTTAGTGAGGGGTTATATAAGTAGTTATTAACCTTCTAAATTAATTTGGACAGGTTTGGAAGTCCCGGTGACGGTGATCGGCTCGGGGAGCCGTATGGCATGCGTATCGAGGCGCAGCTTCGGACGGTCTGTGAGTGGACCTTGATTTCTAAACTGTGATGCATGCATAAATGTTTTATATGGATGATGAATATGATTTTATGATTTTGATTTGGATATTTGTGAATTATATGGTTTCACGTATTTCGAGGCGATTTACGTGTTTGCACGTAAATCGAGGTTTTCCGGTTTTACTCCGATTTTTCATTCTTATGATTTGGAAATAATTTAATGAAATGATTTTGGATTTGAAAAGGTAATTCTCGGACTTGAGGTCCATTTGATTTACGAAATTGGGCCGGAGGCCCAATTGGTTTACGATTCGGACCAGAGGTCCAGTTTCTATGTGGATTCGGGCCTAGGGCCCAACTATGTGTTACAAATGGTATTTACGGGTTATGACGGTTTATGGGAACTGGCATGAACGCTTGAAAAGGATTTTATGGTTCATGACGGCTTATGGGGGCCGGGCATGAATCCTTGAAAGATTTAAAGAATGATTTCAAAAGGTTTTTCATATTCCATCCTTTATATATGATTGTCTCCTCCGGGGAGGGTTGTTGGCCTGGGTGGACCCCGGAGTAGTCACGGAGCACTGACTGAGTGGAGTCGCCCCCCAGTTGGGTTCCTTACTCTCAGGATGGGCATGGTTCGTTACCTCCAGGGAGGGTCATTGATCTACGGACATTGACCTGGGTGGACCCTGGAGAGACTTGGGTTTGAGACCCCGGTTAGCACACATGTAGCTCTATTTTACCGTGACAGGTTCTGGATATGAATATAAGGGATAAACATGATTTCAATTGGTTTGGGAAATTGTGTTTATGACGATAAATGATTTTGGGCTGAGATCCCACATATGTTTACTATGTTATGGTTTCTGTAAATGGTTTTGGGCAGGAGCCCGTAGAACTTGTATTTATAGAATTTGGGGCTGAGACCCTAATTGTGGATGTTTTAACATATGTGTTTGGATAAATGGTTTTACTATGCATGCATGCTTTTTAGTGGAGGGTATAAAGGTCTTCTTTATGAAATATGTTTTTATAAAATCTTTATTTTTGTCCACTCACAGTCTTTCTATTTTTAATACCCTTCAGGTTGACATCGGATGTAGACTGTAGCAGAGACCGAGATATCACATACCTCCTCCGGATCCTGGTGTACTCTGCTAGCCCGCGAGGGCAAAGGTCGGAAACATCCCTTGTCTGACACTTCGTGTCAGACGGGAGCAGGGTCATCCCGCACTAATCCCGGGGGGATTGGGATGGGTCCTGTCAAATGCCCTTAATGTCAGCAATAGTCCACCCAATGGCCTTTGGGTGGGAGCGAAGGACGTGACAAAGCAAGTCTTCCTCAGATGGAGTAAGGTTCGCGACAATGATGACTGGGAGAGTTTGGTTGCTGCCTAAGTAAGCATACTTGAGATTCTTCGGAAGGGGTTTAAGCTCAAGGATAGGAGGAGAGATATGAGAGGGTAAGGTCTCTGTGGTGGTGAGGGGCAAGGCTTTATAGGGGGCCTTGGACAAGTGCATGTATGGCGAGGCATTTAGGGAGAGCAATTCGGCCATGGTGTTTGGGTCCATTGTGGTTTCGGATTTAGGGAAGGTGAGGGCTTTTTCTAGGTCATCTCCCACACATGGTAGCTTAAGATTCTCATTAAGAAGCATATCCATAATATACAAAGGGAAATCATCAATAGGTTCCGTTGGATATTGCATGGTATCATGTATAGAGAAAGTACGAAGCTTGCCTAAAACCCGAATAGATACCTGTCCATTCTTCACATCAATGAGGCATTCAGCTGTAGCCAACCAAGGACGTCCAAAGATCAATGGGGGCTCCCCATTCTTGTCAATTCTATCCATCTTCAAGACATAGAAATTAGCGGGAATGCACGTATCCCCAATCTGAACCACAACATCTTCCAGCACACCTACAAGGTTAAAAACCGACGCATTAGCCAATCGAACACAAAGATGAGTAGGTTTAAGATCTCCTAAGTTCAAAGACTATAAATATGGAAAGGCATAATGTTAATTGAAGCTCCCGTATCACATAAACAATGTTCAAAACGTTTAGATTGAATGACACAAGGAAGTGAAGGGGCCCCGGTATCATTGACTTTCGAGGGCATGGAAACAAGGGCTGCCTTGCAAGCTTGGGGCAGGTCCATGACATTTGGGGCTTCAAATCCTCTTTTTCCAGCAACTGGATCCTTGATAAGCTTGGCAAAGATGGGCATGTGCACCAGGATTTTGGAAAAAGGAAGTGTGATTTGAAGTTTCTGCAGCATCATGATGATCTCGTCCTCGAATGCTTCCTTGTTTTTGTTTTGATTTTGAAACCTCCGAGGGAATGGATATGAGACATTATTAGATAACTCAAAAGACACCTTCTTAGACATTTTATTGGAATTAGAAGGAGTTTTAGGGTTAGAAATTCTAGCATGTTGCTGGGGTACTGCCGGGGTAGCCGAAATGGATGCATCATGTTCCAATGCTTTGTCTTTCGAGTTCAAGGGCTGCTGTTGGGTGCTTGGGCCTTGGGTACCAGGGACCTTAACCTGTGGTTCTTCATCTTGAAAGTGAGCTTGAGGTGGTGCCACGTGGGTGGGCTCATCCGAGGCCAAAGAGGGGGCAGATTGCACGCCATAGGTTGCTGGAATTTCCTGATGGTTCCAGCACTGAGTACTCAGGTAGCTCGCTGGATTTTGAGTGTATGGCTGTGATTTTTGGACAGCAGGGACCTGGGGTCTTGAAGTATGATTCATTGTGGTGTACTCTGGGTTAGGAAGTTCAGTGCCACTCCGGAGGGTGATGGAATTCGCTATTGGTCCAAGGGGACCCTTTGGATTCACCATAACTTGACTAGGGAACTTACCGGGCTCTCTTTGGTTGAGTTGATTGGAAATTTGCCCAAGTTTCCTCTCCAAGTTAGTAATGGCATGTTTAGTCTCATTCATGAAGGCATTGGTTGCTGCTTGGTGAGTCCGAGATACATTCATGAAGGCATTAGTGTGTTGTGCCATAGTTGCAAGTGCATCCTCCCATGACTTACCGGTTGAACCTTGAGTTGAGGATGTACCTTGGGGCTGCATAGAAGGGGCAGAAACGTGAGGTTGCTAGAATCCAGGGGGTGGAAAGGGGTTAGCCATGGATTGGTTGTTGTTCCACCTGAAATTTGGATGGTTCTTCCATCCCGGATTGTAAGAGTTCGAAAAAGGATCATTCCGGGGCCTTGAAGCATTGTACCCGCCAACATAGTTGGCTTCACCCACTTTTTTCCACTCATCCGAAGAGTGTCCTTGGACGGAACACACCTCTGAAACTAGGGTATTCTTAACCTTATCCCTGCACAATTGCTTTACCAAATCCGTGAGTTCAGCAATGGATCCATCTTTGTCCCTAGGCTCGGCCATAGACCTAGATGAGTGGCCTCGGTAACTAAACTGTTTCTCTCTTTGAGCTATCTTCTCAAATGCAATTCGGGCCTCGGTTTCCATGCCATCTAAGATACCTTGAGATAGGGAATTCACCATAGTACGATCCCCATAACTAAGACCTCCATAAAACCACATCATGAGGTGATGATCCTCAATGTTGTGATAGGGACAAGCACAAAGCATCTCATTAAACCTTTCCCAATACTCATAAAAGGCTTCATCTTGGAGCTGTCTAGGGTTCATAATCTTAGCCTTAAACTCATTAGTTTTCTCAATGGGGTAGTATTGGGTGAGGAATAAAGTAGAGGCGGGTGCAAGTGAATGAAACCAAGCTTTAGCCCTATCCTTAAGTGAAAAGTTAAACAACCTCAACCTAATTTCATTCTCAGTCATCCCATTGATACGAAGAGTAGAAAAAACCTGGAGAAAGTCCTGGATATGAGGTGGGGGTTTGCTCCAAAGAGTCCATCAAACGTAGGTAACATGTGAATGGTCCCAGACTTAAGCTCAAAGTTCTCAACGGTGCTTGCAGGAAAGACAATGGGGAAGTGATCTTCGCGCACATGAGGGGCTGTAAACTCCCGAAGGAGCCTTGGGGCAGAAGGAGGGATAAGAGCACGTTCTTGTGGGTTGTCCATGACGTGAGGGCTTGGTGGGGGGCTGCCATGAATTGATGAGTTGCGGGAGGAACAAGTAGGGCCGTGAGTTGTTCCCTCCACTGAGGAGCTGTGTGACATGAACTAGTACCTGAAAAACAAATAAACCAACCAAGTTAAATAATTCCAAACTATATGGACACCGTTGAGGGACAAGTCCCCGACAACGGCGCCAAAAACTTGATAGAAGATTTATCAACCAAGAAATTATGAATGATAACTCCTAATGTAATACTTTTCAAGTGCACAAAATCGTATGACGAGTATAGTAGGCTTGCAAAGGTCGATCCCTCGAGGACTTGTTCATCGTGAATCCATTTAGTTTGGAATGAAACAACTTGAGAAAAAGTACAAAAACGTTGGGGGGTTTTGAGTGATGATTAGAACGAAATTGAATGATGAAATCAAGTGCAAAATGATGGAAAACTTGATTTAAAAGTTGATTGGATGATTAGGACGAATTAGGACATGTTATCCACTTTTACCAATTAAAGTTCTCCTTAGATTTCGTTGATTAGATTAATTATGCATGTATCTGAATTAGGTGCCCATGCAAGGATCCGGCTAAGGCTCAACCCACACATTTATCTTCTCTTAGATTGCATGTTTAAGCGTGATGTACCCGCCCTTAAACAAATATTACCGATGGTGTGTGATAATTCATGAAACATGAAGAAGATTTAATGACACTACACTATCCCTTGTAAAGTGATGTGCAATCCTAGGAAGTCATGAGTTTAGATTACGAATAAGATTCCCCCTCTTAAACCTGATGTTACAAATTTCAGGGTGAACACAAACATCAAAGTGATCCATCAAGCAATTATATAGACAATCATACACAAATAAGGTGATCAAACTTACAAGCATAAATTGAGTTCATGAAGCATAGTAATCCAACAAATCCAGGCATAAAAACAACCATAATCAACAGCCAGAAATCTAATTATAAACTAACATGGCTAGGGCTTCAAACAGCCCTAATCCTAAAGGAAACTACTCACGCATAACTAAGTTAACAAACATCATAATTGAATGCATAAAAACTTAAAGAGATTAGGGATTAGGAAACAAAAATACTAAGATGAATGATGCGTGAGAGAAGTGGCACCAACACTTCTTCTTCTCCCAAGCTTCTCGTCACAAAGAAGATGCAAGACTTGAATCCAAAAGCATGAACAATGGGTAAATTGCGGCTACTTTGTGTATAAACTTTAAGCAGAAATTTTTACAGAGTTTTGGGACCTTAGGAGGTAAATTGGACGTCCATAAAAAATGAGAAAACGTCTATTTATAACCCCTAACATCTGCCCTAGAATCTCCTTAAAAGAAAGGGAAAACAGCCCCCAAAACAAGGAGGAAAACTCCTTAGCCGTGAGAAACAAGCTTAGCCGCATTTTTGTGTCCTTCTTGTACAAGGAGTCCCTTTCCTAACTTGTTTCCACTTCTTGACTTCATCTTTGACTAGGAATTCATTTAATACTATCCTAAATCAGATTACATTGCCCTAAAATAAAGGAAACATGATAAAATGCAGCTAGGGAAGCTTCCTTAACCCTAGCCATGAGTTTTGAGTTTCTTGATTTCCAAGAAACTTCCTTTTCCTTGTTTCTTGCCTCTTTAACTTCAAGATCTGATTAGGAAATCATTAAGCTTCCTTATCGAAGTTAATCCACATCATTCCTCATTGAGAAGGGAAGGCAAATTCGTCCAAAGTTGCTTGATGCACAAGTAAGCACCCTAAAACAACCCTTAGCCGCATTTTGTGGGCTTCTAGCGGCTAGGCCGTGACTTTTAAGGTCTTGGTGGATCTTGGTCATGTAAATGGAAGATGATGAGGCCCTTTATGAGTCCTTGAAGATTCCTTGAAGATTTAGCCTTGTAAAGATCACATTTCATTGCAAAATATGATTTAAACCTCAACTAAGCAATCTGCACAAACTTCACTAAAGAGATCATTTTCTCCTATTTTTTAAATGATTAATCAAAAGATAAGTAAAAGGGATAAGAAATAACATTGAAATGATGCTTAGTTTGTGACTAATCAGGAACAGGCCTTGCCCCCGGTGGTCCCCAGGAGGGATCGGGGTGGGTCCTGTAAAGTTGGTATCAGAGTAGAGTATTAAGCTAGCAGTCTGTACTTAGTACATTGATACGCGGATTATGTCGTACTAATGTTGCTATTTATGCCTCTTAACAGTTCAGTATGCCTCCGAGATGAGTGACCCCTACACCGCCACCAGACATGGGTCTTGATGGAGACTCAGGAGGTTCGAGTGCTGGGAGTTGTATGATTGAGAGAGCACACCATTTGGGTGCTACCGTGTTTAACGGTGAGCTCGATCCCGAGGGTGCCCACCGTTGGATCTTGAGATTGGAAAATATTTTCCTAGCGATGCTCTGTCCTCTTGGACATAGAGTTCTTTTGGCCATCTTTCTGCTTGATGGTGACGAGCATGAGCGGTGGTATACTTTGGAGCTGTTAGGCTGGGGCGATACGATAGTGACTTGGGAAGCGTTTAAGACATGGTTCCTGGAACAGTACTATCCCCGTTCCTTTCAAGATGCCAAGGAGGTTGAGTTCCTACAGCTCTAGCATGGGAGCATGACCGTCACAGAGTATGAGCAACGGTTTTAGAGGTTATCTCGGTTTGCAGTTACTTTTGTAGGGACAGAAGCAGACAGGTGTCGACGGTTTGAGCTGGGTCTGAGGGGAGACATTAGGGCCATGGTGACATCGGCTTCGAGTTCCTTCTCCACACTTCGGGAGTTGATCGATTTTGCGGTCAGGGTGGGGGAGAGATGGGCGACCCGCTAACAAGACTTTGAGGTTGGACGACGTAGAGATCATTCTTTTGCGGGACCTTTAGGCCACAGGGCTCCGAAGGGAGGTCGGTATAGTAGTGGATCGTCGTCATCCGGTAGTGTACGGTCGAGTAGTAGCCGTTTTGGAAGATTTGAGGGAGCCCGGGGATCCAGTTATAGAGCACCTTAGTACAGTGGCACCTCAGTTGGATCCACAAGCAGGCCGAGGTCTTTGACCTGCTACTCTTGTGGTGAGCGAGGCCATATCTCGAGAGAGTGCCCGCAGTGGACGAGTGGTAGTACATGACAGATGTAGAGTACCACGTCAGACGCTACTCGGGGCAGAGGCCAGGGTGGTGCTAGAGGCAGCTACAGGGGGCCACAAGGGCGTGGTCGAGCAGCGTGACCTCAGGCTCGAGTTTTTGCGGTTACCAGGTAGGAGTCCAGGACTACTCCTGGAGTGGTGACAGGTACACTTACTATCTCTGATGTATCTGTGCGAGTATTGATGGATTGTGGAGCCACACATTATTTTATTTCACGAGGTTGTGCTGGGTTGCTAGTCCGAGAGTTATCTGCACTTGGGGGTGAGTTAGGTGTTGGTACCCCGATTAGAGAGGTTCATGTAGTAAACCAGGTATTGAGGGATTTCCCCAAGAGAGTAGGGGAGGTTGAGCTGTTGGAAGATTTGATACTTTTGGACTTGCACGACTTTGATGTGATACTCTACATGGACTGGTTGTCAGAACATGGTGTCCTGATGGACTGTAGCAACAAGAAAGTGCTGATTCGAAGTCCAGGCTTACCTGAGGTGACTTTCCATGGAGACTCGATGAGTTCGTCACTTGGAATCATTTCTGTCAGGACCCACCCCGGTTCCACCCCGAAAACCGAGGTAAACCCTGCTCCCGTCTGACAACCCAGAACGAAAGACCAGAACAACCTCACGAAAACCACAAATTACATTGTCAGATGCAGGAGATTTTAATACAACCCAGAGTCAACAAATATACAGAGCATAGTACCAAAAGAAAGGAAAACAAAACCGATACACAGAGTGCACACACAACAGAAAACTTAAAGCACTCCGGGGTCACTCTCGAGTAGTTTATGCCTCCGATGCTGCCTCAACGTCAACCCCCGTGCTAACTCCACGACCTGGAGGGCAATTAAAAACAGAAAGTGTAAGTGGATCAAGAAGAAGAAAAGTTTCAAAAACCACTTTATAACAAACCATGGTTTAACCCTCCGTTTTGAAAACATACATGCATAACCAATTATTGGAAACAATTATAATCGCATAAGGATAGTCATAAAAACAGTTATGGAACTCACATCAAAAGTATCATAAAAACAGTTGCAGAATCATCATAAAAAAACATCACATCATGAAAATCATAGATACCAACATTATGCTTCGATCAAACCTGCTGGACCTATCCGAGTCTTTAAACTCCAGAGTCTTTAAACTCCCGAGTCTTTAAAATCAGTCCAGGCCTCAATAATCTGAGTCTCTAAACTCAATAGGCCTACGGGGGAAATATCAATATATCCGAGTCTTTAAACTCCGAGTCTTTAAACTCAATCCGGGTCTTTAAACCCAATCCGGGCCCGTCCCCCGTCAATCACAATATCTGGGTCTTTAAACCCAATAACCAGATCCAGCAAATTCAATCCAAAACTGTTTGAAAACCATTTCTAAATTCGCATTCAAATCCGAATTCGAAATCACTGGTCCGAAGCCATTCTGGCATCCAGAACTGTCATTCCGAACCTAAATCCGGAAATCCACTTTTCAACTTTAAAACCAAATCTCGCTTTCCGAAATCCGATTTCAAAACCGAAAACCCTTGATTATCAAAACATGTCTCAAATCCATTTATAATCATTGAAAACCATTTATCGTTTGAAATCCCAAAACCATAGCATCATAATCAGAAATCAAACATTACTCGTAAAACGTGCTGAAAACCGTACTTTCTCGAAAAACGTACAATTAAGTAAAACAGTTATAGCATAATCAAACAATCATGAAATCACATGAAAAACCATAAAACAATTATAGAAAAGCAGTTATGCATGCTCAGTTATAAAGAAGGGGTCCACTCACAGTTACCGGGCACGTCACTCGCGTCCCGTACGTCCTGCACGTTCCTCGACCTCCTCGGGGATTCCCGATCCTGTCACAAGGCACCAAAATACGTCACTAACACGTCCACTAAGATTCTTCTAATTTTCCCCAATTTTCCCGAACTTCAAACGTACGTAAAACGAAACCCTTGAACTTCGATCCCGCGGAACTAACTCGAATCGACGTCCGATTAACCCGAAACCTATCCCAAAAGATTCGTTACAACATCTAGACCAAAAACCTAGTTGGAAGGTTCCCCAGAAAATGCCCCACGCGCCCCCACGCGCCGCCCAAAGTGGCTGCGCGTGGGCCTCACGCGCCTGCACACAGAGTACTGTTCATCTTCTTCCTCAGCTGTTCGACCGGTCTGAACCGGCGAGGGCGGTTCTCCGCCGTCCCTCCACCATTTCCCTTCCTTCCAAGCCCAAACGCTTCGTCCTGTCCTAAGCAACCTATTCCCCTCAACCAAACACAACATTCCTACCTCTAACCCATCGTCCCTAGTTCGAACCCGTGACCAACCAAAACCCCTGTTCTTCTATCCGGACACCCGTGTCACCCCCCATCACGCCTTCGATACCAAAAGGTTCCTAAGGACCTAAGGAATCGATTAGCACCTACCAGACCCCTCGACTCGTACTCAAAAACCACGACTTCCAGTTTGAACTTCACGGCAAAACAGAGCAACTGAACGGGGGAAAGAAATTACCTGCCTGTCGATCACCACCGTGCTAGCCGCCGCGTTCACTGGAGTCCATAGAGCCGTCCTAGCCTTCCCTCACGTCCAATTGATCAACGCACGACAACACCACCACCAAGGTCCCTCAACAGCTCTCTGTTCTCTGGTTTTCCCGTGGACCCACACACTCCTCACACACAAGCACTCGACTTTTCAATTCCTCTCACCACCTTCCTTGCACTCTCAGCTTTCCCCTGATCACACTCACACACTCAAGCACTCACACGCTCACCCAGAACCCGATCAATTCCCTCTCAAACCTCACTCTGTTTTCTATCTTCTTCGAACAAACACGATACACACACATTGCACAGTTTTAAAACGCACACCGTGCACTTCCTAGAACCCACTACACACACTGCACGTGTCACCATCCCAAGGGCCAATTCCAAAAATATCCCATCTCTCATGTACACTTGTCCTCATCAGATTGCACAATTCTCAATGTGTAAAAAGACCAAAATGCCCCTATGAATCAAAATTACCATTTTACCCTTCGCCGTTCTAGACCCGTATCTTGCCCGTCCAATGTCCGATGAAGGCATGCTGCCTGTCGTTGAACTCAGGACGACGAGATCTACCTAACGGTCCTCGGTCTACGTGAAAACCAAGTGTCTAGTGAAAAGTCAACTTTTTCCCCTATTTTAACTAAATTACGGTAATGCCCTCAACCTTCCGAACATCATAATTTCCTCCTCGGATGTCGGAATCGGGCGTGCCACCTATCTACGAACTCGTGACGTCCCGAACTTCATTGGAATCGCCCAATTGACCGCCCAAACTAAAAGTCAACTTTTTGCCCATTCCAGGGGTAAAATCGTCATTCTACGCCCAAGTCCAAAAGTAACCAACTTAACACTGATTAACTCAGTTAATACACCACTAATCACTCATCTAATCCAAACTTCCGGGACGGGTCGTTACAATTTCAGCTTTTACAACTCAGAAGCTACTGAGGAAAGGTTGTTAGGGTTACCTAGCCCACGTGGTGGATACGAGTATTAGCCCATCGAGGGCGAGAGATATACCAGTGATACGAGACTTTTCGGATGTCTTTCTCGAGGATCTACTAGGCTTGCCACCACACAGAGAGATCGAGTTTACGATCGTGTTACTTCCAAGTATAAGACCTATCACACAAACAGCATACCGTATGACACCTGTGGAATTGAGGGAAATAAGGGAGCAACTACATGAGTTGCTAGAATTGGGGTTCATCCGACGTAGTGCTTCGTCGTGGAGAGCACAAGTCTTTTTCGTAAGGAAGAAAGAGGGTAGTCTCAGGTTGTGTGTAGATTACCGGTAGTTAAACAAAGTGACAGTGAGCAATAAGTATCCTTTGCCCAGGATAGATGATATGTTCGACTAGTTGAGAGGGGCGAGGTATGTAACGACCCGTCCCAAATTCCATGATTAGATTAGTGACTAATCACGATTAGTGAGGCTAATCCGTGATTAGTAGAGCGAAATCGGACGAACGATGCGAAATGACCGTTTTGCCCCTAGTGGTGGCAAAACGTTGACTTTTCAATCGGGCGGTCAAATGGACTTTGACCGATGACCGTGATGTAGTTCGTGACGTCACGAGTTCATAGACAGGTGGCACGTTCAATTCCGACGTTCGGGGAGGAAGTTATGACGTTCGGAAGGTTAGGGGCATTTTGGTAATTTTGGATAAAAGGGGTCAAATGTTGACTTTTTGACCGGGAGGTCCGATGGCCGAGGGCCGAAGACCGTTACGTAGATAAGGACGATACGAATCCGTAGACAGGCGGCACGTCAAATTCGGACGTTCGACGGCGAAGTTACGATTCACGGAAGTTCCCAGTTACTATTCACGACGGCACGTTTTACGAGACAAAAAGTGCAATTTTGTCTCTAGTGGGCCCAGATATTTAAATGGAGGCCCAATGGATGAGTGACACTTGTCACCCATCCACTGGCCAACCTCACCCACTCATGCACCAAACCTTTGCCCGTTCATCCATTTCTCCCATTTTCTTCCCAAACCAACCCGATCACCATTTCTTCACCCAAACACCAAACCCTTCCCTTCTAACCATAACTGAGACCAGAGGGTGAGAGAGGAGGACTAAGGACGGCAGCTGGTGGCTGGAACCACCGTGGGCGGTGGCGGGAACCCAGAACCCGAGCGGGTACCCGGTAAGCCCATTTTCAATTTTTGTGTGGATTTTGTTGTTATGGGTCGATTTGGACGATTGGTTTGAGTTAAATAGGTTGCTAGGGAGTTGTTAGGGAGGTTTTGGTGGTGGTTGGACGTCGGAGAAGCCCTGGGAGGTTTCGGGAAAATTGAACCGTGAGGTTCAAAATTGACCCGGTCGGATTTCGAGGGTTTTAGGTAGTTTTGTTAATTGGGTTAGATAGGAAATGAAGAAATAGGAATTTAGGAATTGGAATGGATGAAATCAGACCAAAAATGAGGGAGAAGGACACCTGGACCGGTTACGCCGGTCCAAGTTGCAGGAAAAACCGGACCGGACCGATTCGGACCGGTCTGACCGATGTAGGTGATGACTGATGACGTCATCCTGATGACGTCATCATGTCAGATCTGACAATGTAAGACTGACATGTCAGACAGTGGGCCAATGGGAGCGTGACACGTGTCACTGTCAGGGGCTATCAGTGATGACGTCATGCTGACGTCATCGATAACGTCAGCAGGTACTGTAGCACGCGCGTAGCTTTGGATACCGTGACAGGGTTGGTTGTGTGACTTATATATATGTATGTGATGGATATATGATATATATGATATGTGGTGTGCACAGGTGTGCACAGGATTTGAGCAGTGGCTCGTGTACTTGGTTTCTTTATGGTTTGGGGCCGAGTCCCTTATGGATTTGGGCAGTGGCCCGTATGGTCGTTTTCATTGTGGTCCTTTCGACCTTGGTTTATATCTGCTTTGGGCTTAGTCCCACATATGGTTTGTTTTGGATAAATGGGTTTCGAATGCATGCATGCTTTTTAGTGGAGGGTACAAATATCTTATGAAATGTTTTTATAAACTTTTGTTTTGTCCACTCACAGTTTTTAATATTTTGACTGCCCTTCAGGTTGACATCGGATGTGGACTGTAGCAGAGACCGAGATATCACATGCCTTCTCCGGATCCTGGCGCACTCTGATAGCCCGAGAGGGCAAAGGTTGGAAATATCCCTTGTCTGACACTTCGTGTCAGACGGGAGCAGGGTCATCCCGCACTAATTCCGGGGGGATTGGGATGGGTCCTGTCAAGGTATTTTTCCAAGATTGATTTGATGATAGGACCACCCCCGAAGGGACATTGATAACCGTGCCCGGTCCTGCTCCCGTCTAGCAAGTCGACTGAAATTCCCAAATTACCCTCCGTACTTGCCAAACCAGGGATAGCCACACACGTACTCACTCATGCCTCCGCCTCTCGATCAGCGTCGATCCACACGCCACGACCTGAAGGGTCAATAAAAACACAAAAGGTGTGAGTGGACAAAAATAAATCAGTTTATAAAATAGTTACAGAAAGACATATCTACCCTCCACATAAAACCAATGCATGCATTCGAAAAATCATTTCACAATTCTTTTCATTTCCAACATACGTGAAACCGTGTATGAAAATCCAATCATTTTCCTTTTCTTAACCTTCGGGTCTTAGCCCGCAATCATAAACACAGGGCCTCAGCCAAAAACCATGAATCAAATCCAAGTACACAACATAATCCAAATCCATCAACCATATAAACCGGGCCATTTCCCAACACATCCGAAAGCATCGGAAATCAACAATAATTCAGAAGTCAAACAATCTGCTGGATCTCAAGTGCGCCCGAGTCTTTAAACTCAAAACCATGTGCATAATCAGGCCTTCCGGGATATCAACGAGTCTTTAAACTCAGAACATAACCAATAGGCCTCGGGGGTATCATACCGGGTCTTTAAACTCAAAACAGTAACCGAGTCTTTAAACTCATCAAAGGCCCTCCCTCGTCATCAATTAATCGAGTCTTTAAACTCAAAACATGATCCAGCCTTAGCATCGGGTCTTTAAACCCAAAACATAATCCAGCAATAATACCGGTTCTTTGAACCCAAAACCATTTGTAAATCACAACAATCCAGGATCCATCGTGATCCAAATTCCAAAAACCAAACCGAAATCACATTTTGTCATAATAGGACTTATGTCCGAATTTCACATTCAAATCCCCAATCATATCCGTCATCCATTCCCGAATTCGAATTCGCAATAATGATTTCGTAAGCTAGCATCCAGAACCGTCATTCCGAACCCAAACCAGAAATCCATTTTCACACTTCCGAAAACCGAAATCTCGTTCATCAAATTACTTTTATGCCCTGGGCATCAAGCCCGAAATCACCTTTTTCAAAATCCGTTTTAAATCCTTGAAATCACATCATATTTCAAATCCCAAGGTCAAAGCATCAAAACCATAATCAAATCACCAAAATCACGGTCAAACCACAACATACTCGAAATCTCGTAAAATGTGAAAATCCGTATCAGTTTCGAAATACGTGTCAAAATCGTGAGTCGTACTCTCAATCACAATCACAACATCCTTAAAACATTATACGCACAATATCATGTAAAATCGTTTATCAAAACATTACCAAGGCATAAGAGAAACCATAGTCTCGAAATACGTGTAATTACGTATGACATATCAAAATACGTATAAATACAAAAATTGTAATTATCACAAGTCATAATCATAATTATTGAAATCATAGAAATATTTATGCATGCATTCAATATTGAAAGTAAAGTCCACTCACACACCGTCCATAACGCCCGTTTTTGCGCTGCACGCGTTTCCGTAATTTTCGACATTTTCCAGAAATTTCAAATCCTGTCCGAAATCATTCTTTAGTGTTACTAAGGACCCAAATAACATCATACTAATTTTCCATAATTTTCTAGGAATTAAACGTTAATTAAAAACGTAACATAAACCTTCGGACCCTCGAAACAACATCGAAACGGTGTCCGGTTAATTCGAAACCAACGCTAAAATGTTCGTTACATTGTATAGGACAAAAATCATGTTGAACTCACCTCGAAAATCGGTCCCACGCGCCCCCACGCGCCGCCGTGAGTGGCTGCGCGTGAAACTCACGCGCCTGCTACAGTACCAGGTACTGTTCATCTTCCTCACCCGGCAGACTGTGAAATGGGTAGTTCAACCCGCGCGATGACCCGTTTCAATCCTGCTCAAATCCAACTCCATTCCTTCAATTGAATCATCAAATAGCACCGTTAGAGACCCAATTAAGGTTCTGTAAACCTAATTACACACATCAAGCCTTTAAATCCAACATTTCTCTCAAGATCAAACACACGGTCTTAACTTTCGAAACTCACTCCAATCAGCTTGGTTTTCTAATTAAATGATACAGAAGCTTCGTATGACCTAAACAAACATTAAACCGTAACCAATTTCAAGAATCCTTACCCGTAGGTGGTAGTCCTCAAGCTCGAAAATTTCCAGAAATTGGAACTTGGGTTTTTGGCCAAACCGCGATCGATTTTCTTCAGTTTTTGTATGGTCGAGTCCGAAATGAACCCAGAAGACTATTCTGAATCTCTGTTTGGCTCCTCTCAACTCACAGATAAATTTTCGAATTTCCCTCCAATTTTCCCAATTTTCCCGATTCTGTTTTCGCTCAATTTCATCAGCTCTCTCCTCTCCAAAATAACACTCTCGACTCACTCTAACCCTCTATTTTCAATTCGGCCTTCATAGTAACCTAAGGGAATCTCAGTCCCTCTGTGTTTCTATTTCCCACAAAGGACCCAAAGCCGTGAAAAAAATATACCCGTGCTTTGTTTGTTCAGTTCAAAACCACCACTAGTTCAAGTCCCAATTCCACCACACTCTTGTCTTCCCATGCTCTGTTCAAGCCACTCACTGCATAAACAAATCCAGTGCTCTGTTTCTCTCCAATTCCAAAGGCACCAGCATTGTTCATTGTGCCAAACACATTATCACACACTGAGCACTTTCCATTTAATAGCTAAACAATTCCCACAACCCCACTCATGGATGATTCAAACAGCACCTTGGAAAATTACCATTTTACCCTCCTTCACAAAATTACCAAAATGCCCCTCCTCGTTCAAGACTCGTAACTTGGTCATCCGAACTTCGATTGACGCGTGCCGCCTGTCTACGGACTCAGGACATCGAGACCTACCCAATAGTCCTCGAATTGCGTGAAAATTAGTGGTCAATCAAAAAGTCAACATTTTCCCCCTTTCGTCCGAATTACGAAAATGCCCTTGAACTTCCGAACGTCATAACTTCCTCACCGAATGTCGGAATCGGGCATACCACATGTCTATAAACTCGTGACGTCCCGAACTACGTCACAGTCATCGGTCAAGGTATGTTTGACCATCCGAGAAAAAGTCAACTGTTCGCCCATAACCTAGGGGCAAAATCGTCGTTTTCTTCAAATTTTCCAAATTTCCCCTTTTTGAACGTCCGGGTCGTTACATTTGAGGTCGGGATATCATCAATTAAGGATCGCCAAGAAGGATGTCCCGAAGACTGCTTTCACAACCCGGTATGGGCATTATGAGTTACTGGTGATGCTTTTTGGACTGACGAATGCACCAACGGCCTTCATGGATTTAATGAATCAGGTGTTCAAATCTTACCTGGACCGGTTTGTTATCGTATTCATTAACGACATTTTGGTGTATTCAAAGAGTGTTAGGGCGCACGAGAAACACTTAAGGTTAGTACTGACGAGGTTAAGGAGAAACCAATTGTTTGCTAAGTTAAGCAAGTGTCGATTTTGGCTAAATAGTATTGGCTTCTTAGGCCACATCATCTCAGCTAAGGGGATTAGTGTGGACCCTCAAAAGACAGAAGCAAGAACCAACTGGGAACAACTGAAGACAGTAACGGAGGTCCGAAGCTTTATTGGTTTGTCTGGATACTATAGACGTTTCGTGGAAGGTTTCTCAGTGATTGCTGCTTCATTAACACGCTTGACGAGGAAGGGAGTTAAGCTTTTCTGGAACGAGCACTGTGAGAATAGTTTACAAGAATTAAAGAAACGACTGACCACTACACTAGTTTTGGCCTTACCAGATGATGGTGGGGAGTTCGAGGTTTATAGTGATGCATCCTTACAAGGCTTGGGTTACGTGTTGATGCAGCACGGGAGAGTTATAGCCTATGGCTCTCAACAGTTGAAATCACATGAGGCAAAACACCTTACTCACGATTTAGAGTTGGCAGCAATGGTGCATTCCTTGAAAATCTAGAGACATTATTTATACGAGGAGACGTGTAGGATTTTTACCGACCATCAGAGTTTAAAATACATATTCACTAAGAGGGAATTGAATCTGAGATATAGACGATGGCTGGAATTAATCAAGGACTACGACTGCACGATCAAGTATCATCCTAGGATGGCGAATGTAGTAGCTGATGCCTTGAGTAGGAAGGCGGTTAGTTTAGTTGCCCCTTTACGTATGGTTTACCTACCATTGCTAGTGCAACTCCAACGTGTTGGAGTTAGGCTTGGGGTGGATGGTGATGGAACTCTTTTGGCGAGCTATTATGTGAGACCCGTATTGCTTGATCAGATTGTGGATGCTCAATGCCAAGATCCTACCTTGTGTATTTTCAGAATGGAAGTCGAAGCCAGAGAAAGACAGGATTTCACCTTCAGAGACAACGACGAAGTATTAAAACAAGGTCGACTATGTGTACCAGCAGATGCTAGCTTGAGAGCGGAGATACTTGAGGAGGCTCACAGTTCAGCCTATGCCATGCATCCCAGGGGAAACAAAATGTATCGGACAATCAGGGAGTACCATTGGTGGACAGGCACGAAAAGAGATAACAAAGAATTTGTGAGTAAATGCCTGATTTACCAACAGGTGAAGGCTGAGCGGTAAAGGCCGTATGGACCCTTATAGTCCCTTCTGATCCCCGAAGTGGAAATGGGATCATCTTACTATGGATTCCGTGTTCAAACTTCCAACAACACGGAGCGGATTTGATGGAGTTTGGGTGATCATGGATCGACTTACGAAGTCAGCGCATTTCCTGCCTGTGTGTGAAACTTTTAAACCCAACTGACTGGCACGGTTATTTGTTGATAAGATCATTAGACTGGATGGATCACCAAAATCGGTAGTGCCAGATCAAGATAGGCGAGAGAGCGCTTTTAACGCCAGAACTTATGGACATGACCCAGGAAAAAGTCAAGATCATCAGGGAAAGATTAAAGACGGCTCAGGATCGTCAAAAGAGTTATGCTGATCGTAGAATAAGGGATCTTGAGTTCGAAGTAGGAAACTGGGTGTTTTTGAAACTATCGTCGTGGAAGGGCATCGTTCAGCTTGGAAGACGAGGGAAGTTAAGCCCTCAGTACATGGGACCATATGAAATTATGGAGAGAGTGGGTAGAGTGGCATATAGACTAGCCTTACCTTCAAAGCTTGCACGAGTATATGATGTCCTTCACGTTTTGATGCTTCAGATGTATGTACGTGAAGAATCGCATATTTTGGAGGAGCAACCTTTTGGAGCTTAGGACAGATTTTAGCTTTGAAGAGCAACCTGTGCAAATCCTGGATTGGAAACAAAAAGTTATCAGGAACAAGACCATACCTTTAGTGAAAGTACTATGGAGGAACTCTCTTGTGGAAGAAGCCACATGGGAACCCGAGGCCTTGATGCGAAAGAAACACCCATATTTGTTTGAGTAATTTCGAGGACGAAATTTTTGTTAATTGGGTAGATTGTAACGATCCGAAATTTCATTATATTTGTAAATTCAAAATTTTATGTAAAATGACCCGAGACACTGTTTGGATGTTGACCCTTGACCGTTACATAGATAGTGTCGTCACAAGTTCATAGACAAGCAGTATGCTAAATTCGGACGCTCAATGCAAAAGTTACGAGTCACGAAGTTCGAGGGTTACTATTACATTTTCCGAGATTTTGGACCAAGTGGCATTATTGGATTGGTCAACTGGTTCCTTGAACCAATCAGATGAGTGACAAGTGTCACTCATCTAACTGATCCATTTACCCAAAATACTGAGGTGCATGTATCTGTCTTCCCTTTCATTTTGTGTATTCGGATTGTGTACCAAGTGTTTGCAAACACACACACAACCATCTACCTACCTCCTCTAAACCTTCATCCCTCATTACCTGATACTTGTGAATGACTGAGAGAGTGTGAGACGATGACTCAAAGGCTGAGAACGGCGGCGCACGACAGAGAAGATGTTCACAGGTATAAACCTGAAACTCTCAAATCATGTCAAAGTTTGGGTTTGGATCTTAGGCTTTGTTAGGTGAATCTAAGGACCCAAAATACTTTTTAAGGTCTGTGTGAGTCGAATGGAGCCTAGAACTAGGCACGACTGCGTTGTGATCGACGCGAAATAGAACAGAAAAATTGGCCTCCACTGTTGTTAGAGCTAAGGTATGATTTTACTACGTTTTAGATAAATTTGAAACCGTAGATCAAACTAGGCACCTAGACGATCCTGTAGGAAGCAACGGTTTTGAAAACGGGTCAAAAGTGAGTGAGTTACAGCCGGGTCGGGTTCGCCGGTTTGGGCGACCCGAGTACAGAACCCGTCGAGAGGTTAGGAGCTGTCATCATCACTTTTCAGGATGTCAGAGACGTGGCCCAATCAGAGGGTACCATGTGTCACTGACATGTTAGTGATGTGGACCAGTGAGCTGCTGACATGTGGTACTTGTCAGAGCCCAACATGTGGCACCTTTTAGAGCCTGACACGTGGCACCTGTTAGAGTCTGACATGTGTTAGACTGACATTGTCAGATGATGTCATGTTGACATCAGCAGAGTTGACTGTTGACTTTTGACCAGTAGTGTTGACCCGTGTGTCACATGGGCATGAGTTTCGAAGCGAAACCATCACCATTTTCAAGATTTCGACGTTATGAATCCAATGGTGGTGGTTTTGTGTCGATTCTAGACTGTTAGATAGGTCAAAATGAGGTTTGTTGCCTTAGGAAGCTTGTTCAGGATGCGTTCCCTGGCTGGGTTTGTTCTGGGGTTTGTTGTTAGACCTAATAGGGTCAATTCGTGACCTTTGGATGCATTTGAACAGGCCCGGAGATTGTATTTAGATTCGGGACAGGTTTAGGCTATTAGTTAGCGCATCAAGGATTAACTGTGAGTGGACTTGTTGTTTTATATTGAAATGCATGTATAACCATTTTATATGTTTTCTTAAATGATTTAAGTTAAATGTTTTGGAATCATGGAATTTATATACTTGAATCATTGGTCATGGACTATGTTATGGATTTACGTGAAAATGTGGTTTTCGGGCTTGAGACCCATCTGGTAACCGTTTGACTCAGGTTTTGGGGTCAAGGGAGATGTGAAAGAAAGATTGGTTCAAATGGTTTGACCAGTGATCCAGTATGAGCAATTTTCGAGAAACGAATTTTTAAAATGGATTATAGACACGATTTTTGGAAGGTTTCGAGCCTAGTCCCAAATTAAACAGTGGTTTGTTTTGATATCAGAATAGACGAATTTCAAATATGATATTATTGAATTGTATGTTTTCATACTTATATATACCATCATGTATATGTGGTTTAGTCTCCTCCAGATGTCGAGGATCCTGGAGTTGTCACGATTCACTGCGTGGGATGGGTGACTTCAAGGAGGAGCTATCAGGGCCCACCCCTAATCCCCCAAGATTACGGACTAAACCCTACTCCCGTCTGACAACCCAACAAAAAAGACCGAAACAACCTCACGAAAACACAAATTACATTTCCAGACGCAGGAGAAAATTAAAACACCACAAGTCAACAGTTATACAGAGCATAGTACCAACTAAGGAAAGAAAACCCAATACACATAGTACACGCACAACAGAAACTGAAAACACTCTGGGAAGACTCTCGAGTATTCTAAGCCTCTGACGCTGCCTCAACGTCAACCCCCGCGCTAGCTCCACGACCTAGAGGGCAATTAAAACCAGAAAGTGTGAGTGGACCATAAAGAATAAAAGTTTCAAAAACCATTTTTATAACAAACCAGGGTTTGGCCCTCCGTTTTGAAAACATGCATGCACAACCCATTTATTTAAACACAGCTATAAACCACATAGTAATCATCATAAAAACATTTATAATTCACAAAATAGGTATCATGAAAACAGTACGATAAAACATAAATCCAAATCATCATTATCCGATCAAACCTGCTGGACCTATCCGAGTCTTTAAACTCCCGAGTCTTTAAACTCAATCCAGGCCTCAATAATCCGAGTCTTTAAACTCAACAGGCCTACAGGGGAAATATCAATATATCCGAGTCTTTAAACTCCGAGTCTTTAAACTCCGAGTCTTTAAACTCAATCCGGGTCTTTAAACCCAATCTGGGCCCGTCCCCCGTCAATCACAATATCCGGGTCTTTAAACCCAATAACCAGATCCAGCAAATCCAATCCAAAACCATTTGAAAACCATTCTAAAGCCATATCCAAACCCGAATCCGAAACCACTGGTCTGACGCCATTCCGGCATCCAGAACCGTCATTCCGAACCCAAATCGGGAATTCCACTTTTCAACTTCAAAACCAAATTCCGCTTTCAGAAATCCGATTCTAAAATCGAAAACCTTGATCATTGAAATCATGTTCCAAAATCCCTTTATAATCATTGAAAACCATTTATCGTTTGAAATCCCAAAACCATGGCATCATAATCAGAAATCAAGCCTTTCTCGTAAAAACGTGCCAAATACGCTATTTCTCGAAAAACGTGCAATTAAGTAAAACAGTTATAGATTATTCAGATAACCATGAAATCACCTATAAAACCATAAAAAAAGTAATTAAAATCAGTTATGCATGAAATCCACTCAGAGTTACTGGGCACGTCACTCGCGTCCCGAACGTCCTGTACGTTCCTCGACCTCCTCGTGGATTCCCGATCCTGTCAACAGTCACCAAAATACGTCACTAACACGTCAACTAAGGTTCTCCTAATTCCCCGCAAAATTCCTCGGATTCTAAACGTAACGAACCGAGACCCTAACCCTTCATCCTCGTAGAACTAACTCAATTCGACGTCCGATTAACCCGAAAACTATCCCAAAAGATTCGTTACAACATCTAGACCAAAAACCTAGGTGGAAGTTTCCCCAGAAAATTCCCCACGCGCCGTCAAAAGTGGCTGCGCGTAGGCCTCACACGCCTGCACTGTTCATCGTCTTCAACCTTCGTCCAAACGCTCCAGACCGGTTCTCTATCATCCGTCCACCATTTCCCTTCCTTCCAAGCCCAAAAGCTTCATCCTGACCTAAGCAATCTATTCCCTTCAACCAAAGACGACAATACAACCTCTAACCCGTCGTCCCCAAGCTCGAACAAAATCACTCGAGAACCCCTGTTCAAGCTCCCAGCCAACCGTCTACTCCCCTGTCACGGCTGTACAACCAGAAGGTTCCTAAGACCTTACTGAGTCCACTAGAACTCACCAAACACCTCGACTCAGCCCCTAGCTTCACGACTTTTAAATTGAAACAAATCGGAAAAACAGAGGAATTTGAAATTACCTCACCTGCCGCTCACCGCCGTGGCTCCGCCGTGTCCTTAGGTGTCCCCTCAGCTCCTCAGGTCCCCCTCCGTCCTCTGAACACCACCACTCGACTGTTTTGATCAAAACACGGCAGCACTCTACCAAACACCCTCTCTGTTTTCCTGAGAACTCACATTCCTCATACACACAACCACTCAACTTCCAAATCTCTCAGCCCATTCCTTGTACTCTCAGTCTCCCTCTGAACACAAACACACACTCAAGACTCTCACCTCCCTGAAATTCGATCGATTTCCTCCCTACTCTGTCTCTGTTTTCTCTCGATTACACGACCACACACAGTCCAAATATAAGTGCACCGTCCAAACTTGTAGAAGCCACTAGAGCAACCCCACGTGTCACAATCCCATGGCCCAAACTCAAAATATTTGTCCCAATCTGTTTTGCACAAATCCCAATGTGCAAAAAGACCAAATTACCCCTATGACTCAAAATTACCATTTTGCCCCTCACCGTTCTAGACCTGTATCTTAACCTTCCAATGTCCGATGAAGGCATGTCGCCTGTCGTTAAACTCAGGACGACGAGATCTATCTAACGGTCCTCGATCTACGTGCAACAACCCTGTCGTACGAAAAGTCAACTTTTCCCCCTTCGTTTACCCAAATTACGGTAATACCCTTCCGAACATCATAACTTCCTCCTCGGATGTTGGAATCGGCCGTGCCACCTGTCTACGGACTCGTGATGCCCCAAACTACGTCACGGTCATCGGTCAATGCCCAATTGACCGCCCGAACTAAAAGTCAACATTTTACCTAACCTAGGGGAAAAATCGTCATTCTACGCTAACGGGCCAAACGTAACCAACTAAACACCGATTAAGCTCACTAATCTGTTACTGATGACTTTGCTAATCCCGACTCTCGGGACGGGTCGTTACAGGAGCTCAGACTCAGGAGTGCTAGTTATGATATCATCTTTGATATGGTAGGATCCGAGACAAGTACCCCATTTCGATATCACCCTGGACGTTGTGGAGTTCGTGCCAGGGATTACTCCGAGATGAGACCCCGAGTAGTACGCGTACTATAGTGAAATCGTGACTGGTATTCGTTGGACATCTGGGATGTCGAGGATGGGTTATATATATTGTGTTGTTTAGGTATTTGTGTCCAGGTCACTATATTTAGAATTTATTCCTACTCCATTGTTTTGAATTGTATGCATGCATGTTTACAAATGGAGGGTCTAAATGTTATTATTGCTTAAATGATTTTATAACTCATTGTTTTTTTATCCACTCACACTTTCACTGTTTTCTTGACCTTCTAAGCGGTGATACTGAGATGGGGGCCGACTCCGTGGCCGAGGCATAAATAGCACCGTTGCGTTATGTTCACCCTGCAGGGTAGGTGTTTGTAATTATTTTATTAGTACGAACATAATGGTCTCGTCCCTTGTTTGAAAATATTGTTGTGTTAAACACCAGTGTGTATTTTGGAACCCTAGTAAGGGTATTTGTGGTAAAATGCCCCTAGTAAGGGTAGTTGTGATATTTTGAGTTACATGTCAAAAGGGAGCAGGCTTTGCTCCCGGCGGTCCCCAGAGAGGGATTGAGGTGGGTCCTGTCAGGCTGGACTGGTGGTTTCGGTGCCCGCGCGCCGAAGGGGATAGGAGACCTTCAGGACTCGCTCGCTGAAACGGAATCAGGCGAATTGGGATGCACGCACCGAATAGAATATAGGGCTGCTTGGAATGGTTCGGTAGGGAGCTACCGAATTTATTTGCACTTTTTGGTAGTTTCCCTTGTTTCAATCATAACTTCTTCAATAAAACTCCGATTGAGACGATTCATTCGCTAAAACTCTCATAATGACGAGCTCTATCCAATTCTGCACATTTGTCACAAAATATATTATTTTCTCCTATTGTTTAGCATTTTTTCATTAAAAGTTAAGTATAAAGGATATAAAATAATATAAAATAATGCTCAAATAAAGGCTTATCAAATTCCCTCACACTTAGACTTTGCTAGTCCCTAGCGAGTACTAAAATAAATTACAAATTCAAACAACTAAGCCTTTAAACCATTTGTCTCAAATTTCATTAATATACACATGGCATTAAAGATTTACACTAGATGGCATTTAAGCAATAGGAATTCAAAAGTTAATAATAAGTAACAAAATGCTTCAACAAGTATGACAATGAGTAAACTCGGTCAATGGGATCGCAACATGAATAAAACAAGTATGAATCAACTCACAAAGATATGCACTCATAAATTCACTCAATTTGTAAGGGTTTGTGTTTGCACTCAAGGTATGTGAGAAAAAATGATCACATAATAGAATTAAAGTACTTTTGCAAAATCTCAAATAAACACCTCAAGATAAAACAGAACATACTTGCACATATGAACCAAAACCATAACCTTACTCTAGTGATAAACTCAACTAATCAAAATTCACCATCTTAAGGATCATAAGGTCTTTATGAAGGTTGTAATGGGGCTAAGTTTAGAGACACAGAGTGTATAGGACAAGTGGTGCTCAAATTCGTTAGACTCAATGGACTCCCAAAATGTATCATAACTTCCCAACCTTAGTGCAATGATGTCAGTAATTTATCCCTTCGAACATAGGCCTAATTTCATCTTGTTGGGCCTTGAATTCATTCTTTGTGTCAGATTTACAAATGTAAAGGACTTAACTCAAACATTACATAATCAAACCTTATTACCTTGATAGAGACTTAAACTTCCCCTTTTTTTATTGATTTTTTTTCTTTTCATATATTAAGGTAATAACATGTGTCAATAATACAACAAAATTCGAGTAAGTAAATCCAAATAATGCACATAAAAGTCTTTACAACACCATCATTTTCTCTTTACACGATCTTCATGTCTTCTATCGAGTCCTTGGAACAAGGGTAAAGGATATCTATACTAATCTCAAGTGTTTAGATAATCATGGTGATGAAAGAAAGGTTTAATGTGGGATCAAAGGGGTTAAAACTAAGGGGTTCGCAACTTGTGCGCACAAAATAGGGAACATGGATATTGAATATGTGGTGTTAACCTTAATGCCTTAATCATGTCCAAAATCAGAGAGTTTATTTACTTAAAATCTTTGAAAATCACATAGAATAAGTTCTAGTACTCTAGAGTTCATTAAAAGCTATGACAAGTAGTTACGAGGCATATGTATATCAATTTAAATAAAGAACTTATGAATTCCTCATCAAAGATGTATATAAAGTTCTAAAGCTCACATAAGGTTCAAATGATTCAAACTTGTCTTAACATGCTCATTTCTGTACCAGTTTATTATGCATCGTCTACTACAAGTCATAAACACTTAATCACGAAGTATTAACAAACAAATTCAAGTTGTAGTGATAATATTCTAGCCATGTTGTATTCGATTTTCCTTTGTTCTTATCATTGACAGGTTAAAGGGTATCCAAAGACTCGTACGAACATTAAGTTACATCAAAAAACTCAAGGAATTCAAGAATTTTTTTTTGAATTTTATGAAACAAATAAAATTGTAAATCCTTCCCCCACACTTAAACTCTACATTGTCCTAAATGTAAGCAAGCATAAAGTAAATGAACATAGAATCTCAGTAAAGCAGAAGGTTTCATGAAAATAAAGCAAGAAATACATAAAGTAAATTAATTGAAAGATAATGAAGGGTTTGAAAGGGCAAATCTGCATTGATGACTCCTTCACAACTCGGGAATATATTGGGTTGCCTCTCAACAAGCGCTTAAAGTTTAACGTCTATCAAGCCTAGACGAGAGGCCTTAATTACTTCACTCAGTGGCTCTTTCCCTTTCCGACCTTGAACTAGGGTTTGGTGTTGGTTGAGGTGGAAGCACCCCACTCACTTGAAGTTGGCCTATGAAATCCACTACCTTGCCCATTTGGTCCTTAAGATTTGCAATGTCTTTCTGCTGATTTTGTTGACTTATTATATAAGAGCCTGAGTCGTAGCCATTAGATTTTTCTGCCCTTGGGAAAGGGTAGCCAACATTTTATCATAATCCGGGTTAGAAGATGAAGAGATATTATAAGGTGCATGATTATGAGAAAAGTTTGAATATGGAATCGAGGGCCTAGGGTGCCATGTGGGTCGTGGAAATTGTTCTGGGCTTGGTTTGGGCCCATGAACATGTTCTGCGAGTTCTGGACCTTTTTTGGATCTCTCCAACTATAACCTTGGTTCCTTGGCCCTCCTTGGAAGCCTCCAATGGCGCGTGCCATCTCCCTTATGTTGTTTTCCTCCCCTACTAGAACGCATTGGCCTTCAAGGTGACCCTTAAAGCATATGGAACATACTAGAGCTATATGCTTCATCAAATCTAACACATTCACCATAAGCACAAAGTTTGAGTCAATGTTGTTAAAGTTAGAACAATGTTATAATAACGTCATCAAAGATGTAAGTTAGCTTGTTAGAGATACATATTTGTGACTTATGCAAGTTTTTGTTAAGGATGCAAGTTTTGGTAAAGATGCAAGTTAAATTAAAAATGCAAGTTCAGTTAAAGATGCAAGTTAAAGATGCACGGTAAAGATGTCATGACAAGTAAGGTAAGAAAAATTATAAACAAATGTAACCAAAATATATTCAAGTAGGAAATAACGTATATACAAGTAAGAAATGACAAAGTATAAGCAAGTGTAGAATGCATAAAGTAGAGTCACGGAAAATCAAGCAAATGCACAATTCCAAAAACGTTTAAACTAATGAAACACATGAGGATCTACATGAAAAAATGGTGTGAACGCATAAGAGATAAATTGTTAGGACCTCCATAAGACATAAGTGACGTAACAATGCATGAAAAGAATGGCATGCACCTTCGATCTCACTTCCTTAGATTCACTTAGTCTAGGGGGCTCGGTGATGAAATCCGAGCATCATGAAATCTCAGAGAGGGTATGCAATCTAATAATGCAATAAGTAAAGCTTTAGAGTGTCATGAATAACATTCCCTTTATGCTTCTCATAGTACTTTCCTTGGCGTACGGCCTGCGCGTACTGATAACCACACTTCCACCATTCAACATTAATCATGGCCAGTTAGGATAAATGTAACGCGAGAAGCAAGGATAATTTCGAGAACACCCTGAGACTAGCTTAGCTAGGGCATATACTCCATTGGTGTTCCCTTTTTTAATCCAAAACTTGTCACCAGTCATAACCCTCCTAGACACCATGACCAATCGATGGAAGTTTTAGTGAATTACCAAACCCAAGTGTTTACGAACTCCGCCTCGACCTCATGTCCATAGATTCATGTCTACGGTGTGTGGTGATGAAATCCACACATCATGAAGGGTTAAGGAGAAAGTAAATAAAAGGGGCACTACCTGTTCCTGAAAGTAAGATTTCGAAGAAAAGTGGCCTTGAGATTCATGCAACTCTAAAACATTTAATAGGAAACAATATTTACATGTTAGGGAAGTCAAAAATATATAAAGTATAAAATGACAAATTACATAAGAACAATTTATACAAGTATGATTTTATGAACAAGTAATTATATTCAGAAAACAAATTCACACTAACATATTAATGAATTCACAAATAAATATTTACAAGAACATAAAGCTACGACTAACACCTTTTTTTCTTTAATCTTATTTTAGAATTTACAAAAAATAAAATAAAAATATGAAATCAAGTACAATGCACAATTTATGAACAAGTAGAATGTGTGTACTATGAAACACAAAAATTATGAGCATTTATAATATGAACAAGTGTTGAAAAATATGAAAATAATAATATGAACAAGTATAAAATTAAAAGTTGTGAACAAGTATAATAAGAATATTAGAACAAGTAAGATCAAGCATAATTATGAACAAGTATAAACAAATAAGTATAAAAAAATATGAACAAATATAAGAATCAAAATTATGGACGGTTTACATATAAACAATTTTACACACACTGATACATTAAGAATGATTTTCAATTTCCCCGGCAACGGCGCCAAAAATTGATACTGCTTTTACCGAGCATTAAAGTAAACACAAATTAACACTTAACACTTAATAAAAACATATGCAATTTAAACCCTTTTTGTGTAGATGTAGTATTGGTAAATAGGAATCGTTCTTAATTGGAGAAATTAGGGAACATTCATAATGGTTAGTAGAAAAGAATAAAAGAATAATATGGGGGAAGTTTTGAAGATAGTGTAAACATAAAAATACATGTAAAACAATCATAAATTTAATGCTACTCCTATTTTAACCTTTGTACAATTTACTCTTCTTTAAACACAAATTTTACCAACATACTAACATTTTGCACGTATTGAACCAATCACGAAATCCTACCTTCATCATTTCAATTACAAGCGTATACTTTTCAATATTATAAATGCACCGAACAGCGGTCATAAATATTTACAATACGATTCACCTTACGTTTTTGATTGAATGTGTGTCAAACATTCAATCTCTCCAACCCTATTCTAAGTGCACCGAACAGCGGTCATAAACACTTTGCGTTGAATTGAAGTTAAAGCACTAAAATGTGTGAAATAACTGAAATTCAGAAAGTAAAACACATGGAGATTGTATACATAAGTACAAATATTAGAAAGGAAATACCAACACATATATTGAATTAAAGTAAACCAAAAATAATATCAAGAGTTTAAGTAGAGAGAACAAAGTTACACTTTCGGGATCCAAGAACAACTTGAGATGCTTAAGTGGATTGAAACAATGGACTGTTATTCACAAGGTTCCCTGCTCAGCAGAGGAAACCTTGTGAAGATGGAGGGAAAGACAAGGGGGAAAATGGACTTAAAACTCTTGAATTTCCTTGGGCATACCCGACTAGGGTTTTCCTTTAGAGAGGCTCAAGTTTTTGTCTAAGAAGGAGTCCCTTTACAATGAGAATGAGCTCCCTTTTTATAGTGATAGTAGCTCATCAAAATTTAGGAAATAAAATCCTAATTAAATAAATACAATAAAAACATGCTAGAAACTAGCCTAGAAATCATATTTCCTTGATTTTGCATGAAACCCTAGGTGTCTAGGTTCATTTTGGAGTTGGGAAATGCCAAAATTTGTGCAAAAAACAGTGCTGGAGTGGCTGGATGAACAGCAGGTTGAAATTCGGTGGCCCGTTGCTGAAAAATGGAAGGGAAATTCGATGGAAATCGGCTGAAAGGCGGAAGGGCTGGGATAGAGGTTTCGGTGCACGTGCGCCGAAGGCGATAGGAGACCTTCAGAACACGCGCGCCGAAACAGAATCAAGCGAATTGGGATGGGCGCGTCGAACAGAATATGGGGCTTATAACGACCCGTCCCGAATATCGGGATTAAATATTAATTAATTATGAATTTAGAATGACTAATCGGGGATTAGTTGAGTGAATACAGACGGACGGCGTGAAATGACCGTTTTACCCCTAGAATTGTGCAAAATTTTGACTTTTAACCCGGTGAGTCAAACATACGAGGACCGAGGACCATTACGTATATTGGGACGTTACGAGTCCGTAGACATGCGGCACGTCGAAATCGGCCGCCGAACGGAGAAGTTACGGTCACGGGATCGAAATCGGGAACTTACATCTCGAGATTTGAATTAAATATTGATTAAACCTGATTGGCTGATATTTTAATGTGGGACCCTTGGATGAGTGACACTTGTCACTTATCCCATTGGTCCTTGCCCCTAGATTATGGATCTAAATGTGATTGGATGGCTAGGATTAAAATAACATTATTTTTAATTATTTTATATTTTTTTTGCCCTCACGTGTCAGGACCCGTCCCAAATCCTCCAATATTAACGTGAGACACGCCTGATACCGTCTAATTACCAGGGAAAATTTCGTCTCTAGCCCTCACCTGGGCTTCTAAAGTACGCCAGGATCGTAGGAGGAGTGCTATCGATGATGTAGTCGAGTCTTACCGAGTTGGATAGGCTCAGGTTGCCGTGACGATTGTGACGATGGGATTCGTCAGTCGTGACGATGATACGAGGTGCGTGAGTGAAACACAGTACGAGCATAGATTCTGGATTCGAATCAGTTACTGCTGAGTGCGATCGCAGAATGAGACGCTAACGTTGGGTGTTGGCATATTTGCCAAGCTACCTCTATGAGATGACCGTGACGAGTAGGATATACATGGATGAGTGACAGGTGCCCTAGATATCCTTGGATGGATTACACAAGTGTGAGTGCTAGATTTGATCCCATAGAGTTGGGACGTGTGAACTAGTATGCCGACGGGATAGTCGATGTTCCCAGTACGGTGAACGCGTGAGTTCGGTGGGCACTGAGCGGGACAGAGAGGATACTGAGTGGCTCAGTGCGAGGCATCAGGAGTACTTGGTTTGGTGACCAGTTCTCTGATGATATGAGACTTGGGGCGCAAGTGTGTGCCTAGTAGTGGTAACATTAAAGGTTGAAATGCCTAAGTGGCATTCAGATGAAAAGATATAAATGGATGATGTGAGCGACCTCTTATGATGTATGGGTCGATTGGTCAGATATGGTAGTACGCAGAGATTTGGCTTCAGATCACGAAAGACGTTGCGATCTGTTTAGCCTACTGACCGATGTCAGTGGATTTCGACCAATTCTGTGAGTCAGGATTGGATCAGGTGGATTAAAGGTACGAGATACGAGTGTTGGAGGCCGTTTATGCACATCCGTAAATAGTATACAAGGTTTAACCTTGAGTCACGTGAATTCCACTCGGAATGAGTGTACCTACATAAACGGTATTCACGAACGCGTGGATGGTGTCCAGTCAAGCTGAGGACTTGAGAGTTCATTACATATTGGTTTTGGTTGACTACGGCTGACCATACCTCATGAGTTGGGGACTTGGAAATCGTTGGCCTATAGGACGCAAAGATGTTCGTGTAATGAGTGAGCTCAGTAATTGGAAAAGAAGCATGTTTCCAACGTGATTGGAATTTCGAAATCAAGAGAGGTTGTGATTGAGACGATGAGAAAAGTGCTTGATTCCGCATTGGAGATGGATATTTTGTGGTCACTGAGTGTGACCTTTTAGTAGATAGTGTTGAGTTCCTATTGGTCCATGTCTGACATGTCAGTCTGAAATTGTCAAATCTGACAGGATGATGTCATTGCTGACGTCATCAGTCATCCCTGACCTCAGTCGAGTTCTGCAACTGGGTCTTGCAGACCCGCGACCTGACCCGGCTGGTTCTCCACCGTCTGACCATGAAACTCCTCCTTATTTCTTCCTACAACTTCGTCTCATCCTTCCCAAGAGATCCACCAACCCAGAACTCTATGAAAATGGCTCAAAATTACCTTCCCGATCGATAAACAGTGACGACAATGTTCCTCCTCTGTTTCCAGCCGTCTCTGAGCACCACTGCGTTCAAAACTAGTTTCTACAAGGTCGTACAATCCCTAAAAACATGTTAGAATCGACCTAAGCCTTTAATAAACGTCGAAAACTCATTTTCCAATTTTGGATCAAAACTGGGTTTCGGGTTACCTGGGTTCTAGGTTTCCTCCGCCGTCCACGGCGGTCCTGTCACTTCCTCGCCGCCCCCTGATCCTTCGGCCATCACGTGTCACTCTCTCAGCCAGCCTAGCTGCTTATTTCAATTGAAGGAATTGGGAAGGGGATATGTTTGTGGGTTTCAGGTTCAAATTAAATAATGAGGAAAATGGTATACATGTATGTATGTTGGGGAAGCAATGGATAAGTGGTACTTGTCACTCATCCATTGGGCCTGAAACAAAATATCTGGGCCCACTTAATGACAAATGGCCCTCGTCTCGTAAAACGTGCAATAGTACCTCGAACCTTCCGTGACCCGTAACTTTCCTGTCAAACGTTCGATTTGGACGTGTCGCCTGTCTACGGGCTCGTATCGACTCGATACGTAACGGTCATCGATCCCCATATCTTTGACTCATTGGGTCAAAATTCAACATTTTGCCCAATTCCACGGGCAAAATGGTCATTTTATACCGTCCGTCTGAATTCTCTCTACTAATCAAGGCTTAGTCATGATAATCCTAATTAATTAATATTTAATCCCGATATTCGGGACGGGTTGTTACAAACTATACCTCATACCTCCTTAGATCTAACAATGACAAGTAGTCAAATATGCAGTAGTCAACAAAACATACCTTCCCACCTTTATATACTCCATTTTTCATCAATCCAAAGTAGTGCATTTGAAGAGTACAATATTCATGATTTTCTGCCAAATAAATAAAAAAAAAAATCAAACCAACATGTAGAAAACACAAAATACTCAACAATTGAACATGTCAAAATAAACACACAATTGGTCTTTAGTTGAAAATTTTAAGTCTACGAGTTAAAAGGAATCATTAGTGAAGCAAATGGTATCACCACAACTGCATTCTGATTAATGCATTAATGCAGCAATGCAGCAAAAGGCACAAGAAGTCTGTAAATAATATAGGTACATGGGGCTATAAAGCACAAGCATCCAAAAGGAGCAACCAAAATGAGGTTCCAGGCTGAGGTATGTAGCTAATCTAAGAATATGAGAAAATATCGTATATCTCATTCATTTGGGCAATCTCTCCTGCCCTAAATCAGCTTGTCAAACGATTGGAGCTAAGTGATGTAATTTAATTCTTCTTAAAATAAAATTTACAAGCAACTGATTAAAAAAATGCCACATTTTCCCACGAACATAACCATCTAATCACAAAAAAAAAAACATCACATCCAAAATCCATGCAACCATATTAACAAAATTTCATGAGAATAACCAGCAAAGAAGCAAAAAGGAAGACTTACTATACTTAAGAGTAGTGTCTCTTGACCATCTAAATATAGTATCCATGAGAATAACCAGAAAAGATTCAACCCAATTTCTTGAAAGTCAACCCCAATTTCTTGAAAGTCAACCCTAATTTCTTCAAACAACCCAACCCCAATTTCTTCAAACCCAACCCCAATTCAATCTTTTCCAAATCACTCAGATAAACCGTAGATCAGAATTTCCAAGCTCTCCTTTTTTTCTTTCTGATCTACCTTCCTTAAGCATAGAGCAGGAGGAAGAAGAAGGTGCATCAAGTCTCCACACTCCTCAATGCAGCAAGTCTCCAAGCGATGGGAGAAAAGGCATGAACGTTTCCAAGCAATGAAGCAAGTCTCCACACTCCTCCAATTACACTTCAAACGATGAAAGAACACTTAATATTTTGAGGAAAGACTCTTTCACCCTTACTATTTAGAACATGTGCCTATCACATGATTTTCCCCAACAGAAAATGTTTACATTTTAACATAAGGACATTTAGTATACACTTAGGTATAGTTTATGGTTCTTTTCCAACTAATAATTAAGTTCAGAGACTATAGCTAACATTAGGGTGTAGCAACAATTTTCCCAAAAGAGTAATTAAGTCACCATATCCACCGACTTTAAGGCCGTCCAAATATTTCAACACATGCAGATAACTATCTTTTTCCTTCGAATCAACTCAATCTGAGTTCACGACATATCATCAATCCAGGTTACGGGTAATGGGTCGTATCATGCTATGTTCGTGTTGTATTATGAATTTTATTTTACCCAAATATACTAAACTTGAATCTGAACCGTTTAACAAACACGTCAAGAATGTCCAACCTGAACTCGACCTGTTAGTAACCCATATAACCCATGTAACCTGCTTAATAAACAGGTCGTACTTGAAATTCAATTAACATATGACCCGTTTAACTTGCTTAACATGTTTAATCAATTTAAACTATAAGATTTAAAGGTATATAGGTAGGTAAATGGGTAGATATATGAGTTAGTAATTGACACGTTTATTAAATGGGTTAATATATAGGTCATTATACGGGTTAATAGGTTAACCAAAAATCTATTCATTTATTAAACAAGTTAATATGACATTATATGTGTTAATAGGTTGACCCGAAATCCACCTGTTTATTAAATGTGTCATAACGGGTTGACCCAAAAGTTTAATCATGCGGGTTGGCCAGGATAAATTTCATGCGAGTTTCAAGTCGTATATCGAATCGTGTCAAAAATTGACACCCTTAAATCCAAGTTTTAATTCAGGTAGACATATATATATATATATATATATATGCATGATTAATATGTTTTCCATTCATTTCACATAATATATCTATGGGTTATTTATACATACACTTCTTAAGATTTCTCGTGTTATATAAATACCCCCTCAGATTTCAACAATTACATAAACACCCCTTTAGGTTTTAAAACCCTTGTGCATAACCCCTTCTATTTAAAATTTTATTTATAATGACGTAGTAACCCTTGGATAACAACTCTTAATAAAGATTAAGTTATCTCACAACCAAACACATTTCCTCAATATTTTAATTTTTTCAAAAAATTCTGCAATTTTTATAAAAAAATAAAAAATAATAATATTAAAAAAATCTGCCATTTTTACTAATATTACAAAATAAAATAAAGTAGACAGAATTAATGTGAATTATAAATAATTCAACCATTTTTTATAATTATTAACTTGAATTATAATTTGTGCTCAATTTTTTATTCTATTTTTTTATATATATAAAGATGCCTATCTCACGAATGGGAGAAATTTTTTAATTTTTTTTTCTAAATTTTTAATTTTTTATATAAAAAATGGCAGAATTTTTTACAAAAATAAATTTGAGGAAAAGTATTTAGTTGTAAGATAGCTTTAAACAGAATAGGTAATTTTGTCATTATAAACAAAATTTTAAATAGAATAAGTTATGCTCAAAAGTTTTGAAATCTGAGTGCGTGTTTATGCAATTATTGAAATCTAAAGAAATATACGTGTAAATAGCCTTATATCCATTTATGTAATTATATATATTATAATCTAATAACTGATAATACTTATATATCTTATTATGATATTAATGATAATATAAACTTTTGTATTCTGAAAATTTAAGAGTTGTGCCTAAGACTGATTTGCATGAATATAATAATTCTGCCAATTTATAAGAGGCAAATGTTGCTTTATAATATCTATTAATATTATAAATTTAGGAGAATAAGTGGTTTTCATCAAAAAAATTTGGACGAAAATACTCTCATTATGATTTTAAAAATATAAATAAAATAATTAAATTATATATTTTAATTAAATTTTTAAATAATAAACATTTAAGTGGAAGAAGTGGATAGTTGCTCCTTCTCTCTCATTCCTTTTTAATTATTTGTTATCTTTTTCAATTTATAATTAAAAAAATCACACACCATATATGAACGGATGTATGAGGATAGTGTTATTAATTATACTCACTTTAAACACGCGATAATATCTAGTATAATGATTAATTTTGAGATGTATTTATAATACCATCACATGTTATTATAATTATAATTATAATTATATTATATTATTTGTAATTATTTTTCATATTTAAAAATAATTATCTCAAAGTTAGATTATACTTTTATTATAACAGTTGAATTATTAGTACCACGTAATTAAATTATGAACGCTGCATTAATTATTTTGGTAACACCACTAATTATTTGTAAACATCGTGCTTTATATATTTTTATTAGCACCACCTTATAATAATAATAATAATATTATTATTCCATATAATATATGGATGGGAATTTAGATTGATATTCATGACTTTTTATGAACGTGTAAAAACCCATGATGCGTTGAATATGCATGAATCGGCATGGAATTTCATATATTATGTAGATTAAGGTGAAGGAAGTAGCGTGGATTTGGATTGATGCATGTGCATGGAATTGAATAACAGCCTTTTTTTACTTGGAGGGCTCGCTTCTGTGAGTCTGTGACTCTCTGTCCAGCTATATAATTAATGAAACATTGGAAGATACAGATACAGATACAGATACAAATCCACACCTTCTTTTGTCCTTTTCTTACTTTCTTAGTTATAATGGTTTCATTTCATGTCTCTCCTTTTATGCGTGGTAAATAAGTTTAGCCAAAGGATCTTCTCCACCTATAGGCTATACCACGTGAAAATCGTTCAAAACCTGAATTTTCTGGCAATGATAGGAAGTTTCCATCATTAACCCACCGTTGATAATTTAACATTTTACCGCTTTTGAGTTTCGCATTTTCACCGTTTCTACTATAGGAATGAAGGGATAAAGATGAGCAGCCAAGATCGAACCAACTCAGAATTTAAAAATGAAAAAGGCTGAAATTGAATGTGAAATTCTCAAAACTAAATGGTATCATTGAATTTAATTAATACAAGAAAAAAGAGGCATAATACATGTACATAAAAAGAAAAATAATTATATAATGTAATATAATAGAAAAATTATTTAAATTATATTATATTACTCATTAAAGAACTATATTCATCAATTAACGAATATATGTCGATATTATTAACAAGCTTCCATATTATGCGTGGAAAAATATCATAAAATCTCCAATAAATACATTTTCCTTCTTATTAAGTATGAAACAAATAAATGAGATGAGTTATATAGATTGATATTATATATAAATATATATATATATATATATATATATTTTAGTTCCTAAATTTTGGGTGAGCTGAAGCCCACGCTAGTTGTACACTATACCAAAAGAGACTTTTTATGGCATGCAAATGTATACCTTAAAAGAGTTTTTACGGTATTGACAGGACCCATCCCAATCCCCCCGGGATTACCGTGGAATGTGCCCTGCTCCCGTCCAACAAGGGGTGTCAGACAAGGGATAACCAAGAGCCACTGCCCAACGGGGCATCCAGAGTGCGCAAGGATCGATGGAGGAGGTGTGCAATGTCCCAGTCTCTGCTGCAATCGCATCCGTGATCAACCTGAAGGGCATTAAAACCAAAAGCTGTGAGTGGACAAAAACCAGTAAGTTCATCAAATACATTTATAAGACATTTATGCCCTCCAATAAAAACGTATGCATGCCACAAAAACCAGTAATCAAAACGTTTGCTCAACCGAGCCCTTAGGGCCTTAGCCCAAAAACCGTTAACCAAAAACCAAGTGTGGGAACTCAGCCCAAAACCGTGGAATACCACCACCATACATATACGACCATGTGGGTCACCACCCACTACCATAAATGAACATTAATTCATTAAAATCACACAATCATAAATCCACCCGGAAAGCCATTTCATTAAATCGTATTTTACCATTACCATCACCAGCATCCCTGATGCTAGACGTCCCTGACGTCATGTCTCACGGTTTCATAAGCTACGCGTGCTGCCCGGGGTCTCTCCGGGTCCATATATCTGACATCCCTGATGTCTGACGTCCCTGACGTCAATCATAGCAATCCTGCTCCTGAGTCATCATACGGTCCGGCTGCTCCGTATGGTGACCCTTCACAGGCAATGCACCGTGACTTCCCCAGTGTCCCAGACATCTGGAGGAGACCATCATATATCCATGTGTACAGATGGTATATGGAAAAACAGTTTTTATTAATTCATTTCACAACATCACAATGGGCCCTGCCCGAATTTCCATAAAACAACACATTTCCATTTAGGGTCCCTGACCCGAAACCACATTTATTAAATATAGGGCCCCTGGCCCGAAATCATCATTTAAATCCAACTGGGCCTCATGCCCGACTTTATGAACCACTGGGCCCACGGCCCGATTTGTAAACCAACTGGGCCCGCAGCCCGACTTACGTACTCAAATGGGCTCCAAGTCCGAGATTTCCTAAACAAGTGGGCCTCAAGCCCGAATTCATCTTTCCAATATAAAAACCATTTTATCGTATTATTTATTTAACCACAAACACGCAAAACCACAAATAAACCGTTAATCCCGATATACGTGAAATACGGAAAACACCTCAAAATACGTGCAACATACCCAAAACCAATGCTCACAAATACCATCATAGAAATCATGTATATAAACCATATAACACATTCAAGCATGCATAGGATTTATAAAACCAAAGTCCACTCACAGACCGTTTTAACCGTGTGCCTCGATACGCGTGCCACCGGCCCTCCCGGGCCACACCACTATCACCGGGACTCCCAATCCTGTCCAAATCACATTAGAGGGTCACTAACCTCATTATTAACATCCTATCAAAGTCCCGTAATTTTCCCGAATTTTTACTTATTTTTAACCTTAATTTAAAACCTTCGGACATCCCGAACACTATCGAGACGGTGTCCGATCGACACGAAACCAATCCCAAAATGTCCGTTACATCGAATAGATTAAAAGTCATGTTGGAAGTTTCCCCAAAATACCCTTCACGCGCCCCCACGCGCCAGGTCAACACTCAGGTCAACATTGATGACGTCATGCTACAGTATCGGGTTCTGAAACCGGGTCTGTAACCGGGTCGCCGTCGACCCGCGGCTTGACCCGATCACAGATCGAGTTCCAGACCACCATTTTTGATGCGATTTGATCCTATGGACTCGTCATAACCTCCTCTACGGTTCTGTGACATCCAAACTCATTTTTAGGTGGATTAAACTACCTGAAAACTGACGGGAAAAGCGGTTGAGAACTCAGGTCATCCTCCCCGGCGACTCGTCGAGATTCCGGCCGTGGTTCATGGTCCAAAATGGTCGTCTAGGTTCCTAGGACATGTCTCAAAAACAAACAAACAATTTCAACGTCAAAAACGGACGTTTCGAAGCAGGGAAGTAAATCGGGTCTTCACGGTTTTTCAGACTTACCGCCGCCGTGTCGCCGCCGTGGCCCGTCCAGTCGTGGTCTGAGTCGTCCTAAGGTTCCAGTTTACCAATCCCTGTGTTTGTTCGAGCCCAGATATGAAGGTTTGGATGGTTGGACAATTTTGGGCCGATCGGGTTCCTCTCGGGTCTGGGTGGTTTCCGGCCGTGCAGGGCGGCCGTGGTGGTGGTGGCCGTCGTCTGGAGGTGGCTGAGGTCTGTCTGGAGGTGTCTGATGCGTGGGTTGAGGTTGAGATGTGGTCTGGTGTGATTGTTCGAAGGGTGAGGGTGCACGGGTTTGAGAGAAAAATGAGAATGAATGTGAGTCTGATGGTTTAAGAACAAAATAAGAAAATGAAGCAACGGCTAGGATCTAATCTGGGTATAGGATGGAGGGTGAGGATTTAAGGAGATTAATTAATTAATTAACTAAATGGCCAACATAGATCCCTGATTTAAGGATTGAAGGGGATGATGATATGTGTCACTCATCAAGGGTCCAGATTGGTTTGGATTAAAGTAATCAGATTTTATTATTATATTATTATTTTATTCCGAGTCTCGGTTAATCGCGTTTTACGTCCTTGACCATAACTTCGTCGTCGTAACTCCGATTTCGGCATGCCGCCTGTCGTTGGACTCGTATCGACGATACCTACGTAACGGTCCTTGGCCCTCATCCATCGGACCTCTCGGTCAAAAAGTTAACATTTGGCCCCTAGTATGCCAAATTACCAAAATGCCCCTCAACTTCTGAACACCATAACTTTCTCTACGAATGTCGGAATCGAACGTGCCACCTGTCTATGAACTCGTGACATCCCGAACTACGTCACGGTCATCGGTCAAAGTCCATTTGACCGCCCGAACAAAAAGTCAACATTTTGCCCACGACCAGGGGCAAAACAGTCATTTCGCACAATTTGTCCGATTCCGCCCTACTAACCACCGTTCAACCTCACTAATCAAGATTAGTGACTAATCTAATCCCGGAATTCGGGACGGGATGTTACAATCTTCCCTCCTTAATAAATTTCGTCCTCGAAATTCCAACCGCTCTAATCTCAACGTACTTCCCTCCTTAATAGGTTTCGCTCTCGAAACTCGATTACCCTGATTCCACAAACACCCCGTGGAAAGTGGAATCGACCACGCAACACGTGTACACCCGTACACCAACTACTTAGACAAAACTTGTCTTCACTCTACGTACCATTAATACTCTAAACGCAATGACTACATTCGACCCCGTCGAATGACTGAAACTACTTGTTTCGAATTTTACACCACTTGTCAAATCAACCCTCTTGTTGACGCAACAACTCGACGGTTCCTTTCCCACTCCCACTAGGAGTCAGCTGACCCCACTCAACGATCTATGTTGACACATCCTGACAAACTGTCACCACACAGTTGTTGTCAGTCGAAAACTGACACTAGACTCACTCGTGGCTACACATGCCACCAAAGTACTCGACTCACCAATACCCTTACCGACATTTCACACGACCTGTGTGTAATTAAACACATCGGAATTACCATGACCCATTGCATAGTAATGTCCGGTCCACAACCAATCCCATGGTATCGGAACCAATCCGACTACCAACACGCTCACTGACACACCTCGGGTATATCCCGTATACCATAACTAGACATCACAAGTCTACAAGGTATTGTACCTCGAACCATGTACGAAGTACACACATCTACCTAATAACCAGACTACAACCACCTAGGTTATAGCCGAACACGTTCCAATAATGGAGTACGTTTGCCCAATCCAGCATGAGGCAACTCGAAACTCCACCCAACATCTAGTTCCAATTCCGAATCTGAATCCGCAACTTCGTAAGAAATCCCGGATCCAAACCCAGACATCACATTTTAATTCATATCCAAATCCGAATCCGAAATCATTATTCCGTAAGCTAGCATTTGGAATAATCATTCCGTACCCAAATCCAGAAATATACTTTCAAGTTCCAACATCGAATCCTGAATCGTCACCCAGAAATTCGATTCCAAATCCCGAAATCTCATTCACATTTACCAAGACACACCAAAACCGAACCTATCGGTTACCCGTTCAATACACTTGATTGACTTCATAGGGAAGCCAATCCGACCTCCACACGTCTAAGGTTGACAAAATTCAACTACCTTGAAAACCTACTCACCCGAGTTGAATACCATACGGGCCCCACTTCGAAAAGAAGTTCAATCTCGTCATTTACGACTCACACACCCAAATTCGTATCGATCCTTGTCATTTCACCTAGGAAAACCAAGGATTATCCAAAATAATGACACCAATACTCATCCTACGTGGATGCAACAAAACTCACTGCACTCACCACGCCATGTACCCCAACATCGTCTGCCACCAAGCAGAAAATGAAAGAATCTCGTTTACCTAATTTCGAACACGTAGCTCCTCCTAATGACCTCACAACACACATGGGCTCACCAACCAATACACGCTCAATGTACTGGTAACTACAGTCAATGTCTGCCAGGGCAGAAAGCAAGAAGTCAACCCCAATGACTTCGGAATACCAATCACCAAAAACGAGCACCACTCTCGTTCCCCAATCACAACTCTCCTCGACACTAAGGTTCCAACCATGTTGGAAACAGACATGCTCCCAACAAGACGTCAAGTCTAACCACTAGACTTCCTACCTCCTCAATTCACTTGGACAACCCCGTGTCCACAATCAATCAGTTATTGTTCCGTTCGCACATCCCGACCTTTACAGGTTCGACACTCGGTTTCCCAAGTTCTCAATTACAAATTCCTACCTTTATACCACTAATGGTTTTCCTCGTCTTTTCCAGTTTTAGTCATTTCCATGTACATTTTAGGGATATTTAAAAACATAAAATCACACAAATTTCGGAGTTGCCAACAACTCCCCCAAATCCACCAATTATCATGACGTAGGGGACGTCATCCCAAGATTACTCAAGTCTCAATTATACCCTTTTTAATCCACTCCTCACTGGTTATCTCACCACTATTGGGACTTATCCCAACACATTACGATCTTAACTGGAACCCATCCAGTCCATCACTCAACCACTACCGAATCTCAAAGACCGAACATATGTTCATCATGACGGAGTCACACCCCAACTTGTGGCTCATCGTCAACACCATTACCGACACTAGCACCAGCGCTAGTACCAGCACCAACACACTATCAACAACACCAGTATCAGCACACAGGCATCCATACTAGCATCAGCACAAAAGTACCAACCCGAAAACATCCATACTGCACACCGTGTGCAAATACGACAACCCTGGATCTCCGTTCATACGGAACGACGATCCCGTACCTCACGACTATGGGTACCACTATTCTGACAATCCACATCAGGAAAATGAACGTTCCCTGAACGTCCCCTGATCCCCAAGTATTAGAACCACACTAATTACCCTCGATAGCCAGTCATCTCCATATGACTACCGACTAACTGTCATTGCTATCGAGATCCACATCCACACATCACACCAATACCCGATCCAACACGGGATTCCATAATTTATCTTAGAACCGTATCCGTAAATCGAATCCCATAGTTCTGCCTAAACTCACCAGAGCCATCCACATGGTCATCCATGACCTCAACCGCTCGTCGCAGCACAAGTTCTCATCCACTAGCCACAATTAAGGTTTACCTTTTTAATACTAGGGTTCCACAATCACACCCTACGGTTCAACCGAACCAAACAGTTTTCCGTAATAAAAATCCACAACCTGACCGACCCCGCGGTCCTGACATCGAATAGACGTCAAATCCAATCCTACCATCCCATCAACGTGGGTTCCACCACTAGGTCATCGGCCAACTCCGATGAACCAACATCCCTCACACTAGAAACTACCACAAGGGTTCACATTTTAGACCATTACTCACATGAGGTTCCCCGAACCTGGCTGCACCTAGCAGCACAACAATTTAATATTACATGACCGAACCGTCGGTCCCACAATACCAGTTCACCACAATCAACCCCACTTGGGTCGAATCACATTAATGCACGGCGTATCGGGCCAATCACACTCCATCCACTATCCAAACCCAAAAACTATCTATCAGGTTGATAACGAATTGCAGCCCAAAGAGACATTACACCCTCGACCTGCGCACACAAAAGAGCAACCGTGCTCTGATACCAAGTTGACAGGACCCATCCCAATCCCCCCGGGATTACCGTGGAATGTGCCCTGCTCCCGTCCAACAAGGGGTGTCAGACAAGGGATAACCAAGAGCCACTGCCCAACGGGGCATCCAGAGTGCGCAAGGATCGATGGAGGAGGTGTGCAATGTCCCAGTCTCTGCTGCAATCGCATCCGTGATCAACCTGAAGGGCATTAAAACCAAAAGCTGTGAGTGGACAAAAACCAGTAAGTTCATCAAATACATTTATAAGACATTTATGCCCTCCAATAAAAACGTATGCATGCCACAAAAACCAGTAACCAAAACGTTTGCTCAACCGAGCCCTTAGGGCCTTAGCCCAAAAACCGTTAACCAAAAACCAAGTGTGGGAACTCAGCCCAAAACCGTGGAATACCACCACCATACATATACGACCATGTGGGTCACCACCCACTACCATAAATGAACATTAATTCATTAAAATCACACAATCATAAATCCACCCGGAAAGCCATTTCATTAAATCGTATTTTACCATTACCATCACCAGCATCCCTGATGCTAGACGTCCCTGACGTCATGTCTCACGGTTTCATAAGCTACGCGTGCTGCCCGGGGTCTCTCCGGGTCCATATATCTGACATCCCTGATGTCTGACGTCCCTGACGTCAATCATAGCAATCCTGCTCCTGAGTCATCATACGGTCCGGCTGCTCCGTATGGTGACCCTTCACAGGCAATGCACCGTGACTTCCCCAGTGTCCCAGACATCTGGAGGAGACCATCATATATCCATGTGTACAGATGGTATATGGAAAAACAGTTTTTATTAATTCATTTCACAACATCACAATGGGCCCTGCCCGAATTTCCATAAAACAACACATTTCCATTTAGGGTCCCTGACCCGAAACCACATTTATTAAATATAGGGCCCCTGGCCCGAAATCATCATTTAAATCCAACTGGGCCTCATGCCCGACTTTATGAACCACTGGGCCCACGGCCCGATTTGTAAACCAACTGGGCCCGCAGCCCGACTTACGTACTCAAATGGGCTCCAAGTCCGAGATTTCCTAAACAAGTGGGCCTCAAGCCCGAATTCATCTTTCCAATATAAAAACCATTTTATCGTATTATTTATTTAACCACAAACACGCAAAACCACAAATAAACCGTTAATCCCGATATACGTGAAATACGGAAAACACCTCGAAATACGTGCAACATACCCAAAACCAATGCTCACAAATACCATCATAGAAATCATGTATATAAACCATATAACACATTCAAGCATGCATAGGATTTATAAAACCAAAGTCCACTCACAGACCGTTTTAACCGTGTGCCTCGATACGCGTGCCACCGGCCCTCCCGGGCCACACCACTATCACCGGGACTCCCAATCCTGTCCAAATCACATTAGAGGGTCACTAACCTCATTATTAACATCCTATCAAAGTCCCGTAATTTTCCCGAATTTTTACTTATTTTTAACCTTAATTTAAAACCTTCGGACATCCCGAACACTATCGAGACGGTGTCCGATCGACACGAAACCAATCCCAAAATGTCCGTTACATCGAATAGATTAAAAGTCATGTTGGAAGTTTCCCCAAAATACCCTTCACGCGCCCCCACGCGCCAGGTCAACACTCAGGTCAACATTGATGACGTCATGCTACAGTACCGGGTTCTGAAACCGGGTCTGTAACCGGGTCGCCGTCGACCCGCGGCTTGACCCGATCACAGATCGAGTTCCAGACCACCATTTTTGATGCGATTTGATCCTATGGACTCGTCATAACCTCCTCTACGGTTCTGTGACATCCAAACTCATTTTTAGGTGGATTAAACTACCTGAAAACTGACGGGAAAAGCGGCTGAGAACTCAGGTCATCCTCTCCGGCGACTCGTCGAGATTCCGGCCGTGGTTCATGGTCCAAAATGGTCGTCTAGGTTCCTAGGACATGTCTCAAAAACAAACAAACAATTTCAACGTCAAAAACGGACGTTTCGAAGCAGGGAAGTAAATCGGGTCTTCACGGTTTTTCAGACTTACCGCCGCCGTGTCGCCGCCGTGGCCCGTCCAGTCGTGGTCTGAGTCGTCCTAAGGTTCCAGTTTACCAATCCCTGCGTTTGTTCGAGCCCAGATATGAAGGTTTGGATGGTTGGACAATTTTGGGCCGATCGGGTTCCTCTCGGGTCTGGGTGGTTTCCGGCCGTGCAGGGCGGCCGTGGTGGTGGTGGCCGTCGTCTGGAGGTGGCTGAGGTCTGTCTGGAGGTGTCTGATGCGTGGGTTGAGGTTGAGATGTGGTCTGGTGTGATTGTTCGAAGGGTGAGGGTGCACGGGTTTGAGAGAAAAATGAGAATGAATGTGAGTCTGATGGTTTAAGAACAAAATAAGAAAATGAAGCAACGGCTAGGATCTAATCTGGGTATAGGATGGAGGGTGAGGATTTAAGGAGATTAATTAATTAATTAACTAAATGGCCAACATAGATCCCTGATTTAAGGATTGAAGGGGATGATGATATGTGTCACTCATCAAGGGTCCAGATTGGTTTGGATTAAAGTAATCAGATTTTATTATTATATTATTATTTTATTCCGAGTCTCGGTTAATCGCGTTTTACGTCCTTGACCATAACTTCGTCGTCGTAACTCCGATTTCGGCATGCCGCCTGTCGTTGGACTCGTATCGACGATACCTACGTAACGGTCCTTGGCCCTCGTCCATCGGACCTCCCGGTCAAAAAGTCAACATTTGGCCCCTAGTATGCCAAATTACCAAAATGCCCCTCAACTTCTGAACACCATAACTTTCTCTACGAATGTCGGAATCGAACGTGCCACCTGTCTATGAACTCGTGACATCCCGAACTACGTCACGGTCATCGGTCAAAGTCCATTTGACCGCCCGAACAAAAAGTCAACATTTTGCCCACGACCAGGGGCAAAACGGTCATTTTGCACAATTTGTCCGATTCCGCCCTACTAACCACCGTTCAACCTCACTAATCAAGATTAGTGACTAATCTAATCCCGGAATTCGGGACGGGACGTTACAGGTATACATTCAAGATTCACTTATTAATTTAGATTTCCATTTAATCTAATACCCAGTACATTATATAGTAGATTCAATAACAATAAACAATCAATTTAAAAGTACGCCAAACATAATAAGGAAACACTTAATTAATTGATAGTAGATTCAAAAGAGAGGTAACAAGTTAAGGTGTTTGAACAAAACACAAAATAATAAATCAGTCTTAATCAAATTTTCTTTGAATCTTGAATGAAAATAATCTCAAAAAAGAAAAAAAAAATCAAGTCTACCAACTCATATTTCTTCCAAGAAATACAAAAATATCTTCAAATGCAAAGCTTTGAGCTGGATAATCTTTCGCTTCCAATTATCAATGTGACCTAGTAGTAACAACAAGGGAAAAAAAAAAAAACAACAATCAGGAATTCAAGTCCACATTTCACAAACCAAAAAATAACAATCATTAATTGTAATAGCAATAACAATACCAAAAGCAATGCACTAATAACTTTTAGAAATAAGAGTAAAGCATGCATCAAGCTGTATGAAATGCATATGCTACACAATTTCTCTAACTTAGTTATCAACAAGGAAGATGTTGACACCATATTAGACCAAAGTCATCGAATTATATACCTACAGTCTGAACACCTGACACGGCCCGAGTTGACACGTCCTACCCCGAATCCTCCGAGATTAAGGGATAAGCCATGCCCCCGTCTAAATTACATGCGACATGAAGGTTAAACAGATGTCCAAGCACACCAAGTCTTTAAACTCAAAACACATGCGCATAATCAGGTCTTCCCGGGATATCAACGAGTCTTTAGACTCAAAACATAATCGATAAGCTTCGAGGGATATCACAATAACCGAGTCTTTAAATTCAAAACATATACCAAGTCTTTAAACTCAAAACATGTTAATCCAGGGCCCTCCCACGTCATCAATCAACCGAGTCTTTAAACTCAAGACCAAATCCAGCCATATCCCGGTCTTTAAACCCAAAAACAAGTTTCAACGGGTCTTTGAACCCAAAACCAAATCCGAAATCATCATTTCGAATCCCAAGTCAGATCCGGAAATCACATCTATAGTCAATTTCCATATCCGAATTTGCAATCATGATTCCATAAACCGGCATCCGGAATCACCATTCCGAACCCAAATCCAAAAATCTACTTTTCAAGCTCCTAAACCGAATCCCAAAATCACATTTATCGAAATCACTTTTATGAACAGGGATTCAAGCCTGAAATCACTTTTCCAAAACCATTATAAATCATTAAAATCAATTCATAAGTCAAATCTAAAATCAAACCACCAAACCATGATCAAATCACAACATAAATCGTAAGCTCGTAATACGTGCAAATACGTAATTATCTCAAAATACGTGCAAAACCGTAAATCCTCAATACCATATCACAAACATAGAAATCACATGTATAAAACATATAAAACATTTATGCATGCATCATAAACTAGAAAGCAAAGTCCACTCACAGACCATTCGCGTTGCCGCCTCGATACGCATGCAATTTCGCTTTCCTGGCTAATCCACTATCACCGGCTTTCCCGAACCTTTCCAAATCCCATAATAAGGTCACTAAATACTTCATAAAGTTTATACCAAAGCCCCGTAATTTTCTTGCATTTTTAAATATTTTTAAACGAGCCCTAAATCCCATAAAAGTCAACCATTTTGCTTATTGCAGGGGCAAAATCGTCATTTCGCACCATCCGTCCGAAATCACCCAACTAATCACCGATTAACTTCACTAATCCATCATTAACCACTAATGTAATCCCGATTTCTAGGACGGGTCGTTACACGACCCCACATAACCTATGCAATCGTAACAATGGGTTAAAAACGGGATGACAAGTGAAACTATCTCCACTCTCAATCTGCGTGCCACATGTCGGCACATAAATTGAGGAACATTTGTCCCACATCGAAACTATAAAAAAGAATATTTCACTCATCCATACATAAGGTGTCAGGACCCGTCCCAAATCCCCTGGGATTAACGTGGGACGCACATGATCCCGTCTGACACGAAGTGTCAGACTAGGGAAAATTCCGTCTCTAGCCCTCACCGGGCTTCCAGAGTACGCTAGGATCGTAGGAGGAGGAGTGTGATGTCTCGTCTCTGCTACAGCTCGCATCCGCGATCAATCTGAAGGGCATTAAAACATCAAAGGTCGTGAGTGGACAAAATAATATTTTAATAAAAACATTTTCATAATAAGACATTTATGTCCTTCACTAAAAGTATATGCATGCATTCAAAAACCATTTATGAACACGTTCATAAACCATTTGAAAACATTTTCAAAACCTTTCAAGGGTTCATGCCCGGTTCCCATAAACCTTCATGACCCATAAAACCTTTCAAAGGTTCATGCCAGTCCCCATAAACTGTCATGAACCAGAAATCCATTTATGGGTCCCCGACCCGAAATCACAAACTTGAAAACCATAAAACAATACATGTGGGAACTCAGCCCAAATCAACATTCCCAATGAAATACCAAAACATACAAATCACTTTTCCAAAACATAAAATATGGATCACGGGGTCTCCGCCCCCAAATCACTTTCATAAAACCTCATACGTACTCATACTATAGCATCACCATCAAGCTTGGCTGAACTGGGTCTGGCTGGTTCGCTGGTTCGCCTGGACCGACGTGACCGGTCCAGCCTGGTTCCTCCCTCATTTCTGGTCCGTTTACTTCCAGTTTAATTCCATTCTTCCTAGTTCTTCAATTCCTTTCTATTCTTAGGAAGAAAACTAAGAAAAACCTACAAAAACCCATCCAACCGATTTTTCCTTTTCGGTCCAAACTCCCATTTTTGTTCCCAGGCTTCACAGCCATCAAACCCCATCAAAAACCTTCTCTATACCATCTAAGCAACCTAATAAACTCATTACAATCACTAAAAACTAAGTCTAACGTCACAAATCAAAAAATCAAAGAAAAAGGAGTAAACCGAGTATCTAGTCGAGTTTGCCTCCTCTACGCCGCTGTCCACGGCGGTTCCAGCCTCCTGCAGCCTCCACCAGTCCTCAGTCACACTCTGCCTCCATCTCAGGTTGAACTAAGTGAAGGGTAATGGTTTGGATTGTACACAGGAGAGGAAATGGTGAGATTGGGTTCTTGGGTTTGAAAACAATGAAGATGTCGATGCATGAATGTATGAAGATGTCCGAATTCGACGTGACGCCTGTCTACGGATTCGTATCGTCTTGATCTACGTAACGGTCCTCGACCCTCGGCCATTAGACCTTCCTAGTCAAAAGTCAACTATTGGCCCATATTCAACCAAATTACCAAAATGCCCTTGGACATCCGATCGTCATAACGTTTTTCTAAAACGTTAGAATGGAGCGTGCCACCTGTCTATGAAATCGTGACGTCACGAACTATGTCACAGTCATCGGCCAAAGTCCATTTGACCGCCTGAACGAAAAGTCAACGATTCACCCATTCTAGGGGCAAAATCGCCATTTCGCCCTGCTCGTCCGCTAATCCTCGTCAAATCCCCGATTAGTCTCGCTAATCCATCATTAATCCTTAATTAATCCCGCTAATTCGAGACGGGTAGTCACATAAAGGGTGCACATTTCCCAATAAAAGGTAACTAATACTCAGTATTCATTATTACTCTGTCAAATTTACCATTTACTGTTTACTCTTCCGAACAAAGTTACTAATTTGACTGTCTGGGAACCTTAGATTGTCCATTAAGAAAAAGCATAATAAAGAAAGTGTAAATGAATATATTTTTAGAAATTAACTTTGATGTTACCAAGAATTAAAAAATTTCATTGAATATTCTCATCATCTTTTTGTGGGATCAACTTTGATTTCATTTTTTGTACCTTTCCTCAACACATCTCTCATCATTCTTCTGCGTTCCTCTTATATCCCCATATTTCAAGCACATAAAATTAATTAAAACCAAAAACTAATGATTATCAAATAAGCTGTAAGTTGTTTTCCCTTTCAATTAATCTTCTTTATTTCTCTAATACCTCCTAAGAATTCTCTTCTTAATTTTTCTTTTTTTCCTTTCTCATATTGACAGGACCCAACCCTAATCCCTCAAGATTAGCGTGGGATGTCCTGCTCTTATCTGACATCACGTGTCAGACCAAGAATACAACTGTAACCCACTCGGAGCTTCTAGAGTACGCAAGTTCATGTGATGTCTCAGTCTCTACTATAGCCCGCATCTGCGATCAACTTGGAGGGTACCAAAAACAATAAAACGTGTGAGTGGACAAAATAAACAGTTGGAAAAACAAGTTCCAAAATCAAAATTTAACACTTCGTTTTACAAAGCATGCAAGCATATCAATTAAAAACCTTTCTTCCCAATAAAATAGTACATAAATGAAAACCTCTGTAATCATTGCAAAACCAACACATGAGAAAACACCTGGACACAAATCAATAAATCAAAAACTTCGAGACCCATTCTCATATCCAACATCTGTCTCATCTCATATATCAACATTAGTCATGATATCCAAGCACCGTGTACAATCAAGATCCAGGAAAGCTCACATCTGAGCACATCGCCGAGAACACATCTACGACCGACGTTCATATTGTCGTCCTGAACAAATCAACGACCAATGTTTATATCGTCGTGAACAAATCACCGAACGATCTCATACATCATAAGAAATCCTGAGTCGAGCCTCCCACGACTACTTGACAACAGGTAGTGCATCGTGACCTCTCCGGGGGGACACAGCGCATCCAGGAGGCGAGCAAAAATCATCATAAGGTCCTTTCTGAGGAAAAATATTCACAACCAGAGACCCTCTCTGGGGAAACACATTCCTACCGAGGTCATATCCATCATCTCGAAGAATGGTTATAGTAAAAACAGTGGAAACATTTATCAAATCTTATAAACTCATTTTCACAAACATTTTTCTTTCAAATCAAATCATGTGTTTCACGTAGGGTCTCATCCCAAAACATAGTGTCCAAAAATCTCATAAAAACGGTGTCGAGTCCTCATTTCACAATCTCAAAATCATTTCACACACAAATCACGGTTCAATTTCACTTTTGACTATAAACTAAGTTAAAACCATAATCTAACTGGGTCTCAAACCCAAAAAGCCATTTTTACGAAAATCCATTAGATCTTTCAAAACCAATAATCAACCAGCATAGAAAACATTTATGCATTTCATCAATCCAACCATATACAAACATTGCATTACAAACCATATTCATAAAACATTAAAACATATATGCATGCATCATTTATAAACCAAAGTCCACTCACACACGGTCCGTCCTATTAGCTCAAAACTCGCGCCATAAGCCAATCCAAAATCTTTAGAACGTCTGGGCTTGTCCGAAACATACCCAAAGGTCACTATCAACCTATACAAGTTCATACCATAAACTGTCAAAAATCTCAGAACTGAGAACGCATCCCGAACAGGCTTCCCAATGAGAAAAATCTCCAAAATGACCAACCAAACGATCTCTAATTGACCTGAAACCATCACCATTGGATTTAGATCGTCGAAATCTTTTGAACAAGATCGGTTTGACCTTAAAATTCGTCCCCACACGTTAGTCAAACTCGAGTCAACGAAAGTCAATGCTGATGTCATCCTAACAAGTCTGACAACTAACAATTTTGGTAGCCTGCCACGTAGCACGCCCTGATTGGTGCCACATGTCACTCTCTAACACGTGTCACGTCAGATGATGATGTCACATGATGATGTCATCTCTGCCACGTGTACTGCCACGTTAGTTCTAATAATCTGGCACCTCTAATACGTTGCCACGTGGCACCACTTCACTAGTCCACGTGGTCTAACACTGCTGACATGGACCGCCACGTGAGCTCTGACATCTCTGACACACTGCCATTTGGCACCACCCCATTGGTCCATGTGGTCTGACATCGCTAGCGTGGCACTAACACTTGGCCATGTGTCACCCTCTAGTTGGCCACGTGGCCTGACATGATGATGTGGCTTGCCACATCATCATCTTCAACCTCTGGTAGGGTTGACCTGAACCACTGTAATGGGTCATTCGACCCGTGACCCTAACCTGGCCATATCTCCGTCAAAGGAAAATGGGATGGGGGTGGGTTTCAGGTTTTTGAAATGAAAATGGGAGATGTGCATGAATATGGGATGATGGGCTAATAGGATGGGTGACACTTGTCACTCATCCATTTGTCCAGAACTAGTTCTTTTGGGCCCACTAAAAACAAACCCAAAAGCTAACTTCCTCGTAAAATGTGTCATCGAAAATCCGATCGAACCTTCCGTGACCCATAAATTTCCCGTACAACGTCCAAATTCAACGTGTCACCTGTCTATGTACTCATAATCCCTCAATCTACGTAGTGGACCTCGATCTTCGTGCAATTAACCTCTCGGGTCAAATTCAACATTTTACCCTTTTAAGGGTAAAATAATCGTGTCACCTTGACTAATCTCGATTAGTCTTGATTAATTCTTGATTAGTCTTGCTAATCACGTAATTTCGGGACGGGTTGTTACAATCTACCTTTCTTAAATAATTTCATCCTCAAAATTCACTTTAATCCAAATATGCGGAAAACCAATCCTGCCTCCAACCTGAGGCTCCCACGTGTGTACATGGACACGTCCAACATATATCCACAGTACTCGTCAGAAACAATCATCATCCGACGTTAACTATAACCCAACGGTCAATGATGAAACTCAACTTATCTCCTTGAACGTATTCGAAAACGAGTATCCAAACCGTCACCGAAAATCCCAAAAATTGACTCTCAAGTCTCGAATGAGACATCGTCACTTTTCAATCTCACCTGTCACTCATGAAGGTGTACTGAGAATCAAGTCTGACATCTTTTCTTAGTGGTAGCAATCTCAAATCCATTATCACTAGAAGATCTCCCATCATCAGTAACTCACAGCTCCGCTCTTTCCTATTCAAGTGCCTTATCCACATCAGACTCGTACTAGACTCCTTTTACAGTGCCCCGTATCACTCACCAACCAACGTTGTGACCCTGACTCCTCTCGAGTCTGTAACTAGAATCTCATTCATCTTGTGTATCTAGACCCCATCAAATACTTGCTATAGCAAGACAATCACAAACACGCTTTCCTAGGGTTCCTCTGGCTAACCATGGCCCTGAGCTCCATGCTCGTACAACAATTGAATCCTATAAAGCCATTCTACACTAGCGCACAATATTCAATATCTAGTCCTACTTCTCAATGAACTGTCAACATCGGATCCAATCTGATCACCATACCATGTCCATTTCGGACTCAATCTGATGATCGTACCACATCAGTCAGAATGATCAACACTAAATGATTACACCATCAAAAAGCACTACTTATAGGTGCACACACATCATACAATCACATCGGACTTATTCATAGGCCTGCTCAACGACTGCACTCAACGAATATCCGAACTACGTCTGAGGACTGCACTCACACCATCCGGACACGTACTAGTATCCACACATACCACAAAAATCTCGGATCTAATTCGTCTATCATATGGCTGGCATAGTATCCAGATGTACTAGTATCCACACATACCACAACAATCTCTACTTCGGACAGATCGTACACTATAACTCAACGTCATTTCCAAGTTCTCCCGGTCACCCGGTCAACACTCGAGATGTGTCCAATACATACTCATCGAGAACTCCAAGACCAACCGACTTACGCCTACCAAGACGTATCAATCCTGAATGAAAAGTCTTGTCGGTTACCTACCTCGACCCCCATCATTATGATGCGAAGGGTCGAATCTTGAAACTGTGTTGTAAACCTTAAATCCAACAATCCTCTCAACCAAATTAATTTCACTCCCTCTTGAGTCAATCACGTCAACGATCTGCAATCACGGGGAATTCCGCTACTAAACGCCCGTACTACTCAATGAATCCGAGAGACTCCAATCTCAATTTGTTGGTTGGTTGACACAGATCCCAAAACCATCTCGATCCACAACCAACTCAATCCACAACTAATTCGATCCTTAACCATATAACTCAATCCTCCACCATCGCGATCCTCCGAGGATCCATACAGTCTTCTCAACCGTAAGACTATGACCCATCATACCAGCACGGGTCCACCAAATCCAAGCTATACTTATCAACATCAGGTGACACCAAGCACCTTCTGTTCCTCAACTTATTCAAATTTGGCCCATAGCTAGTTCAACTTCTCCAAGCTTATACATCCATGAATTCGAAGGGTGACGAAGATAGTTCACTAAGAACTTCAAAGATAAGGATTACTTGTCCCGCATGATTTCCTCGTTTAGCTATCGGTAGTCAATCCAAAATCTCAACGTGTAATCCACCTTTCGTGCAAACGACATTGGGGCTCCCCATGGGTACACCAGAAGTCAAACGAACCCCAACTCCGCTAAATCCTGTAGCGGAACCCTCAATTCTCTCTACTCCGTCGGTACTATCCGACATTGTGGTTTCGAAATGGGTTATGTACCCGAGAAAACCTCCCCTGGATGTGACAAACATGTAAATCTTCCGATGACGCATCGAGAAACTCGGTACAACCTAAATCACTCTAAGCTCACTAAGCTAACTGGGGACATCACAACACAAGTGTAAAATCCCTAACAACCATCCTATAGTATCTTCCTGACCTCCAAGCCGTAACTCACTCAAAACATTTACCACATGTCGAATGGTGAATACTTCATGCAGAAGTATCCTCTGGTCTCACCAAACGGCCAAACGTGACAATTCAGGACTACTTCCTCCAAAACTCTATAGAGGAGTAACAGGTAGTCCCCCAATCCATCCCTAAGGTCACATCCCAATCACAAATACCTAAGAAAATTCAATCTGTCTTATTTTCAAAACTTTCTACTCAAACCGAATAGTTGGTCCAAAAATAGTACTAGTTAGAGTACTGATACCAATGTCCCAACCTAGTGGAATCGAATCCCAATCAACAAGAGTGTAAAACTTCTGGAAATAAACATGTGTGGGTCCAAAATCCACCAACCCTCATGCATGCCTGTCAAGGCAAGAAAAACAACCTATCTCAACTCCAAGAGTAGTTCGTGCGTACAAAAGTCACCACAGACCAAAGGGTAACCGTAATCTCAACCGGCCCCCTCGGGATCCTCTCTGTCCCGATTATCGATCTCTATGATCGTACAATTTCCACTCGAAGACTCAGAGCTAGAGGCAACCTTATTCAAACTCCCGAAGTACACGAATCCTCATGAAGTCCTCGGTGCCAACTGGAACCACTCGACCGTTATTGGAATTCTAACCAGCTCATCTCTACTTTAGATGCCACATCATCACTCGAGTCTTGCCCCCAAGACCTGACACAATCGATGAAGCCTTACTGCCTCAATCTTCATCTGTAACGATCTATCCCAAATCTACATGATTAATTAAATATTAATCGAGATTAATCAAGGGTTATCGGAAGATCGGGGTAAAATGATAATTTTGCCCCTAAAAGGTGAAAATCTTGACTTTTTAACCGAGTGGTCAAATGCACATGGACCGAAGACCGTTACGTAGATCAAAGCGATACGAGTCTGTAGACAGGCGGTACGTCGAAATCCAACATCTTACAAGAAAGTTACGGGTCAGGCATTTTTTTGTACTATTCACAATTACACGAATTACGAGAAGTTAACTTTTGGGATTTGAAATAGGGACCCAAACTATCTTGTCCTAGACCAATGGATGAGTGACAAGTGTCACCCATCCATTGATGGCCGCTACACATACATGCATCCAAACCATTTTCATTTTCTTTGTTTCATCCAAATCGAAACCCACCCCTCCCCCATTTCATCTCCTTCATCTTGCATCATCTAAGACCACATAGAGGGCCTGAGGATGTGAGAGAGACTAAGAGACGGCGAGGGAGACGACGGAGGCCACAATGTTGGCTAAAAACCATGAAAAACAAAGGTAACCCGTGGGTGTTTGATCTTGGGTTTCAATTTTAGATGTTTTTACATGATTCTAAGCCCATATTCATGTTCTTGGAGGAAATGGGAGTCTGTAGAGGAAAAAATGGACGGTTTTGGATGATGGGAGTGGTTAGGAGAAGGATTCAAAGTTTGGTCGAAACTTTAGAAGCTCATATCTTCAAAACCAGGTACTTTCTCTCAATTCGGGATTCTGATTTGGATTTGTTGGCTCGAGTAGATAGATTTCCATATAAAAAACGTAGGATTTGGTTGAGTATTGAGGGAGTTATGAAGGTTTGAAAATTGGGCCAAAAATGAAAATTTTTCGGCCGCTAGCCATCAAACCAGACGGCGACGGTCGTCTTCTCCTGCAAAGGCATGACATCAGCATGATGACTTAACATGTTAATGTTAGCATGTCACGTCATCATGCCACATGACAGTGCCACATCAGCGTGACACGTGCAAGGGGTGCAACGTGGCAGACAACATGTTAGAGGGTGTCAGTGACACGAGGCAGGGTACCGCGTCAGCAGCTAACGTTAGCGTTGACCATTAACTTTTTCTTAATCGAACTTTGACAGGCGTGAGAGGGTGCATGGGCACAAAATTCGAGGTCAAACCTGACTTGTTTGAAATGTTTTGACGTTCTAAATCCAATGGTGGTGGTTTCAGGTCGATTACATGTCATTTTATAGGTCATTTTTAGGTTTTTAACCTCAAGAAGTGTGTTTGGGATACATTTACTGTTCTAGGATTTTTGAGTGTTTTTGGTTTGGACTTGTATAGGTTGATAGTGACCCTTGGGTATGATTTAGACAAGTTCAGACATTCCGAAGACGTTGAATTAGCCCCAGAGTGGCTGACAACGCGGATTGTGAGTGCGCATCATGAATGGTCTGTGAGTGGACTTTGCTTTATGAAATGATGCATGCATAACTTTTTATATGTTTTATGAACATGATTTGAGATGCATTGATTTCATATGATTCAAATTTGATTTGTGTTGATGATTTGTCATTTTCATAGAAAATGTGATATTGCACGTATTTCGAGATTTCTATTGTCATGTGATACTTGGGCTTAGGACGAGTGAAGCGTGAAACTAAGGATTGATATTCAATTTTGAATGATTTCACGGAGATGCGTGAAATCGAGGATTTGATTAGAGGTTTTGAGACGATTTCACGGGGATGCGTGAAATTGATATTTCGGGCATGAGACTCAGTTGATTTAGACTTTGACTTGGATGATAGTCAAAGGTGATTTGAAAAATGATTTAAATAATAAAATGATTTTCGGATTTAATTATGATATGATATCGGGCTTGTGTCCTAGTTGGTTTATGGTTTGACTTAGAGTATAGTTAAACATGAAACTGAACGATGTTTTGATTTGGAAATGAGATTTTGGGCTTATGACCCTATTGGAAAGATATTGGAGTCCTGGAGTGAGTCCATGTGTGATGTCTCGGTGGAAGAGTGTGATGTCTCGGTCTCTGCCACAGTCCACATCTGTGATCAACCTGAAGGGCATTAAAAACCAGAAAAGACTGTCAGTGGACGAAAACCAATAGGTTAATAAAACACATTTCATAAAAGATATTTATGCCCTTCACTAAAAGCATGCATTCATAGGAAAACCATTTATCAAACCACATATGTTTCAAATAACCATTAATAGGGTCTAAACCCGAAGTTCCGTAAATTCAAGTCATATGGGCCCCTACCCAAATCCATTTACACAAATCGATATTCATATCCAACATATGTGGGAACTCAACCCAAAACTATAGGATACGAAAATCTGTAAAACATGATCCACGTGGGTCACTGTCCAAATCCATAAAACACAGAATTACTATTTCTGAAATCCAATAATCTTGTTTACCATATATCATATAACCAATCATGTCACGGTTTCTAAAGCTACACGCATGCTACCCGAGGTCTCAAATCTCAAGTCTCCCCAGGGTCTACCCAAGTCAATGTCCGCGGATCAATGACCCTCCCTGGGGGCTATAATCCATAATCGCCTTCCTGAGAGTAAGGTACCCAACGGGGGCGACTCCACTAAGTTAGTGCTCCGTGACTACTCCGGGGTCCACCCAGGCCAAGGACCGTCCTTAGAGGAGACAATCCATAAACATATAAGGATGGTATATGAAAAACCATTTTGAAATCATTCTCAAAACCATTCAAAGGATCATCCCTGATCCCCGTAAACCGTCACGAAACCAGAAAATCAACCTTTCCAAATCCAAATTCGTTTAGGGTCTCCGAACCCGAAATCACATTTATAAACAATAAATGGGACTCAAGCCCGATATCATAACCAATTGGGCCTCAAGCCAGATCATGTAAACTAACTGGGCCTCAAGCCCGATTACGTAAATCAACTTGGCCTCGAGCACGACTTCGTAAATCAACTAGGCCTCGATCCCGACTTCGTAAATCAACTGGGCCTCAAGCCCGATTCGAAAACCAACTGGGCCTCCAGCCCGATGCCTTATTAAATCAAATGGACTCCAAGTTTGAGTGTTTGTAAATCAAATGGGCCTCATGCCCGATTCCATATTTTCAAGTCCAAATCAATTCACGAATCAATTGGGCCACTGGCCCGATAACGTGACTAAAATGGACTTCGAGTCCGAGGGTTTCCAAAAAAAATGGGTCTCATTCAAGAAATTACCCTTTCAAATCCAAAACAATTTCATTAGACCATTTCCGAAACCATAAGCCTGTATAATCAGTGCAAAATCGTAAACCTCGATATTAGTGCAATATGTAAATCGCCTCGAAGTACGTGAAATCATGTAAATCACCAATATCCAAATCATCATCAGAGGATCACATATGTAAAATATATAAAATAGTTATGCATGCATCACAGTTTAGAAATCGAGGTCCACTCACAGATCATCCTACACTGCCGCCTCGATTGGCATGCCATAAGCATCCCGGGGCTAATCACCGTCACCGGGACTCCCAAACCAGTCCAAATCATACTAGAGTATTACTAACTACCTTATTAACCTCTCATTGAAGTCCCGTAATTTTTCTGAATTTTTAATTATTTTTAAACTCGATCCTAAACCTTCGTATATCCCAAACTATATCGAAAGGATTGGTTAAATCGAAAGAATGATTTCATGTGTTGAAACCACCCCCAAATAATGCTTCACTCGCCCCCACGCGCAGCCCAAAGGGGATGCGCTTGAAGGCCATGCGCCTAGCTACAGTTCATCCCCTACCACGCGACAGACCCAATCCGGCCGGTTCACTGTAAATCCGGTCTAACCGAATCGACGAGGCTAGTTCTCTCCATTTTCTCACCCATTTTCGATCCTTCCAATTCCTACATGTTCGTCCCTTCCATTCCTATCATTCTACCATTTCAAAACCAATAAAATAGGCTTAGAAGTTACCTGTTCGGATCTAACTCAACGACCCTGCTTTTCCGCTGTCTTCCTCGGCTGCTCAGCTGTTCTCAACCACTGATTTCGATCCTAATTAGTTCCTAGGATCACCAGAAATTCAACCCAATCTTTAGAACCAATTGAAAAGCCCTAAAAACTCGTATTCAATTTTCAAACCCAAACCTTACCGTCTCTATTTTTTGGTTCTCCTCCGCTGTGGCCACAGTCGTGGCTCAGGCCGTCACCGTCAAGTCATCACGTCGTCCCAGTCACTCTCAATCTCTCACTATCTCAGTCACACTCCCGGTTTCTCACACGAACACAGATGAATATGGTGGTGAGGTGTTGTATGGTGTTCGGGTTTTGAAGAAGACAAAGAAAGATGGTGAAGTTTGATGATGATAAATAGATGATGAAAGATGATGATAATGAACGGTGCGGATGAGTGATCTGAGTGAAATGGACGGCTGGGAAGTAGAGAGAAATGTTGAGGAAATTATAAAATAATAATAATATATATTTTAATACAAGTGGCCCAATCACAATATAGATCCACATTTTAGGGTTGGTGGCCAATGGGATGAGTGACACTTGTCACTCATCCAAGGGCCCTACAATTAACTAATACCCTAATCATATTTAATATTATTTTAATCGAATCCCGAACCGTAAATCCCCGTCACTCCCGTGACCATAACCTTCACGTCGAACGTCCGATTTCAACGTGCTGCCTGTCTGCGGACTCGTGACGTTACGGTCATCGGTCCTCATACGTTTGACTCACCGAGTAAAAATTCAACATTTTGCCCACGACTAGGGTCAAAACGGTTATTTTACACCATCCGTCTGATTTCTCTCAACTAATCACCAAATAATCTCACTAATCCTTCATTAGTCATTAATCTAATCCCGGAATTTGGCATCGGTCGTTACAACCTTCCCTACTTAAATAATTTCGTCCTCGAAATTCCAACTATATCGATTCCACAACCACCTCGTGGAAAGATAAATCGACCTCACATCAAATGTACACTTGTTCACCCACTAACCAGCACAAAGCTTGTCTGCACCCAGACGTTCCGCCAACACTCACGTCGCGTCGACTACACTCAACCATGTCGAGTGATCACTTACCATTACGCTGACACAAACAACTTGACGGTTCCTTCCTCAATCACCAATCTATCTTGACGTCTGCTCCCACTGGGAGTCACCAAATCTCACTCATCGATCCACGTTGACACATCCTAGCAAACTATCACCACTTGACAGTCTCCAGTCGAAAACTGACACTATACTTAGTTGTGGTCACACTAACCACCAACTCACTCAACTTGAGTATACACTTACCAACATCTCACTCGACCTATGTGTAACTGGACCCATCAGAATCACCATAACCCAGTGCACAATATCCAATGTCCGGTTCACGTCCTCAACTAATCCAATGGTATCGGTAATAAGCCGACTACCAAAACGCTCACCAACGTACCCCTGGTATATCCTATATACTGCCACCATGCACCACAAGCCTGCACAGTATCGTTCCTTAAACAACGTATAGGGTACGTACATCCATCCATCAACCAGCCTACAACCTAGATCGTAGCCAAACAAGTTTCAATTCTGGAGTCCATCTGTCCAATCCAGTACTCGACAGATTAAAAATTGCAACCCATCATCCATTCCGAGTCCCATGTTTACCTGACCAACATCACAACGTCTACCCCCAATCCTGTATCCAACACGTACCAATCCGACTCACGCTTACCATGGAACGCCTCAGAAACTCAATGGATGTAAAATTGCAAAACGATAAATGAAATGACGTTTTTACCCCTATGAATAGTATGGTCAAATGTTGACTTTTTTCTTGGCAGATCGAACGGACGTTGACCGATGACGGTGATGTAGTTCGGGACATCACGAGTCCATTGACAGGTGGCACGTCCGATTCCGACGATCAGGGAGGAAGTTATGACGTTCGGAAGTTCAAGGGCATTTTGTAATTAGGTCGAAAGGGAGGAAATTGTTGACTTTTTGTTCGACCACTATTTTTCACGTAATTCGAGGACCGTTAGGTAGGTCTTGATGCCCTGAGTTCGTAAACAGGCGGCACGCTGAAAACGGACCTCGGACGGATGAGTTACGGTTCTAGAACGAGGAAGGGCATTTTGGTAATTTTGTGAAGGAAGGGGAAAATGGTAATTTCAAGGCTGCAGTTTGAAACAGCCGTGGTGGTTTTCTGTGTGAATTGTTTAATCTGTTCAGGGAATTGTTTAACGATGTTAGTGACATTGGGGGAATTGTTTAACACTGAGAAAGCCTGAGTGGAAGCAGTAGGTGGGTGCAACAGAAGACAGGGCACGGGCACCATTGTTTTTTAGTTTGGCCTAGTTGCGGGAAACACTGCCACAGAGAGACTGAGAGATTCCCATGAGCTGTTGGGTTGGACGGTTTGAATACAGAGAGTTAGAGTGAGTCGAGAGGGTCATTTTGGAGAGGAAAGAACTGAGAACTTGAGAGAAAACAGAATCGGGGAAAAACTGGGAAAATGGAGGGAAATTTCGAAAATTAATTTGTGAGTTGAGAGGAGCTAAATAGAGATTGGGAATAGTCTTCTGGGCTCATTTCGACTTCAACCATACAAAAATCAAAGGAAGTTGTTCACGGTTTGGCCTAGAACTGAAGTTCCATTTTCTAGAAAATTTCGAGGTTGAGGACGACTGCCTACATGTAAGGGTTTGGGAAATTGGTTACGGTTTAATGTTTGTTTAGGTCTTACGAAGCTTCTGTGTCAATTAATTAGAAAACCAAGTTGATTTGTGTGAGTCTCGAAAGTTGACCCGTTTTTGTTTGATCATGAGTGAAATGATCAAATTAGGGCTTGATGTGTGTAATTAATAATGGAGAACATAAATTAACACTTAATGGAAGGATTTCGGTGGAAAAACTAAAGGAATTAAGCTGGAATTGTTATAGATTCAACCAGGTCGAGTCGCGGGTCTATAACCCATTTAACAGGGAAACGGGTAAGGAAGACGACACTGTAGCTTACTGTGCAGGGCGTGTGGCTTTCACGCGCAGCCACTTTGGGCAGCGTGTGAGGGCGCGTAAGGCCATATCTCCGGTCACTGTCAACAGGTGATTTTATCCTTTCAGTGTAATGGACATTTTGAGTTAAATTTTGAGTCGATCGGACGTTGTTCGGGATAGTTTGGAGAGTTCGAAGGTTTAGGATTTTAATTTAATTACGTTGAAAAATCCCGAAAAATTTAGGGTAATTAATGTAAGCTTAATGGAAGCGTTTGTGACCCAAATTGTGAACTTTGACAGGCCAGAACATTCCTGAGGCAACCGAGGAGCGTACGGAACGCGATTGACGCATTCGAATTCGTGAGTGGACTTTTTATTTCTAACCGAGCATGCATAACTATTTTTACTCACTTGTTTTATGTTTCTATATATAATTTTATGATTATTTTTATGATATTTCTGCTTTACATGAGTGCACGCTTTTCGATGTGATATATCGTATTTTTACGTATTTTGAGACTATGGTTTCTTCGATACTTTGATGATGGTTTGATGAGTGATTTTATACGATTTGTGCATATTACATTTTAATGATGATTTGATTATGATTTGTGAGAAAGATTCAGAATTTGAACGTGAAATTCGGACATAACTCCTATTTTGATAAAATGTGATTTCGAATTATTTTTGGAATTTGGATCACGATGGATCCTGAAATTGTTATGATTTACATTTGATTTTGGGTTTAAAGACCCGGTACGATTGCTAGACCTGGTTTTGGGTTTAAAGATCCGGATGAGATTTGACGGGGGAGGGCCCGAATTGGGTTTAAAGACCCGGATTGAGTTTAAAAACTCGGTTACTGTGATTTCCCCCGAGGCCTTGATTGTGTTTTGAGTTTAAAGACTCGTTGACATCCCTGAAAGGCCTGATATATGAGTTTAAAGACTCGAATGGATCCAGAAATTTGACTTGTTGATGTTACATTCGGTTTTTACATGGTGTTATAGTTATCTACTGTAACGGTTTCCATACGGTTTACATAAGTGATTTTCGGATACTTAGTTATGCATGCGTGTTTTGAAACTGGTGGGTGAACCCTGATTTCATTAAACTGTTTTCCATAACCATTTATTTTAGTCCACTCACACTTTTCTGTTTTAAGACCCTCCAGGTCGTGGTACAAGTCTTGGGGGCTAACGCTGAGGCAGAGGCATAAAGTTTTCCCATTGCGGTGTAGTTAGTTCACAGAGTAGGGTTTTATCCTTCTCTTGTTTTGTAACCATGCTCTGTAATACTGTTGACTGGTTGTATCGTTGGTTGTATCGTATTTTCTCCCTGGTCTGACAGTTTGTGTAATGTATTATTGTGTGGTTATTTTGGTTGTTTGTGTGCAATTGTCAAACGGGAGCAGGATTCTCCCCGGTTATCGAGGCGATAATCAGGGCGGGTCCTATCATACCAAGGCTTACCCATTCATGCCAAAAGTGCATCCAATCTTACCCACGTCTACCAAGGCGCACCAACTCCGAACCTATCAGTTGCCTGCTCAAACGATTAACACATTACATTCGATTGACTTCATAAGGAAGACAATCCCACCATTCACACATCTAAGGCTGAACAAATCCGACCCCGTCGGACACGTACTCGTTCGATTAATACACCATACGGGATTAACCTTGAAAAGATGTTCAGTCCCAACATCGTCATACTCAAATATCCAAGTAAGAGCAATAAACTCTCCACCTAACCTGATCATCAAGATCACGATCCTCGATCGTCACAATGCCCAAAGTCCTCAACATCAAAATCCTGATCCAACTACGATCCACACATGCTCACTCAGCTAACAATCCACACATGCTCACTCAGCTAACAATCCAACTGAAATCTAATCATAGAGTTTTACACCCTCTTGAATCCTTCGTGAGTCGCAACACTCCTCAACCAATTCCCACATCTAAACAGATTAGTCAAAGACGAGACACGTTGAGACTGTGGGTTCTCTCCAATTAACTCATATCGATCCTCGTCATCCCACCTAGGGAAAAACCAAGGATGCTCCAATATGGTGACATCAAAATTCATCCTGCGTGAATGCAAACAAAACTCGCTGCACTCACCACCCATGTAACCCAACATCGTCTGCCACCAAGCAGAAAATGAGAAATCTCGTTCATGTAACTTCGAAATTCCCATTACCAATGCGGAATCAAGCACTCCCCTCGTCGCCTCAATTACAACCTCTCTTGGTTCCGAAGTTCCAATCATGTCAGAACCAACACCCTCGAACATCAACCACGTGTCCGTAACTAGTCTAATTCACTACCAAGTTTGCCTATCAGCTTAAACCGTTTATGTACATTCAAAAGGATATGGACCATTACTACTCGATCCTCAAGCCTCAATCCCTGCTGGATCCCGTCCAGTCTAACTCTGTCCAAGATCCACTACCAGATCACAAATACCGAACATAAGCCCATCACGACGTAGTCACATCCCGACTCGTGACTCATCGTCATCACAAACACTGGCACCAGTACCAGCACACAAGCATTAGAACTAGTATCAGCACACAATGTGCGAATCAGACAACCCTGGATATTTGCTCATACCGAGCAACGACCCCGCACCTTGACTCAAGTTGGAGAAACTATGCCTCCCTCGTACCCAACAACTCTGAGTACACTCACCCTGACAACTCATATAAGAAAAGGAAACGTTCCCCAAACGTCCCCTGATTCACGACAACCATAACTACAACCACTCTCGATAGTAGTGCCTACCACAACTCTTGCAGACCCAACCACCAGACACCGCTACCGACATTCTGTATCCAATGGAATCAACTGCCCATACTAACTACTTCGTGTCTCCACTTCGGGATTCCATCGACAAGTATCAACCCTGATAACATGTCCAACCAATCTCTAACCAATCTTAACTCGACTCAACCAATGTCGTCTACCAGGTCATCCATGACCTTAGGTGTACCAACTATCCATCACAACTAGAGTAGTACGACCACCAACTAGGTCTAACCGATTAATATAACCTCGACTGTGGAGTACAGTCCCATCACCCAAGTTGACATGACATGATCGACCGACGGTCTCGGCTCCGAGAAGTCGGTAGAACCAAACCACTCGCCTACTTACATTTCCGAACCACACAACAATCACTAGAGTTTCCTAAAAAGGCCATCAGCTAACTCCGTTGTACACATATACTCTAACCCATTAATCACCATTAGGATTCACCTTCCCAGACTATCCATCATGCCCTAGGGCTCCATAATCACAGCCTAGGGTTCCTTTGAACCCAACTGCAGAAGGCAGTATAATCCAAAATCTGACCGACCCCGCGGTCCTGACATCGTATGGATATCAAATCCAATCCTACCATCAGCTCAACTAGGATTTCCATTTCTTGACCATCACGCAAATGGTGTTCCATCACTCAATTGGGGTTCGGGGAAACCCGGATACTCCCAGCAGCATAACCATCTAACTCAACATGATCCAACCATCTAATGGTCACAACTCCAAACGAGTCCCACACTGCCAACCACGACAGAACTATGGCAACCCCGGCATCAAATGCCGAACCAAGACTATCCACGATCCAATCTTACTAACTATCATACCAATATCCTAACTATCAGGTTGATAACAAACTGCAACCCATAGAGACATCACATCCTCGACCTGCGTGCACCACAAAAGCAAACCTACTCTGATACCACTTGTCACGACCCATCCCAATCCCCCCGGGATTAACACAAGATGTGTCATGATCTCGTCTGACACGAAGTGTCAGACAAGGGATAATTCAAACCTTTATCCCAACCGGCATCCAAAGAGCACTAGGATCCAGTGGAGGAGTGTGATGTGGCGGTCTCTGTCACAGTCTGCATCCGTGATCAACTTGAAGGGCATTAAAAACCAGAAAAGACTGTGTGTGGATGAAAAGCAACAGTTTAATAAAAACACATTTCATAAAAGATATTTATGCCCTTCACTAAAAGCATGCATGCATAGCAAAACTATTTATCAAACCACATATGTTTCAAATAACCATTAATAGGGTCTCATCCCCAAGTTCCGTAAATTCAAGTCATACGGGCCCCTGTCCAAATCCATTTACACAAATCCATATTCATATCAAACATATGTGGGAACTTATCCCAAAACTATAGGATACGAAAATTCGTAAAACATGATACACATGGGACACTACCCAAATCCATAAAACACATAATTATTATTTCTGAAATCCAATAATCATGTTTACCATATATCATATGACCAATCATGTCACGGTTTCTAAAGCTACGCGGGGTCTCAAATCTCCCTGGGGGTTATAATCCATAATAGCCTTTCTGAGAGTAGGTACCCAACAGGGGCAACTCCACTCAGTTAGTGCTCCGTGACTACTCCGGGGTCCACCCAGGCGAACGACCCTCCCCAGAGGAGACAATCCATAAATATATAAGGATGATATATGAAAAACCATTTTGAAATCATTCTCAAAACCTTTCAAAGGTTCATGCCAGGTCCCCATAAACCGTCATGAAACCAGAAATCCATCCTTTCCAAATCCAAATCTGTTTACGGTCTCCGAACCCTAAATCACATTTATAAATCATAAATGGGACTCAAGCCCGATATCATAACCAATTGGGCCTCAAGTCCGATCATGTAAACTAACTGGGCCTCATGCTCAATTACGTAAATAAACTGGGCCTCGATCCCAACTTCGTAAATCAACTAGGCCTCGAGCCCGACTTCGTAAATCAACTGGGCCTCAAGCCCAATTTGCAAACCAACTGGGCCTCCGGTCAGATGCCTTATTAAATCAAATGAACTCCAAGTCTGAGTGTTCGTAAATCAAATGGGTCACATGCTCGATTCCATATTTCTAAGTCCGAAAACAATTCACGAACCAATTAGGCCCCTAGCCCGATAATGTGACTAAAATGGACTTCGAGTCCGAGGGTTTCCAAAACAAATGGGTCTCATGCCCAAGTTTACCTTTTCAAATCCAAAACCATTTCATTAAACCATTTCCAAAACCATAAGCACGTATAATCAGTGCAAAACCGCAAACCTCGAGATTCGTGCAATTATGTAAATCGCCTCGAAGTACGTGAAATCATGTAAATCACCAATATACAAATCACCATCATAGAATCACATATGTAAAACATATAAAACATTTATGCATGCATCACAGTTTAGAAATCAAGTTCCACCCACAGACCTTCCTATGCTGCCGCCTCGATTTGCGTGTTGTAAGCCTCCCCGGGCTAATCATCGTCACCGGGACTCCCAAACCATTCCAAATCATACTAGATGGTTACTACCTACCTTATTGACCTCTAATTGATGTTCCGTAATTTTTCCAAATTTTTAACTATTTTTAAACTCGATCCTAAACCTTCGGACATCCCGAAATATATCAAAACGATGTCCAATCGACTCAAAACTTGTCCCAAAATGTTCGTTACATCAAAATGATGATTTCATGTGTTGAAACCACCCCCAAATTTTTCTTCACGTGCCCCTATGCGCTGCCCAAAGGGGCTACGCGTGAAGGCCACATGCTTAGCTACAGTTCATCCCCTACTTCGCGACAGACCCAGTTTGGCCAGTACATTGTAAATCCGGTCTAACCAACCTGGCGAGGCCTGTTCTCTCCATTTTCTCACCCATTTTCGATCCTTCCAATTCCTACATGTTCGTCCCTTCCATTCCTATCATTCTACCTTTTCAAAACCAATAAAACAGGCTTAGAAGTTACCTATTCGGATCTAACTCCACGACCCTGCTTTTCCGCCGTCTTCTTGGGCTGCTCAGCTAGTCTCAGCCACTTCTTTCGATCCTAATTAGTTCCTAGGATCACTAGAAAGTCAACCCAATCTTTATAACCAATTGAAAACCCCTAAAAACTCATATTCAATTTTCAATCCCAAACCTTACCGTATCTATTTTTCGGTTCTCCTCGGCCGTGGCCACTGTCGTGGCTCAGGCCGTCACCGTCAAGTCATCACGTCGTCCTAGTCACTTTCAGTCTCTCACTATCTTAGTCACACTCATGGTTGCACACACGAACACAGATGAATATGTTGGTGAGGTGTTGTATGGTGTTCGAGTTTTGAAGAAGACAAAGAAAGATGGTGAAGTTTGATGATGATAAATAGATGATGAAAGATGATGATAATGAACGGTGAGGATGAGTGATCTGAATGAAATGGACGGCTGGGAAGGAGAGAGAAATGTTGAGGAAATTATAAAATAATAATAATATATTTTTTAATACAAGTGGCCCAATCACAATCTAGATCCACATTTTCGAGTTGATAGCCAATGGGATGAGTGACACTTGTCACGCATTCAAGGGCCCCATAATTAACTAATCCCCCAATCAGATTTATTATTATTTTAATCAATTCTCGAGCCGTAAATCCCCGATTTCATTCCCGTGACCATAACTTTCCCGTCGAACATCCGATTTCGACGTGCCGCCTGTCTATGGACTCGTGACGTCCCGATCTACGTCACGGTCATCGGTCCTCGTACGTTTGACTCTTCGAGTCAAAAGTCAATATTTTACCCACGACTAGGTGCAAAACGGTCATTTTACACCATCCGTCCGATTTCGCTCAACTAATCACCGATTAATCTCACTATCCTTCATTAGTCACTAATCTAATCCCATAATTCGGGACGGGTCGTTACATGTTTAGTAACTCGGGTGATGGTGTTTATCTTGAGAGGCGGAGTTTCTCCGATATGCGCTAGAGATTTGATGGTAGTTCGGTACAAGTAGAGGTTTCTGGTTAGATTCGGTTCGCACTGGATGCAATGACGACTTATACAATGAGGATTCGCCGGTTTGTGTCGGGTCTTGGGAGTAAGACTCGAATATTAGTGTGACATCTCAGTGGCGATGAGTTGACGAAACCTCAGTAGTGATCGAGATGACTGAGATGGGTTAGATGGAATTCAGTAGCGATCGGATGATTCAAGTTGATGCCGAGTGCGTCTAGATGATGTCTTCCCAAGGAGCTACAAACAATTCAAGTTCTTCAAGGGGAAATAGTACGATCGCAGAGACTGCTTAGTGAGACGAAGCAGATCCCAGGAGGACCGGTTGAGATTGCGGTTATCCTTCGAGTTCGGTGTGACTTTTGGACATGCGTACTGCACATGGAGTAGAGAGAGGTAGTTGTCTTACTTTGGATGGATTTCGCGAGTGCTAGGTGCAACATGGGTCGATCGCATAGCGTTGGGACATGCGAGCTAGTAACCCGATGAAGCGATTGTGTTTGGCAGTCCTGATTGGATGTTATCTGAGTGAGATACGGCTTGGAGGCCGAGAGGATACAACAGGTTGGTCGTTAAGGACATGGGACTTTTGTTGTGATGTCCCCAATTAGTTCAGTGAGCTTGGAGTGATTTAGGTTGTGCCGAGTTTCCTCTGATGACACAGGATATACATGGTTGCCAGATTTTGATGGTTTCCACCTAGAGGAGTTTTTCGACTAAGTCCTGTAACTGAACTTAATGGAATTGGGGTTAAGTTGAATTCGAATGTCACTGATGGGAACCCCGGTGTTCTTTGTTGAAAGTTTGATGGACCTTCAAGAGTTATATTTGACGAGACGGCTAGACATGGAGGTGGTATAGGATGAGTATTCCTTCCCACGAGAGTTAGTGAACTTTCTTAATCACTTCTGGGTTTCATGGAGATGTCACCTAGGTAGAATTCAATTTGGCCCACAACCAAATTTGAATGAGTTGAGGAACGGAAGGTACTTGGTGTCACCTAACGTGATGAGTGAGTATTAGTATGGTGGACCCGTGTTGATATTATATGTCATGTTACGTTGGCTAAAAGAGCTAGTGTGGATCCACCGAGGATCGCGACAAGTGTGGATCGGGGTGTATAGGGATCGCGACGAGTGTGAATCGGGGTGATCGTGGATCGAAATGATCGAAATGTTCCAGATGATTGAGAGGATCGAGATGTTGGTGGATCAAGACGATTGAGGACCGAGTTGATGGTGAATCGAGCTAGTTTGGGATTGGGGTTAGCCAATGATGACGATGGAGATTGGATTTACTCAGACTAGATGAGTGTCATTGATTGTCGGGTGGAGGTTGCCTTCCGTGAGTACAGCCTGTTGATGTGATTGACTCGGAAGGGAGTTAATCTGGTGTGAGATGATAATTGAGTGAGCAGAATTTTGATCACTGCTCTAGTTTGACTCTTCTGGATATTAGTGAGAGTTTTTCCATGGTGGCAAGTGTGCAAGAAAGTTGGACTCACTCTCTCCCTGAGAGATGTGCAGGCTCATCATCGCTTTGCGTGATGCTCATCTACCTCCGATATTGGAGCTCCAGATGGAGGGATTGTGTTGGGTGTAGATGACCAAGAGTGTTTCTGGATTAAATGTTTTTAGCACAACTATAGGATCCGACCCTTTGCGTCGTCAAGATGGGGGTTGAGGTTTAGATTGGTACACCTTGGTCGACGTATGTTGGTTGGTCTCTAAAGTTGGTCAACTGACCACGAGAACTCAGAGAGGACGTTGAGTTAAGTGTACGATCATCAGATTCAGTCAGAGAGGGACATGGTAGGATAATCGGACGGGGTCCGATGTTGATTTCACATTGAGTACGAGGACCAACATCAAATACTGTGCGCTAGTGCAGAGTGATTGTGAGAAGGTTCAGTTGTTGTGCGAGCATGGAGCTCAGGGCCATGATGGGCCAGGGGAACCCTAGTGATTGTGTTTGGAATAATCTCTACTAGGGTAAGTATTCGATAGGGTTCAGATACACTCAAGATGAGTGAGATGTTGGTCTGTGTATCAAGAGGATGGGTGAGATGTCGGTTTGTGTATCGAGAGGATGAGTGAGATGTAGGTTAGTGTACGAGGTTCCCTGATAGGACTTGAGAACGAGTTGAGTTTTTCGAGTCACTATCGAGGAGTGACAGTGGAGCTACAAGTTACAGGCTGGTCACGACGGTGCGTCATGCAGGTGTTTAACATTGAGAGGCCATTTACTAGAATACGATTTATGATGCTCGTGCTGAGCTAAATGTTAGCTTGGATTGTCAAGAGCAAGAACGTCGGATTGGTTGCTGAGAAAAATGTCAGCTTGGTATAGCAGGATTAGCAGCGAGGTCAGGAGCAGTATTGTTAAATAGTATACTGAGCAAGATGTCAGCTTGATAGAGCAGGATTATCAACAAGATGCTAAACAGGATGTTAGCCTCGTAGAGTATAATCGTTAGTTTGGTGTTGAGCAGAATTGTCAAACTGGACTCTAAGAACACCTGCGCAAGTGAGAGGTGAGATCGACGATTGTCGATGTCTCAAGTGAGACTTGAGATTGGACATCGGAGGTTTCTAGTGACGGCAGGTCACTCTCGGATACGGTCACAGATGATGGAGCTGAGTTTCAACAGTGATTGCTGGTTGTGGTTAACGTCGAGTGATGTTGGGTTTCTATTGAGTATTGTGGATGGATATTGGACGTGTACGTAGACACGTGAGTGTGAGTACCTCAGATTAGAGGCATGATAGGATTTTCGCAATGAATTTTGAGCAATGTGAATTTCGAGGACGATATTCTTTAAGGGGGGAAGATTGTAACGACCCGTCCCAAATCGACAAGATTAATTAAGGATTAATCGAGATTAATCAAGGATTATTAGACGAGTGGGGTAAAATGAAAATTTTACCCTTGAAAGGGTGAAAATGTTGACTTTTGATCCGAACGGTCAAATGCATAAGGGCCAAAGACCATTATGTAGATCGAGACGATAAGAGTTTGTAGACATATGGCACATTGAAATCGTACATCATACGAGAAAGTTATGGGTCAAGGATGATTTTACGTACTATTTATGGTTGTACGAATTACGAGAAGTTGACTTTTGGGATTTGAAATTGAGGCCCAAAATATCTTGGCATGGACCAACGGATAAGTGACAAGTGTCACCCATCCATTGATGGCCATTACATATACATGCATCCAAACCATTTTCATCTTCTCTTTTTCATCCAAACCAAAGCCCTCCCCTCCCACATTTCATCTCCTTCATCTTGCATCATCTGAGACCACAGAGAGGGGCTGAGGACGTGAGAGAGACTGAGAGACAGTGAGGGAGACGATGGAGGCCACAGTGGTGGCTAGAAACCATGAAAAACAAAGGTAACCTGTGGGTGTTTGATCTTGGGTTTTAATTTTAGATGTTTTTACACAATTCTAAGCTCATATTCATGTTCTTGGAGGAGAGGGAGTCTATAGAGGAAAAAATGGAAGGTTTTGGACGACGGGAGTGGCAAGGAGAAAGATTCAAAGTTTGGCTGAAACTTTGGAAGCTCATATCTTCAAAACCAGATACTTTCTCTCAATTCCGGGTTCAGATTTGGATTCCTTGGTTTGAGTAGATAGATTTCCATATAAATTACGTAGGTTTTGTTTGAGTATTGAGGGAAATATGAAGGTTTCAAAATCGGGCCAAAAATGGAGGTTTTCCAGTCGCGAGCTAGCGAACCAGACGACAGCGCACGGCAGCGCCGGTCTTCTTCTCCAACAAGGACAAGACGTCAGCATGATGACATCATATGTTGACGTCAGAATGCCATGTCATCATGCCACATCAGCGTGACGCGTGGCAGGGGTGTCATATGGTAGACATGTGTTAGAGGATGTCTGTGACACGTGGCAGGGTGCCGTTAGCAGCTGACGTTAGCATTAACCGTTGACTTTTCGTTGACCAAAATTTGACTGGTACGTGAGGGCGCGTGGGCATAAATTTTGAGGTCAAACCGATCTTGTTTGAATGGTTTTGACGTTATGAATCCAATAGTGGTGATTTCAGGTCGATCAGAGATCGTTTGATAGGTCATTTGGAGTTTTTTAGCCTCGGGACATGTTTACTATTTCGATAGCTTTAAGGGTTTATGGTTTGGACTTGGATAGGTTGATAGTGACGCCTGGGTATTATTTGGATAGTTCTGGATGTTTTAGAGACATTGGATTAGCCCCGAAGTGGCTTACGGAGCAGATTATGAGTGCACAACATGGATGGCCTGTGAGTGGACTTTGCTTTATGAAATGATGCATGCATAATTTTTTTTTTGTGTTTTATGAACATGATTTGAGATGCATTGATTGCATATGATTTGTGTTGACGATTTGGCATTTTCGTAGAAAATGTGCTATTGCACATATTTCGAGATTTCTATTTTCATGTGATACTTGGGATTAGGCGGGGTATTCTACTTGCATGTGATTTATGTGATTTTAGTGGTTTCCCAAAGAAGCATGAGACTAAGCATTGATATTTGATTTGGAATAATTTCATGGAGATGCATGAAATTGAGGATTTTATTAACGGTTTTGAGATGATTTCATGGGGATGCGTGAAATTGGTATTTCGAGCATGAGACCCAGTTGATTTAGACTTTGACTTGGATGATAGTCAAAGGTAATTTGAACGGTGATTTGAATAATAAAATGATTATCGGATTTGATTATGATATGATATCGGGCTTGTATCCCAGTTGATTTATGGTTTGACTTAGAATATAATCAAACGTGAAACTAAACGATGTTTTGATATGGAAATGAGATTTCGGGCTCTTGACCCTATTGGAAAAACTTTGATTTTGAGATTGATTTTGGGGTGGAGACCCTATGAGATTGATTTTGGGCTGAGAACCTATGTGATTTGAGATGTTTTCACTGAGACCATCCTCTTGAGATTGATATGACTCCGGCGTGGCTGTATGTCCCTAGAGAGGACATCCGGTAGGAATGTGTTTCACCGGAGAGGACCTTATGATGATATTGTTACTCCACATGTCGTAGATCCTGGAGCCTCCAGATGTCATAGATCTTGGAGAGGTCACAATCACACTGTTTGGAGATGAGTAGCTCTGAGGGGAGACTCAAGCTCAGCAGTGTAAGATATTGATATCACCCAGACGTTGAAGATCTTGGAGATGATATCACCCAAGAAGTCGTAGATCCTGGGGAGGTACTCAGACGGCAAATCCCGAGTTGCACGCGTTTCTTTGATATTGTGACTGATGTTGATTGAGATGAGACAGATGTTGGATACAAGGATTGGTCATGTTTTTTATGGGTGCTTTATGAACAAATGATTCCATTATTTATTGATGTGAAACGCAAATTGATTGATTTGCGTTCAGATGCTTTTAACATGTGATGGGTTTTTTGATGATTGCATCAGTTTTATTATTACTGTTTTGTTGGAAAGAAATGGTTTTAAATTGTTATGCATCTTTTAATTGAAGGGTATAAATGTTTATTTCGAAAATGAGTTTTCCAACTATTTTTTTTTGTCCACTCATAACTTTTATTGTTTTGATACCCATCAGGTTGATCGCGGATGACGGCTATAGTAGAGATCGAGACATCACATGCTGCTGCGTACTCTGGAAATCATTGCGCACTCTGGAAACTCCGAGGGCGTTACGGTTTTATCCCTAGTCTGACACGTGGTGTCAGAGGGGAGCAGGGCATATCCCACGAAAATTTAGGGGGATTGGGATGGGTCCTGTCATCATCGCATCCCGTGCGAACCAAAACTACACCAGAAATCTCTGCCCATATCGAGCAATCGTTATGTCCTCCTGTTCGTGTTGGAGGAACTCCGCCTCCCTCGTATCTCAATAAGTCTAAGGAAAGAATGACGTAGAAACCTTCCTTGGACTTCGCCCAAATCTCGGTAGTCTCATCCACATCTATCGATAGTAATGTCTACCACTAACCTCATACAGACTAATCCAAGCAGCTCATTGTTATCAAGATCAAACACTCATGTGTGCAACCCATCACCGGTACAATCCACTGCAAGCGTATCGTCAAATGATCAGTCACCCCAGGATTCTATCCACAAGTACATATTCATGGTAACTGGTTCAATCGTTATCAAACTAGGGTCATCCACAATCCCTGCTACTCCTAGAAATACATCCACTATGACTGACCATAGGTCCCAACTCTAAAAAATCACCATACTGGATCCAATCAACCAGTAACTACTATCCGAGGATCCCATCCACTTGTAACTCGACGGCTCCCAGCCGCTAGGCACGTAAGAAACTCAGCCCTCTTTGGGGTCCAACACTGCTAAAACACGGCATCTAATGCCAAATATAACTTATCCAAGGTTAGTTCCTACTTAACCTTCCTATCATTACTCTCACTTTCCAGACTGATGACGGGCTGTCAACGTAGAGACATCACATTTGAAGCATGCGCAACACCACAAGAGCAACTCAGTGCTCTGATACCAAAATGACATGACCCATCCCTAATCGCTCAAGATTAGTGTGGGATGTCATGCTCCCATCTGACACCACGTGTCAGACCAGGGATACAACTGTGACCCACTTGGGGTTTCTAGAGTACGCAGCTTCATGTGATGCCTCAGTCTCTACTACATCCTGCATCCGCGATCAACCTGGAAGGCGCTAAAAACAATAAAACGTGTGAGTGGACAAAATAAACAGTTGGAAAACCAAGTTCCGAAATCATAATTTAACCCTCTGTTTTACAAAGCATGCATGCATATCAATTTAAAACCTTTCTTTACAATAAAAAAGTACATAAATGAAAACCTCTGTAATCATTGCAAAACCAACACATGAGAAAACACCTGGATACAAATCAATAAATCAAAAACCTCTGAACCCATTCTCATATCCAACATCTGTTTCATCTTATATATCAACATCAGTGACGATATCCAAGCACCGCGTACAATCAAGCTCCAGGACAGCTTACATCCGAGCATGTCGCCGAGAACACATCTATGACCAACGTTCATATCGTCGCCTTGAACAAATCAACGACCAACGACCATATCGTCGTGAACAAATCACTGAACGATCTCATACATCATAAGTACTCCAAAGTCGAGCCTCCCACGGCTGCTTTACAATATGCAGTGCATCGTGACCTCTCCGGCGGGGACACAGCGCATCCTGGAGGCGAGTAACAATCATCATAGGGTCCTTTACGGGGAAACACATTCCTACCAAAGTCATATCAATCATCTCAGATAATGGTCATAATAAAAACAATGGAAGCATTTATCAAATCTTATAAACGCATTTTCACAAACATTTTGCTATCAAATCAAATCATGCGTTTCACGTAGGGTCTCAGTCTAAAACATAGTTTCCACAAATCTCATAAAAACGGTGTCCATTCTTCATTTCACAATCTCAAAATCATTTCACTCACAAATCACGATTCAATTTCACTTTTGACTATAAACTTAGTCAAAACCATAATGCAACTAGGTCTCAAGTCCAAAAAGCCATTTTCACGAAAAGCAATAAGATCTTTCAAAACCGATAATCAACTAGCATATAAAACATATATGCATTTCATCAATCCAACCATATGCAAACATTGCATTACAAACCATATTCAAAAAACATTAAAACATATATGCATGCATCATTTATAAATCAAAGTCCACTCATACACGGTCCATCATGTGCACTCTAAACCCGCGCCATAAGCTAATCCAAAGTCTTCGGAACGTACAGGCCTATCCAAAACGTACCCAAAGGTCACTATCCATATATACAAGTACATACCATAAACCCTCAAAAATCTCGGAACCGAGAACACGTCTCGGACACGCTTCCTGAGGAGAAAAACCTCCAAATGACCAACCAAAAAATCTCTGATCGACTTGAAACCACCACCATTGGATTCAGATCGCCAAAACCTTACGAACAAGAGTTATTTCACCTCAATATTCTTTCCCACGAGCCCACACGCGCCGGTTAACATCTGGCCAATGAAAGTCAACGCTGCCCCAGCTGACATCATCTTGAAAGGTCCGACAACTGACAGCCTACCACGTGGCACACCCTGATTAGTGCCACGTGTCAATCTTTGACACGTGCCACGTCACATGATGATGTCACCAACTGACCTCATCACTGCCACGTGTACTGCCACATCAGCTCTGACAACCTGGCGCATTTGACATGTTGCCACGTGGCACCACCTCATTGGTCCACGTGGTCTAACACTGCTAACGTGCACCGCCAGTTCAACTCTGACAAAGTACCATGTGGAACCACTCCACTGGTCCACGTGGTTTGATATCAGTGACGTGGTAATGCCACCTGGCCACGTGTCACCCTCTGGTTTTCCACGTGGCCTGACATGATGACGTGGCTTGCCTCGTCATCGTCTTCAACCTTTGTCCGGGTCGACTCGAACCACTATAATAGGTCGTTCGACGTGCAACCCTGACTCGGCCATATCTCCATCGATTCTTCACTGTTTTCCCCCATTCGTTTTCCCTTATGCTCGGAATCTACCCAGGAATGGATCTACGAGGTTAAAATCCAAGAAACACACCTAAAATTTCCTAGCCAAGCTTCAATCTTCACGACCAAAGTTTGAACCTCCTTCCAAAGCTCACTCCTGGTCCCTTTTCCTCGATTTTCGATCCTATGAACTCGTCCAAACTCAGAAAACACGAACAAGTCTTTAGAACGGTTTCCAAACGTCCAGAAATTGAAATTCCAAAATCAAACATAAATGGGTTTCAGGTTTACTTGGGTTTCACGGCCAGCCAGCCACCACCGTGGCTCTACCACCACCACCGTGGCTCTGCCACCACCACCGTCTCTCTCAGTCCCTATCGACCTCACTCTCTGTGTCTCTCATGCAACCAAGCTGCTGGTTCAAATGAAGGAAAATGGGATGGGGTGGGTTTCGGGTTTTTGAAATGAAAAGGGGAGATGTGCATGAATGTGGGATGATGGGCCAATGGGATGGGTGACACTTATCACTCATCCATTGGTCCATAACTAGATCTTTTGGGCCCACTAAAAAGAAACCCAAAAGTCAACTTCCTCGTAAAACGTGCCAACGAAAATCCGTTCGAACTTTCCGTGACTTGTAACTTTCCCGTACGACGTCCAAATTCGACGTGTCTCCTGTCTACGTACTCATAATCCCTCGATCTACATAATGGACCTTGGTCCCCATGCAATTGACCTACCGGGTCAAAAGTTAATATTTTACCCTTGTAGGGGCAAAATCGTCATTTCATCTCGAATAATTCAGATTAGTCTCGATTAATCCTTGATTAGTCTCGTTAATCACGTAATTTCGGGATGGGCCATTACACGGATACTTTTTATATATCTCAAACATACAAAAGCAAAGCAACTATCAAACCAAAGCATGTGATGATAATAAGGAGGTAGGTATACTTTGGCCAAATAACCGGCAAAAGAACATGACTTGTAATGAATTAGGGTCCTAAAAGTTCTTGGACATTTTTTGAAGAATGAATCAACATCACAGGGAAAATGATAAATGATAATGTGATCGATTAATTCTAATTTAATCACACAATTATATTTGTATCAGTCATACATACATACGTGACTCTTACTCTGTTATTGACATGAAAACAAGGACGATCAAATGGCTGAGGTAATTACGGGGAGAGTTCTTAGCCACACACATGGAAAGAAGAAAATATGGACATGATGGTTATGGACCAACAGTTGAGTTACAGCACACACCTGAGACACCGAGTAGTGACACAAGAATTGGAGGGGTCTCTATCCAGAAACAGGCAGTGTTCAAATCAATATTGGAGAAATTGACACAAGAATTGGAGGGGTCTCTATCCAGAAACAGGCAGTGTTCAAATCAATATTGGAGAAATTGGAAAGGCACACATCGATCAAGAGGGGTTGCATATTAGGCCAGCATAGCTAGGTAGGGTTGTCATGCATGAACAAGTTTCTTTCTCTAAGGATCATTCATGATGTATGCATCTATCAGACGACTCATCATGAATCAAATTCTGATAAACATAACATTGATTCTTATCATTGGACTCACATTATACTGTAGGGCTCAAAATATTAGAGCACAACTAAAAACAAAATATTAGAAAATTTCAAAGTCACGAATATTCTTTATATATTCGATCAGTAAGACTTTGGCTAAATATTATTTTATTTATGAACCTAATCACTTCCTTCACTTTCTTTCTCCATCTTTTTGGCTCCTTAATGTCACTTTATGTTTTGAATTGGTAGTCACATTTCTCTTTATATTACTCATTTATTTCAAGTCAAGGTATATTGATTGCTCTTATATACCCAATAATGCTAGATTTGAAAATTTTCATCGAATTTATTTACCAAGTATTAAGTCGGTCAAACACTACAAGTAATTTAGGGTTGCCCTACCAGCTTTGGCCCTACGAAATTTTTTTCGTCCCCTCATGATGGCTTAGCCGACGTAAAATGGAAAGTGTAGGGCGGCATTATCAAATTAGGCCTTACGATAAGAAAATAGTAGGGTAACTATTTTTTCGTTGGGCAAATATCGGCGGGAAACGAAAAAACGTTGGCGCCAAAGAATAAGGTTTGTGGCGCCTTAAATAAAGCTTAGCCCCACTAATTTCTTTTTCCCGCAGGGCCAAAATAAAATAATTTTGTAGGGTGAATTGTAAGCGTTGACCAGATTCTACCCTACGATATTTTTAATTTTGCCCAACCAAATTTGCGTAGGGCAAGAGTAAAATCAATTATACCCAACCATTCGCCCCTCTTCTTCTTTCTTCCCATATCTAATATATTCATCTTCCTGATTGATACCTGCGCATTCTCTCCCTCTCTCACCATCATCTCTTCATAATTTTTGCCTTTTTTCAATTATCTCTCTATATTTCTTGTTTAAACATCAAACTTCATCATGAGGTATGAAAATATGAAAACCAATTTTTAGTTTTGAATTTTTACTTTTGATTGTAAACTAATTATTTCTTGTGTTATAGGAAATTTGTGATTGATTTGGAGGGACACTTATAAAAAGGTAAGTGTTTTTCCATATGAATTTAATTTTGGTAAACAATTTGGAGATATAATTTTGATAGGAAATTGTGTATAATTTGGGAAGAATGTGTAGAAGTTGTATAAAGGTTGGGTTAATCATGTATAAATTTTTATGTTATGTGATCTATGAGGAAAATTTGAAATTAGAAAATATTTTATGAAATTAGGGAATTAATTAGAAAATATTTTTAGAAATTAGGAAATGAATTAGAACTTTTTGTAGAAAATTATATAGATAATATGTTAAGAAATTAATTAGTAATTTTTTTAAGATATTAGAAAATTAACTAGAAAATATGTTACAAAATTAGAAAATATTTTGGGATAATAAAAAATAGAAAATATAATAGGAAATTAGAAAATCAAAACTATGTTAGGAAATTAGAAAATTGTAAAGCCCATGATATGTGTGATATGCGTATTAATATATATTTTTATTTGTGAATTTTTCATTAGTTATTTATGTAGTTTTGAAGGAGTGAAATATGTTGATATTTCATAATCGTTTATGCGACTTTAATCGAGTTGAGTAGCTTCATATAATGAAATTGAATGAAAAATCGTAGACCCGTTTGAGAGTCAGTTGGATGAGCATGTGGATGCTTAATGCATGACTGTGCGACTGGCTGACTCTTGAATTGTCCATTTATTGGGACAGTTTGGGGGTGCACAACTATGTGTTATGTAGTTTGCAGTCTACGAGGCTAGGTCTTGATCGTTGGAAATTCGGTTGTATCACCTTAATGTTCTTCAAATGTACACTAGATATTTACTTATAGTATCTATGTCGTGCATTTGGGGAACTGTAGAGGGATGCTGTCCAAATTTCCCTCGATTGAAACTTAAGCTCGTAGACTGCAAACTACTAAACACATAATGTGCACTCTCGAATGGGATAGGGCCAAATCAACGGAGGTATAAGGAGTCAAATGACTTTTGATATTTACTTGTTTTAATTACAGAGTAAAGTTATTTTTGAAAACAGAGAGAATGGACAGAGGGTGGATGCAATTGAACGATAGGTGTTCTGATGAGTATTTGGAAGGGATCGACAGTTTTATTGCTTTTGCACGGAGTCACTGCAGTGAAACTAGACGTATCAGGTGTCCGTGTCAGAAATGTAACAATTGTAATTGGGGGGAGTTGGAAGAGGTAAAAAATCACCTGGCATGGAACGGGATAGTACACAACTATACTAATTGGATTCATCATGGCGAAACTATATTTTCAGCATCGATATCTTCATATCCTAGGACCTGTGGGGATCAAAGTTCTTTGGATGGGCGTTTTGATGATGACCAAGTCCTTGATATATTAACTGGTGTTTTTCCTCATGCATCAAGTGATATGGATGATCAGGCTCCCAGGCTTCAACCCGAAGAGTCAGATCAACATTATGAGAGATTATTGAAAGAAGCTTAGCGTGAATTATACCCCGGTTGTAAAACATTCTCAGTTATAGGTGCAGTTGTGGAGTTGATGCACATGAAAGTTCAATATAATCAAACAAACAAGCATTTTGATCATATGATGGACATTATCATCAGAATGCTCCCTAAAGATAACTGTCTACCTAAAGATCATTATAGCTCGAAGAAGTTATTGAAGGGTCTCGGTTTAGGGTATGTCAAGATCCATGCATGCAAGAACAATTGCGCATTGTTTTATGGTGAATTTGAGAAGCTTGACAAATGTCTCGTGTGCAATGAACCTAGGTATCTAAAGAACAAGATTCCAAATAAGGTGTTACGATATTTTCAACTAAAGCCAAGATTACAATGATTCTACAAGTCAACCCACACAGCCCGTGATATGAGGTGGCACAAGGATGAACGCATTGATAATGATATTCTTATGCATCCGAATGATGGAGAGGCTTGGAAGGATTTTGATATAAGGTATCCTGATGTTGTCGCGGAGCCAAGAAATGTCAGGGAATTGAAAAATGAAATTTGATTTCTGGATGCTATAGGAAAGCTGAATCCAAGAGTGTTTGTGATTGAAATTTTTTACAATGTATTGTTTTGTTAATGAAGGATTCTATTTGGTTTCATCAATTATTCAAAATGGGTTCTTTTATAATTGTTTATTTTGTACTCATTTTCTTGTATTTTTTTACCAATGACCAAGTAGGGTATTAAGTAATTACATGCTAGGAAATGAGTATTCATAGGTTGGATATCGATATAAATTGATCATTCTAAGGATTTGCATATTTTTCATTACTAGAGCTTCAATATTCGTTTCTTTAACAAAGTCACCTCCAAGATGTCAGATTTGGGAATATCAGATTTGGGAATTGACAGGACCCACCCCGATTATCGCCTCGATAATCGGGAAGCATCCTGCTCCCTTCTGACAATCGAATCCAAAAGACCGGAAAACTAATTAATATTACCACACACCCATTGTCAGACCAGGGAGATTAAACGATTACAACCGACTGGACGTCTAGTCCACAGTTTCACAGAGCAATATTACAAAACAAATTAAAGAACAAGTCCTACTCTGTGAACTAACTACTCCGCAACGGAAAACTTTATGCCTCCGCCTCTGCCTAGGCGCTTGCCCCCACGCTTGTACCACGACCTGGAGGGAATTTAAAACAACAAGGTGTGAGTGGACCGAAACATAAGTTTAACAGGAAAAACAGTTTTTCCGAAATCGGGTTCGCCCTCCAGTTTTGTAATCCGCATGCATAACCAAATATTCAAAATTGTGTATTAAACTTTTGAAAACTCTTTTTCCGAAACACATGAAAAACGTTACAAGGATCGTCATAACTCATGTAAAACCATTTAATAATACCAGATTCCAGAAACCATCATTTTGAAACATTATTTGCACAAATCAAGTAAAACGTAAATCAATAATCATGATTATGCCGTTGGATCCATCCGAGTCTTTAAACTCAACATTAGGCCTTCCCGGGATATCAACGAGTCTTTAAACTCAAAACACGATTAGTAGGCCTCGGGGGTATCATAATAATCGAGTCTTTAAACTCACGAGTCTTTAAACTCAATTTTCGGGCCCGCCCCCAACATCAACATACCGGGTCTTTAAACCCAAAACCAGATCCAACCATCAACCGGGTCTTTAAACCCAAAACCGTTTTTAAAACACAATAAACCATGATTCATCACAACTGTTTTCCAACATCATTCCGAAATCATATCACAACATAGTAGGACTTATGTCCGAAGTCACATGCAATTTCCAACACATGCAATTTCCGAAAATTACTTCACAATATGATCAAACATCATAAATCCGAAACATGCATATTCATATCCAGGTACTTCATCAAAATCATCACGCATGCATAGGCAAAAATCGAAATCTCGAAATGCGTGAAATACGATAAATATCTCGAAAAACGTGAAAACATGTAAAACCGATATATCATCTCACCATCATAAAATCATATGTAAAAACATGAGATAAATAAGCAAAATAGTCATGCATGCCCAATTTAGAAATCAAAAAGTCCACTCACAGTCTTAGGACGCGTCAATCGCGTCCCGCGCGCTCCTCCATAGCTTCGGAAGTGTCCGAGCCTGTGAAAACGTACAAGAAGGGTTACAAACATCCCAAAATAACTCGTAGGATTTTTCCTAATTTTTCCGGATTTTTCGGCGAAAATAAACTTAAAGACTTAATCTTCCGGACTCCCGAAATTATCCCGAATGACTCCCGATCGATTCGAACTCTAAAGATAAAATGTTAGTTAGACTGAAAGGATTAATTCTCATGTTGACCGTGATCGGAGTTGACGTCACACGCGCCGTCACGCGCCGCCCAAAGTGGCTGCGCGTGAAAGCCACGCGCCAAGCTACAGTACCTTCGTCCTTACCCGAATCAACTGATAAACGGGTCTATTACCCGCGACTCAACCCGACCAGTTCAAGCCCAATTCTCAATCAATTCCTCTCGTTTTTGATCCTATTATCTTCTCTAATCCTTTAATTTTAGGTCTGTATTGAAGATTAACCTCGACTAGTACCCAAACGACCCAACTCAAACTCGAACAGTCGAACAAATCGACATTCTGGAACTCACCCAAACTAACTCCATTCTCAAATTAATTTCACCAGTAGCTTAAGGGGACTTATATGAACAATGGTGCCATCAATTGGTCTCACCGTTACCTGGAAGTCGTCGTCCTCAAGCTCGAAAATACTCAGAACCAGGGTACTCCGTTCTTGGCCAATTCGTGAGTGTCGTCCTTCGAATTCGACGTGGTTGGTTTCCTTTTGCTCCCAGAAGACTAGAATGGCCCCTGGTTTCGGTCAACAAGCCTCAGAAATCGAATTCAATTTTTCCCTCCAACTGGTTCAACTCTGAACCGTAACTCAGGTTCCTGGGCGAAACGGGCTCCAATCCCTTCAGTTCTTGCACCGTAGTGATTATTTCACTCCAAGAAGTCTCACCGTGTGTTTAGTTTGATCCCTCGACCCTTAGAATTTGAACTCTGCAATTTCCCCCCCCCCCCCAGAAACCCGAAAATGGTTCTTCACTGGTTCTCACAATCTCTCTCAGATTTTCCACAGCAGGAAGGATGCAAATGAGTCTCTCAGCCCAAAGGCATTCAGAGTAATCGATTCAAACGGCCAGCAACTCGTGGGAGACACTCTGAAGTCTCTGAAAACGGTTTCCCGCAAGCACAGAGACCACAGCCATTCCTCACTCTCCCGTGCTCTGAACTCTGCCCAAACGTGCACCAAGGTCACTCAATCCTGCTTCCACTGCCTAAAACTACATAAACAAAACGTCTGAGCCCTTCCACTAGCGATAAACAATTGCACGCACAAGACCCACGGCCGTGCACTCTGTTTTTCACGGTGGTGAACAGTAACCACCGTGAAATGACCAAAATGCCCCTCTGTGCAATAATTACCAAAATGCCCTCCAACATCTGTGACCCATAACTCGGTCATCCGACGTCCGTTTCAAGCGTGCCGCCTGTCGTTGTACTTGGGGCGTCGAGACGAACATAACGGTCTTCGAGTCAAATGAATATCAATTGTCAAACAAAAAGTCAACTTTTTCCCCTTATAACGCCCAAATTACGATAATGCCCCTGAACTTCCGAACATCATAACTTTCACTCCGAGCGTCCGAATCGGACGTGCCACCTGTCTATGAACTCGTGACATCCCGAACTACGTCACGGTCATCACTCAACGTGCGTTCGACCTCCAAATCAAAAAGTCAACAAATCGACCACACAAACACAGGGGTAAAAACGTCATTTTATTCAATATTTATAATATTACATTTCCAGAACGTCCGGGGCGTTACAGGAATCATTAGGAGAAATTCTCTTTAGAATGTAGGGAATTAGAATGCAGGGGGAATATATATGATTTGTGAATACATATTTGAAATAAAAAAATATATTAATATAGAATTCTCTTTAATATCTAATTTTAGAATTCTATATTAATGTATGCAGCTTCCTGCATTCTCTTTAAAGTTTTCACGATTTGGGAATACATATTTGAGATAAAAAAATATGGTTTGTGAATCATATATTCGTTACTCTAAATTTTTTTGATTCACTTTAAATATGGTTGGTAATATTTATGTTAGAGACTATCATGTAGCAGGGGGAAGGATAATGGTTGGTAATTTTGGACCTGGACATACCAAATGGAGTCTTGAATTTTTGTTCATTTTGCATTGCATTAGTTTGCTGTTAGATTAAACCTGTAAAGAAAAAAAGGGTTTATAGATTGTCATGTAGTTGATTTCAATTATGCTAATTAGTCTTTTGAAAACAGCAGTAAATGTCGTCTCACCCACTAATCACGTCCACGTGTAACGACCCGTCCCAAATTCCATGATTAGATTAGTGACTAATCACGATTAGTGAGGCTAATTCGTGATTAGTTGGGCGAAATCGGACGAACGATGCAAAATAACCGTTTTGCCCCTGGGGGTGGCAAAACGTTGACTTTTCAATCGGGCGGTCAAATGGACATTGACCGATGACAGTGACGTAGTTTAGGACGTCACGAGTTCATAGACAAGTGGCACGTTGTAGTTGGACGTTCGACGGCGAAGTTACTGTTCACGAAAGTTCCTATTGCGCGAATTACGAAACGACCTAACTTTTGGACTTTAGTGGGGCCCAGATATTTAATGGAGGCCCAATGGATGAGTGATAAGTGTCACCCATCCACAGGCCACCCAAATTGTATTCATGCATATCATCCCTTCATCGATCATTCTTCATTTCAAACCCAAACCCACCCGATCTCACCATTCCTCTCCCCTGTGCAGTCTAACTCTTCCATGTGAGCTTGCCTGAGTATTCAGAGAGTGATGAGAGGACTGAAGAGGTGGCTAGACGGCTAGACCCGCCGTGGACGGCGGCTGGAGGAGACAAAACCGAGAGGTACTCGGTTAACCATTTTCTATTCTTATTTCGATTTTGCATGATATGGTTGGTTTTAGATGATTAGGAAGTGTTCATTAGGTTGCTAGGGACATTTTGGGAAGGTTTTTAATGGGTTTAACGGCTGGGAAGCCATGGAAGGGAAAATGGAAAACTTTGAACCGTGAGGTCCATTTTGGGTTCACGGTTTTTAGGCGGTTTTAAGGGTTTTGGTTAATTGGGTTGGATAGGAAACTTGAAAATAGGAATTTAGGGATTAATTAGGGACAAAATGGAAAAAAAAAATGACAATTGTATGAGCTTGGATCGGTCACGCCGGTCCAGGAAAACCGGCTGCACAGGAAACCGGTTCGGACCGGTTCTGGAGGTTGAAGATGCAGCTACAGTACCCTGGCGCGTGAGGCCCACGCGCAGGGCCTGTTTTGGGAGCATGAGGGCGCGTGTCCAGTCCTTTGGGTGAGTGTTCAACATACAAAATCTTCTATTCGATGTAACGAATATTTTGGGACTGGTCTCGTGTCAATCGGACATCGTTTCGATAGGTATCGGTGTGTCCGAAGGTTTAGGTTCGGTTTTAAAAATAGTTAAAAGTTCGGGAAAATTACGGGGCTTTATTTAGAGGTTAATTAAGTATTTTGTAACCTTCTATTAAAATTTGGACAGGTTTGGGAGTCCCGGTGAAGGTGATTGGCTCGGGAGAGCCTATGACACGCAAATCGAGGCGTCAACTCGGACGGTCTGTGAGTGGACCTTGTTTTCTAAATTGGTGCATGCATAAATGTTTATTATATGTTTTAAATACTTGTTTGTGATGCCATGAGTGCATTTGGATGTGTGGTTACGTATAGGCACGTATTTCGAGGTTTCGGCCCTATACGGTGCCTATATGGGGCTGTATGTCTTTAAAGGTCTAAATGAAATGGTTTTGGATTTCCAAATGGATTATGAATATGATTTTATGATGCTTATTTGGATGCTTGTGATTTATATGGTTTCACGTATTTTACTCTGATTTTCCATTCTTATGGTTTTGGAAATAGTTTAATGAAATGGTTTTGGATTTGAAAAGGTAAACTCGGGTTCGAGACCCATTTGCTTTATGGAATCGGGCCGGAGGCCCATTTGGTTTACGATTCGGACCGGAGGTCCAGTTTCTATGTGGATTCGCGCCTAGCGCCCAATTATGTGTTACCAATGGTTTTTATGGTTCATGACGGTTTATGGGAACCGGCATGAATCCTTAAAATGGAATTACGGGTCATGACGGTTTATGGGAACAGACATGAACCCATAAAAGGATTTTGTGGTTCATGACGGGTTATGGGGGCCGGGCATGAATCCTTGAAAGATTTAAATAATGATTTCAAAAGGTTTTTCATATGCCATCCTTTATATATGATTGTCTCCTCCGTGGAGGGTCGTTGGCCTGGGTGGACCCCGGAGTAGTCACGGAGCACTGACTGAGTGGAGTCGCCCCCCAGTTGGGTTCCTTACTCTCAGGATGGGCATGGTTCGTTACCTCCAGGGAGGGTCATTGATCTACGGACATTGACCTGGGTGGACCCTGGAGAGACTTGGGTTTGAGACCCCGGTTAGCACACGTGTAGCTTTATTTTACTGTGACAGGTTCTGGATATGAAATATAATGGATAAACATGATTTCAATTGGTTTTGGGAAATTGTGGTTATAATGATAAATGGATTTGGGCTGAGATCCCACATATGTTCACTGTGTTATGGTTTTCTGTAAATGGTTTTGGGCAGGAGCCCGTGTGACTTGTATTTACGGACTTTGGGGCTGAGACCCTAATTATGGTTGTTTAAACATATGTGTTTGAATAAATGGTTTTACTATGCATGCATGCTTTTTAGTGAAGGGTATAAATGTCTTCTCTTATGAAATGTTTTTATAAACTCTTTTATTTTTGTCCACTCACAGTCTTTCTATCTTTAATACCCTTCAGGTTGAATACGGTGTGGACTGTAGCAGAGACCGAGATATCACATACCTCCTCCGGATCCTGGCGTACTCTGATAGCCCGGGAGGGCAAAGGTCGGAAATATCACTTGTCTGACACTTCTTGTCAGACGGGAGCAGGGTCATCCCGCACTAATCCCGGGGGGATTGGGATGGGTCCTGTTAGCGTGGTATCAGAGCATAGGATTGCTTATCAGAGCGGGGTTGTCTCTATTCGAGCAACCGTGCAGCTCTTGGAGTATGTACACAGGTCGAGGATATGATATCTCAATGGGCTACAGTTCGTGATCAACCTGATAGTTGGGGTGCCGATACGATAGTTGGTAAGATTGGATCGTGGAACGTCTTGGTTCGGCATTCGATGTCGAGGTTGCCATAGTTCTGTCGTGGATGACAGTGTGGGACCATACAAAGGGATAAACGTATTCTTATAGATTTTGATCGTGAGATGGTTAGTTGGGATCGTCTTCAAGATGTCGTAGAATCGGTTCTGACGACTGGTTGGGAATTATGACCATCCGATGTTCGGATATGGTTGAGTTAGATGAATTTACTGCTGTGAGCAGCCGGATTCGAGGAATCCTAGTTGATTGTTGGCAGTATTGGATTCACGTCCTTACGATGTCAAGACCGCGGAGTCGGTCAGATTGTCGATTTTACTGCTTTTCGCAATTGGGTTCGGTGGAACTCTAAGTGTGATTGTGGAACCCTACCTTGGGTGTATGGTTCGGAAATGTGAGTTGACGAGTGGTTTGACTTGGACGAATATTCGGATTTGGATTCGTTAGTCGGTCTAGTCAGGTCAGCTTGTGTTGGGACTGCACTCTGCAGTCGGGGTTGTACTTTTCGGTTAGACCTAGTTGGTCGTCGTACTACCGTAGTTGTGATGGATTGTTGGTAAAACTAAGGTCATGGGCGACCTGGTAGACGACATTGGTTGAGTCGAGTTACGACTGGTTAGTGATTGGTTGGACAAGTTATCAGGGTTGGTACTTGTCGATGGAATTCCGGAGTGGGGATACTGAGTAGTTGGTACGAGCGGTTGATTCCGTTGGATGCGGAGTCTGGATATCAAGGTGTCTGGTAGTTAGGTCTGCACGAATCTGTGGCAGGCGCTACTACCGAGAATGGTCGTAGTTACGATTGTTGGGAATCGGTGACGTTCAAGTGAATGTATCCTATTCTCGTATAAGTTGTCAGGGTGACTGTACCCAGAGTTGTTGGGTACGAGGGAGGTAGAGTTTTTCCAATATGAGTAGAGGTACGGGATCATCGTTCAGTATGAGCGGAGATCCAGGGTTGTCAGTTTGCACACGGTGTGCTGATACTGATACTGATGTTAGTGTGCTGATACTAGTGGAGGTGATAATGCGTTGGTGCAGGTACTGGTGCTAGTGCTGGTGATTGTGATGGCGGTGAGTTACGAATCGGGATGTGACTCCATCGTAAGGGGCATATATTCGGTATCTGTGGTTCAGGAGTGGATCTCAGATAGAGTTAAACTGGTTAGGGGACACATGGTTGATGTCCGGTATGTTGTTTCCAATCTTGTTGGAACTTCGAAATCGCGGGAGGTTGCGATTGAGGTGACGAGAGGAATGCGGGTTTTCCGCATTGGTATTGGGTATTTCGACGTCATTTTGGATGACTTCTCAGGTTCTACCGTGGTAGATGACGGTAGATGACGTTAGGTGATGTTTGTTGTCACCAGTACATGATCGTGTATTGGTTGATGGACCCAGGATTTGTTTTGGGTCATCAAGTGGAGTGAGTATATCGAAGTTAGGTGACTGAAATTTCTCATTTTCTGCCTGGTGGCAGACGATGTTGGTTTACATGGCGATGTAAGTGCAGTGAGTTTTGGTTGTATTCAAGTAGGTTGAATTTTGATGTCGTAGTCTTGTATCATCCTTGATTTTCCTAGGTGGAATGCCCATGGATCGATACGAGGTAGTCAGTGAGAACCCACGGTCTCGGCGTGTCTCGTCGTTGACTAATCTATTTAGATGTAGGAAATGGTCTAGGACTTTGGGCGTTGTGACGATCCTTGATCGTGACGTCTATGGTCGGTTGACGTAGTGATGGATCTGGATCGTGATTTTGATGATCCAGATTGGTGGAGAGTTTATCGCTCATACTTGGATGTTTGAGTGGAGCATGTTGGAACTGAACTTCTTTTCGAGGTAAATCCCATATGGCTTGTTACTCGAGCGAGTAGGTGTTTGACGTGGTCGGATATGGTCAGCCTTAGAGATGTGTTGATATTGTGATTGGCTTTCCTATGAAGTCAATCTATGGTAATAGGGTAATCGGTTGAACAGGTAACCGAGAGGTTCAGTTTTGGTACATCTCGGTAGACGTGAACGAGATTTCGAGTTTTGATATCAGATTTCGGGATGACGATTCAGGATTTGATTTTGGAACTTGAAAGAGGATTTCTGTATTTGGGTTTTGGAATCGGATTCTGGGTGAGGATTCAGGATTTGATTCTGGAGCTTGACGGTGGATTTTCTTTTATGGATTTGGGTTCGGAATGGTCATTCATAATGCTAGCTTACGGAATAATAATTTCGGATTCGAATTTAGACATGATTATGGATATGATTTCTGGGTTTGGATTCGGGGTTTCTTACGAAATCACGGATTCAAATTCGGATTTGGAAATGGATGATGGGTTGGAGTTTTGATTTGTCTAATGCTGGATTGGGCAGATGGACTCCATGGTTGAAACGTGATTGCCTACAACCTAGGTCGTCGTGTTGACGTCGTTGTTGTTGTGGTTGTAAGCTGATTGATGGGTAGATGTGCGTACCTTGTACGTTGTTCGAGGTACGATACCGGGCAGACTTGTGGTGCCTGGTGATGGAATATAGGTTATACCATGGGTACGATGGTGAATGTGTTGGTAGTCGGATTGGTTCCGATACCATCGGATTAGTCGAGTACGTGAACTGGACATTGGATACTATGCACTAGGTCATGGTATTCCTGATGGATCTAGTTACACACAGGTTGAGTGTTTTGTAGTAGTGTTTACTCAGGTTGAGTAAATTGGTGGTTAGTATAACCACAAGTGAGTATAGTGTCAGTTTTTGACTAGCGACTGTCAAGTGGTGACAGTTTGTCGGAGGTGTCAGCGTGGATAGTTGTGCAAGGTCTGGTGACTCCCTGTGGGAGCAGACGCTTGAATAGATTAGCGTTTGAGAAAGGGACCGTCGAGTTGACAAGTGGTGTCAATTCGTAACGTATGATTACTATCATTCGACATGGTCAAATATAGTCGAGGCGACATGAGCGTTAGTGGTACATCTGGGTACGAACGAGTATTATTCTGGTTAGTGGGTGTACAAGTGTACACGTGTCGTGAGATCGACTTATTTCCACGAGGTGGTTATGGAATCAGGATAGTTGGAGTTTTGAGAATGAAACTAAATTAAGGAGGGAAGAACGATTGGATTTAGGTCGGTTGGAATTTCGAGGACGAAATTAATTAAGGAGGGAAGGTTGTAACGACCCGTCCCAAATTCCATGATTAGATTAGTGACTAATCACGATTAGTGAGGCTAATTCGTGATTAGTTGGGCGAAATCGGACGAACGTTGCAAAATGACCGTTTTGCCCCTAGTAGTGGCAAAACGTTGACTTTTCAATCGGGCGGTCAAATGGACTTTGACCGATGACCGTGACGTAGTTTAGGACGTCACGAGTTCATAGACAAGCGGCACGTTGTATTTGGACGTTCGACGACGAAGTTACGGTTCACGAAAGTTCAAGGGTACTATTGCGCGAATTACGAAACGACCTAACTTTTGGACTTTAGTGGGGCCCAGATATTTAATGGAGGCCCAATGGATGAGTGATAAGTGTCACCCATCCACAGGCCACCCAAATTGTATTCATGCATATCATCCCTTCATCGATCATTCTTCATTTCAAACCCAAACCCACCCGATCTCACCATTCCTCTCCCCTGTGCAATCTAACTCTTTCATGTGAGCTTGCCTGAGTATTCAGAGAGTGATGAGAGGACTGAAGAGGTGGCTAGACGGCTAGACCCGCCGTGGATGGCGGCTGGAGGAGACAAAACCGAGAGGTACTCGGTTAACCATTTTCTATTCTTATTTCGATTTTGCACGATATGGTTGGTTTTAGATGATTAGGAAGTGTTCATTAGGTTGCTAGGGACATTTTGGGAAGGTTTTTAATGGGTTTAACGGCTGGGAAGCCATGGAAGGGAAAATGGAAAACTTTGAACCGTGAGGTCCATTTTGGGTTCACGGTTTTTAGGCGGTTTTAAGGGTTTTGGTTAATTGGGTTGGATAGGAAACTTGAAAATAGGAATTTAGGAATTAATTAGGGACCAAACGGAAAAAAAATGACAATTGTATGAGTTTGGACCGGTCACGCTGGTCCAGGCAAACCGGCTGCACAGGAAACCAGTTCGGACCGGTTCTGGAGGTTGAAGATGCAGCTACAGTACCCTGGCTCGTGAGGCCCACGCGCAGGGCCTGTTTTGGGAGCGTGAGGGCGCATGTCCAGTCCTTTGGGTGAGTGTTCAACATACAAAATCTTCTATTTGATGTAACGAATATTTTGGGACTGGTCTCGTGTCAATCGGACATCGTTTCGATAGGTTTCGGTGTGTCCGAAGGTTTAGGTTCGGTTTTAAAAATAGTTAAAAGTTCGGGAAAATTACGGGGCTTTAATGAGAGGTTAATTAAGTAGTTAGTAACATTCTATTAAAATTTGGACAGGTTTGGGAGTCCCGGTGAAGGTGATTGGCTCGGGAGAGCCTATGACACGCAAATCGAGGCGGCAGCTCGGACGGTCTGTGTGTGGACCTTGTTTTCTAAATTGGTGCATGCATACATGTTTATTATATGTTTTAAATTCTTGTTTGTGATGCCATGAGTGCATTTGGATGTGTGGTTACGTATAGGCACGTATTTCGAGGTTTCGTCCCTATACGGGGCTGTATGTCTTTACTGGTCTAAATGAAATGGTTTTGGATTTCCAAATGGATTATGAATATGATTTTATGATGTTTATTTGGATGCTTGTGATTTATATGGTTTCACGTATTTCGAGGCGATTTACGTGCTTGCACGTAAATCGAGATTTTCTGGTTTTACTCTGATTTTCCATTCTTATGGTTTTGGAAATAGTTTAATGAAATGGTTTTGGATTTGAAAAGGTAAACTCGGGTTCGAGACCCATTTACTTTACGGAATCGAGCCGGAGGCCCATTTGGTTTACGATTCGAACCGGAGGTCCAGTTTCTATGTGGATTCGGGCCTAGCGCCCAATTATGTGTTACCAATGATTTTTATGGTTCATGACGGTTTATGGGAACCGGCATGAATCCTTAAAATGGATTTACGGGTCATGACGGTTTATGGGAACCGGCATGAACCCATAAAAGGATTTTATGGTTCATGACGGCTTATAGGGGTCGGGCATGAATTCTTGAAAGATTTAAATAATGATTTCAAAAGGTTTTTCATATGCCATCCTTTATATATGATTGTCTCCTCCGGGGAGGGTCGTTGGCCTGGGTGGACTCCGGAGTAGTCACGGAGCACTGACTGAGTGGAGTCGCCCCCAAGTTGGGTTCCTTACTCTCAGGATGGGCATGGTTCGTTACCTCCAGGGAGGGTCATTGATCTACGGACATTGACCTGGGTGGACCCTGGAGAGACTTGGGTTTGAGACCTCGGTTAGCACACGTGTAGCTTTATTTTACTGTGACAGGTTCTGGATATGAAATATAATGGATAAACATGATTTCAATTGGTTTTGGGAAATTGTAGTTATAATGTTAAATGGATTTGGGCTGAGATCCCACATATGTTCACTGTGTTATGGTTTTCTATAAATGGTTTTGGGCAGGATCCCGTGTGACTTGTATTTACGGACTTTGGGGCTGAGACCCTAATTATGGTTGTTTAAACATATGTGTTTGAATAAATGGTTTTACTATGCATGCATGCTTTTTAGTGGGGGGTATAAATGTCTTCTCTTATGAAATGTTTTTATAAACTCTTTTATTTTTGTCCACTCACAGTCTTTCTGTCTTTAATACCCTTCAGGTTGAATACGGTGTGGACTGTAGCAGAGGCCGAGATATCACATACCTCCTCCGGATCCTGGCGTACTCTGATTGCCCGGGAGGGCAAAGGTCGGAAATATCCATTGTCTGACACTTCGTGTCAGACGGGAGCAGGGTCATCCCGCACTAATTCCGGGGGGATTGGGATGGGTCCTGTCACCACGAGCCGTCGTACTACCCCTGTCAATGAAAGTGTGGAGGAGGCGCCCTCAGCCACAGTAGCCTCCACAGCCGAGTTCGTTCAGGGTCCAGCCAATTCCATAGCATCTGAACAACGTGGTGTGCAATCAACACGTCGATGCCATAGCAAGAAACGAGGTGAACCACGACCTTTTCTCCGCTCTTCACAACCCTCACCACATGTTGAATAAGGCGAACATGAGAATGAGGCAACAGTACTCCCTTCTGGTTAGTTGGATTTGTTTATGTAAGTTAATATTTTAGTTTTTTGCTTATATTTGTACATTTTGTGACCTATCATGTGTAGGTACATCATCAAACTTGCGTGGGATCAATAAAGGGTTGGCATCTCAACGAATATGTTGGGAAACAGAGGCAAAAATCCCAGTGGTTTACATTCCTCATCTTCGGGCATCAGAGCAAAAGATCCATAGCTTGGTTGTACACGATATGGGTGCTATTATTCGAACCAAGTGCCCGATGTTGGCCTCAACTTTTAAGAAGCTCAAGCCTGAAGATAAAGACATATGTTGGATTTATTTTTCGGTAAGTATATTTTAAATGTTTATCATTGTTTTCATTAGTTTATATAATTTTCTAACTTTTTTTTTGAAGGTCAACTTTGAGTACAATTTGTAAGATCTCAATGTGAATGACTATCTCAATAAACATTGGCAAGCACGATTCAAAGAATGGAAGCACGAGATCCATTTGTACTACCAGACATGGATGTCTAAGGATGAAGCCTTTGCAAATCCTCCTTTGGAGTACTCAGAGTCACATCGATTGAGGGACTAGGAATGGTTATGCAACCATTTCAACAGCCCTAAGTATCAGGTATGTGTCTTGAGTTAAAAATTTTTACATCAATTTTTATTTAATTGTTAACATGAATTTAAAGATTGTTTTTAATACTTAATAGCGAATATCGACCGCCAACAAAAATAATCGTAAGGGAAAAAAATACAACCACCATGGAGGGCCACGATCTTATGCACATCGACACGAGGATAAGCGAAAGTCCGGGTCAAAGTGGCCGGAATTGGAGGTTTGGGGGAAAGTCTACACTGGATACGACAACCAAGATACTTATGTGATTTATGTAAGTAATTTTTTTTTTCATATTACATGAAAACTTTAATTTCCAAATTTTTATTATTCTTAATATTTGTTTGAATTTGTAGGAGGGGATGCAACGAGACATGGAGGCTATACAAGATGAGTTGTCTCAGCAAGATGAGGTTATGCTGGAACAAGCTCCGCCAGATCCTGCTAAGTCAGTCGAGATCTTAGAGAAACACTTGGGGCGTCGTCCAGGGAAGATAATACGAGGGGCAGGAGATGCAATAGTTAGGGATGTCTCATCGAGTTCTTCTCGAGCATCCAATGGGCAGAGTGAGAGGTTCACGGAGCTTCAGACCAACTTTGTTAATCTCCAGGCTGAGTTATCGACTGTCCAAGATAAGTGTGCAACTGTCGAAGCTGAGTGTGCGAAGTATCGGGCCGACTATGCTACCGTCCAATCAACCCTCCAGCTTATACTTGAGATGATGTGTATGAGTGAGATGCCAATTCCTCCGCAAGTCCAGCCGCAAACTCATCAATCGACTTCGGAATTTGACCACCATTCCGAATAATCGCTAGAATCGTAGATGTATTTTATGTATTTATTTTATCTTTATGTAAAGTAAAAACTATCTTTTTTTTAATGATATTTGCTTTTATATTTACCTTCATAAGATCTTATTTAGAAATATATTTAATTTAACATTTATTATTATATATTTTAATTGGAAAAATAATTAGAAAATTTATTTTTCATTTGTAAATTATAAAGTTGCCCCAACAAATTGTCTAATATTCGTAGGGTAAATTTCATAGCCTATACTTATTGACCCTACGATATTTGAAAGCAAAATGGTAGGGTACATTTTTGTTGACTTTTGACAGTTGCCCTATCTAGTCACCCTACCATTTTTTCTGTAGGGTCAGCATTGTCTGCCCCACAAGTTTACAATTTTCGTTGGGCAACTTTTAGCCCAACAACAGTAGCCCGGCGGTATTTGCCCAACGACATTTCGTTGGCTCTTTGTTTGCCCCATCATTGTTCAGTTTTACCCTACAAAATCATTTTGTAGGGCAACCATTATTTTCTTGTAGTGAAATTTCAATAAGTATATACTCGCGCTCCACATTTCACCAAACGTATTTATTAAATGCTAGGCTCATTAGTCAAAGTTTCCAAAACGAATACATTGCAATTTGCAAGCGCAGTTTTATTAATTTCTTGTCAAAATGTCAATTATAAAGAGTTGGGAATATGATTCAGTGGAAATAATAGAAACCAGATTCTTATTGCTTATTAGGAAGTGGAGATAACCAATTATTGACGTGAGTTTGCATGCAAAATCATATCAAATCATAGAGAATGGGTAACTGAATAAGTGATGTGATTTGGAATAAGGTAGTACGAAATCATATAAAATCTTATTAAGAATGTGTCTCAAAGTGATGCAAAACGAGAGGACATAGCTAATTAGGATTTAGCTCTTATTCTTTAATTATTCAAGTTGGTACTTGATCGTGCCTAAGCACATTTCCACAGAGAGAGAGAGAGAGAGAGAGAGAGAGAGAGTTAGGGTTGTAGTTATACGCCTTACTGGGAGTAAAAGAGAAATTTATATGTTGTAACTTGTATGTCCTCACATGAGATACAGTTTCGTTTGTAATTATCTGTCTTGAAAAAAAGATAAAAAAAAACTGATATGTCAGCGCCCGTCCATTGTTTTAGCAGTCACTTATTATCTACGTAAAATAAATCCAATAGCAATATAATTCCTTCAACTACGTCTAAGTGATTCTTTATTTTTGGCCCCTCCATGTACAAATGGTAGCTTATATGTCACGTGGGTGTAAAATATTTGTGTCACAAGCAGAGACAAATACAAAGAGATACATTTAGTGGAACGTAAACTAATTCCCTAAGCAGCATGCCCGTTAGGTCGTACTGGATATCTGAAACAACACCGAGTCCTTTGGACAATGAAAATTTTCACAAGTAATTTGATTTCACGAATCATGACTGACTTTCAGTAGACAGCTAGACCAATGCAAGAAGTCCATTAAGAATGAGAAAGGGGAAACCATTATCATTACTCAAATACATGTGAATTTCATTACTCAAATGCATAATTCTTTTCTCAGTTAACAGCTTCAAACCCACAACGCAGACATTCGATAAAAAATTATCAGACGAAGAAGAGGAAAAACAAAATAAAGAAATTCAGAACTCGAGAAACAGAAAACCTCGCCAAATAAAAGAACTTCAAGCCTATACATGATCGAACTTCTATGTTACAGAATGTGCAGATGCAGATGCAGGTGCAGCAGGAGACAGCAGAAAGAAACGGAAGTGGACATCCTTTTTTCTTTTCTTGGGGATCAATCTTTCCCTGGCTTTTTCTCTTTCTTTTTCCTTCAGAGTCTGAAACCTAACCCACCCCACCTCTTTGTTCCCTCTTTCTTTGTCTTCTTCGAGTTCGGATCAATCAGGTTTTCTAGTGACTTTGCTTTTCTGTCTCGGGTTCTACCAGCTTCTTTCAGAAGCTCGGTTAGCCTTCTCTTCTCATCTTCAAAATCAGGATTTGCGATTCCAAGCTTTTCTTCTCGCAATTTGAGCACATACTCCAAAATTTCAATTGCATCTTCAACTCTGAAATAGATCCACCAAAAATTTGTTTAACAGAAGAAGATTTGGGGCATGACAATCAAGTTCAAGCAAACTAGACAATATCCCAGAACCAACTACAATTACCAGTGGTCATTCTCAGTACTCAGAGAGGAATTTTCTCAATAAAAGAAGAAGACGGAAAGAAAATCTGTCACCAGATTCATGCAAATAATGTAGATAGTAGACCTGGAAGTTGGACATTGTCTAAGGCAGTTAAGAATTAAAGCAGATTCAACGGCCAGTAAACCAGATATGATAAAATTCAGGACTATGGATTGTGCCCTTGTTGGACATGTAGGGCACTTGCCAAAGTGCTAGCCTACTGCCAACTTAGAAAGGAGGATATCGATGTGCTAAACTAATCCTGTGTTCTTGACTATCAACACCATTTCAAGTATGCTGGCTAAAACGGTTGTCCAGTCTTCCAATTTTAAAGAAGACAAGCAAAAAATAAGCGATAGTTTTGCTGGAGAGTTCAATCCAATGAGAAACATGCTACCATCTTGAACCAAAATGCAAGTAGAGGACTCTATGTATTACCTTCCCATAGCATCATAGGTTGCTGCAAGGTTGCTATATACTCCAAGAGTATCTTGATGACAAGGACCACACCCTTGTTCTAATATCTTCCTTGCTTCTTCAAACAACTCAGCAGCCTCATCTATTTTGAACAACTGTACACATGCCAATCCCATCTGGTTCAACACAACACCAAAGAATGGCGACTTCTTCTCTCCACTAGCTCTAAGTTTCACTACAGCACTTTCAAAGGAGTTCCTTGCTTCTTCATATCTCCCAAGCATGCAAAACATCACTCCCATTCGTGCTTCTATTCCAGCAATAGTGCTTTGCTGTCCTGGTTTATCCTCCAACAACTTCATCGCCTTCTGCAATAGCTTGAGTGCCTCCTCAGGTTCATCCATGGACTCATAAATGGCTGAAATTTCAGTCAGCCCGCAGGAAATCTCTTCGGCCGTTGTTCCCGGCACAGGTTTCACATATATCCGCAAGGAATTCTCACAATATGATTTTGACTCCCGAAGCTTTCCGGTCCTATGGTATAAGTCAGCAAGACGTACAAAGACAGAGGCAACAGAGGGGTGGTTGTCGCCCTTTGATGACTTTAAAACAGTCAGGGCCTTCTGATAGGAGAAGACAGCTTCATCAAAGCGACAAAGAGACATGTAAATGTTGCCTATGCTGACATCAATAACAGCAACCTCATTTTCTTGCCCATTTGCAATCATTGACATGCTGGCAAGGACAAGGTACTCAAGTGCCGATTCATAATCTCCTTTTGCCTCGCATATTAGAGCCATCAGCCGGCGATCAGCCGCCTCTTCAATAGATGCTGGTTCACTATGAGCACGGTGAATTTCAAGAGTTTTCCTGCATAATTCTTCTGCTCTTTCAAAGTGCATTGCTTGCACATGTGCCTCAGCTAAATATCTGCACATCCAACACCAGTTCAATTAACTAAGCTCACTCTCTTTCAAACCATCAGTAAACTGGTTTAGTTCACCCGAACAATTTATAAATACATTTTGACAATAGTACCCACAAAAAAAAAAGACAAAAGACACATCATGCGTCCTGAGAAGCAGAACACTTGCACAACTGTAATACATACTATACTCATATCATTGTACTCTTTAAATGGTAGCTGAGATGACCCAAGTCCAAAAGTTTATTCATGTCTACCAGAGTAGATACCTAGACAGCCAAATGCGGTGTCCGGTTAATGTTTATGCCATGGTCTTGGGGGTACCCCAGATGTTACAACTTACAGCCTTTCAAAAGGGCGTGAGGGGGGGGGCGGGGGGGGGGCGGGGGGGGGGGGGGGGGGGGCGGGGCGAAGAATTACTGTGCCACACCAAATTCAGCTCATATCTGCATCAACCCCAGATTACAAGCAAAATTGTGGGCCTATGTTTCTCAATTTGGAAAACTGGTTCAACAAACATGGACACTGATCAGTCAACTGCGCAATCTGCTTAACATCCTAACCTCAAATTACAGTGGGTCAATTTGATTGGGTTTAACAATTATGGAGCCAAATTTTCAGCTGGCATCATATAATACTCACAGAAAATATAATAAATTCTCCAAATTTGGCTACGCATGCTACCATAATCCCCCACGAAACGTTTCAAACCCCATAATAAATCTTCCATCTTAGACCCATTACGCATATCTGGAGACCTAAACAGACCCATTAATATTACTTCTAACACAAAGGATCATTATTCAGCAATAATAAAAAACTTTGCCAGCTGCCGCAAACAAAAAACCATGCACGCAAAAACCAAAAATTGAAACTGAGCTTTAAAAGCAGCGAAATCAGACCTGCAAGTCTCACCAACTCTGGGATCAGTGTCACCCAAAGCCTCGATCTGGATCTTCAAGCCCTCCTCATAGCACTCAATGGACTTGTCCACCTGTCCCAGCATCGAGTAAGTATCCCCAAGCTGCATATGCCCAGAGAATGCAGCCAAGGCGTGATCCGCACCTTTATTGGACATCAGGCACTCAATCTCGCTCGGTCCAGAACCGGAACCGCCTCCTCGAACCGGCCTATGCTACAGTAAATGGCCGCCAGCACGTGCAAGCTCATCGCCAGGTCCAGGCTGGGCTCTCCTTCGACTGTGCAACGTTCGAACGACTTAGAGGCCCGCACCGCGTATTCTAAAGCCTTGTTCGGACCTTCCCGGAGGCAATTGTGTCTCGGGCCAGCTTGAGCAGAAATGGGCCGAGATCCGGATTATCAAGGGAAGCGTCGGAGAGAATTGGATCGGGGGAGACAGGTTGGGGCTTTTTGGATCGTGGTCGGTGAGGGTTTAGATCGGGAAGGAGATGGGGATGGCGGTTTTTTAGAGTAGGGCGATGATGTTTTGGTGATTGGAGCTGGTTCGGATCTTTGGAGCCGGGGTTGGGGCTCCGGGACTGAGATTCGGAGCGGGTGCCGAATCCGGCGGCGATTTGACGGAAACTAAACCCGGCATCGTTGATCAACAGAAGGAAAATTGAAGAAGAGGTAGTGAAACGTAGAGAGAAGGGAAAAGGTTGGATTTTTCGATAAATTAAAAACAGAGGCTGTGAGTATTTAATTATTAAGTAATTAAAAACAAGGTTTATAAGTTAATTGGGGATTAGAACTTGCCACCATGCTCAACAAACAGAGACTGGATTTGATTACCTGAGGGCGAGACTGATGACTGCAGAGAGAGAGAGAGAGAGAGAGAAGATACAGATCAGACGTCGTCTCTGACTGCTGGCAAAAGAGTGAAGGAGGTGGCTGCTTTCAGGTTTTTTTTTTTTTTCATCTCTTTTTTTGCTTAGAGCGGGCTACATCCGTTAAAATATTGAAATGGACCGAAATATTAGTTTCGCTTTTTAAAAATTGTGGAAATTTAGTTTAAAAATTATAAATTTTTAAGGAAATTTTGAGTAATTATTTAATAACGTTTATATAGAATTAATAAAAATAATAAAATAATTTTAATATAATATAAAATATAATATAATATTTTTTTTACTGGTAATATAATATTATCTGATAGTGAACACAATTTTAAACATAAATTTAAATTAAAATATAATTTTATTGATAATTTATCAAAAATAATAATACAAATTTCAGTTATTAATATAAATAAACAATAATAATAATAATAGATATTGATAATGGTGCATTAATATTAATAAAAAAAATCACTTTTTTTACCAAATAAAAAAGGAATTATAATGTATTAATATATTAATTTAATAAATAACTAATAAATTAATTAAAAGAAAATAGAAACGTGTAGAAGACTAGGTCTCATCTTCATTTAATGAAAAACCTCTGTGTGTGTCTGATCTGTTTGTATCTTTTTCAATTAAAAAAAAAACTGGCTGTCCTTCCTCAAGGCGAAGACTGAAGAGGTGCCTCAAGGTGAAGACTGAGAGTGAGAATGGCCGCCCCTGCCTTTGCAACTGCAAGCCATTCCCCGTCACTGAGGTGAAGACTGAAGAGTGAAGATGGACCCAGCTGCCCGTTGTTGCTCGTAGGGAAAAAAAAAGAAGGGCAGAAAGACAAGGAGGGAGGGAGATGAAGAAGAGAGTCTCAATTCTTCTAGAGTGTAGGTTGCGGGAAATTTCCCCATTGAAAGAGGATTTTGGTCTCAATTTCAACCAAGGAATGATGAATTTCCAAATTTATGGAAGAAATCAGGCTTGGGTTGTAAAGCCTCTGCAAAATAGGTAGCATTTTTTTTCTTCTCTAAACTTGGTCTGATTTGGTCAACTTCTGTTCAGCCATTGATGAGAACTAAGAAACTTGGGCAATTTCTTGTTTGTTTTGATTTCGATGTCGATGGATTTTTTGAAAATATCAGCCGATTTTCACCGATTATTTATCGATATTACGCGAAAAGTGTGATATTTAGTGTTTTTCTTCACCCCTATTTTTATGCCGCCTCCCCATTTTTATGAAATTATCGGCAAATATTGTCGATATTTCAGTTGTTAAGGATGACAATTTCTGACATGATTTCGATGTACAATTTGAAACTCCCACGGAATTAAGCTTGATAAATCCGGCTCGATAAAAATTCGGATCAATTTCAGATTAATCCGCTATAACCCGTTTATTAAATAGATAATTTTTGGGTAACCCGTGAAACCCATTTATAGCCTACTTAACTTATTTATTAAAAGGGTTATTGGATCACAACCTCAACCTAGTAACCCAAAAACCCGTAAATCCATTTACAAGTATTTACGCATTTAGAGTTTCACACTGACCTAATATAAAATACTTAAAAAGCTAAAAATTTTAGAAACTACTTCTGTAACGATCTGATCTGAAATTACGTAATTATCAAGAATTAATCAAGAGATTATCAAGATTAACTAAAATGACAATTTTGCCCATGAAGCGGAGGGAAAATGTTGACTTTTGACTCAGAAGGTTATTTCCACGTTGACCGAGGTTTATTGCGCTAGATCGAGAGATACGATCACATAGACAAGCAGCATGTCGAGTTTGAACACATCAAACGGTTATTTTATGGGCCAAGGAAGGTTTTAGTCGATTTGACGGCGCACAACATTTCGAAAAGAGTTTACTTTAGTTTTCTTACTTGTGGGGCCCAAAAATATCTATTTGGCGACCAATGAATTAATGACAAGTGTCACTCATCACATTGGCCCTTTTCCCACTTACATGCATCTCATCTGTCTCATTCGTCTCATTTTCAAACACACACCTGAACCCTCTCAACCCATTTCTCTCCTTTCATCTTATCTAGTGCTAGTTGAGGAACACAAAGAGTGACTGAGAAAGTGAGAGAGACTGAGGGAGAAGATGAAGTCGTGAAGGATGGCTAGAAAACCCAGGAAATAGGTAAACCCATGACACGAAAGCTAGATAGAAGTTGGGTTTTGGTTTTGAGACAATGGAATTCTAATTTCTATTCACCATCATCTTCTGTGAGACGTGGCGAGTGTCTAGGACCAAATATCAAAGAGGTTGGACGCTAGAATTGCCCTGAGAACAAACTTGCAAGTTAGGTTATGAGAGTTTAGCTTGGCTGGAGGCTCTACAAGTATGATTTCTCACTTTTTAAGGCCATAAATCTGTTTCCTGGGGGAGAGACGATCCTAATGCTGAAATAATGGTGGAAAATGGTTGAGTTTTAGCGAATAACGAGTCGGATTAGGCTCCAGGTCGAAAAACGCGACGAGAGGAAGACGATAATGACGTGGCTTGTCATCTTGTTAGCCCATGTGGCAAACCGTGGTTGGAGCATGTAGCAAGATGTCAGGGATGTCAGAGCTAATGTGGTAGGAGAAGTGGTAGTGATGACGTCAGTGAGTGACGGTATCATGACGTTAGTAGTGACGTCAGCATGGACATGTGGCACATGTCAGAGGGTGACACATGGAACCAATCAGGGGGTGCCACATGGCAGCTGTCAGATTGTTAGATATTAGATGTCAGGTAGGGCTGATGTAACGACCAGTTCCGAATATCGGGATTAAATATTAATTAGTTATGGATTTAGAATGATTAATCAGGGATTAATCGAGAGTATTCGGACGGGACAGTGTAAAATGACCGTTTTACCCCTCGAATTGGGCAAAATGATGACTTTTGACTCGGGGAGTAAAACGTACGAGGACCGATGACCGTGACGTAAATCAGGATGTCACGAGTCCATAGACAAGCGGCACGTCGAAATCGGACGTTGAACGGGGAAGTTATGGTCACGAGAGCGGAATCGACTAAACTTACGTTCCGAGATTAGATTAAAATAACAATAAAATATTGAGGGGCTGATGAGTGACAAGTGGACCCTGTGATGAGTGACAAGTGTCACTCATCCCATGGCCCAAATTCCACAAAAAAGGGATCTTGTCCCATTGGTTGTTTTTATATTATATATATATTATTCATTCTCTCATCCCAGCCATCCATCTCTCTCTATCTTCTCATCCTCACCACTCATTCCATCTTCATTCCTCTCAGCTAATCATCATCATCTTTATCATCGAACATCCTCACCCTTTCTACAAAACCGTAAACCCAAATTCCTCACAAACAACCCAAAATCCTAATCTATCCTCCCTTGACTATGAACGAAAGTTGATGAGTGGTGTGAGGCGATCACGGTGGTACCAACGGTGTGGACGTCGTGGACGGTGGCCGAGGAAAAAAAGACGGTGAGCTTTGGGTTCAAAATGCAAGGATGAGTTTTGAGGGTTGTCGAACATTTTTGGTTGATGGGAGGATGTTCCTGAGGCTGAGGCGAGTTCAACGGTAGCCACACATGGTGGCCCACGATGGAGAAAGGAGGTGAGAAACCGATAATACTCTGTTTTTGTTCGAATATGGTAACTTGTGATTTCGTGAAGGGGTGATCGAATTAATGAATGGGATGATGTTCTGGAGGTTTCCAATAGCTGATCGAGCTTGGGACTGAGATCAGAGGCAGTCTGTGGTGGCCGAGACTGGGTTCGAAGATTGGGGTCTCTGTAGTAGAGTTTGAACAGTGTAAATCTCAAGTTGGTTTTTGTGTATTGAGTCTAGGACCTAGGACGAAGCTGTAGGAGTTGGGAGGATGGAAAACGGAGTCGAATTAAAGGAGTTATGGCATTGAACCGGTCACGTCGGACCAGTTGGACCGGATTTGCAGGGACCTCGAACTGGATTGGGTTCGACCAAGGTTGAAGACGACTGTGCAATCCGGCGCATGGCTCCCACGCGCAGTGCCTTTGGGAGGCGCGTGTGGGCGTGTGGGCTTTCTTTTCGAGGCACAGTCAACATGTGATTTTATTTATTCGATGTAACGAACATTTTGAGATTGGTTTCGTGTCGATCAGACATCGTCTCAATATAGTTCAGGATGTCTGAAGGTTTAGGATCAAGTTTAAATACGTTTAAAAAATTCGAAAAAATTACGGGGCTTTAATGGAAGGTTATTAGAAGTGTTAGTGACCTTAGACTGTGATTCGGACAAGTCCAGGAGTTCTGGTGATGGTGATTAGCCCGGGGAGGCTTATGGCACGCATATCGAGGCAGCGATGTAGGACGGTTTTGTGAGTGGACAATGTTTTCTAAACTATGATGCATGCATAACTGTTTTATATTTTTTATTTATGTGATTTGTATAGTGATGATTGTGTTATTGGTGATTCACATAATTGCACATATATCGAGGTTTATGGTTTTACTGTAGTTTTACGCACTTGTGGTTTCGTGATAGTTTTGTGAAATGGTTGTAGAATTGGAAAGATGAACTTGGGCATGAGACCCATTTGTTTTGGAAACCCTCGGACTTGGAGTCCATTTGAGTTATGTGATCGGGCTGGGGGCCTAGTTGGTTTACAAAATCGGGTTGAGACCATTTTGAGTTATGTGATCGGGACCGGGGGCCCCAGTTTGATTTTGTGAAATCGGGCATGAGGCTCAAGTTGTGATTTATAAATGTGATTTCGGGTCGGGGACCCTAAATGGGTTTTTGGAATTATGAATTTGTGATGTTTTATGCAAATTCCGGGCAGGGCCCTTTGAGATGTTTTGAAACGGATTTATAAAACTGTTTACAATAAACCATCTTGATATGAGGATATGTGGATGGTCCTCCTCCAGGTGTCTGGGAAACTGGGGAAGTCATGGTGCATTGCCTGTGAGGGGTCACTACACGGAGCGACTAACGTCAGACATCTGGGATGTCAGAGATATGGAACTGGAGAAACCCCAGGCAGCACTCGTTGCTTTCACACCGTGAGATATGACGTCTGGGACGTCAAGCGTCTAGAAACGATAGGCATCTGGGATGCCAAGGATGGTTTAAATATACTTTTATTAAAATGGTATTTTTGTGATTATGGAGTTATGTTTATGTATTTGGGCAGTGGCCCACTTGGTTCTAGATTTACGGATTTTGGTATTTTATGGTTTTGGGCTAAGTCTCCCACATATGTTTGATTTGCGGTTTTTGGGCTAAAGCGCTAATGGTTTATTTAAGTAAATGGTTTGATTACTAGTTTTCGAATGTATGCACACTTTTTAGTGAAGGGCATAAATATCTTATGAAATGTGTTTTTATTACACTATTGATTTTATCTCCACTCACAGTTTTTAATGGTTTTAATGTCTTTCAGGTTTATCACGAATTACGGGCTGTAGCAGAAACCGAGACATCGCACTCTTCCAAACGATCCTGGCACGCTCTGGATGCCCCGGTCTGGCTGAGGTTTTTAGTTATCCCTTGTCTGACACGTCGTGTCACACGAGAGGCATGGCACATCTTGCCATAATCCCAGGGGATTGGGGTGGGTCGTGTTAGCTGGCGTTATCAGTGACATCAACAGATAACGGCAGCTGTTGACCAACGCGTGTGAAAACTTTGACTAGTGCTTCCAATGCTTGTGGGCACCTGGACACAACTTTCGAGTCAAACTGATCTTATTCAAAAGGTTTCGACGTTTTGAATCCAATGGTGGTGGCTTTAGGTCAATCGGAGATCGTTTGATCGATGTTTTGGAGGGTTTTTTCCTTGGGAAGCATGTTTAGGACACGTATTCTATTCCGGGGTTTTTGGGGGTGTCTAATATGGACTTGTATGAATTGATAATGACCTTTGGTGTGATTTGGATAGGCCCGACGTTCCGGAGGCTCCGAATTGGCTTACGGCTCGTGTTTTGAGCGAGCGACGATACTATGAGTGGACAAATTTCTTTACTAACTCTCATGCATGCATATTTATATTTTTTTTACTAGTTTTAGAATATGGTTTGCCATGATTATGAATATTAATATGATTGCTGGATTTATGATCAGAGTGAATATGTGTATGGCTATCATAGTATGAGTAATGATTTTGTCATGGTTTTTGGAAAACTGGAATTTGGGCCCTAGAGGTAGACATTTTAGGCTGGTGTCAGGACCCACCCCGATTTCACCCCAAAACCCGAGGTAAATCCTGCTCCCATCTGACACCCCGATAGTACACAGTCAGACGCAGGAGAAAGTACTCAATAAAATATCCGAAGTCAAGGTTTACAGAGCATAGTACAACAAATAAAAACCGATTATATTTACACGCACGCGGAAGAAAATGTAAACACTCCGGGAACCCTCACGAAACGTCTATGCCTCAGACGCTGCCTCAACGTCAAGACCCCGCGCTATCTCCACAACCTGGAGGGCAATTTAAAACAGAAGATGTGAGTGGACCATCATAAAAGAAAAGTTCTAAAACCATTTATCAGAAAACTGAATTTAACCCTTCGTTTTGAAACCACATGCATAACCCAGTTATTAAAGAGTTAGAAATCGATCATCATAAAACATCATAAGAAACAGAAACACTATAAAACAGTTAAGGAAGTTATAGCATAGGAATCATAAAACCATATCATAAACCCTGAACGTCAAAATCATCATTTTCCGATCAAACCTGCTGGATCTATCTGAGTCTTTAAACTCCCGAGTCTTTAAACTCAACAGGCCTCAATCATATCCGAGTCTTTAAACTCCCGAGTCTTTAAACTCAATAGGCCTACGGGGGAAATATCAATATATCCGAGTCTTTAAACTCCCGAGTCTTTAAACTCAATTCGGGCCTGTCCCCCTTCAATCAATATCCGGGTCTTTAAACCCAATAACCAGATCCAGCAAATCCAATCCAAAACCATTTGTAAAACCCTTGTCCATTTCCATATCCAAACCCGAATTCGAAATCACTGGTCTGATGCCCTTCCGGCATCCAGAACCGTCATTCCGAACCGAAATCCGGAAATTCACTTTCGACTTAAAAACCAAATCTCGTTTCCCGAAATCCGATTCTAAAATCGAGAACCTTGATTATCAACATCATGTTCCAAAATCCATTATAATCATTAGAAATCATTTATCATTTGAAGTCCCAAAACTATAACATTATAATCAGAAATTATCGTAAAACGTGCCAAATATCGTATTTTCTCGAAAAACGTGCAATTATGTAAAATCACATCATAAATCCAACAATCAGAAAATCACAATATATAAAACAAGTATAGAAAACAGTTATGCATGTTCGAGTTTAAGGAAAGGGTCAACTCACAGTACCGAGCCCTCAATCGCGTCCCGAACGTCCTGCACGTTCCTCGGCTTCCTTGGGAAATCCCGATCCTGTCAACAACCACCAAATTACGTCACTAACACGTCCACGAGTAACCACCTAAATTCCCTCAAAAATCCCCGGGACCTAAACGTAATGAACCGGAACCCTAAACTTTCACCCTCGCGGAACTACTTCGATTCGACGTCCGATTAACCCGAAACCAATTCCAATGTACTCGTTACAACTCCTAGACCAAAAACCATGTTGATACCTTCCCCAAGGACCGCCGCACGCGCCCCCACGCGCTGCCCAAAGTGGCTGCGCGTGGCCCTCACGCGTCTGCTACAGTGCATCGGCTACCTCAAGCCAACCCGGTTCGCAACAGTAGCCTGCAACTCGGACCGGCGAGACCTGTTCTCCGCCGTCCGGCCACCATTCTTCTTCCTTCCTTCACCAATCTCCTCGTCTCGGCCTACCCTATCGATTCCTCAACTCCTCTAACCTCGACACCGTCCCATCATCGTCGATTCCAGCTCGAAAGAAAACTCATACACGGCTCTGTTTTCCTTCCCGGCCACCCAGGTAACCTCCCTTCACGGTAGCCATCCTAAACCCTTCCTAGGACCTTACTGAACCTAACCCAACTCTCCTAGACCTTCGACTCTCGCCCAAACGTCACGACTCGCCGTTTGAAACTCACGGCAAAACAGAGCATACAGAGTCCCTCCGTCGTGCCATCCACCACCGTGCACCTCCCGTCACGGCAACACAACCAATAGAATCCCAGACCTCCACTGAGTCCCCTAGACCTGCCTATGGACTTCGATTCGACCTCTAGACTCACGACTCTCGATTTGAAACTCGACGGCTAAACAGAACAAATAGAAGAGGATGAGAAATTACCTGTCCTCCGATCGCCGTCGCGAGCTCAGCCGTGAGGCAGTAGCTCCTCCCGTCCACCTCCAGCCCCTGGACACCTCCTCTAGCCTTGCTGGATCGATCACAGCCACAACACCACCCACAAACACTCACGTCCTCCCTGTGCACTCTGGTTTTTCCCGTGGCCCTCACTCCTCTCACACACACGGCCAACACTTCCAAACCTCCTCCCTGTAACCTTCCCACTTCTCTGATCACCCTCGCACACTCACAAACTCACCAGCACCCATGATCAACCCTCAATCCTCTCAATTCTCTCCCTCTGCTTCTCTCTGTGTCGAAGAACACTCACACGGGCACTGCACGGTTGCACCCCAATTATTGGAACCGTGCACACACGCGAGAACTCCCCAGAACCCACTACACAATTGCCACATGTCACCATCCCCTATTCTCTCTCACACACATGGCCCCATCTCAGCCCTTCATCTGCTACTCTCTGTACAATCCCCAGGTGCAAAAAGACCAAAATACCCTCCTGTTTAACTCAAAATTACAACTTTACCACTACCTTCCTAGACTCGTATCTCAAACCTCGCAAGTCTGATGAATACGTGCCGCCTGTCATCGAACTCAGGACAACGAGATCTACGTAACCATCCTAGGTCAACATCTCAAAACCCGATCGTCCCAAAAAGTCAACGTTTCCCCTTCTTTTAACCAAATTACGGTTATGCCCTCAACCTTCCGAACATCATAACTTCCTCCTCGGATGTCGGAATCAGGCGTGCCACCTGCCTACGGATTCGTGACGTCCTAAACTACGTCCTGGTCACTGGTCAACACCCATTTGACCACCCGAACTAAAGTCAACATTTTTGCCCAAGTTAGGGGCAAAATCGTCATTCTAAGCTTACGGACCTATTGGGACCACCTAACCACCAATAAACCTCACTAATCTCACCTTAATCATTATCTTAATCCCGGATCTCGGGACGGGTTGTTACAGCTGGTGCCCGTGAGATTACTGTTTTGGGATGGTGCCCATAAAATTACTGTTTTGGGCTGGTGCTTGTGTGATAACTGTTTTGGGCTGGTGCCGTGCAATAAAATGTATATATTTTTGGATACTATGTTCTGGATTGGTCAACCTCAGATTATTAGATCGATATATCTGGTGTTGGACGTCGTGGATTCCTCGAGACGGGCTTGGGCGTCATCGAGGTTTGACTCCATACGTACCGACGGAGTTGGACCCTGTAGATCCCGTACTCTCCTACTGGTAGTGCACTTGGGATGCTAGTTGGACTAGCAGCTGGTTGGACCAACATGGCGAGGTTTGACACTAGTTAGTTGGGCCAGGGAGATTAGATTTGGTGTTTAAATAAATGTATGTTATGTAAATGTTTTCAAAGTGACTAAGAGCTGACGATTTCAGTAAAATGTGGGCCAGAGCGCCTTCTTGTGTTATGTGATTCTAGGTTGGACCCATGATGTTTTTTTTATATATCATACTGATTATTGAACATAATGTTTTTCATGATTATGCATGCATGTTTTACAAAATAGAGGGTTTTAAGGTAATTTTCGGAAAATGGTTTTTCCAAACCTTTGTTTTTGTCCACTCACACTTTTTATTGGTTTTTGGCACCCTCCAAGTTGATCGCGGACACGGGTTGTAAGAAAGCTAAGGCATCACGGTGAGTGTGTATTCTGTTTACTCTGGTTAGGGTCTGTTGTATCCTTAGTCTAACACGTGTTTAGGATATTTATTTTGTTTCCAAGGATAAATTGGTCATTTTATAAGGACGTGTAAGATGGAAAAATGTCGTCTCACGTTAATTAATGGGGATTACGAAGGGTTCTGTCAACTTCACAATGACCAACTACCTGTGCACCCTTACTTCTCACTTCTCCTCAACTTATTTCTCACTCTCACATTCCCACTCCATGTGTCCACTCAACAAGTCTACACCAGCCATAAGTGATTAATATATCTCACTTCTCGATGCCTCCATTGCCCCAATCTACGCTATGCTCACCTCCATTGCTCGAACCGATGCTAGCGGACCCCTCCATTGCCACGATCGACGCCAGCGCGAGGTCCATCGATCGTGATTTTCAAAGCTCTTTCTTCAATTGGAATCCGTGAAGCTCTTTCATTGTGAGTTTGTGAAGATTTTCCTTCGATCTCCTTCTCTCTCCGGCCATCTTCATCGCTCGGAGCGACGCCCACGAGCGCCTCCATCTCCACGCTTGACGGCAACGCGACGGTCCATCTATCGTGAAGCATCCATCACCGAGTCCATGAAGCTCGTCATTCGATCTCCTCTCTCTCTAGCCATCTCCTTCATGATCTAGGATATGTCCTTCTCTATCGGTCCATCTCCATCATAATCAATCTATCTCTTTCTTGGTGTGAGGTTCGCATCTCCATCTCATATATATTCTTTCTTTCTTTTATGCTTAAATTTCATTTGTGAAACCTTCACATTATCTTTGTTCAAACCTTCACATTATCTTTGTTATATTGTTGATTTAAACGAATCAATGATGTGTTTTGTTTTCAATTTAAATTTGTGATTAGATCTAAGGTATAAAAGATAGCATATCATTGTGAAATTAATAACATGATCGAGTGCTTAGTGTATTTTAGAACACATATATGATTTCACTTTTGGTTTTAATCTTCATTTGAATATATTCTGAGTGATTTTTCTATTGAATTTTCTTCAAATGTATATTTAAGTACTGATGCAATATATTGTTTATGACATAGGTTTTCACTGATGCAATAGAATGTTGCTTTGACCATGTTATGTATATCACTGTGTGAATGCATATGTATACTTGATTTCTTCATAGTGCTAATCGACTAATAGTCTACCAAAGTATATAATGATTGATCTTATCTATTTATGTTTTGGTGTACCCTGTTTGTTTAGTTGGATTATAATGTTTTTTTTTTTTAAGTGTTGATTAGTTGCTGCTTTGTTGTGCAATTTATGAAGATCCAATCAAGTTTAATACATTTTTTTCTGAACATTTTCCTTTAGAGTTTGCTAATTATTCCAACTTATTTTTATTTGATATTATGTACTAAATGAGCAAATGTGATGCTTACAAAAGTAGATAATGATTGATCTTATATATTTACGTTTTGGTGTACCTTGTTTGGTTGGTTGGATTATAATGTTTTCTTTTTTTTTTGTAAGTGTTGATTAGTTGCTTTCTTTGTTTTTTGTAAGTGTTGATTCGTTTCTCCTTTGTTGTGCAATTTATGAAGATCCAATCAAGTGTAATACTTTTTCCCTGAACATTTTCTTCTAGAGTTTGCTAATTAGTCCGACTTATTTTTATTTGATATTATGCACTAAATGAGCAAATGTGATGCTTACTTTCTTTTGGAAATTAGAATTATGAAGTTTGTTAATGGGTGATATTTTAGTGGAAATTATTTTGTTTTAATATTATGTCATTTATTTAGTTAAATAGGTTAAACGAGTTAAATAGATTAAACAGGTTATTCAACACGACTAGTTTCATAAAAAGGTTAAACAGGTCGAGTCGGGTTATCTTCTTAATAAACAGGTTGGGTTCGAGTTTGTATAGTTTGACAGGATTAATAAATAGGTCGGGTTTAGGTTGAGCCTACATAGGTAAACTAGAGTATGTGACACGACACAAACCCGACACGAAACGACTCATTGCTAACCTTATTAAAGAGGTGACTTCCACTTTGACTTTGACCTATTGATGGCAATTTCTTAGTGGAGGCAAACAATTTAATGATTATAGCCGTTGCTGGAGACACGTGTAACTATATAATTGGCCTTAGGATATTCTATTTATGGAAATTTCTTGGATTGATCAGTTTTATAGTAATATTTTTTTTATATAATGATACTTCAAGATTGCATTAAAAGATATCAACCTCGTCATTTATAAAAGTCGAATTCGATATTTTCTTTATAAATAGAAGAGAGAAATATTACTAGTATTAGATGGATGATAATAAATTTTGATGTGAGAATATTTTATTCATTGTTTATTTGGCTCATTTATAAGTTGCAACCCTATTCCTAACATATGCCCACATTAAGGGTATGTTTAATTATTAAGAATGAGAGAAATAGATAATTGGAGAACTAAGCTATTAGAAATGTAGTTAATTGGAGAAGTAGTTGATCTTCTTAACTAAGAAGATTATTAGAGATATTGAGCAAATCCTATCATTCCAAGATTGCATGGGAGAGGGTTTGTAATCCTCGAGGAAAATGGGGTCTAGGCTTTCATACCCTACACCTTTGGAATATTTCGATGATGGCTAGGTACATTTGGTATATTTTTTTTTATGGTGGCTTATCTAATCTGTGGGTTAGTTGGGTCAAGGCACTGTACACTCATGACCGATACTTGTGGGTTCTAAAAATTCCCTCATCCTATTCTTGGAATTGGACGAAATTATTGAAGATTCGGGATCTTATTAAGCTATTCATAGTTAGTAAGGTGGGAAATGGGGATTGCACATTTCTTTGGCATAATATTTGGTGTTATATTGGTAATCTACTTGATAATTTTAAGCATAGACTGGTAAAGGAGATGGGCAGCCACATCAATGCTTAGGTTAGCTCTATTATTTCTTTTGGTCATCTGAATTAGCGTTTCTCTCTTAATCTTATTATGACTATGATAAGCCATGTTTGCTTCAGCTTTCCATGTGATCAAACTCAACCTAATAGGTTCTTTTGGTCCCTTAGTTCTAATGGCTTATTCTTTTATAAATCTTTGCTTTTAGTGCTGACTGGAAGTGGGGTTAAGCTGTTGTGGTTGCACATTGTGTGGTAATAGGCAGCTATTTCTAGAGCTAGCTTTGTTCTTTGGACTGCAATAAATTTTCGGTTTAATACATTCGATTGTATAATAAGATTATCCTCTAGGAAAATAGTGTGTGTGTCTTTTGTGATTGTGAGAAAGAAAGTCATGAACACTTGTTTTTTCAGTGCCTTTTTAGTCTCTATATTTGGAGTCAGGGTTATTGAAATGTGGTTCCCATTGGTGTAATTTGTCTTGACCTGTTTATGTCGATGTGGTTGTTATGTTATGGAAGGGATAGTTTTTGGGTGTTATTATCAAGAAGTTTGCTTTTGCAATCACTGTCTATTGCATTTGGAGGGAGTGAAATAGTCGTGTGTTCACCAATTACCATTGTTTCTCTTCCGTTGTCCTTCGACAGATTATTGATACGATTCAGTTAAGACTGAGCAGTTATGATTTAAAGGATAATGTATCTAACTTTAATTTTGCCTGAGCTTGGGGTATGCCTTAACTCTGGCTGGTTTTTGTCCTTTCTTGTTTTGTTGGATGGTTGTTATTATGGTCCATGTTTTGGGTTCTTTGTTGTTCCTAGTCTCTGGTTTGATTGAGGTTTTACCTTTTGTTTCTTCCAAAAATGAACCTAATGAGAATGATTAATTGGCCAAGCAAGAATATGGTCCCCGTCCAAGTTAGTAAGTAGAAGGACATCAGACACAGTATAAGCAGCATAAGGCTTAGTGAATAATGAAATACGATTATGGGGAAATGTTCTCAGTATTTATAGTGGTAATAAATGTGGTGGTTGAAACCCTAGCGAAGTAAGGCCCATGAAATTGGTTGGATTCTCCCACATGTCCTGAGGTGTTGGATAGATGGTGGAGGTTCATTAGAGAGTATATGACAAGAGCCGTCCCTTATTTCTGCTACACCCGGACCGACCCTGCTCCCATCTAACCATTCTTGTCAGACAAGGGATATCACAAATTCCATTCATGTCCATAAATTATTAGATTAACCAAAAATATTTCTACTCCTACGAGGTACTGCCCACATCCAACTCACTTACCCCAATAAGTAGTGGAGTTAACAAATTCAACCACAATTAGCCTTATTTTCATTATTAGGTTATCACAACTTGCAGCGCCAATTAGGTAATAAAAATAACTTAAATATCCATAAAATACATAACTATTCCCATCTTTTATATATTAACAAAATTACATAGCTCAATATCAATTACAAACATATAGTACTTGGGCAATTCGTTAGGTATTCCATATGCCCCTAGTATTGTTTAGACTTGTTACTAATCATGGTTAAGTGTTTGGCATCATAAACATGCCTAACCACATGAACATATACCTCAATCCCTCAACTATAGTCTTAAGTATTTTTCCTTTTCTGTCCCTCTTCTTGGTTCTCATTTTCTTTCATTTTTTCATCTCTTCGGCCTTCCTCCACTGAACACCCTTCTTAGACGTATAACACACACATTTATATCATTTAGATCGGTGGGAGAGATAATTGGAGGAAAATTGAGGCTTTTCTAAATTATTCTAGGTTATTCCTTCAAATAACCAAAAAATCCTTGGTGGCAAAATTACCGTTTTTCCCTTCACCAGTTTGACCTGTATCATCCTCGTACAATCCTTGATTTCAACGTACCGCCTGCCTATGAAATCAGGATTCGGGGACCCTCACAATGGTCTTCACGGAAAGTCTAACCAACATCCAGGTTGAAAAGTCAACTATTTGTCCTTTAAAGGGGAAAACGGTCATTCTTCTTTAATTTTTCCCCAATTTTGCTTTTCTTTTCAAATTTTGGGTTGTTGGAAGGCCTTGACTTTTGTAATAGTCATTTCGAAGTTTCTAGAAGATGTCCCGATCAAAAGTTAACACTTTGATTTTTTGGTCATAAGCCAACACTTTGATTTATAGAGGCAAAATGGTCATTTTCATTTTCTCGAATATCGAGGGTGTCACAGTATAGCTATATTGTTATTACTGAGAAAGGTGGTTGTTCATTTGGTGCTGACTGTAATGGTAGGGAATGTCCACCGATGTCCCAGTATGTCACCTAGGGAACCTGGCCGGGTTTTAGTCTGACGGGGGTGACTCGTTGCTTAGCTGACAACATGCAGGTATCCCTACTCGGTCGTCAGCTCGAAGTGGATGGCTACGATTTGGTCGACAAACAAATGATCTCGATTCGTAGTGACTTGTTGTGGACGGCTCTAGTCTTCTCCCTAGTAGTCGGTCGAAATGGTATAACACCTTTAATACAATTTTGACTTAGAAAAAAAGTATATAATCATTCTCATTTAGATGATTACAAATCATATAGAATTAGGATATTAATGTGATTGATTTTCATTGTTATTGTAAAGTCATTTCTATAAATCGAAATAAAAAAAACAACTTGATTACTAAGATATCCTTACACAAAAATAAAAGCTACTAAAGACTGCCTCGACACAAAAAATTCATCTTAAATTGATAAATGACTTTTATTATTAAATATTTGTTTTTCCAAATATTATCTAAGATTCACAAGTATGTTACACTTACTTAGCATCATTAAAAAAGTTATATATCCATTAATTACAATTCTAGAATGTCATATATCTTCATACGATTATTCATCAATAAAATGGGAGAAAATATGCTATTTTTTTCGAGTACTAAGTTCATTGATAAATATTGTCAACTATATTTTTAATTGTTCATGGAGGTGACTCAGAAAATAAGGGTGAATTCACTTGAGAAAATTATTACTTAGAATTACTGTAATTGATATTTCTATATGGTGTTTCTTTTTAATATTTTTTTGGGTTATTTGGAATCATCTTAAAATTATAAGGTATTTCAATAAATCAATATCATGAAATAAAGTAATCAGAATTATTAATACTTTTACCCTAGTTAATTTCAATACGCCAAAAATAGGGTAATGAGATTCCTATTTTAAATGGGTCTCATGTACTAATTGATTATTGTTGATACAGAAATCGTCCGGTTTTGTGAAGTTCCTTCTCGATCCCTACACACAAGAACGAAAATCAAACGGGGTTATGGTTGAATCCCGGGGGGGTGGTTCAACCGTAAACACTCCGATGCTTAAGTCAGTTTTCTGAGAAAATAAACCGACAGAGTGTTTGCAGGAGTTTTTTATCACCTTTAGAAGTGAGATGAAGTCTTCTATTTATAGTGAAGTTTTGAGAGTCACCGGAGCGTCTGATTGGTTGAAGGAGAAAGTATTAAATAAGTGATTGTACCGAGTGTAATCACTTATTTATTAATAAATAAATAATTCACTGGGAAATTATTTATTATTCGCATTGATATGATTAATTAATATATTTATCTGGTAAATATATTGAATTAATGCGGAGATCGTAACGCGTCGACTTCAATTTCACCAAGGGTAATATTGGCATTATGAGAATTGTTGACCACGTGGCAGCTCCAGAATTTTCCGGTAATTTATGGTTCCATAAATGCCCCCACATCACTTAGGAATTCGAGGAATCCTAAGAGATGTAATTTTCTTGTATTGTTATTGAAATCTGACTGGCCTTCTGCTCTGGTCTGCAATAAGAAGTTTTGGGCTTGAAATTTGCCTTTGGAAGCCCAATAAGTAATTAGGGTTTGTTCACTTTCATTATTTAAATGAGGTCATGGCAACCTTCATTTTCAATAAAGAAAGTTAAACCTTAATGTCTGCAAGCAGCTGGGAAGACGCGCCAGCCGGTCATGTAGCTTGGTGGCTGCAAGGGGCATAGTGTATGCGCCCGCGCAGTAATGGGAGCGGGAGCGACTTGGCGTAGCACAGCCTTGGCGTTTGGAGCATTAGTGTTGAAGCATTAGTGTTGAAGCGGCTCCTGGTGCATGATTGCAGCAGGGCTCCAATCTTGCTGGTGTGCTTTGGTATTAGCAGGTGGAGTAGACCCAAAGAAATGTTGGAGCCACGCAAGGGAGAGAGGGCCATATGAGAGGATTTGGTATAGTTGACCCAAAGATTGCAGAAGCACGTCGGCGTGAAAGGAGGGAGAGCTGCTGGATAGTGAAGGCGTGATGCATGATGAAACTCTTTTGTTTTTGTTTTTTTTTGTCATCTTGCTACAAGTCAGGGCTGGGCTTGCTTTTGATGTAGCTTTTCATTGGCATTGTCTTCCCTGTAACAATCACCATGTTTTTTGTTTTTTTAGTTTTTTTTTTTAGCTGCCATGGCAGTTTTGTAATATGTATATATATTTGCTTCATCTTTGTTTCCGCCGTCGCTTTTGCTATCAATTGATAGCAATATATATATATATATATATATATAATAATATATATTTTATATATTATTTTTTCTTTGTTTAGCTTCGATCTTTTGCAGATTTTGAGAACTGTGGATGTCCGATTGCAACGATTCAAGCGGTGGTGCGCTCTATTCATCGAGACGGTCATTTCTAGATGTATGAAGACATACTTCTGGTGTAGTCTTGAAGACTTCATTTTGTGGAGTACCATCTGGTGGCATGTTCGGAACTTGTTGAAGCTTCCAACTTCAAGAAATGATGGACTTGACACCAAGACGCTTCTCCAGTTGACATGCTTATGATACTTTGTGAAAAGAAGAGCTTGGCGTGCTGACGGACTCACCATCTTCAAGTGTGAGCGGAGCCAACATCAAGGCCTTTAACGGGGAGGTGCAGCAGAGTGCGACACGAGGTGCAGCAGGGTGCGAGGCGTGAGGTGCAGCAAGGTGCGAGGCGCGAGGTGTAGCAGGGTGCGAGGCGCGAGGTGCAGCAGGGTGCTAGGCGCGAGGTGCAGCAAGGTACGAGGCGCGAGGTGCAGTAGGGTGGGAGGCGCGAGGTGCAACAGGATGCGAGGCGCGAGGTGCAGCAGGGTGCAAGGCGCGAGGTGCAGCAGAGTACAAGCAAGCTGCAGTAGAGTGCAAGGCGGGTGCGCTACAGCTGTGAGGCGAGGAGTGCTGCAAGTGTGAGGCGATGCATGGTGCAACTACAAGGCAAGAGGATGTGCTTCATCTTCGAAGCAAGGCTTCCCATGACGCGAGACGAAGTGCATGTGGTGCCATGAAATAACTGAACCTTTCCAAGGAGTTGCATTGGATGATGGATGACCTTTCAGAAATTTGATCTTCAAGACCTTGTTGAGCTCAGAATGGGGTGTAGTAAGGCAGGACATAGGATGGAGGATCGATTATGCTCCCTGCCAAGCTCGAGACGTCAGACATCATCGCCTAATTGAAGGAAGAGAGCCTGGAGGTGCCATCAATTCCAAGTAGGCGATGTTGAGGAGTTTGCCCCCATTGTTTGAAGAAGGTCGTGGACGATGTGTCACTGGAAGTCCACAATGAGATGATTGAGGCCTCCAAGGCTTGCTCATGGGTTGACAGAGAGACTCTAAGGTCGTGTCATTCCTGGTGATGAGCTTCATGATCCTTCTTGGCCCGTGGCTTGATCTTAGCATTGAATGCATGTTTGTGCATTCAACTTGTGAATTGCCAACTTCTTTAATTTTCATTAATAATTAATAGAAGTCTTCCACCTTTTTTTTGAGTGTTTTGTGATTTTCGGCAAATTTGACCTTTGTGTAGTAAATTTAATCTTCTGACTTTGTTTTAGCTCCGAATTGAGTGCCGTTTGTGGGGTTAGAAAGCTGAGTTCCATACCTTTTTACTGCCACCAAGCTCGTTCCAAGATGATTCGAATTGAGCCTTGTAGGATTGGTTGAATCTTGTGCTCGTGCGCTGATTCATGCAGTTGACCTTCGTGTACAAACAAGTTCGCTGGGAACTCATCATAACTCAGAATTGAGTGAGATCAATGGCGTTGGAAAGCTGACTTCCATAGCTTTATAAATCCGTCTACTTCATGTCAGGGTGATCAGAATTCAGTGGTCTATGACTGAATGAATCTCGTACTCGTGCGCTGGTACGTGCAGTTGACCTTCGTGTACAAAAACGTTCGATGGGAACTCGTCACAACTCGAAATTGAGTGAGGTCAACGGTGTTGGAAATATGACTTCCGTATCTTTTTAGGGCCATCAATTTCATGTCAGGGTGAGCAAAATTGAGTGAGATATGATCGAATTAATTTCGATCTCGTGCGCTGAAATGCAGAATTGGACTTCGCATGTTAAAACCTTTGCCCCTTGTTCGTCATGGCCTGGTGGTTGCCCCTCTTAGTGGGGTTGGAAGCGTTTTTTTTAGTAGCTTTCCGACTCTAACAAGTCAAGTTATTGGATGGTTCCACGTGTCTCACTGAGACGAGCCTTGAGCGCTTCGCATGACGAAGTCGTGGAGTGGTCCGCATGGTGAAGACTTCGAGTGCTTCATATGGCGAAGGCTTGGAGTGCGTCGCATAGTGTGGAGTGCTTCGCATGGCGAAGGCTTAGTGTGCTTCGCGGGACGAAGGCTTGAAGTGCTTCGCGTGGCGAAGGCTTGGAGTGCTTCGCATGGCGAAGACTCGGGTGCTTTGCATGGCAAAGGCTTGGCGTGCTTCGCATGGCGAAGACTCGGGTGCTTTGCATGGCAAAGGCTTGGAGTGCTTCACTGGTGAAGACTCGGGGTGCTTCACGGGGCGAAGGCTTCGAATGCTTCGCATGGCGAAGGCTTAGAATGCTTCTCATGGCGAAGGCTTGGGTGCTTTGCGTGACAAAGGCTTGGAGTGCTTCGCGTGACGAAGGCTTAGAGTGCTTTGCGTGGCAAAGGCTTAGGGTGCTTCGTGTGACGAAGCTCGGGTGCTTTTCATGGCAAAGGCTTGGTATGCTTTCTAAACAAAGGTGTAGGCGATAAGACAACTTCATTAGACGTTGGAACGACACATCTTGAATCTTATTAGCAGATACTACATGAGTAAAGTAGGCATTGAGCCGAATTTTAATCGCAAACTTTGTGCCTTTGATGATGACTTGGTCACTGATTCAGTTTCTTGGTTGTTCCCTATAACTCAGACTCGGCAATGATGGTGTCCACGCAGATCATTTTTTGGGCAGGTTCCTGGGGATCTTTGTTTCCGAGACGATCCGTTGCCTTTTTTCTGACATACTCGGTGCATTGTCCTTCCTTCAAGAGATCCCGAAGGTATCTTTCGAAAGTCAGGCAAGAGCTTATGTCGTGCCCATAGCAATTGTGATAAGCACACCATTTTGTCTTGTCGGCCCTCTCCTGGTCACCTTTGACGGGAGCAGGTCTTTCGAACCACGGTTTTTCGTGTTGGATGACGGGTTCCCTTTTTGCTTGTTGGCTTTCTAGACTGAGTTCCCACGGTGGGCATCATCCTTTGGCTGCGCAAATGCCTATGTGGGATGTCCATCTTCCTCGACGTGGTTGGCAGCATGTGAGGCGTTTTTCTCGTCCTCCCAGCATGCATGTCGCTCTGCCAAGGACAGTATCTTGGTGAGACTTCGGGCGTTGCTCATGACGATGTATCCGTAGAGCTGACTCTCCCATGGTAGGCCTTGCTTAAATGCCATGGCTGCGACGAGATCGCTGCAACCAACGATGCGGGACTTCTCTTCGCAAAACCTCCGGATGTATTGCCGCAAGGCTTCCTTAGACCTCCTTCGGATGGTGAAGAGGTGGTCATCCTTGACTTCGACGGTGCGAAGCTGCGAGTACTCCTTCACGGAGGCAAGGGCCAACTCTTCGAAGGAGGCGATTGATCTCTGGGGGAGATGGTTGAACCATGTCGTCGCTTGACCTTGCAGTGAGGCTTGGAAAACTTTGCACATGAGTGCGTCATTGTGCCTGTGAGGTACCATGACCCCCCGATAGTAATTGATGTGCTTTACTGGATCGGAGGTTCCTTTGTACTGATTGAAGTTTGGTGTTGAAAATTGCTGCGGGAATAGCTCCTTCTCAATTTTCCTCACGAACGGCGAAGATGATGACGTCTGTACTTGGCGCCAAAGGTCATCCTCCAAGTCTCTGTCGCGTTGAACTCCCTGGAGGCGTTGATCCAGCATCCTTCGGACGTCTTCAGCGTGCAATGACCCTTCGTGACGGGGGTTCCCACGTCGGGTCAAATGGCGTCGACTCCCTCGAGTTGCAGCGGGCTTGGCTCTCGAGCGTGCTGGCGAGTAAGTCTCGTCCTCCTCGCTGTGATCATCCGAGTGGGTGCATGACGCACGGGAGACTGCTTGCTGTCGTCGGCTATCGCTTAAGTACTCAATGCGTGAAAGTGCTCCGGGGCGTCCTCCGAGTCGTTCTCGGGCTGATGGTCTCGGTTGATCCTGTCCTCTTGCTCTGGGGGTGCAGCTTTCTTCCCCTGAGTCGCTCAGCGACGTGTCTCGGGACATTGTTCGGCAGCGAACATGCTCCTTGTTGGTGCGTCTCGGGATGTCCCTTGGTGTACCGTGAGGTTCATTGTACTTCTCGGAGGTTCTGGACGTCACGATGTCTCCCAATAGTTGTTGTAGGAGCTCTGATTGGGTCCGAACTTGGTTGCTCAGTTGCTCAACCTGCTGCATCAGTCCAAGCCGCGGAGGCGAGCCCCTAAATGCTTGCTTGTGGTGAGTAGCATGTCGGGGCGCACGTCGCGCGCCTTCAGTCGGATGTGATGGGCCATGTCTCTCTGGAACTTGGGTGTCGGCCTGTGAGTTGCGCAGGGCATCCAAGTGTCTCCTTAGGTCCAAGTCAGCAGGGAGCTAATTCAGGACCCTTAGAGATGTTTCTCCCGCCAGCAGTCCATCTGTTCGTTGGAAAAAAGCTGCGCCTGCCCCCGTTGCAGGTGGGGGGGGGGGGGGGTTCACAGTAGTAGCGGCCATGGGGAACGTTCCGGAACTAAATGTAGGTGTCCAATCCGGAATTCCGAATGGTAGGTGAATTGATGTGTGGCGCGGGCCATGCAGGAGACGGGAAAGTGATTCCTCTGGAATCGTTGGGAGAGGTTCACTCACGGCAGCGATCGCAGCAGCAGATGAGGCAGCCTCGGAGGCTCGTGTGGATCGGCGTGTTCTGGCCATGTGAAGAATGGTAAGTGTCGAAAGTGTGATGATGAAGTTTTTTCAAGGAAAAACTAAAGAGCACGCTTTGAGTATTTCTCAAATCGGCTCTCAATGAAAGCACCAGTTGTTGATGTAGAAATCGTCCGGCTTTGTGAAGTTCCTTCTCGATCCCTACACACAAGAACGAAAATCAAACGGGGTTATGGTTGAATCCCGGGGGGGTGGTTCAACCGTAAACACTCCGATGCTTAAGTCAATTTTCTGAGAAAATAAACCGATAGAGTGTTTGCAGGAGTTTTTGATCACCTTTAGAAGTGAGATGAAGTCTTCTATTTATAGTGAAGCTTTGAGAGTCACCGGAGCGTCTGATTGGTTGAAGGAGAAAGTATTAAATAAGTGATTGTACCGAGTGTAATCACTTATTTATTAATGAATAAATAATTCACTGGGAAATTATTTATTATTCGCATTGATCTGATTAATTAATATATTTATCTGGTAAATATATTGAATTAATGCGGAGATCGTAACGCGTCGACTTCAATTTCACCAAGGGTAATATTGGCATTATGAGAATTGTTGACCACGTGGCAGCTCCAGAATTTTCCGGTAATTTATGGTTCCACAATTATCTATTTGCAAGTAAATGCATGGGAAATAGATAATGAGATGCTCGGGTACCCAACTCGAGGTCCCTTGAAAAATAAAATAAAGTACTGCGCAGGCTCATATTTACGTTTTTGATCTTGTCAATCCCACGAACCATACTTGGAATATGGACTTGGTTAAGGTAATATTGTGGAAAGGTACTAAGAAGGTTTCTACTTTGGGTAATGTGTAACGACATGGAAATTTCAGGAAGGTCAAATGACGATTTTGCCCCTAAAGGTAAAACATTTGACTTTTTGATAAGGTCTTTTTAAAAATATTTCGTGTAGACTGCTACGTAGATCTCAAACTCCTGAATATGTAGACATGCGATATGCTTAGAATAGAGATATGATAAGTTCGCTTTGAGTCTAATTAATGTAGGAGCATTTTGGTAATTTTTGTAAGACCAGTGTGCTTGGGAAGTAAGAACGGTGAGTAAGACCCATGAGCTTGGGAAGTAAGACTGGTAACACAATCGCAGATCACTTGGGGAGGGAAAAGTGAAGTGCCTTATATGCATGGGCACGTATCTTCCTAGAAAAGAGGTTTTTTGGGAGCTCACTAGCTTTGTGTTTGGTTGGAACTTCAAAATTAAGTGAGATCGGGTTGGAGTAATCCTAGGATGTGTGACCTACTAGGAAGTTATGCGTGAGTTCCCATAAACAAAGCCGTGAGGGCTGGATCCAAAGCAGAAAATATCGTGCTAGGGGAGTCAGGTCGTGACAAGATAGTACCAGAGTAGGACCTCAATCGGAAGTGTGCCAGGAGGATGTTGGACCCCAAGGTGGATGGATTGTAAGACCCATGAGCTTGGAAAGTAAGAACGGTGAGCAAGACCCCTGAGCATGGGAAACAAGAACAGTAAACAATTCCACATTGCATGGGGAGGGAAAAATGAAGTACCTTATATGTGTAGACACGTATCATCCTAGCAACGAGGCCTTTTGGGAGCTCACTTGCTTTATGTTTGATTGAAACTCCAAAGTTAAGCGAGATTGGGTTGGAGCAATCCCAAGATGTGTGACCTATTCGGAAATGGCCCATGAGTTCCCACAAACAAAGTCGTGAGGGCTGGACCCAAAGTAGACAATGTCAAGCTAGGGAAGTCGGGTTGTGACAATTTTAGTCAAAAGGGTATTTTGGTTATTTTTTAAGAAGAACCTAGAAAATATTGGAATACACTTAATAGTTCCCTTTCATTTTCCATTCACCAACTTAACTCTCTTCAAATACATGTGTGTATGATTTGAGTAATTTCGGTAGAGATGGGCCGAAAAGAAGAGAATAAGGAAAAACTTGAACCGAGAAGGGAATGAGCCCAGGAAAGAAGGAAATAAACTAGGAGAAGAATAAAAAAAGAAAATATGAACAAGAAAGAGGAAGATATGAGGAGAAACGAGGAAGTTGGGGTGAATCCCAGGACTCAAACCCGTATAACTAAAAAACGTGTCAAAGATTTTCATAGTGTTTCGAGGTTGTCAAGCTCTAAAATAAGGCCCTAGCTGGTTATATGATTCTTTTCGATTGTTTTGCGCTAGAAAGATGAATGGTTAAACGTTGGAAGGATGCATGACTGATCATGGCGCCATGGCCGAAACTTGATGAAGTACACAATGTATTTATGTACGTTTTTCTTCATTTTAAGACCATAGAGACGTTCCTTGGAGTGAGTAGATGAGATTACATTGTTAAAACAAAGGATTTAGACTGAAACGGCCAAGAAACAATCAGGTTATGCTCGCGGGTCAGTCAACCCAAACCAGGGAATCAGGTCGGCCTGGCAGAGTGTAACGACCCGTCCCAAATTCCATGATTATATTAGTGACTAATCACGATTAGTGAGGCTAATCCGTGATTAGTAGAGCGAAATCGGACGAACGATGCGAAATGACCGTTTTGCCCCTGGTGGTGGCAAAACGTTGACTTTTCAATCGGGGGGTCAAATGGACTTTGACCGATGACCGTAACGTAGTTCGTGACGTCACGAGTTCATAGACAGGTATTCCGACGTTCGAGGAAGAAGTTATGACGTTCGGAAGTTTAGGGGCATTTTGGTAATTTGGGTGAATAGTAGGTCAAAAGTTGACTTTTTGACCAGGAGGTCCGATGGCCGAGGGCCGAAGACCGTTACGTAGATAAGGACGATACGAATCCGTAGACAGGCGGCACGTCGAATTCGGACGTTCGACGGTGAAGTTACGGTTCACGGAAGTTCCCAGTTACTATTCACGATGGCACGTTTTACGAGACAAGAAGTGCAGTTTGTCTCTAGTGGGCCCAGATATTTATTGGAGGCCCAATGGATGAGTGACAAGTGTCACCCATCCACTGGCTCTTAGCTTTCATTCATGCACCTCCCACCTGCCTCGATCATTCATTTTCTTTGTTTCCAAACAACCCAACCCGTGTAAACCATCACCCAAATCCAACCCAACCTTATTTGATCATGACTAAGAGGACCAGAGAGTAAGGAGAGGATGTGTGGATGCTGGTGGCCGGCCAAGGGCACGCCGCCGTGGACGGTGGAGCCGTGAAGCCCGAAAGGTATCGGTTTTAACCGATTTCAATCCATTTTTCATTTCTGTAGTTATGGGTCGATTTGGATGATTAGGATGGATTATTTAGGTTGCTAGGGGGTGATTAGTGAGGTTTTGGTGGTTAGGGACGGCTGGGAAGCCGTGGGGAGAAAAGGAGAAGTTTGAACCGTGAGGTTCAAACTTGGACCGTGTGATTTTGTAGGTTGTGATGGGTTTCGTTAATTGGGATGGATAGGAAACACAAAAATAGGAATGTAGGAATTAAAATGGAAGAAAACGGATGAAAAATGAGGGTTGTAGGACCCTGGACCGGTTACGCCGGTCCAGTTGCAGGAACGAACCGGACCGGTCGGTCTGAACCGGCCGTCGAGGGGTTGAAGGAGCACTGTTCACAGGCGTGTGGCTCCCACGCGCAGCCACTTCAGGCGGCGCGTGTGGGCGCGTGCTACCGTTTTTGGGGAAGTGTTCAACACGGGAAATCATCTATTCGATGTAACGAACATTTTGGGACTGGTTTCGAGTCGATCGGACACCGTCTCGATATGTTTCGGGGCATCGGAAGGTTTAGGTTCGGGATTAAAAATAGTTAAAAATACGGGAAAATTACGGGGCTTTAGTGAGGGGTTATATAAGTAGTTAGTAACCCTCTAAATTAATTTGGACAGGTTTGGAAGTCCCGGTGACGGTGATCGGCTCGGGGAGCCGTATGGCACGCGTATCGAGACGCGGCTTCGGACGGTCTGTGAGTGGACCTTGTTTTCTAAATTAGTGCATGCATAAATGTTTATTATATGTTTAAATACTTGTTTGTGTTGCCATGAGTGCATTTGGATGTGTGGTTACGTATAGGCACGTATTTCGAGATTTCGGCCCTATACGGTGCCTATACGGGGCTGTATGTCTTTATTGGTCTAAATGAAATGGTTTTGGATTTCCAAATGGATTATGAATATGATTTTATGATGTTGATTTGGATGATTGTGAATTATATGGTTTCACGCATTACGAGGCGATTTACGTGCTTGCACGTAAATCGAGGTTTTCCGATTTTACTCTGATTTTCCGTACTGGAATATAATTTAATGAAATGATTTTGGATTTGAAAAGGTAATTCTCGGACTTGAGGTCCATTTGATTTACGGAATCGGGCCGGAGGCCCAATTGGTTTACGATTCGGACCGGGGGTCCAGTTTGTATGTGGATTCGGGCCTAGGGCCCAGTTATGTATTACAAATGGTTTTTACGGGTCATGACGGTTTATGGGAACCGGCATGAACCCCTGAAATGGATTTACGGGTCATGACGGTTTATGGGAACCGGCATGAACCCATGAAAGGATTTTATGGTTCATGACGGCTTATGGGGGCCGGGCATGAATCCTTGAAAGGTTTCAAGAATGATTTCAAAAGGTTTTTCATATTCCATCCTATATATATGATTGTCTCCTCCGGGGAGGGTCGTTGGCTTGGGTGGACCCCGGAGTAGTCACGGAGCACTGACTGAGTGGAGTCGCCCCCCAGTTGGGTTCCTTACTCTCAGGATGGGCATGGTTCGTTACCTCCAGGGAGGGTCATTGATCTACGGACATTGACCTGGGTGGACCCTGGAGAGACTTGGGTTTGAGACCCCGGTTAGCACACGTGTAGCTTTATTTTACCGTGACAGGTTCTGGATATGAATATATTGGATAAACATGATTTCAATTGGTTTGGGAAAACTGTGTTTTATGATGATAAATGGATTTGGGCTGAGATCCCACATATGCTTACTAAGTTCTGATTTTCTGTAAATTGGTTTTGGGCAGGAGCCCGTGAGACTTGTATTTACGGAACTTGGGGTTGTGACCCTATTTATGGATGTTTTAACATATATTATTGGATAAATGGTTTTACTATGCATGCATGCTTTTTAGTGGAGGGTATAAAGGTCTTCTTATGGAAATGTTTTATAAAATCTTTATTTTTGTCCACTCACAACCTTTCTGTTTTTAATACCCTTCAGGTTGACAGCGGATGTGGACTGTAGCAGAGATCGAGATATCACATGCCTCCTCCGGATCCTGGCGTACTCTGATAGCCCGGGAGGGCAAAGGTCGGAAATATCCCTTGTCTGACACTTCGTGTCAGACGGGAGCAGGGTCATCCCGCACTAATCCCGGGGGGATTGGGATGGGTCCTGTCAACGTGGTATCAGAGCGGGGTTGTCTCTATTCGAGCAACCGCGGAGCTCTTGGAGTATGTATGCTGGTCGAGGATGTGATATCTCAATGGGCTACAGTTCGTGGTCAACCTGATTGTTGGGGTGCTGGTACGATAGTTAGTAGGATTGGCATGCCTTGGTTCGGCATTTGAGGCCGGGGTTGCCATAGTTCTGTCAAGGTTGACAGTGTGGGACCCTACGGAAGGATTAACGTGTTCGTATTCTGGAGTGTGATCGTGAGACGGTTAGTTGGGATCGTCTTCACGATGTCGTAGGATCAGTTCCGACGACTGATTCGATGTTGTGACCATTAGATGGTCAGATTATGTTGAGTTAAATGGATTTACTGCAGTCGGCAGTTGGCAGCCGGATTCGAGGAATTCTGGTTGGACTTACGGTAGGATTGGATTGATGTCCTTGTGATGTCAAGACCGCGGGGTCGGTCAGATCGTGGATTTTACTGCCTTATGCAGTTGGGTTCAGAGTGACCCTAGGGCTTGATTGTGGAACCCTACCGTATGTGTATGGTTCGAAAATGGGAGTTGACGAGTGGTTTGACTTGGACGACTATTCGGATTTGGATTCGTTAGTCGGTCTAGTCATATCAGCTTGTGTTGGGACTGCACTTCGCAGTCAGGGCTGTACTTACCAGTTAAACCTAGTGGGTTGTCGTGCTACTCAGTTGTGGTTTGGCGCAGCTAAGGTCATGGGCGACCTAGTAGACGACATTGGTTTAGTCAAATTACGACTGGTTAGAGATGGTTTGGAAAAGTTATCAAGGTTGGTACTTGTCGATGGAATCCCGGAGCGGGGATACAGAGTAATTGGTACAGGCAATTGATTCTGTTGGATGCGGAGTCTGGATGTCTAGTCGTTAGGTCTGCACGAGGTTGTGGCAGACGCTACTATCGATAGACGTAGTCGAATTTTATCTGGTTGAGTAGACTCAGGTTGTCGTGACGATTGTGACGATGGGATTGTCAGTCGTGACGATGGTACGAGGTGCGTGAATAACGCATATGTGTGGGTAGTGATTCTGGATTCGACTTGGTTACGGTTGAGTGCGATCGCAGAATGAGACGGGGACGTACGGGGGACGTTTCCTCTTCTCGTATGAGTTGTCAGGTACGAAGGAGGCAGAGTTTCTCCTATTCGAGCAAAGGTACGGGTCATCGTTCGGTATGAGCGGAGATCCAGAGTTGTCTGATTGGCACACTTTGTGCTGATGCTGACAGGTGGTGTACTGGTACTAGTGCTGGTGCTGGTGCCGGTGATTGTGATGACGGTGAGTTACGAGTCAGAATGTGTCTCCGACGTGATGGGCTTATGATTGGTATCTGTGGTTCGGGAGTGAATCACGGGTAGTGACGGACTGGATAGGATCCAGCGGTAGTTGAGGAGTGAGGGTCGAGTATTATCATGACGGATTAGTGACTGGTTGGTCAGACTCGTTCTGTCGCGGGGTTTAGCGACCAATTGGTCAGAATTAGTCAGGATTGGTTAGAGATGGTGGTTTGCAGAGATTTGACTGCAGATCACAGCAGGGGGCTGTTGTGACTTTTCAGTCGAGTGGTACATCAGATTAGGATGAATTGACATCCTTTTGGATGTACATATACGGTCGTAAATGGGCATGTGTCCATAACCAGTCTAACGGGGACACGTGGTTGATGTCCGGGTATGTTGTTTCCAATCTGGTTGGAACTTCGAAATCGCGAGAGGTTGCGATTGAGGTGACGAGAGGAATGCGGGTTTTCCGCATTGGTATTGGGTATGTCGAAGTCGTTTGGGTGACTTCTCAGGTTCTACCATAATTGATGGTGGTAGAGGATGCAGATGTTATTGATGTTGTTGGTTGCCACTAGTACACTGATCGTGTATTGGTTGGTGGACTCGTGATTGTCTTGGGTCATCAGGTGGAGTGAGTATATCGAAGTTAGGTGACTGAGATTTCTCATTTCCTGCTTGGTGGCAGACGATGTTGGATTACGTGGCGTGGTGAGTGCAACGGGGTTTTGGTTGCATTCACGTAGGATGGATTATTCGATCATTCTTGTTTTGCCTTGGTGGAATGACAAGGATCGATACGAGGTAATCAGTGAGAACCCATAGTCTCGGCGTGTCTCGTCGTCGACTGATCTATTTAAGATGTGGGAAACGGTTGAGGACTTTGGACGTCGTGACGATCGGGGATCGTGACGTCTATGGTCGGTTGACGTAGTGTTGGATCTGGATCGTGATTTGGATGATCCAGATAGGTGGAGAGTTTATCACTCTTACTTGGTTGAGTGGAGCATGATGGGACTGAACTTCTTTTCGAGGTAAATCCCATATGGCTTTTCGAGGTAAATCCCATATGGCTTACTACTCGCCTGAGTAGTTGTCCGAGGAGTAGGTGTCTGACGAAGTCGGTTTTTGTCAGACTTGGTGTTGTGTGTGATGTTGTGATTGGCTTCCCTATGAAGTCAATCGATTGTGTTGTGGTAATCGGTCGAACAGGTATCCGATAGGTTCGGATATGGTGCGTCTCGGTAGACGAGAACGAGATTTCAGGTTTTGGAATCAGATTTCTGGATGACGATTCAGGATTTGATTTTAGAACTTGAAAGAGGATTTCTGTATTTGGGTTTTGGAATCGGATTCTGGGTGACGATTCAGGATTTGATTCTAGAGCCTGACTGTGGATTTTCTTTTTACGGCTTTGGGTTCGAAATGGTTATTCCAAATGCCGGTTTACGGAATGATGATTTCGGATTCGAATTTGAACATGTTTATGGATATGATTTCTGGGTTTGGATTCGGGATTTCTCACGAAATTTCAGATTCGGATTTGGGGAATAGATGTTGGGTCGGAGTTTCGATTTGTCTAATACTGGATTGGACAAATGGACTCCATAGTAGAAACGTGATTGGCTACAACCTAGGTGGTTGTAGGCGGATTGATGGGTAGTTGTATGTACCTTGTACGTTATTCGAGGTACAATACTGGGCATACTTGTGGTGCCTAGTGACGGTATATAGGTTATACCGGTAGTACGTTGGTGAGCGTGTTGGTAGTCGGATTGGATCCGATACCACTGGAATAGTCGAGGTCGTGAACTAGGCATTGGATACTGTGCATTGGGTCATGGTATTTCTAATGGGTCTAGTTACACACAGGTCGAGTGCAATGCTTGTGGTTAGTGTAACCACGAGTGCGTGTCATATCAGTTTGCGACTGACGACTGTCAAGTGGTGACAGTTGTCGAAGGTGTCAGCGTGGATTGGTCAGTGAGGTCTAGTGACTCCCGGTGGGAGCAGACGCTAGGATAGATTAGCGTTTGAGAAAGGAACCATCGAGTTGACAAGTGGTGTCAATTCGGAGCGTATGACTACTGTCGTTTGACGTGGTCGAGTGTAGTCGGTACGACATGGATGTTAGCAGTACATCTGCCTGTAGACGAGTAAGGATTATTCTGTTTAGTGGGTGTATGGGTGTACACGTGTCGTGAGATCGAATTACTTCCACGAGGAGGAGGTTGTGGAATCAGGATAGTGAAGTTTCAAGAACGAAACTAATTAAGGAGGGAAGAATGGTTGGATTTAGGTCGGTTGGAATTTCGAGGACGAAATTAATTAAGGAGGGAAGGTTGTAACGACCCGTCCCAAATTCCATGATTATATTAGTGACTAATCACGATTAGTAAGGCTAATCCGTGATTAGTAGAGCGAAATCGGACGAACGATGCGAAATGACCGTTTTGCCCCTGGTGGTGGCAAAACGTTGACTTTTCAATCGGGCGGTCAAATGGACTTTGACCGATGACCGTAACGTAGTTCGTGACGTCACGAGTTCATAGACAGGTATTCCGACGTTCGAGGAAGAAGTTATGACGTTCGGAAGTTTAGGGGCATTTTGGTAATTTGGGTGAATAGTAGGTCAAAAGTTGACTTTTTGACCAGGAGGTCCGATGGCCGAGGGCCGAAGACCGTTACGTAGATAAGGACGATACGAATCCGTAGACAGGCGGCACGTCGAATTCGGACGTTCGACGGTGAAGTTACGGTTCACGGAAGTTCCGAGTTACTATTCACGATGGCACGTTTTACGAGACAAGAAGTGCAGTTTGTCTCTAGTGGGCCCAGATATTTACTGGAGGCCCAATGGATGAGTGACAAGTGTCACCCATCCACTGGCTCTTAGCTTTCATTCATGCACCTCCCACCTGCCTCGATCATTCATTTTCTTTGTTTCCAAACAACCCAACCCGTGTAAACCATCACCCAAATCCAACCCAACCTTATTTGATCATGACTAAGAGGACCAGAGAGTAAGGAGAGGATGTGTGGATGCTGGTGGCCGGCCAAGGGCACGCCGCCGTGGACGGTGGAGCCGTGAAGCCCGAAAGGTATCGGTTTTAACCGATTTCAATCCATTTTTCATTTCTGTAGTTATGGGTCGATTTGGATGATTAGGATGGATTATTTAGGTTGCTAGGGGGTGATTAGTGAGGTTTTGGTGGTTAGGGACGGCTGGGAAGCCGTGGGGAGAAAAGGAGAAGTTTGAACCGTGAGGTTCAAACTTGGACCGTGTGATTTTGTAGGTTGTGATGGGTTTCGTTAATTGGGATGGATAGGAAACACAAAAATAGGAATGTAGGAATTAAAATGGAAGAAAACGGATGAAAAATGAGGGTTGTAGGACCCTGGACCGGTTACGCCGGTCCAGTTGCAGGAACGAACCGGACCGGTCGGTCTGAACCGGCCGTCGAGGGGTTGAAGGAGCACTGTTCACAGGCGCGTGGCTCCCACGCGCAGCCACTTCAGGCGGCGCGTGTGGGCGCGTGCTACCGTTTTTGGGGAAGTGTTCAACACGGGAAATCATCTATTCGATGTAACGAACATTTTGGGACTGGTTTCGAGTCGATCGGACACCGTCTCGATATGTTTCGGGGCATCGGAAGGTTTAGGTTCGGGATTAAAAATAGTTAAAAATACGGGAAAATTACGGGGCTTTAGTGAGGGGTTATATAAGTAGTTAGTAACCCTCTAAATTAATTTGGACAGGTTTGGAAGTCCCGGTGACGGTGATCGGCTCGGGGAGCCGTATGGCACGCGTATCGAGACGCGGCTTCGGACGGTCTGTGAGTGGACCTTGTTTTCTAAATTAGTGCATGCATAAATGTTTATTATATGTTTAAATACTTGTTTGTGTTGCCATGAGTGCATTTGGATGTGTGGTTACGTATAGGCACGTATTTCGAGATTTCGGCCCTATACGGTGCCTATACGGGGCTGTATGTCTTTATTGGTCTAAATGAAATGGTTTTGGATTTCCAAATGGATTATGAATATGATTTTATGATGTTGATTTGGATGATTGTGAATTATATGGTTTCACGCATTACGAGGCGATTTACGTGCTTGCACGTAAATCGAGGTTTTCCGATTTTACTCTGATTTTCCGTACTGGAATATAATTTAATGAAATGATTTTGGATTTGAAAAGGTAATTCTCGGACTTGAGGTCCATTTGATTTACGGAATCGGGCCGGAGGCCCAATTGGTTTACGATTCGGACCGGGGGTCCAGTTTGTATGTGGATTCGGGCCTAGGGCCCAGTTATGTATTACAAATGGTTTTTACGGGTCATGACGGTTTATGGGAACCGGCATGAACCCCTGAAATGGATTTACGGGTCATGACGGTTTATGGGAACCGGCATGAACCCATGAAAGGATTTTATGGTTCATGACGGCTTATGGGGGCCGGGCATGAATCCTTGAAAGGTTTCAAGAATGATTTCAAAAGGTTTTTCATATTCCATCCTATATATATGATTGTCTCCTCCGGGGAGGGTCGTTGGCCTGGGTGGACCCCGGAGTAGTCACGGAGCACTGACTGAGTGGAGTCGCCCCCCAGTTGGGTTCCTTACTCTCAGGATGGGCATGGTTCGTTACCTCCAGGGAGGGTCATTGATCTACGGACATTGACCTGGGTGGACCCTGGAGAGACTTGGGTTTGAGACCCCGGTTAGCACACGTGTAGCTTTATTTTACCGTGACAGGTTCTGGATATGAATATATTGGATAAACATGATTTCAATTGGTTTGGGAAAACTGTGTTTTATGATGATAAATGGATTTGGGCTGAGATCCCACATATGCTTACTAAGTTCTGATTTTCTGTAAATTGGTTTTGGGCAGGAGCCCGTGAGACTTGTATTTACGGAACTTGGGGTTGTGACCCTATTTATGGATGTTTTAACATATATTATTGGATAAATGGTTTTACTATGCATGCATGCTTTTTAGTGGAGGGTATAAAGGTCTTCTTATGGAAATGTTTTATAAAATCTTTATTTTTGTCCACTCACAACCTTTCTGTTTTTAATACCCTTCAGGTTGACAGCGGATGTGGACTGTAGCAGAGATCGAGATATCACATGCCTCCTCCGGATCCTGGCGTACTCTGATAGCCCGGGAGGGCAAAGGTCGGAAATATCCCTTGTCTGACACTTCGTGTCAGACGGGAGCAGGGTCATCCCGCACTAATCCCGGGGGGATTGGGATGGGTCCTGTCAACGTGGTATCAGAGCGGGGTTGTCTCTATTCGAGCAACCGCGGAGCTCTTGGAGTATGTATGCTGGTCGAGGATGTGATATCTCAATGGGCTACAGTTCGTGGTCAACCTGATTGTTGGGGTGCTGGTACGATAGTTAGTAGGATTGGCATGCCTTGGTTCGGCATTTGAGGCCGGGGTTGCCATAGTTCTGTCAAGGTTGACAGTGTGGGACCCTACGGAAGGATTAACGTGTTCGTATTCTGGAGTGTGATCGTGAGACGGTTAGTTGGGATCGTCTTCACGATGTCGTAGGATCAGTTCCGACGACTGATTCGATGTTGTGACCATTAGATGGTCAGATTATGTTGAGTTAAATGGATTTACTGCAGTCGGCAGTTGGCAGCCGAATTCGAGGAATTCTGGTTGGACTTACGGTAGGATTGGATTGATGTCCTTGTGATGTCAAGACCGCGGGGTCGGTCAGATCGTGGATTTTACTGCCTTATGCAGTTGGGTTCAGAGTGACCCTAGGGCTTGATTGTGGAACCCTACCGTATGTGTATGGTTCGAAAATGGGAGTTGACGAGTGGTTTGACTTGGACGACTATTCGGATTTGGATTCGTTAGTCGGTCTAGTCATATCAGCTTGTGTTGGGACTGCACTTCGCAGTCAGGGCTGTACTTACCAGTTAAACCTAGTGGGTTGTCGTGCTACTCAGTTGTGGTTTGGCGCAGCTAAGGTCATGGGCGACCTAGTAGACGACATTGGTTTAGTCAAATTACGACTGGTTAGAGATGGTTTGGAAAAGTTATCAAGGTTGGTACTTGTCGATGGAATCCCGGAGCGGGGATACAGAGTAATTGGTACAGGCAATTGATTCTGTTGGATGCGGAGTCTGGATGTCTAGTCGTTAGGTCTGCACGAGGTTGTGGCAGACGCTACTATCGATAGACGTAGTCGAATTTTATCTGGTTGAGTAGACTCAGGTTGTCGTGACGATTGTGACGATGGGATTGTCAGTCGTGACGATGGTACGAGGTGCGTGAATAACGCATATGTGTGGGTAGTGATTCTGGATTCGACTTGGTTACGGTTGAGTGCGATCGCAGAATGAGACGGGGACGTACGGGGGACGTTTCCTCTTCTCGTATGAGTTGTCAGGTACGAAGGAGGCAGAGTTTCTCCTATTCGAGCAAAGGTACGGGTCATCGTTCGGTATGAGCGGAGATCCAGAGTTGTCTGATTGGCACACTTTGTGCTGATGCTGACAGGTGGTGTACTGGTACTAGTGCTGGTGCTGGTGCCGGTGATTGTGATGACGGTGAGTTACGAGTCAGAATGTGTCTCCGACGTGATGGGCTTATGATTGGTATCTGTGGTTCGGGAGTGAATCACGGGTAGTGACGGACTGGATAGGATCCAGCGGTAGTTGAGGAGTGAGGGTCGAGTATTATCATGACGGATTAGTGACTGGTTGGTCAGACTCGTTCTGTCGCGGGGTTTAGCGACCAATTGGTCAGAATTAGTCAGGATTGGTTAGAGATGGTGGTTTGCAGAGATTTGACTGCAGATCACAGCAGGGGGCTGTTGTGACTTTTCAGTCGAGTGGTACATCAGATTAGGATGAATTGACATCCTTTTGGATGTACATATACGGTCGTAAATGGGCATGTGTCCATAACCAGTCTAACGGGGACACGTGGTTGATGTCCGGGTATGTTGTTTCCAATCTGGTTGGAACTTCGAAATCGCGAGAGGTTGCGATTGAGGTGACGAGAGGAATGCGGGTTTTCCGCATTGGTATTGGGTATGTCGAAGTCGTTTGGGTGACTTCTCAGGTTCTACCATAATTGATGGTGGTAGAGGATGCAGATGTTATTGATGTTGTTGGTTGCCACTAGTACACTGATCGTGTATTGGTTGGTGGACTCGTGATTGTCTTGGGTCATCAGGTGGAGTGAGTATATCGAAGTTAGGTGACTGAGATTTCTCATTTCCTGCTTGGTGGCAGACGATGTTGGATTACGTGGCGTGGTGAGTGCAACGGGGTTTTGGTTGCATTCACGTAGGATGGATTATTCGATCATTCTTGTTTTGCCTTGGTGGAATGACAAGGATCGATACGAGGTAATCAGTGAGAACCCATAGTCTCGGCGTGTCTCGTCGTCGACTGATCTATTTAAGATGTGGGAAACGGTTGAGGACTTTGGACGTCGTGACGATCGGGGATCGTGACGTCTATGGTCGGTTGACGTAGTGTTGGATCTGGATCGTGATTTGGATGATCCAGATAGGTGGAGAGTTTATCACTCTTACTTGGTTGAGTGGAGCATGATGGGACTGAACTTCTTTTCGAGGTAAATCCCATATGGCTTTTCGAGGTAAATCCCATATGGCTTACTACTCGCCTGAGTAGTTGTCCGAGGAGTAGGTGTCTGACGAAGTCGGTTTTTGTCAGACTTGGTGTTGTGTGTGATGTTGTGATTGGCTTCCCTATGAAGTCAATCGATTGTGTTGTGGTAATCGGTCGAACAGGTATCCGATAGGTTCGGATATGGTGCGTCTCGGTAGACGAGAACGAGATTTCAGGTTTTGGAATCAGATTTCTGGATGACGATTCAGGATTTGATTTTAGAACTTGAAAGAGGATTTCTGTATTTGGGTTTTGGAATCGGATTCTGGGTGACGATTCAGGATTTGATTCTAGAGCCTGACTGTGGATTTTCTTTTTACGGCTTTGGGTTCGAAATGGTTATTCCAAATGCCGGTTTACGGAATGATGATTTCGGATTCGAATTTGAACATGTTTATGGATATGATTTCTGGGTTTGGATTCGGGATTTCTCACGAAATTTCAGATTCGGATTTGGGGAATAGATGTTGGGTCGGAGTTTCGATTTGTCTAATACTGGATTGGACAAATGGACTCCATAGTAGAAACGTGATTGGCTACAACCTAGGTGGTTGTAGGCGGATTGATGGGTAGTTGTATGTACCTTGTACGTTATTCGAGGTACAATACTGGGCATACTTGTGGTGCCTAGTGACGGTATATAGGTTATACCGGTAGTACGTTGGTGAGCGTGTTGGTAGTCGGATTGGATCCGATACCACTGGAATAGTCGAGGTCGTGAACTAGGCATTGGATACTGTGCATTGGGTCATGGTATTTCTAATGGGTCTAGTTACACACAGGTCGAGTGCAATGCTTGTGGTTAGTGTAACCACGAGTGCGTGTCATATCAGTTTGCGACTGACGACTGTCAAGTGGTGACAGTTGTCGAAGGTGTCAGCGTGGATTGGTCAGTGAGGTCTAGTGACTCCCGGTGGGAGCAGACGCTAGGATAGATTAGCGTTTGAGAAAGGAACCATCGAGTTGACAAGTGGTGTCAATTCGGAGCGTATGACTACTGTCGTTTGACGTGGTCGAGTGTAGTCGGTACGACATGGATGTTAGCAGTACATCTGCCTGTAGACGAGTAAGGATTATTCTGTTTAGTGGGTGTATGGGTGTACACGTGTCGTGAGATCGAATTACTTCCACGAGGAGGAGGTTGTGGAATCAGGATAGTGAAGTTTCAAGAACGAAACTAATTAAGGAGGGAAGAATGGTTGGATTTAGGTCGGTTGGAATTTCGAGGACGAAATTAATTAAGGAGGGAAGGTTGTAACGACCCGTCCCAAATTCCATGATTATATTAGTGACTAATCACGATTAGTGAGGCTAATCCGTGATTAGTAGAGCGAAATCGGACGAACGATGCGAAATGACCGTTTTGCCCCTGGTGGTGGCAAAACGTTGACTTTTCAATCGGGCGGTCAAATGGACTTTGACCGATGACCGTAACGTAGTTCGTGACGTCACGAGTTCATAGACAGGTATTCCGACGTTCGAGGAAGAAGTTATGACGTTCGGAAGTTTAGGGGCATTTTGGTAATTTGGGTGAATAGTAGGTCAAAAGTTGACTTTTTGACCAGGAGGTCCGATGGCCGAGGGCCGAAGACCGTTACGTAGATAAGGACGATACGAATCCGTAGACAGGCGGCACGTCGAATTCGGACGTTCGACGGTGAAGTTACGGTTCACGGAAGTTCCCAGTTACTATTCACGATGGCACGTTTTACGAGACAAGAAGTGCAGTTTGTCTCTAGTGGGCCCAGATATTTACTGGAGGCCCAATGGATGAGTGACAAGTGTCACCCATCCACTGGCTCTTAGCTTTCATTCATGCACCTCCCACCTGCCTCGATCATTCATTTTCTTTGTTTCCAAACAACCCAACCCGTGTAAACCATCACCCAAATCCAACCCAACCTTATTTGATCATGACTAAGAGGACCAGAGAGTAAGGAGAGGATGTGTGGATGCTGGTGGCCGGCCAAGGGCACGCCGCCGTGGACGGTGGAGCCGTGAAGCCCGAAAGGTATCGGTTTTAACCGATTTCAATCCATTTTTCATTTCTGTAGTTATGGGTCGATTTGGATGATTAGGATGGATTATTTAGGTTGCTAGGGGGTGATTAGTGAGGTTTTGGTGGTTAGGGACGGCTGGGAAGCCGTGGGGAGAAAAGGAGAAGTTTGAACCGTGAGGTTCAAACTTGGACCGTGTGATTTTGTAGGTTGTGATGGGTTTCGTTAATTGGGATGGATAGGAAACACAAAAATAGGAATGTAGGAATTAAAATGGAAGAAAACGGATGAAAAATGAGGGTTGTAGGACCCTGGACCGGTTACGCCGGTCCAGTTGCAGGAACGAACCGGACCGGTCGGTCTGAACCGGCCGTCGAGGGGTTGAAGGAGTACTGTTCACAGGCGCGTGGCTCCCACGCGCAGCCACTTCAGGCGGCGCGTGTGGGCGCGTGCTACCGTTTTTGGGGAAGTGTTCAACACGGGAAATCATCTATTCGATGTAACGAACATTTTGGGACTGGTTTCGAGTCGATCGGACACCGTCTCGATATGTTTCGGGGCATCGGAAGGTTTAGGTTCGGGATTAAAAATAGTTAAAAATACGGGAAAATTACGGGGCTTTAGTGAGGGGTTATATAAGTAGTTAGTAACCCTCTAAATTAATTTGGACAGGTTTGGAAGTCCCGGTGACGGTGATCGGCTCGGGGAGCCGTATGGCACGCGTATCGAGACGCGGCTTCGGACGGTCTGTGAGTGGACCTTGTTTTCTAAATTAGTGCATGCATAAATGTTTATTATATGTTTAAATACTTGTTTGTGTTGCCATGAGTGCATTTGGATGTGTGGTTACGTATAGGCACGTATTTCGAGATTTCGGCCCTATACGGTGCCTATACGGGGCTGTATGTCTTTATTGGTCTAAATGAAATGGTTTTGGATTTCCAAATGGATTATGAATATGATTTTATGATGTTGATTTGGATGATTGTGAATTATATGGTTTCACGCATTACGAGGCGATTTACGTGCTTGCACGTAAATCGAGGTTTTCCGATTTTACTCTGATTTTCCGTACTGGAATATAATTTAATGAAATGATTTTGGATTTGAAAAGGTAATTCTCGGACTTGAGGTCCATTTGATTTACGGAATCGGGCCGGAGGCCCAATTGGTTTACGATTCGGACCGGGGGTCCAGTTTGTATGTGGATTCGGGCCTAGGGCCCAGTTATGTATTACAAATGGTTTTTACGGGTCATGACGGTTTATGGGAACCGGCATGAACCCCTGAAATGGATTTACGGGTCATGACGGTTTATGGGAACCGGCATGAACCCATGAAAGGATTTTATGGTTCATGACGGCTTATGGGGGCCGGGCATGAATCCTTGAAAGGTTTCAAGAATGATTTCAAAAGGTTTTTCATATTCCATCCTATATATATGATTGTCTCCTCCGGGGAGGGTCGTTGGCCTGGGTGGACCCCGGAGTAGTCACGGAGCACTGACTGAGTGGAGTCGCCCCCCAGTTGGGTTCCTTACTCTCAGGATGGGCATGGTTCGTTACCTCCAGGGAGGGTCATTGATCTACGGACATTGACCTGGGTGGACCCTGGAGAGACTTGGGTTTGAGACCCCGGTTAGCACACGTGTAGCTTTATTTTACCGTGACAGGTTCTGGATATGAATATATTGGATAAACATGATTTCAATTGGTTTGGGAAAACTGTGTTTTATGATGATAAATGGATTTGGGCTGAGATCCCACATATGCTTACTATGTTCTGATTTTCTGTAAATTGGTTTTGGGCAGGAGCCCGTGAGACTTGTATTTACGGAACTTGGGGTTGTGACCCTATTTATGGATGTTTTAACATATATTATTGGATAAATGGTTTTACTATGCATGCATGCTTTTTAGTGGAGGGTATAAAGGTCTTCTTATGGAAATGTTTTATAAAATCTTTATTTTTGTCCACTCACAACCTTTCTGTTTTTAATACCCTTCAGGTTGACAGCGGATGTGGACTGTAGCAGAGATCGAGATATCACATGCCTCCTCCGGATCCTGGCGTACTCTGATAGCCCGGGAGGGCAAAGGTCGGAAATATCCCTTGTCTGACACTTCGTGTCAGACGGGAGCAGGGTCATCCCGCACTAATCCCGGGGGGATTGGGATGGGTCCTGTCACAGAGCATGAAGGCGACACTGTGCAGACGCATGGAATTCAGGCACATGGAATAAAGTTTGGGTGATTTGGATTTAATGGTGTATGGTTTTAGATGTGCAAAGTGTTATGTTATTTTATATTCATAATAATTTCAGGAAATTAACTAGGGAAAAATGGATAAATAGTTCTAAGAGTTCTAATGATTTATAATGATAAATGATTTATAATGATAAAAGTGTGGTGTTTAGCCCTTGAATTATTTTGTCGATTTTCCTATGATTTGATTCTAAAAATTCAAAACTAAATTCAAGGAAATTAATGACTTGGTTGATTGTTTTGATTAAGAATGATTACGCATACTAAGCTCATATATATATATATATATATGTGTGGCTGGGTGGTCTTTGACTAATGACCTAATTATATAGTCATTATTCACATATCAAGGACTTTTCTTTAGTTATTATTCACATTATTTGGTCATTGTATGGTTTATGAGTTATTTGGGGGTTATAGTATTATGTTTCATAAGTATATGGTTATTTTTGGTTTATAATGAAATATAATGATGATTGTGGTAATTAGAAAATATGTAGAAAGGTTTGCACTAAGGTTTGTGATGTAAAAAGTTAATGTGTATTTGAGTGTGAGGGTAAATGGTAAATTTTAGAAGAGTAATAAGGGAAAAGGGTAGACTTATGCATGCGAATAATTATATGGTTATAGTTTTATAATAACTCTGGTTTACAATTAATAATTCGAGGTGCGACAACATAACAATGGAAGTAAAATTAATTAAGGCCGGAAGGTAATTGGAATAGTAATAGCTCCCATTTCTTCTCGAAGTGAGTGGGCTAGAGGTGGGCGGTAACCCTACAAGGGTGGATAATTTTTGGCTAATTTAGCAGTGACATAAATTCGGTTAGTATTGAGGATATATCCCTTATCGAACAATAATTGTGAGACGTGAGCATGGCCGGTCCAATTTTCACGAAAATTAGGGACAATGATCTACAAGAAAGTATTGATTGTTTCACGTGTATAGTTTTACTTAAGTTAAGTATGTGCTTAGCCAAATTTTGAAATATAAAATTGGTTAAGCAAGTGTTATTTGGTATAAATGTACATTTTCTCGATATTCGTGCATTCTTGTGTTATGAACAGGTTACCTAGGATAGCTGGGTTACGCCTACATGCTGTATCCCTGGGCGGCCATTCGGATGATGTATCCCCAAATAAATTGAGTTAAGGGGTAACATCCACATGTTGTATCCCTCGATGACCACTCAGATGTTGTATCCCTGAGTGGTTGGATTATGTGGTTGACACCTAGATGTTGTATCCCTGGGTGGCCACTTGGATGCTGTATCCGTGAGCGATTATATGATATGATGTTTGGCCTAGTACCGTATGATGTGTGTGACACCCATATGCTGTATCCCTGGGTGGCCACTCAGATGTTGTATCCCCGAGTGGTTGAATTGTGTGGTTAGCGCTCAGATGTTGGATCTCTGAGCGGACACTCGGATGCTATATCCCTGAGTGGTATGCTGGCTAGCAGTACAATTATAAGCTAGGAAGTGAGTTTTGTATAGACTCAGATAAAGGTTGGGATGATGCACTACGCGTAGTGTCGTTATGCGGCATGTTTGGGGAATAAATGGAAATACATTGAAAATGATAATCAAATGACGACACAATGATCTACAAAAAAGTATTGATTGTTTCGCGTGTACAATTTTACTTAAGTTATGTATGTGCTTAGGCCAAATTTTGAAATATAAAATTGGTTAAGAATGTGTTCTTTGGTATAAATGTACATTTTCTCGATATTCTTGCATTCTTATGTTATGAACAGATTACCTAGGATAACTGGGTTACGCCTAGATGATGTATCCTTGGGCGGCCATTCGGATGATATATCCCCAAATAGTTTGAGTTATTGGGTAACATCCACATGTTGTATCCCTAAACGACCACTCGGATGTTGTATCCCTGAGTGGTTGGATTATGTGGTTGACACCTAGATGTTGTATCCCTGGGTGGCCACTTGGACCTTGTATCCGTGTGTGGTTATATGATATGATGTTTGACCTGCCGGTAGTACCGTATGATGTGTGTGACATCTTTATGCTGGATCCCTGGGTGGCCACTCAGATGTTGTATCCCCGAGTGGTTGAATTGTGTGGTTAGCGCTCAGATGTTGTATCCTTGAGCGGACACTCGGATGCTATATCCGTGAATGGTATGCTGGCTAGCAGTACAATTATAAGCCAAGAAGTGAGTTTTGTATAGACTCGAATAAAGGTTGGGATGATGCACTACGTGCAGTGTCGTTATGCAGCATGTTTGGGAAATTGAGTAATTGTTTGGTTAAACTTAGTATTGATAATCAAATGACGACACAATTATCTACAAGAAAGTATTGATTTTTTCGCGTGTATAGTTTTACTTAAGTTATGTATGTTCTTAGGCCAAATTTTGAAATATAAAATTGGTTAACAAGTGTTCTTTGGTATAAATGTACATTTTCTTGATATTCATGCATTCTTGTGTTATGAACAGGGTAATTAGGATAGCTGGGTTACGCCTAGATGCTATATCCCTAGGGGGCCATTCGGATGATGTATCCCCAAATAGTTTGAGTTATGAGGTAACATCCACATGTTGTATCCCTGGATGATCACTCAGATACTGTATCCCTGAGTGGTTGGATTATGTGGTTGACACCTAGATGTTGTATCCCTGGGTGGCCACTTAGACGCTGTATCTGTGAGTGGTTATATGATATGATGTTTGGCCTACAGGTAGTACCGTATAATGTGTGTGACACCCATATGCTGTATCCCTGGGTGGCCACTCAGATGTTGTATCTTCGAGTGGTTGAATTGTATGGTTAGCGCTTAGATGTTGTATCCCTGAGCGGACACTCGGATGCTATATCCATGAGTGGTATGCTGGCTAGCAGTATAATTATAAGCCAGGAAGTGAGTTTTGTATAAACTCGGATAAAGGTTGGGATGATGCACTACGCGTAGTGTCGTTATGTAGCATGTTTGGGAAATTGAGTAATTGTTTGGTCAAACTTAGTAACGAGACAAAAAAAGCCTAACGTAATCCTATGTTTACAAAATGAGACAAGTAAGATTGTGTAGACTAGGTGAAACCGGTTATGATTGATAAACGAGCTTTTAAAGTAATGGAAAGATTCTATGGTTGACACTTAAAGAATGAATGTTTAAACTAAGGAAAATAATAATAATAAAGCAAAACAAGTTTAAAATTTTTTAATTACGCGTATATAGGTTGGATTAATTCCCAGTGTTTTGAAATTTCTATTCATTATGACAAATTTGTTGAGATAGCTTTTGTGTTGGAACTTGTGCTGAAGATCACCTATTGTTCTTGTAATCTATTTGGTTTGGAAATAGATTCTTATCCTGAATATTATTTTGTTTTCAATTTCGTTGTTTTAGCATTGTTTCACCTTTTTGTTTCCTACTATGATTAATAATTTTGAACGTAATTGTTGTCTAAGCATTTGATGGAGTAGTTTTTGGTTAAAAGGTACATTTTGTGAATTTTGGCCACCTTGTGTATTAGTGATCTTTTTGATGGTTTGTGATGTTGATCACTATATGTGCTTCTAATTCTTTAAATTGGCGATTGTGGTTCTTTTGACAGATATTCATGTTCTGATCATGTTAACATCTAGAACATGTTAACCTGCTGTATTTGATCAATGTTAACATTGAATAAGTGTTGACGCATGTGATAGCTGTCCAGTGTTCGATTTCACATTTGATTGAGCAACCTGTCTTGGATGTGTTGATGGTAATTGTGTTATTAAGGTTCACAGATTGTTTTCTAGTTTGGACCAAAGTTGTGGGGTCTCTTTTTGGATTAACACTATAGTACGTAATCGATTTGGCCAGCTAGTAAAATTATTTAGGGGCATGTGTTGCCAGTTGGCGAAATTAATTGAGAACCTCCTAGCCAAACTAAGGTAGTAACCAAGTGGATAAAATAAATAATGTAATAAAAAGATTAAGGACATTAAGGATTACGTTCTACTGAACAATTAATTATACTGTTACATACGTGTTTTATGATTGTCATTAAATGGGATCATTGTGGTTTCCTATCTACGTAACCAATGGTATAGTCATTGTGGTCTCAGAATCATTAAATTGTAATCCGACTAATGAAGGTCTGTTTGCTTGTAGTTTATTTTGTGCTTAGATGAAACCCTAGAGGTTTTGAGATAAAAGGTTGTGGTTAGATAATGGAGTTATAGATTTGCATCGTGACATGCTAGCAGGCAAAAGACTTAGTAATAGAACTAATGGGAATCTTGGCAGTTGTTTCTGAGTTTCAATCAGATGAGGGATTTACGTAATGACATATTGGTGTTTCAACCTCTAAAATTTCGACAAAATCTTGATAAGGTCTAGATGGCTTCAGATACATTTATAAGCTATTCTAACTTTTACTGGATGATTGAGACGATTGCTGGTGATGGCTGCTTTATGGATAATTTGCACATGTCTTAAGGTTGTAAACCATGTTATGTTTTCACTGAATCTTAGATGAATTTCTATGCCAACACAAGGTTGACAAACTGAATGGTTAATGATGTTCCAGCAACTCAGTGGTTAAGCTTGAACGCGGGCTTGGTTTTGTTCTAAAATTTTGAATACGAATTTTTTTTAAGAAGGGTAGATTGTAATGATAAGGAAATTTCGAGAAAGTCAATGATAATTTTGCCCCTAAAGATCAAAAAGTTGATTTTTTTGATCAGGTCCTTTTGTGAATATTTCGTGTGGACTACTATGTAGATCTCGAACTCATGAATATGTAGACAGACGGTATACCAAGAGCGGAGATCAGATAAGTTTTCTTTGAGTCTAATTAATGTATGGTCATTTTGGTAATTTTAGTCAAAAGTGTATTTTGGTCATTTTTTAAGAAGAACCTAGAAAGTTCTAGAATACACCCAATTTTCCCTTTCATTTTCCATTCACCGACTTTACTCTCTTTAAATACATGTGTATGTATGATTGGAGTAATTTCGGTGGAGATGAGAGAAAATAAGAAAATAAGGAAAAACTTGAACTGAGAAGGGAAGGAGGCCAAGAAAAAAGGAAAGAAACTAGGAGGAAGAGAAAAAGAAAATATGAACACGAAAGAGGAAGAGGTGAGGGGAAAAGAGGAAGTCTGGGTGAATCCTAGAACTCAAACCCGTATAACTAAAAAACGGGCCGAAGAGTTTCATAGTGTTTTGAGGTTGTCAATCTCAAAAATAAGGTCCTAGTTGGTTTATAAGCCTTTACGATCTTTTTAGGCTAGAAAGATGAAGAGTTGAACGTAGGGCGAATGCAAGACTGATCATGGGGCCATGGCCAGAACTTGAAGGAGTACACAGTGTCTTCATGTGCGTTAATCTTCATTTTGACACCATGAAGACATTCTTTGGAATGAGTAGATGAAATTAGACTGTTAAAACGAAGGATTTGGACGTGAAACGACCAAGAAATGACCGGGTTATGCTTGCGGGTCAGTCGACCTGAAATGTATTATGTTATTTTATATTCATAATAATTTCAGGAAATTAACTAGGGATAAATTGATAAATAGTTCTAAGAGTTCTAATGATTTATAATGATAAAAGTGTGGTGTTTAGCCCTTAAATTATTTTATCGATTTTCCTACGATTTGATTCTAAAAATTCTAAACTAAATTCAAGGAAATTAAGGACTTGGTTGATTGTTTTGATTGAGAATGATTAAGCATACTAAGCTCATATATATATATATATATATATATGTATCCATGGTGGTCTTTGACTAATGACCTAATTATATAATTATTATTCACATATCAAGGACGTTTCTACAGTTATTATTCACATTATTTGGTCATTGTATGGTTTATGAGTTATTTGCAGGTTATATTATTATGTTTCATAAGTATATGGTCATTTTTGGTTTATAAAGAAATATAATGATGATTATGGTAATTAGAAAATATGTGGAAAGGTTTGCACTACGGTTCGTAATGTAAAAAGTTAATGTGTAAGGCTATATTTGAGCTTGAGTGTAAATGGTAAATTTTAGAAGAGTAATAAGGGAGAAGGGTAGACTTATGCATGCGAATAATTATATGGTTATAGATTTATAATAACTCTACACTACATCATATATAAGAATAGATTACACTACAAAGATATCGGATATCCTTTAATCCGATATTGTTGCTAATATAGACATTAGTTTTATATATACTAAAGTGTATAGTATACAATAACTTCAGTATACGTATAGACTGATGTTTTTATGTTTATTTAGCATCAAATGATCTTAAAGACCGAAGTCTATATACACTTTTAATTTTTTTTTAAATTAACATCAGTCTTTAAAATATCAATATATTGATGCCTTAAGTAGAAAGTCAACCCAAATTTCTTCCTTCCTTCATTTTAGCTCTCTCTCTAGTGGCTTTTGATAAAAAAAGGTTTGTCTATAACGGCTAGGTGAGAACGTTCCAAATTCAAAAGCGACGGCAGTGCCGTTTTTCTTCGCCCTAGTTTCTCTAGGTATCTCTCACAACGGTGGAGATGATTTCGTTCCCACTAAGTCTATCTCAAGTCTTTCAATTTCTAGGTATCTCTACCATCCGAGTCATGTCCCGGAATTGTACTTATGCACCATCCGAACATGTATTAGTATCATGCAAGGATAAGTACCGTGGATAAATAGTTCAGAAAATCAAACAAAATCATTTAACACAATTCCTTGACTTAAACCAAGTCGAAACACATTCAAGATTTGATGTGAGCCCAAAACACCATTTCCATAAAACAATCGTAATGCCATGTACAAAAACCAGTCAATAAATCCAGAACATCATCAAGTAATCATTTCAAAATCATATTCAAATCATTGCAACATAAATCATGCAATAAAACAATTAAAATAGTTAACTATGTATGCATCATAATTTATAAAAATAAAGTCCACTCACTCACCATCCTCAGAGTTCAATCTCAAACTAAGTGTTCCTCTGTAACTTTGGAAGCTGTACCGCTTGTCATAAATCCCCACCAAGGGTCAATAACGTCTCAAATAATTTTATATTTTAATCCCCTAATTTCCATGATTAATTACGAATTAAAAACAGAAGCATAACACTTCGAATTCGACAAATTACCCTGGGACGATGGTCGATCGACTCAAAACCTGCTCCAATGTGTCTTAACATCGAGTACTATAAAAGTTATGTTGATTGAATTTTGAGGTAGAGTGGCACGCTCCCCTCGTGCCCTGTACCCTCTCAGCGCATGGGCCTCATTCGATAAGGACACTTGTCCCCATCTCTCACAATTAGAAAAATATCTCTCTTGTGAAATTACCAAAATGACCCTAATGCCAAATTACCAAAATACCGAAAGTCAATTTAGACCCGTAATGAACTCATCTGATCTCCAATTTCAACGTCTAGTCTGTCTACGAATTCAGGAGTCCAAGACCTACATAACAGTCATCACAAAAAGTCTAAAAAATATCCTGAGCAAAAAGTCAACCTTTGACCTAAAAGGGGTCAAGTAGTCCATTCCCTTTTTAATTTTTCGAGATTACCTTCTCTGATTTTTTGGGTTGTTAGAATCTAACCTCTTTAAACAATTTCGTCCTTGAAATACAAATTTATCTATCCAACGATTTGAATTATGAGATCTGCAGCAGTGTATTGTGTTTCCATCTAAACCCTTATTCGGTATTCAAAATTATAACCGATATTTCAACCTTCCATCTATTCTCAGGCTCTACTTGTGACGACTCTTCCCTAATTTTTAAGGATTAATTAAGACTAATGATGGATTAGCGAGGCTAATTGGAGATTACCCGAGGATTAACGGACGTTCAGGGTGAAATTACGATTTTGCCCCTGAACGAGGGCGAAAAGTTTACTTATGACTCGGGAGGTCTGATGACTAAGGGCCGAGGACCGTTACGTAGATCGAGTCGATACGAATACGTAGACAGATGGCATGTCGAAATCGGACGTTTGACAGAAAAGTTACGGTTCACGGAAATTCTGAGGTACTATTTACGTTGGCACATTTTACGAGGGAAAACCCAAAGGGTTCAAAGAGGGTGTAAGAACCGAACAGATAGACCGTGGGTCAAATTTGAATGACTTGAGAAGTAGATGCTATTTAGTGTCATTGGATGTGACGAGTAAGTGTCCAAGGTAGTTGGACCCATAGTAGACCGACGATGGATCGAGATGAATTTGGATTGAGGTGAGCGAGATTGGTCGTGTGGTAACGATCAGGGTGATCGAGATGATCGAGGTTTGTGACGACCGTGAGTCGAGTAGATCGAGGTCTGGTCGTCATTAGAGTTAATTTCTTTGCCGAGTAGGCTAAGATAGGAGCGGAGGAGAATCGTATAGTAAGACGGTTGATGAATCTCTTGTCATAGTTGGTGACTAGACAAAGATTAGTTGGGGGATGAATAGGAGACGAGGACGATACGTGGATATCGATCAGGAAGAGATGATTAGATGATGCCTCGCGTTGGAAGTGAGGATTAGTACGTGATTGGACGTTGCCTGAGTGCAGTCCTTGAGCAGGCCGAGTAGCGCCTTGATGATTGTTTTGATATGAATGCACCGATGTGTTGTGTACGTTGGACGATGGGAGTGACCACGATCAATCGGTATGTCGGGTTGAGAGTTCCCCGAGAGTGTGAATGTTTTGTCGACGGGTTAGAGTCCTAGATGGACGTGAGATGGCGGTTGAATTAGATCCGATCGTGACGATTCGACGAGGATTATGCTCGGATGTGTTCCGACATAGTGATGAGTTGACTGGACGTTGGATACTGTGTACTCGAGCAGAGTGGATTGGTAGGGTTCGGTGATTGATGTAAGTGGACGCTCAAGTCGTGGACGACTAAGGGAACCCTACAGTGCAGAGTGTTTTCTCTGCTGAGACAAGTATTCGATTTAGGATCCAGGTACACCCAGGATGGGTGAGATGTCGATTGTGTGTCGACATGATGATTAGTACGACAGTTGAGACTCGAGGTGAGTCCAGATGTCAATGGAGATCGCTGAGTGATGTGAGATATGATACGAGGACTCGAGAGTGAGTTGAGATCAGAGTAGCGCAGTGGAGCTGAGCGTTGCCGGCTGGTCACGATGGTTGTGACATATCGTGATACGAATTGTTGTGACTCTCATTAGAGTCAGCAAGAATTGCTGAGGGAGTCGGTACGAGTACAAGGAAACATGAGTGTTGGCTGATATGAGTACCGAGGTCGGTAGATGCCGTAGGTTTGAGGATGACATGTGAGATGGGATTCGTGCCATTGTGATGGCAGGATCTAGAGAATATTTTTGGATCGGAGGCTGAATAGGATATCAGCTCCAGTTGTCGGATGCGAAGGTTCGTCAGACTGGAAAGCTGACTTCGATTGTCAGATGAGAAGAACCATCAAGCCGAAAAGCCATTTGAATTTCAGTTTGCTGTTGCTTACCTGTCAAAGTGAGTGACAGGCGAGATCGACGAGTGTCGACGTCTCGAGTGAGACTTACGAGCCGACGTGATGACTCTCAAGAGTCAACGATCAGGACGCAGATGGTGAGAGTTGAGTTAGAGCTTTGGAAGCTCTGGTGACGGTGCGTACTAACGAGTATCACAGTTATGTCGGACGTGTACTTTTACACAAGGGTACCCCTCTACTTGGGACGTGGTTGAATTCCACAGTTTGGTTGTGGAATTAGGTCAGTTTAAATTTCAAGGATGAAATTCTTTAAGAGGTGAAGGTTGTGACGACCCGTCCCTGATTTTTAAGGATTAATTAAGACTAATGACGGATTACCGAGGCTAATTGGGGATTAGCCAAGGATTAACGAACGTTCAGGGTGAAATTACGATTTTACCCATGAATGAGGGCGAAAAGTTAACTTTTGACCCAGGAGGACCGATAACCGAGGGCTGAGCACCGTTATGTAGATCGAGTCGATACAAATTCGAAGACAGGCGGCACGTCAAAATCGGACGTTATGGAAAAGTTACGGTTCACGGATGTTCCGAGGTACTATTTACGACGGCATATTTTACGAGGCAAAAGTGGAATTTTGTCCTGAGTGGGGCCTAGATCTTATCCCCAGGTCCAATGGATGAGTGACAAGTGTCACTCATCCATTGCCTAGCATCACACATACATGCACCCTCCTTCATCCTCATCTGTTCCATTCTTTCAAACCAAAACCGTGCAACCCAAACACCAACCCTCCCCACAATCCTGTCCCATGCCCTAGCCTGATGATTGGTGGACTGAAAGAGAGGGACTAAAGCGGCTGGGTGATTGAGAGACGACGGAGGCCACGACGGAGGGAGGTAAACCCGATAACCCGGTTATGTTCAATTTTCCATTGTTTTCGATTGGAACTTTGATGGGTGTTTTTGAGGATTGGGGTGTTTCTGAGGGGCTTGTATGGACGTTTAGGACTGGTTTTGGATGACGGAGCACGACTTAACAGCCCAGGGAGGTGGCTGAAAAACAGGGGTCGTGGGGTTCGAATTACACAGATGGGTTTTAGGTGTTTTTTCTTAGGTTTAATGATATGATAGATATTGATGAGAAAAAGAGAATCGAATTGGAAGGTAAAAAAAGAGGAAAATGGAGAAGATATAGGGTCGAACTGTTCACGCCGGTCCAGGTAGACCAGCTGAACTGACCGTCGCAGGGAAGAAAATGATACTATTCATGGCGCTTGGCTCTCACGAACAGGGGCTTTGGGTGGCGCGTGGGGGCCCGTGGGGGAGTATGAACCATCGTTTCGGGGTGGTTCCAATAGGTGAAATCATCTATTCGATGTAGCGAACATTTTGGGACTGGTTTCGTGTCAATCGAATATCATTTCGATATAGTTCGTGATGTCCGAAAGTTTAGGATTGACTTTAAAAATAGTTAAAAATCCTAGAACATTAGGGGGCTTTAATGAGGGGTTATTTAAGTAGTTAGTAACCCTATATTACGATTTGGATAGGTTCAGGAACCCCGGAGACGGTGATTTGGGCCAGGAGCGGCTTATGGCGCGCGTATCGAGATACGACTTCGGACGGTCTGTGAGTGGACTTGTTTTATGAATTCGATGCATGCATAAATGTTTATAAATGTTTTAAATACATGTTTTGTGATGCCATGAGTTCATTTGCTTGTGGTAGCTAATATTTACGTAATTGCACGTATTTCGAGATTTCTGGCTTTATGTTGTGCATTTACGTGCTAATATTTCAATGAGGGTTTAATGAATGGGTTTTGGATTTGGAAATATGAAATCGGCCATGAGACCCATTTGATTTGGAAACCCTCGAACTTGAAATCCAATTGATTTCACGAGAATTCGGGCTGGAGGCGCATTTGAGTTATACGATAAGGCCGAGGGCCCCGTTGGTTTATGAATTCGGGTTTGAGGCCTAGTTAGTGTAATATCGGGATCGAAGCCCCGTTGATTTATGGTATTGGGCTCGAGGCCCCATTAGTCATGACATCGGGCTTGAGGCCTAGTTGATTGTGAAATCAGGCTTAAGGCCCCGTTGAATCGTGAATTCGGGCTTATGTCCCAGTTTAGTTTATGAAATGAGAATTCGGGTTTAGGCTAAGGCCTGTGAAAGTGGATTTGAATCAGATTCGAGGAATTCCGTTGAGATTCGGGTATAGTTGAATTGAGTTTTGAAATAAAGTATTTTGAAAATGCATATACCCTTCTATATGAGTTGATTGGTCTCCTCCATACGTCGACCTGGAGAGTCACGATACACTAGCCGGAATGAGTTATCCCTATATGGAGCACATTCCAGGAGTGGGAGTTATGATATGGTCTCAGACTGGGTCCGGAGACAATCATCCAGACCTCGTAGATCCTGGATGTTGTATAGAGCCTCCCAGATGTAGAACTCCTGGGGGTAGACTCGGAGTGAGACCCCGAGTAGTATGCATACTGATATGGATGAATTGTGACAAATATCGGAGATTTGTTCCCTAGGGGCTGTGTTCCCCGAGTCGGCATCTGAGATGCCGAGGATGGTTATGTATATGTATATGTATATGAGATTTCACGGAAATTGGTTTGGGGCAGGGACCCCATGTTCTATGTTTTGGATATGGATTTGGGCTGAGATCCAACTGAGTTATGGCTTCGTATAAGAAGCGGTTTGCAAACATGTTTTGAAGTGTAAAAGAAAACTATTTTTATAAGGTTTACGGAGAACGGTTTTGGGCCAAGACCCCACTACACCCCTAGTTATCCCACCTAGGGAAGAATTAAGGAAAATCCAAGATGATGACATCAAAGTTCATCCTATGTCATCCTCCGGCGCCCAACACTATCTACTAAAGAGCAGAACACGACAAGTCTCCTTCGTCTACGAAGAATATTCTCTGATAATTACTGTAATGCTTAATTCTTTCCTTTCTAATCAAACACGTCCATAGATTCTCTTCGGCTTCTTCCATCATTATTCACGTCAGCAACCTAATTCTCACGTCCCAATCCTTATGGGATCAATTTCCAGAACCGAACACTCGTGTCATCCGTCCACAGCGATCTAGGGTACCTATCACCAATCCAAGTATAGGCCATACCTCGCCAATCCAAGTATAGGCCATACCTCGCCAATCCAAGTATAGGGTATACCTCTATGTTCTGCTCAGTGCCCATCAAACTCACAGGCTTACCAATGCATGCATGCTTTTCATTGAAGGGCATAAACTTCTTTTTATGAAATGTGTTTTATTAAACTCTTTATTTTTGTCCATTCACGGCTTTTGATGCTTTGAATGCTCTTCAAGTTGATCGTGGATGCGGAAACCGAGACATCACATTCCTCCTCTGGATCCTAGCGCGCTCTAGAAGTCCCGAGTGGGCTAAGGCAGGAATTTTCCTTGGTCTAACACTTCGTGTCAGATAGGATCAGGTATGTCCCAGATTAATTATGGGGGATTTGGAACGGGTCCTGACACTACTTCTCAAATTCAACTCAATCCATGCCACTATCAGTATACTTAATCACCAAGCCAAAATGTAGTTATGTGTGCCAGATCCTATCAACGATCATTCATCACCTCAATACCTCAAATACTCACGTAATCGAGGAATTCATTCATCTATCTCATCCGGGGCTAACTTGCTTGTAAATACTATAGCTATAAGACCCGTGTCCTAGAGGGAACGTTGAACGATCCCACATTCCTGCGAGGGGAATGGTCTAGGAGGGGATTGGTGGTGTGTCTTAAAGGTGTAGGCACACACCTATCTAGTACGAGGCCTTTTGGGGCTCAGTGGCTTTGGGTTTGGTTGGAGCTCAAAAGTTAAGTGAGTTAAAGTTGGTGCAATTCCATGATGGGTGACCCTCTGGGAAGTTGTACCGTGAGCTCCCGAAAACAAAACCGTGAGGACAAGAAAGCCCAAAGTGGAAAATATCGTGCTAAAGTCAGGTCTTGACCGAGGAGGGTCGGGTCCTGACCGAGGAAGGTTGGGTCCTAACATAATGGTATCAGAGCTAGACCCCGACCAGGAAGTGTGCGAGCGAGGATGCTGGGCCCTAAGCGGGGTGGATTGTAAGACCCGGGTCCAGGAGGGAATGGTGAACGATCCTACATTCCTACGAGGGGAATGGTTTGGGAGGGGAATGGTGGTGTGCCTTAAAGGTGTAGGCACACACCTATCTAGTACGAGGCCTTTTGGGAGCTCAGTGGCTTTGGGTTCGGTTGGAACTCCAAAATTAAGCAAGTTGAGGTTGATGCAATTCCATGATGGGTAACTCCTTGGGAAGTTGCACCGTGAGCTCCCGAAAACAAAACCGTGAGGGCAAGGAGTCCCAAAGCGGACAATATCATGCTAGAGTTGGGTCCTGACTGAGGAGGGTCGGGTCTTGACAATAGCTCTAGCCTTTAGGCTTGCACTATAACGACCTAAACCTTCAACGAGGGTAAAATCAGAAAAGTTGGATGAAATGGAGCATTTTTCCCCTGGAAGTCAAAGGGTTGACGTTGATTAAGGTCAAAATGTTAACTTTTTTACCGGAATGATTTTTGGCGATTTTGAAAATGTCGTTAGAAAGGTCTCAGCTTCTTGAGTACGTCGGCAGACGGCATGCTAGAAACAGAGTTCGGAAAATTTACCAAAAAATTATGGGATTAAAATAGAAGTCATATGGAGTGGTTTGTGACCCTGCAATGTGATTTATGTCAGGGTTTGAGATTTTTGGAAATTATGGAAAAGGGTGCAAAGTGGAATTCGACGATACGGAGGTGTGTGAGTGGACTTTCTTTCCCTAAACTATTATGCATGCATATTTACATGATTTCAAATTGTTTTTATGTGTTTTGGTGGCATTGGAATGATTGTGAATTTTATCGGATTTATGGTGATTTTATGAATATTTAATTAATATTTTAATGCATATTTTTCGAGGATTTCCGTAAATTCAATTTTGATGTCCGATTCAAATGTGGTTTTGAATTGAATGTGACTTATGACATGAAATAATGTGATTTGGATTATTTATGAATTTCATATGATTTCTGAATGGGTTTTACAAAAGTAGCCTTAATGGCACATTTTATGAGAACGACGTTGATTGTGGTTTGGAGTTTAGGCCCGATGTTCTTATCATGGTATGATGTGTGTATGTGATTCTTGGTATTGGTGATATGTCCTCGATGTTGATCATGTGTAGTGTTGACTGTGAATTGGACTTGGGTCGGTTTATATGTGATGGCACTTATTGGTTAGTAGTTTCAACCGTCAAGCCGGGGGCTCTAGATCCTAAGACAAGACTTATGTAGAACTATGATTATGATGTTGATATGGTCTCATGTGGCTATATTCTGGTATTGGGTTGTTTTGACCACTCAGAAGTCGAGCAGGGCTCTACTTCCCGAGTCTGTGTCACTCGGACGTCGATCGGGGCTCTAGTTCCTGAGTATATTGCCTACCGGTAACGTACTTGTGATATTATGATTGGTATGATGATTGATATGGTGCATATGATGAATAATGTGGTGCATATGGTGATTGATGTGATGCTTGTGTATTGATGATGAATTGACTATATATGTGTGTGCTGTGATGATGTTGGTTATGGTTGATTGTGTGGATTGATGTGATGGCTTGTGAGACGTGATGTCTGTTGTGGTGTGCCTGCTAGTGGGGCAGTGGTTTCATGTATGACAATGTGTTGATGGTTATGTCGAATTACGAGATTTAGATGGATTAATGTTACTATTGAGTTGAGGACTTATTTCACGTATTTCGAAATATATATTGTGTTTCGTTTTAATAGAAGTGAAATTTTTTTCGTATGCATACATGGTTTTATAAAACGGAGGGGAAAAGCTAGATGTTTTCAAACTATGTTTTTAAAACTGTTTCTTTTTATCCACTTTTTCATTTTCTTGATTTTGTAACCCTCCAAGGTCGATGCACGAAAACCGAGGCTCAAGAGGCGGAGCCATGAACTAGCGAGTTGTGTGTTTATCTCTTATTTGGAAAGGTTTCTATCAAACGAGAGCAGGGTCCGTGTGTACTATTCGAGTGTATACGACTGGGGTCTTGTCACACGTTATCCAGACCCACACAAGTCCTCCTATACGGGATTATAGTATCCAATATGCGACCCAATAATTCAGGGTCCATCCAATCCCCATATTTATCCTGGGACCAAGCGTGATCCTCACACATCTATCTCATCACCAAGCCAAGCACGGGGCTCGCATTTCGGAGGCATGACACTGGAAAACACAGTTCAGTACCAATCTTTCTCTGATACCAAGTTGACAGAATCCACTCCTAAAATGCTTTGAAAATTGTGTTTGGTCCTGCTCCTGTCTAACAAACGATCTAAAATTCCGATATTACTCTTAATATGTGTCAGACAAGGGATGCTTGTACTGATTTACCGATCATGCCTTTGCTTTTCGATCAGTGTGAATGGACACAAATATTTGAAAATGCATTTTTCGAGAAAAAATAAAGAAACATTTAAAACACAATTTCCAAAAAAAACAACATTTTCCCTCTAGTTTCTAAAACCATGCATGCATATAATAAAATAACATACTCAAATTCCAAATCAAACAAATCATAGTTTCATGCATATAATAAAAAAAATACTCAGATTTGAAATCAAATAATCATATAGACCCTGGGACCACAAAATCGTGAAATACGAGTAAACAACAGTGGCCCACACTTTACAATATCCAGTTTATCAAACCATGTCACAAAATCCTAGACATAAATATCATAATCAAACACGGCCAATCATTGACTCTCCCGATCATTAGTCATTTAGGAAACACCCCGAGTTTTGGCTGCTTGGGAACAATCACAATACAACCACCCTGAACATCAGTCCCTTGGGAACATCCCGATCATCAGTTTCCTAGGAACACTCCTAGCTTCAGTTTCTTGGGAAACAAACAAAATACTGTCACCTCAAGCTACGATCGTCTGGAAAAAAACCCCTAGCTTCCATTGTCTTAGAACTTTCACAACAGGAACGAACATAATCCATGGATTAAATCACACAAACCTCATAATCAGGCACAACCCATCCTTAGACTTAAGTACCAGTCACAATGAATAACAACACTACATGTAAGCTAACTCGGGAATTGCATATAGAACCATCTGAATCAAGTCCAGAAACTACACTCACACCCCGTCTAGACATGTCTAGGACCTGTACATAGCACCATTCGACTTAACTTTGGGAATCACACTCACGCACTATTCGAACACATTTGGGAATTGCACGTAGCAACATTCAGACTGTAATAGTATCCCCAAAAACTGCACTCACGTACCATCGGATTCATTTGACGGGACCTCTCCCGAAAAGTTTAGGTAATCATGAGAGATCCTACTCCCATTTGATAGCCAAAGCCCCAACAAAAAAAAAACAGAAAATAGCACCAAATACCACACAATAATGATCAAAGAATTTCACTGTTAGACTAGGGCTAATTATCCAATCGTTCTAACTATAGTATACAGATCACCCATTTTATAACGTAATTTAATCTACATAAGTTTACCCCTTAAACATCGACTAGTACACAGTATCTATTTTTATGCCTCCACTCCTAGTAGGTCTTCGTCTCTTGTTGCGGCTTGGAGGGCAAATAAAAACCATAAAAATGTGAATGAATGAAAATAACCTTTAGAAAACTCAATTTAGAAAAGTATATTGTTTTACCCTCCGTTTTAGAAAGCTATGCATGCAAATAAAACCATTCAAAACCCAAATAAAATAGTACATAGTCCATCATCTAGAAAAAAACGAGTAAAATAACTATAAAGTAAACAAACAACAGTAGTCATCTCAACCATCATGCAAACCATCATAATGGTCAGCACAAATCCAGCACAACAATCATACACAACCAAACTATATCCAACATCACCACAGGAATCACGTATAGTCAGCCCATCATTGATGAACACTATCAATCATAATAACCACTACACTACTAGTAGGAACACCACTCGAGAAATGAGCCTAACTCGATGTCTAAGTGGGGACCCAACTCAGGAAAGGATCCTAACTTGACGTCTAAGTTGTGTCAGTCTTAGGAAAGGAGTCATGCTCGACGTCAGAGACTAACCTACCAATATGCATAACCACATATAACCAATCCAAGTCCAAATCACAGCCATCATCACATTTCACATTTCCAATATCGAGAACCACAGATGTATGCAACACATCAATGTCATAGCCAAATCCATGGTACAGAAACTCGAGCCTACGCCCAAAACATAACTCAAATACAACCTCGTAAAATATGCCATAAAGCAATTCTCATATACGACATCCAAAACTCATAAATAAGCAAACAACATCACATCTCATATCGCAAATCAAATCCATGATCAGAACCTTGAGTCCATAATCAAAACAAAATCCAAAAATGTAATTTACGAAAAATCATGTAAAATGTTTAATAAAATAATAATTAAATATAACATTACCGAAAATTGTATAAAAATCTCAATCACTCAAATATCACCAAAAACACATAATAAAACATTTAAAATACATAGATATGTATGCATAATATCTTAATAAAAATAAACGTCCACTCAGCCCTTTTTCGTAGTTCAATTCTTATTCACGCATTCCTCATTCACTTCAGGGATTATATTTTTTTGGACACCCAAAACTACCTTGAGACAGTATCCGATTGCCTCAAAACTTGTGCGAAAATGTCTGTAACATCCAAAAAATAAAAAAAAAACATATTGATTGCATCTCGAGATTCGCTAAAATGTGCCCCTATGTGTTGCCGGAAGTGGTTGCTCATGGAGCCCACACGCCAGCACTATTCAACTTCCCTGTAACCCGTTCCCCTAGTTTTTTGGGTCTCCCAACCCGCCGACCCAACCTGACCCTAACTGACTCAAAACTTAATCTTTTTTATTTGTTTTTTTTGTCTAATCTACTCTACCTTAACACAAAAAGGGATCTGTACAATCATAACAAAAGAAGCTTACCCATAAGACTCGTTCAAGTCCTCTCCTTCTAGGTCGTCTAACAATTTTGCTGTTTGGACAAGCCCAGCGTCCAAACTCATGAACCAACAACTTAAGAACATCATGGGAACTTAGCGAGGATGATCACGAGCTTGTTTCCCTAGTTCCGAGTTGAAATCTTTGTCGGACAACTCAAACCCACCAAAATTCCTTCTCGGGTTAGTTTCAGGTCTGAGGCTTCCCAAACCTCATTCCCCCCCTCTCTCTCTCTCTCTCTCTCTGTTCATCCTCCCACCTTTTTCTTCCTCTTCCTCTTCTCTCTTGTCTCTTCTCCCCTATCGTCCTTCTCTTCGATTTTCTTCTTTTTTCGTTTCTTCACAGCCAAAATACACACACACACACACACACACACACACACACACACACACACACACACACACACACACACACACACCTACACTCACATTGAAAATAACACAACACCCACACAACCATGAAGTCCAAGTCGGGGGCACAATCTCATATGCGATAAGTGAAACTCGTCATTATCTCAAGACAACCATAAGAAAAATCTCCTTACTAAAACACCCTTTTAGCCAAAATTACCAAAATACCCAATGTAACTTAGACCCAAAATGAACCCGTATGAACTCCATTTTTGGCATGTCGCCTATCGACGTACTCAGGAGGCCGAGATCCTCACAATGACCTTTACGAAATATCAAAAAACTATTTTGGTCAAAAAGTCAACCATTGACCCTTTAGGGGAAAAATGGTCATTTTGTTTTGAATTTTCCAATTTGACCCTTGCTACAAGTCTGGGCCTTTATATCTTGTCTCGAACTGCACTTACGCACCATCCAGACACGTACTAATAGCATACAAGGATAACTACTGTGGATAAAGAGTTCACAAAACCAGGAAAACTCATTTAGCAAAATTCATTGACTTAAAAACCAAGTCGAAACACATTCATAACTAGGTCTAAGCCCAAAACACCATTTCCATAAAACACTAGTAAAGTCATGTCTAAAAATTAGTCAATAAATCTATAACATCATCAAGTAATCATTTCGAAATCGTATTAAATCACTGCAACATAAATTATGCAATAAAGCAATTAATATAGTTAACTATGCATGCATCATAATTTATTAAAAACAAAGTGCATGCATCATAATTTATAAAAACAAAGTTCACTCAGAGACCGTCCTCGTAGTTCAATCTCGAACAAAGTGTTCCTTCGTAACATTGGAAGCCGTACCACCTGTCATTAATCTCCAACAAGGGTGACTAGCGTCCCAAATAATCTTCCATTTGAATCCCCTGATTTTTGGGATTAAATACAAATTAAAGACCTAAGCATAATACTTTGGACACCCTAAACTACCCCGAGACGATGTCCTATCAACTCGAAAACTACACTAATGCGTTTGTAATATCGAGTACTATAAAAGTCATGTTGATCGCATTTTGAGGTGGGGTGGCACGTGCCCCCATGCACCCTTGTACCCTCCCTTTGTGTGGGCCTCAAGTGCTCTATTGCTCACTATTTTCAACCTTAGTCGGGTTGTCCCGATTTCTACAACTCGGGTCCCCGACTTGACAAGTTGACCCGAATCCTAAACCTTCTTTTTTCATCTGTTTCTTTTTTTTTAATAACCAAAACTCATCTAATCTACCCTGAGAAGAGTTCTTAGTTATCTAAACACAAAGAACTCACCTCGAAAACACAACTCAAAACCTTGCTTTTCGGACTAAAAGTTGAGCTTAGGTTTTGGGCATTCCCACGTCCAAAACCTTCAAGTTCTTAGTTCATCACTATCACCTGAACTTGACTCAAAGCATTGAATACTTATTTGCAAGCTTAGAAGCTTCACATGTTTCAAATGATTGATTCTCAGTTTTACAATTTTTTGGATTTCAAGTTTGGGTCTTTCTCCTTCTCATCCTCCTTTCTGGTTCTTTCTTCCGCTTCTTTCTATTTCTTCATATATTTTCCTCCTCTTTCCTCTCTTCCTTCCTCTTCCATGTTTTGCTCATGGGTTTGGGGTTTTAAACATGAACATACATACACAATAGCAAAACCATGCACACATACACATATAACACAAACTAAGTTGATGCACAAGAGATAAGGGGGAGTGAGGAGATAAGGACACTTGTCACCATCTCTCAAAATCAGCAAAATATCTCCTCTTGTGAAATTACCAAAATTTCCTAATGCCAAATTACCAAAATACTTGTAGTGTATTTATGCTCATAACGAATTCATCTGATCTCCGATTTTGACGTGCCTCCTGTCTACAGATTCAGGACTCCGAGGCCAATGTAATAATGCTCGCTAAAATCTAAAAAGTATCTGGACCAAAAAGTAAATTTTGGACCTATATGGGGTAAAATAGTCAATTCCCTTTTCAATTTCACGAGATTACCTTTTCAATTTTTCGGATCGTTACATTTTTTAATGCCTTACCTTGATATGATGAATTATTGGATTGATGCTTTGATAATTAATCCTAGGAGGAATTATTCATATATATGATGTTTGAATTGTTTAATTTGATGTTGATGTTCAATTTAATGTTGATGTGAATTGATAATTCAACCAGTACCAAATCTTCTTGGCAGTTGAGCTCGTCCCCAATAGTTCATGCTAGGATTAGCCTAGCTTTTTGGGCTTCCAATGTAACGACCCATCCCGAATTCCGGGATTAGATTAGTGACTAATCTTGATTAGTGAGATTGAACGGTGGTTAGTAGGGCGGAATCGGACAAAATGTGCAAAATGACCGTTTTGCCCCTGGTCGTGGGCAAAATGTTGACTTTTTGATCGGGCGGTCAAATGGACTTTGACCGATGACCGTGACGTAGTTCGGGACGTCACGAGTTCATAGACAGGTGGCACGTTCGATTCCGACATTCGTAGAGAAAGTTTTGGTGTGCGGAAGTTGAGGGGTATTTTGGTAATTTGGCATGTTTGGGGCCAAATGTTGACTTTTTGATCGGGAGGTCCGATGGACGAGGGCCAAGGACCGTTACGTAGGTATCGTCGATACGAATCCAACGACAGGCGGCATGCCGAAATCGGAGATTCGACGACAACGTTATGGTCAAGGAAACAAACTAACGAACCGAGGCTCGGATTAAAATAATAATATAATAATGAATAGTGACCGTTGACTGTGCACATCCGGATGAGTGACAAGTGTCACCCATCCCTTGTTTCCAGCTCCATGTTTCCCTCCCAACACCATCATTACTACATCTTCATCATCTAATCCACCATTTCCCCTAATTTCCTCTTCTTTGTTCCTAAACCGTGCACAAAATGTGGGATTCGGATTAGGGAGAATTGGCTCCCTCTCTCTGCCGTTCCTGAGAGAAAAATGAGAGACTAAGATGAGGGAATTAACGGGAAAACACGAGGGGTTGTGAGAGTGTTGAATTTTGGATTTTGGATTTCGGGAAAATTAGAGGGAAAATTCGAATTGAAGGAATTGAGCCGTGAGGATCAAATTGGAGATTACCTTCAGCTTCCTGGGAGTGCCACGATCATAATTGTCGAAGAAACGAGATGAATTGGTGCTGTTTTGGCTCTGATCACACTTGGTGACAGAGGAGGAAAATCGAGTTTGAGTCGTGGAGTTGGAGGCTTCGATGGACGGAATTGAGGTGGGGAAACTGCTTCTCATGATCCCACTATGCTTCTGGGTTCGTCAATTGAAAGAAAACGGCTGTGGTTTACAGAACTCCATTGTTGAACAGTGACGGTGCTCGAGCTTGAGTCGTGAAGATTGAGCGATGGATTGATGCAATTGACGTGGGGGAATTGTTCCTCATGGTCCATTGATGCTTCTGGATGCATCAATTGGATGAAACCTGCAGCAATTGAGGGAATTCCATGAACGCACAGTAACCTGGGTGTTCTTCGTGTTCATCGTGGAATCGATGGAATTTGGGTAAGTTATCGTGTAATTGATGTTACAGACCTGTAATTGAACTAAGAACGAAACTAACTGAATGATCAATTGAAGGAATTAGGGTCGAATTGATAGGATTGGAACCGGGTCATCTCGCGGGTGAGTTGGACCCGTTTACCAGAGATACGGGTTGGGCTGGTGACACTGTAGCAAGCGTGTGAGTTTCACGCGCAGCCACTCACGGCGGCGCGTGACGGCGCGTGGACACGAATCTCGAGGTGAGGTCAACATGACTTCTGTCCTATTTAATGTAACGGACATTTTGGAATTGGTTTCGTGTCGATCGGACACCGTCTAGATATTGTTCGGGATATCCGAAGGTTTTAAATTAAGTTTAAAAATAAGTAAAAATTCGGGAAAATTATGGGACTTTGATAGGTTGTTAATGATGAGGTTAGTGACCCTCTAATGTGATTTGGACAGGATTGGGAGTCCCGGTGATAGTGGTGTGGCCCGGGAGGGCCGGTGGCACGCGTATCGAGGCATACCGTTAAAACGGTCTGTGAGTGGACTTTGGTTTTATAAATTCTATGCATGCTTAAATGTTTTATATGGATTATGGTTGTGATTGTATGATGTTGATTTGGTTGTTGGTAAATTGTACGGTTTCACGTATTTCGAGGCGATTTACGTGCTTGCACGTAAATCGAGGTTTTCCGATTTTACATGGATTTTCCATGTTTATGACTTGGATATAATATGATGAAATGGTTTTGAAATTGGAAATATAAACTCGGGCTTGAGGCCCACTTGTTTTGGAAATTTCGGACTTGGAGTCCATTTGAGAATCGGGTCGGGGGCCCAGTTGGTTAATGAAATCGGGCCAGGGGCCCAGTTGATATGAAATCGGGCTGAGACCCATTTGAGTTATGTTATCGGGCCAGGGGCCCAGTTGATTTACGAATTCGGGCCGTGGGCCCAGTGGGTTTATAAGTCGGGCTGCGGGCCCAGTTGGTTTACAAATCGGGCCGTGGGCCCAGTGGTTTATAAAATCGGGCATGAGGCCCAGTTGGATTATAAATGTGATTTCGGGTCAGGGACCCTATGTTTAATAAATGTGATTTCGGGTCAGGGACCCTATGTTTAATAAATGTGATTTCGGGTCAGGGACCCTAAATGGAATTACGTGGTTTTATGGAAATTTCGGGCAGGGCCCATTGTAATGATGTGATAAAAGGATTTAATAAAACTGTTTTCCATATACCATCTGGATACAAGGATATATGATGGTCTCCTCCAGATGTCTGGGACACGGGGGAAGTCACGGTGCATTGCCTGCGAGGGGTCATTATACGGAGCAGCCGGACCGTATGATGACTCAGGAGCAGGATTGCTATGATTGACGTCAGGGACGTCAGACATCAGGGATGTTGGATATATGGACCCGCAGAGACCCCGGGCAGCACGCGTAGCTTATGAAACTGTGAGATATGACGTCAGGGACGTCAAGCGTCTGGGACGCTAAGCATCTGGGATGCTGGTGATGGTAATGGTAAAATATGGATTAATGAATAAAATGGCTTATTGGTTGGATATGTGTTATGTGGTAAAAATGGATTATTGGTTATGAAATGGTATGTAGGGTCGGGGATCCTAAATGGTTTTGGATTTTTGAATTGATGTTCATTTATGGTCGTGGGTGGTGACCCACATGGTTTTAATATGTATGGTGGTGGTATTCCACAGTTTTGGGCTGAGTTCCCACACTTGGTTTTTGGTTAACGGTTTTTGGGCTAAGGCCCTAAGGGCTCGGTTGAGCAAACGTTTTGGTTACTGGTTTTTGTGGCATGCATACGTTTTTATTGGAGGGCATAAATGTCTTATAAATGTATTTGGTAAACTTATTGGTTTTTGTCCACTCACAGCTTTTGGTTTTAATGCCCTTCAGGTTGATCACGGATGCGATTGCAGCAGAGACTGGGACATTGCACACCTCCTCCATCGATCCTTGTGCACTCTGGATGCCCCGTTGGGCAGTGGCTCTTGGTTATCCCTTGTCTGACACCTCTTGTTGGACGGGAGCAGGGCACATTCCACGGTAATCCCGGGGGGATTGGGATGGGTCCTGTCAACTTGGTATCAGAGCACGGTTGCTCTATTTGTGCGCGCAGGTCGAGGGTGTGATGTCTCTTTGGGCTGCAATTCGTTATCAACCTGATACATAGTTTTTGGGTTTGGATAGTGGATGGAGTGTGATTGGCCCGATACGCCGTGCGTTAATGTGATTCGACCCAAGTGGGGTTGATTGTGACGAACTGGTATTGTGGGACCGTCGGTTCGGTCATGTGATATTGGATTGTTGTGCTGCTAGGTGCAGCCAGGCTCGGGGAACCTCATGTGAGTAATGGTTTAAAAATGTGAACCCTTGTGGTGGTTTCTAGTGTGAGGGATGTTGGTTCATCGGAGTTGGCCGATGACCTAGTGGTGGAACCCACATTGAGTTGATGGTAGGATTGGATTTGACGTCTATTCGATGTCAGGACCGCGGGGTCGGTCAGGTTGTGGATTTTATATTACGGAAAGCTGTTTGGTTCGGTTGAACCATAGGGTGTGATTGTGGAACCCTAGTATTTAAAAGGTAAACCTTAATTGTGGCTAGTGGATGAGAACTTGTTCTGCGACGAGCGGCTGAGGTCATGGATGGCCATGGGGATGGCTCTGGTGAGTCTAGTCAGAACTATGGGATTCGATCTACGGATACGGTTCTGAGATAAATTATGGAATCCCGAGTTGGATCGGGTCTTGGTGTGATGTGTGGATGCGGATCTCGATAGCAATGACAGTTAGTCGGTAGTCATATGGTGATGACTGGCTATCGAGGGTAATTAGTGTGGTTATAATACTTGGGGATCAGGGGATGTTCAAGGAACGTTCATTTTCCTGATGTGGATTGTCAGCATAGTGGTACCCATAGTCGTGAGGTACGGGATCGTCGTTCGGTATGAACGGAGATCCAGGGTTGTCGTATTTGCACACGGTGTGCAAGTATGAATATTTGCGGGTTGGTACTTTTGTTCTGATGCTAGTATGGATGCCTGTGTGCTGATACTACTGATGTTGATAGTGTGTTGGTGCTGGTACTAGCGCTGGTGCTAGTGTCGGTGATGGTGTTGATGATGAGCCACAAGTTGGGGTGTGACTCCGTCATGATGAACTTATGTTCGGTCTTTGAGATTCGGTAGTGGTTTAGTGATGGACTGGATGGGATCCAGTTAAGATTGTGATGTGTTGGGATAAGTCCCAATGGTGGTGAGATAACCAGTAAGGAGTGGATTAAAAAGGTATAATTGAGAACTTGGGAAACCGAGTGTTGAACCTGTAAAGGTTGGGATGTACGAACGGGACAATAACGGATTGATTGTGGACACGGGGTTGTCCAAGTGAGTTGAGGAGGTAGGAAGTCTAGTGGTCAGACTTGGCATCTCGTTGGGAGCATGTCTGTTTCCAACATGGTTGGAACTTTAGTGTCGAGGAGAGTTGTGATTGGGGAACGAGAGTGGTGCTCGTTTTTTGGTGATTGGTATTCCGAAGTCATTAGGGTTGACTTCTTGCTTTCTGCTCTGGCAGACATTGACTGTAGTTACCAGTACGTTGAGCGTGTATTGGTTGGTGAACCCATGTGTGTTGTGTGGTCATTAGGAGGAGCTACGTATTTGAAATTAGGTAAACGAGATTTTTCATTTTCTGCTTGGTGGCAGGCAATGTTGGGGTACATGGCGTGGTGAGTACAGTGAGTTTTGTTGCATCCACGTAGGATGAGTTTTGACGTCATCATTTTGGATCATCCTTGGTTTTCCTAGGTGGAATGACAAGGATCGATACGAACTTGGGTGTGTGAGTCGTAAACGGCGGGATTGACCTTCTTTTCGAAGTGGAGCCCGTATGGTATCTTACTCGAGTGAGTAGGTTTCCGACTGGTCGGATTTTGTCAACCTTAGACGTGTGGAGGTTGGATTGGCTTCCCTATGAAGTCAATCAAGTGTATTGAACGGGTAACCGATAGGTTCGGTTTTGATGTGTCTTGGTAAATGTGAACGAGATTTCGGGATTTGGAATCGAATTTCTGGGTGACGATTCAGGATTCGATTTTGGAACTTGAAAGTATATTTATGGATTTGGGTACGGAATGATTATTCCAAATGCTAGCTTACGGAATAATGATTTCGGATTCGGATTTGGATATAAATTAAAAATTTGATGTCTGGGCTTGGATCCGGGATTTCTTACGAAATTGCGGATTCGGATTCGGAATTGTAACTAAATTATGGGTGGAGTTTCGTTTTGTCTCATGCTGGATTGGGCAAACGTACTCCATTATTGGAACGTGTTCGGCTATGACCTAGGTGGTTGTAGTCTGGTTATTAGGTAGATGTGTGTGCTTCGTACATGGTTCGAGGTACAATACCTTGTAGACTTGTGATGTCTAGTTACGGTATACGGGATATACTCGAGGTGTGTCGGTGAGCGTGTTGGTAGTCGGATTGGTTCCGATACCATGGGATTTGTTGTGGACCGGACATTACTATGCAATGGGTCATGGTAATTCCGATGTGTTTAATTACACACAGGTCGTGTGAAATGTCGATAAGGGTATTGGTGAGTCGAGTACGTTGGTGGCATGTGTAGCCACGAGTGAGTCTAGTGTCAGTTTTCGACTGACAACAACTGTGTGGTGACAGTTTGTCAGGATGTGTCAACATAGATTGTTGAGTGGGGTCAGCTGACTCCTAGTGGGAGTGGGAAACGAACCGTCGAGTTGTTGCGTCAACGAGAGGGTTGATTTGACAAGTGGTGTCAAATTCGAGATAAGTAGTTTCAGTCATTCGACGGGGTCGAATGTGGTCGTTGCGTTTTGAGTACTAGTGGTACGTTTGGGTGTAGAAAAGTTTTGTCTAAGTAGTTGGTGTACGGGTGTACACGTGTTGCGTGGTCGATTCCACTTTCCACGGGGTGTTTGTGGAATCAGGGTAATCGAGTTTCGAGAACGAAACTTATTAAGGAGGGAAGTACGTTGAGATTAGAGCGGTTGGAATTTCGAGGACGAAATTTATTAAGGAGGGAAGATTGTAACGACCCATCCCGAATTCCGGGATTAGATTAGTGACTAATCTTGATTAGTGAGGTTGAACGGTGGTTAGTAGGGCGGAATCGGACAAAATGTGCAAAATGACCGTTTTGCCCCTAGTCGTGGGCAAAATGTTGACTTTTTGATCGGGCGGTCAAATGGACTTTGACCGATAACCGTGACGTAGTTCGGGACGTCATGAGTTCATAGACAGGTGGCACGTTCGATTCCAACATTCGTAGAGAAAGTTTTGGTGTGCGGAAGTTGAGGGGTATTTTGGTAATTTGGCATGTTTGGGGCCAAATGTTGACTTTTTGATCGGGAGGTCCGATGGACGAGGGCCAAGGACCGTTACGTAGGTATCGTCGATACGAATCCAACGACAGGCGGCATGCCGAAATCGGAGATTCGACGACAACGTTATGGTCAAGGAAACAAACTAACGAACCGAGGCTCGGATTAAAATAATAATATAATAATGAATAGTGACCGTTGACTGTGCACATCCGGATGAGTGACAAGTGTCACCCATCCCTTGTTTCCAGCTCCATGTTTCCCTCCCAACACCATCATTACTACATCTTCATCATCTAATCCACCATTTCCCCTAATTTCCTCTTCTTTGTTCCTAAACCGTGCACAAAATGTGGGATTCGGATTAGGGAGAATTGGCTCCCTCTCTCTGCCGTTCCTGAGAGAAAAATGAGAAACTAAGATGAGGGAATTAACGGGAAAACACGAGGGGTTGTGAGAGTGTTGAATTTTGGATTTTGGATTTCGGGAAAATTAGAGGGAAAATTCGAATTGAAGGAATTGAGCCGTGAGGATCAAATTGGAGATTACCTTCAGCTTCCTGGGAGTGCCACGATCATAATTGTCGAAGAAACGAGATGAATTGGTGCTGTTTTGGCTCTGATCACACTTGGTGACAGAGGAGGAAAATCGAGTTTGAGTCGTGGAGTTGGAGGCTTCGATGAACGGAATTGAGGTGGGGAAACTGCTTCTCATGATCCCACGATGCTTCTGGGTTCGTCAATTGAAAGAAAACGGATGTGGTTGACCGAACTCCATTGTTGAACAGTGACGGTGCTCGAGCTTGAGTCGTGAAGATTGAGCGATGGATTGATGCAATTGACGTGGGGGAATTGTTCCTCATGGTCCATTGATGCTTCTGGATGCATCAATTGGATGAAACCTGCAGCAATTGAGGGAATTCCATGAACGCACAGTAACCTGGGTGTTCTTCGTGTTCATCGTCGAATCGAAGGAATTTGGGTAAGTTATCGTGTAATTGATGTTACAGACCTGTAATTGAACTAAGAACGAAACTAACTGAATGATCAATTGAAGGAATTAGGGTCGAATTGATAGGATTGGAACCGGGTCATCTCGCGGGTGAGTTGGACCCGTTTACCAGAGATACGGGTTGGGCTGGTGACACTGTAGCAGGCGTGTGAGTTTCACGCGCAGCCACTCACGGCGGCGCGTGACGGCGCGTGGACACGAATCTCGAGGTGAGGTCAACATGACTTCTGTCCTATTTAATGTAATGGACATTTTGGAATTGGTTTCGTGTCGATCGGACACCGTCTAGATATTGTTCGGGATATCCGAAGGTTTTAAATTAAGTTTAAAAATAAGTAAAAATTCGGAAAAATTACGGGACTTTGATAGGTTGTTAATGATGAGGTTAGTGACCCTCTAATGTGATTTGGACAGGATTGGGAGTCCCGGTGATAGTGGTGTGGCCCGGGAGGGCCGGTGGCACGCGTATCGAGGCATACCGTTAAAACGGTCTGTGAGTGGACTTTGGTTTTATAAATTCTATGCATGCTTAAATGTTTTATATGGATTATGGTTGTGATTGTATGATGTTGATTTGGTTGTTGGTAAATTGTACGGTTTCACGTATTTCGAGGCGATTTACGTGCTTGCACGTAAATCGAGGTTTTCCGATTTTACATGGATTTTCCATGTTTATGACTTGGATATAATATGATGAAATGGTTTTGAAATTGGAAATATAAACTCGAGCTTGAGGCCCACTTGTTTTGGAAATTTCGGACTTGGAGTCCATTTGAGAATCGGGTCGGGGGCCCAGTTGGTTAATGAAATCGGGCCAGGGGCCCAGTTGATTTACGAATTCGGGCCGTGGGCCCAGTGGGTTTATAAGTCGGGCTGCGGGCCCAGTTGGTTTACAAATCGGGTCGTGGGCCCAGTGGTTCATAAAATCGGGCATGAGGCCCAGTTGGATTATAAATGTGATTTCGGGTCAGGGACCCTATGTTTAATAAATGTGATTTCGGGTCAGGGACCCTATGTTTAATAAATGTGATTTCGGGTCAGGGACCCTAAATGGATTTACGTGGTTTTGTGGAAATTTCGGGCAGGGCCCATTGTAATGATGTGATAAAAGGATTTAATAAAACTGTTTTCCATATACCATCTGGATACAAGGATATATGATGGTCTCCTCCAGATGTCTGGGACACGGGGGAAGTCACGGTGCATTGCCTGCGAGGGGTCATTATACGGAGCAGCCGGACCGTATGATGACTCAGGAGCAGGATTGCTATGATTGACGTCAGGGACGTCAGACATCAGGGATGTTGGATATATGGACCCGGAGAGACCCCGGGCAGCACGCGTAGCTTATGAAACCGTGAGATATGACGTCAGGGACGTCAAGCGTCTGGGACGCTAAGCATCTGGGATGCTGGTGATGGTAATGGTAAAATATGGATTAATGAATAAAATGGCTTATTGGTTGGATATGTGTTATGTGGTAAAAATGGATTATTGGTTATGAAATGGTATGTAGGGTCGGGGACCCTAAATGGTTTTGGATTTTTGAATTGATGTTCATTTATGGTCGTGGGTGGTGACCCACATGGTTTTAATATGTATGGTGGTGGTATTCCACAGTTTTGGGCTGAGTTCCCACACTTGGTTTTTGGTTAACGGTTTTTGGGCTAAGGCCCTAAGGGCTCGGTTGAGCAAACGTTTTGGTTACTGGTTTTTGTGGCATGCATACGTTTTTATTGGAGGGCATAAATGTCTTATAAATGTATTTGGTAAACTTATTGGTTTTTGTCCACTCACAGCTTTTGGTTTTAATGCCCTTCAGGTTGATCACGGATGCGATTGCAGCAGAGACTGGGACATTGCACACCTCCTCCATCGATCCTTGCGCACTCTGGATGCCCCGTTGGGCAGTGGCTCTTGGTTATCCCTTGTCTGACACCTCTTGTTGGACGGGAGCAGGGCACATTCCACAGTAATCCCGGGGGGATTGGGATGGGTCCTGTCATCCAATAAGCATATTGTGGATGAGTGCTTGGGTTAAGCCCAGCAACAAACCCACACTTGGGCTACTACTGAAAGCCTGCCCAACAAGCTTAAGCTAATCCATCCCAAAAGACAAGAGTGGTCTAATGCACAAAGGCTCAGTAGGCTTCCTAATGTAGCAAGCCCACACTAGAAGCCCAAAAAACCCAGAAGATCTGGCTTGCACTAGGGCACCAGCCATTAGCTAGGCCTTGAGCGTGGGTCAACTTGGCTAGGTTTGGCCCGGCTTGTTGGTTTAACTTGTTGGCTCAGCTCGATGGCTTGGCTGAATGGCTTAACTCGACGGCTCGACTTCGTAGCTTAGCTTGGTTCGAAAAAATAATAGCATTTCTTTACACTCTTCACGTGACAGGACCCATTCCAAACAGACTTTGATAACCGTGCCCAGTCTTGCTCCCGTCAGAAAAGTCAACCAAAGTTCTAGAAACGTCTCTAACACTTGTCAAACAAGGGATAGTCGTACTGATTACCACTCATGCATCTGCCTCTCGATCAGTCTCGCTTTGCATGCCACGACCTGGAGGCTCATCAAAAGATTAAATGTGTTAGTGGACAAAAATAACATCGTTTGAAAATACATTTCAAAACAAACTCTTTTACCCTCCAGTTATAAAACATGCATGCATAGAGTAAAATATGAATAACCGAATTTCAAATCAAATCACACAGAAACCCGTGGGACCCATAATTCATCAAAAACTTGTGGCCCACATTTTCCGAAATCCGTTTCATCAAATCATGTAAAACATCTCGACATACATCAACATCAAACCAGTCACAAAGACTATCAACAACAGTACTAGTCACCAGTACTCAAATATCAATCACAATAATCAAACAGCATTACTCACAAGTGCGTTGACATCAGTCACAATATCAAATCATCATTCCAATCATTGAAACTCAAATCATGGAATAAATCATGGAAAAAATTTAACTATGCATACATAACATTTTATAAAACAAACGTCCACTCACGCACCGTCCATGCGGTTCGATTATGAGCCGTGCGTTTCTCCGTAACTCCAGGAATCATCAGTCCTGTCAAAGACCATAACTACGGGTCATTAACATCTCAAGTAACCTTTACATAAAAATCCCCCAATTTTACGAGATTTAAATAGTATTATAAATGTAACATAACACTTCGAACACACAAAATTATAACCAAATGATGTCTGATCTCCTCGAAAACTGCACCAAAATGTAACATAACACTTCGAACACACAAAATTATAATACATTAAAAATTATGTTGATTGTACCTCGAAAACATCATCAACGTGCCCCCACGTGCTGCCGAAAGCGGCTGTGTGTGAAGCTCACGCGCTGGAACAGTATCATCCCTGTCACCCGCTTTGCTGGTTTTCCAGATTATTCGACTCGTGGCTTGACTCGATTCTATCTCATCCAATTCTCAACTAATTTCAGCGTTTTAATCAATAAATGAAGTCTATTCCATCCTAATTAAAGATCTATAGTCTCAAAATCATGAAATACTTACCCAACATCAAGAGTCGTAAATCTCCCATTTCGGCCTAAAACTTTGACCGTTATTCTCAGCCATCCTGGGCTCAAGTCTCTCGATTGCCAACTCAATCCAAGTCGCCAAGAATCAAGGACCACCATTCCAATCTCAATTTCGTTAATTAATCAATCAAAACTACAAGTCTAATTCATGGTTCAAGGAGGTTTCGGGTTTGGGTGTTTCGGGTTTCGAGTTCCAGTTCTGTCCTAGTTTCTTCTTCCTTTTTCTTTCTTGTTTTCTCTCTTCTCATCTCTACTTTCTCTATATGTCTCTCCCATTCTCTCCTGTGTTGGTATCATAATAGGCCAAGCTAATTTTGGTTTTAGTTCAAATAAAAACAACATACACACACGGAGCCAGTGAAGCCACTAAGCTCCACATGATGATGACACTTGTCACCATCCAATTTAAACACCACAAACGTCGCTAACTCACCCAAAATCACTAAAAAGACCAATTTACCCTTGTATAAATTACCAAAATGCCCTTGGGATTCAAATTACGAAAATGCCCCTCATCAATTTAGACCTGTAACTTCCTTGACTAATCTCTGATTTCAACGTGACGTTTGTCTACAAACTCGGTGTTTTGAGACCTACGTACCAGTCCTTGAAAATGTGCAAAAAGTATTTCAATCAAAAATTCAACTTTTGACCACTTACACCAAGGGCAAAAGCATTATTTTACATCCCAACATTCGATTTTACATTTCTCGAATTTCCAGGGTGTTACAATCTACCCCCTTAGGAAATTTCGTCCTCGAAATTTGAATATATTCCTCCATCAACCATGAAGATTAATTCGACATTAGTAACACGAGTTCCCACTTGAACCCTTGTTCAACAATCAGAACGACAACTGACACCTCAATTCTCTGACTCTTTCCAAGCCCAATTTCAACATTCCCAGTCCGTGCCACCACTGGCATATTGATAACGCTCAAATTACGCATTAAATAAACACATAATTTAAGTATTATGCAATTTAAACCCTTTTTGTGTACATGTAGTATTGGTAAATAGGGATTGTTCTTAACCGGCGAAATTAGGGAATATTAATAATGTGTTAGTGAGAAAGAATAATGAATAAAATAATAATTAATGAATTAAAGAATTAATGAATTAATGAATCAAAGAATTAAAGAATTAAAGAATAAATGAATTAAAGAATTAATGAATTAATGCATAAAGAATAAAGAATAAAGAATAAAGAATCAAATAATTAAAGAATGAATTGGGGGGTTTTGAAAGATTGTAATCATACAATAAAGAAAACAAGTGAAAAACAATTAAGAAATTAATTCTACTCCTACTTTAACCTTTGTACAAGTGAATTTTCTTCAAACACAAATTTTTATCAACACTCTAACATTTTGCTCATATTGAACCAATTCCGAAATTCTACCTTCATTATTTCAATTATATGCATACATTTTTCAATACTATAAATGCACCAAACATCGGTCATAAATACTTATAATATGTTTCACCTTATGTTTTTTATTTCAATGTGTGTCAAACATTTAGATCTCACCAACCCTATTCTAAGTACACCGAATAACGGTCATAAACACTTAGCGTTAAATTGAAGGCTAAGCGCTAAAACATATGAAGTAAATGAAATTTTAAAAGTAAAACACATGGAGATTGTATTCCTACTTACAAATGCTAGAAAGAAAATACCAACACTATAAAGAAAACCGAAACAATAACAAGAGTTTAAGTAAAGGGAGAAAGTTACACTTTCAGAACCTAAGAACAACTTGTGATTCCGAAAATGGATGGAAATAATGAAATGTTATCCATAAAATTCTCTGGACAGCAGAAGGAACCTTATGAAGATGGAGGAATAAACATAAGAACGCGAACTTAAACTATAGAATTATTTCGGAAATATTCGGCCTAAGTATTTCTTAAGGAAAACATAAAAATGTGTTTAAGAGTTCTTAAAAAAAAGTCACAAGAACAAAGTTGAAGAAATGAAATTAAGAAACAAAATGTAAAGACATAAATTAAAAATAAGAATTAAAACAAAGATAATTAATAAGAAAATGTACAAGAAGTTACAAATGGTCCAAAAAATAAAGAACAAAATAGAAACAAGATGAACTAAAAGAAGAGAGAAAAAAAATGAAACTAGGGACTAAACTACTCCATGGGGACCTCCTTTTTTTACCTGAAATGGCCTCCCTATTTTGTAGAGGGAGTGCCACAAATATTCAAATAAAAATACAAACTTAAAATATAAAAATACAATGATGAACAATGATGATTAATGATGATTTTGGGGCTGAAAATGGTTGAAAAACTTCACAAAGTGGTGCAGTTGAGCAGCAGGGCATGGGAGATTGGATTTCCAGTAGAAGGTGGCTGAAAATCAGATAATGATTTCGGTATGGTCTGGCTAACAGAAGGTGTGGCGTTCAACGGTTGACGCGTTGAAGAGGGTTGGTAATTCGGAAGGCATGTGGAAATCGACGCACGCACACTGAATGATGAAAGTGCACTTCGGTGGTAGCGTCGCGTAAGATCTGGGCTAGATGGCTGGATTTGACGCGTTAATGGGCTTGCAATGGGCTCGCGAATTTGGGCTGCGTATTGGGTTGTTTCTAGGCTGAAGCAAAATGACTGGGTTGGAGCTTGGGCTGCAATTAATTGGGCTGAGTTTCAAATATAAATTTGGGCTCGAATTTCTATATAAATTTGGCATGTCCACCGAATTTCGTCCATAATTTCTTTGTTCTAATTCCGATCAGGACGATTCTTTCACCAAAACGCTCCAAATTCCAAGCTTTATTTATTTTTACAAAAATCTCACAAAATATATTATTTTCACCAATTTTTAGTATTTTAATATTAAAAGTTAAGTATAAAGGGTATAAAATAATATAAAATAATACTTAATTGAAGACCTATCACATGTCTAGTTACCTAGCAAAACACCATTTGGTGTACCATATTCTATCAAGGATTTCCCATCACACAATAAAACTTCGAATACTCGCGCTAATCGAGGAATTCATTTAACTGTCTCATCCGGGTCCAACTTGCCCATTCATGCTATATTTCTAGGCTCTAAGCTCACTCACTATTTGGACCACTGTTCAAAATGGCGGCCGCCTAGTCCGTCTAGGCCGCGTCTAGGCGCTCAAAGGCGAGAAATTGCCCCGCCTAATAGCTAAACGCCTAGGTGGATTTGTGTGTATATCTTTATACATATTTAGTGGATTTGCATGTACATTCTTATACATACTTAGTTATATAAGTTCTTATATATATATATATATATATATTTAGTTATATAAGTTATTTTATTTATTAAATACTTAGTTAATAATATAAGTATAGATTAAAAATAAAGATAATAAATTAAAAAATATAGAATGTTCTAAAATAAAATTAATACAAAAACTTACATTTTTAACATTTATCATTCCCAACTCAATTTATTTATCTAGATAATTAATTTTTGTTATAGAATTATTTGATAATATTCATTATATTATTAATTTGTTGAATTTTGTCTTTAAAATAAAAAACGCCAAGGCTCCCGCTTAGGCGCTAGACCCCTATCGACCGTCCTAGGAGCGCCTATCGCCATTTTGAACCTTGATCTGGACCCAAACAAGTCTACCGCTACCAAAGCGCAGTATTCAACATCCGACCCTCAATCCAGGGTCAATTCCATCCTGAAGTCTATCTCGGGGTCTTATATACCCTCGTACCCTCATTTTATTACCGGGTCGTACAAGGGGCTCGCGTCTTGGAGGCATAACATGGACAACACAATCAGTACAACGCTGCTCTGATACCAACTTGATAGGACCCATCCCAAATGGACTTTGATAACCGTGTCCGGTCTTGCTCCAGTCTAACAAGTCAACTGAAGTTTCGAAAACGCCCCTAATATTTGTCAAACAAGGGATAGTCGTACTGATTACCACTCATGTCTCTGTTTCTCGATCAACCCCATTCTGTATGCCACATCCTGGAGGGTCGTCAAAACATTCAAAGTGTGAGTGTATGAAAATAACATCGTTTGAAAATACATTTCAAAAAGAACTCTTTTACCCTCTAGTTATAAAACATGCATGCATAGAGTAAAACATGACCAACCGGATTTCAAATCATATCACATAGAAAACTGTGGGACCCATAATTCGTCAAAAACCCGTGGCCCACATTTTCCAAAATCCGTTTCATCAAATCATGTAAAATATCTAGACATAACCATCAACATCAAACCAGTCACAAAGACCATCAACAACAGTACTAGTCACCAGTACTCAAATATCAATCACAATAATCAAACAGCACTACTCACAAGTGCATAGATATCACTCACAAGATCACAATATTTGCACTATTCACAAGTGCACAATCAATCACACAATTACATCGGCACTACGCGTAAGTGGCCAACAAGCCACATTCTCGGGATTAGACACATCTGGGCTCAACCCCCAGATCAGTCACATCTAGGCCAACACATCCCATGGATCAGACGTATCTGAGCAATACATCCAGGCTCAGTCGCATCCGAGAAGATAGCATGCCATGTAAACAAATCACAAATCCAACAACTAAGCTTTCATAAGGTCTTGACTCAAAACCAAGACAAACCATTTCCAATAGGGTCTCAAATTCGAAATATCATTTTCACGCAAATCCGTAAAGTCACATCCGGAAATCATTAAGTAAATCCATATAATCATTCTTGACTCATAATCCAAGTCAAAATACCATTTTCAGTCCCGGACCTACGCCCAAAACATCATTTTCACCATTCTCGTAAATTGTGTCCATAGAACGATTATTAAATCCATAAATTCATCAAGTAATCATATAAAATCATCATTCCAATAATTGAAACTCAAATCATGCAATAAATAATGGAAAAAATTTAACTATGCATACATAACAATTTATAAAACAAACATCCACTCATGCATCATCCACGAAGTTCGATTCTTAGTTGTGCGCTTCTCCGTAACTCCAGGAATCACCAATCCTGTCAAAGACCATAACTAAGGGTCACTAACATCCCAAGTAACCTTACAATACAATCTCCCAATTTTTTGGGATTTAAATACGTATTAAAAACGTAACATAACACTTCGAACACCTAAAACTATAACCAAACGGTGTCTGATCTCCTCGAAACCTGTGCCACAATGTTAATTATAACGAATACATTAAAAATTATGTTGGTTGTACCTCGAAACCATCATCCACGCGCTGCCGCTAGTGGCTGCGCATGAAGCTTACGAGCTGGAACAGTGTCATCCCTGTCACCCACTTTGCTGGTTTTCTGGGTCATTCGACTCGCGGCTTGACCCGATTCTATATCATCCAATTCTCAACTAATTTCTGTTTTTTAATCAACAAATGAAGTCTAATATACCCTAATTAAATATCTATGGTCTCAAACGTCCACTCATGCATCATCCACGAAGTTCGATTCTGAGTTGTGCGCTTCTCCGTAACTCCAGGAATCACCAATCCTGTCAAAGACCATAACTAAGGGTCACTAACATCCCAAGTAACCTTACAATACAATCTCCCAATTTTTTGGGATTTAAATACGTATTAAAAACGTAACATAACCATTTGAACACCTAAAACTATAACCAAACGGTGTCTGATCTCCTCGAAACCTGTGCCACAATGTTAATTATAACGAATACATTAAAAATTATGTTGGTTGTACCTCGAAACCATCATCCACGCGCTGCCGCTAGTGGCTGCGCGTGAAGCTTACGCGCTGGAACAATGTCATCCCTGTCACCCACTTTGCTGGTTTTCTGGGTCATTCGACTCGCGGCTTGACCCGATTCTATATCATCCAATTCTCAACTAATTTCTGTGTTTTAATCAACAAATGAAGTCTAATATACCCTAATTAAATATCTATGGTCTCAAAATCATGAAATACTTACCCAACATCAAGAGTTGTAATCTCCCACTTCGGCCTAAAACATTGACCGTTATTCTCAGCCATCATGGGCTCAAGTCTCTCGATTTCCAACTCAATCCAAGTCTCCAGGGATTAAGGATCAACATTCCAACCTCAATTTCATTAATTAATCAATCACAACTAAAAATCTAATTCAAGGTTCTAAGAGGTTTCGGGTTTGGGTGTTTCGGGTTTCGAGTTCCAGTTCTATCCTAGTTTCTTCTTCCTTTTTTTTTCTTCTTTTATTTCTTCTCCTCTCTACTTCCTTTGTATGTGTTTGATCCTGAAATGACCAACTCGATGAGACCCGCTGGGGGTTCTAGGACCAGCCGCGTGGTGTCTCGGGCCTGCTGGGGGCGTTGTGATTCGGTAGGGTTCCTGCAAAGACTAGACACCGGGAATGCCCCGTGTAATTTGTAGTTCGGCAATGAAATCAATGAATTTGGGATTATATGTACTACTCTGTATCGTACGAAGTCACTTCATTTTTTTTTTTGAATGAGAACTGCCGATGGGCGAGTACTTCGTGGATTTGTCCATATGAGTAGGCATGTCGTTCCACGGGGCGTTAGACTAGTAAGGACCGATCGGTCATAGGCATAAACCCAACCAGAATGTACATGATCACCAATAATCTAATCGTAATAGCGAATGCTTAATTGATCTTGATTGTTTGGGCTAAGTGAGCTTCAGTCGGCAGGGCAAGTAGATGCCGTTTGTGTGACCGGTAGTGCCGATCGGCAATGGTAAATAGGTTACTTGGTTTGTAGGGACTGAACTATCACTTAGAGAATCGAAAGAACATTAGCCCGGAGAGGCAAGTTCAACTGGAGATAGCCAAGTCGAATTACAACAAAACGTAAAGCAGTGTACATGGGGAAGTATATCTAAGTACAAAATAGCTTGAGATGATCCGCATGCCACGGGTGTGTAAGCAGACGTCCATCCGGAGTTTGAAGTTCATAAGTGCCTTGTCGACAAACTCGAGTAACTAGGTAGGGGCCCTCCTATGTGGTCCCGAGTGTCCCATCAGCACGCTCTTTAGTGGCCAAGCTAACCTTGCGAAGGACCCAGTCACCAACCTGGAAACTACGTCCGTGAACGCGAGAATTGTAGTAGCGAGCAACTCGCTGTTTGTGTGCGATGTTGCGGAGATTGGTCTGTTCACGGCTTTCCTCGACGAAGTTGAGATTTTGTTTGAGGAGCTCCGCATTCTCTTGTGGATCATAGGATAGGACCCGATATGAGGTTTCCCCAATCTCCACGGGTGCGACAGCTTCGGTCCCGAAAGTCAAGGCATAGGGTGTCTCCTGTGTTGATGTCCGGTAGGATGTCCGATAGGACCAGAGAACATCAGATAAGAGGTTGGACCATTGGCCCTTTGGGGTGTCATGCAGTCGAGCCCGGAGATTGTGTTTAATGAACTTGTTTACGGCTTCGACTTGTCCGTTAGCCTGTGGATGTGCCACTGAGGTGAAGCAGAGCTGGATGCCATAGACGTCACAAAAGTGTCGGAAACGGGTGGAATCGAACTGAGTACCATTGTCCGTAACGATCGTGTGTGGGATACCAAAACGATAGATGATGTTCTGGTAGACAAAGCTCTCGATCTGGGCTACCGTGATCATTTTGAGGGGCTTCGCCTCGGCCTACTTAGTGAAGTAGTCCACCGCAACGACTGCATGTTCAACGCTGCCCTTTCCTCGCGGCATGGGACCGATCAGGTCCAGACCCCACTGAGAAAAAGGCCAGGGGCTGAGCATGGGGGTGAGGCGCTCAGCGGAAGAATGAGGTACGGGAGCGCACCGTTGGCAGGGGACGCATCGTTGAGTGATGGCCATAGCGTCGGTGCGCATTGTGGGCCAGTAGTACCCTTGCCGAAAGGCTTTATGTGCCAGGGACCTGGGTCCGGAGTGGTTACCACAAGTTCCCTGGTGAATTTCTCGGAGCACCACGATGCCCCGATCAGTAGGGAGGCATTTTAGGAGGGGGTGTCGAATCCTCGTCGATATAAGTGGCCATGTGCCATGGTGTACCGTGTGGATTGGCGCTGGATGCGTCGGGCCCTGTTGCGGTCGGGCGGGAGTTTGGCCGTGGTGAGGTACCGTACGATGGGATCCATCCAAGAGGCTTCCTGTGTCGCGAGCATGACTGGTTGCTTGGTGGTGCTCGGGAATGCCAAAAATTCGACGGGAAGACGGCGGCCTATCTTGTCGTCGATGGAGGAGGCCAGGCGGGCCAGGGCATCGGCGTGGCTGTTGTTCGACCGTGGTATCTGAACGACCTTGTAACCGCGGAAGTGGCGGAGTAGGGACCGCGCTTTTGCCAAGTATCGGGTCATGGAGGCGTCTTTGGCATTATAGAGGCTGTTGATCTGGCGGACGATAAGCTGGGAGTCGCTGTAAACCTGCAGCTGTTGCGCTTGGAAGTCGGTGGCCAACCGGAGGCCAGCAAGAAGGCCTTCGTACTCGGATTCGTTGTTGGAAGCCTGGAACCCAAAATGCAATGCGTACTCCAGCCGTTCCTGGGTGGGTGTGCTGAGTACGAGGCCAGCGCCGGAGCTGGTATGGCAGGAGGATCCGTCCACGTAAAGAGTCCAAAATGGTTGGGCAGGGTCCAAGGTGGACGGGGTTGACAATTTGCAGATAGGAGCGGCAGGTGCCGCAATGCTGGGATCCGGAGTGTCGGGCATGTGCTGCGTTGTGTTATAAGTGAATTCGGAAAGGAAGTCGGCGATGACCTGTCCTTTGACCACTGGTCTTGGGGCGAATGTGATATCGAACTCACTAAGCTCCACTGCCCACTTGATGAGCCGCCCCGAAGTGTCTGGCTTTTGGAGCACCTGGCGAATGGGTTTGTTAGTGAGGACTAACATGGGGTGTGCCTAGAAGTATGGGCGGAGGCGCCGGGCCGTCACAATGAGGGCAAAGGCCAACTTCTCCAGGTCGTTGTACCGGGTCTCCGCTTCGTGGAATGCCTTGCTGACATAGTACACTGGGAACTCCGCGCCGTCTCGACTGGTGACGAGGACGGAGCTGACAGTAGATATGGAGACAGAAAGATAGACGGTGAGTCGTTCCCCAGTGGTAGGTCGGGTAAGTAGGGGTGCGGTGCTCATGTAAGTTTTGAGAGCTTCAAAGGCAGCGTCGCACGTCGCGTCCCAGTTGATGTGCCTGCCCTGGGTCTTCATGACCTTGAAGAATGGTAAACACTTATCTGTCGCCCGGGAGATGAACCGGGTGAGGGCGGCAATCCGGCCAGTAAGGGTTTGGTCTTCCTTGAGTGTACGCGGGGGCTTCATGTCCAGGATGGCCTTGATTTTCTCGGGGTTAGCTTTGATTCCCCGTTGGCTGATCATGTAACCGAGGAATTTGCCAGAACGAACACCGAAAACGCATTTGGCGGGGTTGAGCCGCATCTTGTATTGCTTCAGGACCTGGAACATCCTGTGGAGGTTAGGCACGTGCTCGTTGGCCGTCCTGCTCTTGACAAGCATATCATCTACGTACACCTCCATGGTCTTGCCAATCTGATCCGTGAACATGAAGTTGACAAGCCGTTGGTAGGTGGCACCGGCGTTCTTGAGCCCCAAGGGCATAACATTGTAGCAGTAGACTCCCAAATTAGTGTGGAAACTGGTGTGGATTTGGTCATCGGGGTGCATCCTGATTTGGTTGTAGCTAGAGTACGCATCCATGAAGCTGAGGAGTTCGTGGCCAGCTGTGGCGTCGACCAAGAGATCGATCTTAGGAAGCGGGAAGCTATCCTTCAGGCAGGCTTTGTTGAGATCCATGAAGTCGATGCACATCCGCCAGGATCCGGAGGGTTTCCTGACGAGTACGACGTTTGCGACCCACGTGGTGTAAATGGCCTTGCGTACGAAGTGGATGGTGCTGAGCCGAATGATCTCTTCTTGCATGGCTAGCTGTCGCTCTGCGTCATAAGTCCGCTGCTTCTGGGTGACTGGTTTGAAGGAGGGGCGGATGTTAAGCCTGTGGCAGATGACATCTGTGGATATGCCAGGCATGTCGGCGTAGGACCAAGCAAAGACCTCGTTGTTGTCCCAGAGGAATTGGATGAGTTGTGTCCTGATTTCGGGGGCGAGTGTGCTCCCAATTTTCACTTACCGCTCGGGGTTACGCGGGCAAAGGGTGATTAGCTCTGTATCCTCCATGGGTTGCGGCTGCGAGACGGCGAAGAGGTCGTGCGGGTCCTTGAGGGGATCCGCCCGTATTTGCTCAAGGAGCTTGGAGTCGACGGGGTCGGCCTCGTAAGCAGCCTCAGCGACGGTCATGGTTTCTCGCTTGTCGCATGGGTTGAGCTTTGTCAAGGCGGTCTGATAGCAGGAGCGGGCGGATTTTTGATTACCGCGGACTTGACCAGTGCCCATGATGGTCGGAAACTTCATGAGAAGGGCCCGAGTGGAGATGACGGTGCTGAGCTGGTTGAGGAGTCCCCTCCCCAAAATGACGTTATAAGCGGTGGGGAAATCGACCACCAGGAAGGTGGTGATGGCTGTTGCGATCTTGGGCGTGCTCCCCAGGGAGATAGGCAGGGAGATGGTGCCAAGGGGCATGACAGGATTGCCTGAGAAGCCGAGTAGCGGAGAACCAGCGTGTCTGAGGTTTGTGGGGTTGATGCCCAATTGGTTGAAAGTGTCCATGAAGAGGACGTTCACAGAGCTACTAGTGTCCACCAGGATCCGCCCAACATCGAAATTGGCTATCTGAGCGCGAATGATTAGCGGATCATCGTGGGGAAAGATAACTTCCCGCTCTTCTTCCTCGGAGAAAGTGATGGGCGTCCATCCCGCCCGTGCGACCTTGGCAGCGCGTCTGTCCTTGATGTTGAATATTTGGTGGTTAGATGTAGTGGCGCGCAAGAAGTTCTTCTTAGCCCGATTGGAGGTGCAGGAGGAAGAGATGGTAGGGCCCATGCTGATCGTGTTGATCTGTGGCAGTCCCTGCCCGGGGCGTGCGTGTTTGAGGAACTGGTTGATCTTCCCCTCCCTTACGAGTGCTTCCACGATGTCGCGGAAGGCCACACACTCGTCGATGGTATTGACGTTGAACTTATGGTACTGGTAATACAGGTTGGATTGGACGCCCGGTTGGGGGCCAAGCGGTCGCGCCCGTGGCCTGAGGATTGTGCCCTCGATGTTCATCAAGACATTCTCGAGGGAGGTGTTCAGGATGGAATAGGTTTCGTACTTTGAGGTGGGCCCCGTATGGGGTTTTCCTGACTGGTGGTGGCCTGATCCCTGCCCCTTGTTGTGGTACTTGTCCCTCCCGCGATGATCATTGTTGTACGTCCCCTTCCGCTTACCGGGATGCGGGTCGGATCGGTGGTCCATGTGTGCGTTATTGGTCGGTGGAGGCGACTGTGCCTGCCGGTTGCTGGGAGGTGGGGGGCGCGCGCCATTCACGTCAGGTCGGGATGCGACCTGGGGAGAATTGAAGTGCTCCGCCTTGGCGTGTATTGCCGCTTTCCGCATGAGCTCATTGTAATCGTCTCATCCCTGGGTGAATGCATGATACTTGAAGGCGGACTCCCGCAGCCCGTTGCGGAAGGACCGATAGGCGGCCTTGTCATCCGTCTCGTGGCACTTGGAGTATTCCAAGCTGAAACGAGCGGCGTACTGGCGTAGGGGCTCACTATCTCCCTGTCGGAGGGTTCCCAAGTCCTCGGTTGTGAGCAGTCGATCCGTCTGGATCCTGAACTGGTTCAAGAAGACCGTGTGCAGGCGGTCAAACGAGTCGATAGACTGTGGTTCCAGGCGATAGAACCAGTTGAGCGCGGCCCCAGTGAAGGTGGAGCTGAAAATTAAGCACTGCGCCTCGTCAGAGATATTTCTGAAGGCGAGCGCCGAGTTGTAATTATTAATATGGATGTCTGGGTCGCCCTGTCCATTATATAGGGCAATCTTCAAGGGCTTGACCTCCGTCTCGTGGCGGTACTGCATGATGCGGTCCGTAAAGGGACTGATGTTGGGCCGGGGTCTGGGTAGTGTCCCAGCCTTGGGTTTGGCGGCCTCCAACTCCCGTACGCGCTGGAGGAGCTCTTGGATCACCCTGTCTGATTGGTTGGGCAGATCCGCCCCGATCGGTTGGTCACCGATCGGACGACTTGTGCTGCCGCCTAGGGGCTTCCCGGGTTGTGCTGGTCGCCGCCCGGATGAGGCCGTGGTCGAGCTAGCATTGTCCTCCAGCGGGTTCCTGCCGACCGGCAAGGAGGGACTGCCCTGAGGCTGGATGGAGAGCCGCTGGGGCTGTGTGGATCGGCGCGCCGACCCAGACCGTGACCGGGCACCCTGGGATAGCACGGGAAGAGGAGGTTGCGCCTGGATGCGGGGGTCGTGAGTCGGGTACGTCAGACGGTTAGTCGGGGCCTGTGTATGTCTCCTGTCGAGCAGTTCGCGAGCGTCACGGTAGATCTGCGTTCCCGAGGGGCCAGGTAGGTCGGTCTGGTGGAAAAGCAAGCGACCGGGCGCTTCCGGTCGGCAGGTGTCACCGATCTCGACTCGGCAGGCGACGAAGTCCTGTCGACGCGACGCAGCGGCCAAGGCCCGTTTGGTTGCCTCCCGCTGCTCCTCCAGCTCCTCGCGTGTGGACTGCAGGATGGCCAGGGTGCTTCCATGCTGCTCCCCCCCACACGTGGTTCCTGCTCTCGATGGCAACATTGTTTTTTCTGAGTTCGGCAACCTCCGACCGGAGAGTCCTCAGCATCTCGAGCATGTCCTCAGAAGGTAGGCTGGCTCGGGTTCGGTTGCGATCTCCCTGAGGGGTGTTGTTGAGCTCACCGTCATCCTGTTCGACAGACATTGTTCGTCGGCAGTGGGTTGAGCAACGGTATGTGAGTTAGTGGGTGTTTACAGAGTTCCCACAGACGGCGCCAATTGTTTGATCCTGAAATGACCAACTCGATGAGACCCGCTGGGGGTTCTAGGACCAGCCGCGTGGTGTCTCGGGCCCGCTGGGGGCGTTGTGGTTCGGCAGGGATCCTGCAAAGACTAGACACCGATGTGGTGCCAGCCGAAAGGGCTCCGATGCCTAAGTTAGTATCTGAGTGCCAAGGGGCAAGTAAATACAGTGCTCTGGATCGGTTCTGAGTGTCCTACCTTTGTGGAGGGTTCTGGGGTATTTATAGTAGTCATAACTTTGGCAGTTTGGCTACTGTTCCGGTAGGTGAGCCACTGTTCCGGAGCAGGTTGTGCCTTGTGGCTGTGAGTCGTCTGACAAGCCCTGGTTACCCGGGGGAGACGCCAGCTGGAGTCCCAACCTGCCTCCGTCAGGGAGTTGGTAGGGCAGAACTGGTTAGGTGACTGTTGCAGCCAGCTGTCATCTGTTCACTGTCAGATGCCGAGTGGCGGGTCTGCAGTCTGGTGCCGATCGGCGGGCCGTAGGCCGTGAGGGTGCCGATCAAGCGATCGGTCGATGGCCCTCCTGTCCTGGTGGGTCCTGTGCTAGGGTGGTCGGTCGATATGGTATCAACAGTATGTCTCTCCCGTTCTCTCCTGTGTTGGTATCATGATCGACCAAGCTAATTTTGGTTTTATTTCAAACAAAAACAATATACACACACGGGGCCAGCGAAGTCACTAAGATCCACATGATGGTGAAATTTGTCACCATCCAATTTAAGCACCACAAACATCGTTGACTCATCCAAAATCACCGAAAAAAACCATGTTTCCCTTCCTTGCATAAATTGCCAAAATGCCCTTGGGCTTCAAATTTCGAAAATGCCCCTCATCAATTTAGACCTGTAACTTCCTCATCTAATCTTCGATTTCAACGTGACGTCTGTCTACCGACTGAGTGTTTCGAGACCTACGTACGAGTCCATGAAAAATGTGCAAAAAAACTTTCAATCAAAATGTCAACTTTTGACCACTTACACCAAGGACAAAATTTCATTTTACATCCCAACTTTCGATTTTACATTTCTCGAATTTCCGGGACATTACATCGTGTCATACATTTAAATGTTCAATACTTGAAACATTTAATTAACATATCAAACTATATAATTCTAGAAGTAATAATTTAAATTGTTCCTACATGTTATTTAGTGTTTATTTACATTGTTTACACGTTTCTTAGTTTATTTATTTAGTAAGTGTATGTTTTTAAATGAACGAGAAGTTCATAAATAAACTAATTGTAAAATAAAAGGAACCAGAAGTTTCCTTCATAAATTCATTGTTGTATATTTACTCCAAATTAATCATACGATTGTTAAAGAGCCTTCATATCCCGTTGGTTGCTTACTGATGAATTTTCTGGAAGTACTAATACTATTATGTCCTCCTTGTAAAGAATGGAAAATCTCAACAATCTCAATTTCGATGCATTTAAAAATTCGGAAGAAACAATTACTAGTGGACTGAAGATGTGAAACTTCATCTCACTGCGAAAAATATTCACTTAACCATGCAAGAAGACAATATGAGTTTAGAACATCAAAGAACTGACGCTATGATTCTTATCAGAAGGCAGATGGATCAGGCACTACAACATAAGTATCTCAGTAAAAAAGACCTGAGAACTCTGTGGGTTTTGCTGGCAGATCGATTCGATCATTAGAAGGATATTTTCTTGCCTAAAGCAAGACATGATTGGCATAAAATTCATTTTTTAGGATTTTAAATCCACAAAGGAATGCAACTTTCAAGTTTGACGAATCTGGTCTCTTTTCAAATACCATGCAGAGAAGCTCATTGAAACTGACCTCCTTGAGAAGACTTTCTCCATATTCACTGCTTTTGGTATTGCCTTGTAGAAAAAATACAGAGAGAGGAAATTTACCAAGTTTGTAGAATTGATTACTACTCAGTTTCTCACTGAAAAGAACAACTGGATGCTAATGAAAAATGATCAATCGCGACCAGTTACACTAGAGCAACACTATTTCCAGAAGCAAATGCGGGTGCACGTCGCGATTTAAATCGTGGGTGGAGAAACTAAGATCATGGTATAGGTGGAGGCATGACTGCCCCAGACATGATGAATATCTCTACGATCGAGATTAGCCCAACCACAACCCATGTGACTGAGATAATCATGGCTGAGGTCCAGGTGGTTGGTGTAGAGCTCTTTCATCCTTGAAGGCTCTTCCTAAAAATTGAACCAGTAAAACCTATGTTATAGATATGGGGGAAGGGATCACTGGTCCTGCATCTGTCATGCATCAACTCAAGTTGTTAAAGACTATCACCCTAGGCACAGAACTTGAGAGATCAATTTCGCTGAAAGACCAATTCTCACAAATATCACATTTGAGATTGTTGATTTACGGACTACCATTAGACATGACGTGGATTGAGACCTCAAAAACATGGATGTGATTGTACTATTTTGATGGATTTTTGTTTTTAATTTTGCATAATTTTTGGTGATTTATGTTTACTTTGGATTTTGCAGTTTGATTTTTGCTCAAATATTATTTATTTCCATAAATGAGATTTTTTTAAGTTTAATTTATAGTTAGGCATGTCAAGTGAAGAACTTTGTTGTCTAGCTGGCAGTGCTACCCCACACACTATCCTCTGATATATAAGATTTTTTTATGAACTTAATGCCTAATTATACCTCTATGACAACAATATTAGGCCAATCAAACTTGGTTAAAGGCTCTAGCAGAGCCCACTTTATGTTGTCCAATGATACTACATTTACTACTGATGATGCCTTATATTGTCTACGTTCCAGAAGAACCTTATTGAGCTTTAAGAATATTCGAGCTAATAGTTAACACTATTGTCCGCATGCAATATTATGTTTGCTAAACGTCTCGCACAAATCATTAAATTGTGGGCCTACCACTTGAATTATCTTATATAGTCCATATGACATGAAATCCATATGACATGATAATGGTAGAGAGTTTACATTGAAATTATTCTATGTTCGAAAACGGTCCCATAGAAGCATTCATTAAGCGATTGCAAATTATTGCACGAACCTTGGTTATGCGCACTAAGCTTCCAATTTTTGCGTGGTGCTATGCAGTTTTACATGCAGCCATGTTGGTCTGATTAAGGATCATTACTACTCAACCATATTTTGTGTTACAACTGGTGATTGGGCACGAACTTGATAGTTGTCACTCATGTGTTTTGATGTGTAGTTTTTGTGCCAATTGTGCCCCCACTACGTAAAAAATGGGTTATCAAGGTAGGATGGGCATATCTGTTGGTTATAAATTTCCCTCAATAATACCACATTTAGAGCCCTAAACTGACGATCTCTTTCCCGCTAGATTTTGAATTGTCACTTTGATGATACAGTCTTCCTGTTGTTAGGGGGCGATGATAAGCCTTGAATTAAGCATCATTTCATACCTTTTATGCTTATATTTTAATGTTTAAATACCAAAAAATTGGAGAAAATAACGTATTTTGTGAGAAATGTGTAGAATTTGATAGAGAACGGAATTACGAGAATTTAGGCGAAAGAATCACCTCAATAAGAGTTATATTGAGGAAGTTATGATTTAAATAAATAAGGACACCAAAAAGATTGAAGGAATTCGGTAGGGGCCTACCATATCCATAAAGACAGCCAAGAAAACCCTTCGTGGCGTGTCTCCTAAATTCCTGCAGATTGGTTGGGTGTGCCTGTACCGAATTCCCTGGTCTCCTTTTGGCCGACGCCTACCGAACGCCTTTTTCCAGCCTCCTTGCACGTTGACTTTCCTTTGACCGTCGACAATCCGTCCCAATTTCGGTGGGCTTCCACCGAACCAACTCCTGTTCAATTCAAGCACCTATTTTCCTTATTTTTTGAGAAAAGTTGTACAATTCAAGCTTAGATTTGTTTCCTTTTTATATAGGAAACTTTTTTAATTAAGATTTTTATTACCTTTTTCTTTTAGGGCTTTAACTTAATCAGTTTAATCCTTTTCCTTTTAGATTTTCAATTGTAAACTCCTATTTATTTGAGGATTATTTTTCTTCTATAAGTAGAGAGGCTTAGGTTATTTGTAAAAGGTCGCCCATTTTTGTACCAAAGCTCTGCTTAACCAATTTTTTCTTTTCAATAAATTCAAGATTTCTTGTGCAAGGTTAATTATACCATACTTCATATTTTACACCTTAATCTATGACTTAGTTGGGGGGTCCTCGCTTGTCTCACCAAAGAGTGCTCATTCACTTTGTATCCATAGGGGGCCCCGAAGAGAAAAAGTGTAACACGACCTCTTTAACTTATAGTTATCTCTTGTGCTTGAATATTGCTTTTATGAACTTATTTCTAATATTTTTCTTGGTTTTATGATTTGTATTGATTCAATTTTCTATGTGCTTTATGATTCTAGTTTTTGTTATGTTTGTATGTTCGCACTTAATGCTTGACTAGATATAGGGGGTCCCGAGTCTAGATCATTAAAAGTGTCGTCGGGGGTCCCGTGCACGTACTTAAGAGAATATACAAGTAACTTGTAAGGCTAGAATTAGAGGATTTCATAGGTTGAAGTTAATAGAATTCATGAATGAGTTAGGTTTAAGATGAGTTGACCATGTAAATATTAGATTAGGTTAGATTAGTTTAATTACTTAGAACTCTTAAATCAATCTTTTTACCCCCAATTAATCAATCAAACAATAATCATGCTTAGGTACCCTTAATCTCCGGTTAAGAACGATCCCTACTTATCAATTCTACATTCTACAAAAAAAAATTAATTTGTATATGTTTTTATTAAGTGTTGAGTGTGACTTTGTGTTTACTTCAATACTTAGTTCTAGCGTATCATATTTTGACGCCGTTGTCGGGGATTGAAATAATCTCTTGTATAATTTCGTTTATGTATATATGTTCATAATGTAAATATTATATTTGTACATATCTTCATACTTGTATATAAATTGTAATACTTTTTGTTAGAAACGTTTTCTTTTTAAATTTCTTAAAAAAAAATTCCAAAAGTTAAAAAAAAATTGTTTCCTATTAAATGTTTTAAAGTTACATGAATCTCAAAACCTTTCTATTCAAAAACTTTCTTTCGGGAACATGTAGCGCCTTTTTTGTTTACTTTCTCCTTATCTCTTCATGATGTGTGGATTTCATCACCACACACTGTAGACTCGAATCTATGGATAGGAGGTGGGGCGGAGGTTGTATACACTTGGGTTTGGTAAACCTCAATTTTGAAAACTTCCATCGGTTGTTTATGGTGTCTAGGAGGGTTATGACTGGTGATAAGTGGGGCACTAAGAAAGAGGATTCCAATGGAGTACATACCCTGGCCAGGTTAGCCTCGGGATGTTCTCAAAATTAGTCCTTGATTATTGTGTTAGATCTATCATAACTAGACATGATTAACGTTGAATGGTAGATGGGATTGAAATATGTTTATCAGTACGTGCAGGCCGTAAGCCCAAGAAAGTACTATGAGAAGCGAAGTAGGAAAGTTATTCATGTCACTCTAAGACTCTATCTATTGCATTGGTAGATTGCTTACCCTCCATGCGGTTTCATGATGCTCAGATTTCATCACCGGCCCCCCTATGACTAAGTGAATCTAGGGAAGTGAGATCAAAGGTGCATGCCATTCTTTTCATGCAATGTCACGTAACTCGTATGTCTTATCCAGGTTCTAACAATTTCCCTTTTATGCATTCACACCATTCTTCATGTAGACTTTTATGTGTTGCATTACTTTGGACGTTTTTGAACTTGTGTTTTTGCATATCATTGTCGTGATCTACCTTGCATATTCTTGGTTATACTCCTTAACTTCTTTACTTACTTGCCTATAACAGGGTCTTCAAACATACAACGTTGTTTGCGTATTTTCTCTTCTCTTCATTTCATGACTATCTATCTCGCTTGCCCATTTCTCTTATCTATTGTCGCGATTAGGATATGACTTTCACATTGTATGTTTGTTGCATCTCAGGTTCCTATGTATGACCAGGCCAAAGCTAGTGATTCCAATTCGCAAACCTCCATGCTTTGCTACTTTCGATACATAGCCTACACTGGGGGCTGAGTTAAGGGAAATAAAGTTTGAGAATTCGACCTTAGAACCCATCTTGGAACCTACTTTTGAGGAAAGCTACAAATTTGAGTCATCTTCTTCCCCTAAACACCAACTTGAAAGTGAACCCAAAACTGAGATGGACAACAACGAACGTAAGTCTCTTCGTCAAAGTACTTGCTCAACTGAGTGGAGCATAGGACCCTCCTGCATTGTTTTTCCTCTAACCAAGGAAAACAAAACGAACATTGAGCTTAAGAGTGGTTTCCTTCATCGAGTCCCAACCTATTACGGGTTACCCAATGAGAATCCAAATAAACACATTAGAATTTTCCAATTTGTGTGCAATAGCATGAAACCAAGTGATGCTGATGATGAAATTCTGCAACTTAAGGCCTTTCCCTTCTCTTTGGCGGATAGGGCCCAATCTTGGCTCATGGACTTGCCCGCCAATCATATCACTACTTGGCAACAACTTGCGGACATGTTTTTAGCCAAGTATTTTCCCTCTTCTATGATCACTTCAAAGAGGCGAGAGATCACATCCATTACCCAAGCACCAGACGAAACCTTTGGTTCATACTATGATCGTTTCAAGGTCCTTTGTTCTACTTTTCCTTCACATGGTTTCTCAGAGACTAACCTAATGAATTACTTCTATGATGGTCTCAAACCCATAGATCGAGACCTTCTTGATGTAGCTTCACATGGGGCATTTATGGACTTAAATGAGCCCGAAGAAAGACAATTACTCGAGAGTAGGGACACTAATGATGCCCACTATGGCATGTCTCACAAGAATGAGGTAAGTGCACTTAATTCCAAGGGTGCCTCAGATGAAAAGATTGAAAAGCTCCAATCTATGCTTGAACAAGTTTTGGAATTAGAATCTAAAAGGGCTATGTAACCTAAGGGACCAATATGTGGCGTGTGCTAATTGGATGGACACCTAAGTGATCAATGCCCTCAAGTTACATACCCAAATGATGGCATGGAACAAGCCAATGCCTTAGGAGGATATCAAGGGGGCCAATGGTTCAATAACTTTAACAACTATGGACAAGGCAACCGTGATCATTTGGTATTCAAGTGGAGCAGTAATGAAGGATTTTTGAACCCTCCAGCTCAACACCAACAAGGGTATTCACGACAACAATTCATGACAAGACCACCAATGCCTCACCAACCTATGAGTATGCAACAAGCTCCTCCTGTTCATCAATTCTCTAACCTGGATTATGATAAGATGTTTGCACAATTATCCACTTCAATTCAAGTCCTTCTAGACAACCAAAAGCAAACAAAGAAGACATTGATCAATCATGGTCGTAATATTTCTGAAATGAAGAAGAAAATTGGTCAAATTGTCGATTTCATGGGACAAGTCAAAGATACGGGGAAGTTTCCTTCACAAATTGTTCCCAACCCAAAGAACAATTATTTTGAGCATGCTAGGTATGTTACAACTCGAAGTGAGAAAGTTTTTCACGGCCCTATGACAAAGGAAGGCCCAAAATCAAGTTCTATGGATTATAGGAAAGAAAGTGACGAATTTGTTCAGAATGAGTATGATAAGATCACCATTCTAACCAAGGAAGTGGTACCAATTTCAAAACCATCCAGCCACGACAAAGGTAAAATCTGATCTCTTGAAATTCTATTCCTACTAACACCTTGTTGTCTCGTGCACCCTTTCCAAACAGATTTGCAGCAACTTAGAAGGATGAGAAGTATGAAGAGATCCTTGACATATTCTGGAAGGTACAAGTAAACTTACCACTGATTGAATGCATCAAACAAGTACCAACTTATGCCAAGTTCCTCAAAGATTTATGCACTCAAAGACGACAAACAAGAGAAAAATAGGTGGTTAAGGTAAACAAAACTGTTTATGCAGTTATCCAACGAAAACTTCCACCAAAATTGAAAGATCCAGGGAGCTTTTTAGTTCCCTGCGTAATAGGTAACAAGTCCTTTGATAATGTCTTAGGTGCATCAATCAATGTTATGCCATACCATATATATGCATCAATGAACCTAGGTGAATTAAGAAGGACAATGTGATTATTCAATTAGCAGATGTCACGCATATTCAAGGGGATATGTAGATGTTCTTATGCAGGTCAATCAACTTATTTTTCTTGCTGAATTTTATATAATTGACATGAATGAGAGTCCTTTGGACAACACACCATTGCTTTTGGGACGTCCATTCATGAGGACTACAAGAACAAAGATAGATGTCCCTAATGGTCTTCTATCCATGAAATTTGATGGGGAAATGATCGAGTTCAACATCTTTGAAACTATAAGGTATCCTACTACAAGTTTTAATGCTTGCATTGCTATTGACATGGTTGAATCTATTTCGCAGGAACACTTGAACCATATAAAGGATGATGAACTCGGAATAACCATTCAAGAAGGAGCCGGACTAACCCAAATTGGAACTGAAGTCCTCTTCGATGCACTAATTGAGGTCCTTGTACTTAGATTCCTTGAATCGGTCATGGCCCTAAATGAAATGCCGAGATATGTACGTCCTCCTCATCTTATTCCAATCACTTTTGATACTAATAAAATGCTTCCATCTGTTGTCGAAGCCCCTGAACTGGAACTCAAGGTACTTCTAGAACATTTGAAGTAAGCATTCCTTGGAGATAATGACACCTTACCCGTCATTATTTCCTCAACTTTGAAACTTGATCAAGAGATAAAACTTCTGACTGTACTCAAGAAGTACAAGACCACGATTGGATGGACACTTGCAGACATCAAAGGAATCCACCCTACCACTTGTGTTCATCGTATCCTTCTTGAAGATGATGCCAAACCCACTCGGGAAGCACAAAGAAGACTTCATCCACCTATGATGGAAGTAGTTAAAAAAGAGGTAATCAAACTTTATGATTGTGGCGTTATTTACCATATTTCAGATAGTCGTTGGGTATCTTCTGTGCAGGTTGTTCCAATGAAATCTGGAATTACTGTAGTAAAGAATGCCGAGAATGAATTAGTGCCTCAACAAACCATCACCGGACATAGAGTTTACATCGATTACCAGAAACTCGATGCCATCACAAGGAAAGACCACTTCCCTTTACCCTTCATTGACTAAATGTTTGAGAGACTTGCAGGAAATTCCCACTACTGCTTCCTTGATGGATACTCATGATACAACCAAATAAGTATCGCTTAGGAAGATCAAGAGAATACCACTTTCACATGTCCTTTTTGTACATTTGCTTACAAGAGGATGCCATTCGATTTGTACAATGCACCAGGTACTTTTCAACGTTGTATGCTTTCCATATTCTCTGATTATGTAGAAAATATTATTGAAGTATTCATGGATGACTTTAGTGTATTCAGAGATAGTTTTGATGCATGTTTAGAAAAACTTGAACTTATATTGCAAAGATGTGCTGATTCTAGACTAGTACTTAACTGGGAGAAATGTCACTTCATGGTAACTCAAGGGATAGTTTTAGGACATATTGTGTCAACTAAAGGCATAGAGGTTGATAGAGCTAAAGTAGATCTAGTGCGGTACTTACCCTCTCCTACTTCAGTGAGAGAGATCCGTTCGTTCGTTGGACATGCAGGTTTCTACCGGTGATTCATCAAAGACTTCTCATCAATTTCTAGACCCCTATGTCGTTTACTCCAAAAGGAAACCACCTTTGTGTTTAGCGCCGAGTGCCCATAGGCCTTTGACAAGCTTAAGGAGTTGCTCACTAATGCCCTTATCTTATGTGCCCAGATTGGTCTTTACCATTCGAGCACATGTGCGATGCCTCCGACTATGTAGTAGGAGCTATCTTAGGACAATGAAAGGATAAAAAGTGCTACGCGATTTACTATGCTTCTAGGACATTGGATGATGCTCAACAGAAATACACAACCACTTAACAGGAACTACTTGCGGTAATCTTTACTCTTGTTAAATTTCGTTCTTACTTACTTCAATCCAAAGTTATAGTGTATACAGATCATACTGCTTTGGAGTACTTGATGACCAATAAGGATGCCAAACCAAGACTTATTTGATGGATCCTCTTGCTCCAAGAATTCGATATTGAGGTAAGGGATAAGAAGGGAGAAGAGAATGTTGTAGCTGACCACCTATCTAGGATCGTGAAAAATTAGGAGGTTGGTAATATACTTGAGACCTTTCCCGACGAACAACTCTTCGGAATTTAGGTAAGTACTTCTGCCACCCATTGGTATGCTGATATTGTGAACTACTTAGTGAATCAACAATTCCCGAATACCATGCCTAGATATCAACATGATAAGCTTAAACATAATGCTAGAACTTACTTATGGGATGAACCTTACTTGTGGAAACAGTGTTCTGATTTAGTGATTAGGAGATGTGTCCCGGATAATGAACATAATTCTATACTCGCATTTTGTCATACGGACAATGATGAAAATATCGGTGGATGTCGCCGAAATTTCGTTATTTTAGGCCGGCGGCATGTAAGAAGGGGGGAAAGAAATTCGCCCAAATATCGAACAATTGACATGTTTTGAGTCCATAGATCTTTTCCTAGGGTCAAAAGGATGAAAATGCACTATTAATTCGTAAAAATCAGACTTAAATCGAAGGATATATCGCCGGGCCATGCCGCCGGGTCGGAAAACTCGAGTTGCAGACCCGGCGGGAGGTAGAGGGAGACTGTTGCTAGCCGGTTAATTTGTATACATATATAATTGACGTTATGTAATTTAAAAAAATCCAACCCAGCAGAGTTGGTTTGGGTTTTTGGACTCATTTGGGGGGTCTTGGGTTCGACCCTGACAGGACCCATCCCAATCCCCCCGGGATTAGTGCGGGATGACCCTGCTCCCGTCTGACACGAAGTGTCAGACAAGGGATATTTCCGACCTTTGGCTTCCCGGGCTATCAGAGTACGCCAGGATCCGGAGGAGATATGTGATATCTCGGTCTCTGCTACAGCCCACATCCAATGTCAACCTGAAGGGCAGTCAAAACATTAAAAGCTGTGAGTGGACAAAACAAAATTTTATAAAAACAGTTTATCGAAGACATTTGTACCCTTCACTAAAAAGCATGCATGCAATTGAAAACCATTTAACCTGTGGAACCCAAAATCATCCGAAAATTATGGAGCTGCCATGTGTCCCGTCATTCCCAAAAATGACCAAATTGCCCTTGGTAATAACGCTGATCATTTGAAAAACACTCGCACATTAAATAATCTATTTACCAGTTAAATACGATATTTGATAGGGTTAAAATCTTCGTAAGATTGATATTCTCTCCGAGAGTTAATTATCGTTATTCTTAATAATGGATAATTAATATTAATATTAAAATAAAATAAATATCATTACTATCATGATGAGCCATCATTACAATTATTAAATAATATTTAATAATAATATATTATTTACTAATTAAATATTCAACCGACCAATCAGAACGCTCCAAGGCTCCCAAGATTTTCCTATAAATAGCAAGGCAAATTTCATTTCAAGGTACGTTGATTCTTCGCTTCGAAGTATATCCTTTTCCTCTCTCAAAGCTAACTTAAGCATCGGAGTGTTCTTGGTCGAACAACCCCCCGGGTAAATCGATCGAGGCAACGATAGCTAATTGTTTGCTGTTTGCAGGAATTGTGAGGACTTCTCGCGGCGGGTCCAATCTTTGATTCAACATAACCGAAAGAAACCATAGGTGGGAACTAAGCCCAAAACCAAGATTGAAAGAATCATAAAGACTCGACCGTACGGGTCACTTCCCAAAACCTGTGTAAACACACATCATATATCATATCATATAGCATACATCATATATACATATAATTCACACAACCAATCCTGTCACGGTTTCCAAAGCTACGGGCGTGCTACCTAGGTCTCAATCTGAGTCTTCTCAAAGTCAAGATCAATGTCCGCAGACCACTTACCCTACCCAAGGTAATAGTAATCATAGCCTTCCTGAGAGTAAGGAACCCAACTGGGGGGTGACTCCACTCAGTCGGTGCTCCGTGACTACTCCGAGGTCCACCCAGGCCAACGACCCTCCCCGGAGGAGATAGAACAAGTAAAGGAAGGTATATGAACATATATATATACATAACATAAACATTCATGCCCGGTTCCCCTGAACCATCATGATCCATAATAACATAACCAGGGTTCATGCCGGTTCCCATAAACCGTCATGTACCATAATGACCAACAAGGGTTCATGCCGGTTCCCATAAACCGTCATGAACCACAATACCATAACAAGGGTTCATGTCGATTCCCATAAACCGTCATGAACCTGGGAATCCATTTAAGGTTCCCCGACCTGAAATCAAAACCGTAAAGTAACCTGGGTCTCGTGCCCGAACATAGGACATCAGCTGGGCACCGTGCCCGAAATCTGAGGTCATATACCCGAGACAAAACCAAATGGGTCTCATACCCGAGTTTATCCCTTTGAAATCCAATATCGTTTCATTTAAACCATTAAAGAAATACAGACCCGTATAAGTACCGTATAAGGTCGAAACCTCGAAATACGTGCTTATACGTAACCACATACAAAGGCACTCATGGCATCACAAACAAGTATTGAAAACATATAATAAACATTTATGCATGCACCAATTTATAAAACAAGGTCCACTCACAGACCGTCCGAAGTCGCGTCTCGATACGCGTGCCATAATCGTCTCCCGGGTCAATCGTCATCACCGGGACTCCCAAACGTGTCCAAATTCATTTAGAGGGTTACTAATATCCTCATTAACCTCTCATTGAAGTCTCATAATTTTCCTAATTTTCTAACTATTTTTAAAACCGAACCTAAACCTTCCGATACCCCGAAATATATCGACACGGTGTCCGATCGACACGAAACAAGTCCCAAAATGTTCGTTACATCGAATAGAAGATTTCGTATGTTGGAACCACCCCCAAACTCTGCCCCACGCGCCTGTACGCACCACCAGAAGCCGGCTGCGCGTGAGTCCACGCGCGGTACTATTCATCACCCCTACCTCAGTCAAACCGGGTTCGACTGGTTTGAACCGGACCGGACCGGCTCGACCGATCCAACCTTCAAAACCATCCATTTCTACCCCATTTTGTCCCATTTTAATTCCTAAAGCTTCCTAACCTCAAACCTTAACATTCTAACTAGTTAAAAACTGAAAAACCACCCAAAACCCGTACCTTCAAGATCGGCCATGGCGGCCGGATTCTTCCCCCGCCGTTCACGGCTGTTCCAGGCCATCTAAGCCTTCGAAAACAATCCTAAAAGAGCCCTAAGACCTCCAGGAACATTTCCCAATCCCTAGGTTTGATTAAAACACAATAAAAATCAATTTTCAGTTTTTGAATGAAAACTCACCCACGGGTTCTCTCTCCCCACCATGTCCTTCGTCGTGGCTGGCCGTGGCCTGCCATCCCCAGCCTCTTTCCACCACCTCATGGTCATGTTCAACTCACACAAGCAAGGAATGGTGATGGTGTGTGTGTGGTTCGGGTTTGTGAAGGAAAAGGAAGAAAATCGAAAAAAATGAAGAAGAAGATGGGGTTGATGTCGTGGAAGAGAAGGGAGAAGAGGGAACGTGATCAGATGAGAGAGGAGAGGATTGATGGTGAGGATTGAAGGATTAATTTAGGATGGATGGCTAGGATTAATTGTTAGAAAGTTTAATTATAAAATAATTAATATAATAGTATTTAATTATGTGAGATCCCCTTTTTAGGGGAAGTGACCAATAGGATGAGTGACACTTGTCACTCATCCATGGGACCCACAAAAATATCTGCCCAATCAGATCTTGCCAACTCACCCCGTCTCGAAGTACGTGCATAGTGAAACCGAACTTCCGTGACCTATAACTCTCCCGTTCGAAGTCCGATTTCAGCATGTCGCCTGTCTATGGATTTGTATCGTCCTTATCTACGTAACGGTCTTCGGACCACGGTCATCAGACCTCTTGGTCAAAAAGTCAACATTTGCCCCTTTTTAACCAAAATTACCAAAATGCCCCTAAACTTTCGAACGTCATAACTTCTTCCTCGAACGTCGGAATTGAACGTGCCACCTGTCTATGAACTCGTGACGTCATGAACTACGTCACGGTCATTGGTCAAAGTCTGTTTGACCGCCCTATTGAAAAGTCAACATTTTAGCCACGCTAGGGGCAAAACGGTCATTTTGCATCGTTCGTCCGATTTCGCCCAACTAATCACAGATTAACCTTACTAATCATGATTAGTCACTACTCTAATCATGGAATTTGGGACGGGTCGTTACAGACCCCTTCCATTAAAGGGTTGTTTTTATTGTTTTTTCTTTTTTTATTCATTTATTCCAATTTTTCAAAGGTTGGTTTTTTTTCCATTTTTTGTTCAATTTTATATAATCAATTACTTCCAATTTTTTAAACAAAATTTGACCCTATTTTTTCATTTTTTTCCAATATTAAATATATTTAAACTTATTTTATCATTTTTTTAACATTGAATTTTTATATGTTTATTGTTATGTTTCTTACCTTTTTAACATTCAATTATAGTAACTCACTTCAATTTATATTTATATTTAAGATTTTATATTATTAGTCATCGGCAGAATCATATTACATCAAACAATTGTCATATATTTATCATATCAAAGTCATTTTATAGTTTTTATTAGTCCTATATAACCATTATTGGGTACTTAAGTTTTTCCTAAAGTTTCATTCCAAATTTCTGTCATTTGGACCCAATTTCCGTCATTTTTGTTGACCGTAAACGATATCGATATCGATATCGATATTTGGGGCGAGATATCCGTAAATTCGGTGAGCGATATATCCATCGATATCGATATTTTCATCCTTGCATACGGAAGCATGTGGGGGACATTTTGGATCCAAGAAAACAGCCCTTAGGTGTTAGATTTAGGTTTCTTTTGGCCTTCTTTTATTTCGTCATGCTCATGAATTTTGTGCTACATGTGATAGATGTCAAAAATCTGGTAATCTATGACCTAGAGATCAAATGCCCCAAGCTTATGTGCTTCAGGTTGAACTCTTTGATGTATGGGGCATAGACTTCATAGGCCCATTCCCTTCTTCTTTTGGTTTTGAGTATATACGTTTGTTTTTTATTATGTCTCAAAATGGGTGGAAGCCAAAGCCACCCATACTAATGATTCTAAAGTTATTGCAGTTTTCCTTCGCACTAACATATTTCCTAGACTTGGCATGCCCTGAGTTCTGATCAGTGATGAGGAAGCCACTTTTACAACACGACGATTGGAGCTTTACTGAAGAAATATGGAATCATTCATAAGGTGTCAACTCCATATCACCCTCAAACCAATGGTTTAACGGAAGTGAGCAACCAAGAGATCAAAAAGATACTCGAGAGAACTATTGGGCCCTCATGAAAGGATTGGAGTACTAGGTTAGATGATGCTCTGTGGGCTTATAGAACAGCATACAAAACTCCCATAGGTATGTCCCCATTTCATTTAGTCTATGGAAAAGCATGTCACCTTCCAATGGAATTAGAGCACAAAGCTTGGTGGGTAGTCAAGAAGTTTAACCTGGACCTTGATGAAGCGGGAATGCACAGAAAGTTTGAGCTTTGTGAACTTGAAGAGATTAGAAATGATGCATTTGATAGTTCATGGATTTACAAAGAGAGAACCAAAGCCTTGCATGATAGGATTATCCGTGGAAAAACCTTTCAAGTTGGTCAACAAGTCCTAGTTTTCAACTCACACCTCAAACTCTTTCTCGGTAAGCTTCGTTCTAAATGGGGTGGCCCCTTTATTGTTACTAATTTTTTTCCTCATGGTGCTATACAGGTTCAATCACCTATCACTGAGAACGGATTCAAAGTGAATGGCCATCAGTTGAAGCCTTATTTCGAGGCCTTCAAGGAGCACAATTTGGAGGAAATGTGCCTTCACGACCCAGTCATTCCAAGTACTTAAATAATGCATCCAGTCTAGGCGGAATGGACATTAAACTTCAAGCACTTATTGGGAGGCAACCCAATGACGGAGAAGTGGAGGAGCCATCAAACAAATATTTTCTTTCTTTAACCCTTCACTCTCTTTACTTTAGTTTCTTTTTGTCTTATTACTTTATTTTCATGAATCATTCCTCCTTACTTAGATTCTATACTTTCTCTTTCATACATTGAGGACAATGTCAGATTTAAGTGTGCGGGAGGGGTTTACAACTTTATTGAGTCTTATTTTTAAAAAGAAAACAAAAAAAAATTTTGAAAAACAACAAAAACCCAAAAATAATTTCTTGTGTTTTAGCTTTTAGTCTTTTGTTAACTTAGTGTTTTAATGAATCTTAGGGTACCTGTTAACCTGTCGATGATAAGAATGAGGGATAAATGAAAACAACATGGCTAAAAGATTATTAGTACAACTTGAATTTATTTGTTAATGCTTTATAATTAAGTGTTTATGACTTGTAGTAGATGATGCATGTTAAACTGGTACAAAACGAGCATGTTACGATTTGTATGAATCATATGAACCCTATGTGAGCTTTAGAGCCTTATATACTTCGTTGTTGTGTGATTCATAGGAGTTGTTTGTTTAAATTGATATACATATGTCTCATAACTGCTTGCTATAGATTTTAATGAACTCTAGAGTACTAGAACTTATTCTATGTAATTTTCAAAGCTTTTAAGTCAATAAATTCTCTTATTTTGGATATGATTAAGGCAATAGGGTTAGCACCACTTATCCAAATATCCAAGCCCTACTTGATCACATAAGTGTGATCCCCTTAGTTTACCCACTTTGAGCCTACATTAAGCCTTTATTTCATTACCCTAAACATCTATTCACATAAGTCTAGTATAAGACGTCTTTTACCCTTGTTCCTTGGACTTGGTTGAAGATTTGAAAGATGGTGTGAGATACAAGAAAGTGATTTGATGAATGAAGACTTATATGTAAGTGTAGGGAATGACTTGCTCAAACTATATTTGTATTCATTGCATTACCTCTCAAAAGAAAAAAAAAACAAAACAAAATTGATGAAAAAGAAAATAGAATCAAGAACAAAAGTTCTATGAAGTACAAAAATTTGAGTTTTGAGCTAAATCCCCTATACTTGTGATTTGGAACAATGAAGATTGGAGGGCCTAAATGAAGAAATTCGGCCCCTTGTCCCAATTACAAGTTCAAAGATGTTGATAATGAAGATCAAAGCCCAAAAAGTTGACACTTGGCCTATGATGATGGGAAAATACTTTGTCTTTGTAATGAAGTTTTTGGTGAGTCCTGGAACAAAATTTAACACCATTATCCTAAAAATTCCTTGCCTCTACACCTAGCCCCATTACAACCTTAAATTAAGACCTTATGATCCTTGAGATGAGTAACTTTTGATTAGTTGAGTCTATCACTTGAGTAAGCTTATGGTTTTAGTTCATTTGTGCAAGTATGTTCACTATCTTATGGTTTATATTTGAAATTTTTATGAAGTAACTTACTTTCTATTATGTGAGCATCTTTCTCACATACCTTGAGTGAAAATACAAAACCTATACACATTGAGTGAAATTAAGAGTGCATATCCATGTGAGTTGATTCATACTTGTTTTATTCATGTTGAGATACATTTCACCAAGTTTACTCATTGTCTTACTTGTAAAAGCATTTTGTCATGTTGTATTAACTTTTGAATTCCATAGCTATATAGCTTCTTAGTGTAAATCTTTAAGGTCATACTTTTATTGATACAATTTGAAACAAATGGTTAAGGGCTTAGTAGTGTTTGTTTTTAAGAAAAATTAAAGGAAAAAAATGAGTTTTCAAAGCCATAGTTTGTTTTGTTATTTGCTAGGGACTAGTAAAGTGTAAGTGTGGGGGTATTTGATAAGCCTTGAATTAAGCATCATTTTATACCTTTTATGATTATCTTTTAATGCTTAAATACCAAACAATTGGAGAAATAACGTATTTTGTGAGAAATGTGTAGAATTGGATAGAACACAGAATTACGAGAATTTAGGCGAAAGAATCACCTCAATCAGAGTTATATTGAAATAAGGGAGGTCACCAAAAAGATTAAAGCAATTTGGTAGGGGCCTACCGAATCCATAAAGACAGCCCAGAAAACCCTTCGGGGCGCGCCTCCTGAATTCCTGCAGATTGGTTCGATGTGCGTGTACCGAATTCCCTGTTCTCTTTTGGGACGACGCCTACCGAACGCCTCTTTCCAGCCTCCTTGTGCGTTTACTTTCCTTTGACAACCAAAAATCCTTCCCAATTTCGATGGGCTTCCACCGAACCGACTCCTGTTCAATTCAAGCACCTATTTTCCTTATTTATTAAGGAAAATTGTCTAATTCAAGCTTGAATTTGTTTCCTTTTTATCTAGAAAAACATTTTAATTAGGATTTTTATTACCTTTTTCTTTTAGTACTTTAATTTAATTAGTTTAATCCTTTTCCTTTTAGAATTTAAATTGTAAATTGCTATTTATGTGAATTAATTTTCTCCTATAAATAGAAAGGCTTAGGTTATTTTCAAAAGGTTGCACATTTTTGTACCAAAGCTCTGCTTAACCAATTTTCCCTTTTCAATAAATTCAAGATTTCTTGTGCAAGGTTAATTATACCATACTTCATATTTTACACCTTCATCTGTGACTTAGTTGGGGGGTCCTCGCTTGTCTCACCAAAGAGTGCTCATTCACTTCGTATCTATTGGGTGTCCGAAGAGAAAAAGTGTAACACAGTCTCTTTACCTTATAGTTATCTTGTGCTTGAATATTGCTTTCATGAACTTATTTATAATATTATTCTTGGTTTTTATGATTTGTATTGATTCAATTTTCTATGTGTTTTATGATTCTAGTTTTTGTTATGTTTGTATGTTAGCGCTTAATGTATTACTAGATATAGGGGGTCCCTAGTCTAGATCGTTGAAAGTGTCATCGGGGGTCCCGAACACGTACTTAAGAGAATATGCAAGTAACTTGTAAGGCTAGAATTAGAGGATTTCATAGGTTGAAGTTAATAGAATTCATGAATGAGTTAGGTTAAAGATGAGTTGACCATATAAATATTAGATTATGTTAGTTTAGATTAGTTTAATTACTTAGGACTTTTAAATCAATCTTTTTACCCCCAAGTAATCAATCAAACAATAATGATGCTTATGTACCCTCAATCTCCGGTTAAGAACTATCTCTACTTATCAATGCTACATTTTACAAAAAAAAAAAATTTAATTTGTATATTTTTGTATTAAATGTTGAGTGTGACTTTGTGTTTACTTTAATGCTTAGTTCGAACGTATCAGGCGATAAGAATGCCAATGTTCCTAAAGAACGACGTGAATTGACATGGAATGTCCCCACTATACACCTCTTCTTGATCCCCAAATCGCATAATGTGAGAGCGAATTGTGGAAAATTCTAGATCTACCTAGTGTAGCTAATAATACGCCACACGCTTTCTCTAATCTTGTGAAAGTGACGAGATCACATATACCTAACCTAGTGCAAATGTCCCTACAAGGATAGATGTCCACATATGATGTGTCATCCCAGATATACGAGTCACCCTAGATGGAGGAGATACGACCATAGTGGCTAACCAGTCATATGCCCCTACCCATAAACGAGGTAGACCAATAGGTTCAACGATTCTTATCCCTAGAAGAGGATAAATTTGGCACAATCCAATCACATACACATCTTAATATCAACGGATCCATCCCATGAGATAATTCCAGATTATAGGTCTATCCTAGAAGAGACATGTTGGAGGATACTTCGACACATCAACCCACTCCCGGGAATAGAGAGATATCGGTAAATTATGCATGATTATGTGAGATATGGATTCATAATGATATTATCACTGACGATATATTTGTATTCATGTTAGCTACCAAAGTAATAACTAATGATGATATCGAACCTCGCTTGATTTATGAATGCCAATGTAGAGAAGATTGGAAAAAATGGAAAGAATCAACCAAGTTTGAATTAGATTCATGAACAAAAAGGAAGGTGTTTGGAGATGTCATTCCCTCACCATCCCATGTTAAACATATAGGATTTACATGGGTATTTGTAAGGAAGCATAATGAGAAGAACGAGTTTGTGAGATTTGAAACTCGTTTAGTCATGCAAAGATTTTCCCAACACCTTGGGATTGATTACAACGAGACGTATTCTCCCATAATTGATGTCATAACATTCCGCTACTTTAATAATTTAGTGGTTTCCTAAAAACTGAGCATGTAGCTTATCAATGTGGTCACAACTTATCCTATAGGGATCTGGATATATATATATATATATATATATATATGTTAAAGTTCCCTAAAGACTTAAGATACTTACTGTAAATAGTTCCAGATCATGAAATACAATCTCTATTTATTTGAAGCGTTCACTTCACAGATTAAAACAATCATGCCGAATATGGTATAATTGTCTGAGTGAATACTTTATCAGAGTGATATGTGTGAATAATGAATTATGTACATACATGTTCATTAATAAAACAAGTTACACATTCTCTATAGTGGCAATTTTTGTTGATGATGTGAATTTGATTAGTACTCCTAAAGAGATCAATATGACAAGACCCCTCCTAAATTTCCCCTCGAAGTTTGTGAGAAGTCTAATAAAAACTTAATTAGAATTATACCGAAAGTCTGGTATAATCTCCTCTATTATTTATTAAAACCATCTTCTAAATGTCAGACAAAGGATTCAATATGAAACTATAGTCCAAACAATTCGAAGACAATTTCAACAAAAATCCTACACCGACGATGTAGTAGGAGGTGGTGCCTCCTTCTAGTCCCAGAACCTCGCCCCTTAAAGCCAGGAGGGTATAAGCAAACAACTATGAGTAGACATTAGAACCATACCAAAGAATAACCAAGCTAATAAAGTGATGATGATAACAATAATAAGCGTAGACAATCCAAATAGCCCAAGTAAAGCCTCAAGAGCATAGTCACCGATTGATGATCATAAATGATGCCCAAGAGTCTCTAATTAGTCTTAACTACTTAAACCTCATTTGATGAAATAATAGCTATCCCTAAAGACTTCTTCAGAAAGTAAAATCTTGATATCCTCATCTTTCAAGACAATATTAAATAACTAAAATTTTTCATTTGTACAACCTAACCACATCACCATTCATACCAACCCATTAACCATGATAATGAGTATTCACTCACAAGTATTTTCATTCTAACCAAGACGATGGGAATCATCGTCAACTTATGTCACGTGGCATAACCCTCAGTTATCTTCACATAAAACACCAAGCATGGTCTCGTAAATAAAATAATGATAATAATCAATATGATCCCACCTATTTATCAATCCTTACATGCAAAAAGATCCGAAAATATAAGTAAGTACCAACTTACTTGAATCCAATTGATTTATCTTGGTGGAACCCACGTTATCTTTACTTTCAATTGTACTCGCCATATCAATTACCTGGCCAAAGCCTTTATCCCAAACTTTAGCTTGATACCCCGGTCGTAGTTGTCATGTCAAGTATTACCTAGATATTTTGGTCATGATAGTCCTACCAAGATGTGGCTCGTACCTCATCGAGCCTATAATGGAATCCTCCATTATGTAGCTCATACTGTTTTGAGTGCATGAGGAAATCCTATGTGACATACCCCACCAAGCATGCGAGGGAATCTTCCCTGAGGTAGCTCACACCACACATAGGGTATGAGGTAATTCTCTATGATATACCTCATTGAGTTTATGAGAGAATCCTCCCCTACATAGCTCATGACATTCCGAGCCTATGAGAGAATCCTCCCTAACATACCTCATCTAGCATATGTGGGAATTGTCCATGACATAGCTCATATCTTATGCCATTTTAAGTGTATGAGTAAATTCTCCTAGACATACATCACTGAGCATATAATGGGATCCCTGACATAGCTCACACCATCTAGAGTGTATGAAGGAATCCACCCTCACATACCTCACATCTTGTTGAGCGTATGATGGAATCCTTCATAAAATACCTCACATCCTTACCAAAGTATGATTAAATCCTGCATAACATAGCTTGTTGATAAACTCCCACTAACCTTCCCTCTAGAGTCTAAGGATAACCCACTATCATGGGCCAAAACCCCAAAACCATCAAATATCTAGCCCTAAGCCCAAATATATAACGCCAGGCCCCGACGTAAAATCTATAAATCCACTCTCAATGGCTTAAACCCAAAATACACAACCCATAGCTGAGCCCAATATCTATAATCTCAAATTATTGATCAATAATCAAGCATAATCGTTCGTAATTCCAGAAATGCATAATTGATGAGCAATTCAATAAATCCAAAATTCGTAATAAATCATTAAAAAGATTATATGATTTCTCTAGCCCCATAACTAACAATTAATTATTAGGATATATCACGTTGAATTTCCAAAACGCATAATTCATACTAAAACAAATAAAACATATACTTACACCTGTGTAATAATTTGAAAGACAAAATCCACTCACTGGAAGCCTCACCAACCATAACTCTGACCTTGGCGTTGCCCAGCCCCACAGCTGCAGTGCCTATCAAAAGTGAGAACCAAAGGTAATAAGCGACGTTGCCAAATCCTACACACCTAGGGTCCTAAATCTTTTAAGTTCCCACACGACGTCAACCGTCACTTAACAAGCTAGATTCACTCCAATAAGGGTCCAATGGTCAATTGGCTTGATTGCGATCAGCGATTACAAACTTAAACACTAGAATAAAAAATCTAGATTTCCTAACCTCTGATTCTAGATCTAAACAATCCTACGGGCATGAGGATTAACATACTAACATATGTTGATGATCCAACAGCTTGCTAATCTCCGATCGAACAGACCAGATTTGAAGATTCGTCAAGCAACAACCAAAATGCATCGATTTGACAATCTAGACATGTCCAAAAGAAACCTAAGAGACAATTTTGTATATTTATGACTTCCACTAAATGGTCCAATGTGCCACCACTAGTGGCCCAGGCAATAATCCTGCGACCATAATTTTTCAAATTGAGGTCAATACCTATACTAAGAGAACAAGCATAATGGCTACAACAAACTTCACAACCAAGTCAAAGTCCAAATTTAGTTGAAAGTCGCCAAAATTTACAAAAATATGTCAGTAAAGCATAACTTTCTCGACATCTAAACACCACCTATGGTGGCCATTGAGGTTGGAGCTCAAATAAGTTTTGGAGAAGGTTAAGTGGAACACCCGACCGAAAAGTCCAACAAGACACCAAATTCGAGGTAAGCTAGCCAACATTTGAATGGTGACGTTCGGATGACAAAAGTTAAATATTTAAAACGACGAATCTTTGGGGAGCATGAAATGTAATTAGTAAAAGAAAAACTGGAATTCCACCACGACAACGGAAGTACAGAGTACAGTACACTTCTTAATGCTCACAAGGTTTAAGCAACTACCTGATTTACCTACATTTCTGATGTGTCGCACCTAAACTAGCAATGTAAATGTCAGAGCGGCAACTGAGGACTCTTCAAAATTCATGAAGTACCACAGGTACCTAAAGGGTACGAAAATAGAAGGGTGAATGGAGGTAGCAATCAATTCAGTGTAAAACCACAATTTCTTAAACACGTTTTAGACTCTCAATTTGAAAACAAGTTTACAAGTTATCATATAATAAAACATGCACGTTTTACAAGATATAATAATAAAATAATATGAAATCTCAAAATCTCATCCCATAGCATAAACATACAAGTATACAACATATAACCCATTAATTTTACTCTTGAGTCACTCAAGCCATGCACACGTGATAGGATGTGTCCCTATGATATAACTTTTGTACGTCAACCACGTGAAGACTTAGTGCTACGTACCGTCACCTTGATGGATTCTAGAAATCTCAAACAAAATTTACACGCAACAAACCAAACTTATACTACTCACTCTCAAGATTACGAATACCCAAATTTCAACCCTAGAAATCACCTATTGAGGTTGAAAACTGCCCGTGAAACCTCGATTTTTCAAAAATTCCTAGTATTTTGGTGAGTCTATCTACCTTCGTTCCTTGCACCAAAATGGTAGGAGCATATTTATGCAACATTTTATCTTATTTTCTTATGCTTTCATTAACTTTTTTCTATATTTTCTTAGTACTTAGCTTGTTTTCATGTTTTGTAAGAATTTTGGAAGCAAATTTACAACAGGAGTTAATTAGTTGCTGTTTTGGAAAATTAAAGGAAAAACTTTGAAATTGTCTACAGATTATGTGTCAATTTCTCATAATAAACTGCACCTTCTCATGAAGTACTAGCTGATGGGCCACGTATCATTGGAAAGATACGGAAGTCTAGTTTCCAGGAAATTTTACAGTTTGTGAATTGGAATTTTCTAGAAGGAGTTATGAGCGTTTTAGTACAGTAAGGTCAGCCGAATTCAGCATTCCGTTTATTACAAGAAATGAATATGCACACAAGAGAAACAAATACTTGCTCTCCCTCATTAGGACAATAACTCAGTCAGCAACAAACGTTTTATCTCCATTATTTGGAGCATTCAAACCTCACATTTACTTGGTAACGGCAGCAATGAAGAGTCATAAAGCTCCTTAATAATTAACTGAAATGCCTCCAACATTGAAGGGTGAAAAGGAAACTGTTCTCTCATTTTCCTCTATAAAAGATAGCAACAATTGTTGTCCAAACACACGGAGAGCAGCATCAAAAAGTCTAAAGGGATTTGGTAGTGACAAGGGGATAGCTTTTGGGCAGCAAGTTTCCATCTTTTTCACGGGCAGTTTTTGCCGTTTGACAAGAAGCAAATTTTCCACCATTCCAAGATTCACTGTGGCGTTTGTCGTTCTCTGCCTAGTTTTATCTTTTCTTTTCTTACACTTATTTTCACTTCATATTTGATTATGAATTGCGTTTCAAACATAATGAATATGTCTAGCTAATTATTATTTTTATATAGCTAGGGGTGATTTCGAAGCCCCAAACATGTGTTTCATAAATTAATTTTATTCAGTATTTCATTACTCATTGGTGAATGTGTTTTGTTTATCTTTTTTATAGATAACTTATTCTTGTTTACTTGTATGCCAATAAGCATGCTAGGATTTGATGCTAGAATATAAGATAGTTTCACCTAATAGTAATTATCTTATATTCATAAGTAGCAACTATCGATGGACGTTGGTATGTTAAGTAAAACCTAAGATTAACTAAGATGTGATTCATACTTATGTTTAATCTAGATAATGTCAAAATTTTCCATAGAACTTAATGATCTCTACATATTCATTTGACTTGCGATTCATGATTAGATGATGTGTAGAGAATGAAAGCGACTCAAAGTTTAATTCAATAAACTGAGAGAAAATAATAGGATTAATTAGTGCAATTCACGGTTAATTCTAGACATTGTATTTCATTAATTTGTAAAGGAATTTCTAGAAAATTAATTCATGTGCATGTGTTTGGTGTGTGGAGATTGAACCTTTAGCTAGTGTCTCACATTTCTACCTTACCTTACTTTTTCATTACTTTAGTTTTGTTAGACTACATCCAAATCTCACAACTTCTCCAATTTAATCATTTTCTTTGGTTTTCAGCTCTTTTTCCTTCATGTTAGTTAGCAAGTCTTCTAATCCCTAACGTAGAACGATCCTTACTTATCCTATATTACATACTCAGGATACTAAATTGTGTGTTAGCAATTAGCCCATCACAAAACCAACAAGTAAACAACTTAGGAAGACACTCTCGGTATAAATAAGATGATTAATAAACTTAAAGGGATCGACCAAGCCTTGCTAGGCCTCAAAATCTCCAAGTCACTATCGGGTCTGAAATTGTAACTCGAGCCATGGTGCTTCCCGTGGCTCATCGTCTTATCCAATGGAGTCTGAAGGAAGTGATCGTCATAGTACCTAGTTTCAGGGACCCTAGTTCAAAGCTCCAAGTTACATATTGGCAGCTCTTGGACGGAGCCCGTGAGGAAGAAGGTTGTGGTTATAGAATTATGTGGGTGGGGGGCATATAAGGTGGTGTCGTTACTTCATAGTCGAGGGGTGGAGGTGAAAGAGTAGTGGCAGAGGGATTCGAAATCCAAAGAAGAAGGTTGTGTGTTTTCGTGCGTTTGTCTCAATGCAAGAGAGAGAGAGTTGTCGAGTGGAAAGGAAGGTGCGATGGACTGAGGAAATAGAACAACATAAAAAACCACGTACGGGTTTGAGATGCGAGGGTTGACTTGGGCTTCCCGCTATTGGGCTTAGTAGCCTAGTATTTAGGTCCAAATTTAGTTTTTGGGCTCAGATACTTTCCACAAAACTCATAACCCTCAAAGCCCATAAAAAACTCATAAGGGCATTTTGGTACATTATAAATTTCAATTTTTTATTTGCGAAACTTGTTGTATAAATCTACCCCCTTATGTCCCCAAAATTTGTCCAACATAGGTCAAAGACACAATTCTCCAAAGTTTGTCCCCGAAACTTGTTGTATAAATCACTATTAAATGGTTTCTTTACCCAAATCCAACTAGTTCATTGTAACTCACTTGTGGGTTATCAAATTTAAATCTTCATCTTCTGATGCGACTCTCTAATTGAAATTCTATAATTCATTGTATGTTGTCCTCAAGTGATACAATGATAAGACCCGTCTCTAAATTTCCTTAGAAATCGAGCCGATTATGTTCATGTCTGACAACTTTTGTCAGACAAGAGATATCATCAATTTTATCCTTATCCATGTCTTATTAAATTAACCAAATTAAACCCACCATTGCGGAATTACCCCCTACATCTAATCCACTTAACCCGCACCTTATTATTATCAATAATTACTATGTTTAATTATGGCCGCAAAATAATTATTGTAAATAAGGTAAATTGCATATTTACTTAAAAGAAAAACATCCCACTTATACCCAAACCTTCTTCTATTATTTCCATAAAACTTTCTTTTTATCATAATTTCAGAAAATGGGAATTTTTCTTTTGATGATTTTTACATTTGTATTTATAAGAGGTCCATAAGTTTATTTTTATTCTGAAATAGTTTTGTGAGTTTTTCTTTGATCGATGCATGGATCTCAAGTTTAGAAGTTTGTAAACGTTCGACACGAGAAAATCAAAGTTCAGATGGAAAGGTTACGGATCTAAAATGACATGTTCATAAATGTGACGAAGTAAGGGCATTTTAGTCATTTTGTATAAAAGAATGAGTCAGCATTGGACTTCAAGTTGCAGCTTGAATGGGTGACCTGAGTCACCATCCTACTCTTTCGCTTAAAAAAAAAAGCACTGTTATTGTAAAAATATCATCCTCCTCATCTTCATTCTTTAATCCCAAAATGAAACCAAAAAAAAGAGAAATCGTACACCCCCTAAATTCAACTTTCAAATTGAATATAAATTTAGGAAACAAAACTTACAAGCATCATCCTCTCACCCACGTGAACATAGCCAAGCAAGTTTGGAAGGGAAACACCCATAGGAAAGCTTGGAACCGACAAAAGGAAAAGGAACCAAATTTTTCAAGAGATTTTCAGGCTACCACAGGCAATACCACTCCAGGGACATCAGAGAAGGGTAGAGCTCGATATTGAGATCAATGGAAATTCTGTGAATGGACTTTTGTTTGTAAAATATGATGCATGCATAACCATAGCTTTTGAATGTTTTGTTTCTATATGTAATTTGAAATCGTATGATTGAATTGTTGTAAATGGTATTTCTTATTCGATGATTTTCGGATTTAGAATAATTATTCATGAAGCGATTTTACACCTGTGTAACAGTAATTTGGGCATAGGCTCGGTTTCGCAAATGTTTTGACTTGGGTCAAGAGTCAAAGATTTTCTAAAATCAAGTTTTGAATTGATCCCATGAACTGATTTCACTATATGCCATCCTCGAGAGTCATTGTGATTATTTCCCATACTTGCACATAGGAGTCATTCTGTATTAGATCATAGGACTGTCTACGTGATAAGTACCTAATTAATCATCTTTTTATATCAATATCCTTTATATGTTACTTTGTTAGAACCTTAATTATATTCATTATATCTCATTTTATTCTTTTCATGAATTAATTACTAGAATTAATTAATTCGTAATCAATTGCAAGAATTGATACTTAAATTAACACTTACTAATTAGTTGTTCAAATACCTAGGATTTTTTGAGCCCAAATTGAGTCCATGTATTGCAGAACCCTAGCCCAACAAAGCATCCACGAGCCCATCACGCTTTGAAGCCCGGCGGCCAACTCACAGTCCATGCGTTGCCAGCCCAGCTTCCCGCATGGCCCACTTACAAGCGACTCGCGTCTTCAGCCCAGCGAGGAGAAGTCCAGCGCGCCACTCCAGACGCAACTCCACTGACCCAGCCCATTTCTGCGTCCGATCTCGCCAGCCCACTGACCTAGCATGCATCATCATGCCCCAACTTCAAACAGCCGCACCGAATTTCAGTGGAGCCCAACAAGTTCTCCACGTTTTCTCAGCTAGTCACGCCAGCAAGCCACTTCAACAATCCGATTTCATCAGCCCAGTACGCGTGGGCCAGCTGTTCCATCTTCCCAAATCCAGCAGGCAACTCAATTTCCATACAAAGAAAGGAAATAATATTTTCTTTATTTTTCAGGATTTAATTAAGTTTTGTTTTACCTTATAAATTAGGATTTAGATTTCCTTTTTAATTAAGATATTATTATCTTTTTCTTTTCATTATTAATTAGTTTAAACCTTTTCTTTTAGTATTTAAATTGTGAACTCCTATGTATTTGAAGATTAATTTTCTACTATAAATAGAGAGGCTTATGTTATTTGTAAAAGGTCCCCAATTTTTATACCAAAGCTCTGTAAAGGGTCCCCCATTTTTGTACCAAAGCTCTACTTAACCAATTTTCTCTTTTCAATATATTCAAGATTTTTTGTTCAAGGTTAATTATACCATACTTCATATTTTACACTTTTATCCGTGACTTAGTTGGGGGGTCCCCGCTTGTCTCATCAAAAAGTGTTCATTCACTTCGTATCCATAGGGTGTCCCGAAGAGAAAAAGTATAACACGGTCTCTTTACCTTATAGTTATCTCTTGTGCTTGAATATTGTTTTTATGAACTGATTTCTAATATCATTCTTGGTTTTATGATTTGTATTGATTCAATTTTCTATGTGTTTTATGATTCTAGTTTTTGTTATGTTTGTATGTTCGCGCTTAATGCTTGACTAGATATAGGGGGTCCCGAGTCCAGATCATTGAAAGTGTCATCGGGGGTCCCGGGCACGTACTTAAGAGAATGTGCAAGTAACTCGTAAGGCTATAATTAGAGGATTTTATAGGTTGAAGTTAATAGAATTCATGAATGAGTTAGGTTAAAGATGAGTTTACCATGTAAATAATAGATTAGGTTAGTTTAGAATTAGTTAATCACTTAGGATGATAGAAACAATCAACTACCCCCTTATTAATTAGTCAAACAATAATCATGCTTAGATACCCTCAATCCCCGGTTAATAACGATCCTTACTTATCAATGCTACAATCTACAAAAAAGGTTTTAATTTGCATATGTTTTTATTAAGTATTGAGTGTGACTTTGAGTTTATTTTAATACTTAGTTTTAATGTATCACTACACATAGTATAGGTTTTTGAAACGGCTAAAGCTCGGATTTTTCCTACATAGCCAAAGCTTAGGGTAGATTTCCAAATGGTTACGACTTGGGTAATTCCTAAGTAGCGGAAGCTCAAGGTAGTTTCCCAGATGGTTGCAGCTTATGGTGATTCCTAAGTTGTCAAAGCTTGGGAAAGTTTCGTAGACAACAGTAGCTCAGAGTGATTCCAAGGTAATCGAAGCTCAAGGTAGTTTCGCAAACAATTGCAACATGGGGTGATTCCTAAGGAACAAATGCTCGTGATAGCTCCCAAGTAGCTGAAACTCGGGGTATTTCCCAGACGGCTAATACTTGAGTAGTCGAGGACTAGTTGTGATTGTTTTATGATATTTTATTTCCAAACATAATTTCATAAACATGGATTCCAGGGAAATATAAGCAACGTGAATTTTACGTTTTTGATGTTTTTGTGTGTCCCATCAGTTATGGTTTAATATTCAAACTGAAATCCTGCTGTTTATAATTTGATAAGGATTTTTATGCATGCCTACATTGTTTCTATAACTAGAAAAAAGTATATTTCTCGGAAATGTATTTTTAACAATTATTTTCATCCACTCACGCTTTACTTGCTATGTATCCTCTCCAGGTAGTTGAGTAAAGGAAAAGGCTGATTTGGAGAAGGAGGCATTAATTTTTGGTTGCGCACTCTGTGAGATTACTAAGAAGGATTTATACCTTTGTATATACAATTATCCTAGATGCTCTAAATACCATTGAACATATGGTTAATTGGTTGTTTTAAATAGTTTGGATTAAATTGGTATTCGTTTATAGATATCTCTTGTTTGATAGGTTTGAAGACAATTTGACCTTCTTATAAGGGAGGTTTTGTCGGTTTTCCAATAGATTCCTTGTATTTATAATTTAAGGCCCTAAATGTATTTTTCGAATTTTTTTCTGGCTGTCAAATGGGCGCAGAGCCTTTCATGGTTATCAATGTGATTTCGAGAAAGGTCTCGTCACTATAAGTCAGATATGATGAGAAGGTAACTAAAACTATGACTACGGGGAAGGTTTTCCCCAAACATTAGTGATCTAATGACAGGACCCATCCCAATCCCCCCGGGATTAGTGCGGGATGACCCTGCTCCCGTCTGACACGAAGTGTCAGACAAGGGATATTTTCGACCTTTGCCCTCCCGGGTTATCAAAGTACGCCAGGATCCGGAGAAGGTATGTGATATCTCGGTCTCTGTTACAGTCCACATCCGCTGTCAACCTGAAGGGCAGTCAAAACATTAAAAGCTGCGAGTGGACAAAACAAGAGTTTATAAAAACATTTTAACGAGAAGACATTTGTACCCTTCACTAAAAAGCATGCATGCATTCGAAAACCATTTATCAAACCGTTCATTAGGGCCTTAGCCCAAAATCATAAGAAACCAAATACACGGGCCACTGCCCAAATCCATGAAGATACCAAACACACGGGCCACTGCCCAAAACCTGTGCACATCACATATCACATATTTATATCACATACACATATAATTCACACAACCAATCCTGTCACGGTTTCCAAAGCTACGCGCGTGTTACCCGGGTCTCAGTCCGAGTCTTCTCAAAGTCAAGATCAATGTCCACAGACCACTGACCCTACCCGAGTTAATAGTAATCATAGCCTTCTTGAGAGTAAGGAACCCAACTGGGGGGTGACTCCACTCAGTCGGTGCTCCGTGACTACTCCGGGGTCCATCCAGGCCAACGACCCTCCCCGGAGGAGATAGAAGAACAAGTAAAGGAAGGTATATGAAAATATATATACATAACATAAAAACTCATGCCCGGTTCCCCTGAACCGTCATGATCCATAACATCCATTAACCAGGGTTCATGCCGGTTCCCATAAACCGTCATGAACCAGAATGACCTGGCAAAGGTTCATGTCGGTTCCCATAAACCGTCATGAACCACAATGACTTTTCCAGAGTTCATGCCGGTTCCCATAAACCGTCATGAACTTGGAAATCCACGTAGGGTCCCTGACCTGAAATCATAAACCGTAAAGTAACTGTGTCTCGTGCCCGAACATATGACTCAATTGGGCACCGTGCCCGATATCTAAGGGTCAGTCACGACTCCGATCATAGGGATGTGTGTAACCATCAATCCAGGACCGCCCTCAATCCTGGTATGTCGCCGTGAACGTATCAACTGACGCGACCACCACAAGATCATGGTGCACTCATCACCGATAGATACCCAAAACCGTCAGCACTCCGAAGTCGAGCCTCCCCAGGCTGCCGTACCACGAATCGTGCATCGTGACCTCTCCGGAAGTAACACATCCCAATCCGGAGGCGAGCGTCGTATCGTCGATCGCCGTGCACATAGCACCCGTCGCGACCACGATTTAGACCCGAAGGTCGTAAATAGTGTCATATGCCCGAGACCAAACCAAATGGGTCTTATACCCGAGTTTATTCTTTTAGAAATCCAAAACCAAATCATTTAAACCAATAAAGAAATACAGATCCGTATAAGCACCGTATAAGGCTGAAACCTTGAAATACGTGCTTATACGTAACCACATACAAATGAACCCATGACATCATCAAACATGTAATAAAACATATAATAAACATTTATGCATGCACCAATTTAGAAAACAAGGTCCACTCACAGACCGTCCGAGCTGCCGCCTCGATTTGCGTGCCATACGGCTCCCCGAGCCGATCACCATCACCGGGACTTCCAAACCTGTCCAAATTTTAATCGAAGGTTAATAACTACTTAATTAACCTCCTACCAAAGCCCCGTAATTTTCCCGAGCTTTTAACTATTTTTAAACCGACCCTAAACCTTTCGACACCCCGAAAACTATCGAAACGATGTCCGATTGACTCAAGACCAGTCCCAAAATCTTCGTTACATCGAATAAAAGATTTCCCGTGTTGAACATTTTCCTAAATTATGGTCCACACACCCTCACGCTCTCCTAGAAGGGCAATATTACTATTCATCATCATCAACCTCAGAAAACCGGTCTGAACCGGCCGGGTACTGTGCTGAACCGGCCGGTTACTGTGCTGAACCGGTCGGTTACTGTGCTGAACCGGCGTGACCGATTCAGTGCCCCTCCTCCTTCGTTTTCGGTCCGTTTGCTCCCATTTTAATCCCTAAATTCCTATTTCTTCATTTCCTATCTAAACCAATCAACAAAACTACCTAAAACCCGTATAAACCCATGGTTCCAAAATGGAACTCACGACCAAAGTTTTCCATTTTCCCTCCCATGGCTTCTCAGCCGTTAAACCCCTTAAAAATCTTCATATTGAGTCCCTAGCAACCTAATAATCACTTCCTAGGCACCCAAAAACAAGCATAATGTAGAAATTGAAAAATAGGAAAGATTGGTCCTTATCGTGCACCCGCACGGGTTCGTGGCTCCACTGCCCACAGCGGCGCCTTCCTGAGCGGCCACCGCATCCAACAGCCTCCCCACTCTCTGGTCTCACTCCTGGTCAAAATGGATGGGTTTTGGGTTGCACAGAGATGGAGAGAAATGGTGAGATCGAGTGGGTTTTGGGTGTGTGTTTGAAATGGAGAAAATGGAATGGTTTGCACGGTGCATGAAGGAAATATGGTGTCCATTGGATGGGTGACACTTGTCACTCATCCATTGGGCATCAGGACAAATATCTGGGCCCACTAGAGTCCAAAAGTGAACCCGCCTCGTAATTCGTGCAATAGTGCACTCGAACTTCCGTGATCTGTAACTTTGCCGTCGAACGTCCGAATTCAACGTGCCGCCTGTCTATGGATTCGTATCGTCCTTATCTACGTAATGGTCTTCGACCCTCAGTAATCGGACCTCCCGGTCAAACAGTCAACATTTGCCCCCTTTTAACCATAATTACAAAAATGCCCCTAAACTTCCGAACATCATAACTTCCTCCTCGAACGTCGGAATTGAACGTGCCACCTGTCTATGAACTCGTGACGTCACGAACTACGTCACGATCATCGGTCAAATCCAATTTGACCTCCCGAATGGAAAGTCAACATTTTTCCATGACTAGGGGCAAAACGGTCATTTCGCATCGTTCGTCCGATTTCGCTCAACTAATCACGGATTAGCCTCACTATCGTGATTAGTCACTAATCTAATCTAGGAATTTGGGACGGGTCGTTACATCTAAGGTTCTCAATTGGAAATGTTTAAGAATTTTGTTTGAGGTAAAGTATGATTTCATTCTCAAACAACCTAGTAGTTTCATACTAAGGTAGGTTCCTATGCACAAATAAGAAGGTCACTAGTCTATCATTCGATTTAAGATCAACCCATAGACACTACTTGTAAGGTTGGGGTGAAGTCACTTGACACAACTATAGGATACAAATGCTCATGTTTTCACTCAGAACCAGAAAGTGATTGAGTGAATCACCATGACCACTCAATCACAAGTAAAATGGAAAGGTCGAAAGCATGAAACCTCACCACACTTCTGAACTGAAAAGCACTTATTTGTGTGTATGTTTAATCCCATGAATAATCTATCTCCACAGTACTAACTTTCCATTTTAGGTTTCAACAGAACACGTTCTTCGAAATTCCTAGTATTCATTTAGTCAAACAGATCGAATTAGAAAATTAGGCACTATACTCCTCAAAGAAAACTAACACCATAGTATTGGTTCCCTTCGTAATAAAATACAAGGTTAGCAAGAAGAGTTCGCAGAAAAAGCCTACTTGCACGCGTACCCGCAATTCCTGTTTAAACCCATATACCACAAATTATACGAGTAGGACACTCATTCATATAGTCTGAGTCGTTATCTACCTATCGCGCTGATCATAGGTCTTCAATTAAGCATTATCTTATATTATTTTATACCCTTTATACTTGGATTTTAATACTAAAATAATAAATAATTAGAGAAAATATTATATTTTGTGATATTTTTGTTTAATTAAATAAATCTTGGAATTTGGAGCGTTTTGGCGAAAGAATCATCCCGATCTAAATTATAACGAATAAATTATAGACGAGTTTAGATGAAATTATATAATTTAATTTGTAATTGATTTGCAGGCCCAAAAGTCTCCTGCCAGCCCTGCTAATGTGGTTGGGACGCGCTGGCCGAATAGCTTCTGCACGATCGGCGCGCGTGCGTCGAACCCGTCATCCTTCTGTCCGCAGGCGTGCACTGGCTTACCTGCTCCGCTTGCAACTACATTTCACCGAACTCACTTCATCATTTTCTGCAACTTCTCACCAACCCTTCAACTGCTCTCTTTGCAGTAATTTTTTAGTCATTTTTCTGAATTTCCAGCACCAAACCATCCCTAAAATCATCATTAATCATCATTGTTCATCATTATATTTTTATATTTTATTTTTGTATTTTTTATTAGGATTTTGGCACTCCCTCTATAAATAGGGAGGTCATTTCAAGTCCCCAAGGGTCCCCATTTTTGGTTCTCTTTTTAGTGGTTTAGGTTTTAATTTTCTCTCTTTTTCACTCTTCATTTAATTTTATCTTCTTTCTTTTTGTTCTTTATATTTTGGGACCATTTTAACTTCTTATAGATTTCTTATTAATTAGCTTTCTTTTAATTCTTGTTCTTAATTTATGTAATTTCTTAATTTCATTTTTTCTTTACTTTGTTCTTGTGATTTTTCTTTGAGATCTCTTAAACACATTTTTATGTTTTCCTTAAGTAATACCTAGGTCGGGTATTTCCGAAATAATTATAGAATTTAAGTCCGAATTCTTATGTTTTATCCTCCATCTTCATAAGGTTCCAGCCGCTGTTCGGTGTTCCTTATGAATAACATTCCATTGTTTCCATCCACTTTCGGAATCACAAGTTGTTCTTGGGTTCTGAAAGTGTAACTTTGTTCCCTTTACTTAAACTCTTATTATTGTTTCGGTTTACTTATAATTCAATATATGTGTTGGTATTTTCTTTCTAACATTTGTAAGTAAGAATGCAATCTCCATGTGTTTTACTTTTTGAATTTTTTTTACTTCAAATGTTTTATTGCTTAAACTTCAATTATACGCTAAGTGTTTATGACCGCTGTTCTGTGCACTTAGTAGAAAATTGAAGAGATTTAATGTTTGACCGCTGTCCGGCGCATTAAATCATAAACTTAAGGTGAATCATATTGTAGATAATAATCCACTGTTCGATGCATTTATAATATGAAAAATATATGCATGTATTTGAGATGATTAAGGTAGGATTTCGTGATTGGTTCTAGATGAGCATAATATTAGAGTGTTGGTAAAAATATGTGTTTGAAGAAAGTTCACTTGTACAAAAGTTAAAGTAGAAGTAGAATTAAGTTCTTAATTATTTTTACTTGTTTTCTTTATTCTATGATTACAATCTTTTCAAACCCCTGATTTAATTTTTTATTCTTTTATTCTTTAATTTTTTATTTTTTATTTTTTATTTTTTATTTCATTAATTCATTAATTCTCTTATTCATTAATTCTTTTATTCTTTTATTCTTTAATTCATTTATTCTTTAATTCTTTATTATTTAATTATTTACTCATTTAATTATTCTTTGATTATTCATTATTCTTTTTTACTAACATATTATTAATGTTCCATAATTTCCCTGGTTAAGAACGATCCATATTTACCAATACTACATCTACACAAAAAAGGTTTAAATTGCATAATGCTCAATTTACGTGCTTAATTTAATGTGTAGTTTGGGCGTTATCAATTTTTGGCGCCGTTGCTAGGGAGATTAAAAATCATTCTTAATGTGTTAGTATGTATAAAATTGTTTATATTTGAAATGTTCATATTTGTGAATTAAGTGTACATATTCTTAACTTTTGTTTATTTATTTATTTATATGTACACTTGATGCCATGCTACTTGTTCATATTTTATTTGTTTTCTTTCATAGTATTACATGTATATTATTTGTTCACAATTACTTTATTTTTTCTTATTTATTTTTTTATTTATTGTTTTGTTAAACTCTAAAAAAAATATATATAAAATAATAATAAATTTGGAATTAAAAAAAAGGGGAATTTAGTCTTGATTTAATTGTGCATACTTGATAATATGTGAGTGTATATATTAAATGTTCATATTTAATATATTTATTAAATATTCATATTTGTTATAATTACCTATACATAGAATTGTTCATACATTCTCTTTTGTGTTAGCATAAAAATGATTATATATGTCCATGAGATACTTGCTTACTTTGTACTTGTTCATAATGTTTATCTCTCCACATATTCTTATTATACTTGTATATTATTTTTATTTACTTATATACTTGTTCATAACTTTTATTTTTATGGTTGTTCATAATTTTGATTCATATGATTGTTCTTATTATATTTGTTTATAATGTTCATACTCTTACTTGTTCATAATTTTTAATTTATACTTGTTCATAAATGTTCTTTAATTGTTTTATATACTTGTTCATTTTATAATTTTTTTTTATGTAAATTTAAATTTATATTTTACTTGTTATTTTATACTTATACATACTTGTTCATAATTGACTTTCATTTATGTTTGTTTATAATTCTTATGCTTGTCATATTATTCTTGTTCATACTTGTACATAATGTTCATTCTTTTTACTTGTTTATAAATGCATATTGTGCATGTTCACTTTTCCTATTTTTACTTTTATTTATTTTTATTTGTTTTTGTAATTTAAAAAAAAAAACATAAAATTAGTAAACAAAAAAAAATTATTTTCTTCATTTATTTATTTATTAAATTCCGAAAAAAAAATAATTAATAAAAAAAATTAATAAAACCTTTTCATTACCTAAAACAAAAATTATATATATATTTACTTTACAACTTTCTTTAGTTTTAGTTTCATGTTAGTGTTAATTCATACACGTGAATAAATTTTGTACACATGTTACTTGTTATTCTTCATACTTGTTCATAATTGTTATACTTGTTTATAATTTTCATTTGTATACTTGTTCATAATTTTTTATTTTTATATTTCTTTATGTAAATTCAAACTCTTATTGTACTTGTTCATACTTGTTTATAATTGTTCTTACTTATTCATACTTGTTCATAAATTGTTCATAACTTTTTTATTTCATAGTGTTCTTCATATTTGTGCATAATTTTTATTTATTTATTTCTTTTTATTTTATTTTAATTTTTTTTCTTGTTCATAATTGTACATATTTGTTCATACTTATTTGTTTATACTAGTTAATAATTTGTATATTACTTGTTTACATTTATTTTATTTATGTGTTCATGTATTTATTTAAGTTTGTCTTTTTCTTCAATTAAAAAGAAAAACAATTTCTTATCTTAACTTTGTATTAGTGTAAATATAAATTTATAAATAAATCTTGTACATATATTAGTTTATTAATGTGAAATTGTTTTGTAAATATCATTACTTGTGAATAAAACCATACTTGTGAATAAATTGTCCATCCTTGTATAAATTGTTCATATGTAAATTGTCATGTTATATTTGTAAATTGTGCATGAAAACATACTTGTAAATAGTTCTTGCATTCATGCATTAGTCTCGGCTATATGTAGATCACTTGTGCTTCGAAGTTTAAATTTTGATCTTTAATGGAATAGGTGAAGACTCTTTTGTTAACTTTCACCTACGGTGATTGTTAATACTTGAGTTATCTTAATTCTTCTAGAGTAAGAAATTTTTGAGGGTGATGTCTAGGACATGAGACGGTATTCATAACGGGTTTTCAATCTAAGAAAGGGATATCAATGGAGTTTAAGCCTCGGGATGTCTTGAAATTAGCCATGCCTCTTATGTTTATTCTTTCTAACCTAGTCACGCAACATACCAAGTTAGAATGGGCTCCAAGTCCATATAACCCTAGGGAAACCATCCACAAAGGTCATCATTAACTTACACACCATTTAAAACATCAAACTTCTGTAGGGTAACCCCAACGGGGCTTAAAAACACTTAATATGGAGTAAAACACACTCAAACCTGTCCAAAAAGCCTCAATAATAGGTCCACTCATTTAGGCGCCGTCCTCTGTCGCCCTCACACCAAAATTTCATGCAAACACATCAGGACGAAGCTAACAGCTATGAGAGTCTGCTAATTGTATTTTGGAGTTAAAGGGATACCTAGTTTATCCATAAATGGATCAAGAAGAACATTGGGTCTGAAATTCCGACGAGGTCACCGTCATCATTCCCAGAAGGTAAAATGACATGCAAGGTCATTAGTACAATGCTCCCATCACGGTAAGTTGATTGATATGAATTGGAGTCCATGAGGTTACCTGGATCAATCTATAGCTCTCTAGGTTGCTCTCGGGTCCTAAGAAGGTCGAGTCCTCCCATTTAGGCCACGACAGTTATCGGGTCTCTGAAGCCTGACCAACGGTAGCCCAAACACCAGGCAAGGCGGTCGATGTTGTTAGGTTCTAGTCTGAGTCATTTGGAGTGGGTAATCGTGTCTCACGGTTGAGGACACCTATCGTGAGCATTGTAGTCAGAGGTGGGGTTTAGAGGGGAAACACGATGGGGAAGGAAGAGGAAGGAAACCACTAATTTAACTTGTGAGATCATAGTGTAAAATTTACGGTGGAGATACGGTGGAGTTGGGTGACCAATGATGTGGGTTCTCGGGCATGGCTAAGTTTGAGGGAGATTGAAGGGGTTAACTAATTCCATGAACTAGTCACATGGGTGTGGATTTGGATACTTTCTTTTGCATAAGAAAATTTGGCGGGGGCCTCCATATTGGGCTTGGATCAAAGACTAGGCTGCAATAAGGGGAGCCAAAGATAATTGGGGTGTGTTCGGGCTTCCAATTTGGGCCTGGGTTATCTTGGGCTTAATTATTGTTTTGGACTAGTAAAATACGTACTCCAACCCCATACACCTGACAAGTAGCCCATAAGCAAAGAAATTGAGGCCTAACGACACTTGTGGGGGGTGATATGGTAATTTTGCATTTTTCGTTTCTAAATTTTGATACGGGATGTATCAGTCTACCTCCCTTAAAGAAATTTTTTCCCTGAAATTTAATCAACGCCCGCCAAAGGTACAACTACTAACAGTTACTTGAAGTTGACTGCACTACCACGACCAAAAGTTAACTTCCTTGCAAGGTCCGACAGATAAATGCTCCTTCCAAGAGATTCACCAGTTCTCTAACATCAAGCTACTGGTGTGTCTCATCGGTTACAATAAACAACTCAATAAATGTTTCCCCTTAGTGATACAAAAAATCAGATTCTTTCTGAATACTTTTCTGAATGTCCTGTAAGGGTTTCTTGGTCAACAACAAGTCTCTCCCAAACCAATATTGAACCCTCAAAAAAGTAAAGTCTTCTTCACTAAAAATTTCATATATGTTAAGGAACTCCTAATACTTTTGTGTTCTAATTGTCTCAAAATGTAACTCGCATCATGGTGTTCCTATTTCAACTCCAATTCGTCTAAGCAAGCACAACGAGATGATCGTTACCAGTACCGAACTCATTGATCTCTAGGATTCAGTCTACCTAGATGCCAACAATTTTCCTAGTACCTCTTAATAGCAGTGATAAATCTCGTTGCTAAGAGCTAATTAGGGTTCATACTAAATCGACAACTAATACGGTCTATGAACCAGTTCCCTCAGACAACAGTTTAAGGCACAATATAGGTAATAAGATAGTTACATTCAAACAGACCTCAAGGTTCAAATGGTGACTCAACACAACTCTTCTCTAAATTAGTGGTCTAGGGTGGGATTAGAAATAAGTAAGTTTGACCAATTTCTAGATATTAGGATAATGAGAGCGCGGCCCAAACGTTAGTCCTTCAGATTCTTCAAGTAGCTAACACCAACTCAGTGATCCTTCCAGTCCTTGAGTTCAACATGGGTATAGGGGAAAACACAAAGTGTAAAGTCTAGTTTGATTGGATCTTCAAGAGAAGAATGTATAACGTAACCCACCACTAGTCGACACATCGTAGCTAACGATTCCTCGGGTTTCTCCTGATAGTCAACAAGTCTAGATAGTTACCTCAATAAGGAGGTATCGATTTCCATGAAGGCTCCTTTTAATCCATACTTCCAATCTAGTGTTAAGTCTTTATCAATCACAACTCAAAATACGGTACAACTCTTGGGAAGGATTAAATGGTGTAAAAATCACAGAAGGCCTTACCTCAAAATTTAGTGATGATTCTCGAGGTGGAGGTATCAACATCTCAATTTGCGGCAAGGTTCTTCCGTAACACAGTCTCAAGGTCTACTAACTTCCAGTCGAACTCTAGGAGTTAAGGTTTCAAAGCTAAGTTCGATACATTTTAAGAATGTCCAAGATTCGGTCTGTATAATTATAAATAGTAAAAGGTTCATCGAAGGTGTAGGAACGACACTCCATTTCTCGTGTGACTTTAGGAAAAACGCATAAAGGAGGTCATTAACAAAAAGCTTGACCAATTGTTGGGGAGAAAAATTAAGTGATGTAGTGAAATCCTACGACTCAGGGTCAAAGTACGAGTCAAACACTACTAATCGTCGGGCACCTAGGCTAGTTCCCGGATAAAGGTTACCAATATAATCGGAAATAAGACACACCATTACTTAACTAGTGAAAGTGCATTAGTAAGAGGTCAAAGCGACAAGCGTGAGTAATGTCCAAAATTATCCCTAGAGTTCCAACAAAACAACCTTAACCTTGCCCAAGGTTAACATTCGGTTGTAGATCTACAACCATTGGTCAGCCCTAACTCGTAGCACAAGTTGACCGCGGTAGTATGGCCACTAGTTAAAAGGTCACATCCAACAAAAAGGGTGTAAACCAAGTCATCGATCGAATAATTGGCTTTAAATCAACCAGAGGCGAAGTCTACACTTATACACGGGATAGAAACGTTCTTGCATGTTTCCAATAATAGAAGATAATTGAGTGTTTCAGAGTGATTACTTGACAATAGGTCCTAAAGAAATAATGTCAAGTGCTGGAATCCTAATTGAACCTAAGCACGTATATGACGAAGTCTAAGAATAATCCAACTTCAAGTGGATAGCTTCCTGCTTGGGTTCCCACAAAAATACTTCCTTTGGTACTTCAAATTCATGTTCAAGTCGAACAACTTGACTAAGATAAGCATGCACTAAGTCCAATTGAAGTGGACTAATCCACAACAAGCCTAAGTAGCTAGAATCCAGAATTTGTAAGTAGTATCTAGAGATATCTCTAGTCATCCTCGTACTAGTGATTCTTGTCATCCTCGTACTAGGGATATCTAAGCATATAATATGAGCTTACGCCAAATTAGTAGGCTCGTAAAAGTTAGATGACATGTGTTGGTAAGTCTTTTTGGGTTTAAAAATGGATTTTTGGTTAGTCCATTTGTTGATCAATTTGCTGGTTTAGATGATGATCTATGGGATTAGGCAAACTCGGGGAAGCTGGTTTCGAAGGCCATCGTGACCGGAGTTAGTTGGAATCTGGATTTGAAGACCACGACTTACTATTCATCGAATCATAGGTATATTCAAGCTATTTTTCTATATTTTGAGTCCATAGATTAATTAGGGATGACTAGACGATCAATTAGGAAGAAACGGGGATCGATTTGGTTGAGAAATGGTGAAATGGTGAGAGGGTTAGATCTGCGGGTCTGCGCGACCCAATTTTCAGGACCCATACGGAGGTTTACATGATGACATCATCGTGTCAAAACTGACATGTCAGTCGAGCAACTGTCAGAGGTGGACCAATGGTAGGTTGACACGTGCCACATGTCAGTGTATAATTAGCACTGACATGTCAATGAGATGGACCAATCAACTGTTGCCACATGTCACTGACATGTCAGTGTCGTGGACCAGTGCGCAATTGACACGTGGCATAGTTAGATATGACAGTTGTCAGAACCTGTCAGATGTAACGTTAGTGTAACGTTAGCATGACGTCAGCCGTTGAATTTAAAAGCTGACCAGCTTACGTCAGCGTTGACTCACGCGTTGGGGCATGTGGGCAAAAATTTTAAGGTGGGACCAGTCTCATTTTAAAAGTTTCGACGATCTGGATCCAATGGTGGTGGTTTCAAGTAGATTACAGATCGTTAGGTTGGTCAAATCGAGGTTTTTAGCCTCGGGAAGCGTGTTTGGGATGCATTCCAGAGTTGGTACTATTCATAGGTCTTAGGTATGACCTTATAGAGTCTGCTAGTGACCGTTGGTATGATTTGGACAGGTCTGGAAGTTCTAAAGATGGAGAATTGTCCTCGGGGAGGCTTATGCACGCATATCGAGGCATAGTTAGGATGGTTTGTGAGTGGAATTTTTTGTTTTCTAAATGTGATGGATGCATAACTGTTTATATGTTTTAAATATGTTATTTATGATGAATATGATTGTGGTATTTAGTATTCATGAAGTTGCACATATTTCGAGGTTTATGATTTTATACTGTGTTTATACATGTTGGTATTTCCATGATAGTTTAATGGAATGGTTTTGGATTTGGAAATATGGAATTGGGCATGAGACCCATTTGATTTGGAAACTATCAGACTTGGAGTCCATTTGATTTAATGAAGTATCGGGCTGAGACCCATTTAGTATGAACACTCGGGCTAGAGGCCCAGTTGATTATGATATCGGGCATGAGTCCCATTTATGGTTTATAGAAAGGAAATAGATTTAACGGTATTCCAGGAAACATCCCCTTTCTAAATGGTTTTGAAAGGATTTTATCAAATGTTTTACATATACCAACCTTATATGTGGATATGTGGATGATCTCCTCTAGCTGTCTAGGACACTGGGGTAGTCACGGTGCATTGCCTGCGAGGGGTCATTACACGGAGCGACCAGACCGTATAGTGACTCAAGAGCAGGATTTTTATTATTAGCGTCTGGGAAGTCAGACATCTGGGATGTCATAGATAGGCTCGGAGAGACCTCGAGCCGCACGCGTAGCCTAGACTGTGACATGACATCTTGGACGTCAGGCGTCTGGGACGTCGGGCATCTGGGATGTAAGACCCGGTCTTGAAAGTAAGAACAGTGATCAAGACCCATGATCTTGAGAAGCAAGAACGGTGAGATAGACCGATGAGCATGGAAATGCATGATCGATGAACAATCCCACATCGCTCACGGAGGGAAAGGTGAATTGTCTTATATGTGTGGGCACGTATCTATCTAAAACAAGGCCTTTTGGGAGCCCACTGGAATTGGATTCCTTGGGTACTCTAAAGTTAAGTGAGTTAAGGCTAGTGCAATCCCAAGATGGGTGACCTACTAGGAAGTTGTATGTGAGCTCCCGAGAACAAAACCCTGAGGGCTGGGCCCAAAGCGAACAATATTGTGCTAGATGAGTCGGGTCGTGACAGAAACGAGATTGGGCCCTGAACTGAAATATGCCAGAGAGCACGCTGGGCCCCAAGGGGGGTGGATTGTAAAACCCGGTCTTGAAAACAGGAACGTTGAGCAAGACCCGTGAGCTTGAGAAGCAAGAATGGTGAACAAGACCCATGAGCTTGGAAATGCAAGATCGGTCAACAATCCCACATCGCTCGGGGAGGGAAAGGTGAAGTGCCTTATATGTGTGGGCACATATCTATCTAACACAAGGCTTTTTGGGAGCTCACTGGCTTTGGGTTCCTTGGGAACTCCAATGTTAAGCAAGTTGAGGCTAGTGCAATCCCAAGATGGGTGACCTACTGGGAAGTTGCATGTGAGCTCCCGAAAGGAAAACTGTGAGGGCTGGGCCGAAAGCGAACAATATTGTGTTAGATGGTTCAGGTTGTGACATGGGATGCCAAGTATTGGTATAAACATGTTTTATTAGATTTACGTATTTACGGATTTACTGGATTTGAGGATTTGGATTTACTGTTTTGGGCTGAGTTCCCACACTATTGGTTTTATAGTTTTGGACTAAGGCCCTAATGATTTGAGGAAGGAAATGGATTTGGTTTTATAAATAGTTTTATTATATTTGAATTAACTCATTTTAGTATGCATGCATGGTTTTAAGTTAAGGGCATAAATGTCTTTCGTGAAATGAGTTTTACCAAATTATTTGTTTTTGTCCACTCACAGATTTTATGGTTTTTAATACCGTTCAGGATGATCGCAGATGCGGGCTATAGCAGAGACCGAGACATCACATTCCTCCACTGATCCTAGCGCACTCTAGAAGCCCCGAGTGGGCTAAGGTTTGGGTTATCCCTTGTCTGGTCCTTCGTGTCACACGTGAGTTAGACGGGAGCATGGTACATCCCACGTTAATCTCGGGGGGATTGGGATGGGTCATGTCAAGGTGGTATCAGAGCGAGGTTAACATGTGGTACTCTGATACCAAGGTAGTATCAAAGCGAGGTTTTAAGTTGGAACCAGAGCAGTAGTGTGCGCAGGTACAGGATGTGATATCTCTACATGGATTCAGCCCGTCATCAACGTGAAAGTTAGAGTAAAGAGTATGAGAGTTAGTGGAAATGAATTGTGGACAGGATGTGTTTAGAATCAGATGACATAGTTAGGGCGTAGCTGTGCCATGGGTCGATCGGTGTCATGTTTTAGCGTGTGATTAAACCCTCCTTAGTGTTAGATATGACGATTTGAAGAGTTGAGACCATCTATTGGTCATGTCTGACTGGTGATGCTGCTTCTAGTGGCCGAGGTCTAGGAGACTATTTTAGTTCGATGGTCCGAAAAATATGGGTTCAATAGTTGGGTTGGATATGACGATAGTGTGAGTAATGACCATCCAACAGTGAGGTCAGGTCATGTTGAGTTGGGAATTATGCGGTAGAGAGTAGCAGGGTTCGAGGAACCCTAGTTGTGATGTATGGTTTGGAAATGTGAGTAAGCTAGTGGTTTGGATTTGGCGACTTTACTAAGTCGAGACCGTTGGATAGGTTAGATTGGGAACTCTGCTGCAGAGGGAATCCGAGATTGTGGACAACCCTAGAGGAGTATAATGGAGTCCAGTTGAGACTGTTGAGAATTTGGTGACGTTCGGGGAACGTTCGTTTCTTGTCTAGTTTGGTTAGAATGGTGTTACCCAATTCTAGTGGACCTGGTGAGTCCAGTTGACCCAAGTGGAGCCTAGTGGAGTCTAGTTGAGGTTAGTTGAGACTATTGAGCATTGAGCAACATTCGAGGGACGTTCCTCGTTCCTTTTCTTGTATGATTTTTTAAGGTGGTTGTGTCAGAATTGTTGAGTTTGAAAGGAGTGCTAAGAATTTATTCGAAGTTGGAAGAAGCCGAAGAGAATCAATGGAAGTGTTTAGTTTTGAGAAAAGGATTAAGCATTACAGTAACTATCAGAGAATACTCTTAGTCAGCAAAGGTGACTTCTCTTTTTCCCTTTGCTTAGCCAGAGCTTCTGGCTTGGCCGTCAACATGATTGCAAGAGTTGAGACATGAGGGTGTGCTCAGAGGTTGTAACCATAAAGTTGGAAACGTGAGAATCAGATAGTGATGGATGACATCTTTTTGGATGTGCATAAACGGTATAAACAGACAAGTGAAGTTGTTAGTGAGTAACGTGTTTGCGAACACGTGGATGGATATTGAGTGAGTTGAGGACTTGGAAGCATACCCAAGTTGATCCCAACATGTTTGCAACTTCGAAATCAAGAGAAGTGGATGATGGATATTCCGTAGTTGGTGAATGAAACTTCTCATCTTTTTTCGGCTCCTTAACAGATGGTGCTTAGGGTTAGCACATGGTGCTTGGTGTCACCAGACGTGGTGAGTTTAGTGGGATTTGTGTTTAGAGACGTGGTGAGTTTAGTGGGATTTGTGTTTACACTCATGTATGATGAGTTTTGATGTCATTGTCTTGGATTATCCTAAGTAGACATTATCATGGGCTAAGTGAAGGAAATCTTCAAGTTATAGTGTAAGTGGTAACTAATTTGATCAGATGTACAAATATGAAAGAAGTGACTATACTATAACAGATCGATGTGAAGTAATTGAAGAGAACCCATAGCCTGGACGTGCCCTGCCTTTGAGTGATTGGATCAGATATGGAAAATTGATGAGGAGTGATAAAATGACAGTTAATGGATTCAAAGAGGGTGTAAGACCCTGTGAACCGAAATCTAGTCGTTATCTGGGAGTGAGTTAGTATGGATCCACCTAGGATCGAATGGATCAGGTAGTGATGTTGTGATGATCGAGGTATTCAAGATTTTAGGATCAAGATGTTATGGATCAGGTGGTGCTGTTAGGATCGGGATGTCATGGATCGAGTGTGTTGTGATGATCGGGGTGATCGAGATGTGTGGGCGAGTTTTGGTCGAGTTGGCAGGAACTCAAGTGGATCGAGATGATTAAGATGATCATGTCAACTCACAATCGAGTAAACCAAAGCGAGTTTGGATCGCAGGAATGATGAGGTAGGAGAATACAAGACAGATATTGGATATGTGAGTGAGTATGGATCTTGGATTCACTTATTCAGACTGGAAGTGTCAATGACTGTTGAGTGAGGCTATCTCCGTGATTGAGGTTTATTGATGGGATTAGACTCCTTTCCGAGTCAATCTGGTATGAGATGGTGATTAAATAAGTAGGATGTAGGCAGGTATCCGATAGGTTCGAAGTTGATACATTTTGATAAACGTGAGTGAGATTTGATAACTCTCAAGGAGAGCGAAATTTCTTTTTGAGTTGACTATCAAGGTAGTATCAACTCGGAAGGTGTGACTAAATTGTGGACATGTAATTATACACGGGGACATACATGAGAGGATACACTGAATGTGAGGCCTAGGTGTGAGGCAGGTTTGGATTTCCAAAATTTGGATGTGGACTTGGGATAGTTTAAATTTCAAGGACGAAATTATTTAAGGGGGGGGGGGGGGGAGATGATTGTAACAACCCATCCTGAATTTCAGGATTAATTAAAGAGTAATTAAGGATTATCGAGACTAATCGGGGATTAGTCGAGAGAATTCGGATGGATGGTGTAAAATGATAATTTTGTCCCTAGGATTGGGCAAAAAATTGACTTTAGACCAGGGAGATCTATGCACAAAGATCGAGGACTATTATGTAGATCAAGATGTTACGAGTTCTTAGACAGACGGCATGTCAAAATCGGACGATCGATAGGAAAGTTACGGGTCTAAAATGAAAAATGGTACTATTTATGAAAACCGAGAAATTGGACACGTGGACTATTTTGATTGGATAAATATCTGGTGTGGACCACCAGATGAGTGACAAGTGTCACCTATCTAATTGGCCCAAACTCCAATTAATTGGGCTTATCTTCATCTTCATCATTCATTCATCTCTTGTGTTCCTTAACCCGTGAAACACCCAACCCCATACTACCCAATCCCACACAAACACCCTTTAATCCTCATCAATTGCATCTGGGTTGTGAATGGAAGCAAGAGAGGAGGCTGAGATGATTACAACGGTGGCTTCGGTGTGGACCTTCGTGCACGGTGGCTGAAAATCCGTAAGTAAGACTTCTCGGGTTTAAAAATGGATTTTATCTTAGGCCGTTTGTTGATCGATTTGGTGGTTTAGATGATGATCTATATGATTAGGCAAACTCGGGGAAGCTAGTTTCGAAGGCTGTCGTGACTCGAGTTGGCCGGAATATGGATTTGAAGACCACGACTTATTGTTCATCGAATCTCAAGTATATTCAAGTTGTTTTTGTAGATTTTGAGTCCATAGATCGATTAGGGATGACTAGACAATCAATTAGGAAGAAACATGGATCGCTTTGGTTAAGAAATGATGATGTCATCATGTCAGACCTGACATGTCAGTTTGACAGCTATCAGTACTAGACCAATGGTAGGCCGTCCCGTGTCACATGTCAGTGCACAGTCAACACTGATGGCCCAATCAGCAGCTGCCACTTGTCACTGACATGTCAGTGACAAGGACTAGTGTGCAGCTGACATGTGGTGCTCTCATATCTGACAGTTGTCAGATCTTGTCTAACGTGATGGCAGCTTGTTGACTTTAATCGTTGACCAGCTGACGTCAACATTAACTTTTGCTGACGTCGGCGTTGACTTTTGACCAATGTTGACTTTAACGTTGACTCGTACGTGGGGGTGCATGGGCATAAATTTCGAGGTGTGGCCAGTGTCATTTTAAAGGTTTCGACGATCCGGATCCGATGGTGGTGGTTTTGAGTTGATTGGAGATTGTTAGGTTGGTCAAATCGATGTTTTTAACCTCGGAAAGCGTGTTCGGGACGTGTTCCCGAATTGGTACTATTCATAGGTGTTAATTATGACCTTATAGAATCCATTAGTGACCGTTGGTATGATTTGGATAGGTTCGGAAGTTCCGAAGATGGTGAATTACCCCCAGGGAGGCTTATGCACGCATATTGAGGCGCAACTAGGACGGTCTGTGAGTGGATTTTTGTTTTCTAAATATGATGCATGCATAACTATTTTATATGTTTTAAATATGTAATTTATGATGAATTTGATTGTGGTATTTAGTATTCACGTATTTGCAGGTATTTCTAGGTTTATGATTTTATATTGTGTTTATACGTGATGGTATTTCCATGAAGATTTAATGGAATAGTTTTGGATATGGAAATATGGAATCGGGAATGGGATCCATTTGATTTTGAAACTATCGGACTTGCAGTCCATTTGATTTAATGAAGTATCGGGCTGAGTCCCATTTAGTATGAACTCTCAGGCTGGAAGCACAGTTTATTATGATATCGGGCATGAGTCCCATTTATGGTTTATAGAAAGGAAATAGATTTAACGGTATTCCAGGTAAGGGCCCTTTTCTAAACGATTTCGAAAGGATTTTATAAATTTTTTTCCATATACCATCCTTATATGTGGATATGTGGATGGTCTCCTCCAGCTGATTGGGATACTAGGGTAGTCACGGCGCATTGCCTGCGAGGGGTCATTCCACGAAGTGACCGGACCGTATAATGACTCAGAAGTAGGATTGTTATTATTGACGTATGAGACATCAAACATCTAGGATTTCATAGATAGGCTCGGAGAGACCCCGAGCGGGACAAGTAGCCTAGACCATGACATGACGTCTGGGACGTCAGGGGTCTGGGATGCCAGGCATCCGGGATGCCAATGATTGACATAAACATGTTTTATTAGATTTACGTATTTACAAATTTACTGGATTTGAGGATTTAGATTTACGGTTTTGGTTTAAGTTCCCACACGATTGGTTTTATGGTTTGGGGCTAAGGCCCTAATGATTTGAGGAACGAAATGGCTTTGGTTATATAAACGGTTTTATTATATTTAAATTAACTGGTTTTCGTATGCATGCATGGTTTTAAGTGAAGGCCATAAATGTCTTTTGTGAAATGAGTTTTACTAAATTATTTATTTTCGTCCACTCATTGCTTATATGGTTTTTAATGCCCTTCAGGTTAATCAGGGATGCGAGATGTAGCAGAGACTGAGACATCACAATCCTCTACTGATCCTGGTGCACTCTGGAAGCCCAGAGTGAGCTATGATTTGGGTTATCCCTTATTTGGTCCTTGGTGTCACATGTGGGTTAGACAGGAGCATGGCACATCCCGTGTTAATCCCGGAGGGATTGGGATGGCTCATGTTTGGTAAGTTGCTAATTTAAAATCAGAGCACGAGGTTGACCACAAAGAACTAGTAAGGGGGAGTTCCAAAAGATCAAAATGATCGTCGACAAGTACAGGTGATTATCGTTGAAAATTTGTCGACAACTAACTCGAGTCATCGAAGCAAAGGCCTATAATGTGGCCAAGAGCATACATAGAGTACTCGAGTTAACAATTTTGAGAGATAAGGGCCAAATATACGATCCAATGAAACTTCTACGAGTACTTCCAACAATGTAGTTGGAACCAATAAAATAAAGAGTCAATCCCTTAGCGAAGAAGCTTGTCACTTGAAAAACATGTAAAAGATTTGGAACAAAACTAGTGATTCATCACCAAACGAAAGAGTTGATTTGCTTATAGAAAGATCTGCCCAAGGTACAGGACCAGAAAAAATCAAATTCAAGTAAATTTTTTCGAAACATATTCCATGGAAACCAATACATCCCCAAAGAAAATCAAAGTCATCAAGCCGAAAGGATCTGTTTTGAAAATGAAATAAAAGTTGAAACTCAATGATACCAAAATTTCCTTTTCTAAGAAAAATTTATTTTATAAAAAGAATGCATAAGGTATGAAATTCATCCAGAATCGAGGGCACATAAATCACTAGAAAAGGTTAAAGGAAATTGTGGGAATAAATCTAGCACGTGGGACGAGGCACGTATGCTGAAATGTGGAATCAAGTTAAGGAACTTTAAAGCATTTACTAAATCTACGGGGAGATAAAATTTATCAAAGCTAAAATGTCCTCAAGGGTCAAAAGTAGTAACTAATTGAAAATGATTCCAAAATCGTTGTTTAAAATAGTTTAATAAAAAAATGAAAAATAAGGAGTCTGACTTTCGGTTGTAGAAATGCATGATTTCATATACTAGAAAACCAAATCGTAAAAGAAGATTTAACGGGCAAGTTAAGTGAAGTGAATGTATCTGGATTCAATATGTATCACTTTTTAATATTTCCTACAATTTTGAGACCGCTCAAACTTATTTCGGTGTATTTCCTTATCATTGCCAATAAGGAAATTCACAAGGACACACAAAAGTGGTAAGAAACTCAGTAGTAAGGTGGACTTATTTGGAGAAAACTGTAAATTCGTTTTTAATGCTTAGCAAGGCAAATTATTATAATTAAAATGACACTTCAAACAAGAGTGCATCAGCCAAGTAAAAAAACATAAAGACCATGTAATTTGGATTACTCCTAAGGTGTGTATAAGGGAGGTTTAAGTAATAGGACCAATAGAGCAATGATACCATTCTTGCACTGAAAGAAAAAATGGTTACAAGTCCTAGAAGACGAACAATGGAGTGGTTAAGTAGTTCGTTTCCCAAACCGTTGGGAGGTCCACAATGATTAGATGGTACGGAACTAGGTAAGTTGTATGATCTCAATCCCGAGGTGATAATGTAACCAACTCAGGGGACCTGAACATCCCACAGAGTAAACCCTCAAAAATTACTTTTAACCAAGAGAATAATTGGTTCCAACAACCCTGTTGAACATCTTCTGTAAATCTAGAGTCTCCAGAAAGATTAGTTCTTCAAACGATTCTTTTATTAACGATGAAACAGATTCTACTCGAACTTCCAAGACGGTTCCAAAAATCTCGTCACCCAAAGTGATCCATTAACGAGTCAATCATACAAGAGCAAATTTGCTGCGTGTATCTTCGAATAACTCGTTCACACTACCCATACGAGTCCTAAACTCACAAGCAATACAAAAGCTAAAACGTACTCCAAATCTACTAGTGGAAACTCACGATTAGGTCATAAACAAAATAAAACCCATTTAAAAAAAATGATTCTATCTATTTGAGGAGTTGCTCTGACATGGAAAATCAAGGCGAATGAACATCGCGTACCCAAAACTAACAACACAACTTAGAACCATGCTCTGATACCAAATTAACACATCCCGATCTGAAAATGCTCACTTGGGCACCAAGATTAAGGGATAATGGTCGACATCTGATGGTGATGTTTAGATGACGAAAGCCATTTAATTAAAATGTTGCATTTTTGGGAAGTCGAGTGAAATATAACCATTGAGAAGTGATTACATTTCACCCAATAATGGAAATATAAAGCGTAGAAAAATATTGATGATCATACACCTACATACTACATATAATACCTGATTTCATCCATGACACTCCAAAAACCTGGGAGTGAATGTTAGAACAGCTAACCACACCTCTTCGAAGTACGTAAACACCAACGAGACATGAGGGTTCAAAAACAAGGGTGAGTAGTTCCAATAACTTATTTCAGTGTAAAGCCATGAAAAGTAAAATAAGCTTTAATCCCTCAGTTTTAAGAAAAGCCAAAATAGTAAATTTAGACTTGCACATTCTACGAGATATAATATTAAAATAATCATCCCAAAGTATGAATAAACATGCATGAACCATAATCTAATTGCTCATGAGTAGCTCGAGGAACACTCATATGCCAGGCTAAGTATCTACATGGTCGTTACAAGTGGTTACAAGTGGTCACATGGAGGCTAGTCTGTGACCACTTGTAACGACCTGTCCCAAATTTTCGGTATTTGATTAGGGATTAATTAAGGATTAGTGAGACTAATCGGGAATTAGTATAGAGATTTCGGATGGATGACGTAAAATGACTGTTTTTCCATTGGGATTGGGTAAAAATTTAACTTTTGACTCGAAATGTGACGACTGGGAAATTTGGAAAAGGAAAAACTTGGAAAATTTGAAGAAAATGACGATTTTGCCCTTGGAATTAGGCGAACGGTTAACTTTTGGTTCGAGCGGTCAAACAGACTTTGACTGATGACTGTGACGTAGTTTGGGACATCACGAGTTCATAGACAGGTGGCACGTCTGATTCCGACATGCGAGGAGAAAGTTATGATGTTCGGAAGTTTAAGGGTAATTTGGTAATTTTATTAAAAAGAGACGATTTGTTGACTTTTCAAATGACCTGGAATTTCCGCATAATTCAAAGACTGTTGGGAAGGTCTCAAGACGCTGAATTCGTAGACAGGCGGCACGCGTCAATCGGAGTTCGGACGATAAACTTACGGGTCTAAGAACATAAAGGGCATTTTGGTAATTTGTAAGGAAAAGGGGCAAAATGGTAATTGAGAAATTGAATAAGAAATGGGACGGTGATGGGCTGATTCAGCCATGGTGATGCCACCAAATGACATCTATCACTTTGATGAAGCACTTAGTGGCACTAATTAGCAGATTAGTGGCAAGTAGATGTGTGTAGCGGTGGAAAACTTTAAACCATGTGTGGGTGTGTTTGAAGTGAAAAACAGAGACAAAAGACCACCATTGAACTTGATCGACCTCCCCAGCAACCTATTGAGAGAAAAGAAGAATTTAGAGAGGGAAAACAGAGAAATTCGAAGAAGAAATGGGGAGGAAAATCGTGAAAAGAAACCAGAAAACCATGGAACCCAAAACCAAACCTTCATTAAATTTCGAATTCGGGCTTCTCAATTTGGACCCCCTTTGATTCAATTGACCTTGAATTCATCTTCTTGAGACCATTTCAAGTCGAACCCAATCAAAAACGAAGGAAAATGAGGTCGTTTTGGCCGTGAACGGAGTACCTCGACTCCTTAAAAATTCGAAGGTTGGGTGTGTAATTGGAGGAGTTAGACGATGCAATTGAGGTCAAAAACAAGGTTATGATAATCCTACAAAACTTTTGGCTGGATCAATTGAAGAAAAAAGATGAGGATCGATGAACTTTGATGAATGAACTGTGTTCGGATGTTCATCGAAAACTCAGGCTCAAATTGACGGATTGAGGTAAGTTCTAATGAAATTGAAGTTACAGAACCATAATTAGATCCATAAGGATGCTTTTGACTGAATCAATTGAATAAATCAACTGGAAATTGATAGGATTGAATCGGGTCGAACACGCGGGTGGCAGACCCATTTGATAGAGGAAATGGGTTGGGACGATGAATAGTGCCTGCACTATAGCTAGCCCGTGAACTTCACGCGCAGCCACTCACGGCGGCACCTGAGGGTGCGTGGGACTAAATCTCGAGGTGAGTCTAACATGAAACTTGCTCTTTTTAATGTAACGAACATGTTGGCACTAGTTTCGAGGAAATCGGATATCGTTTCGATAGTGTTCAGGGTATCCGAAGTTTTCGTATACGTTTAAAATATGTATTTAAATCCCGAAAAAATTGGGGAAAATTATATGAGATATATTGAAGTGTTAGTGACCCTAGATCATGATTTTGGACAGGAATTATGATTTCTGGAATTTACGGAAAAACGTGCAGCTCGGAAGCGAGCCGTTTGGACGGTGTGTGAGTGGACTTTGCTTTTTAAATTTCAATGCATGCATAATTGTTTTCTATACTTATATTGGTGATTTCTATGATTATGATTATGGTTTATGGTAATTACGATTTTCGTATTTACACGTATTTCGATATGCAATACGTAATTGTACGTATTTCGATACTATGGTTTCTCCTATGCTTTCATGATGGTTTGGTGGATAATTTTATATGATTTGTGCGTATCATGTTTTGATGATGTTTTGATTATTATTGTGAGTATGATTTACGGTTTGGCACGTATTTTTATAGATTATTACGAATTTGCATGTTTTACGAGATTTCGAGTATGTTGTGATTTGACCATGGTTTTGATGATTTGAATTTGGGATTTGTATGATTTGATTTCAATGATTTAAAACAGATTTTGGAAAAAGTGATTTCGGGCTTGATGCCCAGTTCATAAAAGTGGTTTTGATGAACGAGATTTCGGGTTTCGGAAACTTGAAAGTGGAGTTCCGGATTTGGGTTCGGAATGGTTATTCCAGATGTCGGCTTACGGAATGATGGTTCCAGATTCAGATTTAGAACTGGATGATGGATATGATTTGGAATTTGGACTACGATGGATTTGTTATGATTTACACATGGTTTTAGGTTTAAAGACCCGGTACTTGCAGGATCTAGTTTTGGGTTTAAAGACCCGGTTGATTGATGACGGAGGAGGGCCCTTGATTGATATTTTTTGAGTTTAAAGACTCGGTTATTATGATATCCCCCAAGGCCTATTGATTGTGTTTTGAGTTGAAAGACTCGTTGCTATCCCGGGAAGGCCTGATATATGTGAGTTTAAAGACTCGGTGATTGAGATCCAGCAAACTGATTGACTTGGGATTTACTGTTGATTTCCGATGTTTTCGGATGTGTTGGGAAATGGCCCAGTTTATATGGTTTTATGGATTTTGGGCTATGTTCATGTACTTGGATTTTGATTCATGATTTTTGGTTGAGGCCCCGTATTTATGTTTTCGGGGCTAAGGCCCGAGGTTTGAGAAAAGGAAAATGATTTTGATTTTCATACACGGTTTCCTTATATTGGAAACGAAATGGATTATGAAATGGTTTTTGAATGCATGCATTGGTTTTACGTGGAGGGTAGAAATGTCTTTTTTGTAACATGTTTTATAAACTGATTTATTTTCGTCCACTTACACCCTTTGTGTTTTTATTGACCCTCCAGGTCGTGGCGCGATAATCGAGGCAGATTGGGGGTGGAGGCATGAGTGGGCATAGGTGCGGTTATCCCTTGTTTGGCAAGTGTTGAGGGTAATTTGGGGAACTTCAGTTGACTTGTCAGACGGGAGAAATACTGGGCAAGATTATCAAAGTCCTTCGGGGACGGGTCCTGTCACAAAAGGTCTTATGCACAATGATCGAGGGCCATTACATAGATTGAGTCGATATGAGTCTGTAGCCAGGCGGCACGTCGTATTCAGACGTTCGATGGGGAAGTTACGGGTCACAGACAATTTTGGGTACTATTTATCGTGGCACATTTTACGAGGTGATGTTTTCATTTGTCCTTTAGTGTGGGTCTAGATATTTCTAACAGGCCGAATGAATGAGTGACAAATGTTACTCATCTATTGATCCCTAAACATACATACATGCACACCACTGCCCTTCATTACCATCTTCTTCATTCGACTCAAACTGACACCCCATAAACCCAAATACATCCAACCCACACTAAGCACCCCAATCTTCATATGTTGCCCCTGGTGTGTGAATGAAAAAGAGAGAGTGAGGGGAGACGATCGTGGCAGTACTAACGGCATGGACCGTCGTGGACGGTGGCCAAGAAGCCAAATACGATGAGTTTAAGTTCAAAAATTGGAAATTGAGTTTTTAGTGTTTATTGATCGGTTTTAAAGATTGGAACTTTTTGTGGTGGTTGTGCGAGTCAATTGGGATCAAAACTGAAGGCGGAGGACGGATGAACAGGCACAGGGATGAATTAGAAATCGACGGTCACTGTTCATGGGTTTAATAGCTACCTTCGAGCCTTTTTCTTCGATTTCTAGGCTGGTAGAACTAATCTAGTGTTTAGGACAATCAAAATCGTCGAAGAACGAAAGGAAATGGTTGAGAATCAAAGGAGAACCGGTTGGGTCGGGTCGCGGGTTTGTGCGACCCAGTTGCAGGTAGTCGGGTTGACCCGACTGGAGGTTAAGGACGAGATGACACCATCTGATGATGTCATCTGTCAGGTGTGACATGGCAGTCTGACACATGTCAGGCGTGACGTCAACGTCGATTAACCATTGATCGTTGACCTGATCGTTGACCAGTGTTGACTTTGCGTTGACCAGTGCCATTCAAAGGGTTTCGACGATGCGGATCCAATGGTGGTGGTTTCGGGTTGATCGGAGATTGTAGGTTGGTCAAATCAAGGTTTTACACCACGAGAAACGTTTCTAGGACACGTTGACTCTTCCGAGAGATTTGGGTTTTATCTTATGGACTTATATGGATAATTAGTGACCTTCGGGTATGATTTGGATAGGATCGGAAGTCCAGGAGATGGTGGATTAGCCTCAGGGTGGCTTATGGCAAGCATATCGAGGTGGCAATTAGGACGGTCTATGAGTGGACTTTTGTTTTCCAAATATGATGCATGCATAACTGTTTTATATGTTTTATCTATGTGATTTCTATGATTATGATTGTGGTATTTATGATTTTTTGCATTTGCACGTATTTCGAGATTTATGGTTTTATATTGTGTGTATACATGCTTGTGTTTTATATGGTGGTTTGATAAACTAATTTTGGATTTGGAAATATAGAATCGGGCATGAGACCCATTTGATTTGGAAACTATCGAACTTGGAGTCCATTTGATTTAATAAGATATCGGACTAGAGGCCTAGTTGGTTTACATGAGGCAACTTGAGGCCCAATTGATTATGATACCAAGCATGAGTCCCATTTGTGGTTTATAAATATGATTTCGGGTTCGGAGACCCTAAACGAATTTGGAGTTTTTGAAATTGGATTTTTAGATTTACGGTGATTTTATGGAAATGGTATTCCGGGCATGGCCTCTTTGAGATATTTTGAAATGATTTATAAACTGTTTTCCATATACCATCCTTATATGAGGATATGTGGATGGTCTCCTCCAGATGTCAGGGACACTGGGGAAGTCACGGCGCATTGCTTGCGAGGGGTCATTGCATGGAGCGACCAGACTGTATAGTGACTCAGAAGCAGGATTGCTATTATTAGACGTCTGGGACGTCAGACATCTGGGTTATTAGAAATTGACCCGAAGAGACCCCGGGCAGCACGCTTAGCCTTAGACCGTGATATGACGTCTGGGACGTCAAGCGTCGAGGACGCTAGGCATCTGGGATGCCGAGGATGGGTATTTGGTAAACATGATTTATTGCACTAGTGAGCTAAGATTTGGGTTATCCCTTGTCTGGCCTTCGTGTTCACTTGGGTTGGATGGTCCGGCCCATCGTGTTGCATGTGAGTTAGACGGGAGCATGACACATCCCGCGTTAATCCCGGAAGGATTGGGATGGGTCATGTCACCACTCATATGCGTAAGGTGATACCGGCGACTCCTAAGTAGTTCTAAGGTTACAACTCAACAATGTCCCAAGACTCATAATGTACAAACACCAGGTAAGCTAATTAACCATGCAAATGCCATGAATAATTCACTAGACATACTCAAGAATACACCATCACATGTTAGCACATACCAGCACATCTCACCTCATAGCACATACTAGCACATTCGAGCACACACCCTAAGGTAAACATATCGATCATTCTCAACAATTAATTCAAAATAGGCAATTAAGCATGTTCGGCAAATACTATAAATATAAATGTTTTAAAACGTGCTCGTAAATAGCATAGTAAATCAAGTTTAAGGAATGGGGTCCACTCACACACTAGTCGAGGAGTCGAAATCACCTGACATACCAAGCTGGCATGGGCTTCAAGTCTATATAACCCTAGAAAAACCATCCACAAAGGTCATAATCAAATTACACACCATCTAAAACGTTAACCCTTCTAAGGTAGCCCAAAATGGGGCTTAAAAACACTTAATATGGACTAAAACACACTCAAACGTGTCCCTACGTGATTTCATGCGCACGTCAAACGCTCTGCACGTGCAAGCTACAATGTTCTCATAGGCCACACGTGCGCCTCACACGTGTGGGAATATTCCTTGGAATATTCTTAATGCTGGTAGTTGACTAACAGTCATTGACATTGACCACTGTTGCTAGTGCATGACCACGAACAATGGCCGAACCACCGTCAATGGTGGTCAGAATCTGAAATTTTTGCCAACAAATTCTAGAATTTGGTGAGGTCTAAACTCCTCCAATTCCAACATGCAATTAATCAATTGAAACCTACTAGATGTTAGGATTATGAAAATAAAACTTCTAGGTTCAGCTAACAGCTAACACATCATGAAAACACATCATTGACATGAAAACACATCATGACGAAAACACATCAATTGACATGAAACAATTCGCTCTATAGATTCTGGCGATGTTCTTCGCCTTCGCCCTAGCACTAAATTGACATGAAAACACATCATGACGAAGCTAACAGCTAGGAGAGTCTATAATCGTATTCGGGAGTTAAGGGGATTCTTGGTTTGTCCATAAATGGATTGAACGAGACAGCGGGTTTGAAATTTTGGCGAGATCATCGTCATCATTTTTGGAAAGGAAAATGACATGCAAGGTCATTAGGACAAAGTTCCCATCAAGATAAGTCAATTGATATGAATTAGAGTCCAAGAGATTACCTGGATCATGCTTTAGCTCTCCCGGTTGCTCTCAGGTCCTAAGCGAGTCGGGTCCTCCCATTTAGGCCACGGTGATTCTCGAGTCACTGATGCACGACCAACGGTTTCCCAAACACCAGGTGAGGTGGCTGATGTTGTTGGGTCCTGGTCTAAGTCGTTTGGAGCTAGTAATCGTGTCTCACGATCGTGGCCAGCTATCGTGAGCATCATGGTTTGAGGTAGGGTCAAGAGGGTAAACGCGATGGGAAAAGAAGGGGAAGGAGATTGATAATGCTCAAATTACGCATTAAATTAAACACGTAATTTGAGTATTATGACATTTAAACCCATTTTGTGTAGATGTAATATTGGTAAATATGGATCGTTCTTAACCGGGGAAATTAGGAACATTAATAATTTGTTAGTGAGAAATAATAATGAATAATCAAATAATAAAATAATAAATGAATTAAAGAATTAAAGAATAAAGAATAAAATAATAAAAGAATAAAAGAATGAAATAGGGGGTTTTAGGAATATTGTAATCTAAACAACATTTTAACCAAAATAAGAATTAAATTCAAATTAACAATTACATTATTTAAAACTACTCCTAAAATAAACTTTCTTTAAATACAATTTTTACCAACACTCTAACATCATGCTTATATTGAACCAATCATGAAATTCTACATTCATCATCTCCATTACATGCATACATTTTTCATATTATAAATGCACCGAATAACGGATTATTACTTACAAAATGATTTACCTTAAGTTTGTGATTAAATGCATCGACAGCAGCCGATATTAAAATCTCTTCAATCAAATGCTAAGTGCACCGACAGCAGCCGACACTTAGCACCAAATTGAAGTATGAAACACTAAAACATATGAATTAAAAAATTTAGAAAGTAAAACACATGGAGATTGTATTCATACTTACAAATGTTAGAAAGAAAATACCCACACATATATGGAATTATAAGTAAAACTAAAACAATAACAAGAATTTAAGTAGAAAAAAATGGCTTTTTTTTCTCACAAGAATCACTGAACAGCGGCAAGAAACTTGTGAAGATGGAAGAAGGAATATGAGGAATGCGGTCTTAAAAACTCTTGAATTACCTTAGAATTACCTAACCTTAGGTTTTTCTTAAGGAAAACATAAAAATGTAATTAAAGAGAAGTTTAAAAAATTCTAAGAACAAAATAAAGAAAATAAAGCTAAGAACAAAATAAAGAAAATGAAACTAAGATAATTAATTAAAAGAAGTTACAAATAGTCCCCAAAAATATCTCTCAAAAGAAAAAAAAAAGAACTAAAATGAACTAAGAAAATGGAAGAAATGGGAAAATGGGGACCATGTTACATGAAATGGCCTCCCTATTTATAGAGGGAGTACCATAAATATTCAAATAAAAATACAGAAATAAAATATAAAAATGAAATGATGAACAACGGTGATTAATGATGATTTTGGGGCTAATTTAGGACTGGAATTGCAGGAAAATCAAGCAAATGGGGGCAGGTTTGATGCAATTGAGTAGGGCATGGAGGACTGCAGGAAGCAGCTAGGATTGGACTGATGATTCGGCGTGGGCTGACTGACAAGAAGTGGGTAAAATCGGCCTGGTTGTGCATAATGTTGGTAAGCAGCCTCAGCGCCTGATGCGCTGGCAAGGAGATGATATTCGGTGTCGACAAGGGGAAGTGATTTTGGTAAGCACAGGCCGAATGGAAAGAAACAACTTCGGCAGGCGTGGACTAAAGCAATTCGCTGGGCTGGCAAAGGAATTGAGCTCGCAAGCCTGGGCTGCGCGTTTTATTGGGCTTGTCGTGAGTCTGGGCTGGACTTCAAACTACACAAGCAGGCCTTGGACTCGCGGATTGGGCTGGGCGAGTTGATTTTGGATTGGCCCGAAGGCTTCTTTCGGGCTGAACAAAAGAATTTTCAATTTAAAAAATGAATTTATATAATTTCACCGAATTTCATCCATAATTTATTCGTCATAATTCCGATCGGGACGATTCTTTCGCGAAAATGCTCAAAATTCCAAGTTTTATTTTCTTCTACAAAAATATCACAAAATACATTATTTTCTCTAATTATTTAATATTTTAATATTAAAAGTAAAGGGTATAAAATAATATAAAATAATGCTTAATTAACAACCTATCAAATACCCCCACAATTAAACTTTACTAGTCCCTAACAAATACTAAAATTAAACTACGAATTTAAAACAAGTAAATCTTAACCATTAGTCTCAATATTTCATTATTATGATCATGGCATCAAAGATTTTCACTTAAGGCAATTAAGCATATGGAATTTAAGAGTTAATACATGGTAACAAAATGTTTAAACAAGTAAGACAATAAGTAAATATAGTGAAATGGATCTCAACATGAATAAAACAAGTATGAATCAACTCACAAGGATATGCACTCATAAATTCATTCAATTTTGTAAGGGTTAGTGTTTGCACTCAAAGTATGTGAGAAAAATGTTCACATAATAGAAATAAAGTACTTTTGCAAAGTCTCAAACAAACATCTCAAGATAAAAATTAAACATACTTGCACAAATGAACCAAAACCATAAGCTTACTCATGTGATTGACTCAACTAATCAAAATTTACCATCTTAAGGATCATAAGGTCTTTACGAAGGTTGTAATAGAGCTAAGTTTAGAGGCAAAGAATGTATAGGATAAGTGGTGCTCAAATTTGTTCCAAGTCTCAATAGACTCCCACAACGTATCATAATTTCTCAACCTTAGTGAAATAATGTCAGTAATCCATCCCTTCGAACATAGGCCTAATTTCATCATGTTGGACCTTATAATCATTGTTTGTGTCAGATTTACAAATGTAAGAGATTTAACTCAAACATTACATAATTAAACCTTATTACCTTGATAGAGACTCAAAACATTTTATTTATTTATTTTTCTCTTTTTTCTGATTTTTTTCTTTTCTTTTCATATATCAAGGTAATAACATGTGTCAATAATACAATAAAATTTGAGTAAGTAAATCCAAATAATATACATAAAAGTTTTCAAAACATCATCATTTTTTTTCTTCACACTATCTTCATGTCTTCAATCGAGTCCTTGGAACAAGGGTAAAGGATGTCTATACTAAGTTCAAGTGTTTAGATTATCATGATAATGAAAGAAAAGCTAAATGTGGGCTCAAATGGGTTAAAATTAAGAGGGTCGCAACTTGTGCGCACAAAATAGGGAACATGGATGTTTGAATTTATGGTTTTAACCCTAATACCTTAATCATATAAAAAATCAGAGAGTTTATTGACTTAAAAACTTTGAAAATCACATAGAATAAGTTCTAGTACTCTAGAGTTCATTAAAAGCTATGACAAGCAGTTATGAGGCATATGTATATCAATTTAAACAAAGAACTTATGAATCACTCATCAAAGATGTATACAAAGTTCCAAATCTCACATAAGGTTCAAATGATTCATACTTATCTTATCATGTTCGTTTATGTATAAATTTACATGCATTATCTACAAGTTATAACACTTAATCACAAAGTATTAACAAAAAATCCAAGTTGTAGTGATCATCTTTATAGTCATAACATGTAACGCCTGTCCCGGAAATTGGGATTAGATTAGTGGTTAATGATGGATTAGTGAGATTAATCGGTGATTAGTTGGGTGATTTCGGACGGACGGTGCAAAGTGACAGTTTTGCCCTTGGAATTGGGTGAACGGTTGACTTTTCGTTCGTGCGGTCAAATGGAATTTAGTTGATGACTGTGACGTAGTTCGGGACGTCACGGGTTCATAGACAAGTGGCACGCACGATTC